>JARWIR010000107.1:0-1326540 GCA_029959085.1 Nemophila menziesii
GCTCAGAACTATATTCTACGCTCAGAACTTTATTCTATGCTCAGAACTTTATTTTATGCTCAGAACTTTACTTTACGCTCAGAACTTTACTTTACGCTCAGAACTTTATTCCATGCTCAGAACTTTTTCCGGCAGTGGCCGGAGGTGGCCGGCGGTGATCGGTGGTTGTGGTCGGAGCTGGAAATTATTTGATAAAGGAGGAGAGAGATTAATGGTAATGGAGGAGAGAGAGTAATGGTAGTGGAGGAGAGAGAAATAATCTATTTTTTTGTCTTATATGCACTAGAAGGGTAGTTATGACATTGGACATTTTATTGGCCTCTAAGAAGGAGAGAGGAATTGACTAGCTCCTAAGTGGCACATTGATTTTTCTCAAGTCTCCTTGGGTAATTGACCCTTAAATTTTTCTTTATTTATTAGTTACTTGTTCAGACAAACGATACGTCTCATAATAGAAATTTTTACGACTAAAAAAATTTGATAGTGTTTAATATTTGATAAGGTAGACCAAGTCTTGCTACAAATTCTCAATAATGATTATTCATATGATTCTAGTTATAAGATCGAATTGGTCTTTTTCAAGATTCTATATTATCCCTAATCCATTCTAGGTAGACAAGGGGCGGTCCTACAATGTTATGGACATTTTCCTAATGACACTACCTGGCATTCAAACACTATAACCCAAACTCTATTGACTATCCGGTTTGTCAAGACCTTCTGGTTTAATAACGAAGACCAAACGTATATAAGCTAGTTTTGTATCTCAACCCCTTTCCAGACGATAGTCAAGAACACTAACCCAACCCACTCCTTCATCAAGGTAAGAGCTGGAAAATGGAATACAAGTTCATACACAATGAAATATAACTCAAGTCAATTAAATATAAATAATCCCAAATAACATGTAATCCTCCAATTAACAACTACTGTTCATACATTAAGCAATCCTCGAGCTATGTGATATTAGTTCATGAAAGATAAGTGAATTACAAAGAGTAGAATAGTCATAATAAAAAATATAATTATAAAGTATGAAGGATTACACAAAAATTAGTTGAAATAGGTTGATATAAATGGTACAATGGTGAGGGGTTGACTCTCCTTCTTCTTCCTCTTTCTCCCAGGTGTTCTTTTTCCAAAAGTGTTAACTACTAACCAGTTGCGTTAGCTCAACTGGCCAAAGTCTTGCTACCACATACCAAAAACAGTGATAACTACTATTTTTATTCTCTACTTGTTAATATGTAATGTGTAATAATACATTTTTTTGGCATGTGTAAAGTGGCCCGAGTATGTTTTTATTAATTCTAGAAAGGTTCGAGTTACTGTGGTATAAATATCATAACTTTGTCATTTAAATCAAAATTACGAACCGTCAACTCTCACGCGGTCCTGAATTGAAATACTATCTTGATGTCCAGGGGTTTGCTCACCAAATTTCTAAGGTGACTCTATTAAGTTGAGTTTAAAGTTTTACCGGTAAATTCACTTGACCAGATTTTTGCTCTTTTCACGCCTTGACTTGAGCTTGACTTTGGTTTGTTGACTTATCCTCATCATCTAGGGGCCTCGTATCATCAAAATACCTAGATTATACACACTTAACATAAAATTAATGCACAAAAACTCCAAATATAACAAAATATCTGAAACTGGACAAGAATCACAATATGTCGGATAATAGGAGATAGTTCCTCAAATAAGTTCAACAAAATCTCCATAATAATGTCTCCTGTTACGATTAATATATTAAAAAATACGAGATATCAATTAAATTTTATTTGAGATTGAGAACATGTAGGGATGGTATGTTGCTTGTGTGGCCATTACGTAAAAAAAAGCATGATGATCATTGTAAAGTTAGTTGACAAAACACTGACTACTTTTTTCTCAACAAAAGTGCATATTGTGCATTAATTATTATTTTGACATACTTAGAATTTGGTTACATTATGTTTCAAGTGGAAACATTTATGTATAACATTATATAAAACACAACCTTAGTACTTAACATAGTGTTATGTCAACTACTATTGAAGTGGACTAAGGTTATGCACAATGTGTTTCATTAAATATTAAAACATTACATGGGTTAGTAATTTTCACGTGACCCTGATTCACTGTACACTAACTTTTACAGGACATTAATTAAGCTAAACATATATATACTAATTAAAAATAAATAAAGATCCATAAGTTCGTAAAAATAGTTTAAAACGCTGTGAATATCATCTTCTCATGCTGCATTTATCGGTGAACAACGATCGTATCGGTATGATTGAGTATTTTCTCGAATCGCCATATACTTATACGTGTCATATGTGCACATCAGGGTGAAAATAACAGATTATTGGCTATCTTTCACTTGTTTGGTTGGGGGTGGAACTTCAATTGCATTAAATGTTGGGCTTCTATGTTTTTAATAGAATGGATTCAAATTGAAGAAATTGATTCACATTTTGCAAATTTTTTTTTTTGATTTATTACTTTTTTTTTAATAATTTCATTATCAAACTAATGTTTTTCACGTTGTTTAGGAGGTTTTGAACTAACCTGCCTTTGCTTTGGTCGGGAACCTAGAACGGTGGTCTATATTGGTGCGTCTTGACTCATTCGTTGATTTTCCATCATTTGATGCAATTCGGTATCCATCACTATTGATCATTGTATTTCCTTCTTTATTTTGATGACGGATATACCATATAGTTTTGCCCTATATCATGACAAACTGTCTTTAGGTGTGTCCTCTTGTGGTTTTATATAAACATGGTTAGTTTTTAAAATGAATAATTATTTATCTAGATCTTTACATAATAAAAATACTTTAAAATCTGATATTTAATAATAAAAATATTTATTTGATACCTTTTAAAAAAATAAAAATTTACAAAAGAAAAGTACAAAAATATGTTTTGTATCCAAATGACAAGAAGCGGAAACCAATAGAAAAAAATCTTCTAGAAGACAAGGACGTAGGGAGAGGCATAGAGTATAATACGGCAATCATGATGTTATGGGGCACATAATTACTACTTCCTCTATTTCAAAATTAATCTCCAATTTACTAAAAATATTATCCTAAAATTTTATGTGCTGACATAGCATCTCCATTTGAGTTATCTTTACGCTTAAAAACTCTATTACCGGCTAAACTAACCCCTCCTCCTCTTGTACTAGGCGTGTTCTCATAGAAACATTTAGCTTCCACGTTCCCAATAGCTTTACATCTACTACAACTTGGAGGTAAGTTTTCATATTCGAACAGGACCCGATACTTTTTTCCATAGTGTGATCCAAAGTCAATAATGCTTTTTCTCTCCTTTTTCAAGTCCAAATTAACAACCACCCTTGCGTAGCTTATATCTTCACTTTCAAATAGTAATATCATCGATACGTAAAGGCTTACCCACTTATGAATCTAGTTTCGCCAAACCATGAAAAGTGCGAGCTTGTACCGGAATCTTTCGCAAGATTATCCAAGTTGGTATTTTAGTGATCTCAAGGCGTCCATAATCGAAGAATTCTAGGATCTCAGTAAGTTATAATAATCTTCCATAAGAAAGAAAATGACCCTTTGAAAGAATGCTTATCCTATCCTCGTCTTTGTCAAATTTAAAAATGAGAGACCCACTTGGGTGTCTTCGAACTTTACATCCAACTTTCCAGTCTCTCACTATTCTTCTTATATCATCCATATCCGGGAGATTTCTTTTTGCCAACATATCCAATAAGTAAGCACCCAAAGCTTGTTCTGAAGTCATCACATCGCTCTCCAATAGTTGAAGCATCTCCCCCTCAAACTCTCCTATTGTTAAAAATCACATCTTTATAGTCCAAACGATTTAGATTTACAATAGTTTGGTGGGTAACTTCCGGACGTTTAATATCGGCGACGGGTTTCCCAGTCTCAACCACGGATCGCCCGGTGGCCATTTCACGTCCAAGATGGACCACATTCTTCGATACACAAGTGTTCTCAACTAAAGCCTCTTTTGCCCCCTTTTCAACCAAAGAATTTGGTTTTGGCATTTTATCAAACACGTAGTAAGCAACTAGTTTTCCCCAAATTTTAACAACTATTTGCTTATCGAATCTAGCACAAGCTTTAGAGAAACGTTTTTTTAGCCTTTATGGAGGTATCAAATGCACGTAAGCTAGCAAATTTCGCACCCAAAAGCCCAGATTTATGGACCAAAGCTTCTCCGTCAAGGGAGGAGAGCTTTGGAAGAAAAATAGAAAGTGGGGACTCGGTTTCCAAGCATTGTAAAGAGCTCTCATAACTATGAAGATAAGTTGGGGGATTAACCTCCCTTGATTCATCCAAGTGGCAAGCTTCAAGATCTTCTTCCTTAATAGTTGGTAGCTTAGGATTTTTGTCTACCCCAGTTTAATTTAAATCCACCACATTTACTACCTTCAGAATACCAAAGAGACAATTTTCTGGCGATTTATAAACTAGCATGCGGTTAGGCATATTCGAACAAGATCTGGTACTCGGGTATGCCCAAATGTTTTTGGGTCCGGTGGTTCATTAGCGGAGAAAATGTGGTGTGTACTTTTAGTATCTCCCGGGTCCAAATCGGACGGGGAAGATACTCGATCAAGTGTTGTTGGTGAATGGCTCATCGTGTTGGTGAAGAAAAGAGAAGAAATCTGTGAGATAGGCGCTAAATGAGAGTGATTTAGGAGGAAACCCTCTAATATCTCTCTAGCTTTCTCTTTCCAGAAAATAAAAATGAGTTATTATAAAAGAAATAACAAAAATAAAAATAGTGTAGTATAGTAATTGTGAGTATGTGTTCGTATGGAAGGAAGGAAGCGGAAGTTTTTTTAATTTGAGAACATAAAAATACCAGTGTTCTAAAAATCGGCCTAGGCGCTAGAAGGTAACGTAACTTCCAGAAACAGCCCAGGCGGCCTCCAGGTGGTCCCAGAAGGTTGTAGGTGGGCCTAGGCGGGTTTAGGCGGGTTTAGGCGGTGCCTATGTGGTCTAAAGCTAAAAAAAATAAAAAAACTATTTTTTAATACAAAAAAATTAAAAAAAAACTATTTTTTAACACAAAAATATATATAAATTTATTTTAGAAATTATATAAAGCTAAAAAATATTTAAATAAATATCAAAACTGCCTAGAAAGAAAACGCCTAGCGCTCGAAGGTGGTCGACCTCCTGCGTAGCGCCTAGCGCCTTTTAGAATACTGATAAATACTAATAGTTTTATAGGGTGATTAATTCAAAAGGTCCATTGCTAAAATAATTTTCTTTACCAAGTCCAGCCCATTTTATATTTTGAGAGCGTTGATCAAGGAATTTGGTTTTTTTAATTCACATTTGCAAAACATAAAACGCTCGACTCCTGTGACGAAAGATTCTGCTGAATGATAAAGAAAAGAAGTCGGATAATTACGAAGCCCATTTTGGTGAGCCCAGTTGACGAGATAGGCAGCGAGCCCATTAACCAAGCCCGATAAAGAGAAGAAGGCGAGTCTGACTCTGGCGAGCTCAACGGTCGTGAAAAATAAAATCAATAACAACCCATTACAACGAGCCCACAGAGTACCTAAGTTTGCTAACAGCCCAGTTGGCAAAGGCTCCATCATACGGGCTGTGTAATCCATCTTCACCAGTTACATTGAACGAATAATAATGCAAAACAATTCAAAAAATGCAAGACCAAATTGATCCTGGCAAATCATTGGGCTCATAACATTCACACATCATCCCGTACCCTATTCTCAGCTTATCACTTCTCAAACGGTAAAAGGCTTCCAACTGTCATAAAATGGCCATTATAGGAGTTGTAAAAAAGATAATAATCAATCTATTGTATTTATACTTAAATCAGATAATTCTGAAAAATTATAAAAGTTATGAGATTAGGTTAATAATTAAATTAATTTTTTGAAATTTCAATGGTAAAAAATAACTTGTTATCTTAATTTGGGTTCTTCGATTGTTGTTGATGACGGAGAATAGTCCATGGAGGGCACCTTTCTTGCACAGGAGAGCGACTTGGCCGTAAGTGAGTTTTTTTTTGGAATGTTCCGATGAAGAGATGAGTTTTAGGGAATATGGTTTTGTGCAAAATAGTGACTTGGCGGTGAGTGAAGAAATAAATTTTTACCCAATTTAAAGTACCTGTGTAGATTTGGAAATAACTGTTAATAAAAATGTCAGAAAGGGAAGCGAATATAACCTCCCTAATGATGAGTTAAAAAATCTGAAGGGAAAAATTTACCCAATATAAAGGGTAATTCTATACCGGAAACACATTTACGAATGAATCTTAACAAAGTCATTACCAAAAATAGTAAGCGGCAACCCCCATCTGAAAACTCTATTAAAATAAATAGTGATGCCTCTTTTACAAAAAACAGGTCTATTATTGCTTGTGTTGCCAGGGATCACAAAGAAAGATTACTTAAATGTAAGGCACGGAGAATTAAAGTTGATAATGCACTAGAAGCGGAAGGTTTGGGTGTTCTTAAGGCTTGTCTTTGGGAGAGAAAACTCAAGAATTACCACTGTATTGTGGAAAATGATTGCCTTCAGCTTATGGAGCCATTAGTTAGCAATTTTGTATTTAATTCTCCTTGTATTTCGAATATTATTAGGAGCATTTACTTTATTTTTTAGATTTCTAATCCAACTTTTTCTTGTATTAGAAGAAGTAGAAACTTGATAGCGGATTGGGTTTGCAAATATATGCCTCTTGGCGAGTTTTATGACTTTTGCGCAAATCCAATCCCTACTAAATTAGGTGAATTGCTAAGCCTTGCTTCATCCCCTATAGGGATAGGCTAACAAACTTTGTAATGTTGTTTGGTTATTTAATATAAGCGTTTGGAAAAAAGAAAAAAATTGTTTTTCTGTTGAAATGTAATGATGAAGAGATAGAGATGAGTTTTAGGAAATATGTTTCATTGTTTTTCAAACTTACTTTTTATTTTTAAGATTAATGCCCAAGAAACACCTCAAATCAAATTTAATGCCCCCTTACCCCTGCCGCTCTCCTTTTGCCCATAAAAGGCACCTCTTTTAATTTTTATCCTATTCTACCCCTTTCTACCGCCGCCGCTCTCTCTCTCTCTCCACAAGTTCATAAACAAATAACTATGATAGCCGCTCTCTCTCTTTCGTTTAAATCATCAGCATATACACAAACACTGTGAATTATGAGAGCACCCATTAATGACGAATTTAGCAAGAAAAATAAAGAAACAGAGAGAAGAATAAGAAGAAGAATGAATAAGAGAGGAAGAAGAGATGTTTTATTTCTTGTTACAGTTACAATGTACAAAACTAGTTTATATACAATCATGTCTAACTAGATATAGCTGTAATCTAACTAATTTTTATGTAGAAGAAACAATTTGCATTTTGGTCCCTGCATTATTTCTTTTTATCCAATTCATTTGCTGTATTCAAAGATAGATTGACATCTCCACTGAAACATGATATTTGAGTATTGGGAAAGTAAGAAATTATGATTGAATTGTGCGAAAGTTTGTATAGAATAAGTTGATTGATTAACGTTGAAAAACTAGAAGAAAAAAACAATTCAAATGAGTAATGGGAATCTCTCCCAGAACTCAATATTTAGTCCACAAGTACAAAAATGTACTTGCTTAGCGTTTTCTGAGTTCTGGGAATTTATCCCAGTACTCAACATTTGCCACAAGTCCAAAAGTGCACTTGCACAAGTACAAAAGTGGGCTTGCACAAGTACAATCCGAGTTCTGAGTAATGAGAATCTATCCCAGAACTCAACATTTAGTCCACAAGTACAAAAGTGGACTTGCTTAGCCTTTTCCGAGTTCTGAATAATGGGAATATATCCCAGAACTCAACATTTAGTCCACAAGTACAAAAATGTACTTTCTTAGCTTTGAATAGAAAATTTGAAGATTTGAAGGAATGTGGAAAAGTTTTATTACTCCAGCTTAAATCTTCTCTCGAGTAATCTTACAATCAATGTCTACATGCTTTGTGCGTTCGTGATGTACAGGATTTGTAAACATAGCAACAACAGACTTGTGGAAGAGATCGTTGGCCACAGCGCTGTTAAAGAAAAGCAAATTTGTGGTGAGTGGGAGAATCGGCTGGCAGCGCTGTTGAAGAAGAGCAAATAAGGGATAAGGGTATTTTTGTATTTTGCAGCAAGGTGCCTTTTATGGTCAAAGGTGTAAGGTGGCAGGTGTTTAATGGGTATTAACCCTTATTTTTATTTTGTGTTTTGGAATTTTTCAACTTGGTAATTGTATATTTGTTTTTTTATTTTAAATTTTTTTATTTTATTCTGTAAGGTTATATTAGGTATATTATCAATTTTTAAAATGTTATTTTGGATTTTTTCTATCCAAATTTTTGTGTTGAACTCCTTAATGCATAAATTGCTAGGTTATGAACCTAATTATCAATTATCTTTATTTTCTATAAAATTGATGATATGTTGCATATGTATATGTGAAGGGTGGTGAAAGTAGTAATCCCATTAAATTGTACTAATTGTGCTACTAGGTGATAAAAGAAGACAAGTACAGAGAAATATAAAAAGAGTAACGAATATAAAAGGATTAGAAATTAGATTTAAAGTGATAAAAGAGAAAATGAAGAAAAGTTATAATTAATTAGCTCGTAAAGTTATTGGTGATATATTATTAATTTGAGATTATTATCCAAGAAATATTGAAGACACCACCCCAATACCTAACAACACCGGCTGAATTAACTTTTCTTAATAAAGGCCACAAACATATTTTAACACTATAAGCCTAAATTATTAATTACTATTATACCCTTTTTTGTTTTTCATTGTCATACATATACTACTTTTTGTTCAGAAATATTTTAAAACCCTAAAATCTATTATCTCTCTTTTCTCTTTCCTCCTCTCTCGCTCTCCCTCACCGGATCTGCTATGGTGCGTGCCGGAAACGCGAACCTCTGAGCTCCGAGCAGCCATGGCGTTCAAAGATCAATCTTGAGAAGAAGAAGCCGCCGTCGGAGATCGAGCAGCTCCGGCCATCGAGCTCAGCTGGTAATGGCGATGGCGATTTCCGGAGATGAAGCCTCATGAGTTGTAGCAATGGAAGAGATCGAGCAGCTATGCTTTTCTCTTTCCTTGAGCTCCTCACTAGTGACCAGCGAAGCTCTTCTTAGATCTCGTGGTGGATCGAGGTGGTGCAGCGGAGGTGACGAAGCTTGGTTCACAGGTGTTCAAGTTTCGTGAAGTTGGAGCTCAGATTGCCATGAATTTAGTTTCGTTTATGTTCAAGTTTCGAAGGTGGACCAATTCAGATCTGCAGGTAGTGGTGGTGCGAGGTGGCGTTTCTCGGAGTTATTCTTCACTCCAACGCCGGAATCTTCATGTCCTCGAACTATAATCAGCAAGTTCGAACCATGCTCAACAAGTTCGAATGATGCTCAGCAAATTCAGACCAAGCTCAGTAAGTTCAAACCATGCTCAGCAAGTTCAAACCATACCTAGCAAGTTCAAACCATACTCAGTAAGTTTGCGCTCAGAAGTTTCTGGAAGGCTGCCTTCTCCGATGTCGTTCGTTTCCTCATCGCAAAGCTAGATTAGATTACTTTTTTTCCAGAAATGTAATAGATTTGTGTTAGATTAGATTACTTTATTTCCAGAAAAGTTGTGAAATGCCGGTTTTGTGATCTGCTCAAATTTTATGATAAATGCCCAGAAGTTTTTGTGAAATGCTCAAAGTTTTAATTTTGTGCTCAGAAATTTTGTGAAATGCTCAGAAGTTTTATGAAATGGGCATACGAGCATGCTCAGTATTTATGCTCAGAACTTTTTCCATGCTCAGTAAAATATGCTTAGAACCTTTTCTGGCGGTGGTCGGTGGTTGTGGTGGGAGCTGGAAATTATTGATTGTAAATGAAGGAGGAGAGAGAAAAAATGATAAAGGAGGTGAGAGATTAATGGTAATGAAGGAAAGAGTATAATGGTAATAGAGGAGAGAGACTAATCTATTATTTTGTCTTATATACACTATAAGGGTAGTAATGACATTTGTCAATTTTGAGGCCTCTAAGTAGGAGAGAGGAATCACTTGGTTCCCATGTGGCACTAAGATGCTCCCCAAGACCTCTTGGGTAATTGACTCTATAATTTTAATTATTATTGTAACGAGTTAATCGATAAATTATAATTTTAGGAAGTCCTGATGTAGTTGAAAGCACGAATTAAGGTAAGTTGGACTTCGTTCTTTATGTCGATTTACGATATTGTGTTATTGACATTTATTTAAATTGTATATATTGAGATCAAATGAAAGTGATTATATTTTGTGAAATACATTTAGTTGTGTACAAGACCAATACGTGTTATTTGATCATTAGGGCTGCGACACCTGTCCTACAGGTGAAATTGTCGTGTGTGGGGTGGTCCTATATGTTGCCCAGGGGGTCGGAGATGGCGGGAGCAGACAATGGTACCAGGGTAGTGTATCGAGGCACTACTGAGTGTTGAATATTAGTTATCGTTATCGCAGCTCTAAGTAGTGTATGTGCATAATCATTTATATTCGAGACTAGCGATGACCGGTTACTAAACAATATTATGTTATACATGCATTTAACTTATATGTCATTATAATAATTCGTGTTATAATGTTGTTATGTGAATCCCCTTCTTGGGAGACGTTTTGACTTACTGAACTTGTGTAACTCATTCGTTAATTTACTGTGTAGAGGAATGTAGGTTAGGAAATCCCCATGAGAAATAGTGTATAAACCATCATAATAATTATTCGTTGGCGTTGTGAACCAGTTGTATAAGCAAGTTGAGATACTATTTTTTAATAGAATTTCAAGACGGTAAAATATACATATTTTCATGTTTTAAAATTGATAGATACAGCCTTATACTTATTTGAATTTTGTTAGGTCTCCTGGCATAGGTAGTTTGATTTGAATTTGCGATATGTTGAGTCCTGGATTTTGGTGGAATCTTGGTGGTGAAAATTCAAGGCGTGACATTGGCAACAAAGACAAGGGAGAAAGAAGAAAAAGACAGCGAGAAAGTAGTCACAAAACCATAACTACCTTAGAAGAGAAAAGCTATAGAGATTTTCATTGTATTTTTATACGCAAGTTGGTTGTTAGATCTCAGTGTGTTAAAAGTTACACTGCTGTGCCAATTCTCATAACTAACAACTTATTTATAGCTTAATAGAAATAAATTGATAACTCACATTTATTATTAAAAAACCTTACACATAATGAATCCAATCAAGGTAATCAAGAAACATGCATAAGTATTCTAACAAGTTTTTTCAAGTCATGAACATTGTTTAAACTGTACATATAAACTCAACGAGAAAAGCTATGGGGATGGTTTTGTCTCCACATTAATTTCCTACATGTGGGGGTTGCCAGCCATTACTAGTAACGTGGCAACCAGTTTAGCAGCAGCTGACTCCTTCGCTTCGCATGGACCAAGGCACACCACACCCTCACCAAGAGCCTCAAAATCTATCCCTTTTAGAGTCACTTTAGCAAGAAATCCACCTGAAAAAGATATCCAATGATGAGTACAATTTGTTAATCTTTAACACAAGATGTGTTGCTGGCACGAAATTAATTTAATTTCTTACCAGGTGCTTCTGACACGACATATCTAGGAAGGGACCAATCGTTCTCATAACACATATCATTCAACTCCTGCTGAGAGACATATTAGACAACATTATGTGCATCTTCGTGTTACACATAGCTCAAATATATACAAGAAATTTTTAAAGGAAGTTTCCTACTCTTGCCTTATGATTGGAAGTCATAAAACACGAGTACTTTGAAATAGCGGTGCAGTACTAAGAGAAACAGATTTCGAGATGGAAACAATAGTATTTTGAAGGGTACGTACTACTACGATCATAAAAGTTGAGTTTACTAGTTTGATACCTGTGTATTAAGAATAATGCATACCTGGCATGCAGATTGTTCAATAAGGACAGCTTCAGACAAACTTTCTGGCCTCAGAGACTGAGTAGAGCCACTACCTCCACCTTGCTGCTGATTGAACTGCTACAACAAACAAATTATGCAAACTAATATTAACGGAGGAAGCAAGGGCCCAAAACAAATCATATTACAAGTATTATCGTCTCGTGATAGGGTTAGTTGAAATGTGTTAGTGTTATTTAAGAACTACAACCCCCACCCTTCTAAAATTCTACTGCAATAATGATAAAGAAATATAAAAGAAAGAATTTTATTGACAGCTTGTTCTTTTTCTGATAAAGAACTTTTAATGCTTCCTCGGTCAAATCAGTTTTCTGACGGAATTAAAGCAAGAAATAATATGAATAAGCAAAACCAATAAAGATTCATATAGGCAACTGAAGCTTTAGATAAGAAAGCTACCTCAACATTTGCACCTTCAACAGAAGCTTGTGTGACACTGTCTTTTGATCTCGTTTTCTGATAAACTCTCAAAGTATTGGAAGTCACATTAGAGTCTTCCTTGTTCTCAACCTCATTCTGGCAACGACCTTGTTCATCACTTGCCCTTTTAGTAATAGAATCGGTGGAGATCCCATCCCTATCAACTTCCACAAAAGGAACTCTTTCTCTATTCTGAAGGTTCATAAATGCATCAACAATTTACTTCTTTTGCTAATACAAGATTTAAAAAACACTTTACCTTAGATTGCTCAATAAGGACAAGTTCAGCTAATCTCCTTGGCTTCAGAGACTTTCTTTTTCTTTTGTTCCAAACGCTTGTAGGCTTCAGAGACTGATTAGAGCCACTACCTCCACCTTGCTCATGATGACTTTCTCGGACATTTATTGGACTTATAGTGTCTTTATTACCTAATACAAGTGACCATAAGTAAATATAATTAGCTTTACTTTCTTACTAATTGTTATAAGATGTATGAAATAAATCATTGTGTGTATAATTCAAAAGCAATAAAGAAAACGATATCTTAATCAGACCGGAATACTAAAGGAACTTTTAAGGTCATAGAAGAAACCGTACCATCTAAGATTCTCTGGATACCTTTTTCACAAGATGCATACTGACTTTCGAGCTCTTGTTTCTCATCACACTACCACAACAAACAAATAATGCAAACTATTATTAGATGACATCAATTAATTTATTTATTTATTATATGTCAAAGGCATCAATTAATGGAGGTAACAACTGACAAAAGCAAATCGAAATATTACCAGCTTTTGCCTTTTCTGATAAAGAACTTTTATTGCTTCCTCAGTCAAATAAGTTTCCTTTACATATGTATGTACGGAATTAGAGCAATAAATAATATGAATAATCAAAGCCAATATAGGTTCACAAAGGAAACAGAAGCTTTAGAAAACAAAGCTACCTCATCAGAAGCTTGTGTGACATTGTCATTTAAACTCCTTTTATGGAGATGATAAATTCTTAAAGTATTGGAATCCGTGGAGATTCTATCCCTATCAACTTCCATACCAGGAACTCTTTCTTTACTCTGTAGGTTCATAAATGCATTAAAAAAATTGTGGAAATATATTTAAAGAATATAATGCTTTAGCTAATAATTTTTTTTAAAGAAATGGTTACCTCAACAGTTGCACTTCCAACACAAGCTTGTGTATCTTCATCCGTTTTGAAAATCATTGGACAGTTAACATCTTTCTGCATTGCAAAGTCTATTTTCATGCCACTTGACTCTTCTCTTGTAAGACCTTCGATAGGCCTCTCCTCTGATACTTCCTTGTTTTCAACCTCTTCAATCCCACGAAGATCTTTCTGCATCGAAGAGTCAGTTTTAACACTGGTAATATCTGCTATCTTAAGCCTCTCATTAGATTCTTCCCTGTTATCAACCTCTTTAGTCCTGGCCTCATTTCCGCAAGGGTCCTTTGTGCTGTGATTGTATTCATTAGATTCTTCTACTTCTAGATTTTCTGTCTCTACACAAAAATCTTGCGCGCTTTTACTTTCTGTGACATCCTTTTCACAAGATTTCTCCTTAACATCACAGCTTTTGGTAAACTTTTCCCTTTCTTTATCTATCCTCGGAAAGCTGTTGACAACAATTTCCCCTTTTCCAATAGAATTCGTGGAGGCCCCATCTCTATTAATTTCATTGAAAAGAGCGGTTTCTGTACTCTGAACATCCACGAGTACATCAGATTTTTCTCTGTTTTCCACTTGTTTATCACTAGAAATTGCAACTTGACAGCAGATGGGACTCTTTTCGTTAGCTTCTGCCATCTGAGAGCCACTTCCATTTACATCCTCCTTGAGACCTTGTGAACAAAGGGTTTTTTCACTTATTTGAGAATCACTTTCATAAGCAGATGGTACTTCGATATTAACACTCTGTGAATCATGCAACTCGTCTTTCTTGCCTTCATAGCTTCTAGACTCTTCACTTGTTCCAACTTCTCTCTTCGTCTTCTTGGTGATTTCCACACCCGACCCCTCTTCCCCATTAGACGGTACAAAGTCCTGACTTTCATTAATTTTTTCGCATTTAGAAGAATTCTCACTACTCTTAGACATCTCGATTCCTGAATCTCCTTCCTTCAAAATGGTTTTTTCTAACAGTTTCACAACCAATTTTTCACTTTCATAAATTATTGTCACATCCATGTTCTCCATAGTGCTGGCTTCCACAGATCGCGCCTTCATTGTCGAAAATTCCCTGCAAATTTTATCAACATATATAAACACAAGAGACGGAACAAAATATTCCAAAAGAGTTAATAATTATCATCAATTTTACCTTGAATACCAATTTGACATGATCTTGGCATATGGAAGCAAGTGATAATACTCAGGAGGGTCTGTAGTCATCCAATCACCAAAATACCTTTTGACCAACGGGCCCTGCAAACTACTCGAGACAGGAATTTAATTTAATAAGGAAATATAATCTATACTCTAATGATGATATTAATGCCTTAAATCAAAATATATGAGCAGGGAAAGTTGATAAACCTTTGAATAGTATTTCTAACAGGAATTTGAATATGTGGATTGGTCGGTTGATTACACTGCATAATGTAGAAACAATTGGATGACCTTCTTTTTGTTAACGAGTAAGTGATGTGCCTCTCCAATATTGTAAGGTCCGAGCTGTTAATACCTGTTAATATGCAAAAAAGTGATCAGATATACAAATAAAAACACATGATAATGGAGAATATACCTGTTTCTGTTTTAACAGCTAAAAATGCAAACTGTTGCAAGGCAAATTCAGCAATATCTGTTTCACTTGTAGACTCGTCTCTATCCCTTAGCTTCCCTTTGATTAAGCGATTGACCTCTTCTTCATCAACAGCCTTTTCAATGACGGACCAGACACCTTCAGTTTTACAATTATATTGCAGAAAACACTTTTCCTTGGACGAATCAACTAATAGCACACCAACGTTAGATATTGTCCATCCCTCCATGTCTGGAACATCTCTTGCTACTTCTAAAGTTACACATATTTTACACCCATGGGTAATAACTTTCTCCATATCTGAAAGATGATTCACCACACCTTTTGAATTGATAGTTTTCGTGTACGCCACTAAAGAAGGTTTTAGAGTTAGAGCGAGTTTGATGAATGACACCGCATCTAAGAATTTTGCCTCCGGATGGCGTTTCCTATGGTAATAGTTGTAAAGTATTACCACAGCATGCAACTGAGACAAATAAAGAAAATGTTAATTTTCAGAGAATTTACTATATTCAGGCAGTACGGCACCACCCTTAATTGATCTTTACTAGTTTACTATACACTTACAAATGATTGAAATGCCACAATCTTTCATGAAGTATCTTAAAAAAATTATTTTGACAAACTTTTTTTTTTCAGATCAAAACTTTCCGGTGTGATTATGTTTTTTTGTTTTATTTACAAGCACAATGCTAGTCATGTACATTGCACAATGTTGGGTGGGTGTGGGGGCAACAGCCCCCAGCTCGGGGGTTCGGTGGGTATTTTCCCAAAAATAAAAATCTTTAGGGAAAAACCTTGGTAAAAATAAATACTATCCCCGCCCCCTCCCCCTCCCCAGCCTAAACATTTAGTTTTTTTTTGGACTAAATATAAGACATTTAATTCTCCCCAAAGAATTAGCCACCTTTTATTATTAATTTGTGATTTTATAATTTTCATCTTTTAATAAGAATCTTGAACCCCTTGCACCGGAGGCGAACACAGAGGTTTCATCGCTAATATTCATACAAAAATGAAATTAGTTGGGATGTTTTATGCAAAAATAATTAACTCAAGTTTTTCTAAAAAAAAAATTACAAATTTGCACTGCACTCGGACAGAGCTGCATACCACCACAGCCCACCCACAAGATCTGCCCCTTCTTGCACATGCTTTGGACCTCAGCCTGGCCACGATCAGGACCAGCCCGCGGATTTAACTTTTTGAATCGGACCGAACCAGATTCAATTGCAATTGTTCATTGGATCAAAAAAATTTCAAAGGCAATACAAACGGTCCGGTAATCCAGAGCCGGCTGGTTATATTTTTACTCTATTTTTCGGATCACGTGTTTTGTGGATAACCCCATGGAAATCAAAATACAAACGGAAAGTATTGGTGAACCAGTCCGTGTCCGACCTTACTAGGTTTGGAATGTATCCGGATCAGTGACCAGGCTGAATTGGACCAACCCCACACTGAATCTATTAAACTTTATAAGAAAAAGGTCCTAATTAAAGGTCAAATGCCAGTCAATCTAGTTCTATAATCTGGAAACAATAAATCTCAAACACAAGTGGGGTCCACTTAAGATGTTTATCCCAAAAAAAGTAAAAAATTAAAAGTAAATAAAAAGGGAAAAAAATGAATCTGACACCTGTTTAGCAACTTTGTGATGTTGAGGACGGAGAGGCGGAGGTGCATTGGCGGCAGGAGGCCTCAAAGGCAACATAGGATCAACAAAATACCCCAACAACGCATTCACAACCTCAGCTGTCTTACCAAACTCCGATGTCGTCATCATTGTCAGTTCCGAACTCCGATCACGATCACGATCACGATCAACTACATGCATGCATAGCTACAGCCTATACATACACAAATGTGTACCTATAGCCTTAACAAATGTATAGAGAGAGAGAGAGAGTGTAGCTGAATTGTTGAAGTGAGGGAGACGGTAGAGAAGAGAGAAGCCGAATATGTGTATCCGAAGTGGGATGGGTCTGCGGTTTGGTGTTGTCTTTATCTTTATTTCTTTGGAGAATGACGCAAGAAGAAAAAACGTTTACGGACAAAGAGGTTTCTTTTTAAACAACTTTTGTAATTTTTATTTTTTTAATCAGAAGTGGATGGACTTTAAATCTAATTTATTTATTTTTTTATCAAACCAATTTTATTAACCGCTCAAATATTTTTAAGAGATTACATACTACTAAACAGAATAAGCAAAAAGTAAAAAAAACGCTCTCTCTCTCAGGAAGAAAATAACGTTCGGCTACTAGCCGTTAACAGCTAATCTTCGACTTTCTCCCATGAATCCAATGGCGGCGGCGCCACCGGATAAACCAATTCTCAACACATCCTCATCGCCGGGTGCAGCCAATGAAGCCGTTTCTATGATGGTGGATGGTAATGCTATGCAAGATCAATTGGAACAATTTCCGCTGCTGCAATCAAACCTAATGCGTGGTGCTAAACGGGCTAGACCCGTGCCTGCGATCATGGACTCGAGTGGCGCTCAGGGTGACCAAACGGGTCTACGGCGTGGAGGGGTAACAATGAATAATCCGGTACGTAAACTTCATGGTTGGCAATCGGCTTTAATGGGTAAGAGCTCTATTATTCCTACTATTGTTGATGATAATGAAATTAAAGCTTCTAGGGCTAGTGGGTTTAATTCTGAATTTCTAGATAGTATTAAGGATGATGTGCCTATTGAAAATTGTGAATTTCCGCAAGTTTTACGGTCTAGGGAAGAAATTATTGAGGGAATACAGTTATGGAACAATACCGTGGTAGTTAGACTTCTTGGCTCGTGGAATATGAGGGATTACATTTGGTTTGTTTCGAATGTGGTCGTTTTGGGCATCAAAAAGATAAATGTGGAAAATCGGTGAGTAATACTAATAATGGTAACATTGTAGAGGTTAATCCATTGGTGGGACAAAAAAAACGGCGGAAGATAGTGCGGTGTACGGGGAGTGGATGACCGTGAAGCGAGGGGGGCGAGGGTACAACTCTAACAACAAGGGTGGGGTGTCTCAGAATAATAATGGTCCGAGGGGAGTTCTAAGTAAGGATTTAGGATCTAGATATGGGGCTTTGTTTGTTGAGGAGGAGCAAGGGCGGATTCCTCAGGGTAATTCTAATGTTAAGGGATCTGCTGGTGCTTCTTCTAGTGTAGTGGGTAAAGCTAAGAGGGTGAATAAAGCTAGTGCTGTGTCAAAGGGAACCACTCGAACAGGGGGCGGCCATAAGATAATATTAACTCCTGATTTTGAACTTGTTAAAAAACTTGCTTCTGTCCCTGAAGTGGAAGTTTTTGGAGCTAATAAGGTGTCTGAGAAAGTAGTGAAAGGAGTTGATTCAAGGGCTGTAGAAAGTGCAAATAAGATGGACAATAGGAAGGATCTTAGTGGGGCTCTTGTGGGGACAGGCGAGTTTGACTTGGGAAGTAATAAAGGTACTGTTGCACCTGATGTCCGAAATGAAAGAAAAAAAATAGTGCAGGTCCTTCTTTATTTTTTGCAGGGACTGAAGATGCAATTACTCCTCAAGGAGCTGAACCGGACTGCTGGGTCACAACTTCAAGAGGCGCGGCAGCAGCACCTGGTATGGAGTATACAGCGGATCTACCTCCTGCCTTCGGTGGGGGCCAGAACCTGCTGCTCGGAGGAACACTTCAGGGGCGAGATGGGGCGGAACCACCAGACCCCGGCGAAATAAATCCGTCCTTCGTGCCTGAAACTCAATTTAAGTCGGCGGTGACGATGAAGTTATGGAAGTTGCGCATGAGGAATCTGTTCGAGCGGATCAGGTATCTTCCTAGTAGTTTTATTTTTTGACTAATCTTTTTAATGTGTGCACAGATTACGAATAACGGAAGTTGGGGAGGACTTCTCCAACCTTTGAATATTCTCGTGTGGAATTGTCACGGAGCGGCATCGGATAATTTCCAAAGGGTGGTCTGGGAGATGATTCGATTGCATAAAGTGTGGTTAACAGTTATTGTGGAGCCTAGAGTAAGTGGCGAAAGGGCAAATAATATTATTCGAGGTTTGGGTTTGGCGAATTCGGCAAGAGTAGACTCCATTAATTTTAAAGGTGGCATCTGGCTCTTATGGAATGATTTAGAGATAAGGGTGCGGGTGCTATCCACCGGAAACCAGGTAATCAATATTGAGGTTTCTAAAGATAATTGCGATTCTTGGTTTTTTTCGGCAGTATACGCGAGACCGAGAGCTAGGGACAGAGAACCGTTATGGGAGTCGCTTCAACATACATTTAGTGGTTTTGGCGCTCCGTGGTTAATAGCAGGCTATTTTAATCAAGTAGGTTTGAAAATTGATAAGAAGGGGGTAAGGAAGGGGTTAATCGGAATATGGAGAGATTCGAAGAATGGCGAGAAATATGTGATTTAACCGATTTAGGCTTTGAGGTTTTACTTGGTGCGATTCGTGGAACACGGGACAATGAATTTTACGGAGACTTGACAGAGCATACAGGAATACGAATTTCTTGTCACTCTTTCCGTTAGCAAAAGTGTTACATTTGGATCGCAGACATTTGGATCATGCTCCTATATTAGTGTGTTTGGCACCGGCTGGTCAAGTGAGATTACCTCGGAGATTCCGTTTCGAAACAGCGTGGTGTCTTCATAAGGATTTTTTGAGTTTTGTTGAAGATAGTTGGGACGCATCGGAGTTGGATTTAGGGGTTAGTATTGATAAAATGAAAGAACGGTTAACTGTTTGGAAGGATATAGTGTTTGGGGACATCAACAAACGAAAAAGGGTGTTGCTAGCTCGGCTAAAAGGTATTCAACTTTCGCTACAACAGTCTTATAGGGCTTCATTATTTAGATTGGGGAAACGTTTGAGAGAGGAATATTTGAGTGTGTTAAGAGAGGAAGAGATTTTTTGGTACCAGAGATCGAAGGAAAATTGGATAAGGTCTGGGGAAAGGAACACGAGATTTTATCATAGGGCTACGATGAAGAAAAGGCACGTTTCTCGTATTTCCCGTCTTAGGAATTCGAATGGTGATTGGGTAGACACAGAGGATGATTTGGCTACGTTAGTTAGGAACTACTTTGCTGATTTGTATTCGGAACCAGTGAAGTTTTTTGGATCTTTCGCATTGCCGCATAGTGTTAGCTTGGACAGGGGCGAAAGGGACTTACTTGAGGAAGAGTTTTCGTATGAAGAGATTAGGGTAGCAGTTTTTCAGTCCAATCCGAATAAAGCTGCGGGACCAGATGGGCTAACGGCTTCTTTTTATCAGAAATGTTGGAGTGTAGTGGGTGGCGATGTGTGTAATATGGTAAGGAAAGCGGTTAGTGAGGGTTTCTTATCGCCGAAGGTGAATGGTACGTTGATTCATTTGATTCCGAAAGTCACAGACCCGGAAGTGGTGGGTCAGCTGAGGCCCATTAGTCTTATCAATGTGATAGTTAAGTTCATTATGAAAGTAATGGTTAACAGAATCCGTCCTTTTCTAGCTGAGAAGATAGGTCCGAATCAGAGCAGCTTTTTACCGGGAAGGTCAACAGTGGATAATGTTGTCCTTGTCCAAGAGATTGATCATAGGATGCAGAATTTGAAAGCTAAGTATGGTTATATGGTGATAAAAATTGACCTTGCTAAGGCTTACGATAAACTAAGTTGGAGATTCATTGAAGACACTATTCTTTTCTTTGGATTTCCGACTTCGTGGGTCCGTCTTATCATGTCAGCTATGGCTACGAACAGAATGCGTGTGCTTTGGAATGGAGGGCAGCTGGATGAGTTCATGCCGCAGCGAGGAATTCGGCAGGGAGACCCTCTCGCTCCTTATATCTTTGTTTTGTGTATTGAACGATTATCGATGCTAATCCGAGGACTTTGCGATGGAGGGGAATGGTCACCCATTCGTCTTCATCGTCAAGGTCCGCCTATATCCCATGTTTTCTTTCCAGAAGATTTGATGTTGTTCGCGGAAGCTAGGACTGACCAAATTGATCTCGTTAAGGAGGTCCTGAAGGTCTTTTGTGATGAGGCCGGGCAGACCGTGAGTGCTGAAAAATCCCTTATATATTTCTCTAGAAACCTTTCTAGTGACACTACTAGAGAATTGGCGGATAGAATTGGTTTCGTTCTTAGTGAATCTTTGGGTGTCTATCTTGGAGCTCCTATTAGATCACAACGGTTACCTAGGGGATTTTTTAGAAGCGTTACTTCAAAAATGCAAAGCAAGCTTCCGTTTTGGAAGAGCCAGAATTTATCTATAGCGGGAAGAATCACTTTAGCTCAATCGGTACTTTCGGCTATACGCACCTATATGATGCAGTTTATGAAGTTTCCAGGTTATGTGTGTGATGAGATCGATGGGATAATCAGAGATTTTATATGGGGTTCCTCTAGCGAAGGGCGTAAGATTCATTGGGTTTCGTGGGAGATCCTTTGTAGACCCAAGAGTAGTGGTGGTTTGGGACTCCGGAGCGCAAAGAATTATAATCGAGCGCTCCTCGCTAAATTGGGATGGAGGATTCTTAAAGATGATGCTGCACTTTGGGTTCAGGTGTTAAAACAAAAATACTTTCGAGGTGGATTTATGAATCAAGTGGAGCGGGTAGCGGACTCAAGAATGTGTAAAAACGTTATAGTGGGTCGTGAGGTGCTAAGAAGTGGGTTAGAGGAGACGGGAATTGGTTCAGTAGGGTGTATAAGTGGAAGCACGAGGCTTCGGGGTCCTTTACGGGGAAATCAGCCTACATTAATATGGACACCGCGAGTGGGGTTTCTTTATTTAATTGGAAACTCATATGGTCGCTCAAGTGCCCTCAGAAAGTAAAGGTGTTGCTTTGGCGAGCGGTGTGGGATCGTCTTCCAATGGGGAAGAATTTGTGTTTGCGTGGGGTAGTTGATGATCCGATTTGTAGGGTCTGTGGTAGGGAAGTGGAGACGGCGGACCATCTCTTTCATGGTTGTAGTGGTTATCAAGAGGTCATCAGTAGTTGTACGAATTCGGGACTGAGGGAAAATCAGAGGCGAAGTAGAGTGGTTGTGGATAGAGGACAGGCCTCTGTGATGGCGAGAAGGGCCTGTGGTGCGAGAGGGGGAGCAGATTTGGGTGTCGCGGACCAGGGAAGGGAGCTGCGAAGCATGTCTGCAGCTGTTGCGGGAGGTCTTGGACAGGGACTTAACCTGCAATTATCTTCTGCAGATTTTTTGAATAGTGCAGATCAGGGACCGAACTCGCAAATTAATGCTGCATCAGGTCCGATTTCTGGAGCTAGAGCCGAGGAACTGAAGCGATGGACCGAGCTGTTAGCCAGCAAAACCGTGATTGGTGGTGTGGAGGCTCGAATACTAGGAGCGGCGATGGTTTGGTGTCTTTGGCTTGATCGGAACAAACGGATATTTGAGCCATCAGCTAGGGAAAAGTCTACCTCGGAATTAAAGGCTATAATTCGTAATGTGGTGAGTGATTATATCCGCGCATGGGGAGTTGAGCGGGATGGAGGGTTAGTTACCTTGGCAAAGAATGTGTTAATCAAGTGGGTCAAGCCGGAAGAGGGGAAGAGCAAGCTTAACATTGATGGGGCTTATAGTAATGACAGAGACTTAGCGGGGGTTGGAGGTCTTCTTCGCAATTGTAAAGGCGATTTTGTGGGAGGTTTCGTGGGAAGGAGTGGGGCTCGTTCGGCATTCGAAGCAGAACTTGTTGCCTTACACTTTGGACTTCGAATGGCGGCATGAGAAGGCTACTCGAATCTTAGTATCGAAACAGACTCGCGTGAGTTACACGCGCTAGTGAAGGGCGGTGTGAACTCAGGAGATGTTGATAGTGATATGGTGCGAGAGTGTTGTGATATTTTGCGCTCACACCCGAGTTATGTATTGGAGTGGAGTTTTCGGAAAGCCAATAATTGCGCGGATTGGTTGGCGAAATATGGGTTGGGTATCGTGGATGGACCGGTTGCGATTAAAGACCCTCCGGATAGATTATGGCGGTTGTTAACAAAGGATAGGTGTGGATGGTCCACGCCTAGACTTTGTGTAGTGAATAACTATTAGGAACTCAGTTCCTGGCCTATGGCCTCTTCTGTAACAAAAAAAAAGTAAAAAAAACAAGCAAAATAAACTATAAAAACTATTACAACTTAAAACCATTTATAAACTCCTAATCTCGAACAATCTTGAGTCTATAAGTTTTGTTTTAAACTATTTACAATCTTTAAATTTGATGAACATGAACGTCTATAGATATAACATCATATTTCTTATAGCATTTAGCTTAGTGGATAGAGACATTTCTAAATCAAATCAATTAAACAAAGAGAGTAAAGCAATATTAATATAGGAAATATTAACAAAACAATAAATGAATTTATTAATTCAAAATAAATAAAATATAAATTAATATCTATTCAAAACATAATATTTTGGTAGCGAATAAATTATTTACAGAACAAAAAAAGAAATTATAATAAAATTTAGCCTATTTATATATTATTATTAAAAATGGTATGATCAACGATTTAAAATGCAAGTTTAATGAAAAATGTTTTCTAAGAGATAACTCTGGATGAAACATAAAACAATATGAAAGGGAGGAGTGCACTACTACAATCGGCTTTTGAGCGACGACCCGCGCTCGTCGCTAAGCATGAGAAGTCGTTGCTAAAGTTGATTAGCGACAACAACTCGTCGCTAATTTTTCGTCGCTACAAAGTCGTAGGGAGAAGTCAATCTTTGTGACGAAACGAAGTGGTTTCGCCGCGAATTCGTGGGGCGCCTTTGCGACATCCAATGTCGTCGCTAATTTCTCTTTGTTAGCGATGACAATATTTCGTCGCTACACCAAAATATAGGGACGACTTAACTCGTTACCATTTAGTCGTCGGTAATTATTCCAAATACTAGCGACGACTTTCATTCATTTCTAGCGACGACTAGGTCGTCGCTAATTTGTTTTTTTTTCGAATCCTAAATTAAAATGTTCATTTTATTAAAATTTCTTTATCATATTTTTAATTTAATTAATTGTTTTTTATTTAATTTATATTTTAATTTTTTTTATAAATTTATATTTTAAATATTTTTATAATTTTTTTATATTTGCATAATTATACAAATATATCTAATAAATAATTAAAAATCTCAAATATTAATCGGAAAGCAAAGCTTAATTTAATTTAATTCAAAAAACCGTAAATAAAGTCAACCATAGCCGATAAAGTCAAACAAAACCGATAAAGTCAAACATAAAATAAAAAGTAGTCAAATACATCAAAATAAAATATAAATAAAACCAAGGAGCATCCAAATCTTCATCATCGCCATCATCATCATCTTCATCTTCATCATCTCCATCTGCTCTCGGTGCTTCGGAGGGGATCGAGGCAAGACCTTGAGTGGCCCTCATCTCATTCAACGCCGCCATAACCGTGCCAAGTATGCTCATAAAAAAGTGACCGCCAGTCGGGGTAGCTGTGGAGGGAGTCGATGAAGGGGGCCTCGATAGGGGGAGACCTTGAAGCGCGTGAAACTCGTTCATCGCCGCCATCATCACATCTAGCCTCTCCGCATTTCGCCTAACTTCGGGATCCGGCTGGGAGACACGGGCCTTCTTATGGACCTGTCCGAATCCGGTTACCCAAGCCGTCTTCGGAGGGCCCATGACTTGTTAAACGACCTCTTTCATGGCGTCGATCTGGTCTTTCAGCGGCACTTCAGGTGCGGTCCCACTAGATGACGCTGGTCCTGGTGCATATATTAGTATATAATAGTAGTCCTCATTGATCAGTCTGTTTTATTGTGTACTTTTCTCGAATCTCCAAATACTTGTACATGTCTTATGCGTACATCAAGGTGAAAAAAACATTATTGGTTGCCTTTCACTTGTTGGGAGGGGACTTCAAGTGCAATAGTTTCAAGGTTGATTGTGATGCAGATGACGTTGACTCATCAAGATATAAAACATAATTCATAATATATTCTTTGAGTAGCCTTCGCTGCTTGTCTGATTTTACTCATATCAAATTCATGTCCCCTACCGTTAGAGACTTGTGGTGTTGGAATCACCCATTGTCACCACTGTCCACCATCATGCTCTAGTGACCACATTTACCTAGTTTCGTATAGATCGGGAACAACAAGAACCTGAAATCTCTTCAATATTGTTTGAATGGGTCCTTGACAATCCCAACCTTTGCCTTCATAACCAACTACAAATACGATACGTTAACACAATAAAGGACTTTCAGGTCCCTCTATGCAATCCGCAAATACAGTCCATAAATACCACATGGACATGTTTTTTTAGGCGGTAAAAAGGAATTTGGGGTCCCTTAATGAAAACAAAAAGTTGTTGAAGGATATGATTTCGATTACTTGCAAAACAAAGAGTTGTGTCTATATACGCAATGCATGCATTAAGCTGACAAGATGTGAACATTGTATGTGTGTGCTTAATGTTACTAGACTAACGACTTTACTATCTTTGGAAATTTAGAAACTTCAACATGTGTTGAAATGTTTATAAGAAAAATTATAACCATTGGTTAGATATTGAGGTTATATGTACTGTAATGATTGATGTCATTCAAGAGAAACATGACATAACCCTGAAAGATGTTCATTTTATGCTCAAGGAGCATTATTGGTTTATCATACGTATATGGTCACGTGGAACAACATTAACAAGGTGAAAGAATCAATCTAAGGATGTGAAGCCCATTTGTTTATCCGTTTGTAAGCATATTTTGACCAAATTAAAGATCTCGATCCATAATCTTTATAAATGCTAGAGCGTGACGATCTCACTCTACCGCTCGAAAGGTGTGTTGTTGATTTTGTTGCATGTATATGTGGATTTTAAGAATTTAGACCTTTACTATACCTAATTGTGACTTATTTCAGGAGAAAATACTAGGGGCACTTTTTGGTTTCCATATGCAAAGACGGGATTAACAATATATAACACGGTTTTGCATGTGGTAATGTATTCACACAAGTTAGTGAACATTTCTATTGTGCTTTTATGTAATGAGTTTTCCTAGTTGCGTTTTCTGTTATCTTGGGAGAAAATACTGAAAACCACTCACTAGTGCTCCTCGTATAACATACGTTTCTGATAGACAAAAGGGGCTTATCGTATCAGTAAAACATGGTTTCCCTGAGTTTGTACAAGTTTTCTGCTTTAAACATATCCAAAATAACCTAAAGGCCAAGGGTACACAAGGAGTTTAAGTTAGGCTGCTATACTTTATGGAAAAATATGCATCTGCGCAGTGTGTACTTTTTTCAGTTTAATATTTAAAGCAAGTGTGGACGTTATGTTGCATGTGGCGATATTATGTACGAAAGCATGCACAATGAGCAATGCACAATGAGCGGTGCACAAATTAGATTTTCAATGTGGATTGCGCAATGTGTTTTTTTTTCCTTTGAGCTTCAAAGCATGTGGGTACATTATCTTGCATCTGGGACAATTATGTAGTAAATCCTGCACACTAATCAATTCAAAAAGTAGATGCTCAATGTGAAATGCTTAGTGTATATTGTTTTATGTTGAGCTTGAAAGCACGTTGAGACATTATGTTGCATGTAGGACTATTTCATGTAAAATATCATGGACACTGAGTTTTGTTCAGTTAATTGACAACACACTTAGCAACAATAAAGTTTGTGTAATGGTCATTATTCTTCTTTTTTCTTTACTGATTCGAAGTATGTATGTCGTTATGTTACATTTGAGATAATTATGTAAAAAAAAATCATGCACAATGAGTATTGTCAATTTAAATGACAATACGCTAAGTAATGTAAAACTTTGTGAAAATCTTAGTGTGCATTGATCTTTCAGTTGAGTTTGACAAGATGTAGGGATATTTTGTTTTCTATGTGGCTATTACGCAAAAAATTAAATCATGATGGGCATTGTAAAGTTAGTTAACACAACACTAATTATTTCACTAGACTTTGCTCAACCAAATTGTACACTACGCATTAATCATTATTTTGACATACTTAGCATGTGTGTATATTATGATGAACATGGGAATTTGTGTATAAGATTATGCATGATGTATTTACTGTTAAACAATCACACAAGTCACAAATTCACACGTGAACCTAATTCACAATGTATACTCACCCCATCGGTCATTATTTCCATGTAAATATACATATACTAATTTAAAAAAAATAAACATCCATAACGACGTCAATATAGATTAAATAGGTTCCGCCATAGAAAATAGATCCTAAAGTTAAGTTGTCATAATCTTGACAAACAATGAAAGATTTGGAAATAGTTGTAAATTATGTCAAATCACTTAGTCAAAAATCCATATAATTTATATCTATTCACACATATCAACACGAAATGTTCCTATTATACACACAATAACGTTTTACCACGTATTTGATCTTCTGCACTGCCAATATCGTCAGGTCGTGGTGTATACATCGATAATCAATATCTGTCCTTATTGATCGTATTTATTTTATTGTGTAATTTTATCAAACATTAAAATACTTGTACATGTTTTCTGTGTACATATCAGGGTGCAAATAATACCTTATATGCTACTTTTCACTTGTTAATGGGACTTCTAGTGGATTAGTTTCAAGATTGACTGCGATGCAGGTGACATGGATATTCTTTGAGTAGAAAATTATTCACTCGATATTCTTTAAGTAGTCCTTCTTATTTGATATTTTATCACATTGACCTCTCGACACTCGACGCTCGACGCTAACGACTTGTGGTGTTGGAACCACCCATTGCCACATTTGTACACCATCAAGCTTCAGTGCCCATATTCACATAGTCTACTATAGATTGGGAACAACGTGAACATAAACTCTCTTAAATTTTGTATGGATGGGTCTTTAACAATACCTAATTTCACCTTATCCATACCAACCACAAATATATTCAAAAAACACAGTAAAGTACAAAAATACAAGTATATAATAAATAACATCGTAACATGCAATATTAAAATATAACTTTCATAACAAATACTTACAATGTCATGTTCCAAGTTAATTGTTTCCTCCATGATACTCGTTCGTTATAATATTCTTGCAATATATAATAATAGATTCTACCACTTAACACATAATATATAATAGAGTAATTATACATTCATATAGAAGATATTTATTTGCTGCAGTTTTTACCTGGACCTCGAAAGATTGTTGCTGCGAAACACGAATTAAGCCACTAATGGTGACATTCACCGATCCCATCGTCCATACACACATATACCCATACTACGACAACTTTCCGGTATCGTTAATAGTATTAGCCACCTAAATTTCTCCGGCTCAGGTAGTTGTGTCATCAACTTCGCATGTATAACTTTTTGGATCTTCGCTGGTTTTGATGTGCCATTTTCCAAGTCTGGGTTTGGCTGCTCTGCCGCTGATCAAAATGATGTCATATTTATATATCCAAAGAGGGTATATTTTTATTTTAAATCTAGGAAAAACCCCTTATCGATGCACTTTAAAACTGATTACATTTAAATCTAAAAATACTTTCTCAAGACCCCCAATAAAGGACCTTAAATATATTCGCAGCTGGTGTGCATAACTTTCAAAAACAATGTTATGAGATTTATGATGCTTACTACACTATACCTCAAATTTGATCATAAGATTAATTTTTCACAAGGATATACTTGTATTGTTGCACATGATTTTCCGGTTGGTAGCGTGATAACCGCAAATTACTATACAAGGATCGTGCAATATCTAGCTAACAATTGTTTCTCTTTTCTTGCAAGTGTGTGTAATATTTTAAGAGAGATTGATTTCTATTCAAGCACTTGTAAATTATGTTTCTCTTGTATTGTGAGGACAATAATCATGTGTTTAATTGAGTAACTAACCAAAATTTATGCAACATTTTGTTTAAATTATGGTCATTCTTATCCCCATTTCGATATTAATTTCTTTTTTGGTTGACTATTTATCTTAGGGACCAATTAAATTTTTCTTTATTTATTAGTTACTTGTTCAGACAAACGATACGTCTCATAATAGAAATTTACGACTAAAAAAATTTGATAGTGTTTAATATTTGATAAGGTAGACCAAGTCTTGCTACAAATTCTCAATAATGATTATTCATATGATTCTAGTTATAAGCTCGAATTGGTCTTTATCAAGATTCTATATTATCCCTAATCCATTCTAGGTAGACAAGGGGCGGTCCTACAATGTTATGGACATTTACCTGGCATTCAAACACTATAACCCAAACTCTATTGACTATCCGGTTTGTCAAGACCTTCTGGTTTAATAACAAAGACCAAACGTATATAAGCTAGTTTTGTATCTCAACCCCTTTCCAGACGATAGTCAAGAACACTAACCCAACCCACTCCTTCATCAAGGTAAGAGCTGGAAAATGGAATACAAGTTCATACACAATGAAATATAACTCAAGTCAACTAAATATAAATAATCCCAAATAACATGTAATCCTCCAATTAACAACTACTGTTCATACATTAAGCAATCCTCGAGCTATGTGATATTAGTTCATGAAAGATAAGTGAATTACAAAGAGTAGAATAGTCATAATAAAAAATATAATTATAAAGTATGAAGGATTACACGAAAATTAGTTGAAATAGGTTGATATAAATGGTACAATGGTGTGGGGTTGACTCTCCTTCTTCTTCCTCTTTCTCCCAGGTGTTCTTTTTCCAAAAGTGTTAACTACTAACCAGTTGGGTTAGCTCAACTGGCCAAAGTCTTGCTACCACATACCAAAAACAGTGATAACTACTATTTTTATTCTCTACTTGTTAATATGTAATGTGTAATAATACATTTTTTTGGCATGTGTAAAGTGGCCCGAGTATGTTTTTATTAATTCTAGAAAGGTTCGAGTTACTGTGGTATAAATATCATAACTTTGTCATTTAAATCAAAATTACGAACCGTCAACTCTCACGCAGTCCTGAATTGAAATACTATCTTGATGTCCAGGGGTTTGCTCACCAAATTTCTAAGGTGACTCTATTAAGTTGAGTTTAAAGTTTTACCGGTAAATTCACTTGACCAGATTTTTGCTCTTTTCACGCCTTGACTTGAGCTTGACTTTGGTTTGTTGACTTATCCTCATCATCTAGGGGCCTCGTATCATCAAAATACCTAGATTATACACACTTAACATAAAATTAATGCACAAAAACTCCAAATATAACAAAATATCTGAAACTGGACAAGAATCATAATATGTCGGATAATAGGAGATAATTCCTCAAATAAGTTCAACAAAATCTCCGTAATAATGTCTCCTGTTACGATTAATATATTAAAAAATACGAGACATCAATTAAATTTTATTTGAGATTGAGTACATGTAGGGATGGTATGTTGCTTGTGTGGCCATTACGTAAAAAAAAGCATGATGATCATTGTAAAGTTAGTTGACAAAACACTGAGCATTTCACTACTTTTTTCTCAACAAAAGTGCACATTGTGCATTAATTATTGTTTTGCCATACTTAGAATTTGGTTACATTATGTTTCAAGTGGAAACATTTATGTATAACATTATATAAAACACAACCTTAGTACTTAACATAGTGTTATGTCAACTAATATTGAAGTGGACTAAGGTTATGCACAATGTGTTTCATTAAATATTAAAACATTACATGGGTTAGTAATTTTCACGTGACCCTGATTCACTGTACACTAACTTTTACAGGACATTAATTAAGCTAAACATATATATACTAATTAAAAATAAATAAAGATTCATAAGTTCGTAAAAATAGTTTAAAACGCTGTGAATATCATCTTCTCATGCTGCATTTATCGGTGAACAACTATCGTATCGGTATGATTGAGTATTTTCTCGAATCGCCATATACTTATACATGTCATATGTGCACATCAGGGTGAAAATAACGGATTATTGGCTATCTTTCACTTGTTTGGTTGGGGGTGGAACTTCAATTGCATTAAATGTTGGGCTTCTATGTTTTTAATAGAATGGATTCAAATTGAAGAAATTGATTCACATTTTGCAAAAAAAAATCTTTTGATTTATTAGTTTTTTTTTAATAATTTCATTATCAAACTAATGTTTTTCACGTTGTTTAGGAGGTTTTGAACTAACCTTCCTTTGCTTTGGTCGGGAACCTAGAACGGTGGTCTATATTGGTGCATCTTGACTCATTCGTTGATTTTCCATCATTTGATGTAATTCGGTATCCATCACTATTGATCATTGTATTTCCTTCTTTATTTCTGATGACGGATATACCATATAGTTTTGCCCTATATCACGACAAATTGTCTTTAGGTGTGTCCTCTTGTGGTTTTATATAAACATGGTTAGTTTTTAAAATGAATAATTATTTATCTAGATCTTTACATAATAAAAATACTTTAAAATCTGATATTTAATAATAAAAATATTTATTTGATACCTTTTAAAAAAATAAAAATTTACAAAAGAAAAGTACAAAAATATGATTTGTATCCAAATGACAAGAAGCGGAAACCAATAGAAAAAAATCTTCTAGAAGACAAGGACGTAGGGAGAGGCATAGAGTATAATACGGTAATCATGATGTTATGGGGCACATAATTACTACTTCCTCTATTTCAAAATTAATCTCCACATTACTAAAAATATTATCCTAAAATTTTATGTGCTGACATAGCATCTCCATTTGAGCTATCTTTACGCTTAAAAACTCTATTACCGGCTAAACTAACCCCTCCTCCTCTTGTACTAGGCGTGTTCTCATAGAAACATTTAGCTTCCACGCTCCCAATAACTTTACATCTACTACAACTTGGAGGTAAGTTTTCATATTCGAACAGGACCCGATACTTTTTTCCATAGTGTGATCCAAAGTCAATAATGCTTTTTCTCTCCTTTTTCAAGTCCAAATTAACAACCACCCTTGCGTAGCTTATATCTTCACTTTCAAATAGTAATATCATCGATACGTAAAGGCTTACCCACTTATGAATCTAGTTTCGCCAAACCATGAAAAGTGCGAGCTTGTACCGGAATCTTTCGCAAGATTATCCAAGTTGGTATTTTAGTGATCTCAAGGTGTCCATAATAGAAGAATTCTAGGATCTCAGTAAGTTATAATAATCTTCCATAAGAAAGAAAATGACCCTTTGAAAGAATGCTTATCCTATCCTCGTCTTTGTCAAATTTTAAAATGAGAGACCCACTTGGGTGTCTTCGAACTTTACATCCAACTTTCCAGTCTCTCACTATTCTTCTTATATCATCCATATCCGGGAGATTTCTTTTTGCCAACATATCCAATAAGTAAGCACCCAAAGCTTGTTCTGAAGTCATCACATCACTCTCCAATAGTTGAAGCATCTCCCCCTCAAACTCTCTTATTGTTAAAATTCACATCTTTATACTCCAAACGATTTAGATTTACAATAGTTTGGTGGGTAACTTCCGGACGTTTAATATCGGCGACGGGTTTCCCAGTCTCAACCACGGATCACCCTGTGGCCATTTCACGTCCAAGATGGACCACATTCTTCGATACACAAGTGTTCTCAACTAAAGCCTCTTTTGCCCCCTTTTCAACCAAAGAATTTGGTTTTGGCATTTTATCAAACACGTAGTAAGCAACTAGTTTTTCCCAAATTTTAACAACTATTTGCTTATCGAATCTAGCACAAGCTTTAGAGAAACGTTTTTTAGCCTTTATGGAGGTATCAAATGCACGTAAGCTAGCAAATTTCGCACCCAAAAGCCCAGATTTATGGACCAAAGCTTCTCCGTCAAGGGAGGAGAGCTTTGGAAGAAAAATAGAAAGTGGGGACTCGGTTTCCAAGCATTGTAAAGAGCTCTCATAACTATGAAGATAAGTTGGGGGATTAACCTCCCTTGATTCATCCAAGTGGAAAGCTTCAAGATCTTCTTCCTTAATAGTTGGTAGCTTAGGATTTTTGTCTACCCCAGTTTAATTTAAATCCACCACATTTACTACCTTCGGAATACAAAAGAGACAATTTTCTGGCGATTTATAAACTAGCATGCGGTTAGTCATAGTCGAACAAGATCTGGTACTCGGGTATGCCCAAAGGTTTTTGGGGTCCGGTGGTTCATTAGTGGAGAAAATGTGGTGTGTACTTTTAGTATCTCCCCGGTCCAAATCGGACGGGGAAGATACTCGATCAAGTGTTGTTGGTGAATGGCTCATCGTGTTGGTGAAGAAAAGAGAAGAAATCTGTGAGATATGCGCTAAATGAGAGTGATTTAGGAGGAAAACCTCTAATCTCTCTCTAGCTTTCTCTCTCCAGAAAATAAAAATGAGTTATTATAAAAGAAATAACAAAAATAAAATTAGTGTAGTATAGTAATTGTGAGTATGTGTTCGTATGGAAGGAAGGAAGGGGAAGGTTTTTTAATTTGAGAACATAAAAATACCAGTGTTCTAAAAATCGGCCTAGGCGCTAGAAGGTAGCGTAACTTCCAGAAACAGCCCAGGCGGCCTCCGGGCGGTCCCAGAAGGTTGTAGGTGGGCCTAGGCGGGTTTAGGCGGTGCCTATGTGGTCTAAAGCTAAAAAAAACTATTTTTTAATACAAAAAATTAAAAAAAAAACTATTTTTTAACACAAAAATATATATAAAATTATTTTAGAAATTATATAAACCTAAAAAATATTTAAATAAATATCAAAACCGCCTAGAAAGAAAACGCCTAGCGCTCGAAGGTGGTCGACCTCCTGCGTAGCGCCTAGCGCCTTTTAGAATACTGATAAATACTCATAGTTTTATAGGGTGATTAATTCAAAAGGTCCATTGCTAAAATAATTTTCTTTACCAAGTCCAGCCCATTTTATTTTTTGAGAGCGTTGATCAAGGAATTTGGTTTTTTTAATTCACATTTGCAAAACATAAAACGCTCGACTCCTGTGACGAAAGATTCTGCTGAATGATAAAGAAAAGAAGTCGGATAATTACGAAGCCCATTTTGGTGAGCCAGTTGACGAGATAGGCAGCGAGCCCATTAACCAAGCCCGATAAAGAGAAGAAGGCGAGTCTGACTCTGGCGAGCTCAACGGCCGTGAAAAATAAAATCAATAACAACCCATTACAACGAGCCCACCCAGTACCTAAGTTTGCTAACAGCCCAGTTGGCAAAGGCTCCATCATACGGGCTATGTAATCCATCTTCACCAGTTACATTGAACGAATAATACTGCAAAACAATTCAAAAAATGCAAGACCAAATTGATCCTGGCAAATCATTGGGCTCATAAAATTCACACAGCATCCCGTACCCTATTCTCAGCTCATCACTTCTCAAACGGTAAAAGGCTTCCAACTGTCATAAAATGGCCATTATAGGAGTTGTAAAAAAGATAATAATCAATCTATTGTATTTATACTTAAATCAGATAATTCTGAAAAATTATAAAAGTTATGAGATTAGGTTAATAATTAAATTAATTTTTTGAAATTTCAATGGTAAAAAATAACTTGTTATCTTAATTTGGGTTCTTCGATTGTTGTTGATGACGGAGAATAGTCCATGGAGGGCACCTTTCTTGCACAGGAGAGCGACTTGGCCGTAAGTGAGTTTTTTTTTTGGAATGTTCCGATGAAGAGATGAGTTTTAGGGAATATGGTTTTGTGCAAAATAGTGACTTGGTGGTGAGTGAAGAAATAAATTTTTACCCAATTTAAAGTACCTGTGTAGATTTGGAAATAACTGTTAATAAAAATGTCAGAAAGGGAAGCGAATATAACCTCCCTAATGATGAGTTAAAAAATCTGAAGGGAAAGAATTTACCCAATATAAAGGGTAATTCTATACCGGAAACACATTTACGAATGAATCTTAACAAAGTCATTACCAAAAATAGTAAGCGGCAACCCCCATCTAAAAACTCTATTAAAATAAATAGTGATGCCTCTTTTACAAAAAACAGGTCTATTATTGCTTGTGTTGCCAGGGTCACAAAGAAAGATTACTTAAATGTAAGGCACGGAGAATTAAAGTTGATAATGCACTAGAAGCGGAAGGTTTGGGTGTTCTCAAGGCTTGTCTTTGGGAGAGAGAACTCAAGAATTACCACTGTATTGTGGAAAATGATTGCCTTCAGCTTATGGAGCCATTAGTTAGCAATTTTGTATTTAATTCTCCTTGTATTTCGAATATTATTAGGAGCATTTACTTTATTTTTGAGATTTCTAATCCATCTTTTTCTTGTATTAGAAGAAGTAGAAACTTGATAGCGGATTGGGTTTGCAAATATATGCCTCTTGGCGAGTTTTTTGACTTTTGCGCAAATCCAATCCCTACTAAATTAGGTGAATTGCTAAGCCTTGCTTCATCCCCTATAGGGATAGGCTAACAAACTTTGTAATGTTGTTTGGTTATTTAATATAAGCGTTTGGAAAAAAGAAAAAAATTGTTTTTCTGTTGAAATGTAATGATGAAGAGATAGAGATGAGTTTTAGGAAATATGTTTCATTGTTTTTCAAACTTACTTTTTATTTTTATTTTGTGTTTTGGAATTTTTCAACTTGGTAATTGTATATTTGTTTTTTTTATTTTAAATTTTTTTATTTTATTCTGTAAGATTATATTAGGTATATTATCAATTTTTAAAATATTATTTTGGATTTTTTCTATCCAAATTTTTGAGTTGAACTCCTTAATGCATAAATTGTTATGTTATGGACCTAATTATCAATTATCTTTATTTTCTATAAAATTGATGATATGTTGCATATGTATATGTGAAGGGTGGTGAAAGTAGTAATCCCATTAAATTATACTAATTGTGTTATTAGGTGATAAAAGAAGACAAGTACATAGAAATATAAAAAGAGTAACAAATATAAAAGGATTAGAAATTAGATTTAAAGTGATAAAAGAGAAAATGAAGAAAAGTTATAATTAATTAGCTCGTAAAGTTATTGGTGATATATTATTAATTTGAGATTATTATCCAAGAAATCTTGAAGACACCACCCCAAGACCTAACAACACCGGCTGAATTAACTTTTCTTAATAAAGGCCACAAACATATTTTAACACTATAAGCCTAAATTATTAGTTACTATTATACCCTTTTTTGTTTTTCATTGTCATACATATACTACTTTTTGTTCAGAAATATTTTAAAACCCTAAAATCTATTCTCTCTCTTTTCTCTTTCCTCCTCTCTCGCTCTCCCTCACCGGATCTGCTATGGTGCGCGCCGGAAAAGCGAACCTCCGAGCTCCAAGCAGCCATGGCGTTCAAAGATCAATCTCGAGAAGAAGAAGCCGCCGTCGGAGATGGAGCAGCTCCGGCCATCGAGCTCAGCTGGTAATGGCGATGGCGATTTCCGGAGATGAAGCCTCATGAGTTGTAGCAATGGAAGAGATCGAGCAGCTATGCTTTTCTCTTTCCTTGAGCTCCTCACTAGTGACCAACGAAGCTCTTCTTAGATCTCGTGGTGGATCGAGGTGGTGCAGCGGAGGTGACGAAGCTTGGTTCACAGGTGTTCAAGTTTCGTGAAGTTGGTGCTCAGATCTGCCATGAATTTAGTTTCGTTTATGTTCAAGTTTCGAAGGTGGACCAATTCAGATCTGCAGGTAGTGGTGGTGCGAGGCGGCGTTTCTCGGAGTTATTCTTCACTCCAGCGCCAGAATCTTCATGTCCTCGAACTATAATCAGCAAGTTCGAACCATGCTCAACAAGTTCGAACCGTGCTCAGCAAATTCAGACCAAGCTCAGTAAGTTCAAACCATGCTCAGCAAGTTCAAACCATACCTAGCAAGTTCAAACCATACTCAGTAAGTTTGCGCTCAGAAGTTTCTGGAAGGCTGTCTTCTCCGATGTCGTTCGTTTCCTCATCGCAAAGCTAGATTAGATTACTTTATTTCCAGAAATGTAATAGATTTGTGTTAGATTAGATTACTTTTTTTTTTCTGAAAAGTTGTGAAATGCCGGTTTTGTGATCTGCTCAAATTTTATGATAAATGCCTAGAAGTTTTTGTGAAATGCTCAAAGTTTTAATTTTGTGCTCAGAAATTTTGTGAAATGCTCAGAAGTTTTATGAAATGAGCATGCTCGTACTTTATGCTCAGAACTTTTTCCATGCTGAGTAAAATATGCTTAGAACCTTTTCCGGCGGTGGTCGGTGGTTGTGGCTGGAGCTGGAAATTATTGATTGTAAATGAAGGAGGAGAGAGAAAAAATGATAAAGGAGGTGAGAGATTAATGGTAATGGAGGAAAGAGTATAATGGTAATAGAGGAGAGAGACTAATCTATTATTTTGTCTTATATACACAATAAGGGTAGTAATGACATTTGTCAATTTTGAGGCCTCTAAGTAGGAGAGAGGAATCACTTGGTTCCCATGTGGCACTAAGATGCTCCCCAAGACCTCTTGGGTAATTGATCCTATAATTTTAATTATTATTGTAACGAGTTAATCGATAAATTATAATTTTAGGAAGTCCTGATGTAGTTGAAAGCACGAATTAAGGTAAGTTGGACTTCGTTCTTTATGTCGATTTACGATATTGTGTTATTGACATTTATTTAAATTGTATATATTGAGATCAAATGAAAGTGATTATATTTTGTGAAATACATTTAGTTGTGTACAAGACCAATACGTGTTATTTGATCATAAGGGCTGCGACACCTGTCCTACAGGTGAAATTGTCGTGTGTGGGGTGGTCATATATGTTGCCCAGGGGGTCGGAGATGGCGGGAGCAGACAATGGTACCAGGGTAGTGTATCGAGGCACTACTGAGTGTTGAATATTAGTTATCGTTATCGCAGCTCTAAGTAGTGTATGTGCATAATCATTTATATTCGAGACTAGCGATGACCGGTTACTAAACAATATTATGTTATACATGCATTTAACTTATATGTCATTATAATAATTCGTGTTATAATGTTGTTATGTGAATCCCCTTCTTGGGAGACGTTTTGACTTACTGAACTTGTGTAACTCATTCGTTAATTTACTGTGTAGAGGAATGTAGGTTAGGAAATCCCCATGAGAAATAGTGTATAAACCATCATAATAATTATTAGTTGGCGTTGTGAACCAGTTGTATAAGCAAGTTGAGATACTATTTTTTAATAGAATTTCAAGACGGTAAAATATACATATTTTCATGTTTTAAAATTGATAGATACAGCCTTATACTTATTTGAATTTTGTTAGGTCTCCTGGCATAGGTAGTTTGATTTGAATTTGCGATATGTTGAGTCCTGGATTTTAGTGGAATCTTGGTGGTGAAAATTCAAGGCGTGACATTGGCAACAAAGACAAGGGAGAAAGAAGAAAAAGACAGCGAGAAAGTAGTCACAAAACCATAACTACCTTAGAAGAGAAAAGCTATAGAGATTTTCATTGTATTTTTATACGCAAGTTGGTTGTTAGATCTCAGTGTGTTAAAAGTTACACTGCTGTGCCAATTCTCATAACTAACAACTTATTTATAGCTTAATAGAAATAAATTGATAACTCACATTTATTATTAAAAAACCTTACACATAATGAATCCAATCAAGGTAATCAAGAAACATGCATAAGTATTCTAACAAGTTTTTTCAAGTCATGAACATTGTTTAAACTGTACATATAAACTCAACGAGAAAAGCTATGGGGATGGTTTTGTCTCCACATTAATTTCCTACATGTGGGGGTTGCCAGCCATTACTAGTAACGTGGCAACCAGTTTAGCAGCAGCTGACTCCTTCGCTTCGCATGGACCAAGGCACACCACACCCTCACCAAGAGCCTCAAAATCTATCCCTTTTAGAGTCACTTTAGCAAGAAATCCACCTGAAAAAGATATCCAATGATGAGTACAATTTGTTAATCTTTAACACAAGATGTGTTGCTGGCACGAAATTAATTTAATTTCTTACCAGGTGCTTCTGACACGACATATCTAGGAAGGGCCCAATCGTTCTCATAACACATATCATTCAACTCCTGCTGAGAGACATATTAGACAACATTATGTGCATCTTCGTGTTACACATAGCTCAAATATATACAAGAAATTTTTAAAGGAAGTTTCCTACTCTTGCCTTATGATTGGAAGTCATAAAACACGAGTACTTTGAAATAGCGGTGCAGTACTAAGAGAAACAGATTTCGAGATGGAAACAATAGTATTTTGAAGGGTACGTACTACTACGATCATAAAAGTTGAGTTTACTAGTTTGATACCTGTGTATTAAGAATAATGCATACCTGGCATGCAGATTGTTCAATAAGGACAGCTTCAGACAAACTTTCTGGCCTCAGAGACTGAGTAGAGCCACTACCTCCACCTTGCTGCTGATTGAACTGCTACAACAAACAAATTATGCAAACTAATATTAACGGAGGAAGCAAGGGCCCAAAACAAATCATATTACAAGTATTATCGTCTCGTGATAGGGTTAGTTGAAATGTGTTAGTGTTATTTAAGAACTACAACCCCCACCCTTCTAAAATTCTACTGCAATAATGATAAAGAAATATAAAAGAAAGAATTTTATTGACAGCTTGTTCTTTTTCTGATAAAGAACTTTTAATGCTTCCTCGGTCAAATCAGTTTTCTGACGGAATTAAAGCAAGAAATAATATGAATAAGCAAAACCAATAAAGATTCATATAGGCAACTGAAGCTTTAGATAAGAAAGCTACCTCAACATTTGCACCTTCAACAGAAGCTTGTGTGACACTGTCTTTTGATCTCGTTTTCTGATAAACTCTCAAAGTATTGGAAGTCACATTAGAGTCTTCCTTGTTCTCAACCTCATTCTGGCAACGACCTTGTTCATCACTTGCCCTTTTAGTAATAGAATCGGTGGAGATCCCATCCCTATCAACTTCCACAAAAGGAACTCTTTCTCTATTCTGAAGGTTCATAAATGCATCAACAATTTACTTCTTTTGCTAATACAAGATTTAAAAAACACTTTACCTTAGATTGCTCAATAAGGACAAGTTCAGCTAATCTCCTTGGCTTCAGAGACTTTCTTTTTCTTTTGTTCCAAACGCTTGTAGGCTTCAGAGACTGATTAGAGCCACTACCTCCACCTTGCTCATGATGACTTTCTCGGACATTTATTGGACTTATAGTGTCTTTATTACCTAATACAAGTGACCATAAGTAAATATAATTAGCTTTACTTTCTTACTAATTGTTATAAGATGTATGAAATAAATCATTGTGTGTATAATTCAAAAGCAATAAAGAAAACGATATCTTAATCAGACCGGAATACTAAAGGAACTTTTAAGGTCATAGAAGAAACCGTACCATCTAAGATTCTCTGGATACCTTTTTCACAAGATGCATACTGACTTTCGAGCTCTTGTTTCTCATCACACTACCACAACAAACAAATAATGCAAACTATTATTAGATGACATCAATTAATTTATTTATTTATTATATGTCAAAGGCATCAATTAATGGAGGTAACAACTGACAAAAGCAAATCGAAATATTACCAGCTTTTGCCTTTTCTGATAAAGAACTTTTATTGCTTCCTCAGTCAAATAAGTTTCCTTTACATATGTATGTACGGAATTAGAGCAATAAATAATATGAATAATCAAAGCCAATATAGGTTCACAAAGGAAACAGAAGCTTTAGAAAACAAAGCTACCTCATCAGAAGCTTGTGTGACATTGTCATTTAAACTCCTTTTATGGAGATGATAAATTCTTAAAGTATTGGAATCCGTGGAGATTCTATCCCTATCAACTTCCATACCAGGAACTCTTTCTTTACTCTGTAGGTTCATAAATGCATTAAAAAAATTGTGGAAATATATTTAAAGAATATAATGCTTTAGCTAATAATTTTTTTTAAAGAAATGGTTACCTCAACAGTTGCACTTCCAACACAAGCTTGTGTATCTTCATCCGTTTTGAAAATCATTGGACAGTTAACATCTTTCTGCATTGCAAAGTCTATTTTCATGCCACTTGACTCTTCTCTTGTAAGACCTTCGATAGGCCTCTCCTCTGATACTTCCTTGTTTTCAACCTCTTCAATCCCACGAAGATCTTTCTGCATCGAAGAGTCAGTTTTAACACTGGTAATATCTGCTATCTTAAGCCTCTCATTAGATTCTTCCCTGTTATCAACCTCTTTAGTCCTGGCCTCATTTCCGCAAGGGTCCTTTGTGCTGTGATTGTATTCATTAGATTCTTCTACTTCTAGATTTTCTGTCTCTACACAAAAATCTTGCGCGCTTTTACTTTCTGTGACATCCTTTTCACAAGATTTCTCCTTAACATCACAGCTTTTGGTAAACTTTTCCCTTTCTTTATCTATCCTCGGAAAGCTGTTGACAACAATTTCCCCTTTTCCAATAGAATTCGTGGAGGCCCCATCTCTATTAATTTCATTGAAAAGAGCGGTTTCTGTACTCTGAACATCCACGAGTACATCAGATTTTTCTCTGTTTTCCACTTGTTTATCACTAGAAATTGCAACTTGACAGCAGATGGGACTCTTTTCGTTAGCTTCTGCCATCTGAGAGCCACTTCCATTTACATCCTCCTTGAGACCTTGTGAACAAAGGGTTTTTTCACTTATTTGAGAATCACTTTCATAAGCAGATGGTACTTCGATATTAACACTCTGTGAATCATGCAACTCGTCTTTCTTGCCTTCATAGCTTCTAGACTCTTCACTTGTTCCAACTTCTCTCTTCGTCTTCTTGGTGATTTCCACACCCGACCCCTCTTCCCCATTAGACGGTACAAAGTCCTGACTTTCATTAATTTTTTCGCATTTAGAAGAATTCTCACTACTCTTAGACATCTCGATTCCTGAATCTCCTTCCTTCAAAATGGTTTTTTCTAACAGTTTCACAACCAATTTTTCACTTTCATAAATTATTGTCACATCCATGTTCTCCATAGTGCTGGCTTCCACAGATCGCGCCTTCATTGTCGAAAATTCCCTGCAAATTTTATCAACATATATAAACACAAGAGACGGAACAAAATATTCCAAAAGAGTTAATAATTATCATCAATTTTACCTTGAATACCAATTTGACATGATCTTGGCATATGGAAGCAAGTGATAATACTCAGGAGGGTCTGTAGTCATCCAATCACCAAAATACCTTTTGACCAACGGGCCCTGCAAACTACTCGAGACAGGAATTTAATTTAATAAGGAAATATAATCTATACTCTAATGATGATATTAATGCCTTAAATCAAAATATATGAGCAGGGAAAGTTGATAAACCTTTGAATAGTATTTCTAACAGGAATTTGAATATGTGGATTGGTCGGTTGATTACACTGCATAATGTAGAAACAATTGGATGACCTTCTTTTTGTTAACGAGTAAGTGATGTGCCTCTCCAATATTGTAAGGTCCGAGCTGTTAATACCTGTTAATATGCAAAAAAGTGATCAGATATACAAATAAAAACACATGATAATGGAGAATATACCTGTTTCTGTTTTAACAGCTAAAAATGCAAACTGTTGCAAGGCAAATTCAGCAATATCTGTTTCACTTGTAGACTCGTCTCTATCCCTTAGCTTCCCTTTGATTAAGCGATTGACCTCTTCTTCATCAACAGCCTTTTCAATGACGGACCAGACACCTTCAGTTTTACAATTATATTGCAGAAAACACTTTTCCTTGGACGAATCAACTAATAGCACACCAACGTTAGATATTGTCCATCCCTCCATGTCTGGAACATCTCTTGCTACTTCTAAAGTTACACATATTTTACACCCATGGGTAATAACTTTCTCCATATCTGAAAGATGATTCACCACACCTTTTGAATTGATAGTTTTTGTGTACGCCACTAAAGAAGGTTTTAGAGTTAGAGCGAGTTTGATGAATGACACCGCATCTAAGAATTTTGCCTCCGGATGGCGTTTCCTATGGTAATAGTTGTAAAGTATTACCACAGCATGCAACTGAGACATATAAAGAAAATGTTAATTTTCAGAGAATTTACTATATTCAGGCAGTACGGCACCACCCTTAATTGATCTTTACTAGTTTACTATACACTTACAAATGATTGAAATGCCACAATCTTTCATGAAGTATCTTAAAAAAATTATTTTGACAAACTTTTTTTTTTCAGATCAAAACTTTCCGGTGTGATTATGTTTTTTTGTTTTATTTACAAGCACAATGCTAGTCATGTACATTGCACAATGTTGGGTGGGTGTGGGGGCAACAGCCCCCAGCTCGGGGGTTCGGTGGGTATTTTCCCAAAAATAAAAATCTTTAGGGAAAAACCTTGGTAAAAATAAATACTATCCCCGCCCCCTCCCCCTCCCCAGCCTAAACATTTAGTTTTTTTTTGGACTAAATATAAGACATTTAATTCTCCCCAAAGAATTAGCCACCTTTTATTATTAATTTGTGATTTTATAATTTTCATCTTTTAATAAGAATCTTGAACCCCTTGCACCGGAGGCGAACACAGAGTTTTCATCGCTAATATTCATACAAAAATGAAATTAGTTGGGATGTTTTATGCAAAAATAATTAACTCAAGTTTTTCTAAAAAAAAAAATTACAAATTTGCACTGCACTCGGACAGAGCTGCATACCACCACAGCCCACCCACAAGATCTGCCCCTTCTTGCACATGCTTTGGACCTCAGCCTGGCCACGATCAGGACCAGCCCGCGGATTTAACTTTTTGAATCGGACCGAACCAGATTCAATTGCAATTGTTCATTGGATCAAAAAAAATTTCAAAGGCAATACAAGCGGTCCGGTAATCCAGAGCCGGCTGGTTATATTTTTACTCTATTTTTCGGATCACGTGTTTTGCGGATAACCCCATGGAAATCAGAATACAAACGGAAAGTATTGGTGAACCAGTCCGTGTCCGACCTTACTAGGTTTGGAATGTATCCGGATCAATGACCAGGCTGAATTGGACCAACCCCACACTGAATCTATTAAACTTTATAAGAAAAAGGTCCTAATTAAAGGTCAAATGCCAGTCAATCTAGTTCTATAATCTGGAAACAATAAATCTCAAACACAAGTGGGGTCCACTTAAGATGTTTATCCCAAAAAAAGTAAAAAATTAAAAGTAAATAAAAAGGGAAAAAAATGAATCTGACACCTGTTTAGCAACTTTGTGATGTTGAGGACGGAGAGGCGGAGGTGCATTGGCGGCAGGAGGCCTCAAAGGCAACATAGGATCAACAAAATACTCCAACAACGCATTCACAACCTCAGCTGTCTTACCAAACTCCGATGTCGTCATCATTGTCAGTTCCGAATTCCGATCACGATCACGATCACGATCACGATCAACTACATGCATGCATAGCTACAGCCTATACATACACAAATGTGTACCTATAGCCTTAACAAATGTAGAGAGAGAGAGAGAGAGAGAGAGAGAGTGTAGCTGAATTGTTGAAGTGAGGGAGACGGTAGAGAAGAGAGAAGCCGAATATGTGTATCCGAAGTGGGATGGGTCTGCGGTTTGGTGTTGTCTTTATCTTTATTTCTTTGGAGAATGACGCAAGAAGAAAAAACGTTTACGGACAAAGAGGTTTCTTTTTAAACAACTTTTGTAATTTTTATTTTTCTAATCAGAAGTGGATGGACTTTAAATCTAATTTATTTATTTTTTTATCAAACTAATTTTATTAACCGCTCAAATATTTTTAAGAGATTACATACTACTAAACAAAATAAGCAAAAAGTAAAAAAAAACGCTCTCTCTCTCTCAGGAAGAAAATAACGTTCGGCTACTAGCCGTTAACAGCTAATCTTCGACTTTCTCCCATGAATCCAATGGCGGCGGCGCCACCGGATAAACCAATTCTCAACACATCCTCATCGCCGGGTGCAGCCAATGAAGCCGTTTCTATGATGGTGGATGGTAATGCTATGCAAGATCAATTGGAACAATTTCCGCTGCTGCAATCAAACCTAATGCGTGGTGCTAAACGGGCTAGACCCGTGCCTGCGATCATGGACTCGAGTGGCGCTCAGGGTGACCAAACGGGTCTACGGCGTGGAGGGGTAACAATGAATAATCCGGTACGTAAACTTCATGGTTGGCAATCGGCTTTAATGGGTAAGAGCTCTATTATTCCTACTATTGTTGATGATAATGAAATTAAAGCTTCTAGGGCTAGTGGGTTTAATTCTGAATTTCTAGATAGTATTAAGGATGATGTGCCTATTGAAAATTGTGAATTTCCGCAAGTTTTACGGTCTAGGGAAGAAATTATTGAGGGAATACAGTTATGGAACAATACCGTGGTAGTTAGACTTCTTAGCTCGTGGAATATGAGGGATTACATTTGGTTTGTTTCGAATGTGGTCGTTTTGGGCATCAAAAAGATAAATGTGGAAAATCGGTGAGTAATACTAATAATGGTAACATTGTAGAGGTTAATCCATTGGTGGGACAAAAAAAACGGCGGAAGATAGTGCGGTGTACGGGGAGTGGATGACCGTGAAGCGAGGGGGGCGAGGGTACAACTCTAACAACAAGGGTGGGGTGTCTCAGAATAATAATGGTCCGAGGGGAGTTCTAAGTAAGGATTTAGGATCTAGATATGGGGCTTTGTTTGTTGAGGAGGAGCAAGGGTGGATTCCTCAGGGTAATTCTAATGTTAAGGGATCTGCTGGTGCTTCTTCTAGTGTAGTGGGTAAAGCTAAGAGGGTGAATAAAGCTAGTGCTGTGTCAAAGGGAACCACTCGAACAGGGGGCGGCCATAAGATAATATTAACTCCTGATTTTGAACTTGTTAAAAAACTTGCTTCTGTCCCTGAAGTGGAAGTTTTTGGAGCTAATAAGGTGTCTGAGAAAGTAGTGAAAGGAGTTGATTCAAGGGCTGTGGAAAGTGCAAATAAGATGGACAATAGGAAGGATCTTAGTGGGGCTCTTGTGGGGACAGGCGAGTTTGACTTGGGAAGTAAAAAGGTACTGTTGCACCTGATGTCCGAAATGAAAGAAAAAAAATAGTGCAGGTCCTTCTTTATTTTTTGCAGGGACTGAAGATGCAATTACTCCTCAAGGAGCTGAACCGGACTGCTGGGTCACAACTTCAAGAGGCGCGGCAGCAGCACCTGGTATGGAGTATACAGCGGATCTACCTCCTGCCTTCGGTGGGGGCCAGAACCTGCTGCTCGGAGGAACACTTCAGGGGCGAGATGGGGCGGAACCACCAGACCCCGGCGAAATAAATCCGTCCTTCGTGCCTGAAACTCAATTTGAAGTCGGCGGTGACGATGAAGTTATGGAAGTTGCGCATGAGGAATCTGTTCGAGCGGATCAGGTATCTTCCTAGTAGTTTTATTTTTTGACTAATCTTTTTAATGTGTACACAGATTACGAATAACGGAAGTTGGGGAGGACTTCTCCAACCTTTGAATATTCTCGTGTGGAATTGTCACGGAGCGGCATCGGATAATTTCCAAAGGGTGGTCCGGGAGATGATTCGATTTCATAAAGTGTGGTTAACAGTTATTGTGGAGCCTAGAGTAAGTGGCGAAAGGGCAAATAATATTATTCGAGGTTTGGGTTTGGCGAATTCGGCAAGAGTAGACTCCATTAATTTTAAAGGTGGCATCTGGCTCTTATGGAATGATTTAGAGATAGGGGTGCGGGTGCTATCCGCCGGAAACCAGGTAATCAATATTGAGGTTTCTAAAGATAATTGCGATTCTTGGTTTTTTTTGGCAGTATACGCGAGACCGAGAGCTAGGGACAGAGAACCGTTATGGGAGTCGCTTCAACATACATTTAGTGGTTTTGGCGCTCCGTGGTTAATAGCAGGCGATTTTAATCAAGTAGGTTTGGAAATTGATAAGAAAGGGGTAAGGAAGGGGTTAATCGGAATATGGAGAGATTCGAAGAATGGCGAGAAATGTGTGATTTAACCGATTTAGGCTTTGAGGTTTTACTTGGTGCGATTCGTGGAACACGGGACAATGAATTTTACGGAGACTTGACAGAGCATACAGGAATACGAATTTCTTGTCACTCTTTCCGTTAGCAAAAGTGTTACATTTGGATCGCAGACATTTGGATCATGCTCCTATATTAGTGTGTTTAGCACCGGCTGGTCAAGTGAGATTACCTCGGAGATTCCGTTTCGAAACAGCGTGGTGTCTTCATAAGGATTTTTTGAGTTTTGTTGAAGATAGTTGGGACGCATCGGAGTTGGATTTAGGGGTTAGTATTGATAAAATGAAAGAACGGTTAACTGTTTGGAAGGATATAGTGTTTGGGGACATCAACAAACGAAAAAGGGTGTTGCTAGCTCGGCTAAAAGGTATTCAACTTTCGCTACAACAGTCTTATAGGGCTTCATTATTTAGATTGGGGAAACGTTTGAGAGAGGAATATTTGAGTGTGTTAAGAGAGGAAGAGATTTTTTGGTACCAGAGATCGAAGGAAAATTGGATAAGGTCTGGGGAAAGGAACACGAGATTTTATCATATGGCTACGATGAAGAAAAGGCACGTTTCTCGTATTTCCCGTCTTAGGAATTCGAATGGTGATTGGGTAGACACAGAGGATGATTTGGCTACGTTAGTTAGGAACTACTTTGCTGATTTGTATTCGGAACCGGTGAAGTTTTTTGGATCTTTCGCATTGCCGCATAGTGTTAGCTTGGACAGGGGCGAAAGGGAATTACTTGAGGAAGAGTTTTCGAATGAAGAGATTAGGGTAGCAGTTTTTCAGTCCAATCCGAATAAAGCTACGGGACCAGATGGGCTAACGGCTTCTTTTTATCAGAAATGTTGGAGTGTAGTGGGTGGCGATGTGTGTAATATGGTAAGGAAAGCGGTTAGTGAGGGTTTCTTATCGCCGAAGGTGAATGGTACGTTGATTCATTTGATTCCGAAAGTCACAGACCCGGAAGTGGTGGGTCAGCTGAGGCCCATTAGTCTTATCAATGTGATAGTTAAGTTCATTATGAAAGTAATGGTTAACAGAATCCGTCCTTTTCTAGCTGAGAAGATAGGTCCGAATCAGAGCAGCTTTTTACCGGGAAGGTCAACAGTGGATAATGTTGTCCTTGTCCAAGAGATTGATCATAGGATGCAGAATTTGAAAGCTAAGTATGGTTATATGGCGATAAAAATTGACCTTGCTAAGGCTTACGATAAACTAAGTTGGAGATTCATTGAAGACACTATTCTTTTCTTTGGATTTCTGACTTCGTGGGTCCGTCTTATCATGTCAGCTATGGCTACGAACAGAATGTGTGTGCTTTGGAATGGAGGGCAGCTGGATGAGTTCATGCCGCAGCGAGGAATTCGGCAGGGAGACCCTCTCGCTCCTTATATCTTTGTTTTGTGTATTGAACGATTATCGATGCTAATCCGAGGACTTTGCGATGGAGGGGAATGGTCACCCATTCGTCTTCATCGTCAAGGTCCGCCTATATCCCATGTTTTCTTTCCAGAAGATTTGATGTTGTTCGCGGAAGCTAGGACTGACCAAATTGATCTCGTTAAGGAGGTCCTGAAGGTCTTTTGTGATGAGGCCGGGCAGACCGTGAGTGCTGAAAAATCCCTTATATATTTCTCTAGAAACCTTTCTAGTGACACTACTAGAGAATTGGCGGATAGAATTGGTTTCGTTCTTAGTGAATCTTTGGGTGTCTATCTTGGAGCTCCTATTAGATCACAACGGTTACCTAGGGGATTTTTTAGAAGCGTTACTTCGAAAATGCAAAGCAAGCTTCCGTATTGGAAGAGCCAGAATTTATCTATAGCGGGAAGAATCACTTTAGCTCAATCGGTACTTTCGGCTATACCCACCTATATGATGCAGTTTATGAAGTTTCCAGGTTATGTGTGTGATGAGATCGATAGGATAATCAGAGATTTTATATGGGGTTCCTCTAGCGAAGGGCGTAAGATTCATTGGGTTTCGTGGGAGATCCTTTGTAGACCCAAGAGTAGTGGTGGTTTGGGACTCCGGAGCGCAAAGAATTATAATCGAGCGCTCCTCGCTAAATTGGGATGGAGGATTCTTAAAGATGATGCCGCACTTTGGGTTCAGGTGTTAAAACAAAAATACTTTCGAGGTGGATTTATGAATCAAGTGGAGCGGGTAGCGGACTCAAGAATGTGTAAAAACGTTATAGTGGGTCGTGAGGTGCTAAGAAGTGGGTTAGAGGAGACGGGAATTGGTTCAGTAGGGTGTATAAGTGGAAGCACGAGGCTTCGGGGTCCTTTACGGTGAAATCAGCCTACATTAATATGGACACCGTGAGTGGGGTTTCTTTATTTAATTGGAAACTCATATGGTCACTCAAGTGCCCTCAGAAAGTAAAGGTGTTGCTTTGGCGAGCGGTGTGGGATCGTCTTCCAATGGGGAAGAATTTGTGTTTGCGTGGGGTAGTTGATGATCCGATTTGTAGGGTCTGTGGTAGGGAAGTGGAGACGGCGGACCATCTCTTTCATGGTTGTAGTGGTTATCAAGAGGTCATCAGTAGTTGTACGAATTCGGGACTGAGGGAAAATCAGAGGCGAAGTAGAGTGGTTGTGGATAGAGGACAGGCCTCTGTGATGGCGAGAAGGGCCTGTGGTGCGAGAGGGGGAGCAGATTTGGGTGTCGCGGACCAGGGAAGGGAGCTGCGAAGCATGTCTGCAGCTGTTGCGGGAGGTCTTGGACAGGGACTTAACCTGCAATTATCTTCTGCAGATTTTTTGAATAGTGCAGATCAGGGACCGAACTCGCAAATTAATGCTGCATCAGGTCCGATTTCTGGAGCTAGAGCCGAGGAACTGAAGCGATGGACCGAGCTGTTAGCCAGCAAAACCGTGATTGGTGGTGTGGAGGCTCGAATACTAGGAGCGGCGATGGTTTGGTGTCTTTGGCTTGATCGGAACAAACGGATATTTGAGCCATCAGCTAGGGAAAAGTCTACCTCGGAATTAAAGGCTATAATTCGTAATGTGGTGAGTGATTATATCCGCGCATGGGGAGTTGAGCGGGATGGAGGGTTAGTTACCTTGGCAAAGAATGTGTTAATCAAGTGGGTCAAGCCGGAAGAGGGGAAGAGCAAGCTTAACATTGATGGGGCTTATAGTAATGACAGAGACTTAGCGGGAGTTGGAGGTCTTCTTCGCAATTGTAAAGGCGATTTTGTGGGAGGTTTCGTGGGAAGGAGTGGGGCTCGTTCGGCATTCGAAGCAGAACTCGTTGCCTTACACTTTGGACTTCGAATGGCGGCATGAGAAGGCTACTCGAATCTTAGTATCGAAACAGACTCGCGTGAGTTACACGCGCTAGTGAAGGGCGGTGTGAACTCAGGAGATGTTGATAGTGATATGGTGCGAGAGTGTTGTGATATTTTGCGCTCACACCCGAGTTATGTATTGGAGTGGAGTTTTCGGGAAGCCAATAATTGTGCGGATTGGTTGGCGAAATATGGGTTAGGTATCGTGGATGGACCGGTTGCGATTAAAGACCCTCCGGATAGATTATGGCGGTTGTTAACAAAGGATAGGTGTGGATGGTCCACGCCTAGACTTTGTGTAGTGAATAACTATTAGGAACTCAGTTCCTGGCCTATGGCCTCTTCTGTAACAAAAAAAAGTAAAAAAAACAAGCAAAATAAACTATAAAAACTATTAAAACTTAAAACCATTTATAAACTCCTAATCTCGAACAATCTTGAGTCTATAAGTTTTGTTTTAAACTATTTACAATCTTTAAATTTGATGAACATGAACGTCTATAGATATAATATCATATTTCTTATAGCATTTAGCTTAGTGGATAGAGACATTTCTAAATCAAATCAATTAAACAAAGAGAGTAAAGCAATATTAATATAGGAAATATTAACAAAACAATAAATGAATTTATTAATTCAAAATAAATAAAATACAAATTAATATCTATTCAAAACGTAATATTTTGGTAGCGAATAAATTATTTACAGAACAAAAAAAGAAATTATAATAAAATTTAGCCTATTTATATATTATTATTAAAAATGGTATGATCAACGATTTAAAATGCAAGTTTAATGAAAAATGTTTTCTAAGAGATAACTCTGGATGAAACATAAAACAATATGAAAGGGAGGAGTGCACTACTACAATCGGCTTTTGAGCGACGACCCGCGCTCGTCGCTAAGCATGAGAAGTCGTTGCTAAAGTTGATTAGCGACAACAACTCGTCGCTAATTTTTCGTCGCTACAAAGTCGTAGGGAGAAGTCAATCTTTGTGACGAAACGAAGTGGTTTCGCCGCGAATTCGTGGGGCGCCTTTGCGACAACCAATGTCGTCGCTAATTTCTCTTTGTTAGCGATGACAATATTTCGTCGCTACACCAAAATATAGGGACGACTTAACTCGTCACCATTTAGTCGTCGGTAATTATTCCAAATACTAGCGACGACTTTCATTCATTTCTAGCGACGACTAGGTCGTCGCTAATTTGTTTTTTTTTCGAATCCTAAATTAAAATGTTCATTTTAATAAAATTTCTTTATCATATTTTTAATTTAATTAATTGTTTTTTATTTAATTTATATTTTAATTTTTTTTATAAATTTATATTTTAAATATTTTTATAATTTTTTTATATTTGCATAATTATACAAATATATCTAATAAATAATTAAAAATCTCAAATATTAATTGGAAAGCAAAACTTAATTTAATTTAATTCAAAAAACCGTAAATAAAGTCAACCATAGCCGATAAAGTCAAACAAAACCGATAAAGTCAAACATAAAATAAAAAGTAGTCAAAATACATCAAAATAAAATATAAATAAAACCAAGGAGCATCCAAATCTTCATCATCATCATCTTCATCTTCATCATCTCCATCTGCTCTCGGTGCTTCGGAGGGGATCGAGGCAAGACCTTGAGTGGCCCTCATCTCATTCAACGCCGCCATAACCGTGTCAAGTATGCTCATAAAAAAGTGACCGCCAGTCGGGGTAGCTGTGGAGGGAGTCGATGAAGGGGGCCTCGATAGGGGGAGACCTTGAAGCGCGTGAAACTTGTTCATCGCCGCCATCATCACATCTAGCCTCTCCGCATTTCGCCTAACTTCGGGATCCGGCTGGGAGACACGGGCCTTCTTATGGACCTGTCCGAATCCGGTTACCCAAGCCGTCTTCGGAGGGCCCATGACTTGTTAAACGACCTCTTTCATGGCGTCGATCTGGTCTTTCAGCGATACTTCAGGTGCGGTCCCACTAGATGACGTTGGTCCTGGTGCATATATTAGTATATAATAGTAGTCCTCATTGATCAGTCTGTTTTATTGTGTACTTTTCTCGAATCTCCAAATACTTGTACATGTCTTATGCATACATCAAGGTGAAAAAAACATTATTGGTTGCCTTTCACTTGTTGGGAGGGGACTTCAAGTGCAATAGTTTCAAGGTTGATTGTGATGCAGATGACGTTGACTCATCAAGATATAAAACATAATTCATAATATATTCTTTGAGTAGCCTTCGTTGCTTGTCTGATTTTACTCATATCAAATTCATGTCCCCTACCGTTAGAGACTTGTGGTGTTGGAATCACCCATTGTCACCACTGTCCACCATCATGCTCTAGTGACCACATTTACCTAGTTTCGTATAGATCGGGAACAACAAGAACCTGAAATCTCTTCAATATTGTTTGAATGGGTCCTTGACAATCCCAACCTTTGCCTTCATAACCAACTACAAATACGATACGTTAACACAATAAAGGACTTTCAGGTCCCTCTATGCAATCCGCAAATACAGTCCATAAATACCACATGGACATGTTTTTTTAGGCGGTAAAAAGGAATTTGGGGTCCCTTAATGAAAACAAAAAGTTGTTGAAGGATATGATTTCGATTACTTGCAAAACAAAGAGTTGTGTCTATATACGCAATGCATGCATTAAGCTGACAAGATGTGAACATTGTATGTGTGTGCTTAATGTTACTAGACTAACGACTTTACTATCTTTGGAAATTTAGAAACTTCAACATGTGTTGAAATGTTTATAAGAAAAATTATAACCATTGGTTAGATATTGAGGTTATATGTACTGTAATGATTGATGTCATTCAAGAGAAACATGACATAACCCTGAAAGATGTTCATTTTATGCTCAAGGAGAATTATTGGTTTATCATACGTATATGGTCACGTGGAACAACATTAACAAGGTGAAAGAATCAATCTAAGGATGTGAAGCCCATTTGTTTATCCGTTTGTAAGCATATTTTGACCAAATTAAAGATCTCGATCCATAATCTTTATAAATGCTAGAGCGTGACGATCTCACTCTACCGCTCGAAAGGTGTGTTGTTGATTTTGTTGCATGTATATGTGGATTTTAAGAATTTAGACCTTTACTATACCTAATTGTGACTTATTTCAGGAGAAAATACTAGGGGCACTTTTTGGTTTCCATATGCAAAGACGGGATTAACAATATATAACACGGTTTTGCATGTGGTAATGTATTCACACAAGTTAGTGAACATTTCTATTGTGCTTTTATGTAATGAGTTTTCCTAGTTGCGTTTTCTGTTATCTTGGGAGAAAATACTGAAAACCACTCACTAGTGCTCCTCGTATAACATACGTTTCTGATAGACAAAAGGGGCTTATCGTATCAGTAAAACATGGTTTCCCTGAGTTTGTACAAGTTTTCTGCTTTAAACATATCCAAAATAACCTAAAGGCCAAGGGTACACAAGGAGTTTAAGTTAGGCTGCTATACTTTATGGAAAAATATGCATCTGCGCAGTGTGTACTTTTTTCAGTTTAATATTTAAAGCAAGTGTGGACGTTATGTTGCATGTGGCGATATTATGTACGAAAGCATGCACAATGAGCAATGCACAATGAGCGGTGCACAAATTAGATTTTCAATGTGGATTGCGCAATGTGTTTTTTTTTCCTTTGAGCTTCAAAGCATGTGGGTACATTATCTTGCATCTGGGACAATTATGTAGTAAATCCTGCACACTAATCAATTCAAAAAGTAGATGCTCAATGTGAAATGCTTAGTGTATATTGTTTTATGTTGAGCTTGAAAGCACGTTGAGACATTATGTTGCATGTAGGACTATTTCATGTAAAATATCATGGACACTGAGTTTTGTTCAGTTAATTGACAACACACTTAGCAACAATAAAGTTTGTGTAATGGTCATTATTCTTCTTTTTTCTTTACTGATTCGAAGTATGTATGTCGTTATGTTACATTTGAGATAATTATGTAAAAAAAAATCATGCACAATGAGTATTGTCAATTTAAATTACAATACGCTAAGTAATGTAAAACTTTGTGAAAATCTTAGTGTGCATTGATCTTTCAGTTGAGTTTGACAAGATGTAGGGATATTTTGTTTTCTATGTGGCTATTACGCAAAAAATTAAATCATGATGGGCATTGTAAAGTTAGTTAACACAACACTAATTATTTCACTAGACTTTGCTCAACCAAATTGTACACTACGCATTAATCATTATTTTGACATACTTAGCATGTGTGTATATTATGATGAACAGGGGAATTTGTGTATAAGATTATGCATGATGTATTTAATGTTAAACAATCACACAAGTCACAAATTCACACGTGAACCTAATTCACAATGTATACTCACCCCATCGGTCATTATTTCCATGTAAATATACATATACTAATTTAAAAAAAATAAACATCCATAACGACGTCAATATAGATTAAATAGGTTCCGCCATAGAAAATAGATCCTAAAGTTAAGTTGTCATAATCTTGACAAACAATGAAAGATTTGGAAATAGTTGTAAATTATGCTAAATCACTTAGTCAAAAATCCATATAATTTATATCTATTCACACATATCAACACGAAATGTTCCTATTATACACACAATAACGTTTTACCACGTATTTGATCTTCTCCACTGCCAATATCGTCAGGTCGTGGTGTATACATCGATAATCAATATCTGTCCTTATTGATCGTATTTATTTTATTGTGTAATTTTATCAAACATCAAAATACTTGTACATGTTTTCTGTGTACATATCAGGGTGCAAATAATACCTTATATGCTACTTTTCACTTGTTAATGGGACTTCTAGTGGATTAGTTTCAAGATTGACTGCGATGCAGGTGACATGGATATTCTTTGAGTAGAAAATTATTCACTCGATATTCTTTAAGTAGTCCTTCTTATTTGATATTTTATCACATTGACCTCTCGACACTCGACGCTCGACGCTAACGACTTGTGGTGTTGGAACCACCCATTGCCACATTTGTACACCATCAAGCTTCAGTGCCCATATTCACATAGTCTACTATAGATTGGGAACAACGTGAACATAAACTCTCTTAAATTTTGTATGGATGGGTCTTTAACAATACCTAATTTCACCTTATCCGTACCAACCACAAATATATTCAAAAAACACAGTAAAGTACAAAAATACAAGTATATAATAAATAACATCGTAACATGCAATATTAAAATATAACTTTCATAACAAATACTTACCATGTCATGTTCCAAGTTAATTGTTTCCTCCATGATACTCGTTCGTTATAATATTCTTGCAATATATAATAATAGATTCTACCACTTAACACATAATATATAATAGAGTAATTATACATTCATATAGAAGATATTTATTTGCTGCAGTTTTTACCTGGACCTCGAAAGATTGTTGCTGCGAAACACGAATTAAGCCACTAATGGTGACATTCACCGATCCCATCGTCCATACACACATATACCCATACTACGACAACTTTCCGGTATTGTTAATAGTATTAGCCACCTAAATTTCTCCGGCTCAGGTAGTTGTGTCATCAACTTCGCATGTATAACTTTTTGGATCTTCGCTGGTTTTGATGTGCCATTTTCCAAGTCTGGGTTTGGCTGCTCTGCCGCTGATCAAAATGATGTCATATTTATATATCCAAAGAGGGTATATTTTTATTTTAAATCTAGGAAAAACCCCTTATCGATGCACTTTAAAACTGATTACATTTAAATCTAAAAATACTTTCTCAAGACCCCCAATAAAGGACCTTAAATATATTCGCAGCTGGTGTGCATAACTTTCAAAAAAAATGTTATGAGATTTATGATGCTTACTACACTATACCTCAAATTTGATCATAAGATTAATTTTTCACAAGGATATACTTGTATTGTTGCACATGATTTTCCGGTTGGTAGCGTGATAACCGCAAATTACTATACAAGGATCGTGCAATATCTAGCTAACAATTGTTTCTCTTTTCTTGCAAGTGTGTGTAATATTTTAAGAGAGATTGATTTCTATTCAAGCACTTGTAAATTATGTTTCTCTTGTATTGTGAGGACAATAATCATGTGTTTAATTGAGTAACTAACCAAAATTTATGCAACATTTTGTTTAAATTATGGTCATTCTTATCCCCATTTCGATATTAATTTCTTTTTTGGTTGACTATTTATCTTAGGGACCAATTAAATTTTTCTTTATTTATTAGTTACTTGTTCAGACAAACGATACGTCTCATAATAGAAATTTACGACTAAAAAATTTTATAGTGTTTAATATTTGATAAGGTAGACCAAGTCTTGCTACAAATTCTCAATAATGATTATTCATATGATTCTAGTTATAAGCTCGAATTGGTCTTTATCAAGATTCTATATTATCCCTAATCCATTCTAGGTAGACAAGGGGTGATCCTACAATGTTATGGACATTTACCTGGCATTCAAACACTATAACCCAAACTCTATTGACTATCCGGTTTGTCAAGACCTTCTGGTTTAATAACGAAGACCAAACGTATATAAGCTAGTTTTGTATCTCAACCCCTTTCCAGGCGATAGTCAAGAACACTAACCCAACCCACTCCTTCATCAAGGTAAGAGCTGGAAAATGGAATACAAGTTCATACACAATGAAATATAACTCAAGTCAATTAAATATAAATAATCCCAAATAACATGTAATCCTCCAATTAACAACTACTGTTCATACATTAAGCAATCCTCGAGCTATGTGATATTAGTTCATGAAAGATAAGTGAATTACAAAGAGTAGAATAGTCATAATAAAAAATATAATTATAAAGTATGAAGGATTACACGAAAATTAGTTGAAATAGGTTGATATAAATGGTACAATGGTGTGGGGTTGACTCTCCTTCTTCTTCCTCTTTCTCCCAGGTGTTCTTTTTCCAAAAGTGTTAACTACTAACCAGTTGGGTTAGCTCAACTGGCCAAAGTCTTGCTACCACATACCAAAAACAGTGATAACTACTATTTTTATTCTCTACTTGTTAATATGTAATGTGTAATAATACATTTTTTTGGCATGTGTAAAGTGGCCCGAGTATGTTTTTATTAATTCTAGAAAGGTTCGAGTTACTGTGGTATAAATATCATAACTTTGTCATTTAAATCAAAATTACGAACCGTCAACTCTCACGCAGTCCTGAATTGAAATACTATCTTGATGTCCAGGGGTTTGCTCACCAAATTTCTAAGGTGACTCTATTAAGTTGAGTTTAAAGTTTTACCGGTAAATTCACTTGACCAGATTTTTGCTCTTTTCACGCCTTGACTTGAGCTTGACTTTGGTTTGTTGACTTATCCTCATCATCTAGGGGCCTCGTATCATCAAAATACCTAGATTATACACACTTAACATAAAATTAATGCACAAAAACTCCAAATATAACAAAATATCTGAAACTGGACAAGAATCATAATATGTCGGATAATAGGAGATAATTCCTCAAATAAGTTCAACAAAATCTCCGTAATAATGTCTCCTGTTACGATTAATATATTAAAAAATACGAGACATCAATTAAATTTTATTTGAGATTGAGTACATGTAGGGATGGTATGTTGCTTGTGTGGCCATTACGTAAAAAAAAGCATGATGATCATTGTAAAGTTAGTTGACAAAACACTGAGCATTTCACTACTTTTTTCTCAACAAAAGTGCACATTGTGCATTAATTATTGTTTTGACATACTTAGAATTTGGTTATATTATGTTTCAAGTGGAAACATTTATGTATAACATTATATAAAACACAACCTTAGTACTTAACATAGTGTTATGTCAACTAATATTGAAGTGGACTAAGGTTATACACAATGTGTTTCATTAAATATTAAAACATTACATGGGTTAGTAATTTTCACGTGACCCTGATTCACTGTACACTAACTTTTACAGGACATTAATTAAGCTAAACATATATATACTAATTAAAAATAAATAAAGATTCATAAGTTCGTAAAAATAGTTTAAAACGCTGTGAATATCATCTTCTCATGCTGCATTTATCGGTGAACAACTATCGTATCGGTATGATTGAGTATTTTCTCGAATCGCCATATACTTATACATGTCATATGTGCACATCAGGGCAAAAATAACGGATTATTGGCTATCTTTCACTTGTTTGGTTGGGGGTGGAACTTCAATTGCATTAAATGTTGGGCTTCTATGTTTTTAATAGAATGGATTCAAATTGAAGAAATTGATTCACATTTTGCAAAAAAAAATCTTTTGATTTATTAGTTTTTTTTTAATAATTTCATTATCAAACTAATGTTTTTCACGTTGTTTAGGAGGTTTTGAACTAACCTTCCTTTGCTTTGGTCGGGAACCTAGAACGGTGGTCTATATTGGTGCATCTTGACTCATTCGTTGATTTTCCATCATTTGATGCAATTCGGTATCCATCACTATTGATCATTGTATTTCCTTCTTTATTTCTGATGACGGATATACCATATAGTTTTGCCCTATATCACGACAAATTGTCTTTAGGTGTGTCCTCTTGTGGTTTTATATAAACATGGTTAGTTTTTAAAATGAATAATTATTTATCTAGATCTTTACATAATAAAAATACTTTAAAATCTGATATTTAATAATAAAAATATTTATTTGATACCTTTTAAAAAAATAAAAATTTACAAAAGACAAGTACAAAAATATGATTTGTATCCAAATGACAAGAAGCGGAAACCAATAGAAAAAAATCTTCTAGAAGACAAGGACGTAGGGAGAGGCATAGAGTATAATACGGTAATCATGATGTTATGGGGCACATAATTACTACTTCCTCTATTTCAAAATTAATCTCCACATTACTAAAAATATTATCCTAAAATTTTATGTGCTGACATAGCATCTCCATTTGAGCTATCTTTACGCTTAAAAACTCTATTACCGGCTAAACTAACCCCTCCTCCTCTTGTACTAGGCGTGTTCTCATAGAAACATTTAGCTTCCACGCTCCCAATAGCTTTACATCTACTACAACTTGGAGGTAAGTTTTCATATTCGAACAGGACCCGATACTTTTTTCCATAGTGTGATCCAAAGTCAATAATGCTTTTTCTCTCCTTTTTCAAGTCCAAATTAACAACCACCCTTGCGTAGCTTATATCTTCACTTTCAAATAGTAATATCATCGATACGTAAAGGCTTACCCACTTATGAATCTAGTTTCGCCAAACCATGAAAAGTGCGAGCTTGTACCGGAATCTTTCGCAAGATTATCCAAGTTGGTATTTTAGTGATCTCAAGGTGTCCATAATAGAAGAATTCTAGGATCTCAGTAAGTTATAATAATCTTCCATAAGAAAGAAAATGACCCTTTGAAAGAATGCTTATCCTATCCTCGTCTTTGTCAAATTTTAAAATGAGAGACCCACTTGGGTGTCTTCGAACTTTACATCCAACTTTCCGGTCTCTCACTATTCTTCTTATATCATCCATATCCGGGAGATTTCTTTTTGCCAACATATCCAATAAGTAAGCACCCAAAGCTTGTTCTGAAGTCATCACATCACTCTCCAATAGTTGAAGCATCTCATTCTCAAACTCTCTTATTGTTAAAATTCACATCTTTATACTCCAAACGATTTAGATTTACAATAGTTTGGTGGGTAACTTCCGGACGTTTAATATCGGCGACGGGTTTCCCAGTCTCAACCACGGATCGCCCTGTGGCCATTTCACGTCCAAGATGGACCACATTCTTCGATACACAAGTGTTCTCAACTAAAGCCTCTTTTGCCCCCTTTTCAACCAAAGAATTTGGTTTTGGCATTTTATCAAACACGTAGTAAGCAACTAGTTTTTCCCAAATTTTAACAACTATTTGCTTATCGAATCTAGCACAAGCTTTAGAGAAACGTTTTTTAGCCTTTATGGAGGTATCAAATGCACGTAAGCTAGCAAATTTCGCACCCAAAAGCCCAGATTTATGGACCAAAGCTTCTCCGTCAAGGGAGGAGAGCTTTGGAAGAAAAATAGAAAGTGGGGACTCGGTTTCCAAGCATTGTAAAGAGCTCTCATAACTATGAAGATAAGTTGGGGGATTAACCTCCCTTGATTCATCCAAGTGGAAAGCTTCAAGATCTTCTTCCTTAATAGTTGGTAGCTTAGGATTTTTGTCTACCCCAGTTTAATTTAAATCCACCACATTTACTACCTTCGGAATACAAAAGAGACAATTTTCTGGCGATTTATAAACTAGCATGCGGTTAGTCATAGTCGAACAAGATCTGGTACTCGGGTATGCCCAAAGGTTTTTGGGGTCCGGTGGTTCATTAGTGGAGAAAATGTGGTGTGTACTTTTAGTATCTCCCGGGTCCAAATCGGACGGGGAAGATACTCGATCAAGTGTTGTTGGTGAATGGCTCATCGTGTTGGTGAAGAAAAGAGAAGAAATCTGTGAGATATGCGCTAAATGAGAGTGATTTAGGAGGAAACCCTCTAATCTCTCTCTAGCTTTCTCTCTCCAGAAAATAAAAATGAGTTATTATAAAAGAAATAACAAAAATAAAATTAGTGTAGTATAGTAATTGTGAGTATGTGTTCGTATGGAAGGAAGGAAGGGGAAGGTTTTTTAATTTGAGAACATAAAAATACCAGTGTTCTAAAAATCGGCCTAGGCGCTAGAAGGTAGCGTAACTTCCAGAAACAGCCCAGGCGGCCTCCGGGCGGTCCCAGAAGGTTGTAGGTGGGCCTAGGCGGGTTTAGGCGGTGCCTATGTGGTCTAAAGCTAAAAAAAAAACTATTTTTTAATACAAAAAATTAAAAAAAAAACTATTTTTTAACACAAAAATATATATAAAATTATTTTAGAAATTATATAAACCTAAAAAATATTTAAATAAATATCAAAACCGCCTAGAAAGAAAACGCCTAGCGCTCGAAGGTGGTCGACCTCCTGCGTAGCGCCTAGCGCCTTTTAGAATACTGATAAATACTCATAGTTTTATAGGGTGATTAATTCAAAAGGTCCATTGCTAAAATAATTTTCTTTCCCAAGTCCAGCCCATTTTATTTTTTGAGAGCGTTGATCAAGGAATTTGGTTTTTTTAATTCACATTTGCAAAACATAAAACGCTCGACTCCTGTGACGAAAGATTCTGCTGAATGATAAAGAAAAGAAGTCGGATAATTACGAAGCCCATTTTGGTGAGCCAGTTGACGAGATAGGCAGCGAGCCCATTAACCAAGCCCGATAAAGAGAAGAAGGCGAGTCTGACTCTGGCGAGCTCAACGGCCGTGAAAAATAAAATCAATAACAACCCATTACAACGAGCCCACCCAGTACCTAAGTTTGCTAACAACCCAGTTGGCAAAGGCTCCATCATACGGGCTATGTAATCCATCTTCACCAGTTACATTGAACGAATAATACTGCAAAACAATTCAAAAAATGCAAGACCAAATTGATCCTGGCAAATCATTGGGCTCATAAAATTCACACAGCATCCCGTACCCTATTCTCAGCTCATCACTTCTCAAACGGTAAAAGGCTTCCAACTGTCATAAAATGGCCATTATAGGAGTTGTAAAAAAGATAATAATCAATCCATTGTATTTATACTTAAATCAGATAATTCTGAAAAATTATAAAAGTTATGAGATTAGGTTAATAATTAAATTAATTTTTTGAAATTTCAATGGTAAAAAATAACTTGTTATCTTAATTTGGGTTCTTCGATTGTTGTTGATTACGGAGAATAGTCCATGGAGGGCACCTTTCTTGCACAGGAGAGCGACTTGGCCGTAAGTGAGTTTTTTTTTTGGAATGTTCCGATGAAGAGATGAGTTTTAGGGAATATGGTTTTGTGCAAAATAGTGACTTGGTGGTGAGTGAAGAAATAAATTTTTACCCAATTTAAAGTACCTGTGTAGATTTGGAAATAACTGTTAATAAAAATGTCAGAAAGGGAAGCGAATATAACCTCCCTAATGATGAGTTAAAAAATCTGAAGGGAAAGAATTTACCCAATATAAAGGGTAATTCTATACCGGAAACACATTTACGAATGAATCTTAACAAAGTCATTACCAAAAATAGTAAGCGGCAACCCCCATCTGAAAACTCTATTAAAATAAATAGTGATGCCTCTTTTACAAAAAACAGGTCTATTATTGCTTGTGTTGCCAGGGTCACAAAGAAAGATTACTTAAATGTAAGGCACGGAGAATTAAAGTTGATAATGCACTAGAAGCGGAAGGTTTGGGTGTTCTCAAGGCTTGTCTTTGGGAGAGAGAACTCAAGAATTACCACTGTATTGTGGAAAATGATTGCCTTCAGCTTATGGAGCCATTAGTTAGCGATTTTGTATTTAATTCTCCTTGTATTTCGAATATTATTAGGAGCATTTACTTTATTTTTGAGATTTCTAATCCATCTTTTTCTTGTATTAGAAGAAGTAGAAACTTGATAGCGGATTGGGTTTGCAAATATATGCCTCTTGGTGAGTTTTTTGACTTTTGCGCAAATCCAATCCCTACTAAATTAGGTGAATTGCTAAGCCTTGCTTCATCCCCTATAGGGATAGGCTAACAAACTTTGTAATGTTGTTTGGTTATTTAATATAAGCGTTTGGAAAAAAGAAAAAAATTGTTTTTCTGTTGAAATGTAATGATGAAGAGATAGAGATGAGTTTTAGGAAATATGTTTCATTGTTTTTCAAACTTACTTTTTATTTTTATTTTGTGTTTTGGAATTTTTCAACTTGGTAATTGTATATTTGTTTTTTTTATTTTAAATTTTTTTATTTTATTCTGTAAGATTATATTAGGTATATTATCAATTTTTAAAATATTATTTTGGATTTTTTCTATCCAAATTTTTGAGTTGAACTCCTTAATGCATAAATTGTTATGTTATGGACCTAATTATCAATTATCTTTATTTTCTATAAAATTGATGATATGTTGCATATGTATATGTGAAGGGTGGTGAAAGTAGTAATCCCATTAAATTGTACTAATTGTGTTATTAGGTGATAAAAGAAGACAAGTACATAGAAATATAAAAAGAGTAACAAATATAAAAGGATTAGAAATTAGATTTAAAGTGATAAAAGAGAAAATGAAGAAAAGTTATAATTAATTAGCTCGTAAAGTTATTGGTGATATATTATTAATTTGAGATTATTATCCAAGAAATCTTGAAGACACCACCCCAAGACCTAACAACACCGGCTGAATTAACTTTTCTTAATAAAGGCCACAAACATATTTTAACACTATAAGCCTAAATTATTAATTACTATTATACCCTTTTTTGTTTTTCATTGTCATACATATACTACTTTTTGTTCAGAAATATTTTAAAACCCTAAAATCTATTCTCTCTCTTTTCTCTTTCCTCCTCTCTCGCTCTCCCTCACCGGATCTGCTATGGTGCGCGCCGGAAAAGCGAACCTCCGAGCTCCGAGCAGCCATGGCGTTCAAAGATCAATCTCGAGAAGAAGAAGCCGCCGTCGGAGATGGAGCAGCTCCGGCCATCGAGCTCAGCTGGTATTGGCGATGGCGATTTCCGGAGATGAAGCCTCATGAGTTGTAGCAATGGAAGAGATCGAGCAGCTATGCTTTTCTCTTTCCTTGAGCTCCTCACTAGTGACCAGCGAAGCTCTTCTTAGATCTCGTGGTGGATCGAGGTGGTGCAGCGGAGGTGACGAAACTTGGTTCACAGGTGTTCAACTTTCGTGAAGTTGGTGCTCTGCCATGAATTTAGTTTCGTTTATGTTCAAGTTTCGAAGGTGGACCAATTCAGATCTGCAGGTAGTGGTGGTGCGAGGCGGCGTTTCTCGGAGTTATTCTTCACTCCAGCGCCAGAATCTTCATGTCCTCGAACTATAATCAGCAAGTTCGAACCATGCTCAACAAGTTCGAACCATGCTCAGCAAATTCAGACCAAGCTCAGTAAGTTCAAACCATGCTCAGCAAGTTCAAACCATACCTAGCAAGTTCAAACCATACTCAGTAAGTTTGCGCTCAGAAGTTTCTGGAAGGCTGTCTTCTCCGATGTCGTTCGTTTCCTCATCGCAAAGCTAGATTAGATTACTTTTTTTCCAGAAATGTAATAGATTTGTGTTAGATTAGATTACTTTTTTTTTTCAGAAAAGTTGTGAAATGCCGGTTTTGTGATCTGCTCAAATTTTATGATAAATGTCCAGAAGTTTTTGTGAAATGCTCAAAGTTTTAATTTTGTGCTCAGAAATTTTGTGAAATGCTCAGAAGTTTTATGAAATGAGCATACGAGCATGCTCAGTACTTTATGCTCAGAACTTTTTCCATGCTGAGTAAAATATGCTTAGAACCTTTTCCGGCGGTGGTCGGTGGTTGTGGCTGGAGCTGGAAATTATTGATTGTAAATGAAGGAGGAGAGAGAAAAAATGATAAAGGAGGTGAGAGATTAATGGTAATGGAGGAAAGAGTATAATGGTAATAGAGGAGAGAGACTAATCTATTATTTTGTCTTATATACACAATAAGGGTAGTAATGACATTTGTCAATTTTGAGACCTCTAAGTAGGAGAGAGGAATCACTTGGTTCCCATGTGGCACTAAGATGCTCCCCAAGACCTCTTGGGTAATTGACCCTATAATTTTAATTATTATTGTAACGAGTTAATCGATAAATTATAATTTTAGGAAGTCCTGATGTAGTTGAAAGCACGAATTAAGGTAAGTTGGACTTCGTTCTTTATGTCGATTTACGATATTGTGTTATTGACATTTATTTAAATTGTATATATTGAGATCAAATGAAAGTGATTATATTTTGTGAAATACATTTAGTTGTGTACAAGACCAATACGTGTTATTTGATCATTAGGGCTGCGACACCTGTCCTACAGGTGAAATTGTCGTGTGTGGGGTGGTCATATATGTTGCCCAGGGGGTCGGAGATGGTGGGAGCAGACAATGGTACCAGGGTAGTGTATCGAGGCACTACTGAGTGTTGAATATTAGTTATCGTTATCGCAGCTCTAAGTAGTGTATGTGCATAATCATTTATATTCGAGACTAGCGATGACCGGTTACTAAACAATATTATGTTATACATGCATTTAACTTATATGTCATTATAATAATTCGTGTTATAATGTTGTTATGTGAATCCCCTTCTTGGGAGACGTTTTGACTTACTGAACTTGTGTAACTCATTCGTTAATTTACTGTGTAGAGGAATGTAGGTTAGGAAATCCCCATGAGAAATAGTGTATAAACCATCATAATAATTATTAGTTGGCGTTGTGAACCAGTTGTATAAGCAAGTTGAGATACTATTTTTTAATAGAATTTCAAGACGGTAAAATATACATATTTTCATGTTTTAAAATTGATAGATACAGCCTTATACTTATTTGAATTTTGTTAGGTCTCCTGGCATAGGTAGTTTGATTTGAATTTGCGATATGTTGAGTCCTGGATTTTGGTGGAATCTTGGTGGTGAAAATTCAAGGCGTGACATTGGCAACAAAGACAAGGGAGAAAGAAGAAAAAGACAGCGAGAAAGTAGTCACAAAACCATAACTACCTTAGAAGAGAAAAGCTATAGAGATTTTCATTGTATTTTTATACGCAAGTTGGTTGTTAGATCTCAGTGTGTTAAAAGTTACACTGCTGTGCCAATTCTCATAACTAACAATCAAGGTAATCAAGAAACATGCATAAGTATTCTAACAAGTTTTTTCAAGTCATGAACATTGTTTAAACTGTACATATAAACTCAACGAGAAAAGCTATGGGGATGGTTTTGTCTCCACATTAATTTCCTACATGTGGGGGTTGCCAGCCATTACTAGTAACGTGGCAACCAGTTTAGCAGCAGCTGACTCCTTCGCTTCGCATGGACCAAGGCACACCACACCCTCACCAAGAGCCTCAAAATCTATCCCTTTTAGAGTCACTTTAGCAAGAAATCCACCTGAAAAAGATATCCAATGATGAGTACAATTTGTTAATCTTTAACACAAGATGTGTTGCTGGCACGAAATTAATTTAATTTCTTACCAGGTGCTTCTGACACGACATATCTAGGAAGGGCCCAATCGTTCTCATAACACATATCATTCAACTCCTGCTGAGAGACATATTAGACAACATTATGTGCATCTTCGTGTTACACATAGCTCAAATATATACAAGAAATTTTTAAAGGAAGTTTCCTACTCTTGCCTTATGATTGGAAGTCATAAAACACGAGTACTTTGAAATAGCGGTGCAGTACTAAGAGAAACAGATTTCGAGATGGAAACAATAGTATTTTGAAGGGTACGTACTACTACGATCATAAAAGTTGAGTTTACTAGTTTGATACCTGTGTATTAAGAATAATGCATACCTGGCATGCAGATTGTTCAATAAGGACAGCTTCAGACAAACTTTCTGGCCTCAGAGACTGAGTAGAGCCACTACCTCCACCTTGCTGCTGATTGAACTGCTACAACAAACAAATTATGCAAACTAATATTAACGGAGGAAGCAAGGGCCCAAAACAAATCATATTACAAGTATTATCGTCTCGTGATAGGGTTAGTTGAAATGTGTTAGTGTTATTTAAGAACTACAACCCCCACCCTTCTAAAATTCTACTGGAATAATGATAAAGAAATATAAAAGAAAGAATTTTATTGACAGCTTGTTCTTTTTCTGATAAAGAACTTTTAATGCTTCCTCGGTCAAATCAGTTTTCTGACGGAATTAAAGCAAGAAATAATATGAATAAGCAAAACCAATAAAGATTCATATAGGCAACTGAAGCTTTAGATAAGAAAGCTACCTCAACATTTGCACCTTCAACAGAAGCTTGTGTGACACTGTCTTTTGATCTCGTTTTCTGATAAACTCTCAAAGTATTGGAAGTCACATTAGAGTCTTCCTTGTTCTCAACCTCATTCTGGCAACGACCTTGTTCATCACTTGCCCTTTTAGTAATAGAATCGGTGGAGATCCCATCCCTATCAACTTCCACAAAAGGAACTCTTTCTCTATTCTGAAGGTTCATAAATGCATCAACAATTTACTTCTTTTGCTAATACAAGATTTAAAAAACACTTTACCTTAGATTGCTCAATAAGGACAAGTTCAGCTAATCTCCTTGGCTTCAGAGACTTTCTTTTTCTTTTGTTCCAAACGCTTGTAGGCTTCAGAGACTGATTAGAGCCACTACCTCCACCTTGCTCATGATGACTTTCTCGGACATTTATTGGACTTATAGTGTCTTTATTACCTAATACAAGTGACCATAAGTAAATATAATTAGCTTTACTTTCTTACTAATTGTTATAAGATGTATGAAATAAATCATTGTGTGTATAATTCAAAAGCAATAAAGAAAACGATATCTTAATCAGACCGGAATACTAAAGGAACTTTTAAGGTCATAGAAGAAACCGTACCATCTAAGATTCTCTGGATACCTTTTTCACAAGATGCATACTGACTTTCGAGCTCTTGTTTCTCATCACACTACCACAACAAACAAATAATGCAAACTATTATTAGATGACATCAATTAATTTATTTATTTATTATATGTCAAAGGCATCAATTAATGGAGGTAACAACTGACAAAAGCAAATCGAAATATTACCAGCTTTTGCCTTTTCTGATAAAGAACTTTTATTGCTTCCTCAGTCAAATAAGTTTCCTTTACATATGTATGTACGGAATTAGAGCAATAAATAATATGAATAATCAAAGCCAATATAGGTTCACAAAGGAAACAGAAGCTTTAGAAAACAAAGCTACCTCATCAGAAGCTTGTGTGACATTGTCATTTAAACTCCTTTTATGGAGATGATAAATTCTTAAAGTATTGGAATCCGTGGAGATTCTATCCCTATCAACTTCCATACCAGGAACTCTTTCTTTACTCTGTAGGTTCATAAATGCATTAAAAAAATTGTGGAAATATATTTAAAGAATATAATGCTTTAGCTAATAATTTTTTTTAAAGAAATGGTTACCTCAACAGTTGCACTTCCAACACAAGCTTGTGTATCTTCATCCGTTTTGAAAATCATTGGACAGTTAACATCTTTCTGCATTGCAAAGTCTATTTTCATGCCACTTGACTCTTCTCTTGTAAGACCTTCGATAGGCCTCTCCTCTGATACTTCCTTGTTTTCAACCTCTTCAATCCCACGAAGATCTTTCTGCATCGAAGAGTCAGTTTTAACACTGGTAATATCTGCTATCTTAAGCCTCTCATTAGATTCTTCCCTGTTATCAACCTCTTTAGTCCTGGCCTCATTTCCGCAAGGGTCCTTTGTGCTGTGATTGTATTCATTAGATTCTTCTACTTCTAGATTTTCTGTCTCTACACAAAAATCTTGCGCGCTTTTACTTTCTGTGACATCCTTTTCACAAGATTTCTCCTTAACATCACAGCTTTTGGTAAACTTTTCCCTTTCTTTATCTGTCCTCGGAAAGCTGTTGACAACAATTTCCCCTTTTCCAATAGAATTCGTGGAGGCCCCATCTCTATTAATTTCATCGAAAAGAGCGGTTTCTGTACTCTGAACATCCACGAGTACATCAGATTTTTCTCTGTTTTCCACTTGTTTATCACTAGAAATTGCAACTTGACAGCAGATGGGACTCTTTTCGTTAGCTTCTGCCATCTGAGAGCCACTTCCATTTACATCCTCCTTGAGACCTTGTGAACAAAGGGTTTTTTCACTTATTTGAGAATCACTTTCATAAGCAGATGGTACTTCGATATTAACACTCTGTGAATCATGCAACTCGTCTTTCTTGCCTTCATAGCTTCTAGACTCTTCACTTGTTCCAACTTCTCTCTTCGTCTTCTTGGTGATTTCCACACCCGACCCCTCTTCCCCATTAGACGGTACAAAGTCCTGACTTTCATTAATTTTTTCGCATTTAGAAGAATTCTCACTACTCTTAGACATCTCGATTCCTGAATCTCCTTCCTTCAAAATGGTTTTTTCTAACAGTTTCACAACCAATTTTTCACTTTCATAAATTATTGTCACATCCATGTTCTCCATAGTGCTGGCTTCCACAGATCGCGCCTTCATTGTCGAAAATTCCCTGCAAATTTTATCAACATATATAAACACAAGAGACGGAACAAAATATTCCAAAAGAGTTAATAATTATCATCAATTTTACCTTGAATACCAATTTGACATGATCTTGGCATATGGAAGCAAGTGATAATACTCAGGAGGGTCTGTAGTCATCCAATCACCAAAATACCTTTTGACCAACGGGCACTGCAAACTACTCGAGACAGGAATCTAATTTAATAAGGAAATATAATCTATACTCTAATGATGATATTAATGCCTTAAATCAAAAAATATATGAGCAGGGAAAGTTGATAAACCTTTGAATAGTATTTCTAACAGGAATTTGAATATGTGGATCAGTCGGTTGATTACACTGCATAATGTAGAAACAATTGGATGACCTTCTTTTTGTTAACGAGTAAGTGATGTGCCTCTCCAATATTGTAAGGTCCGAGCTGTTAATACCTGTCAATATGCAAAAAAGTGATCAGATATACAAATAAAAACACATGATAAAAAGGAGAATATACCTGTTTCTGTTTTAACAGCTAAAAATGCAAACTGTTGCAAGGCAAATTCAGCAACATCTTTTTCACTTGTAGACTCGTCTCTATCCCTTAGCTTCCCTTTGATTAAGCGATTGACCTCTTCTTCATCAACAGCCTTTTCAATGACGGACCAGACACCTTCAGTTTTACAATTATATTGCAGAAAACACTTTTCCTTGGACGAATCAACTAATAGCACACCAACGTTAGATATTGTCCATCCCTCCATGTCTGGAACATCTCTTGCTACTTCTAAAGTTACACATATTTTACACCCATGTGTAATAACTTTCTCCATATCTGAAAGATGATTCGCCACACCTTTTGAATTGATAGTTTTAGTGTACGCCACTAAAGAAGGTTTTAGAGTTAGAGCGAGTTTGATGAATGACACCGCATCTAAGAATTTTGCCTCCGGATGGCGTTTCCTATGGTAATAGTTGTAAAGTATTACCACAGCATGCAACTGAGACAAATAAAGAAAATGTTAATTTTCAGAGAATTTACTATATTCAGGCAGTACGGCACCACCCTTAATTGATCTTTACTAGTTTACTATACACTTACAAATGATTGAAATGCCACAATCTTTCATGAAGTATCTTAAAAAAATTATTTTGACAAACTTTTTTTTTTCAGATCAAAACTTTCCGGTGTGATTATGTTTTTTTGTTTTATTTACAAGCACAATGCTAGTCATGTACATTGCACAATGTTGGGTGGGTGTGGGGGCAACAGCCCCCAGCTCGGGGGTTCGGTGGGTATTTTCCCAAAAATAAAAATCTTTAGGGAAAAACCTTGGTAAAAATAAATACTATCCCCGCCCCCTCCCCCTCCCCAGCCTAAACATTTAGTTTTTTTTTGGACTAAATATAAGACATTTAATTCTCCCCAAAGAATTAGCCACCTTTTATTATTAATTTGTGATTTTATAATTTTCATCTTTTAATAAGAATCTTGAACCCCTTGCACCGGAGGCGAACACAGAGTTTTCATCGCTAATATTCATACAAAAATGAAATTAGTTGGGATGTTTTATGCAAAAATAATTAACTCAAGTTTTTCTAAAAAAAAAAAATTACAAATTTGCACTGCACTCGGACAGAGCTGCATACCACCACAGCCCACCCACAAGATCTGCCCCTTCTTGCACATGCTTTGGACCTCAGCCTGGCCACGATCAGGACCAGCCCGCGGATTTAACTTTTTGAATCGGACCGAACCAGATTCAATTGCAATTGTTCATTGGATCAAAAAAAATTTCAAAGGCAATACAAGCGGTCCGGTAATCCAGAGCCGGCTGGTTATATTTTTACTCTATTTTTCGGATCACGTGTTTTGCGGATAACCCCATGGAAATCAGAATACAAACGGAAAGTATTGGTGAACCAGTCCGTGTCCGACCTTACTAGGTTTGGAATGTATCCGGATCAATGACCAGGCTGAATTGGACCAACCCCACACTGAATCTATTAAACTTTATAAGAAAAAGGTCCTAATTAAAGGTCAAATGCCAGTCAATCTAGTTCTATAATCTGGAAACAATAAATCTCAAAAACAAGTGGGGTCCACTTAAGATGTTTATCCCAAAAAAAGTAAAAAATTAAAAGTAAATAAAAAGGGAAAAAAATGAATCTGACACCTGTTTAGCAACTTTGTGATGTTGAGGACGGAGAGGCGGAGGTGCATTGGCGGCAGGAGGCCTCAAAGGCAACATAGGATCAACAAAATACTCCAACAACGCATTCACAACCTCAGCTGTCTTACCAAACTCCGATGTCGTCATCATTGTCAGTTCCGAATTCCGATCACGATCACGATCACGATCAACTACATGCATGCATAGCTACAGCCTATACATACACAAATGTGTACCTATAGCCTTAACAAATGTAGAGAGAGAGAGAGAGAGAGAGAGAGAGAGAGTGTAGCTGAATTGTTGAAGTGAGGGAGACGGTAGAGAAGAGAGAAGCCGAATATGTGTATCCGAAGTGGGATGGGTCTGCGGTTTGGTGTTGTCTTTATCTTTATTTCTTTGGAGAATGACGCAAGAAGAAAAGACGTTTACGGACAAAGAGGTTTCTTTTTAAACAACTTTTGTAATTTTTATTTTTTTAATCAGAAGTGGATGGACTTTAAATCTAATTTATTTATTTTTTTATCAAACCAATTTTATTAACCGCTCAAATATTTTTAAGAGATTACATACTACTAAACAGAATAAGCAAAAAGTAAAAAAAACGCTCTCTCTCTCAGGAAGAAAATAACGTTCGGCTACTAGCCGTTAACAGCTAATCTTCGACTTTCTCCCATGAATCCAATGGCGGCGGCGCCACCGGATAAACCAATTCTCAACACATCCTCATCGCCGGGTGCAGCCAATGAAGCCGTTTCTATGATGGTGGATGGTAATGCTATGCAAGATCAATTGGAACAATTTCCGCTGCTGCAATCAAACCTAATGCGTGGTGCTAAACGGGCTTGACCCGTGCCTGCGCGAGTGGCGCTCAGGGTGACCAAACGGGTCTACGGCGTGGAGGGGTAACAATGAATAATCCGGTACGTAAACTTCATGGTTGGCAATCGGCTTTAATGGGTAAGAGCTCTATTATTCCTACTATTGTTGATGATAATGAAATTAAAGCTTCTAGGGCTAGTGGGTTTAATTCTGAATTTCTAGATAGTATTAAGGATGATGTGCCTATTGAAAATTGTGAATTTCCGCAAGTTTTACGGTCTAGGGAAGAAATTATTGAGGGAATACAGTTATGGAACAATACCGTGGTAGTTAGACTTCTTGGCTCGTGGAATATGAGGGATTACATTTGGTTTGTTTCGAATGTGGTCGTTTTGGGCATCAAAAAGATAAATGTGGAAAATCGGTGAGTAATACTAATAATGGTAACATTGTAGAGGTTAATCCATTGGTGGGACAAAAAAAACGGCGGAAGATAGTGCGGTGTACGGGGAGTGGATGACCGTGAAGCGAGGGGGGCGAGGGTACAACTCTAACAACAAGGGTGGGGTGTCTCAGAATAATAATGGTCCGAGGGGAGTTCTAAGTAAGGATTTAGGATCTAGATATGGGGCTTTGTTTGTTGAGGAGGAGCAAGGGTGGATTCCTCAGGGTAATTCTAATGTTAAGGGATCTGCTGGTGCTTCTTCTAGTGTAGTGGGTAAAGCTAAGAGGGTGAATAAAGCTAGTGCTGTGTCAAAGGGAACCACTCGAACAGGGGGCGGCCATAAGATAATATTAACTCCTGATTTTGAACTTGTTAAAAAACTTGCTTCTGTCCCTGAAGTGGAAGTTTTTGGAGCTAATAAGGTGTCTGAGAAAGTAGTGAAAGGAGTTGATTCAAGGGCTGTGGAAAGTGCAAATAAGATGGACAATAGGAAGGATCTTAGTGGGGCTCTTGTGGGGACAGGCGAGTTTGACTTGGGAAGTAATAAAGGTACTGTTGCACCTGATGTCCGAAATGAAAGAAAAAAAATAGTGCAGGTCCTTCTTTATTTTTTGCAGGGACTGAAGATGCAATTACTCCTCAAGGAGCTGAACCGGACTGCTGGGTCACAACTTCAAGAGGCGCGGCAGCAGCACCTGGTATGGAGTATACAGCGGATCTACCTCCTGCCTTCGGTGGGGGCCAGAACCTGCTGCTCGGAGGAACACTTCAGGGGCGAGATGGGGCGGAACCACCAGACCCCGGCGAAATAAATCCGTCCTTCGTGCCTGAAACTCAATTTGAAGTCGGCGGTGACGATGAAGTTATGGAAGTTGCGCACGAGGAATCTGTTCGAGCGGATCAGGTATCTTCCTAGTAGTTTTATTTTTTGACTAATCTTTTTAATGTGTACACAGATTACGAATAACGGAAGTTGGGGAGGACTTCTCCAACCTTTGAATATTCTCGTGTGGAATTGTCACGGAGCGGCATCGGATAATTTCCAAAGGGTGGTCCGGGAGATGATTCGATTGCATAAAGTGTGGTTAACAGTTATTGTGGAGCCTAGAGTAAGTGGCGAAAGGGCAAATAATATTATTCGAGGTTTGGGTTTGGCGAATTCGGCAAGAGTAGACTCCATTAATTTTAAAGGTGGCATCTGGCTCTTATGGAATGATTTAGAGATAGGGGTGCGGGTGCTATCCGCCGGAAACCAGGTAATCAATATTGAGGTTTCTAAAGATAATTGCGATTCTTGGTTTTTTTCGGCAGTATACGCGAGACCGAGAGCTAGGGACAGAGAACCGTTATGGGAGTCGCTTCAACATACATTTAGTGGTTTTGGCGCTCCGTGGTTAATAGCAGGCGATTTTAATCAAGTAGGTTTGGAAATTGATAAGAAGGGGGTAAGGAAGGGGTTAATCGGAATATGGAGAGATTCGAAGAATGGCGAGAAATGTGTGATTTAACCGATTTAGGCTTTGAGGTTTTACTTGGTGCGATTCGTGGAACACGGGACAATGAATTTTACGGAGACTTGACAGAGCATACAGGAATACGAATTTGTTGTCACTCTTTCCGTTAGCAAAAGTGTTACATTTGGATCGCAGACATTTGGATCATGCTCCTATATTAGTGTGTTTAGCACCGGCTGGTCAAGTGAGATTACCTCGGAGATTCCGTTTCGAAACAGCGTGGTGTCTTCATAAAGATTTTTTGAGTTTTGTTGAAGATAGTTGGGACGCATCGGAGTTGGATTTAGGGGTTAGTATTGATAAAATGAAAGAACGGTTAACTGTTTGGAAGGATATAGTGTTTGGGGACATCAACAAACGAAAAAGGGTGTTGCTAGCTCGGCTAAAAGGTATTCAACTTTCGCTACAACAGTCTTATAGGGCTTCATTATTTAGATTGGGGAAACGTTTGAGAGAGGAATATTTGAGTGTGTTAAGAGAGGAAGAGATTTTTTGGTACCAGAGATCGAAGGAAAATTGGATAAGGTCTGGGGAAAGGAACACGAGATTTTATCATATGGCTACGATGAAGAAAAGGCACGTTTCTCGTATTTCCCGTCTTAGGAATTCGAATGGTGATTGGGTAGACACAGAGGATGATTTGGCTACGTTAGTTAGGAACTACTTTGCTGATTTGTATTCGGACCCGGTGAAGTTTTTTGGATCTTTCGCATTGCCGCATAGTGTTAGCTTGGACAGGGGCGAAAGGGAATTACTTGAGGAAGAGTTTTCGAATGAAGAGATTAGGGTAGCAGTTTTTCAGTCCAATCCGAATAAAGCTACGGGACCAGATGGGCTAACGGCTTCTTTTTATCAGAAATGTTGGAGTGTAGTGGGTGGCGATGTGTGTAATATGGTAAGGAAAGCGGTTAGTGAGGGTTTCTTATCGCCGAAGGTGAATGGTACGTTGATTCATTTGATTCCGAAAGTCACAGACCCGGAAGTGGTGGGTCAGCTGAGGCCCATTAGTCTTATCAATGTGATAGTTAAGTTCATTATGAAAGTAATGGTTAACAGAATCCGTCCTTTTCTAGCTGAGAAGATAGGTCCGAATCAGAGCAGCTTTTTACCGGGAAGGTCAACAGTGGATAATGTTGTCCTTGTCCAAGAGATTGATCATAGGATGCAGAATTTGAAAGCTAAGTATGGTTATATGGCGATAAAAATTGACCTTGCTAAGGCTTACGATAAACTAAGTTGGAGATTCATTGAAAACACTATTCTTTTCTTTGGATTTCTGACTTCGTGGGTCCGTCTTATCATGTCAGCTATGGCTACGAACAGAATGCGTGTGCTTTGGAATGGAGGGCAGCTGGATGAGTTCATGCCGCAGCGAGGAATTCGGCAGGGAGACCCTCTCGCTCCTTATATCTTTGTTTTGTGTATTGAACGATTATCGATGCTAATCCGAGGACTTTGCGATGGAGGGGAATGGTCACCCATTCGTCTTCATCGTCAAGGTCCGCCTATATCCCATGTTTTCTTTCCAGAAGATTTGATGTTGTTCGCGGAAGCTAGGACTGACCAAATTGATCTCGTTAAGGAGGTCCTGAAGGTCTTTTGTGATGAGGCCGGGCAGGCCGTGAGTGCTGAAAAATCCCTTATATATTTCTCTAGAAACCTTTCTAGTGACACTACTAGAGAATTGGCGGATAGAATTGGTTTCGTTCTTAGTGAATCTTTGGGTGTCTATCTTGGAGCTCCTATTAGATCACAACGGTTACCTAGGGGATTTTTTAGAAGCGTTACTTCGAAAATGCAAAGCAAGCTTCCGTTTTGGAAGAGCCAGAATTTATCTATAGCGGGAAGAATCACTTTAGCTCAATCGGTACTTTCGGCTATACCCACCTATATGATGCAGTTTATGAAGTTTCCAGGTTATGTGTGTGATGAGATCGATAGGATAATCAGAGATTTTATATGGGGTTCCTCTAGCGAAGGGCGTAAGATTCATTGGGTTTCGTGGGAGATCCTTTGTAGACCCAAGAGTAGTGGTGGTTTGGGACTCCGGAGCGCAAAGAATTATAATCGTGCGCTCCTCGCTAAATTGGGATGGAGGATTCTTAAAGATGATGCCGCACTTTGGGTTCAGGTGTTAAAACAAAAATACTTTCGAGGTGGATTTATGAATCAAGTGGAGCGGGTAGCGGACTCAAGAATGTGTAAAAACGTTATAGTGGGTCGTGAGGTGCTAAGAAGTGGGTTAGAGGAGACGGGAATTGGTTCAGTAGGGTGTATAAGTGGAAGCACGAGGCTTCGGGGTCCTTTACGGTGAAATCAGCCTACATTAATATGGACACCGCGAGTGGGGTTTCTTTATTTAATTGGAAACTCATATGGTCGCTCAAGTGCCCTCAGAAAGTAAAGGTGTTGCTTTGGCGAGCGGTGTGGGATCGTCTTCCAATGGGGAATAATTTGTGTTTGCGTGGGGTAGTTGATGATCCGATTTGTAGGGTCTGTGGTAGGGAAGTGGAGACGGCGGACCATCTCTTTCATGGTTGTAGTGGTTATCAAGAGGTCATCAGTAGTTGTACGAATTCGGGACTGAGGGAAAATCAGAGGCGAAGTAGAGTGGTTGTGGATAGAGGACAGGCCTCTGTGATGGCGAGAAGGGCCTGTGGTGCGAGAGGGGGAGCAGATTTGGGTGTCGCGGACCAGGGAAGGGAGCTGCGAAGCATGTCTGCAGCTGTTGCGGGAGGTCTTGGACAGGGACTTAACCTGCAATTATCTTCTGCAGATTTTTTGAATAGTGCAGATCAGGGACCGAACTCGCAAATTAATGCTGCATCAGGTCCGATTTCTGGAGCTAGAGCCGAGGAACTGAAGCGATGGACCGAGCTGTTAGCCAGCAAAACCGTGATTGGTGGTGTGGAGGCTCGAATACTAGGAGCGGCGATGGTTTGGTGTCTTTGGCTTGATCGGAACAAACGGATATTTGAGCTATCAGCTAGGGAAAAGTCTACCTCGGAATTAAAGGCTATAATTCGTAATGTGGTGAGTGATTATATCCGCGCATGGGGAGTTGAGCGGGATGGAGGGTTAGTTACCTTGGCAAAGAATGTGTTAATCAAGTGGGTCAAGCCGGAAGAGGGGAAGAGCAAGCTTAACATTGATGGGGCTTATAGTAATGACAGAGACTTAGCGGGAGTTGGAGGTCTTCTTCGCAATTGTAAAGGCGATTTTGTGGGAGGTTTCGTGGGAAGGAGTGGGGCTCGTTCGGCATTCGAAGCAGAACTCGTTGCCTTACACTTTGGACTTCGAATGGCGGCATGAGAAGGCTACTCGAATCTTAGTATCGAAACAGACTCGCGTGAGTTACACGCGCTAGTGAAGGGCGGTGTGAACTCAGGAGATGTTGATAGTGATATGGTGCGAGAGTGTTGTGATATTTTGCGCTCACACCCGAGTTATGTATTGGAGTGGAGTTTTCGGGAAGCCAATAATTGTGCGGATTGGTTGGCGAAATATGGGTTGGGTATCGTGGATGGACCGGTTGCGATTAAAGACCCTCCGGATAGATTATGGCGGTTGTTAACAAAGGATAGGTGTGGATGGTCCACGCCTAGACTTTGTGTAGTGAATAACTATTAGGAACTCAGTTCCTGGCCTATGGCCTCTTCTGTAACAAAAAAAAAGTAAAAAAAACAAGCAAAATAAACTATAAAAACTATTAAAACTTAAAACCATTTATAAACTCCTAATCTCGAACAATCTTGAGTCTATAAGTTTTGTTTTAAACCATTTACAATCTTTAAATTTGATGAACATGAACGTCTATAGATATAATATCATATTTCTTATAGCATTTAGCTTAGTGGATAGAGACATTTCTAAATCAAATCAATTAAACAAAGAGAGTAAAGCAATATTAATATAGGAAATATTAACAAAACAATAAATGAATTTATTAATTCAAAATAAATAAAATACAAATTAATATCTATTCAAAACGTAATATTTTGGTAGCGAATAAATTATTTACAGAACAAAAAAAGAAATTATAATAAAATTTAGCCTATTTATATATTATTATTAAAAATGGTATGATCAACGATTTAAAATGCAAGTTTAATGAAAAATGTTTTCTAAGAGATAACTCTGGATGAAACATAAAACAATATGAAAGGGAGGAGTGCACTACTACAATCGGCTTTTGAGCGACGACCCGCGCTCGTCGCTAAGCATGAGAAGTCGTTGCTAAAGTTGATTAGCGACAACAACTCGTCGCTACTTTTTCGTCGCTACAAAGTCGTAGGGAGAAGTCAATCTTTGTGACGAAACGAAGTGGTTTCGCCGCGAATTCGTGGGGCGCCTTTGCGACAACCAATGTCGTCGCTAATTTCTCTTTGTTAGCGATGACAATATTTCGTCGCTACACCAAAATATAGGGACGACTTAACTCGTCACCATTTAGTCGTCGGTAATTATTCCAAATACTAGCGACGACTTTCATTCATTTCTAGCGACGACTAGGTCGTCGCTAATTTGTTTTTTTTTCGAATCCTAAATTAAAATGTTCATTTTAATAAAATTTCTTTATCATATTTTTAATTTAATTAATTGTTTTTTATTTAATTTATATTTTAATTTTTTTTATAAATTTATATTTTAAATATTTTTATAATTTTTTTATATTTGCATAATTATACAAATATATCTAATAAATAATTAAAAATCTCAAATATTAATCGGAAAGCAAAACTTAATTTAATTTAATTCAAAAAACCGTAAATAAAGTCAACCATAGCCGATAAAGTCAAACAAAACCGATAAAGTCAAACATAAAATAAAAAGTAGTCAAAATACATCAAAATAAAATATAAATAAAACCAAGGAGCATCCAAATCTTCATCATCGCCATCGCCATCATCATCTTCATCTTCATCATCTCCATCTGCTCTCGGTGCTTCGGAGGGGATCGAGGCAAGACCTTGAGTGGCCCTCATCTCATTCAACGCCGCCATAACCGTGTCAAGTATGCTCATAAAAAAGTGACCGCCAGTCGGGGTAGCTGTGGAGGGAGTCGATGAAGGGGGCCTCGATAGGGGGAGACCTTGAAGCGCGTGAAACTCGTTCATCGCCGCCATCATCTCATCTAGCCTCTCCGCATTTCGCCTAACTTCGGGATCCGGCTGGGAGACACGGGCCTTCTTATGGACCTGTCCGAATCCGGTTACCCAAGCCGTCTTCGGAGGGCCCATGACTTGTTAAACGACCTCTTTCATGGCGTCGATCTGGTCTTTCAGCGGCACTTCAGGTGCGGTCCCACTAGATGACGCTGGTCCTGGTGCATATATTAGTATATAATAGTAGTCCTCATTGATCAGTCTGTTTTATTGTGTACTTTTCTCGAATCTCCAAATACTTGTACATGTCTTATGCATACATCAAGGTGAAAAAAACATTATTGGTTGCCTTTCACTTGTTGGGAGGGGACTTCAAGTGCAATAGTTTCAAGGTTGATTGTGATGCAGATGACGTTGACTCATCAAGATATAAAACATAATTCATAATATATTCTTTGAGTAGCCTTCGCTGCTTGTCTGATTTTACTCATATCAAATTCATGTCCCCTACCGTTAGAGACTTGTGGTGTTGGAATCACCCATTGTCACCACTGTCCACCATCATGCTCTAGTGACCACATTTACCTAGTTTCGTATAGATCGGGAACAACAAGAACCTGAAATCTCTTCAATATTGTTTGAATGGGTCCTTGACAATCCCAACCTTTGCCTTCATAACCAACTACAAATACGATACGTTAACACAATAAAGGACTTTCAGGTTCCTCTATGCAATCCGCAAATACAGTCCATAAATACCACATGGACATGGTTTTTTAGGCGGTAAAAAGGAATTTGGGGTCCCTTAATGAAAACAAAAAGTTGTTGAAGGATATGATTTCGATTACTTGCAAAACAAAGAGTTGTGTCTATATACGCAATGCATGCATTAAGCTGACAAGATGTGAACATTGTATGTGTGTGCTTAATGTTACTAGACTAACGACTTTACTATCTTTGGAAATTTAGAAACTTCAACATGTGTTGAAATGTTTATAAGAAAAATTATAACCATTGGTTAGATATTGAGGTTATATGTACTGTAATGATTGATGTCATTCAAGAGAAACATGACATAACCCTGAAAGATGTTCATTTTATGCTCAAGGAGCATTATTGGTTTATCATACGTATATGGTCACGTGGAACAACATTAACAAGGTGAAAGAATCAATCTAAGGATGTGAAGCCCATTTGTTTATCCGTTTGTAAGCATATTTTGACCAAATTAAAGATCTCGATCCATAATCTTTATAAATGCTAGAGCGTGACGATCTCACTCTACCGCTCGAAAGGTGTGTTGTTGATTTTGTTGCATGTATATGTGGATTTTAAGAATTTAGACCTTTACTATACCTAATTGTGACTTATTTCAGGAGAAAATACTAGGGGCACTTTTTGGTTTCCATATGCAAAGACGGGATTAACAATATATAACACGGTTTTGCATGTGGTAATGTATTCACACAATATATTTGCGTTTTCCATATGCAAATTCAAGGCGTGACATTGGCAACAAAGACAAGGGAGAAAGAAGAAAAAGACAGCGAGAAAGTAGTCACAAAACCATAACTACCTTAGAAGAGAAAAGCTATAGAGATTTTCATTGTATTTTTATACGCAAGTTGGTTGTTAGATCTCAGTGTGTTAAAAGTTACACTGCTGTGCCAATTCTCATAACTAACAACTTATTTATAGCTTAATAGAAATAAATTGATAACTCACATTTATTATTAAAAAACCTTACACATAATGAATCCAATCAAGGTAATCAAGAAACATGCATAAGTATTCTAACAAGTTTTTTCAAGTCATGAACATTGTTTAAACTGTACATATAAACTCAACGAGAAAAGCTATGGGGATGGTTTTGTCTCCACATTAATTTCCTACATGTGGGGGTTGCCAGCCATTACTAGTAACGTGGCAACCAGTTTAGCAGCAGCTGACTCCTTCGCTTCGCATGGACCAAGGCACACCACACCCTCACCAAGAGCCTCAAAATCTATCCCTTTTAGAGTCACTTTAGCAAGAAATCCACCTGAAAAAGATATCCAATGATGAGTACAATTTGTTAATCTTTAACACAAGATGTGTTGCTGGCACGAAATTAATTTAATTTCTTACCAGGTGCTTCTGACACGACATATCTAGGAAGGGCCCAATCGTTCTCATAACACATATCATTCAACTCCTGCTGATGCATCTTCGTGTTACACATAGCTCAAATATATACAAGAAATTTTTAAAGGAAGTTTCCTACTCTTGCCTTATGATTGGAAGTCATAAAACACGAGTACTTTGAAATAGCGGTGCAGTACTAAGAGAAACAGATTTCGAGATGGAAACAATAGTATTTTGAAGGGTACGTACTACTACGATCATAAAAGTTGAGTTTACTAGTTTAATACCTGTGTATTAAGAATAATGCATACCTGGCATGCAGATTGTTCAATAAGGACAGCTTCAGACAAACTTTCTGGCCTCAGAGACTGAGTAGAGCCACTACCTCCACCTTGCTGCTGATTGAACTGCTACAACAAACAAATTATGCAAACTAATATTAACGGAGGAAGCAAGGGCCCAAAACAAATCATATTACAAGTATTATCGTCTCGTGATAGGGTTAGTTGAAATGTGTTAGTGTTATTTAAGAACTACAACCCCCACCCTTCTAAAATTCTACTGCAATAATGATAAAGAAATATAAAAGAAAGAATTTTATTGACAGCTTGTTCTTTTTCTGATAAAGAACTTTTAATGCTTCCTCGGTCAAATCAGTTTTCTGACGGAATTAAAGCAAGAAATAATATGAATAAGCAAAACCAATAAAGATTCATATAGGCAACTGAAGCTTTAGATAAGAAAGCTACCTCAACATTTGCACCTTCAACAGAAGCTTGTGTGACACTGTCTTTTGATCTCGTTTTCTGATAAACTCTCAAAGTATTGGAAGTCACATTAGAGTCTTCCTTGTTCTCAACCTCATTCTGGCAACGACCTTGTTCATCACTTGCCCTTTTAGTAATAGAATCGGTGGAGATCCCATCCCTATCAACTTCCACAAAAGGAACTCTTTCTCTATTCTGAAGGTTCATAAATGCATCAACAATTTACTTCTTTTGCTAATACAAGATTTAAAAAACACTTTACCTTAGATTGCTCAATAAGGACAAGTTCAGCTAATCTCCTTGGCTTCAGAGACTTTCTTTTTCTTTTGTTCCAAACGCTTGTAGGCTTCAGAGACTGATTAGAGCCACTACCTCCACCTTGCTCATGATGACTTTCTCGGACATTTATTGGACTTATAGTGTCTTTATTACCTAATACAAGTGACCATAAGTAAATATAATTAGCTTTACTTTCTTACTAATTGTTATAAGATGTATGAAATAAATCATTGTGTGTATAATTCAAAAGCAATAAAGAAAACGATATCTTAATCAGACCGGAATACTAAAGGAACTTTTAAGGTCATAGAAGAAACCGTACCATCTAAGATTCTCTGGATACCTTTTTCACAAGATGCATACTGACTTTCGAGCTCTTGTTTCTCATCACACTACCACAACAAACAAATAATGCAAACTATTATTAGATGACATCAATTAATTTATTTATTTATTATATGTCAAAGGCATCAATTAATGGAGGTAACAACTGACAAAAGCAAATCGAAATATTACCAGCTTTTGCCTTTTCTGATAAAGAACTTTTATTGCTTCCTCAGTCAAATAAGTTTCCTTTACATATGTATGTACGGAATTAGAGCAATAAATAATATGAATAATCAAAGCCAATATAGGTTCACAAAGGAAACAGAAGCTTTAGAAAACAAAGCTACCTCATCAGAAGCTTGTGTGACATTGTCATTTAAACTCCTTTTATGGAGATGATAAATTCTTAAAGTATTGGAATCCGTGGAGATTCTATCCCTATCAACTTCCATACCAGGAACTCTTTCTTTACTCTGTAGGTTCATAAATGCATTAAAAAAATTGTGGAAATATATTTAAAGAATATAATGCTTTAGCTAATAATTTTTTTTAAAGAAATGGTTACCTCAACAGTTGCACTTCCAACACAAGCTTGTGTATCTTCATCCGTTTTGAAAATCATTGGACAGTTAACATCTTTCTGCATTGCAAAGTCTATTTTCATGCCACTTGACTCTTCTCTTGTAAGACCTTCGATAGGCCTCTCCTCTGATACTTCCTTGTTTTCAACCTCTTCAATCCCACGAAGATCTTTCTGCATCGAAGAGTCAGTTTTAACACTGGTAATATCTGCTATCTTAAGCCTCTCATTAGATTCTTCCCTGTTATCAACCTCTTTAGTCCTGGCCTCATTTCCGCAAGGGTCCTTTGTGCTGTGATTGTATTCATTAGATTCTTCTACTTCTAGATTTTCTGTCTCTACACAAAAATCTTGCGCGCTTTTACTTTCTGTGACATCCTTTTCACAAGATTTCTCCTTAACATCACAGCTTTTGGTAAACTTTTCCCTTTCTTTATCTATCCTCGGAAAGCTGTTGACAACAATTTCCCCTTTTCCAATAGAATTCGTGGAGGCCCCATCTCTATTAATTTCATTGAAAAGAGCGGTTTCTGTACTCTGAACATCCACGAGTACATCAGATTTTTCTCTGTTTTCCACTTGTTTATCACTAGAAATTGCAACTTGACAGCAGATGGGACTCTTTTCGTTAGCTTCTGCCATCTGAGAGCCACTTCCATTTACATCCTCCTTGAGACCTTGTGAACAAAGGGTTTTTTCACTTATTTGAGAATCACTTTCATAAGCAGATGGTACTTCGATATTAACACTCTGTGAATCATGCAACTCGTCTTTCTTGCCTTCATAGCTTCTAGACTCTTCACTTGTTCCAACTTCTCTCTTCGTCTTCTTGGTGATTTCCACACCCGACCCCTCTTCCCCATTAGACGGTACAAAGTCCTGACTTTCATTAATTTTTTCGCATTTAGAAGAATTCTCACTACTCTTAGACATCTCGATTCCTGAATCTCCTTCCTTCAAAATGGTTTTTTCTAACAGTTTCACAACCAATTTTTCACTTTCATAAATTATTGTCACATCCATGTTCTCCATAGTGCTGGCTTCCACAGATCGCGCCTTCATTGTCGAAAATTCCCTGCAAATTTTATCAACATATATAAACACAAGAGACGGAACAAAAAATTCCAAAAGAGTTAATAATTATCATCAATTTTACCTTGAATACCAATTTGACATGATCTTGGCATATGGAAGCAAGTGATAATACTCAGGAGGGTCTGTAGTCATCCAACCACCAAAATACCTTTTGACCAACGGGCACTGCAAACTACTCGAGACAGGAATCTAATTTAATAAGGAAATATAATCTATACTCTAATGATGATATTAATGCCTTAAATCAAAAAATATATGAGCAGGGAAAGTTGATAAACCTTTGAATAGTATTTCTAACAGGAATTTGAATATGTTGATCAGTCGGTTGATTACACTGCATAATGTAGAAACAATTGGATGACCTTCTTTTTGTTAACGAGTAAGTGATGTGCCTCTCCAATATTGTAAGGTCCGAGCTGTTAATACCTGTCAATATGCAAAAAAGTGATCAGATATACAAATAAAAACACATGATAAAAAGGAGAATATACCTGTTTCTGTTTTAACAGCTAAAAATGCAAATTGTTGCAAGGCAAATTTAGCAATATCTTTTTCACTTGTAGACTCGTCTCTATCCCTTAGCTTCCCTTTGATTAAGCGATTGACCTCTTCTTCATCAACAGCCTTTTCAATGACGGACCAGACACCTTCAGTTTTACAATTATATTGCAGAAAACACTTTTCCTTGGACGAATCAACTAATAGCACACCAACGTTAGATATTGTCCATCCCTCCATGTCTGGAACATCTCTTGCTACTTCTAAAGTGACACATATTTTACACCCATGGGTAATAACTTTCTCCATATCTGAAAGATGATTCGCCACACCTTTTGAATTGATAGTTTTAGTGTACGCCACTAAAGAAGGTTTTAGAGTTAGAGCGAGTTTTATAAATGACACCGCATCTAAGAATTTTGCCTCCGGATGGCGTTTCCTTATTGGCGTTTCCTATGCAACTGAGGCCAATAAGGAAAATGTTAATAACTGTAAGATAAGATAAGATAATTACCTTGAAAAATTCAGAGAATTTACTATATAAAGGAAGTACGGCACCACCCTTAATTGATCTTTACTAGTTTATTAATTATACACTTACAAATTTACAAATGATTGAAATGCCACAATCTTTCATGAACAATCTTAAAGAAATTGTTTTGACAAACTTTTTTTTTCCAGATCAAATTTCCCGGTGTGATTATGTTTTTTTGTTTTATTTACGAGCACAATGTTAGTCATTGCACACACATTGTTTTTGACAAACTTTATTCATACCTGCATCTTATTAATTCTTAGATATACTTTGTAATTATAAATATCCCTTGTATTACAATTTTCATTAAATGGTTCCAGATGCCATACTTACACACTTTATACCAGCGAGTAAGTTGTTAATGCAACTCCCAGGGGAATGTAGGGAGCTGGGTGGGGGCCCCCCAGCTCCAGGGGGTTCGGTGAGAATTTTCCCAGAAAGAAAATTCTTTAAGGAAAAACCTTGGTAAAGATAGATACTAGCCCCGCCCCATATAACATTTAACTCTCCCCAAACAAAAAATAACCAAAAAAAAATCCAGCCTGACTTAAAATTTTAGCCAACTTTTATTATTAATTTGTGATTTTATAATTTTCATCTTTTATTAAGAATTCTGAACTCCTTGCACCCGGGGGCAAACACAGAGTATTCATCGCTAATATTCATACAAAAAATAAATTAGTTGGGATGTTTTATATAAAAATATTAAACTCAGAGTTTTTCTAAAAAAAATACTACAAATTTGCACTGCACTCGGATCAGGGCTGCAGCCCACCCAGATCTACCCCTTCATGCACCTGCTTCTCAGCCTGGCCACGATCAGGACCTGGCCGCAGATTTAACTTTTTGGGATCGGACCAAACAGATTCAATTGCAATTGTTTATTGGATCCAAAATTTAAAAATGCAATACAAACGGTCCTGTACTCAAAAGCCGTCCGGTTTATAAACCGGCTGGATTTATTTTTACTCTAGATCATGTGTTTTGCGGATCACCCCACGGAAACTAGAATCCAAAGGGAAAAAATTGTATTGGTGAAACGGTCTGTGTCCAACCTTACTAGGTTTGGATGGTATCTGGATCAGTGACCAGGCTAAGTTGGACCAAGATTTATTAAACGTTATAAGAAAAAGGTCAAATGCCAGTCAATATAGTTCCATAATCTGGAAACTAGGGGAGAGCATGGGTCGGTTTTACCCGGTTTTGAGGTTAGGGTAAACCAAGGGTAATATATTTCGGTTTAAAGAATTGCTAAGGTAACCCAAGGGTAGGGTAAAAAAAAGTTTACCCTCGGGTTAATTCGGTTTACCTTTCGGTTACCTTCGGTTTACCCCGGTTAGTCAATATTAGTCAAACTTTTTTTAACGTATGAAAAAAATTAAATAAAAAACAAAATTTGAAAAAACTTATATTATTATATTTCTAAAAATCAAAGTTACAATTTTGATATTACAAATCAAGAATCCGTAAATCGAATACTTCAAAATAAGTTATGCATGATTAAAATATCCGAGAAGCTAAATAAAATGACTTCTCTAATATGCATGTATTGTATTTTTTTTATTACACGGTTTTTCGGTTTGGGTAACCCCAACCCAATAGTTTGGGTAATATATAGGTAAATTATATGGACCCGAAAAATCATAAGGTAACCCGATGGGTAAAAATGACCCAGGTAAAATTAACGTATATTTCGGGTCGGTTTTGTTAAAATTAACACGGTTTTTCGGTTTGGTTAAAATTCTGCTCTCCCCTACTGGAAACAATAATCTCAAACACATGTGGGGTCCACTTAAGATATTTATCCCCAAAGAAAATAAAAAAAATTTAAAAAAAAAGAAAAGAGTGAAACTGACACCTGTTTAGCAACTTTGTGATGTTGAGTACGGAGAGGCGGAGGTGCATTGGCGGCAGGAGGCCTCAAAGGCAGCATAGGATCAACAAAATACTCCAACAAGGCATTAACAACCTCAGCTGTCTTCCCAAACTCCGATGTCGTCATAATTATCAATTCCGAATTCCGAATTCCGAATTCCAATCGATCTTAAAGCTTGCAAAATTAACAAAAAGAAAATTAGAAGAAAAAAATGAAACACGGCAACATTTTTGTTAAGCTCCGATCACGATCAACTACATGCATGCATAGCTACAGCCTATACATACACATATGTGTGCCTATAGCCTAAACAAATGTAGAGAGAGAGAGAGAGAGAGAGAGAGAGAGAGAGAGAGAGAGAGAGAGAGAGAGAGAGAGAGAGAGAGAGAGAGAGAGTAGCTGAATTGTTGAAGTGAGGGAGACTGTAAGGGAAGAGAGAAGCCGAATATGTGTTTTTGTATTAGAGTGTGTATCCGAAGTGGGATGGGGCTGAGGTTTGGTGTTGTCTTTATCTCATTATTTCTTTGGAGAATGACGAATGAAGAAAAAACGTTTACGGACAATGAGGTGTTCTTCTTAGACAACTTTTGTAATTTTTATTTTTTTAATCCAAAGTGGATGGACTTTACGTCGTATTTTTTTATTTTTCTATCAAACCAATTTTATTAAAAGCTCAAACATTTTCAAGAGTTTACATACTAAAACAGAATAAGCAACAAAAAAAACTATAAAAACTAGAGCCAATTAGAGGTAAATGCCTATTTAAGAAATTATTTAAAAAAAGGTGCCTCCAAAAAAACATTTTAGAGAAAACAGCCTCTCCCAAAACTACCCCTATCTAACAATTAAAAAAAAAAAAAAAGACACGCGTGTATATATCTTCTGTTTAAAAAAAAAAAAAAAAAAAAAACAAAACGAAACCGTCCATATACAAACAATACTGCACACACAAAGGCACAAAACTGCACACACACACACTAAGAGAAAGACGACGACGAAAAGCGAACGGAGAAAGAAGACTCACCGGCGACTCACGGAGAATCAACGGCGACTCAACACCGGCGACTAAACACCGGCAACGACCACAACACAAGTAAAATCCAAACAAAACAACAACAAAGTAAGTACTTCTAAAAACCTAAAATCGATGTTATTGTGTAATTTTTTAGTGAAATTTTTGATTCCGACTGTGTTAATGTATGATTCACAAACAAAAACAAAACAAATTTACAAATCATGTTGAATTTGAATGATTTTTGCATGATTAATGTTTGAATAAGATATACAGTGTTTATATATAGCGATTTTGTTAGTTTCTAGGGTTTATAATACGATTTTAGGATGAATGTAGTAGAATAATGTGATTAACATAAACAGAAAATGAAATGCAGTGATTAAACATGATTAAAATGTGCAACAGGGACCTATAGTGCAATTATTTTCAAAATATTTGAGGTATTAGTGTAAAATATAGATAAAACAGGGTCTGAGACTAAATTATTGAGTAAATATTGTGAAGATTATAGACAAAATGTATAGTTTAGGGACCTTATAGTGTAATTAGTGCATAATATGGAAATCTGCAAACTGTTTTTAGTAAGTGTACTAAACATGGAATTCCATGTTTAATACAGTTATCAAACATGGAATTTCATGTCTTGATAACTGTACTAAACATGGAATTCCATGTTTAGTACACTTACTAAAACATGGAATTAACTCAATTTCAGGAATACTAATTTGTTTTCTTGTGCTTGTGTAAAAACAGGAGAAAATGGCACCAAGAAGAAACAGGAATAATGAAGAAGTAGATGAAGTAGAAGAAGGGAGAAAAACAAGAACTTTTAAAGAAACATACAAGTCGAATTTAACTGTACTTGTAAAGTTACTAAGTGAACCACAATTTAAAGAACATCACGTAGAATGGTGCAAGGAAACACCATTCTATGAATTGATAAATGGATTATACAAGTTAATGAAAAGAAAAGAAAATTTTATACTTAGGAAAGGGGATATTATAACACAAGAAATAATTAAGTGCTACTCAAGACAGAAAAAAGGGTTCGTATTAGGAGAAAGAGTAATAAAACTTAAAAGAGAAGATGTAGCTGTTGTAATGGGAATCAAAGGTGGAGAGGAAGAATTCCCTAGTCTATCAAATGAAGAAGCTGGTGAATTAACGGAATGGCATGTCAAATACTTTGGAGATAACAAAAGGGTGAAAACAACAGATATAAAAGACGTGTTGAAGAATATGATGGAAGATAATCCAGATGTGGAGGGAGAAGGTGAAGATGAAAAGAAGGAAAGAAAAGAAAGAGTGGAGAAAGAAAGGATGGCAAATTTTCCTCTGTTAATGACACTTTTCATAATGGGGAATGTAATGTACTCAAATAAAGGAACTGTAATCAAGAAAAGAGATATTAGGACAATCGAAATGATAAAAGACAAGATGACGGAATATGATTGGACAGGAAGACTTATAGATTTGCTAGAGGAATCCTTGGAAATCTTTAGTAGGACAAATCCGAAGAAAGTAATAGGATGCGTAACAGTTCTAGTGGTAAGAAACAACAATAATCTAAACATACATATATACATAAGTTTATAAACTGTACTAATATTATACTTTCTTATGTTGCACAGGCTTGGTTTTATGAATATACATCTTTGGGAACTAAATTAAGGCCAAATGCTTGGCCAAGAATTCTGAGATGGAAGCTAGATGATAGAGACAGCAAGTATAAATCGTCAACAATTGACAAACTAAGAAGAAAAGAGGTAAACTGAAGATAATATTTACATATATATAACTTAAACAGTTAACTAAAACTGTACATATCTTCCACAGGTTAGATAGAAGATAGTCATAAGCGATGAGGAAAAAGAAAAACTTGGGTTAAAAAAAGATAATGAAGAAGAAGAAGATGACGATAGTGTCGTATCTCTTACACAAAGAGATTCAGAAGATGAGGAAGAGGAAGAGGAGAAGGAGGAGGAGGAGGAGGAGGAGGAGGAGGAGGAGGAGGAGGAGGAAGAAGCTGAGGAAAAAGCAGAAGAAGAAAAAGGTTAAAAAAAATGCATTAGGTTAAGTGTTATAAAACATGGAATTCCATGTTTGAAACATGGAATTCCATGTTTCATTCAGTTTCGTATTGTATAAAACATGGAATTCCATGTTTTAAACATGGAATTCCATGTTTTATACAGTACGAAACTGGGGATTCCATGTTTTGTGAAGTTAACTTTTGGTCTTATAACTAATTTTTTTTTTTTGGTTTTGATGGTTGCAGATGAAGAAGAAGAAGAAGATACAACTGTAAAAGATTTACATGATGAATTAGATGGGGCTTACAAGAGACAGCACATGCTAGAAAAGGAGAAATCCAAGCTGGAGAAACAGTTAAAAGAAATAAACGAAAAGGAGAATAAGAAAATAAAGAAGCTGGAAGAATCAAACAAAAAACTGAAAGATCGAGTAAACGAACTAGAGACGGAGAACACGGAGCTTCACGTGCAAATAGTAGAAAAAGATTCAATAATCAAAAAGCTTAAGGAAGAAAAGGAGGTGGACCACTATGTAGAGCGCGCAGTAGACTATGGAATGTACATGGACACGCCGCCAGAGAAAAACAGTGGACAGGACAGAGAGGGAGGAGTAGAAACAGAGAAAGAAAACGAGCCACCGGTGAATATGGAAACCGACAAAGAAAACGAGACGGAGGTGGTAGCGCAAAAGGAGCAAGAAAGTGGAAAAGAAGCAAATCCCGAGGTGCCAGCTGGAGAAATCGTACAGAAGGATGAAGAAAAAGAAAAATCACCAACTGCCCAGGATGAAGAAGAAGTTCAAATAACGGGAGAAAAAGCAGAGGGTGTAAAAATAAGTTCAATGGTAACAAGGGTGAAGAGAAATCCAAGAAATGCAAAGAAGAAACTCGAATCGGACTTCACGACACAGAAAACAAAAAGAAGAAAGGTGAGCAAAAACATAGAATTCGAGATAGAGAATACATCGAAGAAAGTAGAAAATGAGAATGAGCAGAGAATGAAAAAACGTCAAGATAAAGGAAAGGCAAAAGTAAATGAAGGGAAAGTCGATGAAGGAAAAGATGAAGAGGAGAAAAGGTGGGGGAAGGTTGTATATGGAAGAAAAAGGCATCAAAAGAAGAATACTTATGAGTTCATAGAAAAGAGACATGTAAAAAAAGTAAACGATATTTTAGAACAACAAAAGGACAAATTGTAAGATTTTAACTTCTCTTCTATACTTATTTTAATCTTTTATGTATTAACAATTGAATATATATATATATATATATATATATATATATATTTTTGCAGGTGTGCTGTGTGGGGAGAAAACATGACTGTACCAGTAACAATTGAAGACATGGAAGCGATAGCAGAAGAAAAGGCGATCGATATGAGCGTAAGTAGAAAATATTTATAACTGTAATAAACATGGAATTCCATGTTTATTACAGTTATCAGAACATGGAATTCCATGTTTTGATAACTGTACTAAACATGGAATTCCATGTTTATTACATTTCCTAAAACAGTATACATATAAATAACATGGAATTCCATGTTTATTACAGTTATCAGAACATGGAATTCCATGTTTTGGTAACTGTATAAAACATGGAATTCCATGTTTATTACACTTACAAAACTGTATAACACATGGAATCTAATGTTTATTACAGGTTATAGAAGCATACTTGGCTCTGCTACAGCATGAATTTGATAAGAAAGAAAAACACGAGACAAGTATGGACAATTTATTTATCGTGGAGTACAAAGTTGCACACATGCCAACAGAAACAATGGTAAACAAAAATTATTTTCACTACTGAATATATATAAACGATTAATGGAAATTGTTCAATATATGTAGGATTTCGTTAACGGAAATGACCCCGGAATAATGGAAAAACAAGTGAAGAAGTTATTTTTAAAAGCTGTTGAAAATATCGAAGGTGAAAACATGAGTGTACTCATTCCTATACAAACGGTGGAGGACGAGGATAATGTAAAAAATCACACTGGTCACTCTTAGTGTTTGAACTCCACGAGTTCCCCGAAAACAAATGGAGACACTACAACCCGGGAAGGGAACTTAAAAATCAATCCTTAGCCGACCAATGCAGAAAAAACGCTGAAAAAGTCTTCCACTATCTTGATATGGGGCCTGGACCAGATTCCGAGAACCAGTCTCAACTAGAGTTGAAGGAGATGAATTGCCCCCAAATGGCTGAAGGAAGCCAAAACAGTGGAGTTTATATTTGCATGTATGCGGAGGACATGTACAACACAGCTAAAATTAGGGAGACATTCGAAGAGAATGAAGCTGAGAAGTTCCGTGCAAGGATGTATATGCAATTCTTAGACAACGAAGATCAAAGAATTAGTTATTCAGACACTTGAAGAATGTTTGAACTATTATGTTTTTAATTATTTTAGGTTTGTTTAAAGATTCTGATGTTTAAAATGAATTGTAATGAATTCTTAGTTTATTAATTTTTTATGAATTGTAATGAATTCTAATATTGAAAAAATTCTTAGTATTATATGTTTGTCAATTACTTTATTATAATGTTTCGATACAAACAGGTTACTTGAACAAGAAAGCAATTTCAATGGAATTCCATGTTTTTCAACTGCATAAAACATGGAATTCCATGTTTTGAATCTGTATGAAACATGGAATTCCATGTTTTTGAATCTGTATGAAACATGGAATTCCATGTTTTTCAACTGTATAAAACATGGGATTCCATGTTTTGAAAAATGTAAACCTGCAAGAAAAACAACTTAAGCTAGTGAGCTAAAAATGATATACTAAAACATAATCACTATAAAAAACAATATAAAACACACAAAAGTATAAGATCAAAAATTATTCAAACCATAACTATAGAATCTGTAAAAATGATAAACAATTCAATTTAAAAAAAACTATTAAAAGGAATGTAATGATCGTAAAAAATAAAACAAAAATCATATAGCAGCTCGGCAAGTTTTGGCATTATGATGTCCTAGTGTGTGACAACGTCCGCAGGTTATCATCTTAGGTTCGTGCTCAAATTCTCCACGAGACTTGAAACGTTTTGTTTTGGGTCGGCCAGGAGGAACCTTGACGATTGGAGGCTGCACATAAACATCGTTGGGCCCGAGGGGTGGTGAAGGTGGATCAAACGTGGAAAAAGCAGGAACGTTCCGAGAGTAGCATTCCTTGTATAATGCGGTCTGATAATACCTCTCGATATACTCTAAACGGTGAGCTGGATCTACCGATTTTTGCAAAACAGCGACGGCATGTGAACAAGGGAAACCGTGAAACTGCCAATCCCCACACGTGCACGAGCATCTATGAAGATCGACAACATGAGAAGGGTCCGAAACAACTTGATACAGTTGTCCTGATTGACGACAAACTGTCCAAGAACGAGATTTGTTAAAATGTTGTTTGTAGACATGCTCCGCCTCGGGTACAAGTGTTGTGCTCCACTTCGAAGACTCTAAAAGCCTTTCTGAAAAGATACGCATTACCCAAAGCCGGATTTGATCGATTAGCTCCATAATTGGTAGTTGGTCCCACTGCTCACGCTTCAATCTCGAGTTCACTGATTCGGCAGCGTTTGAAGTCATCTCCCCGTAACGCTTGCCCTGGAAAAAAGCATTGGAAAAGTTTTCTTTGGGCAAATTATCATGAAAGTACGACCAACGGCTTTCCCTTCACGGATGAAAACTTCAAAAGCTATGTCGAATTCTGCAGCGTTTGGAGCATGGGCTACCCTGTTTAACAAAGTAATCATAGCCGCCCTGTATGGACCCAAGCCTCTACCTTTTATCGAGTCCCGAAGATTGTTTCTCAAATGAAACAAACAGAAAGAATGAAAACCATCGGGAAACACTTCCCTCACGGATGTTATGATACCTTGAAAACGGTCCGAGATGAACGTGATTCGACGATCGTCGACCAAAGGTCTAAGAAACCTCAAAAAAAAATTCCAGTTTATGGTGTCCTCGCCTCGGACCACTGCAAATGCAACGGGGAAAATACCTTCATTGGGATAATCAAACAAAACACAATCAAAATCACAAAAAAAATAAAAAAGAAGAAAAAGGAAACAGAAAAATTCAAGAAAAGGAACACAAAAGAAATTAAATTCCATGTTTCAAAACATGGAATTCCATGTTTTGTGCAGTTTAAAAACATGGAATTCCATGTTAGTACAGCTAGCATAACATGAAAGCTCTAGGATTTAATTTCTGCATTAAACATGGAATTCCATGTTTGGGAACTGTATTAAACATGGAATTCCATGTTTAATACAGTTTCTAACATGGAATTCCATGTTTAATACACAAACAAACTCTGAAAAACAGGGGGAAACAGAGAAGGAAATCAAAGTTAACTAACCTTTGTTGGCGTCCTTTGCAGTTGCAACTAGAAGATGTCCCTTATACTTGGAGTTCAAATGTGTACCGTCTATAAAAAGCATTGGACGGCAAGATTTAAAACCGTAAATACAACCACCAAATGCAACAAAGCATCGCTCAAATGTGGAAGTGACTGGATCATACTCGTAATGAACTTGTGTGGATGGATCCGCTGATTTCAACTTATCTAAATAAGATCGTAATCGATGAAACGAAGAAGACAAGTCGCCATGAACTTCGTCCTTGGCTTTTTTTAGACTATGATGAGCAATCGCGTAAGATATATCGAATCCGTAATTGAATTTCAAATCCCTGATAATATCTTTCGGAACTATATCAGGCTTAGCCCTAACGTCTTCAACAACCAAATCAGAAATCACGTTACAATTAATAACCTTGCTAACCGTAGACTTCATAACCGCACCACAGTTGTGCTCGTTTATTAACGTACGTATGTAGAAAAAGCCGTTGCTACGTTCACGAGAGGCGTAAACTTTCCAAGGACATCTGTTGGTTTTGAAACCTTTGCAATGAACCGAGCATTTATACATGTAATTCTGAGTAAAGTAATACGTAAAACCTACTTCGCTCGCAAATTTGTCAAGGGCATTACGAAATTCAGCAACTCCCCCATAAAAGCATTGACCTATGTGACTTATTAGTTGACTCCAATGGTTGCTTTTCAGAACCAAGTCTTTATGAGCACCAAAGGTATGCTCCTTTGGATCGTGGAAAGAAATGACCTTTTTAGAAGAAGAAGAAGAATCCAGAAAGGTGATAGCCGAGCAAGAAGTAGACTGAGAGACATCGTTTTCACGATCGTCTGTAACATAAATATCCATACGTTGCAAAGTAGTCTCGCTAACAAAAAATTGCATGTTGGAAAAGTCTTCTTCGCTCTTCAACAAACAGTTGGTGTCATCTCCCACTGAATATACTAGATGCGTGGAACTCAAAACAAGGGAAGGCCATTTAGACAACACGTAATCGAAAACAGAATCGAGAGTCGGGAAAAGATCAACCGAACGCATAGAACGTTGAGAACCGTACCGAACTACAGCCATAACCATCTGCATAAAACAATTCATGACATAAGTACTAGAATACAGTAAAACAAACAAAGGAAGAACCAGAAAAAGGGGGGAAATTTCTGTGGAGTTGTAAAATTCCATGTTTTAAACATGGAATTCCATGTTTCATGCAGTTTAACACTGTATCAAACATGGAATTCCATGTTTAAAACATGGAATTCTAGACTGTACAAATCTCTTCACAGAATTCCATGTTTTAAACATGGAATTCCATGTTTCCTACAGTTTCATACTGTACAAAACATGGAATTCCATGTTTAAAACATGGAATTCTGCAACTGCATAAACCTGTTAACAGAATTACAACTCAAACACACAATATACTGCGAGTAAAACAGTTTAAACACAGAATTTAGCTGTATAGAAGCAACAAATGGACAAAGTGAAGAATTTAACACAGAATTTACAGAAAAGTAAGCAAAAAATGAAGAAATGAAGAATGTAAAAACATTTTCATAACAAAAAGAGCTTAAACACAACAATTTGCTAATATCAAAGCAAAATATGAACAAAACTAAGAATATAAACACAAAATCAACACAAAACAAGCAATTCGAAAAGAAAAAGCTTCAAAACAGTCTAATTGGTAAAAGTTGTAAAATGTGAATGAAAATGCTTTAAAAACAGATAATACATACACATTTATACGTATATATATATAAACTAAAACCTGCAAATCAGCAAAACAACAAAAATGAAATCAAAAATTCAAAAAAAAAAAGAGAAGATAAAACAGAGCCGAGAGAGAGAGAGAGCATGGGAGGTAGAGGAGATGTTAGATTACCTTTTGGAGAAGAAGAAACAATCGACTAATGTTTGTGAGTTAGATTGGTGAGTGTGATTGAGATGCGTGAGCTTGAGTTTCTTAGCTTAGCAATGGAGAATCGGTTAGAGGAGAGAGAAAGTGAGAGAGAGAAAGTGAGAGAGAGAATCTATGTGTGAGTGTGTGATAATAATTAGGGAATTAATTACCTAGTTTATAATATAAGTAGTATTTATATGGGGTAAAAAGGGAAAAGAAATAATTAAGGGGAGTTTTTCTCTAATTACTTAATTAAGAAGACATTTATCTCTAAATAAAAAAGTTAGAGGCTTAAAAAAATTAGTAGCCTCATTAAGGAGGCATTTTTCTCCAATTACCCCTAAAAACTATTACAACTTGAAAACATTTATAAACATTTATAAATAATTTTTAAATTTGATGAACATGAACTTTTAGATATTTGAATAATATATTTATTATAGCATATATCTTTGTGGATAGATCCATTTCTAAATCAAATAAATAAAGACATTAAAGCAATATTAATATAGAAAACATTAACAAAACAATAAGACGTATTTATTAATTTAAAGTAAATAAAATGCAAATTAATATCTATTCAAAACATAATATTTCGATAGTGAATAAATTATTTACAAAACAAAGAAAAAAAGGAATTATAATAAAATTTAGCCTATCCATATTTTATTATTTGAAATGGTATGATCAACGATTTGAAATGCAAGTTTAATATAAAATCTTGTCTAAAAGATAGCTCAGGATGAAACATAAAACAATATGAAAGGGAGGACGAATGTTGAAAGAGGTAGATTAAAATAGGAGAAAAGCAAGGATAGGGAGGAGGAAGCACAAGACTTTTCTGAAATGGGTTAGCCTAAATACATATTAAAGTTAAAAGAAATAAAATGGTGTGTACTGTGTACCAATATATAAAGGAGCGGCGGTTAGAGTTTTCTGACAGAATAGATGATGAGGAGATATGTATGTAAGACTAAAATAATTTTAAAATGAGAAAAAACACTATTTGTAAACTATTTTAGAATATCTTTTGCAAAGAACAAATGATTTTAATATTTTGTGCCAAACTAGATTTCTTTTTGATTTGCACAGTCTATTTTTTCAACAATGATCTTTATTAAGGGTGAATTATATATAGGGTTTTAGAGACAAACTTTCTTCTATATAGAGTATAGTCTAGAAAGCTGTTCTTCTTAGAGACCTCATTTTTTACAATTGTCTTTCATACCCTTACTAACACTAAAAGACAAAGAAAGTGTGATGTCACTGTTTCTCTCTCCACTACCACTACCCACCTACCTCCGACCTCCGACCGCCGACCACCGACCTCCAACCACCGACCTCCGACCACCAGTCACCGGTCACCGGAAAAAACATATAGTACTCTGAGAATTTGCTGAGTACTCCGAGAATTAAACGAATTAAGCGAATATTCTAACGAATTAAACGAATACTCTATAAAAATAGTCGGAGTACTCTATGAAATAGTCGGAGTACTCTATGAAATAGTAGGAGTACTCTTTGAAATTAAATGAATACTCTATAAAATAAAAGTGTATTTAAAACCATTTTATTCATTTCATTCAAACTATAAACAATTTACAAAAGATAAATAAAAAAAAAACTAAACTAAATACAAAGTTGACCAGATCTGGTCAACAAAGGTGATAAAAAAAGGAGAACAAGCTTTTCTTTTTGCCGGAGATCTCGAGCGGTGGTTTTGGCCGATGTGTGGTTTTGTCCGATCTGAAAACCGAGCACCACGAAGAACAGCAGCCATGGTGAAGCCTCTGTTCGTGTTGCAGGTGGTGTTTCTTTTCTCAGACGAGCTCGCTGCTGGTTCGAAGCTCAACTGTAGGACTTCATTTGTGCAGCAGATCGTGTTTTCGTGCTGCTTCGCCGGAGGTTTGCTGCAGGTTTCTTTGCTTCCATGGATGTTCGAGGAAATCTGCTCGTCGGAGGTGTGGTGTAGCGACGGAGTGCAGCGCTGAGTCTTCTCCGGTTCCGCCTCAGTTTCTGCAACTCAGATCGAGGCTTCTTCTCCGGTTCCGCCTCAGTTTCTGCAACTCAGATCAAGGCTTCTTCTCCGGTGATAAGCTGGAGAATGTGGTGGTGGTGGTGCTTGTTGGAGAAGCTAGACGGAAAAACCCATAAGGGGGAGGGAAGGAGGACGGAGGAGGGCAGAGGGAGGAGGGCGAAGCCATTGTAGCAGCAGATTCGCTGGAGGAGTGTAGCAGTGGTGGTTTTGGAGCTACTCACGTCGGAGGGGGGGAATGGGGAGGAGAGGGAGGTGAGAGAAACTGGATCTGAAAATATAATTTGTGGTTTCTAAATTAATATATATAGAAGTCTAAAAAACATTTGAGGGTAGTAAGGTAATAGGGATTTTGGGGTTCATGTGTTAAAATCTTTTTGAGGTCTTTAGTAAGAAGAGACTCTAAGAGGGGTTGCTATTTCGAAGAGGGGGGTATGTTCAAGACCCTAAGTGGCATTTTCTCCTTTATTAATCGTTCGCGATGTTTTCTTGTCGCAAATGGATCATTGACAATATTCGTCAACAATAACCTATCATTAGCGACGGAACCAATTGGTCTTTTCTTTTGGGCAATTTAAAAAAATAGATTTATTTTTAAACCATTATTTTCTTTTTGAATTTTTTTCGTGGTTTTTTTTTGTATCCATCAATTTTAATAACCATAATTATATAAAATGAATAAAATATACAAAACGGTAAAGATACGTTTTAGATTGATAAAATGAAAAGTAAGATGAAAATTAAACAATACATGGAGAGTATTAACCATAGAGTTTATAGAGATCGTTGATAGAAAACCGAGTATGTAGGAGATAAAACTAATCGTCGGAGAGGTTTATATCATCTTCATCTTCGACTTCGAGTCATCGTCGACTAGGACAAACCAAATGATAACTTGAAGGAGTTGGAACATGATTGGGAGGTATGGTGGGATCAAAAGTCAAAAGTCCCTCGACTACGCTCATCTGATTAACCTTGGCGATTTCTCCACTCATTATCATTTAATCGAGTGTATAAGTGGGGTTGGTGGTAGCTTTCGAACTCTTGGATCGGCCCTTAGGAAATTATGGTTGTTGGCCCTTTGAAATCAGATATTTATTGATTTCCACCAATTTCGTTAAAATACCATAACATCTCAGGTGGTGTGGATGACTCAGCAACCCTCAGACGTTTAACCTTCTGAAGGGTTCCAACACCAGTCACCCAGCTCTGCGAAGTCAGTCCCATCCATTTTCTTGCGACACCCATCACTGTTTTGGCGTGATCCTTCTGCGTCAAAGAAGGAGGATAAAGATGTCAACGTCTCCAACTGTGTCTGTGACTACCAGACTCATGCACGCATTTCATGTCTCCCTATTTGTTCTAAATATTATCCCTTAGGAGACATCATTTTAGGTGAATATTTGACATATTTTATAGACTTTTATGCTTATTTCGTCATATTACACTTTCTCCCCTTGGATTTAGACTATTTGCATTTTTATAGCTTTTGTGCGTTAATTTGTTTGTTTCTAGTATAAAGTTCTTAGGTTCATGGATTCTATGGAGAACCAATACAAAGAAGAGAAGTGATAATTAAAGTCTTAGATCAAGTGGAGGAGCTAAAGGCAAGAAAATAATTACCGAAGAATTGACTAGAGGAGTTGCAAAAGGCTGTTACTACTTGTTGTTTTTGGGCCACTTAGGAGCGGATTCAGCCTTTAGGGCCGTGAAATAGGTTTTATTCCTTATTGAGTTAGGAAGATTTTTCAACTGGAATAAGTCCATTTGTAGTTGATATGAAAATGTTACAGCCGTTTTACTAAGGGTTGTACACCAGTTACGGGAATTAAAGAAGAAGATGTGTTTGGGGTTTTTTATAAATTTGACCTAATGCTCTTAACCTAAGCCCTAGTCCGAGATTACTAGTATAAATAGACCCTTTAGTCTCTTTTTTACACACACTTCAGAGAATTATATCAGAGGCTTCATATTTTCACGTCAGAACAAGAAGGCTAGGCAGAAGCTCGAGCTGGAGGAATTATATTCTTCCAACAACAGCCAACCAAACCTTTAGGTTATCTATTTCTTTTCTGTAATTGAATTATGTCTTATTTTTCTATTATTTCATTATTTAATTTTATTATGAGCTAACCTTTCATATACTTGAAAATCGCAATTAAGGGATGCACCCTAATTAATTTATTATATATTTAGAATTTGGGATTTTTACAATTTAAATTGAATTGAGTCTTATATATTGGATATTACTTTGTTTTCATTACTATTTCTTTTCGGTACAACTAGAAATAACTTTTAGTTTTTGGGCTATTCACTTTAGTGGCAAAAGTGATCATCCGAGAGGGGGGTTTAAATACAGACTTAAGTAATACCCGTGTAATGTTCGTTATTGACCGACAGGCTTAACTAATTACATAGCCAAAGAGGTAAATACTTCACACCCAAAGAGGATATTCTCTCACATAGGGGTTTATAGTACTTTAGAATAGCTCCTAGGTTCACCCGAAAGGGGGCTAGGAGACATTATAGTCCCGACTAATATAATAATACCAATTCTACCCTTAAACAAAACATTGATTATGTTAATTAGGTGGATTCCTTGCGAGATTCAAGTACGTCTCTCATTTCTGAAGTTAGTCCTTTTACTTGCATTATTTGTTTTCAATTATTTATTTTAATCAGTCTTTATTTTATCGCATCCTATAGTTTTGAGAAAACCAAACAAAAATCATATTATTTACTTTTCTGTCAAGCAATTATTTTTACTATCCGATTAATACTTGAGTTGTACCTAATCCGTCCTTGAGAACGAAACCCGATTTATCGAAGTATTACTTGGACAATCGTGCACTTGCGGTATTGTGGTTCCTTTATTTTAAGTACTTAATTTTATAACACCCCAAGACCCACCAGGATCATGAATCCTAATTAGGTCAGTTAAAAGAAACATATACATAGCTATTATTAAAACATCAAATAAGATATAAACAATTGAAATTATATTAATGAATCCCTTACATCGTATTTTTCATAACGGTCCATCCTCCACGTATTTGCATGCTCGTCATACTCGAACCTTCTTAAATAATTCAACTATAGGAAGAAGCGGAACCTCCACGTCATCTCCTTCAATGGTTTAGTAATCACATGTGGGCTCTTCTCCCCATACAGTTTATTTCAATTGTCCAATTATTAACATTGTTATCAATAAAATTATTATATTCAATAAAATATTTATTTCAAATATTTGTAAAATCCAATTTTAACAAATTCTGAAGATCTTTCACGTTAATGGTAGAAGCATCTATTTTATCAAAAATACTTAATCATTAATCATGAATGGTTAAAGCTCCATCTAGAAGTTATATAACTCATTTATAACACATAACGCACTACGAATTCCAGAGCAAAAATCCTTTCTCTTTCTTCCTTATTTTCTGAACAAGAACTACAAGCAAGTTCCATTTCTTAGTTTGTGATTGCTCAAAAACTTAGATCGTAGTGGTTATATCTTGGGAGACTATTGGTAGCAATCTGTTTAGTCGTCTGCCAGTACCAAATTTATTTTTTAGGGAGTGGTTTACCACTCCACTACAATCAGCTATGTATTTTTATATTTTTCTAGTAAAGTGTTCTTTACTTATATTTCTTGTCTTTAAGCTATTTCATTCTTTTATGTCATCATAATGTACAAGAATAATGTTGCAATTAATCCATTATTAGAGTAAATAAACTGTATATTAGAATTGACATCCAAGATCATGTGGGGTGCTAACTGAAGTTGATATCATCTCTTATAGGGCATCGAGATCCTTGGTGTATGTGTTTTCAAATTGGAAGAACGTGTATGGTTACCTTGGTGTATGTGTCTTCAAACTGAACAACGTGTTTTTAACCTTAATGTATGTGCCTTCAAGTTGGAGCAACGTGGATGGTCATAATCTCATTGTATCAACAAGTTAAATAAAATATGTATCTCAATTGAATCGAAAATCCCCAAGTAGTACACACCTTCATATTAAATTTAGAATTAAACTTTTTTTATTTTTAACTAAAATATGAAAAATATTAGAAATATAATCTTCTACTTTCATTTATCGTTGTCTAATATATGATTCAGTATATAGTATTGCTTGTTTCGGCCTTATTGTACATCTCCCACAATAACATAGTCCGATAATATGGTGATATATGAATTCAGCAACAACTATGTAACAAACATATAATTTTAAGATCGAAGTGGTCAGGTCCTTACATTGTGACCAAAGTTACACCTCATGGAGCGATTGAAATAGAACATCCACTCGAGAACCGTACATTCATGGTGAACGGTCATCGATTAAAGGTATATCATGGTGGTGAAGACACCAATCGCTCAGACATCCCGGAGAGATCATGTATCTCTTCGAGGCTCCTTAGAAGCGTGAGGTAACCCGTCGAGCTTAACGACGTTAAACAAAAGTCAGTTTCTTGTATATTAGTTTAAGTATTTTGATTTTCGTAGTGTATAATAGATAGAATTCGTTAATTTAGTGTTTATTATTAAGAAATGAGGAAGGGTAGTTGTTTTTTGATGATTTCAGGGGTAAAAGAGTCATGAGTTTGGGGTCGAAACGACGAGAAAACAAAAAAATTGGATTCAACAGCAGGCTTGACCGGCATGCCGGTCAAACGAGCTGAAGACCCCCAAACTCCCTAACTAGTGCGTCAGCTTTGACGCAAGACTTAGCGTCCACATTCGCGCCAGCGAGGCTTCGTCGGCATGCCGGTTAGGCACCGGCTAGCCGACCAACAAGGGGGAAAAGTTCTGACCACTGCGTCAGCTTTGAAGCAACACGTTGCGTCTGACGTTGCGCCAGCGACACGCGACCGGCATGCCGTTCAGCCGCCGGCTAGCCGGTCAAGGATGTTGGAATTCTCTGACTACTGCGTCAGCATTGACGCAAGGTGGCTTGCGTCTGAGGTAAAAAAAAATCGAATTTGGAAATTTATTTTTCGCCGCCATCGCGACCGGCATGCCGGTCAGCCGCCGGCTAGCCGGCGCGCTGTAGCGAGAGGCGGTTTTCAGCCTTTTAAACCTAATTTTTTACCTTCTTTTCCAAGACAACCTCTTATTCCGAATCCTAGCCTCCAGCCACTCCAAAAATCATCAACCAAGAGCTATAAAATCATCAAACCAAACCCTCTTTCATCACAAAAACACACAATCAACTCATATCTTCTCCAAAACACCATCAAATTCCCACTTTTTTTCTAAAATTTCTTTTTCCTAGCCTACAAATTAAACCCACTTCCTCCACAATTCTTCTTAATTAACCTTTACCCATCTCATATTCCACCATATTCTTCAAGTTTTAAGCCTCAAAACATCAAAGTTCTAAGTTTTTCTCTAGCTTTATCACTATTTGAAGTTTTGAGTTTGGGGTGAAAAGAGATGACTAACAAAACCGATTCCATGTGTAATTATCGAAGAAACATACCAAGAAACAGGAACAATGTTGGTGCTAGCCGAGAACAAGCAATTGAGATTCCGGATTCGCGTTCCAAAAAGACTGAACAAATCCCAGTTGCTCCGAAAAGGAAAGAAAATCCAAGCAAGGCCACCCCGAAAAAGAGTAGATTAATTGATGAACCAGAAAGTGAGGAAGAAAGTGAAGATGGGATTGAGGAAGAAAAAGAACAAGAAATTCCTGAAGAACCCGTTCAACAACAGAAACCTCCGCGTAGAAAGGTATGGGCTCAAAAGCCAAAGAGAGTTTTCGTTTCTTGGAATGATCAGGTTCGTGATAGAACTAATTATTTGAAGTTTGGTGAGGAGATAGATCTTCCTAAGGGTATTATGAATAATGCTTTTAAAGATTATGGTATTACTTGTGACAAGTTGGGTTGGAAAGAATTGAGAGAAAGGAAGCTTGAGTATATTCCTACCTTGGTGCGAGATTTTTATGAAGGTTTAGCCTTTTCAAAAGAAGCCGTCGTGGTTCGCAAAAAGGTAGTTCCTTTCTCCATTGAGCTTATTCGAAAATCATTGAAATTACCCAACTTTACTGGACTATGCCTTTTCCAAGAATCCCTTAATGATCCTTCTTTCGATTATGAATCCCTTTGGGGGAAAATACTTGTTAATAGGGCTCCTCCAAAAAAGAAGATGCATACAGATCACGAGTTGGAAGCGAAAGTCAAGGTGTTGGAAGAGAACCAAGTGAAGATGATTGCTACTTTAGGTAACGTTACGAAAGAGCTGGAACTTATCCGAAACATGCTAATGGGGGTGAGCACCATTCAACACGCCACCTATGGTCTACTTACGAAGGATAAAGTCCATGGATGCAACACTGATGACCAGCCACGCGCTGGTTGAGATAGGTTTTCTATCCCTTCCGCGTTTTAGTTTAGTTTAGTTTAGTTTATTGCGTTGAGTCTTTTTCGAGTCGTGGAGACACGACTCATTTTGAGTTTGGGGGGGGGGGGGGGTTCATTGCCTCATCCCAGTTTTTATGTGTTACGTGTTTTTATTTGCTTTAAATAAAATAATTTCGAAGTTGCGATTGACTGTAGAAGATTTTAAATGTCCCTTTAAGCATACTTTTGATAAATCTATGATAGTAAATAGTGGACTTTAGGGAATAGTATAAAACACACTTATAATTGCATGCGAACATAGGTAATTGCTAGGAAAAATTAATGAACAATGCAAATGAAGTAAGCTTGTACTTAAGGAATATGTTTGGTATGTAGAACGTGAAATCATAATTAGTAGAGCTAACATATCTGCTTGTGTGATGTAAGAATCACATATCTGCTTAAATTTCTGAACGGCTCGGATAGGATCTTCTCCTGGTTTACCACGAAAATTTCCAAAATTTTGGAATTGAGCTAACATACCCGAATCTGGACAAAATCTTGGAACATCTATATTTGGAGCACCTACTCCTATAGCAGGAGCACGAAATGGAGCTTCTGGTGGACCATTAACAAACCATGGATCTTGATTCATCACTATCTGAACTTGAGGATTAGGATTCGGTGGTTGAACTTGAGGAATAATGCCTGGAGCTAAAGGTTGGCCATTCGCGTCTAGCTGGCCTTGTCCATTATTCTGTTGATTCTGAAGATTTATATTCTCCATTCTGTTAACTAACTCTTCTACTTCTAAGGCTTCTTGTTCTCTTCTTCTCTTGTTAGCAAGTCTGATCAATGATTCTGGATTGTTAAGGATCGGAGGTGTTGGCTCTAGATCCTTGAATAGCCTTCTTCGCATACACCAAACCTAAAAACCTGAAAAAGCTAAACAAACAAAAAGCGTAAAACTGATAAAATAAATGCAACTATCACTAGAGGATAAACACCATGGTCACACGCTACCGTCCCCGGCAGCGGCGCCAAAAACTTGGTGGTCCTTTGTGTGTTCTAAAATAAATGCAATAAATAATCGAACCACAACCGCAAGTGTACGGTTGTCCCAAGTAGTATAATTGATAAAACAGATTCGTTCCAAGGACGGGATGGTTGACTACAATGCTTATCTATTAATGATTGATTGCACTTATGAAAGCAAATAAAGTTAATATGTTTGTTTGGTTTTGTATTAATGCTAAGTAAATGAAAGACAATTATTAAAATGCAAATAAAAGCTAAGACGCAAGTAAAATGATGTAAAACGCAATATGAGAAAGTAGCACTTGAGAACGCAAGGATCCTCCCAATCCGATTTCCTAACTTATGTTGTTTAAGGTCTAAGTTGGTCAATTACAATGGTCCGGATTCTAAATTCCTTATACCCCCGTCAGGGTGGACAATAAGGCGATCCTAGAGTGTCACTAGTCCCGTCAGGGTAAATATGATCCACTTTTGGATGTTTAAGTTTTATTACCTCATTGCCCCTAGGATTAGCTAAGTTCGTCAGAATCAATAGCTTCTATCCTAGATTGAATAAATGGTTCTGTATTTAAACCCTCCGTCAGGATGATCCAATTGCCACTAATTGGAATAGCCTAAATACTAACACCTGTTCCTAGTTCATGACGCTAAAAACAGTAAATATTCTCAATTTATCGAAAAGAGTAAAAGCCTCAATCTAATTTAATTTAACAGAAACCCAAATTCAACATACAGAATTCAATAAGATTGGGATTCACCCATTAATTGTTCTCAAGCACTAATAAATGTTTAGCTCATATTAAAAAGAAAAACAAAATTAAATGTAAAGGAATTCATATTTGATTACAGAATTAAAGATAAAAGAACCTAATTTCCGGAATAGGAATGACTACGAACGGAGATATAGACCCTCTCCAGTTCTTGTAGCTTCTTCTTTCTTCCTTCTGTTGCTTCTCTCTGGTGTTTAATCTTGTAGAATGTGAAAAATTATGAAAATAGAAGTCAAAGGCTCCTTTTATAAGTTGAAAAACGGATTAGTGCTTGGACCTAAGAATAAACCACTAATTAAATGTCCAAGCCCAAATTCTAAGCCCAAAATCCCGTAACTGCTGATACACCTTCAATAAAACGGCTTTTCCCGCTTCGTTATGACTCCGATTGACCTCATTCCAGTTGCTAAAGTTCCATAACTCGATAAGGAATGTTTTCTCTTCAAAGGTCAGCGGCTAAATCATCGCTTAAGCACCTCGAAATCAGCAATCTATGGCCTGGAAAATAGATTTTCAGCTCTAAAAATAATATCTTCGGGATTTATCTTCAAGTCTTGACTCCATATCATGATCTTTGACTTTCTCCTCGGATTCTTCTTCTAGCTAACATCTAAAACCTGTAAACTTTACACTAAAAATACCAATATTACGCGCAAAAGCTTAATAAATTAAAAATGCTAGAAATAAAAGAGGAAAATCATATTATTGCATATTTAGTCCAAAAGTCTATCAAATTGATTAAATAAACACCAAAAATGATTTCTCCTAAGGGTCGAAAATAAGAACAATTAAGGAGACATCAGATTCCTAAGTGCATAGTGAATTTATGATTCTGTTAATAGGGAATATACTAAGTATAGCCGTTCAAAGCGAGTTAGGATTGAGGAACACCCTATAGCCATCATACAGAGATGAGTACAAGTGTAACCTTCAAGCGTTGATATTTTAATTTTATGATTGAGATTATTTGTGTTCGATTTTGCATGATAGGTGTATGTGTATACTAGTTCCTAGAGTTTTGCTATATGAGAATTATTTTAAGAATTGTTTTAGGTTTATTTGCTAGCTTCTACCTTCTCTTGCAATGACTTTGTCCCCTTTTGTTTTAATTTTACTTTGTCGGGACGACAAAGGTTTGAGTTGGGGGTCTTGATGTCTCCCTAAATATTCTAATTTTATGCCCTTGGGAGACATCATTTTTGGTGTTTATTCGTTTATTTTGATAGACTTTTGGACTAAATATGCAATAATCCGAATTTCCTCTTTCATTTCTAGCATTTTTAATTTATTAAACTTTTGCGCGTAATATTGGGTATATTAGTGAAAAGTTTGTAGGTTTTGAATATTAGCTAGAAGAGGAATCCGAGAATAAAGTCAAAGATCGTGATATGGAGTCAAAGCATGAAGACAAATCCCGAAAGAATTGATATTTTAGAGCTGCAAATCTAGAAAGTTGCCAAATATTGCTGATTTCGAGCCACCTAAGAGTAGATTTAGCCGCTGACTTGTGAAGAGAAAACGTGCCCCATTGAGTTACGGAACTTTGGCAACTAGAATGCCGTCAATCCGAGTTGAAACGAGTCGGTTGAAGCTGTTTTAGTGGAGGTGGTGCAGCAGTTACGAGATTTTGGGCTAAGATAATGGACTTGGGCCTTTATTATTTCATTTAAACTTTAGCCTAAGGTCCAAGTCCGATTTTAAGAGTATAAATACGGGTTTTGACTTCTATTTTTCACACAATTCACTTTTTACAAAAGAAAGCATCAGAGAGAAGTCAAGGCAAGGAAGAGGAGAAAGCTACAGAGCTAGAGACGATCTATATCTCCAAATCACAGCTAATCTAATTCTGAAATTAGGTTTTTCTTTTATTTATTTCTGTAAAACAATATGAATACTTTTATTTCTGTTAATTTAGTTTTTCGCATTAGCATGAGCTAATCTCATTAAGTGCTTGAGAACGCATAATGGGTTAATCCCAATTTAATTTCGTTTCATATGTTTGGATTTGGGATAATTATTATTTAAATCAAATTCGGTAAATTATATTTTTCTTTAATTTGTATTTTATTTACTGTTATTGACCTGATCAATTGATAATAGGAATTAGTATCTAGGCTATTCCAATTAGTGGCGATTGGATCACCTTAACGGGGGGTCTGGGTACAGAACTAATTAACGAATATAGGTTAAAAATTATTTAACTCTGACGAGCTTAATTAAACCTATGGCCTATTAGGTAATTTAGACTTAATCACTTGAGAATGGACTATAATCACCCTGACGGGGTTTGTAGCACTTAAGAGTAGCTCCTTAGTCCACCCTGACGGGGGTAAGGAGAATTTCGAGTCCCGACCAATATAAATTTACCAATTTGTCCCTTAAACAATGTATGAAATGAATGATAATTAGGAGAAATCCTTGCATCTCTCAAGTACTGCCTTCTCATCTTGCGTAAACACTTTAGTTTCTTGCGTCTAGTTAATTACTTGCATTAATTTAGTATTTTACTTTATTGTCTTAGCATAAGAAAACCAAACAAACAAACAATTAAAATCATTTACTTGTTTTAACGTGCAATTAACTACTATCTGATAAGCATTAGAGTCAACCATTCCGTCCCTGAGAACGAATCTGTTTTATCACTTATATTACTTGGGACAACCGTACACTTGCGGTTGGGGTTCTCTTATCTTTATTTGCATTTTTCTAGAAAACACAAAGGACCACCATGGACTGAGGAGCGACAGACCATGTAGCCAAAGACCGAGAGGCATATGTAGAGTACCATCGGATCCCAGAGGGATCAAGGTGGATATATGTAGGAGACAACAATAAAGTTGAAGTCAAAGGAGTTGGAACTTGCAAGTTGAACTTGCGAGGTGGTCAAACCTTGTACCTACATGATGTACTTTACGCACCTGACATTCGACGGAACTTAGTCTCGGTCACTGTTCTTCTAGGATTAGGTTTTTATATGCATTTTCATAACAAACAAGTAGATATCTATTATGACGCTAAGTATTATGGTTCTGGTTTTATTTCGCATGATTTAATTGTACTAGATGATGATAACTCGTTTAATAGTTATTATATAAGTAGTTGCTTTTCTACTAATACTTCTTCTTCTAGTAATTCTAATGTAGAATAAAATGTATGGCATGCTAGATTAGGTCATATTGGTCAAGACCGAATGAATTTGTTGGCTAAGGCGAACCTTTTGGGTTTGTTGACTAAAGTCAACTTGCCAACTGTGAAAATTGTCTAGCAGGTAAAGTAAAACGGAAACCATTTGGAAAGGCTAAATGAGTCGAGTACCCATTACAAGTAATTCATTCAGACATCTGTGGCCCAATAAGTGTTCAGACTAGACGTGGGGAACGTTATTTCATCACCTTTATAGATGATTTCACTAGCCTTGGTTATGTCTACCTGATTTCTCACAAATCTGAAGCATTGAAATGTTTTATAACATTTATCAATGAAGTTGAATTTCAGTTAGAGAGGAAGGTGAAAAACCTAAGAACTGACCGAGGACGTGAATATCTATCTGATCAGTTTAAAGAACTATGTGATGAAAAAGGGATAGTAAGGCAACTTACAATTCCTAGAACACCACAATAGAATGGTGTGGCTGAAAGGAGGAATAGAACACTCCAAGAAATGGTTAGGTCTATGATGGCACAAGCAAATCTTCCAATATCTTATTGGGGAGATTCCTTGTTTACCGCCTGTTATATACTTAACCGAGTACCCACAAAGACTCCTTATGAACTATGGACAGGTAGGAAACCTAATCTGTCATACTTGCGACCTTGGGGATTGGCAGGCTATGTTCATGATCTATCTCATAAGTATGGGAAGTTAGGTCCAAGAGGAAAGAAGTGTATCTTTATTAGATACCCAGATCACTCTAAAGGATATGTGTTTATTGGTTAACATAACGATGGGGGTCTTACAGAAATTGAGTCACGAGATGTTACATTCTTAGAGAACGATTTTCCTAGCAGAGGTGAGGTTGACAGAAATTCCATTTTATGTGAATTAAATAAGATCCAGGAAGATGATATGCAAACAAATGTGACACCTGATGAGGTAACACATACTCAAGAAATGGAGACGGACACTCCTCTAAATCTTGAGACGGAAGAAACCATTGCATCGTCTAGTAATCATATTTCTCAATATTCTCATTTTAAGAGAAGTGCTAGAGGTTTAGTGCCCGTTTGGAAGTGCTTTTTTGGAGAAGCACTTAAAAGTGCTTTTAGCATTTTAAGAGTTTTTTTTTACTTTGAAAAGCACTTTTATGAGAAACACCAAATCGATGCTTCTTGAAAAAAACACTTAAAATAATTTTAGATTTCAAAATTAATTTTAATAATTTTTTTAAATTTTGAATTTTATTCTAAAAGCGCTTTTTTACTCTAAAATAAACACTTCCACACAGGCCCTTACTTCCTAGTCGTCGATTTGAAATCGAAGGAGAAGTCTTTATGATAACTCCACAAGACGAAGAAGAACCTCGAAGAGTTAATGAAGCACTTTCATGTCCTGCTAAGAATGAATGGAGAAAAGCAATGGAAGAAGAAATGGAGTCGATGAAGAAAAACCAGGTATGGGAACTGGTTGATCTCCTGAAAGGATGTAAGGAAATTGGGAACAAATGGGTTCTTAAAAAATAAAGATGAAACCTGACAATTCCATTGACAGGTATAAAGCTCGATTGGTAGCGAAAGGCTATACTCAATGGGAAGGAATAGATTTTGAGGAAACCTTTTCTCATGTTGTCAGATTTACCTCAATACGTCTTATTTTAGCTATTGTGGCGCATCTCGATCTGGAGTTGCACCAAATGGATGTTAAAACTGCATTTCTAAATGGAGATTTAGAAGAGGTAATTTTCATGGAGCAACCCTCGGGTTTCGTTGCAAAAGATCAAGAGAATAAAGTATGTAGATTGTTGAAATCAATCTATGGTCTTAAGCAAGCCTCGAGACAGTGGAATTTAAGATTTCATGAGGTCATCTCGTCAAATGGATTTGAGATGATAAGTGAAGACCACTGTGTTTATTTTAAACGTTCCAAGAAAAATTTCATGATTTTATCTCTATATGTGGATGACATCCTATTAGCTGGGAATGATAAAGAGTTTATTCAAGCTGATAAGGAGTGGTTAGCTTCTCAATTCGATATGAAAGATATGGGAGAAGCAAATTATATTCTTGGTGTTAAGATTCACATAGATAGGTCTAGAAGTATATTATATTTATCTCAAGAACCTTACATCATGAATATACTTGAGCGTTTTGGTATGACTACGTGCAATGCCATTGACACTCCTATAGCAAAGGGAATAAACTTAACTCTCGACATGTGTCCTAGTACTACAGAAGAGAAACTGAAAATGTCTACAGTACCATATTCTAGTGCCATTGGTAGCCTTATGTATGGTATGATGTGTACGAGACCAGATATATCTTATGCAGTAGGTTTAGTTAGTCGTTTTCAATCGAACCCTAGACAAGAGCATTGGAAAGTTGTGAAAAGGATATTGAGATATCTAAAAGGCACCAAAGATCATGCCTTATGCTTTCGAGGAGATAGATTACGCCTAGAGGGATATACATACGCTGATTGGGCTGGTGATATAGATGGTCGTAAATCCACTTCAGGTTATGTATTCTTGCTAAATAATTGCGCAATTTCATGGAGTAGCAAGAAACAAACCTGTGTAGCTTTGTCAACGATGGAAGCTGAGTTTGTAGCTTGCTCAGTTGCGGTTCAAGAGGCTGTTTGGCTACAAAGGTTCTTTGAACATTTAGGATTCTCTGGTGATAGTGGAAGTCCAATTACAGTATATTGTGATAGTCAAGCGGGAATGGCTTATGTGAAAGATCTAAATATCACAGCAAGACCAAACACATTGATATAAAGTATAACTTCGTTAGAGCTATAATTGCACAAAAGGATGTTACTTTGCAATATATACCCACACGCAATATGCTTGCTGATCCATTCACAAAGGCTATCCCAAGGGATGTATTCATGGATCATGTTAGATCTATAAAATTAAGCAAGATATAATGTATGAATTATTGCTAATTTATGTGCATTCTATGTATATATTTCCATTAGTATGTTTATTTAACTGTTTATTTTAATAGTATCATGTTTGATATATATTATATTGTGTGTGATTTTGTAAGTATGTATGTCCTATAGACTGAGATTGGCCCTGTCACACGGGCAACCGCCTTTGGCATAAGAAGTGCGCAAGGATGAGACTAACTCATAGTAGTGAAGAACTCTTAAGATAACTTGAGTTAAGATAGTCACCTTAACTAAGTATTAAGATGAGATCATAAACATGGATAAAATATGTCATGCTTATATTATGATCGAAGTAGAATCCCACTGTCTACTAAGTCTATAATAGCCAGATATGAATTGCTTGATTGATTTGATAGAAGGGTTGACTGATAGAAGAATTCATCTTAGGCAACGAGGCTTGTGTAATTATATATATGTATGGTATTTGTAAAATTGTGACATACAGTTTGAGATATATGAATAATACCATAACACGTGTGTCATACCACGTGTGCTTTCGACCAAAAGGAAGTGAAGAATTGATCCCTGTTTCTTCACTGTGTGATGCCTTTGATTTGTGCCCTTATTACTTTTGACTATATCTTGATATTTTGATTAGGTGTATGCTACTTTGAACACATTACCAATGATCATGAATGATTCAGTCTAATAGGGTATGTTTGGGAAAGCAACCTAATCATTATAAAACGATAAAAGTGTAAAGGGAAGATTAGAATTGTGTATCAAAATGTGTGCTTGCAGGTTAACCGATCATGTAAGTCAATACTGACTATAACATGATAGTGAGACACATAAACGAAATGACAGTGGACTCTTTTTCACATAGAAGTTGTGATATATATATTTGAAGGGGTACGGGTTACTGTAATGTGATACAACATATTGTTAGTCTGAGGTACTACAAGATACGTAAGGAATGAGATTTCATTTGAGCAACTATGCACCCTAACAGGTTAATAGTAACATATGCTCGTATGCTTGTCGGTCGCACGACCTATTTGTCAAGTATGATAAATTATTGTAGTATTGTGTATATGAGAAAATTTTTGGGAAATTTAGCTGTATGGGAATGTGTAATGCACGTATCTAACGGTACGATGGTAACTCCATCATGTGCGAGTGGGAGAATGAAAGAAATAAAAAAAAATAATAGCTTTATCTCCATGTGACCCATGATGGGTTAACATGAACGTGCTAAGATAGTTACCTGGGTTTAACTGAAAGAACTTACCCACTAAGATACTGCTTGGGGTGGAGATCATGGGAAGGTGGTTTATTATCAGTTAATAAACCAACGTTTCCTGGACTCTATAAATAGGAGTCTCCTACTCTATCTTCAACACAGCTTCAAAGCACACAAAAAATTCTTTAGCAAAAATTCCTATTCTCTTATTCCATTATACGACAAAATTCATAGACACTTAGGTGGTGAAAACAAAGGGCTTAATTATAGTAATTAAGTTCAAATCAGAAAGCAAGAATTCAGAAATCATCAATCCGCCGCGTAAGAGGTTTGTTTAAAAACCTTTACTATTTAATTTCATAGGTAACAAATATCTTGAGGTATCCTCTCGATAATCTCCACTTATACCTTATCAGGTCCCAAACAACTAGAATCTTCCCATGCTCAATAAGATCAAAATTATTTACATACTCCGAACCTCTATGCATACTACTCATAAATTGATCAACACGAATCATGTTACTCTTAGTCTCAATATCCCTAAAATGTCAATATTTTTACGCCTTATCAAGTCTATAACACCTCGCCTCTTATGAGTAGAGCCGAAAGCCCTAATATTCCATGATGTAATTATCATTAAAGAGATTTGGTGGGTTTCCCCATATTTGCGCTCTTAAGATTTGCGCTATGTGTTCGCCAATACATTCTTTTTAGTCGAATATATTCCTATTTTGAATAAGTTTCCTCTTATACACCTTCGTTTCTTCATTCTCCTACTCACCACAAGTTGAAACGGCTTTTTCGTCTCCCCGTTTACCCCAAACTCACTTGGCAAAAAGGATACGTCATTAAACTCACCCATTATTTCTTTACCCGCTCTCCTTTCGTTCACTTTTATATTTATACGTTGCTTATTATTTTCCCCATAACTTGTATCATAAATGTGGTGCCTTGTCTCATTGTTTTTATCCATATCAAAAGCTTGCGTATCTAAAAGGAGCAAAGGAGCAAGCCATTCACCTTTCCATTTTCGGACACAGTAGCTACATTTACGGTAGCAAGAGCTGCTTCTTTATATTTAGCATCTTTTTCGGTTGTGTTTTTCACTTCTTGTACTCGATCAAAACCAGTACTATGCGGATCCATACCAGATCGGTCAAACCCAAAGTCTTCACACCTATCTTGTTCAATTCCTTCCGCAGACCCAAGTGCTGATTCCCAAATAAATTTGTTCGAACCTGCTATGTTACGCGCGCTGCTTCTTTTAAATTTTCCTGCGATATTACTGCTCTTATGTACAGCTGTGTCTCTTTGCCTTGTTACATTTAAACTAGTAAGAGCTCAGTCAGACCCATCTGTATTTCGCTCAACAGCTGCGTTTTCACTCTGCAAAAGATGGATCTTAGCAGCAGTATTATTCCTCTCGCCTGCTACTGCAGTAATGATTTTAGAATCTACTCGGTCCCACCCAACCTCTTCACGTGTACCCTTATGCACTTGCATAGCTACATTAATAGCTTGTTTATACTAGCTTGGACAAACCCTTTCAGCGTTTCGTCAATACCATATATAAAGGAGCTGGAAATCACATGCAAATTGCTATTTTTATGTGCTGACATAGCATCTCCATTTGCGTTATCTTTACACTTAAAAACTCTATTACCGGCTAAACTATCCCCTCCTCCTCTTGTACAAGGCATGTCATCAAAGAAACATTTAGCTTCCATGTGCCCAATAGCTTTACATTTACTACAACTTGGAGGTATGTTTTCATATTCGACAAGGACCCGATACTTTTTTCCCATACATAGTATGATCCAAAGTCAATAACGGGTTTTCTCTCCTTTTTCAAGTCCAAATTAAAAGCACCCTTACGTAGCTTATGGCTTCACTTTCAATAGTAATACCATCGGTACGTAAAAGCTTACCCACTTGTGAATCTAGTTTCGCTAAACCATGAAAAGTGCGAGCTTGTTCCGAAATCTTTCGCAAGATTCTCCAAGTTGGTATTTTTGTGATCTCAAGGTGTCTATAATTGAAGAATTCGGGATCTCAGTAAGTAATAATAATCTTCCATAAAAAAGAAAAGGACCCTTTGAAAGAATACTTATCCTATCCTCGTCTTTTTTCAAATTTAACATCGAGCCACCCACTTGGGTGTCTTCGAACTTTACATCCAACTTTCCAGTCTCTCAATATTATTCTTATATCTTCCATATCCGGGAGATTTATTTCCGCCAACATATCCAATAAGTGAGCACCCAAAAACTTGTTCCAAAGTTATAACATCACTCTCCAATAGTTGAAGCATCTCCTCCTCAACAGGTTCGAAATATTGCAACTCCATCCTTACTGAAACTCTCCTATTTTCAAAAGCACATTTTTATAGTCCAAACGATTTGGATGTTTAGTGGGTAACTTCCGGACTTTTAAGACCGACGTTTTCCCAGTCTCAACCACGGGTCGCCCGGTGGCCATTTCACGTCCAAGATGGACCACATTCTTTGGTACACAAGTGTTCTCAACTAAAGCCTCTTTTGCCCCCTTTTTCAACCAAAGAAATTGGTTTTGGCATTCTCTTTCTTTCTTCAATCGTTCCGATCAGGACATCTATTATTCCACGTCCCACCCTGTAAAGCAAACTCTACGAAGCAGAGCGACCTCATCTTGCTTGCTTCTGGCACTAGATAATAGGCATTCTGGTATGGCGGGAATACTACTTTTTAGGTCGACGGTCGTACTTGTGATGGCCCAGGAGGGCTTGTCCAAAGCAAAAAAATGAAGTCTGTGGCTGAACACGGTCTTTATTTATATTAAAGCTTCCGCTACCTGTCTGATGAGGTTTATTTGGAAAGTGAGCGATGATCAATCCATTTGTCCGCACTTCCTCCTGGTCCTGCTGTATCTCTGTGTTATAGTCTGAATACTCATAAGTTTGGGTTGGCCCCCGCCCATTCTGTCTCGACCGTAAAGCCGACCCATGAATTCTTCAGAGCGGGCCGACAGGTCGGCCTGTCTGAGGAAAACGTGAAGAATTTCCATTTTTTATCAAACATGTAGTAAGCAACTAGTTCTTCCTATATTTTATCAACTATTTGATTATTGAATCTAACACAAGCTTTAGAGAAACGTTTTAGCAAATTTGGCACCCAAAAGCCCAGATTTACGGACCAAAGATTCTCCCTCAAGGGAGGAGAGCTTTGGCCGAGAAATAGAAAGTGGGGACTCGGCTTCCAAGCATTGCAAAGAGATCTCACAACTATGAAGATAAGTTGGGGGATCAATCTCCCTTAATTCATCCAAGTGTCAAGCTTCAAGATCTTCTTCCTTAATAGTTCGTAGTTAAGGGTTTTGGTCTACCCAAGTTTCATTTATATCCACTACATTTACTACCTTCAGAGTACCAAATAGACCATTTTCCGGCGATTTATGAACTAGCGTGGGGCTAGTCATAGTCGAACAAGATCTGGTATCCGGTTTGCCCAAAATGTGAGGTTTTTGGGATCCAGTGGTTCATTAGCGGAGAAAATGTGGTGTGTACTTTTAGCATCTCCCGGGTCCAAATTGGACAGGGAAGATACTTGATCAAGTGTTGTTGGTGAATGGCTCATCGTGTTGGTGAAGAAAAGAGAAGAAGTCTATGATATATGCGCTAAATCAAAGTGATTTAGGAAGAAACCCTCTAATCTTTCTTTAAGAAAATAAAAATGAGTTATTATAAAAAATAATGGAAATAAAAATAGTGTAGTATAGTACTTGTGTATGTGTTCGTATGAAAGGAAGGGGAAATGTTTTAAATTTGAGAACATAAAAATACTCATATTTTTATATGAAACTGATGATATGTTGCGTATGTATATATATGTATATATGAAGAGTAGTGAAAGAAGTAAGCCCATTAAATTGTACTAGTTGTACTGTTAGGTGATAAAAGAAAACAAGTAAAGAGATATGTAAAAGGAATAATAAATATAAGAGAATTAGAAATTAGATTTAAAGTGATAAAAGGGAAAATAAAGAAAAGTTATGATTAATTAGTTTGTAAAGTTATTGGTGATATATTATTAATTTAAATTATTATTGTAATGGATTAACAATAAATTATACTTTAAGGAAGTCTTGTTGTAGTTGAAAGCACGTATTGAGGTAAGTTGGACTCCGTTTTTTATGTCGATTTACGATATTGTGTTATTGGCATTTATTTAAATTGTACATATTGAGATCACATGAAATTGATTATATTTTGTGAAATATATTTAGTTGTGTACGAGACCAATACGTGTTATGTGATCATTAGGGCTACGACACCTATCTGATAGGTGAAATTGTCGAGGTACTGAGGTAGCACTAAGTATTGCGGTAGTATTGATTGTGGTGTGCCGTAGGTGGAAAGATCCACTACGGGTGTGTGGGGTGGTCCTATATGTTGCCCAGGGGATCGGAGATGGGAGGAGCATACGATGGTACTAGGGTCGTGTACCGAGGCACTAGTGAGTGCTTAATATTAATTATCGTTATCGCAGCTCTAAGTAGTGTGTGCATGATCATTTATATTCGAGACTAGTGATGACCGGTTATTGAACAATATTATGTCATACCTGCATTTAACTTATATGTCATGATAATAATTTGTGTTATAATGGACGTTTCGACTTACTGAACTTGTGTAGCTCATTTTAATTGACTGTGCAGGGGAATGTGCCGGGGAAAGTGGGTTAGAAAATCCCCATAAGAGATAGTGTATAAACCACCATAATAATTACTAGTTGGCGTTTTGAACCAGTTGTACATGCTAGTCGAGATACTATTTCTTAATAGAATTTTTAGAACGGTAAAATATACAAATATTCGTGTTTTAAAATTGATAGATATAGCCTTATACTTATTTGAATTTTGTTAGGTCGCTTTAAAGGCTTATGTGGTTTGATTTGAGTCTGTGGTATATCGAGCCCTTGGTTTTGGTGGTGGAAATTCGGAACGTGACAATGTCAAAGGAGAAAGAAGAAAAAGACAAGAGAGAGAAAGTAGTCACAAAACCATAACTACCTTAGGAGAGAATAACAATACAGATTTTCATCCTATTTTTATACGCAAGTTGGTTGTTAGATCTCAGTGTCTTAAAAGTTTCACTGTGCCAATTCTCATAACTAAGAAGTTATTTATAGCTTAATAGAAATAATTTGAAAACTCACATTTAAGATTAAAAAACCTTAAACATAATGAATCCAATCAAGGTAATCAAGAAACATACATAAGTATTCTAACAAGTTTTTCAAGTCATTAACATTGTTTAAACTGAACATATAAACTCAACAAGAAAAAGCTACAGGGATGGTTTTGTCTCCACATTAATTTCCTACATGTGGGGGTTGCCAGCCATTGCTCGTAACGTGGCAACCACTTTAGCAGCAGCTGACTCTCTCGCTTCGCATGGACCAAGGCACACCACACCCTCACCGAAAGCCTCAAAATCTATCCCTTTTAGAGTCACTTTAGCAAGAAATCCGCCTGAAGATATCCAATGATGAGTACAATTTGTCAATCTTTAACACAAGATTTGTTGCTGGCACGAAATTAATTTAAATTCTTACCAGGTGCCGCTGACACGACATATCTAGGAAGGGCCCAATCGTTCTTATAACACATATCATTCAACTCCTTCTGAGAGACATATTAGACAACATTATGTGCATCTTCGTGTTAAACATAGCTCAAATATATACAAGAAATTTTTAAAGGAAGTTTTCCTACTCTTGCCTTATGATTGAAAGTCATAAAACACGAGTACTTTGAAATAGCGGTGCAGTACTAAGAGAAACAGATTTTGACATGGAAACAATAGTATTTAGAAGGGTACGTACTACTACGATCATATAAGTTAAGTTTACTAGTTTGATACATGTGTAGTAAAAAAAATGCAAAGGCTAGCTAATGCATACCTGGCGTGCAGATTGTTCAATAAGGACAGCTTCAGACAAACTTTCTGGCCTCAGGGACTGAGTAGAGGCACTACCTCCACCTTGCTGCTGATTGAACTGCTACAACAAACAAATTATGCAAACTAATATTAGCTGGCATCAATTAACGGAGGAAGCAAGGGCCCAAAACAAATCGTATTACAAGTATTATTGTCTCGTAATAGGGTAATTTTAAATGTGTTAATGAAGAACTACAACCCCTACCCTTCTAAAATTCTACTGCAATAATGATAAAGATATGTAAAAGAAAGAATTTCATTAACAGCTTGTGCTATTTCTGATAAAGAATTTTTAACCTCGGTCAAATTAGTTTTCAGACGGAATTAAAGCAAGAAATAATATGAATAAGCAAAACCAATAAAGGTTCATATAGGCAACAGAAGCTTTAGATAAGAAAGCTACCTCAACATTTGCACCTTCAACAGAAGCTTGTGTGACACTGTCTTTTGATCTCCTTTTCTGATAAACTCTTAAAGTAGAGTTTTCCTTCTTCTCAGCCTCGTTTTGGTAAGGACCTTGTTCATCATGCGCCCTTTTACCAATAGAATCCGTCGAGATCCCATCCTTATCAACTTCCATAAAAGGAACTTTTTCTTTACCCTGAAAGTTCATAAATGCATTAGAAATTTGTGAAAAATATATATAGAATTTAATGCTTTTTCCAATACTAGATCTAAAGAAATAGTTACCTCAACAATTACACTTTGAACAGAAGCTTGTAAATCCTCATCCATTGGGAAAAATAGAGCACAGTCATCATCATCATCATGTTTCTGCATTACAAGCTCAGATAATTTCCTTGGCTTCAGAGACTTTCTTTTGCTTTTGTTCCAAAGGCTTGTAGGCTTCAGAGACTGAATAGAGTCACTACCTCCAGTTTGCTGCTGATCGCACCGCCACAACAAACAAATATTAGCTGGCATCAATTAATGGAATAAGAAAGTGCCCAAAACAAACCGTATTACAAGTATCTCCCTTTCTTTGAAAAAAAAAAATCCGTAAGAAAGTAATATTTAATGTATTATTCAAGAACTAAAACCCCACCCATCTAAAATTCTATTGCAATATTGAAAAGGACATATAAAAGAAATCATATTATTGACAGACTGCTTTTTCTAATAAAGAACTTTTAACAGTTCCTCGGTCAAATTAGTTTTCTGTACGGAATTAAAGCAAGAAATAATATGAATAAGCAGAAAAAATATAGGTTTATAAAGGCAACAGAAGCTTTAGAAAAGAAAGCTACCTCAACAGAAGCTTGTGTGACACTGTCTTTTGATCTCGTTTTCTGATAAACTCTCAAAGTATTGGAAGTCACATTAGAGTCTTCCTTGTTCTCAACCTCATTCTGGCAACGACCTTGTTCATCACTTGCCCTTTTACCAATAGAATCGGTCGAGATCCCATCCCTATCAACTTCCGTAACAGGAACTCTTTCTCTACTCTGAAGGTTCATAAATGCATTAACAATTTGTGAAATTATATAAAAAGAATTTAATGCTTTTTCCAATACTAGATTTAAAGAAATAGTTACCTCAACAATTTCACTTTCAACACAAGCTTGTATATCTTCATCCATTGGAAAAAAGAGAGCACAGTCATCATCATCCATAAAAAAAACTCTTTCTCTACTCTGAAGGTTCATAAATGCATTAATTAAAATTGAAAATATAAAAAGAATATAATGCTTTTGCTAATACAAAATTATTGGGATGTTTTATGTAAAAATAATTAACTCGAGTTTTTCTATAAAAAAAAAAAAAAAAATTACAAATTTGCACTGCACTCGGACAGAGCTGTATACCACCACAGCCCACCCACAAGATCTGCCCCTTCTTGCACATGCTTTGAACCTCAGCCTGGCCACGATCAGGACCAGCCCGCGGATTCAATTGCAATTGTTCATTGGATCCAAAAAATTTAAAAGGGCAATACAGACGGTCTGGTAATCCAGAGCCGGCTGGTTATATTTTTACTCTATTTTTCGGATCACGTGCTTTGCGGATAACCCCATGGAAATTAGAATACGAAAGTATTGGTGAACCGGTCCGTGTCCGACTTATAGGTTTGGGTAAGACTTCCATCCAATATTTGCATCGCAGCCAAAACACATGTCATTAGATTAACAATTTAGTTACTTTTGTAAGTTTAAAACATAGGGTAGGTGTATGTATATAATTGGTGTAGAATCATCCAACATGGGATGGAAGAATTTTCCTATAGGTTTGGATTGTATCCAGATCAGTGACCGAATTGGACCAACCCCACACTGAATCTATTAAACTTTATAAGAAAAAGGTCCTAATTAAAGGTCAATCTAGTTCTATAATAGGGAAACAATAAATCTCAAACACAAGTGGGGTCTACTTTAGATATTTATCCCAAAAAAGTAAAAAGTAAATAAAAAGGGAAAAAAAGGGAAAAAAAAGTTTTGGACGGAGAGGCGGAGGTGCATTGGAGGCAGGAGGCATCAAAGGCAACAAAGGATCAACAATGTTTTTTTTCCAGATCAAATTTCCATGTGTGATTATGTTTTTTTGTTTTATTTACGAGCACAATGTTCACACATTGTTTTTGACAAACTTTATTCATACCTGCATCTTATTAATTCTTAGATATACTTTGTAACTGTAAATATCCCTTGTATTACAATTTTCATTAAATGGTTCCAGATGCCATACTTACACACTTTATACCAGCGAGTAAGTTGTTAATGCAACTCCCAGGGAATATAGGGAGCTGGGTGGGTGGAGGGAGGGGGGGGGGGGGGGGGGGGGGGGGCTACAGCCCCCAGCTCCAGGGGGTTCGGTGAGAATTTTCCCAAAAAGAAAATTCTTTAGGGAAAAACATTGGTAAAGATAGATACTAGCCCTGCCCCATATAACATTTAACTCTCTCCAAACAAAAAATAACCAAAAAAAAAAAAAAAAAATCTAGGCTGACTTAAAATTTTAGCCAACTTTTATTATTAATTTGTGATTTTATAATTTTCATCTTTTATTAAGAATTCTGAACTCCTTGCACCTGGGGGCAAACACAGAGTTTTCATCGCTAATATTCAAACAAAAAATAAATTAGTTGGGATGTTTTATATAAAAAATTTAACTCAGAGTTTTTCTAAAAAAAATACTACAAATTTGCACCGCACTCGGGTCAGGGCTGCAGCCCACCCAGATCTACCCCTTCTTACACCTGCTTCTCAGCCTGGCCACGATCAGGACCTGGCCGCAGATTTAACTTTTTGGGATCGGACCAAACAGATTCAGTTGCAATTGTTTATTGGATCCAAAATTTAAAAGTGCAATACAAACGGTCCTGTACTCCAAAGCCGTCCGGTTTATAAACCGGCTGGTTTTATTTTTACTCTAGATCATGTGTCTTGCGGATCACCCCACGGAAACTAGAATCCAAAGGGAAAAAATTGTATTGGTGAACCGGTCTGTGTCCAACCTTACTAGGTTTGGATGGTATCTGGATCAGTGACCAGGCTAAGTTGGACCAAGATTTATTAAACGTTATAAGAAAAAGGTCCTAGAAAAAGGTCAAATGCCAGTAAATATAGTTCCATAATCTGGAAACAATAATCTCAAACACAAGTGGGGTCCACTTAAGATATTTATCCCCAAAGAAAGTAAAAAAAGATAAAAAGAAAAGAAAAGAGTGACACCTGTTTAGCAACTTTGTGATGTTGAGTACGGAGAGGCGGAGGTGCATTGGCGGCAGGAGGCCTCAAAGGCAACAAAGGATCAACAAAATACTCCAACAAGGCATTAACAACCTCAGCTGTCTTCCCAAACTCTGATGTCGTCATAATTATCAATTCCGAATTCCGAATTCCGATCGATCTTAAAGCTTGCAAAATTAACAAAAAGAAAATTAGAAAAAAAAAATGAACCACGGTAACATTTTTGGTAAGCTCCGATCACGATCAACTACATGCATGCATACCTACAGCCTATACATACACAAATGTGTGTCTATAGCCTAAACAAATGTAGAGAGAGAGAGAGAGAGAGAGAGAGAGAGAGAGAGAGAGAGAGAGAGAGAGAGAGAGAGTGTAGCTGAATTGTTGAAGTGAGGGAGACTGTAAGGGAAGAGAGAAGCCGAATATGTGTTTTTGTATTAGAGTGTGTATCCGAAGTGGGATGGGGCTGCGGTTTGGTGTTTGTCTTTTATCTCATTTTTTCTTTGGAGAATGACGAATGAAGAAAAAACGTTTACGGACAAAGAGGTGTTCTTTTTAGACAACTTTTGTAATTTTTAATTTTTTAATCCAAAGTGGATGGACTTTAAGTCTAATTTATTTATTTTTTTATCAAACCAATTTTATTAAAAGCTCAAATATTTTCAAGACTTTACATACTAAAACAGAATAAGCAAAGTAAAAAAAAAAAGAAAAATAAACTATAAAAACTATTTCAACTTGAAAACATTTATAGACTCCCAATCTCCAACAATTTTGAGCCTATAATTTTTGTATTTGAACTATTTACAAAATTTAGCCTATCCATATTTTATTATTTGAAATGGTATGATCAATGATTTGAAATGCAAGTTTAATGGAAAATCTTGTCTAAAAAATAGCTCAGGATGAAACATAAAACAATATGAAGGGGAGGACGAATGTTGAAAGAGGTAGATTAAAAGAGGAGACAAGCAAGGATATGGAGGAGGAAGCACAAGACTTTTCTGAAATGGGTTAGCCTAAAAACGGATCAAAGTTAAAAGAAAGAAATTGGTGTGTACTGTGTACCAATATATAAAGGAGCGGCGGTTAGAGTTTTCTGACAGAATAGATAGATGAGGAGATATGTATGTAAGACTAAAATAATTTTAAAATGAGAAAAAACACTATTTGTAAACTATTTTAGAATATCTTTTGCAAAGAACAAATGATTTTAATATTTTGTGCCAAACTAGATTTCTTTTTTATATTTGAACTGTCTATTTTTTCAACAATGATCTTTATTAGGGGTGAATTATATATAGGGTCTTAGAGACAAACTTTCTTCTCTATAGAGTATAGTCTAGAAAGTTGTTCTTCTTAGAGACCTCATTTTTTACAATTGTCTTTCCTACCCTTACTAACACTAAAAGACAGAGAAAGTGTGATGTCACTATTTCTCTCTCCACTCTACCCACCTACCTCCGACCTCCGACCTCCGACCACCGACCTCCGACCACCAGTCACCGCCACCGACCACCAGTCACCAAAAAAAAACATAGAGTACTCCGAGAATTTGCTGAGTACTCCGAGAATTTGCTGAGTACTCCGAGAATTAAACGAATTAAGCGAATACTCTAACGAATTAAACGAATACTCTATAAAAATAGTCAGAGCACTCTATGAAATAGTTGGAGTACTCTATGAAATAGTAGGAGTACTCTTTGAAATTAAAGGGATACTCTATAAAATCAAAGTGTATTTACAACCATTTTTTTCATTTCATTCAAACTATAAACAATTTACAAAAGATAAATACAAAAAACCTAAACTAAATACAAAGTTGACCAGATCTGGTCAACAAAGGTGATAAAAAAAAAAGGAGAACAAGCTTTTCTTTTCGCCGGAGATCTCGAGCGGTGGTTTTGGCCGATGTGTGGTTTTGGCCGATCTGAAAACCGAGCACCACGAAGAACAGCAGCCATGGTGAAGCCTCTGTTCGCGGTGCAAGTGGTGTTTCTTATCTCAGACGAGCTCGCCGCTGGTTCGAAGCTCAACTGTAGGACTTCATTTGTGCAGCAGATCGTGTTTTCGTGCTGCTTCACCGGAGGTTTGCTGCAGGTTTCTTTGCTTCCATGGCTGTTCGAGGAAATCTGCTCGTCGGAGGTGTGGTGCAGTGACGGAGTGCAGCGCTGAGTCTTCTCCGGTTCCGCCTCAGTTTCTGCAACTCAGATCGAGGCATCTTCTGCAACTCAGATTGAGGCTTCTTCTCCGGTTCTACCTCAGTTTCTGCAACTCAGATCAAGGCTTCTTCTCCGGTGATAAGCTGGAGAACGTGGTGGTGGTGGTGCTTGTTGGAGAAGCTAGACGGAAAAACCCATAAGGGGGAAGGAGGGAGGACGGAGGAGGGCGGAGGGAGGAGGGCAAAGCCATTGCAGCAGCAGATTCGCTGGAGGAGTGTAGCAGTGGTGGCTGAGTTGCAGTGGTGGTTTTGGAGCTACTCACGTCGAAGGGGGGGAATGGGGAGGAGAGGGAGGTGAGAGAAACTGGATCTGGATCTGAAAATATAATTTGTGGTTTCTAAATTAATATATATAGAAGTCTAAAGAACATTTAAGGGTAGTAAGGTAATAGGGATTTTTGGGTTAATGTGTTAAAATCTTTTTGAGGTCTTTAGTAAGAAGAGAATCTAAGAGGGGTTGCTATTTCGAAGAGGGGGGTGTGTTCAAGACCCTAAGTGGAATTTTCTCCTTTATTAATCGTTCGCGATGTTTTCTTGGCGCAAATGGATCATTGACAATATTCGTCAACAATAACCTATCATTAGCGACGAAACCAATTGGTCTTTTCTTTTGGGCAATTTAAAAAAAATAGATTTATTTTTAAACCATTATTTTCTTTTTGTATTTTTTTTTGTTTTTTTGTATCCACCAATTTTACTAACCATAATTATATAAAATGAATAAAATATACAAAACGGATAAAGATACGTTTTAGATTGATAAAATGAAAAGTAAGATGAAAATTAACAATACATGGAGAATATTAAACATAGAGTTTATAGAGATCGTTGATAGAAAACCGAGTATGTAGGAGATAAAACTAATCGTCGGAGAGGTTTATATCATCTTCATCTTCGACTTCGAGTCATCGTCGACTAGGACAAACCAAATGATAACTTGAAGGAGTTGGAACATGATTGGGAGGTATGGTGGGATCGAAAGTCAAAAGTCCCTCGACTACGCTCATCTGATTAACCTAGGCGATTTCTCCACTCATTATCATTTAATCGAGTGTATAAGTGGGGTTGGTGGTAGCTTTCGAACTCTTGGATCGGCCCTTAGGAAATTATGGTTGTTGGCCCTTTGAAATCATATATTTATTGATTCCACCAATTTCGTTAAAATACCATAACATCTCAGGTGGTGCGGATGACTCAGCAACCCTCAGACGTTTAACCTCCTGAAGGGTTCCAACACCAGTCACCCAGCTCTGCGAAGTCAGTCCCATCCATTTTCTTGCGACACCCATCACTGTTTTGGCCAGATCCTTCCGCGTCAAAGAAGGAGGATAAAGATGTCAACGTCTCTAACTGTGTCTGTGACTGATGTATCCCGATTTGTTCTAATTATTAGCCCCTTGGAGACATCCTTTTAGGTGAATAAATGACTTATTTGATAGACTTATAGGCTTAATTGATCATATTGCACTTTCTCCCCTTGGAAATTAACTATTTGCAGAATCTGAGCTTTTGTGCATAAATTTGACTATTTTTAATGCAAAGTTAAGAGGTTCTTGAATTTCATGAAAGACCAATCCAAGGAGAAGAAGTGAGAATAAAGTCTTAGTGTATTTTAGAGTGTTAGGAAATGATTTTTACTCGAGTTTCTATTTTTAGAGTGCACTTTCCTATTTCTATTTCTTGAATTATTGATTTATTATTTTTAAAGCATATGCGGTTTTATTATTTATTTAATGTGAAACTTTAAAAGATATATGGTAATTACCTAGAGACCAAGTCAAGATAAAGAAGTAAAGGAAAGAAGATTTACATGGAAATAAGAAGATTAAGGAAAGATATATATGCAAAGAAGGAAAAAATAAAGCTGCCTTATGAATCTGAAATTCCAGCCACGTTTTAAAGATCAGTCCATAACTTACGATTGGCTAGGAATCTGGACGAGTGGTCTGCACCAATAGAAAGCTCTTTCCGAGACAAGCAGTTTCATATATTGGAACTCTTTAAACAGATAAGTATTGAATGAGATATGACCAAAACAAATCATCAACAGAATCTTACCTTTCCTAGATTTTAGGGCTACGAATTTAAGAGTTCTTGCCTTGTCTTCCACTCCAAGTAATTCGACCTAGGGCTTGCTAACACCTATAAATACACCCCTTAGACCTCATAATTCAGTACCTCTCATATTTTACTCAATTCATACATCTTTAGAGAGAGATTCAAAGACTTCAAGAGAAAGAAGGCAAAGGAGAAGCTAGAGCTGGAGGAATTCTGTTCTTCCATCAACAGTCATCTAATCCTTAGGTTATATATTTCTTTTCTGTAATTAAATATGATGTCTTTCTATGTTTCAGTCTTTAATATTACCATGAGCTAAACTTTTATATACTTGAGAATCGCAATAAAAGGATGAACCTTAATTAATTATTTCTATGTTTTGAATTTGGGATTGTTTAGATTTAAATTGAATTGAGTCTTAGGTATTGGATATTACTTTGTTCTTAATCACTATTTCTTTTCCGTACAACTAGAAATAGCTTTTAGTATTTGGGCTATTCACTTTAGTGGCGAAGTGATCATCCGACAGGGGGGTTTGAATACAGATCTAGGTAATACCCGTGTAATGTTCGTTATTGACCGACATGCTTAACTAGTGACATAGCCAAAGAGGTAAAATCATATCATCCGAAGAGGCATATTCGACCATACAGGTGTTTATGATACTTTAGGATAGCTCCTAGGTCCACCCGACAGGGGGCTAGAAGATAATAGAGTCCCGACTAATATACTAATACCAATTCTACCCTTAAACAAGCATAGGTTAAATTGATTAGGTGGATTCCTTGCGAGACTCAAGTATCTCTCTTATCTGAAGTTAGTCTTTTATTTGCTTTTGTTTATTTCAATTTAGTCTTTATTTATTTGCATCGTAGTTATTAGAAAAACCAAACAAAAATCATATTATTTTACTTTTCTGTCAAGCAATTATTTCTACTATCTGATTAATATTGGAGTTGAACCTAATCCGTCCCTGAGAACGAACTCGATTTATCGAATATTACTTGGACAACCGTACACTTGCGGTAACTGTGGTTCCTCTATTTTCGTACTTAATTTAATAACACACCAGGACCCACCAGTGACTACCAGACTCATGCACGCATCTGATGTCTTCCTATTTGTTCTAAGTATTATCCTTTAGGATACATCATTTTAGGTGAATATTTGAATTCTTTTATAGACTTTTATTCTTATTTCGTCAAATTACACTTTCTCCCCTTGGATTTAGACTATTTGCATTTTTTAGAGCTTTTGTGCGTTAATTTGTTTGTTTTTAGTATAAAGTTCTTAGGTTCATGGATTCTATGGAGAACCAATACAAAGAGGAGAAGTGATAATTAAAGTCTTAGATCAAGTGGAGGAGCTAAAGGCAAGAAAATAATTACCGAAGAATTGACTAGAGGAATTGCAGAAGGTGGTTACTAATTGTTGTTTTTGGGCCACTTAGGAGCGGATTCAGCCTTTAGGGTCGTGAAATAGATTTTATTCCTTATTGAGTTAAGAAGATTTTTCAACTGGAATAAGTCCATTTGTAGTTGATATGAAAAAAGTTACAGCCGTTTTACTAAGGGTTGTACACCAGTTACGAGAATTAAAGAAGAAGATGTGTTTGGGGTTTTTTATAATTTGACCTAATGCTCTTAACCTAAGCCCTAGTCCGAGATTACTAGTATAAATAGACCCTTTAGCCTCTTTTTTACACACACTTCAGAGAATTACATCAGAGGCTTTATATTTTCACGTCAGAACAAGAAGGCTAGGCAGAAGATAGAGCTGGAGGAATTATATTCTTCCAACAACATCCAACCAAACCTTTAGGTTATCTATTTCTTTTTTGTAATTGAATTATGTCTTCTTTTTCTATTATTTCGTTCTTTAATTTTATTATGAGCTAACCTTTCATATACTTGAAAATCGCAATTAAGGGATGAACCCTAATTAATTTATTATATATTTTGAATTTGGGATTTTTACAATTTAAATTGAATTGAGTCTTATATATTGGATATTACTTTGTTTTCATTACTATTTCTTTTCGGTACAACTAGAAATAACTTTTAGTTTTTGGGCTATTCACTTTAGTGGCAAAAGTGATCATCCGAGAGGGGGGGTTTGAATACAGACTTAAGTAAGACCCGTGTAATGTTCGTTATTGACCGTCAGGCTTAACTAATTACATAGCCAAAGAGGTAAATACTTCACACCCAAATAGGCAAATTCTCTCACATAGGGGTTTATAGTACATTAGAATAGCTCCTAGGTTCACCCAAAAGGGGGCTAGGAGACATTATAGTCCCGACTAATAAAATAATACCAATTCCGCCCTTAAACAAAACATTGATTATGTTAATTAGGTGGATTCCTTGCGAGATTCAAGTACGTCTCTCATTTATGAAGTTAGTCCTTTTACATGCATTATTTGTTTTTAGTTATTTATTTTAATCAGTCTTTATTTTATTGCATCCTATAATTTTGAGAAAACCAAACAAAAATCATATTATTTACTTTTTTGTCAAGCAATTATTTTTACTATCTGATTAATACTTGAGTTGTACCTAATCCGTCCTTGAGAACGAAACCCGATTTATCGGAGTATTACTTGGACAACCGTGCACTTGCGGTATTGTGGTTCCTTTATTTTCAGTACTTAATTTTATAACACCCCAGGACCCACCAGGATCATGGCTCCTAATTAGGCCAGTTAAAAGAAACATATACATAGCTATTACTAAAACATCAAATAAGATATAAACAATTGAAATTATATTAATGAATCCCTTACATCGTATTTTTCATAACGGTCCATCCTCCACGTATTTGCATGCTCTTCATACTCGAACCTTCTTAAATAACTCAACTATAGGAGGAAGGGGAACCTCCACGTCATCTCCTTCAATGGTTTAGTAATAAACATGTGGGCTCTTCTCCCCATACAGTTTTTTTTTTGTCAAGAAAATAAAAAGTTAGTTACAACCGTTTTAATGCGTACATAAGAAATTCTATACTATCATCTATTTTTCTAAATTCCCATTTTTCCATGTCGCCGTTCTTCCGTACAAATTTCGCCGCAAGGTCCGCTATCGTATTATGCTCCCTTATTATGTATCTAACTTTCCATTCAGGAAATTTAGCGATCCATTGCCAAATCCGCTCGTATATAGGCCAGATCGTCCAGTCAATTCCTGTCTTTTTGTTAATACCTTGAGCTATTTCAAGGTTATCGGTGTAGAAGATAGCCCTTCTACTGTCAAGGACTTCAGATGCCTTCATAGCCTGCACAATTGCCCACACCTCACCTTCCTTTGCATTCTTAAAGGAGCCCTTCTTGCATTGCTTACTAATTATTTGCTTATTCCTGTCTAATCCGATCGAGGCTATTCCCGCTTGTTCTTGTTCTCTGAAGAAGGATGCATCATTATGCCGAATTATATCTACTTGTTCCTCAGTTGTGACAATATTTGATACATTTTCAGGCTGTCTTGTTCTTTGGATAGTGCACTCTCCTAGTTGACCTTGATTTGTGCCATAGAGCCTGTCAACCATTCTATTCGAATTATTTATAATTTCTGAAATATCCCATTCTTTCGTTTCGAAGAAGCCTTTCATTTTGGCTTTCCAAAGGTTCCAAAGCGTAACGATCAAATTACTAACCAGAATCTTCTTGTCCCATCCATTTTCCGAATAATCTTTTATAATGCTGACGAACCAATCTTTAAATATAATATCTTCACTTTGATCAATCTTGGTTTGATGTGCCGATTCTGTCCAAACCGCAACGCTAAATGGACATTTAATAAAAAAGTGTTCTTTTGTTTCCTCGGCTTCCTCACACCACTCACACAACTTATTATTAGCGCACCGCCTTTTGTACAAATTGTCCTTGATAGGTAAAGCATCATTAATTATTTTCCAGACGAAGATCCTCATTCTGGTTGGTACATTAGCAATGTTCCTCATACAGTTTATTTCAATTGTCCAATTATTAGCATCGTTATCAATAAAATTATTATATTTAATAAAATATTTATTTCAAATATTTGTAAAAACCAATTTTAACAAATTCTGAAGATCTTTCACGTTAATGGTAGAAGCATACTTAATCATTAATCATGAATGGTTAAAGCTCCATCTAGAAGTTATATAACTCATTTATAACACATAAGGCACTACGAATTCCAGAGCAAAAAATCCTTTCTCTTTCTTCCTTATTTTTTGAACAAGAACTACAAGCAAGTTCCATTTCTTAGTTTGTGATTGCTCAAAAACTTAGATCGTAGTGGTTATATCTTGGGATACTATTGGTAGCAATCTGTTTAGTAGTCTGCCAGTACCAAATTTATTTTTTAGGGAGTGGTTTACCACTCCACTACAATCAGCTATATATTTTTATATTTTTCCAGTAAAGTGTTCTTTACTTATATTTCTTGTCTTTAAGCTATTTCATTCTTTTATGTCATCATAATGTACAAGAATAATGGTGCAATTAATCCATTATTTGAGTAAATAAACTGTATATTAGAATTGACATCTAAGATCATGTGGGGTGCTAGTTGAAGTTAATATCATCTCTTGTAGGGCATCGGGGATCCTTGGTGTATATGTTTTCAAATTGGAAGAACGTGTATGGTTACCTTGGTGTATGTGTCTTCAAACTGAACAACGTGTTTTTAACCTTAATATATGTGCCTTCAAGTTGGAGCAACGTGGATGGTCATAAATCATAATCTCATTGTATCAACAAGTTAAATAAAATATGTATCTCAATTGAATCGATAATCCCCAAGTAGTACACACCTTCATATTAAATTTAGAATTAAACTTTTTTTATTTTTAACTAAAATATGAAAAATATTAGAAATATAATCTTCTACTTTAATTTATCGTTGTCTAATATAAGATTCAGTATATAGTATTGCTTGTTTCGGCCTTATTGTACATATCCCACAATAACATAGTCTTATAATATGGTGATATATGAATTCAGCAACAACTATGTACCAAACATATAATTTTAAGATCGAAGTGGTCAGGTCCTTACATTGTGACCAAAGTTACACCTCATGGAGCGATAGAAATAGAACATCTACTCGAGAACCGTACATTCATGGTGAACGGTCAGCGATTAAAGGTATATAATGGAGGTGAAGACACCAATCGCTCAGAAGATCCACATCGCGGAGAGATCATGTATCTCGTCGAGGCTCCTTAGAAGCATGAGGTAACCCGTCGAGCTTAATAACGTTAAACAAAAGCCAATTTCTGGTATATTAGTTTAAGTATTTTGATTTTACGAGTGTATAATAGATAGAATTCGTTAATTTAGTGTTTATTATTAAGAAATGAGGAAGGGTAGTTGTTTTTTGATGATTTCAGGGGTAAAAGAGTCATGAGTTTGGGGTCGAAACGACGAGAAAACGAAAACAAATTGGAGTCGACAGCAGGCTTGACCGTCTAGCCGGTCAAACGAGCTGAAGACCCCCAAACTCCCTGACTAGTGTGTCAGCTTTGAGCAAGACTTAGCGTCCACATTCGCGCCAGCGAGTCTTCGCCGGCATGCCGGTTAGCCACCGGCTAGCCGGCCAACAAGGGGGAAAAGTTCTGACCACTGCGTCATCTTTGAAGCAACACGTTGCGTCTGACGTTGCGCCAGCGACACGCGACCGGCATGTCGGTCAGCCGCCGGCTAGCCGGTCAATGATGTTGGAATTCTCTGACTACTGCGTCAGCATTGACGCAAGCTGGCTTGCGTCTGAGGTAAAACAAAATTCGAATTTGGAAATTTATTTTTCGCCGCCATCGCGACCGGCATGTCGGTCAGCCGCCGGCTAGCCGGCGCGCTGTAGCGAGAGGCGGTTTTCAGCCTTTTAAACCTACTTTTTTTACCTTCTTTTCCAAGCCAACCTCTTATTCCGAATCCTAGCCTCCACCCACTCCGAAAATCATCAACCAACAGCTATAAAATCATCAAACCAAGCCCTCTTTCATCACAAAAACACACAATCAACTCATATCCTCTCCAAAACACCATCAAATTCCCACTTTATTTCTAAAATTTCTTCTTCATAGCCTTCAAATTAAACCCAATTCCTCCACAATTCTTCTCAATTAACCTTTACCCATCTCATATTCCACCATATTCTTCAAGTTTTAAGCCTCAATACATCAAAGTTCTAAGCTTTTCTCTAGCTTATCACTATTTGAAGTTTTGAGTTTGGGGTAAAAAGAGATGACTAACAGAACTGATTCCATGTGTAATTATCTAAGAAACATACCAAGAAACAGGAACAATGTTGGTGCTAGCCCAGAACAAGCAATTGAGATTCCCGATTAGCGTTCCAAAAAGACTGAACAAATCCCAGTTGCTCCGAAAAGGAAAGAAAATCCAAGCAAGTCTAACCCGAAAAAGAGTAGATTAATTGATGAACCAGAAAGTGAGGAAGAAAGTGAAGATGAGATTAAGGAAGAAAAAGAACAAGAAATTCCTGAAGAACCTGTTCAACAACAAAAACCTCCGCGTAGAAAGGTATGGGCTCAAAAGCCAAAGAGAGTTTTCGTTTCTTGGAATGATCAGGTTCGTAATAGAATTAATTATTTGAAGTTTGGTAAGGAGATGGATCTTCCTAAGGGTATTATGAATAGTGCTTTTAAAGATTATGGTGTTACTTGTGACAAGTTGGGTTGGAAAGAATTGAGAGAAAGGAAGCTTGAGTATATTCCTACCTTGGTGCGAGATTTTTATGAAGGTTTAGCCTTTTCAAAAGAAGCAGTCGTGGTTCGCAAAAAGGTAGTTCCTTTCTCCATTGAGATTATTCGAAAATCATTGAAATTACCCAACTTTACTAGACAATGCCCTTTCCAAGAATCCCTTAATGATCCTTCTTTCGATTATGAATCCCTTTGGGGGAAAGTACTTGTTAATAGGGCTCCTCCAAAGAAGAAGATGCATACAGATCACGAGTTGGAAGCGAAAGTCAAGGTGTTGGAAGAGAACCAAGTGAAGAGGTTGCTACTTTAGGGAATGTTATGAAAGAGCTGGAACTTATCCGAAACATGCTAATGGGGGTGAGCACCATTCAACACGCCACCTATGGTCTACTTACGAAGGATAAAGTCCATGGACGCAACACCGATGACCAGCCACACGTTAGTTGAGATACGTTTTCTATCCCTTCCGCGTTTTAGTTTAGTTTAGTTTAGTTTATTGCGTTGAGTCTTTTTCGAGTCGTGGGGACACGACTTATTTTTAAGTTTGGGGTGGGGTTCGTTGCCTCATCCCAGTTTTTATGTGTTGCTTTCAATAAAATAATTTCGCAGTTGCGATTGACTGTAGAAGATTTTAAATGTCCCTTTAAGCATACTTTTGATAAATCTATGATAGTAAATAGTGGACTTTAGGGAATAGTATAAAACGCACCTAGAATTGCATGCGAACATAGGTAATTGATAGGAAAAATTAATGAACAATGCAAATAAAGTAAGCTTGTACTTAAGGAATATGTTTGGTGTGTAGAACGTGAAATCCTAATTAGTAGAGAACCCACTTAGATATGAACTAAAGACGAGCTATGTACTTAGGAAAATGATAGGGACAGATCTTTGTTAGCCATTTGTAGCCTTTTAGCTTGCTATCCCTTATATAAATATTATCCGTCTTAGCCCAATTTTGAGCCTGAAGCCTTTTATTTTGTCGCCACGATATAAGCCCATTATCCTTTAGATTATTAGGCATGACCAAATGACCCTCACTTGAATCACGATCCTAAGACTTGTCTCGAGCTTGAGTTTGGGGTGGAGGGTCCACATTTTGGGAATTACATTGGGTGGGGATTATATGTGTTTGTATTGAGGCACAAAAATTAAAAGATGATATTATTATTTGTAACCCTTTGCCGGGATTTGAAAAAAAAATTATAAGAGACATGACCTTTCACATCAAAATGAGGGTCATGGGTATCTTATACAAAAAAAAAGGAAATGAAAAATAAAATAAAAAGAAAGAAAGAATAAAAATAACTGGAAAAGTGGAATATTTTGAAAAATCATCTCAGTATATATTGGGTTGACATGGGGACGCAACATTAGCGCGTCAAATGGGTTGAGTGAGAACATTATATGAGTGTAAACTCAAGCTCGTGGACAGTTGTTGATGGTAAGTGAGGAGAGAGCCAAAAGCTCGCCTCAATTTTACCAAATATGCATACCACACCGTCCCTAAGCCTACGCTAAAACCGTAAAGTCCTCGTGATTCCTAAGTGCATAGTGAATTTATGATTCTGTTAATAGGGAATATACTTAGTATAGCGTTCAAAGCGAGTTAGGATTGAGGAACACCCTATAGCCATCATACAGAGATGAGTACAAGTGTAACCTTCAAGCATTGTTACTTTAATATATGATTGAGATTATTTGTGTTCGATTTTGCATGATAGGTGTATGTGTGATGTCTCCTCATTTGTGATAATATAATATACTTCAGAGACATCATTTTAGGCTTATTTATTAGTTTATAGGTCGATCTTAGCTTAATTTAGTGCACTTTCCTATTTTGAGTCTTGATTTGTAGAATTATTATTTTTAGAGCATATTGGGTTTAATTGTTTATTTAGTGTGAAGCTTTAAAGATAATTATGGAGATTAATTAGAGTCCAAGTCAAAGACTACAACTTATGGAAAGAGATATGCATGGAAATTGGAGATAGAAGGAAACTGAGTTCAATTAGGAAAAGGAAAAGCTGTCTAAATCTGGGAGTCTGCAGTACACGTCCAAAGATAGGCATTTTTACCTAAGAAATAGGCCGAATCTGGTGATTTCCTTCAATAGGGTCAAGATAATTCTGTTGCGATTCTTTTGGTATCTTATGGAGCTCAATCCGACCAATAACGAAGAAGATACGCTCAAAACGGTCCAGCAGTGTTTATCTTTATTTCCTTACGAATTTGAGTTGGGCTAGGAGTCCATTACTTAAGTTATCTCTAAAGAAACGAATTAGGTCAACCTATACACTATAAATACAGCCTCTTAACACTCTAAAAATCATCCTTGGCCAGACCCTAAGGCCAAGAGGAAGCTGCAACACAAGAGAAGAAGTCTGGAGGGAGCTGTGCATCAATCATGTCTCCTTCAACCTCTTATTTTGTAATTCTTTCTTCTTCTTTTCTTTGTATGAAATAATTCTCTTAGCTTAGGTTTTGCATAATGTATAAACTATGAATTCTAATTCTTCTATCTAAGTTCTTTGGGAATTATATGTTTTAATCTGATATTAGCTACTTACCTTTATATTTGATTATGTGTTTTGATTTAATGATTGTTTTCCTTGCTAGTGCACGAGTATAGGATTACCTTAATAGTAGTTAGATGGTCACCGTAACTGGGTGTTTAACTATTGAACCACCACATAACGTCAAGTATCGATAGCAGTTCTTACAAAACATACTTCTAACTAGATAGTCATTAGGGTTTGTTTTAATCACCGTATCACCAAGATTGCAGTATTTGCTTAGGGCCTTAGTGGCGTTTGATAACCCTATTTGAAATCACTTCTTGGTTGTGACGTAGCCCCCTTAGTCGCTCTCAAGGTCTAAGCTTGGGGAATTTAGAATCCCGACTAAGTATACCGAGAGCTAATATTCTCCCTTATGAACTAGATTTAATAGATAGAATTAGAAGGATTAGTGCATACTAGTAAAATCTAAGTTATATCTTTCATACTATCTTCTTTTCTTTTCTCTTATTTATTTTATTGTCTTTAGTTTAGTAGTTTAGTTTATTATATAAAGACCAAATAAATATCTATCTTTCTCTTCTTTATCCTTGCGTATTATTATCTAGCTTTAATATCTGCACTTGATAATTTGCATAAGTTCTCTCTAACTTTCGTCAGTCCCTGCGGAACGAATCTTCTTATCATTAAAACTTGCATACGTCCTGTAATACTTGCAGTACAGTGTTAGTTTAGGGTGTGTATTTGAACTTATTTATATCATTAATTTATCACACCTTAGGCCACACCAAGTTTTTGGTGCCGCTGCCGGGGACTACATCGTTAGTCCTTGTGCTTTTATTTTAGTTAGTTCTATTTTACGCTTTTCTTTTTAGTTTTTGTCTTTACAGATTCTTTTAGGCGAGAGCAGATTTATTAGGAAATAAAGGTTTCGTGCTATTAGATCCTGAAGAAGCTAATACAAGATGGAATCTCTAAAGCTCAAGGAGTTAAGCCAGCAACTTGAGGAATTACGAGAACAATCGCGAAAACTAGCTCAGAGGAATCTAGTACATGCCTCACCTTCATGTCCTAGTTGTGGAGCAAGAGATCACTCGTGGGGACATTGCATGAACAATCCAGCCTCAATTTCCTTCATGCCTTATCAAAGAGACCATTATTATGATGGTTATTATCAATCTCAAGGAAATTACGCTGACTATCAACACCCACAGAGTTACAATGGGGTCAGAGATCAACAGACGTATTATCATAATAACCATTATTATGATGATTATTATCAACCAAGACCACAATCTTACTATTCTCCACAACCTATCTATCAAGAAGCGCCGATTTATAATGAAGCTTATCAAGAACCACATCCTTATTCAATGCAGCAAACCATACAAGAACAACCTCCGAGTTTGAATTCAAGCATGGCTAAGATGATGAACCTAATTGAAAAGATGGAGAATAACCAGCAAAGAATCCAAAACTCAGATGATGCGATTGACAAGCTTGTGCAGACAATGTCACAAATGGTGGAAAAAACTAAAATCCTTGCAGAAAGGCAACTCCGAAGTGATACTAGTGCTCCAGAAAACAGAGTTTGTCATGCAGTTGAATTAAGAATTGGAAAACAACTACCTCCACCAAGACCAGAACCAGAACCAGTCCCTACTCCAGAAACGGGGGGAGAAAAAACAACAGAAGATAAGGTCGAAGAGGTAGTTGAACAAAAAAGTGTCCAAGAGAAGGCACCAGAAAAGAAAGAGAGCCCAGTGGTAACCAACACATGTCCTCCTCCACCATTCCCTTCACATGTCAGAAAGGACAATGACCTGGAATTCAAGAAGTTCGTTGACATGATGAACAAGTTAAAGATCAGCAGCCCGTTTGTAGAAGCTCTCACAAGAATGTCAAAATACGGTCAATTCATGAAGGACATTCTTTCTAACAAACGAAGATTCGAAGCTAAAGAGATGAATGGATTGCTAGAGGAGTGAGTGCTACAAATGAAATCGAGTTACCACCTATTCCCACGAAATCTTGGATGGCACCATCCATGATTATTAAGAATCGAGCTGAAAAGTTCGTGGGAATTAAAGGCAAAGGGTGGAAATTTCGTCATCCTTAATCAAGGTAACACGTCTAACTTTGAGAGACGTTAAACAAAAGTGCTATACGGGAGACAACCCGTAATTTCGTTTATGTTTTTACATTTTTAGTTTTTTTTTATTTATTTATTTATTTATGTTTAGCTTAGTTAATTTTAGTTGATATTGCATATTTGAGGAAGGTATTAGTGTTTTGATGATTAGGTATTGGAGAAATCGAGTTAGGGAAGCGAGTAAAAAAAAAAATTCGGACAGAAACTTCGGCAAGTCATATCTTTACGCTCGGATATCGAAATCAGGTGATCTTTGAGCCTAAACTGCATAACTTTTCGAGATCTAGCTGATGGGGAGGTTTTTGCCACGTGCGGTACACCGGACCTCAGCCGCGGTGCACCGCAAGGTAAAAACCCGTGCCACGGTAGCAGCCACGTGTTGTGTACAGAAAAGAAAAAAAAATATAGCTGATGGGTCCGGTATACCGGACCCTATACCACGCCATGCACCGCACAAACACGTGCCACGGGGTCCTACCACGGGTATTTTGACGTAGGAAGCGCGGAGCACCCCCGCGGTACACCGCACCCTGGTCCGCAGCTCAGAAATACGTGCCACGGGGTCCTACCACGGGTGTTAACCAGTGAGCAAAAATTTTCGAGCATCAGATGTCGCGGTGTACCCCGCGGTGCACCCCATGGTCCGCAGGGGTAGTCCGCACGAGCCGCCAGAGAGAGAAAATAAAGGGTTTCAAGGCTATATGAAGATCTAAAGCTTATTATTCCGAATTTATTAAACCTTAAACCTCTTTCTTCTCTCCAAAACTCTGCCAACTCCATTGAAGCTCATCAAAACCTTCACCAATCATCAAAACACTACCCAATTACCATGAAAACACATCGAATTCATTCTCCACATCATTACAAGGAAGATTCAACCACCTATATCATCCCAAAACACCTTGAATCCAAGATCAAAAGCTTAGATTTTCAAAAATTCATCCTACAATTTCTTAAATCCATACCAATCCATGAAGAATCCATCTTACCCACATAGAGAATCATCATCCAATCACCCTTCCTAACCCAAATAAAGCTTGTACAACCAATAATCAAGAGTTTCAAATTTCAAGAGTGGTTAAAGCTTTGAGTTGGGGGTCAATTGAGATGATTAAGAGAACATGAACATTATCTACTGTATGGGAGATGAAGAAATCAAGGTATTGGATTTAATTGAGAAGAAATCAAGTGAGAAAAGTCCTAGTTCCAATTCAAAGGGTAAAACAAGTCAAGAGAAGAGAGGTTAGCTAGTTGTGTTTGATTCGATATGCAAAAAGATTCTAACTTTAGTCAAGATAACAACACAACCTCTACAAATCAAAGATCTTATACCCAAAGAAAAAGAGAAAGCTTCAATGGCCATGACAGCTTCTCCGAAGTAACAATTAAAGGAACTACCTTTTTCTTATAAGATAGTATTTGAAGAAGAAGTTGAAGGAGAATACATGAAGATTCGTGGAGATTTGGAATGATGTGGTTGTTTGTGAATTGTATTATGTGAGGAGAAGAAGAAGATGTGGCACAGTTGATCTATGAGGAGGTGATACGAATTTTCGATCTCTCCCATGACGTTATTTAATGCAATATCCTATTATGATCACGTGTCTTGATCAAAAAGCGAATAAGAAGTTGGGTGAAGAAGATACATCAGATTTAATCCGAGTATCGTCAAGGTGAGGTAATAGCCTCGAAGAGTATGTTTTCTTTCTTCCCTACCATTTCTTTATGTGCAATATGTATGCTAGTTTTAAATTTTATTTTTCTTGAGTCTTTTTCGAGTCGTGGGGACACGGCTCATTTTTGAGTTGGGGGTGGGGATTCGTTGTCCTCATCGTCCTTTTTGTGTTTTTCATAAAATTTAAATTTTTTTGGGTTGAATTAGGCATAGAATATGTTGAATGTACCTATTTGAGCATGATTTTATTAGGTCAATGATAGTAAGTAGTATGTTTTTGAAAGATGTCATAAGTTTGTTTAGATGCTGGTGGGTCCTTGTGTGTTATAAAATAATGAAATAAAAGCAAAGGAATAAAGGATCCACAGACCGCAAGTGTACGGGTCGTACCAAGTAATAGATAAGTAAAATCGGGATTATCGTCTCCACAGGGATTTAAGAAGTTATTCTAACTTCGTGTTCAATATCAGAATAGATAGTTTTAATTGCTAAAGATAAATAATAAAGGTGTTTGTTTTCTAACTAACTAAATAATAAAATAGACAATAAAATAAACAATTAATAATTATGCAAGAAAGATAAGGATATGCAAGTATGAATCTATCCTATTGAATCTATGATTACTAAGAATAAGGGTGAATGGGAAATTTCGCAATAGTCGGGAATCTATAATCTCCTAGCCCCCGTCAGGGTGGACCTAAGAGCTATCCTACAGTATTACGAACCCCGTCAGGGCAATTATAAGCTACTTTCAGATGAATACTATTTTACCTCATTGGCTACGTGGTTAGTCAAGCCCGTCAGGGTCAAATAACGGATACCACGTGTCTATATCATGTCTGTAATTAAACCCCCCGTCAAGGTGATCACTCGCCACTAAGTGAATAGCCTAATTACTAAAACCTACCCTTGATTCATGACTTCAATGATAGTGAACAAGCACAAGAATATATTCAATGGAAATTAAGAACCAATTCAATTAAATACTAAAATCCCAGATTCAAATTAAAACAGAAAAACAATAATCAAAGGTTCATATAATTACAATCCTAAAGAGAAATTATGCATAAATAAACTTTTTGAATAAATAGCTTAGAAATACCTCATAGACAAAATAGATCTAATACTGATTTACCAAAGAATAGAGATGGAGAAGTGTTGAATTGATGTAGTTAAGCTCTAGCTCTTGCTTCTTCCTCCTCTAGATCCTCTTGATTGCTTCTATGATGAATTATTTGTGTATATTAAGCTTATGCAGCCAAGGGATGATTTTCTAAGGTTTAGAGCTGGTATTTATAGGTGCTAGGTCGAATTACTTGGAGTGGAAGACAAGTCAAGGACTCTTTAATTCGTAACCCTAAAATCTAGGAAAGGTAAGCTGAATTGATTTGGTCATATCTTTTTCAATACTTATCCGTTTGAGGAGTTCCAGTATATAAAACTGCTTGTCTCGGAAAGAGCTTTCCATTGGTGTAGACCATTCATCCAGAATCCATGCCAATCTTTAGTTATGGAATTATCTTTAAAACGTGGCTGGAATTTCATATTCACAAGGCAGCTTTATCTTTTCCTAATTGAACTCTACTTCCTTCTATCTCCAGATTTCTTCAAGATCTTCTTTCCTTATCTCCTTAGCATTGATTTAGCATCTAATTTATTTCCATATTATCTCTAAAGCTTCACATTAAATAAATAATTAAACCGCATATGCTTTATAAAATAATAAATCAATAAATCAAGACTAGAAATAAGAAAGTGCAATTTAAATTCAGGAAACTCGACTAAACACACTAGAAATATTCTAAGACTTTAATTATCACTTCTCCTCCTTGGATTGGTTTCTCATGAAATTCATAAACCTACTAACTTTGCATTAAAAATAAGTAAATTAACGCACAAAAACTCTATAAATGCAAATAGTCTAATTCCAAGGGGAGAAAGTGTAATATTGCAATTTAAGCACTAAAGTCTATATGAAAAGACCATTTTCAACCCAAAATGATGTCTCCTAAGGGCTTATATTTAGACCAAAAAGGGAGACATCAGATGCATGTATGAAAACAGGAAATAAAAGATAGAAAAGTTAATGAGCAATGCTAAGAAGTATGTTGAAACTTAGGGATAGTTATTTGGTGTGTAGAACGTGAGGTTTAAAATTAGTTGAAAACCCGCTTATCTATGAACTAGTAGTGAAAAAGTAATGAAATCTGGTAGTTAGAAAAATGACTAAGGCAGTTCTTTCATGATTAAAACACTTGAAGCCTTTAGACCTTCTCACCCTTTTATTTGATTATTGTTATTTATCCGTCTTAGCCCCTCTGAGCCTTTCTAAAGCTTTATTGAAACACATTATAATCCATACCCTAGTTTTTAGGACTTATCTATATGACCCGCACTCGAATCGCAAAACCTGAGACAACTCGTTTTAGAGCTTGAGTTTGGGGTGGTGGGTTTCGTCATTAGGGAACTTTGGGAGTTTGGAAATTGTAATTGTGATTTTATTGATGAGGAAATTGTTATTATTGTAATCCTTTGTCGGGGTAATAGTGAATGGAAAAGAAGCTACGAGCTAAATTTGCCAACAAGGGCATTAAAAAGAAAGAATATATATATAAAAAAAATAGCATGATATCTCGAACAACAAAAAGAGATTCATAGCTATATAAAAGAGAAATTGATATGAAAAGAATATATATTCGGACCGGCAAAGTGGATTTTAAATCATCAAAGGTTTTAATTGGGATTAATTGGGGATGCAAATCAAAAGCATCAATAAATTGGGTTGAGTGAGAACATCTTCGAGTGAAAACTCAAGCTCTAGGGCGATTCGTTGATGGCTAGTGAGGAGAGAGCCAAAAGCTCACTTTTCATTATCCAAATATACCACACCCGTCCTTAAGCCAAGTTATAACCAAGACCTTAGGATTTCTAACTGCTAGATGGAGAAACAATTGAGTTATTAGGTAAGTAGGTAAGTGGACCATTGGATGCTGTATTTGGGACCGATGAACAACCTATAGCCATTAACCTGAACTAAGTTATCACCCTCTCCTTCTGGCATTGCGAAATTAATCTTAACTTGAATTTATGGATTGTTGATTACGTGTATATTAAGCATAGTTGTGCATTATTTCTTAAGCATTACTACATGAGACTTTTTAGATATTTTGCTCTAGGATCATTCATTATGTTTTGTTCTTATTCTCCTCCTACTTCTTCTTCTTGACTACCCTACTGTTCATTACTTTTATTGTATCGGGACGATACAACTTTGAGTTGGGGGTCTTGATGTCTCCTCATTTGTGATAATATAATATACTTCAGAGACATCATTTTAGGCTTATTTATTAGTTTATAGGTCGATCTTAGCTTAATTTAGTGCACTTTCCTATTTTGAGTCTTGATTTGTAGAATTATTATTTTTAGAGCATATTGGGTTTAATTGTTTATTTAGTGTGAAGCTTTAAAGATAATTATGGAGATTAATTAGAGTCCAAGTCAAAGACTACAACTTATGGAAAGAGATATGCATGGAAATTGGAGATAGAAGGAAACTGAGTTCAATTAGGAAAAGGAAAAGCTGCCTAAATCTGGGAGTCTGCAGTACACGTCCAAAGATAGACATTTTTACCTAAGAAATAGGCCGAATCTGGTGATTTCCTTCTACAGGTCAAGATAATTCTGTTGCGATTCTTTTGGTATCTTATGGAGCTCAATCCGACCAATAACGAAGAAGATACGCTCAAAACGGTCCAGCAGTGTTTATCTTTATTTCCTTACGAATTTGAGTTGGACTAGGAGTCCATTACTTAAGTTATCTCTAAAGAAACGAATTAGGTCAACCTATACACTATAAATACATCCTCTTAACACTCTAAAAATCATCCTTGGCCAGACCCTAAGGCCAAGAGGAAGCTGCAACACAAGAGAAGAAGTCTGGAGGGAGCTGTGCATCAATCATGTCTCCTTCAACCTCTTATTTTGTAATTCTTTCTTCTTCTTTTCTTTGTATGAACTAATTCTCTTAGCTTAGGTTTTGCATAATGTATAAACTATGAATTCTAATTCTTCTATCTAAGTTCTTTGGGAATTATATGTTTTAATCTGATATTAGCTACTTACCTTTATATTTGATTATGTGTTTTGATTTAATGATTGTTTTCCTTGCTAGTGCACGAGTATAGGATTACCTTAATAGTAGTTAGATGGTCACCGTAACTGGGTGTTTAACTATTGAACCACCACATAACGTCTAGTGTCGATAGCAGTTGTGACAAAACATACTTCTAACTAGATAGTCATTAGGGTTTGTTTTAATCATCGTATCACCAAGATTGCAGTATTTGCTTAGGGCCTTAGTGGCGTTTGATAACCCTATTTGAAATCACTTCTTGGTTGTGACGTAGCCCCCTTAGTCGCTCTCAAGGTCTAAGCTTGGGGAATTTAAAATCCCGACTAAGTATACCAAGAGCTAATATTCTCCCTTATGAACTAGATTTAATAGATAGAATTAGAAGGATTAGTGCATACTAATAAAACCTAAGTTATATCTTTCATACTATCTTCTTTTCTTTTCTCTTATTTATTTTATTGTCTTTAGTTTAGTAGTTTAGTTTATTATATAAAGACCAAATAAATATCTATCTTTCTCTTCTTTATCCTTGCGTATTATTATCTATCTTTAATATCTGCACTTGATAATTTGCATAAGTTCTCTCTAACTTTCGTCAGTCCCTGAGGAACGAATCTTCTTATCATTAAAACTTGCATACGTCCTGTAATACTTGCAGTAGAATGTTAGTTTAGGGTGTGTATTTGCACTTATTTATATCATTAATTTATCACACCTTTGGCCACACCAATGTGTATACTAGTTCCTAGAGTTTTGCTATATGAGATTTATTTTAAGAATTGCTTTAGGTTTATTTGCTAGCTTCTACCTTCTCTTGCAATGAATTTGTCCCCTTTTGTTTTAATTTTACTTTGTCGGGACGACAAAGGTTTGAATTGGGGGTCTTGATGTCTCCATAAATGTTCTAATTTTATGCCCTTGGGAGACATCATTTTTGGTGTTTATTCGTTTATTTTGATAGACTTTTGGACTAAATATGCATTAATCCGAATTTCCTCTTTTATTTCTAGCATTTTTAATTTATTAAACTTTTGCGCATAATATTGGGTATATTAGTGAAAAGTTTGCAGGTTTTGAATATTAGCTAGAAGAGGAATCCGAGAATAAAGTCAAAGATCGTGATATGGAGTCAAAGCATGAAGACAAATCCCGAAAGAATTGATATTTTAGAGCTGCAAATCTGGAAAGTTGCCAATGATTTCTGATTTCGAGCCACCTAATAGTAGATTTAGCCGCTGACTTGCGAAGAGATGCCACAATTGAGTTACGGAACTTTAGCAACTGGAATGCGGTCAATCCGAGTTGAAACGAGTCGGTTACAGTTGTTTTAGTGGATGTGGTGCAGCAGTTACGGGATTTTAGGCTAAGATAATGGACTTGGGCCTTTATTATTTCATTTAAACTTTAGCCTAAGGTCCAAGTCCGATTTTAAGAGTATATATAATAAGGGTTATGATTTCTATTTTTCACACAATTCACTTTTTACAAAAGAAAGCATCAGAGAGAAGTCAAGGCAAGGAAGAGGAGAAAGCTACAGAGCTGGAGACGGTCTATATCTCCAAATCATAACTAATCTAATTCCGAAATTAGGTTTTTCTTTTATTTCTTTCTGTAAAACAATATGAATACTTTTATTTCTGTTAATTTAGTTTTTCTCATTAGCATGAGCTAATCTCATTCAGTGCTTGAGAACGCATAATGGGTTAATCGCAATTTGATTTCGTTTCATATGTTTGGATTTGGGATAATTATTATTTAAATCAAATTCGGTAAATTATATTTTTCTTTAATTTGTATTTTATTTACAGTTATTAACCTGAACAATTGATAATAGGACTTAGTATCTAGGCTATTCCAATTAGTGGCGATTGGATCACCTTGACGGGGGGTCTGGGTACAGAACTAATTAACGAATATAGGTTAGAAATTATTTGACTCTGACGAGCTTAATTAAACCTATGACCTATTGGGTGATTTAGACTTAATCACTTGAGAGTGGACTATAATCACCCTGACGGGGTTTGTAGCACTTAAGAGTATCTCCTTAGTCCACCCTGACGGGGGTAAGGAGAATTTCGAGTCCCGACCAATATAAATTTACCAATTTGTCCCTTAAACAATGTATGAAATGAATGATAATTAGGAGAAATCCTTGCATCTCTCAAGTACTTCCTTCTCATCTTGCGTAAACACTTTAGTTTCTTGCGTCTAGTTAATTACTTGCATTAATTTAGTATTTTACTTTATTGTCTTAGCATAAGAAAACCAAACAAACAAACAATTAAAATCATTTACTTGTTTTAACGTGCAATTAACTACTATCTGATAAGCATTAGAGTCAACCATTCCGTCCCTGAGAACGAATCTGTTTTATCACTTATATTACTTGGGACAACCGTACACTTGCGGTTGTGGTTCTCTTATCTTTATTTGCATTTTTCTAGAAAACACAAAGGACCACCATGGACTGAGGAGCGACAGACCATGTAGCCAAAGACCGAGAGGCATATGTAGAGTACCGTCGGATTCCAGAGGGATCAAGGTGGATATATGTAGGAGACAACAATAAAGTTGAAGTCAAAGGAGTTGGCACTTGCAAGTTGAACTTGCGAGGTGGTCAAACCTTGTTCCTACATGATGTACTTTACACACCTGACATTCTACGGAACTTAGTCTCAGTCACTGTTCTTCTAGGATTAGGTTTTTATATGCATTTTCATAACAAACAAGTAGATATCTATTATGACGCTAAGTATTATGGTTCTGGTTTTATTTCGCATGGTTTAATTGTACTAGATGATGATAACTCGTTTAATAGTTATTATATAAGTAGTTGTTTTTCTACTAATACTTCTTCTTCTAGTATTTCTAATGTAGAAGAAAATGTATGGCATGCTAGATTAGGTCATATTCGTCAAGACCGTATGAATTTGTTGGCTAAGGCGAACCTTTTGGGTTCGTTGACTAAAGTCAACTTGCGAACTTGTGAAAATTGTCTAGCAGGTAAAGCAAAACGGAAACCATTTGGAAAGGCTAAATGAGTCGAGTACCCATCACAAGTAATTCATTCAGACATCTGTGGCCCAATGAGTGTTCTGACTAGACGTGAGGAACGTTATTTCATCACCTTTATAGATGATTTCACTAGGTTTGGTTATGTCTACCTGATTTCTCATAAATCTGAAGCATTGAAATGTTTTATAACATTTATCAATGAAGTTGAGTTTCAGTTAGCGAGGAAGGTGAAAAACCTAAGAACCGACCGAGGACGTGAATATCTATCTAATCAATTTAAAGAACTGTGTGATGAAAAAGGGATAGTAAGGCAACTTACAATTCCTAGAGAACCACAACAGAATGGTGTGGTTGAAAGGGGGAATAGAACACTCCTAGAAATGGTTAGGTCTATGATGGCACAAGCAAATCTTCCAATATCTTATTGGGGAGATTCCTTTCTTACCGCCTGTTATATACTTAACCGAGTACCCACAAAGACTTCTTATGAACTATGGACAGGTAGGAAACCTAATCTGTCATACTTGCGACCTTGGGGATTGGCAGGCTATGTTCATGATCTATCTCATAAGTATGAGAATTTAGGTCCATGAGGCAAGAAGTGTATCTTTATTAGATACCCAGATCACTCTAAAGGATATGTGTTTATTGGTGAACATAACGATAGGGGTCTTACAGAAATTGAGTCACGAGATGTTACATTCTTAGAGAATGATTTTCCTAGTAGAGGTGAGGTTGACAGAAATTCCATTTTATGTGAATTAAATGAGTTTCAGGACGATGATATGCAAACAAATGTGACACCTGATGAGGTAACACATACTCAAGAAATGGAGACAGACACTCCTCTAAATATTGAGATGGAAGAAACCATTGCATCGTCTAGTAATCATATTTCTCAATATTCTCAACTTAAGAGAAGTGCTAGAGGTTTAGTTCCTCGTCGTCGATTTGAAATCGAAGGAGAAGTCTTTATGATAACTCCACAAGACGAAGAAGAACCTCAAACAGTTAATGAAGAACTTTCATGTCCTGCTAAGAATGAATGGAGAAAAGCAATGGAAGAAGAAATGGAGTCGATGAAGAAAAACCAGGTATGGGAACTGGTTGATCTCCCGAAAGGACATAAGGGAATTGGGAACAAATGGGTTCTCAAAAAATAAAGAGAAAACCTGACAATTCCATTGACAGGTATAAAGCTCGCTTGGTAGCGAAAGGCTATACTCAACGGGAAGGAATAGATTTTGAGGAAACATTTTATCATGTTGTTAGATTTACCTAAATACGTCTTATTTTAGCTATTGTGGCGCATCTCGATCTGGAGTTGCACCAAATGGATGTTAAAACTGCATTTCTAAATGGAGATTTAGAAGAGGTAGTTTTCATGGAACAACCATCGGGTTTCGTTGCAAAAGATCAAGAGAATAAAGTATGTAGATTGTTGAAATCAATCTATGGTCTTAAGCAAGCCTCGAGACAGTGGAATTTGAGATTTCATGAGGTCATCTCGTCAAATGGATTTGAGATGATAAGTGAAGACCACTGTGTTTATTTTAAACGTTCCAAGAAAAATTTCATGATTTTATCTCTATATGTGGATGACATCCTATTAGCTGGGAATGATAAAGAGTTTATTCAAGCTAATAAGGAGTGGCTAGCTTCTCAATTCGATATGAAAGATATGGGAGAAGAAAATTATATTCTTGGTGTTAAGATTCACAGAGATAGGTCTAGAAGACTATTATCTTTATCTCAAGAACCTTACATCATAAATATACTTGAGCGTTTTGGTATGACTACGTGCAATGCCATTGACACTCCTATAGCAAAGGGAATAAACTTAACTCTCGACATGTGTCCTAGTACTATAGAATAGAAACAGAAAATGTCAACAGTACCATATTCTAGTGCCATTAGTAGCCTTATGTATGTTATGATGTGTACGAGACCAGATATATGTTATGCAGTAGGTTTAGTTAATCGTTTTCAATCGAACCCTCGACAAGAGCATTGGAAAGATGGGAAAAGGATATTGAGATATCTAAAAGGCGCCAAAGATCATGCCTTATGCTTTCGAGGAGATAGATTACACCTAGAGGGATATACAGACGCTGATTGGGCTGGTGATATAGATGGCCGTAAATCCACTTCAGGTTATGTATTCTTGCTAAATAATTGCGCAATTTCATGGAGTAGCAAGAAACAAACCTGTGTAGCTTTGTCAATGATGGAAGTTGAGTTTGTAGCTTGCTCAGCTGCAGTTCAAGAGGCTGGTTGGCTAAAAAGGTTCTTTGAACATTTAGGATTCTCTGGTGATAGTGGGAGTCCAATTACAATATATTGTGATAGTCAAGCGGGAATGTCTTATGTGAAAGATCCAAAATATCACAGCAAGACCAAACACATTGATATAAAGTATAACTTCGTTAGAGATATAATTGCACAAAAGGATGTTACTTTGCAATATATACCCACACGCAATATGCTTGCTGATCCATTCACAAAGGCTATCCCAAGGTATGTATTCATGGATCATGTTAGATCTATAGGATTAAGCAAGATATAATGTATGAATTATTGCTAATTTATGTGCATTCTATGTATATATTTCCATTAGTATGTTTATTTAACTGTTTATTTTAATAGTATCATGTTTGATATATATTATATTGCGTGTGATTTTGTAAGTATGTATGTCCTATAGACTGAGATTGGCCCTGTCACACGGGCAACCGACTTTGACATAAGAAGTGCGCAAGGATGAGACTAACTCATAGTAGTGAAGAACTCTTAGGATAACTTGAGTTAAGATAGTCACCTTAACTAAGTATTAAGATGAGATCATAAACATGGATAAAATATGTCAAGCTTATATTATGATCGAAGTAGAATCCCACTGTCTACTTAGTCTATAATAGCCAGATATGAATAGCTTGATTGATTTGATAGAAGGGTTGACTGATCGAAGAATTCATCTTAGGCAACGAGGCTTGTCTAATTATATATATGTATGGTATTTGTAAAATTGTGACATACATTTTGAGATATACGAATAATACCATAACACGTGTGTCATACCACATGTGCTTTCGACCAAAAGGAAGTGAAGAATTGATCCCTGTTTCTTCAATGTGTGATGCCTTTGATTTGTGTCCTATTACTTTTAACTATATCTTGATATTTTGATTAGGTGTATGCTACTTTGAACACATTACCAATGATCATGAATGATTCGGTCTAATGGGGTATGTTTGGGAAAGCAACCTAATCATTATAAAAGGATATAAGTGTAAAGGGAAGATTAGAATTGTGTATCAAAATGTGTGCTTGCAGGTTAACCGATCATGTAAGTCAATACGGACTATAACATGATAGTGAGACACATAAACGAAATGACAGTGGACTCTTTTTCACATAGAAGTTGTGATATATATTTGAAGGGGTCCGAGTTACTGTAATGTGATACAACATATTTTTAGTCTGAGGTACTACAAGATATGTAAGGAATAAAATTTCATTTGAGCAACTATGTACCCTAACAGGTTAATAGTAACATATGCTCGTATGCTTGTCGGTCGCACGACCTATTTGTCAAGTATGATAAATTATTGTAGTATTGTGTATATGAGAAAAAATTTGGAAAATTTAGCTGTATGGGAAGGTGTAATGCACGTATCTAACAGTACGATGGTAACTCCATCATGTGCGAGTGGGAGAATGAAAGAAATAAAAAATAATAATAGCTTTATCTCCATGTGACCCATGATGGGTTAACATGAACGTGCTAAGATAGTTACCTGGGTTTAACTGAAAGAACTTACCCACTAAGATAGTACTTGGGGTGGAGATCATGGGAAGGTGGTTTATTATCAGTTAATAAACCAACGCTTCCTGGACTCTATAAATAGGAGTCTCTTACTCCATCTTCAACACAGCTTCAAAGCACACAAAAAATTCTTCAGCAAAATTCCTATTCTCTTATTCCATTATACGACAAAATTCATAGACACTTAGGTGGTGAAAACAAAGGGCTTAATTCTAGTAATTAAGTTCAAAATCAGAAAGTAAGAATTCAGAAATCATCAATCCGCTGCGTAAGAGGTTTGTTTAAAAACCTTTACTATTTAATTTCATAGGTAACAAATATCTTGAGGTATCCTCTCGATAATCTCCACTTATACCTTATCAGGTCCCAAACAGTTAGAATTTTCCCATGCTCAATATGATCAAAATTATTTACATACTCCGAACCTCTATGCATACTACTCATAAATTGATCAACACGAATCATGTTACTCTTAGTCTCAATATCCCTAAAATGTCAATATTTTTACGCCTTATCAAGTCTATAACACCTCGCCTCTTATGAGTAGAGCCGAAACCCCTAATATTCCATGATGTAGTGATCATTAAAGAGATTTGGTGGGTTTCCCTATATTTGCGCTCTTAAGATTTGCGCTATGTGTTCGCCAATACATTCTTTTTAGTCGAATATATTCCTATTTTAAATAAGTTTCCTCTTATACACCTCTCGTTTCTTCATTCTCCTACTCACCACAAGTTGAAACGGCTTTTTCGTCTCCCCGTTTACCCCAAACTCACTTGGCAAAAAGGATACGTCATTAAACTCACCCATTATTTCTTTACCCGCTTTCCTTTCGTTCACTTTTATATTTGAGTAATGATATATACCACCCAAATTCATACCACCCAAATGTCACCCAATGACGTGGCGTGAATTGATTGGTTACAAATTATTAATGCATTTATTTTCTTGATTTGATTAAAGATTTGTAACCAATCAATTCATTCCACGTCATTGGGTGATATTTGGGTGGTATGAATTTGGGTGGTATATATCATTACTCTTTATATTTATACGTTGCTTATTATTTTCCCCATAACTTGTATCATGAATGTGGTGCCTTGTCTCTTTGTTATTATCCATATCAAAAGCTTACGAATCTAAAAGGAGCAAGCTATTCACCTTTCCATTTTCGGACACAGTAGCTACATTTACGGTAGCAAAAGCTGCTTCTTTATATTTAGCATCTTTTTCGGTTGTGTTTTTCACTTCTTGTACTCGATCAGAACCAGTACTATGCGGATCCATACCAGATCGGTCAAACCTAAAGTCTCACACCTATCTTGTTCAATTCCTTCCGTAGACCCAAGTGCTGATTCCCAAATAAATTGGTTCGCACCTGCTATGTTACGCGCGCTGCTTCTTTTAAATTTTCCTACAATATTACTGCTCTTATGTACAGCTGTGTCTCTTTGCCTTGTTACATTTAAACTAGTAAGAGCTCAGTCAGACCCATCTGTATTTCGCTCAACAGCTGCGTTTTCACTCTGCAAAAGATGGATCTTAGCAGCAGTATTATTCCTCTCGCCTGCTACTGCAGTAATGATATTAGAATCTACTCGGTCCCACCCAACCTCTTCACGTGTACCCTTATGCACTTGCATAGCTACATTAATATGTTGTTTATACTAGCTTGGACAAACCCTTTCAGCGTTTCGTCAATACCATATATAAAGGAGCTGGAAATCACATGCAAATTGCTATTTTTATGTGCTGACATAGCATCTCCATTTGAGTTATCTTTACACTTAAAAACTCTATTACCGGCTAAACTAACCCCTCCTCCTCTTGTACAAGGCGTGTCCTCAAAGAAACATTTAGCTTCCATGTGCCCAATAGCTTTACATCTACTACAACTTGGAGGTATGTTTTCATATTCGACAAGGACCCGATACTTTTTTCCATAGTATGATCCAAAGTCAATAACGGTTTTTCTCTCCTTTTTCAAGTCCAAATTAAAAGCACTCTTAGGTAGCTTATGGCTTCACTTTCAATAGTAATACCATCGGTACGTAAAAGCTTACCCACTTGTGAATCTAGTTTCGCTAAACCATGAAAAGTGCGAGCTTGTTCCGAAATCTTTCACAAGATTCTCCAAGTTGGTATTTTTGTGATCTCAAGGTGTCTATAATTGAAGAATTTGGGGATCTCAGTAAGTAATAATAATCTTCTATAGAAAAGAAAAGGACCCTTTGAAAGAATACTTATCCTATCCTCGTCTTTTGTCAAATTTAACATCGAGCCACCCACTTGGGTGTCTTCGAACTTTACATCCAACTTTCCAGTCTCTCAATATTATTCTTATATCTTTCATATCCGGGAGATTTATTTCCGCCAACATATCCAATAAGTGAGCACCCAAAAACTTGTTCCAAAGTTATAAAATCACTCTCCAATAGTTGAAGCATCTCCTCCTCAACAGGTTCGAAATATTGCAACTCCATCCTTACTGAAACTCTCCTATTTTCAAAAGCACATTTTCATAGTCCAAACGATTTGGATGTCCGGTGGGTAACTTCCAGACTTTTAAGACCGACGGTTTCCAGTCTCTACCACGGGTCGCACGGTGGCCATTTCACATCCAAGATGGACCACATTCTTTGGTACACAAGTGTTCTCAACTAAAGCCTCTTTTGCCCCTTTTCAACCAAAGAACTTGGTTTTGGCATTCTCTTTCTTTATTCAATCGTCCCGATCAGGACATCTGTTATACCACGTCTCACCCTGTAAAGCAAAGTCTACGTAGCAGAGCGACCTCATCTTACTTGCTTCTGGCACTAGATAATAGGCATTCTGGTATGGTAGGAATACTACTTTTTAGGTCGATGGTCGTACTTGTGATGGCCCAAGAGGGCTTGTCCAAAGCAAAAAAATGAAGTCTGTGGCTGAACACCGGTCTTTATATATATATTAAAGCTTCCGCTACTTGTCTAATGAGGTTTATTTGGAAAGCGAGCGATGATCAATCAATCTGTCCGTCTTTCCTCCTGGTCCTGCTGTATCTCTGTGTTATAGTCTGAATACTCATAAGGTTGGGTTGGCCCCTCCCATTCTGTCTCGACCGTAAAGCCGACCCATGAATTCTTTAGAGCAGGCCGGCAGGAGGGGCTGTCTGAGGAAAACGTGACGAAATTCCATTTTTTTATCAAACATGTAGTAAGCAACTAGTTCTTCCTAAATTTTATCAACTATTTGCTTATTGAATCTAACTCAAGCTTTAGAGAAACGTTTTTTTAGCCTCAATGGAGGTATCAAAAGCACGTAAGCTAGCAAATTTGGCACCCAAAAGCCCAGATTTATGGACCAAAGCTTCTCCCTCAAGGGAGGAGAGCTTTGGCCGAGAAATAGAAAGTGGGGACTCGGCTTCCAAGCATTGCAAAGAGATCTCACAACTATGAAGATAAGTTGGGGGATCAATCTCCCCTGATTCATTCAAGTGGCAAGCTTCAAGATCTTCTTCCTTAATAGTTGGTAGTTAAGGGTTTTGGTCTACCCAAGTTTCATTTATATCCACCACATTTACTACCTTCAGAGTACCAAATAGACCATTTTCCGGTGATTTATGAACTAGCGTGGGGCTACTCATAGTCGAACAAGATCTGGTATCCGGTTTGCCCAAAATGTGAGGTTTTTGGGATCTAGTGGTTCATTAGCGGAGAAAATTGTTAGTCAATTAGATTTTTCCAAGTGTGGACTAACGACGTTGACTCAATTGTTTGATATTCACTTAAATAAAACCATTGAGAAGTGAATGAGAAATTGAGTATAAAAATTTGGAGAACAAAAAGAAAGAATTTTAGAAATATATCTGCATATCCTGAGTTTTGAACACGGGACGTGTTACAAGTAATTCAAAATGAGATCTGTTTTGGTCACGTGTGTGTAAATAAAACAATAAAGAAAACGTTACCAAAAATTCTATCTTGTGACCGTTATCTTAGCGCACGTGTAAACTCAAACCTGTTGTCACTGAAGCAACGTGTTGTTTCATGTCATGCTTCAATGGTTAAATGTCTCCTAATTTGAACAGACACGTACCCATCGAATGGTGTTGCATTGCCTCTTATTCATTTCTATAAATAGGGAGGCCTCCCACCATTTTTTAAAAGAAGAATCAGAGAAATAAAATATAAAATATTTACTAGGGTTTTTTGCATATCCATATTACAAAAGTTTTGAGAGAGAAAGACAATACATTTTTAGTTCGCCGTTGTCAATCTTTGTGTAGTGCTGCTATCGATTGGCTTGAGTCCGTTGTATCCTGGGAGATCATCGCTATCAATTGTGAGCACCATAGCAGGGCGAATAGATCTTAAGGACATTGAACCAAGTTCAAGCCTCAGAATTTCTTTTTGCATTCGGTACTGTAAGTTTATCAATTATATTTCTTAATCCTGCATTTATATTTAGTTAAATTTATTTGTTTACATGTTTTAACATACCAGAAACAACAAAAATATGGTGTGTACTTTTAGCATCTCCTGGGTCCAAATTGGACAGGGAAGATACTCGATCAAGTGTTGTTGGTGAATGGCTCATCGTGTTGGTGAAGAAAAGAGAAGAAATTTATGAGATATGCGCTAAATCAGAGTGATTTAGGAGGAAACCCTCTAGTCTTTCTCTGAGAAAATAAAAATGAGTTATTATAAAAAAAATTAATGGAAATAAAAATAGTGTAGTATAGTACTTGTGTATGTGTTTGTATGAAAGGAAGGGGAAATGTTTTAAATTTGAGTACATAAAAATACTAATATTTTTATATGAAATTGATGATATGTTGCGTATGTATATATGAAAAGTAGTGAAAGAAGTAAGCCCATTAAATTGTACTAATTGTACTGTTAGGTGATAAAAGAAAACAAGTAAAGAGAAATATAAAATATATATATATATATATATAAAAGGATTAGAAATTAGATTTAAAGTGATAAAAGAGAAAATAAAGAAAAGTTATGATTAATTAGTTTGTAAAGTTATTGGTGATATATTATTAATTTAAATTATTATTGTAATGAATTAACAATAAATTATACTTTAAGGAAGTCTTGTAGTTGAAAGCACGGATTGAGGTAAGTTGGACTCCGTTCTTTATGTCGATTTACGATATTGTGTTATTGGCATTTATTTAAATTGTACATATTGAGATCACATGAAATTGATTATATTTTGTGAAATACATTTAGTTGTGTACGAGACCAATATGTGTTATGTGATCATTAGGGTTGCGACACCTATCTGATAGGTGAAATTGTCGAGGTACTGAGGTAGCACTAAGTATTGCGGTAGTATTGATTGTGGTGTGTCGTAGGTGGAAAGATCCACTACGGGTGTATGGGGTGGTCCTATATGTTGCCCAGGGGATCGGAGATGGGAGGAGCATACGATGGTACTAGGGTCGTGTACCGAGGCATTAGTGAGTGCTTAATATTAATTATCGTTATCGCAGCTCTAAGTAGTGTGTGTGCATGATCATTTATATTCGAGACGAGTGATGACCGGTTATTAAATAATATTATGTCATACCTGCATTTAACTTATATGTCATGATAATAATTTGTGTTATAATGGACGTTTCGACTTATTGAACTTGTGTAGCTCATTTTAATTGATTGTGCAGGGGAATGTGCCGGGAAAAGTGGGTTAGGAAATCCCCATGAGAGATAGTGTATAAACCACCATAATAATTACTAGTTGGCGTTTTGAACCAGTTGTACAGGCAAGTCGAGATACTATTTCTTAATAGAATTTTTAGAACGGTAAAATATACAAATATTCGTGTTTTAAAATTGATAGATATATAGCCTTATACTTATCTGAATTTTGTTAGGTCGTCTTACAGGCTTATGTGGTTTGATTTGAGTCTGTGGTATATGTGGTTTGATTTGAGTCTGTGGTATATCGAGCCCTTGGTTTTGGTGGTGGAAATTCGGAACGTGACAATGTCAAAGGAGAAAGAAGAAAAAGACAAGAGAGAGAAAGTAGTCACAAAACCATAACTACCTTAGGAGAGAAAAACTATACAGATTTTCATCCTATTTTTATACGCATGTTGGTTGTTAGATCTCAGTGTCTTAAAAGTTTCACTGTGCCAATTCTCATAACTAACAAGTTATTTATAGCTTAATAGAAATAATTTGAAAACTCACATTTAAGATTAAAAAACCTTACACATAATGAATCCAATCAAGGTAATCAAGAAACATACATAAGTATTCTAACAAGTTTTTTCAAGTCATTAACATTGTTTAAACTGAACATATAAACTCAACAAGAAAAGCTACAGGGATGGTTTTGTCTCCACATTAATTTCCTACATGTGGGGGTTGCCAGCCATTGCTAGTAACGTGGCAACCAGTTTAGCAGCAGCTGACTCTCTCGCTTCGCATGGACCAAGGCACACCACACCCTCACCGAAAGCCTCAAAATCTATCCCTTTTAGAGCTACTTTAGCAAGAAATCCGCCTGAAGATATCCAATGATGAGTACAATTTGTCAATCTTTAACACAAGATTTTTTGCTGGCATGAAATTAATTTAAATTCTTACCAGCTGCCGCTGACACGACATATCTAGGAAGGGCCCAATCGTTCTCATAACACATATCATTCAACTCCTTCTGAGAGACATATTAGACAACATTATGTACATCTTACTGTTAAACATAGCTCAAATATATACAAGAAATTTTTAAAGGAAGTTTTCCTACTCTTGCCTTATGATTGGAAGTCATAAAACACGAGTACTTTGAAATAGCGGTGCAGTACTAAGAGAAACAGATTTTGATATGGAAACAATAGTATTTAGAAGGGTACGTACTACTACGATCATATAAGCTAAGTTTACTAGTTTGATACATGTGTAGTAAAAAAAATGCAAAGGCTAGCTAATGCATACCTGGCATGCAGATTGTTCAATAAGGACAGCTTCAGACAAACTTTCTGGCCTCAGGGACTGAGTAGAGGAACTACCTCCACCTTGCTGCTGATTGAACTGCTACAACAAACAAATTATGCAAACTAATATTAGCTGGCATCAATCAACGGAGGAAGCAAGGGCCCAAAACAAATGGTATTACAAGTATTATTGTCTCGTAATAGGGTAATTTTAAATGTGTTATTGAAGAACTACAACCCCTACCCTTCTAAAATTCTACTGCAATAATGATAAAGATATATAAAAGAAAGAATTTCATTGACAGCTTGTGCTATTTCTGATAAAGAATTTTTAACCTCGGTCAAATTAGTTTTCTTGACGGAATTAAAGCAAGAAATAATATGAATAAGCAAAACCAATAAAGGTTCATATAGGCAACAGAAGCTTTAGATAAGAAAGCTACCTCAACATTTGCACCTTCAAGAGAAGCTTGTGTGACACTGTCTTTTGATCTCCTTTTCTGATAAACTCTTAAAGTAGAGTTTTCCTTCTTCTCAGCCTCGTTTTGGTAAGGACCTTGTTCATCATGCGCCCTTTTACCAATAGAATCCGTCGAGATCCCATCCTTATCAACTTCCATAAAAGGAACTTTTTCTTTACCCTGAAGGTTCATAAATGCATTAGAAATTTGTGAAACATATATATAGAATGAGGTTATTGTTGATAACATCCTCATTAAACTATCTAATTGTTCTTTTATGCCTTCAATAATCTATTTTATAAAAAAATGCCTAATGAAGTAAATATTTATAGAAAACATCCCCTTTATATTTTCTATGCTTTTACTACCCTTATTATTAAATATATTATTTTATTTTAATATAATATTAATTTTTAAATATTAAACAAATAATAGGGTACTTCTTTCTCCTCCACCACCACCACCACCACAACCACAACCACCATGTATGTAACCACCACTACATCCACCACAACCATCACCACCTCCACCACCACAACCACCACCACCACCACCTACTACTACTAATTCCATCGCACGCGCGCGTCCGTGAATTTTTTTTTAAAATCGTCATAACTAATTCAAAAAAAAATCATAAAATTAAAAAAATTGTATTTTTAAATAAAGCAAATTAATATTTACGTCTATGAATTTTTTTTGAATTTTTTCGAATTTTTTTAATTTTTTTTTCGTAGACACGGATTTCCATGTTTTAAACATGGAATTCCATGTTTTAAACCGTGAAATAAACATGAAATTCCATGTTTTAAACCGTGAATTTTCATGTTTTAAACATGGAATTCCATGTTTAAAACATGAATTTTCGTGTCTGCGGAAAAAAAAATTGAAAAAATCAAAAAAAATCAAGTAATTCAGAAAATTCCGAAAAAAATCATAGACGTAAATATTAATTTGATTTATCCAAATATAATTTTTTTTTTTTTGATTTTTTTTGAATTAGTTATGACGATTTAAAAAAAAAAATTCACGGACGCGCGCGTGTAGTTATTAATTTTTTCTTATTTTTTAATTGTTAATTATAAGGGTAATTTGGGATGAGGTTGTTTTCAATAAATATTTTATTCTAGGCACCTTTTTCTAAATAAGTTTTTTAATAGTCATCAATCATCAATTGACTCTTAATTTAATGCTTTTTCCAATACTAGATCTAAAGAAATAGTTACCTCAACAATTACACTTTGAACAGAAGCTTGTAAATCTTCATCCATTGGGAAAAATAGAGCACAGTCATCATCATCATCATGTTTCTGCATTACAAGTTCAGATAATTTCCTTGGCTTCAGAGACTTTCTTTTGGTTTTGTTCCAAAAGCTTGTAGGCTTCAGAGACTGAATAGAGTCACAACCTCCAGTTTGCTGCTGATCGCACCGCCACAACAAACAAATATTAGCGGGCATCAATTAATGGAATAAGCAAGTGCCCAAAACAAATCGTATTACAAGTATCTCCCTTTCTTTGAAAAAAAAATTCATAAGAATGTAATATTTAATGTATTATTCAAGAACTAAAACCCCACCCATCTAAAATTCTATTGCAATATTGAAAAGGACATATAAAAGAAATCATATCATTGACAGACTGCTTTTTCTAATAAAGAACTTTTAACACTTCCTCGGTCAAATTAGTTTTCTGTACGGAATTAAAGCAAGAAATAATATGAATAAGCAGAAAAAATATAGGTTCATAAAGGCAACAGAAGCTTTAGAAAAGAAAGCTACCTCAACAGAAGCTTGTGTGACACTGTCTTTTGATCTCCTTTTCTGATAAACTCTCAAAGTATTGGAAGTCACATTAGAGTCTTCCTTGTTCTCAACCTCATTCTTGCAAGGACCTTGTTCATCACTTTCCCTTTTACCAATAGAATCGGTCGAGATCCCATCCCAATCAACTTCCGTAACAGGAACTCTTTCTCTACTCTGAAGGTTCATAAATGCATTAACAATTTGTGAAAATATATAAAAAGAATTTAATGCTTTTTCCAATACTAGATTTAAAGAAATAGTTACCTCAACAATTTCACTTTCAACACAAGCTTGTATATCTTCATCCATTGGGAAAAACAGAGCACAGTCATCATCATCCATAAAAAAAACTCTTTCTCGACTCTGAAGGTTCATAAATGCATTAATTAAAATTGAAAATATTAAAAGAATATAATGCTTTTGCTAATACGAAATTTTTAAAAAAAAAATGTTTACCTCAATAGTTGCACTTCCAACACAAGCTTGTGTATCTTTTTCATCCGTTTGTAAAATCATAGGACAGTCAACATTATCATCTTTCTGCATTGCAAAGTCTATTTTTATACTGCTTGACTCTTCTCTCATAAGACCTTCGATAGGCCTCTCCTCTGATACTTCCTTGTTTTTAACCTCTTCATTCCCACGAAGATCTTGGGTATTATGAGGGAGAAAGTTTTCAGGCGATTGAGTGTCATCTTTCTGCATCAAAGAGTCAGTTTTAACGCTGGTAAAATCTGCTATCTTAAGCTTCTCATTAGATTTTTCCCTGTTTTCAACCTCTTCAGTCCTGGCCTCATTTTCGCAAGTATCCTTTGTATTGTGACTGTATTTATTTACGTCCATGGCTGTCTTGCTAGACTCTTTTACTTCTAGATTTTCTGGCTCTACACACAAATCTTGCGGGATTTTACTTTCTATGACATCCTTTTCACAAGATTTCTCTTTAACATCACAGCTTTTGGTAAACTTTTCCACTTTTTTATCCGTCCTCGGATTGCTAATTTCCCCTTTTCCAATAGAATTCGTAGAGGCCCCATCTCTATTAACTTCATCAAAAAGAGCCGTTTCTCTATTCTGAACATCCATGAGTACATCAGATTTCTCTCTGTTTTCCACTTGTTTATCCCTAGGAATTGCAACTTGACAGCAAATGGGACTCTTTTCATTAGCTTCTACCATCTGAGAGCCACTTCCATATACATCCTCCTTGAGACCTTGTGAACAAAGGGTTTTTTCACTTATTTGAGAATCACTTTCATAAGCAGATGGTACTTCTATATTAACACTCTGTGAATCATGCAACTCATCTTTCTTGCCTTCATAGCTTCTAGACTCTTCACTTGTTCCAACTTCTGTCTTCGTCTTCTTGGTGATTTCCACATCCGACCCCTCTTCCCCATTAGACGGTACAAAGTTCTGACTTTTATTATTTTTTTTGCATTTAGAAGAATTCTCACTTCTCTTAGACATCTCGATTTCTGAATCTCCCTCCTTCAAAATGGTTTTTTCTAACCGTTTCACAACCAATTTTTCACTTTCATAAATTATTGTCACGTCCGTGTTCTCCATAGTGCTGGCTTCCACAGATCGCACGTTCATTGTCAAAAATTCCCTGCAAATTTTGTAAAATTTTATCAACATATATAAACACAAGAGACGGAAAAAATATTCCAAAAGAGTTAATAATTATCATCAATTTTACCTTGAATACCAATTTGACATGATCTTGGCATATGGAAGCAAGTGATAATACTCAGGAGGGTCTGTAGTCATCCAACCACCAAAATACCTTTTGACCAACGGGCCCTGCAAACTACTCGAGACAGGAATCTAATTTAATAAGGAAATATAATCTATACTCTAATGATGATATTAATGCCTTAAATCAAAAAATATATGAGCAGGGAAAGTTGATAAACCTTTGAATAGTATTTCTAACAGGAATTTGAATATGTGGATTGGTCAGTTGATTACACTGCATAATGTAGAAACAATTGGATGACCTTCTTTTTGTTAATGAGTAAGTGATGTGCCTCTCCAATATTGTAAGGTCCGAGCTGTTAATACCTGTTAATATGCAAAAAAGTGATCAGATATACAAATAAAAATACATGATAATGGAGAATATACCTGTTTCTGTTTTAACAGCTAAAAATGCAAATTGTTGCAAGGCAAATTTAGCAATATCTTTTTCACTTGTAGACTCGTCTCTATCCCTTAGCTTCCCTTTGATTAAGCGATTGACCTCTTCTTCATCAACAGCCTTTTCAATGACGGACCAGACACCTTCAGTTTTACAATTATATTGCAGAAAACACTTTTCCTTGGACGAATCAACTAATAGCACACCAACGTTAGATATTGTCCATCCCTCCATGTCTGGAACATCTCTTGCTACTTCTAAAGTAACACATATTTTACACCCATGGGTAATAACTTTCTCCATATCTGAAAGATGATTCGCCACACCTTTTGAATTGATAGTTTTAGTGTACGCCACTAAAGAAGGTTTTAGAGTTAGAGCGAGTTTGATAAATGACTCCGTATCTAAGAATTTTGCCTCCGGATGGCGTTTCCTATGGTAATAGTTGTAAAGTATTACAACAGCATGCAACTGAGACAAATAAAGAAAATGTTAATAACTATAAGATACAGAGAATTTACTATATTAAGACAGTATGGCACCACCCTTAATTGATCTTTACTAGTTTACTATACACTTACAAATGATTGAAATGCCACAATCTTTCATGAACTATCTTAAAGAAATTATTTTGACAAACTCTTTTTTTCCAGATCAAAATTTCCCGGTATGATTATGTTTTTTTGTTTTATACACGAGCACAATGCTAGTCATCTACATTGCACACACATTGTTTTTGACAAACTTTATTCATATCATTTGTGTTACAATTTTCATTAAACGGTTCAAACGCCATACTTACCCTCTATACCAGCGCCGAACTGAATATGCAGTTCGGGGGATGTAGGGAGCTGGGTCGGGGTGAGGGCAACAACCCTCAGCTCGGGGGTTCGGTGAGAAGTTTCCCAAAAAGAAAATTCTTTAGGGAAAAGCCTTGGTAAAAATAAATACTAGCCCCGCCCCCTCCCCTCCCCCTCCCCCTCCCCTCCCCCTCCCCAGACTAAATATTTAGTTTTTTTTTGGACAAAATATAAGGCATTCAATTCTACCCTAAGAAAATTTAACCGAAAAGAAAAAAAAAATTCGGGTCTGGCGTAAAAATATTAGCCACCTTTTATTATTAATTTGTGATTTTATAATTTTCATCTTTTAATAAGAATCCTGAACCCCTTGCACGGGAGGCGAACACAGAGTTTTCATCGCTAATATTCATACAAAAAAGAAATTATTGGGATGTTTTATGTAAAAATAATTAACTCGAGTTTTTCTATAAAAAAAAATTACAAATTTGCACTGCACTCGGACAGAGCTGTATACCACCACAGCCCACCCACAAGATCTGCCCCTTCTTGCACATGCTTTGGACCTCAGCCTGGCCACGATCAGGACCAGCCCGCGGATTCAATTGCAATTGTACATTGGATCCAAAAAATTTAAAAGGGCAATACAGACGGTCCGGTAATCCAGAGCCGGCTGGTTATACTTTTACTCAATTTTTCGGATCACGTGTTTTGCGGATAACCCCATGGAAATCAGAATACAAAGGGAAAGTATTGGTGAACCGGTCTGTGTCCGACCTTACTAGGTTTGGATTGTATCCGGATCAGTGACCAGGCTGAATTGGACCAACCCCACACTGAATCTATTAAACTTTATAAGAAAAAGGTCCTAATTAAAGGTCAAATGCCAGTCAATCTAGTTCTAAAATCTGGAAACAATAAATCTCAAACACAAGTGGGGTCCACTTTAGATATTTGTCCCAAAAAAAGTAAAAAATTAAAAGTAAATAAAAAGGGAAAAAAAGTGAAACTGACACCTGTTTAGCAACTTTGTGATGTTGAGGACGGAGAGGCGGAGGTGCATTGGCGGCGGGAGTTCTCAAAGGCAACAAAGGATCAACAAAATACTCCAACAATGCATTCACAACCTCAGCTGTCTTCCCAAACTCCGATGTCATCATTATCAATTCCGAATTCCGATCGATCTTAAAGCTTGCAAAATTAACAAAAAGAAAATTAGAAAAAAAAATGAAACACGGCAACGTTTTTGTTAAGCTCCGATCACGATCAACTACATGCATGCATAGCTACAGCCTATACATACACAAATGTGTGTCTATAGCCTAAACAAATGTAGAGAGAGAGAGAGTGTGTAGCTGAATTTTTGAAGTGAGGGATACTGTAGGAGAAGAGAGAAGCTGAATATGTGTTTTTGTATTAGAGTGTGTATCCGAAGTGGGGTGGGGCCTGTGGTTTGGTGTTGTCTTTATCTCTTTATTTTTTTGGAGAATGACGAAATGAAGGAAAAAATTTTACGGACAAAGAGGTGTTCTATTTGGGTGAGGATCCTGTCTCTCCAAGTAAATACGTTGCATCTTTATGCCTACAAACATGAGTTTTTTTTGCCTTTGGCTTTAAGTTTTAAAGTAATTGGCAATTTAGCCCACTTTAAAAATTAATCGCGATTATAGCACCCGGGCGGAGGTCAAAAATCCGCCCCTCTAAGAGGGGCGGAGTCAAAACATCCGCCCTTAGTTAAAAATAGGATTAAGTAAGGGGCGGATTCCCGTTTGCCGCCCCAAGAACAAATTTAAAAAAAAAATTAATTTTAATAAGGGGCGGAATGTTGACTGCCGCCCCTAGTACATTTAGTTACCGCCAAGAGGGCGGTATTCTTAAATCCGCCCTTAGTACAAAAATTATAAAAGAGAGGGGCGGATATCGGATTTCCGCCCCTACTGTCAATATAACAATTCTGCAACTTTTATTTCCCATTTCGGAAATTATTCCTCCTCCGCCCTCCTCCGCCCTCCTCCGCCCTACTGCCCTGCTGCCGAGCAACCGCTGCCGAACCGATCGAGTTTCTAATTATTCAAGCATCTCCACCATCTCTACATCCTAAATTCAAAGGTTAGGGTTTCTAATTTTATTTTTGTGGTTTTTTTTTTTTTAATTTTTGATGATATAAGGACCTATAGTGCAATTTTGCTGATTTTGTGTATAGTGCATTTCGAAATTTAGAATGAATTATTGTAAAATTTATTTAATTTAGGGACCTAAAGTTTAATTATCTAAAATTAGGGGTTTTATTACATATAGTTGAAATTATAAGGACCATAGTGCAATTGGTTAATGTAGGGACTGTTTTTGCAATTGTATAGGGGCAGTTTATGCAATTGGCTATATTTTAGGACTTATAGTGCAATTTGTGATTAATTAGGGACCTATAGTGCAAATTGCGTAAAAATTAGAGACCAATTGTTCAATTTAGTTTCATAATAGGGACCTATAATGCAATTTTATTTATATAGGGACATCAAAATCAATTTGTTAACAATAAGGGACAAATAGTTTAATTGCTTAAAATAGGGACCCATAATGCAATTTTATTTATATAGGGACCTAAGGTGCAATTTTCATAATATAGGGTTTAATGGCTTCTTCTTCGAGTAACCGGGCCGAGCTTTTATGGAGACAGACGAGACATCGCCATAAAAGTCAAGCGGTGTGGGATGATCCAAGTGTAAGTTTGGTTTTGTAAACAAAAATTTTATTTTAACCTTTGTTGTTAATAGTTATTTAACTTTATGATTGTAGGGGCGAAATTCAGGTGCCGTTATTAGACCCATGACCACTTTTCCGTGGAAATTGGACCCCCGGGTGATACCTTTTGTAGAAACAGCCGGGTTTGGGGAGATTAGGAAAATAGATCGGATCGTGTTGGACCACAATTTAATATCCGCGATGGTTGAAAGGTGGAGACGCGAGACGCATACCTTTCATATGCCCGTAGGTGAGATGACCATCACATTACGAGACGTGGCTTTGATTTTGGGTCTTCCGATTCGAGGTTTTGCGGTTACGGATTCATCAAACTTTGACTTTGACACGACTTGTATGAATGTATTTGGGGTCGTTCCACCACCTGAAGCAAGTGGGCGTCAAGTGATCAGTACCGTATGGTTAAGGGAGACTTTTGGCACAGCTCTTCCAGCAAACCCAACTGACGATGATTTTCGACACTACGCGTGTGGTTATATTATGTACGTAATAGGGACTTTTCTTTTTCCATCTGGGAAACAAAATACCGTGCCGCGTATCTATCTCCCACTGTTGACTGATTTGGAGGAGACCGGGAAATATAGTTGGGGTTCGGCAACACTTTCATATTTATACAGTGGTCTTTGTCATGCTTGTGAGGGAGATTTTGGAACACTAAAGGGGTGTGGTCTACTTTTACAGGTATTTATTTTAATTTTAATTCTCGTAATGTTTTATATTTATTAATTGACTTTTTATTCATTAAATAGATATGGTGCTGGGATTACTTGCATTGTAGACCTCGACTAAGACACTATCCTATACTTGACGGATATGGGCCCACCACGAGACAGTAGGTTACCTGTTTATATTTATTGGTAATGTTAATGTGTTAATAATTATTTTTTTTGGTAGTTGGAACGGAGCTAAATCGTGGGTGAATAGTTGCGGTAGGACCTTGAGAATTTACCGAGACGAATTGGACGCTCAAGAACCAAATCAGGTTGGTATTTTGGTATTAGTTGCATAGCTACATACGTATAATAATTATGTTTAATATGATTAGGTTGATTGGAGGCCCTATGAGGGTGTTCGTAAGGATTTTGTTACCGAAAGATGTCTAGAATGGTGCGAGGAGTACTTATGTGTTGTGCCTCTCATCCATTTTAACAACATTGAGTGGTACCGGCCCGATCGAGTCTTGAGGCAATTCGGGTATGTTCAAGGTATTCCCGAACCTATCGATCAAGATCAAGATAAGTATCATACGACAATGGATCGAGTAGGGAGATCGGGCGAGAATTGGAGAGTTAAGTACGATAAGGAAATTCATACATGGGATTGTAGACTAGAGTATAGGATTGAAGATTTAGTCGAGGGAGTTGCGTGTAGTCCGGATTACGAAGGATGGTATCGTGAAAATAGTCGAATATATATTGCCTCTCCTATAGCTCGAAACTTAGTTGGTGAAGAAGGAGAGTATCATCCTCGAGGATCGCAGCTTAACAAACTGGTAAAAATCTTAATATATTTTTTCGTAATTGTTTTTTTGGTATGTATTGATTTGTTGGTATAATGACAGCGTCAAGCCACTATTAACGGGGCATATCTTGTCGCCGAGCCGGGAGTCACTCTTAACGATATGCGAGCACACATGTCACTTATGCTTGAATATGCAGGGGAGCAAGAGCTGATTGGACAAATAGCCGGCTTGCAAATTCAACCCGAACCAGAACCAGAACCAGAAACTCAAGATCGTGCCACGAGACGACCATCTAGGAGGAGACGTGGGAATCCTCGTGACTAGTCATTTATGTTTTTTTTAGATATTTCCGTGTGTTTTAGATATTTCCGTGTTTATAGATATTTCCGTGTTTTTAGATATTTCCATGTTTTTTAGATATTTCCGTGTTTTTAGATATTTCCGTGTTTTTAGATATTTCCTTGTTATTACGCTATTTACGTGTTATTGTACTTATGGTCCTTATATTTATAAAAATTGCACTTATGGTCCTTATATTTATAAAAATTGCACTTTAGGTCCTTCTATGAGTAAAAAAGTTTACTTTAAGGCCGCAACAGTACTAATATTGCTCTTTTGGTCCTTATATTTTACTTTAATAAAGAGTTAAGGAAAGAAAAAAAAAAAAAACTTACTGACCAGAGGGGCGGCAACAAGAAATCCGCCCCTCTAGCTCGAAATTTTTTGAACTTTCTGACTTGAGGGGCGGCAACAAGAAATCCGCCCCTCTTTTTTTTTTTTTTTTTTTTCCTTAACTATTTATTAACCAAAATAATATCCATTAACCAACATAAGCCAATCAAACCTAAAATTAAAAATCAAACACAATAATTTCAAGCAAACGTAAAATAAAATCGACTTACAATAGTTTTGTTTGATTATACAATAAACACGTATAATTCAACAATATTACAACAAAGTAGTACATAAAACATAAAAGACACTACTTTTTATTTTTTTGGGGCCTACCGCAAGTCTTTTTGTTGTGTCCGTATTGTCTGCAAGTACCGCACCGATTTGTTGTTCGATCTTCTCTAGCGTCCATTTCGTTGTGAATTCGGGAAGATCTCCTTCGGCCACTCCTCGTAATCATTCGCTTCTTACATGCCACAACCTCATATCCAACATATGGTGGGAAGTCGAGGACATCCATAAGGGGATGGAACTTTCCTCGATACGAATCCATGTACTTCGAAAGCGATAAATACTCGTCGACGTACGCATAGTATGATTTATTTACGTCGTGCTTTTGAGTAACACAAATAAAATGGCCACATGGACGGTGCAACATTTGCCACCTCCCACACGTACATCGTTGTTCGTTTACGTTTACAATGAAAGTTGTTCTATCGCTATCCGATCTCCTACGATCCTTCGCGGTAACTAACCAAAGATCGTCATCTGCGTCGTAAAGATCAGCATCATAACCAGTCGCATACTCTTCACTTTTATGTAATTCAAGGGTGACCTTTGGTGGGAATACCAACCCGTCTAACATTGCATCCCTACCTAATTGTTTCCTTAACACAAAGTAACTAGCACTTTTTGAGAATGTCAATAGTACAATAGCCGTCACAGGCAACCCCCTAACTCCCTTTAAGACATTGTTAAATATCTCTGACAAGTTTGTTGTCATATTACCATATCGGTACCCACCGTCGTGTGCAAGAGACCATCTTTCTTTAGGGATTTTTTCGACCCATTCCTTGTATTTCCCGTCATCTAACTCAATAAATTCTTTGTAGTACTTATCGAATTCATGAACATCCGCCATGTAAGAAAGCTCCATGAACCTCTTTTTTGCCGGACGATTTTTGAATTGGTGGTTCAAATTGCTAGCTAAGTGACGTGCACAAAATCGATGGACTCCTTCGGGTTCCGGAAATACATCGCGTATGCTACGCAATATACCTTTATTTCGATCCGACAACAAACATATTTTTCTATTTTTTGTAACATACCTTTTTAAACACGTCAAAAAGAATGACCACGACTCGATCGTCTCTTCATCCGCTAACGCGTAAGCTAACGGAAATAGTTGATTGTTCGCATCATACCCAACCGCAATAAGTAGTTTACCATTATACTTCCCATACAAATGGGTGGCATCAATGCTAACCACGGGCATCATATGTTTGAAACCTTCCAAATTAGCTCCATATGCCCAAAAAACCATATTGAACGTAGCTCGGTTACCGACCACACTTTTATAATCAAACTCGTATATTGTTCCCGGGTTAGTGGTTCGTAAAGCATTCAAAAGTTTCGGCAAATCCGTGAACGCACGTTCATGTGTACCGAATAATTTTTCTAGTACTTTTTGTTTACCTCTCCATGCCTTACCATACGAAATGAAGTGACCATAGTCCTTATGAATTTGAGTTTGTATCAATCCAATCTTCATAGCTATGTCGGTATTCACCATTGCGAATATTTCATCTCTAACAAAATCCGAGGTCAATTGTCGGTGATTTTTCACGAGTATTCCATGATGACACTTATGCTCTTCTAACCTAGTAATTGTCCACTCATTACTACTACGACTAAAAGTACCTCGAATATAAAACCCACACCCGTCTTTAGCATGTACACAAACGCGTGTAACGTATTTATTATTCGTCCTTTCCGTTTTACTCTCCTTGTGATTTTTTAGGTGCCACCTACTAACATCCAACAATAGAGCACGCCTAGAAACGTATCTCTCACCCAACATAAGATTAAGTCCTTTCACCATGGAAGATGGTTGACTCTTTTCCCAATCATGACATTCAACATTTTCGCTCGTATCAAGAGGACCAAAATTGTATTTTGTTGGATTAGAACAATCTTCATCTTCATCGTCATCGTCGTCTTTACCACTTTGCTCATTCTCATCGCTAGAAATATGAAAACCCTCTTCATCGGATGCCTCCGATTCGGTCTCACTATCGCTTCCACTTTCACCAACAAATCCGCGAATTGTCTCGCGAATCGGCTCAAGAGGTGTGGATGTATTACCGCGCTCATAAGTTTTCTTTTGAAGCTTCTCACGAGAATTACGAATTTCTTGAGATTTACGAATTTCTTTAATGTCGACATAAATCTCGATAGCATGGTATTGCCCGTTCTTCGCCCCGCCTATCATCGCATTTATCGTGTCCTCCCCTACTACTAAAGCATGAAACCGTGGAGGGTTTGACGAAATCGGACATCGCCATATCAAATCGAATATAACCTCGTTTTCGTTCCACTTGCATTTCGCACACACGACTTTTTTTAAACCAAGTAGACCAATATCACCTCCGGTCATAAAAGCATTACATTCTCCCCCATTATACTCAACAACGCCATTTCCACTTCGAACGATCTCTCCACCATTAAAACATAACCACATGAAATTCATTTTTACCTAAAAACCCAATAAACATCACATAAACAATACAACATCATACACAATAAATAATAGCAAATCTAAATTACTCAATTTAACTAGCAAACTCCTATAATTAATTACTCTTATATAAATCAAAAACCTAATTTTTTTAACTAATAATACATGTAAATAATAATGAAAAAAAAGGGTAGAATCATTACCTATAATATGAGATGTTCAACTCTATGATGAAATACTTTATGAATTTGTGATGGTTGTGATTGTAGAAGATCAATGGAGGGGGTGGGTGGGTTGAAAATTTCAGAAATGGGTATTGGGTTAGGGTTGGGGAAGATAAAGTGGGATAAAAGGGGGTAAAAAAAATTCTGTTTTTTTTTGTACTAAGGGCGGAGATAAGATTGCCGCCCTCCACGCGGCATCAAAATGAACTAAGGGCGGACGTCAACTGTCCGCCCTTAATTAAAATTAATTTTTTTTAAATTTACACTAGGGGCGGCAAACGGGATTCCGCCCCTATCATTAATCCGCTTTTTAACTAGGGGCGGGTTCTTTGACTCCGCCCTTCTTATAGGGGCGGAAATTTGACCTCCGCCCGGGTGCCAAACTTAAAAATATTTTTAAAACGGTGCTAAATTGCCAATTACTTTAAAACTTAAAGCCAAAGACAAAAAAAACTCTACAAACATTTGTTTCTTTTCTTTTTTTTTTTTCAAAATCCACAAATACATCAATAATTGAATAGGTTTTTTATTTTATTTTATTCAACTACACAATTGTTTTATAGGAATTACTAGTAATATCAACTTTTGTCTTTTTTTTTTATTTCACTTATTTTTGCTATATTTTAAAAAGAATTTTTTTTACCAAACTTAATTTTTTGATCAATTAAATTTTTACATAAAAAAATCAAATTTTTTTATAATTGAAAAGTTAGAAATTAATTACTCGTTGAACTACAGCCTTGATTCTCTTTATACCCATACAAATTCGAAGCGAGTCAATGACTCTGAATCCAAAGTAGTTCTCCAATATATAGAAAAAAAGTTAAAAATATATTGTTAAAAACAAACTCAAAACTACGAGATATCAAGGAAATGTTTCGAAATATAGACGATCGACCGACACCTAACGACTTGAAAAAAAACGATAAACTATTTTATGAAATTTAAATATCACTAACAACACATTATTAATACGTATTGTTTGGGTTATAATTTTTATCGAAAAAAATTAAAATTGTCATAATTAAATAACTAATTTTTTTTATAAATAAACTCAAAATCACGAGACATCAATATTATTTCGTAGAATACGTTTCAAAACTTAGACGGTCGACCGTGGTCTAACGACTAGAAAAATAAACGATAATATTTTTTATAAACTTTTAATATTACTAACAACACAACAATGTCTTTTCGAGTGTTTCGAACAAAGAAAAACTTGTTTGCACTTGAAAGACATTGTTGCGTTGTTACTAATATTAAAATTTTATAAAAAATATTACCGTTTATTTTTCTAGTTGTTAGACCAAGGTCAACCGTCTAAGTTTCGAAACGTATTTTACGAAATAATAGTGATATCTCGTGATTTTGAGTTTATTTTAAAAAAATAGTTTTTTAGTTTTTTAATTATGACAAACTTAATTTTTTTTTTCCATAAAAATTATAACCCAAACAATACGTATTAATAATGTGTTGTTAGTAATATTAAAATTTCTTCCAAAGTGGCTCTCTCATGTATTAAAAAAAATCATAAAAAAGATTATCGTTTTTTTTTTGCCGAGTCGTTAGGTATCGGTTGATCGTTTATATTTCGAAACATTTCTTTGATATCTCTTAGTTTGGAGTTTGTTTTTAGTAATATATTATTAAATTCTTTTCTATATATTGGATAACCACGTTGGATTTCGAACTTATACTGGTATAAAGAGAATCAAGGCTCTACCTCAACGGATTTATGTTTAACTTTTTAATTGTAAAAAAATTGATCTTTTATATGTAAAAATTTAAGTTTGGTAAAAAAAATTTTTTTTGAACTATAGCAAAAAATAAGTGAAATTAAAAAAAAAAGACAAAAATTGAAATTAATACCTATAAAACAATTGTGCAGTTGAATAATAATTTAAAAGAAAACTTATTGAATTACTAATGTATTTGTGATTTTTAAAAAAAAAACAAATGTTTGTAGGCATAAAGATGCTACGTATTTACTTGGAGAACAGTAGAGGATCCTCTCTCGTCGAGGATCCTCACCCGTTCTATTTAGACAACTTTTGTAATTTTTATTTTTTTTAATCCAAAGTGGATGGACTTTAATTCAGTCTAATTTATTTATTTTCTTATCAAATCAATATTATTAAAAGCTCAAACATTTCAAGCGTTTACATACTAAAACATAATAAGCAAAGGAAAAAAAGCAAAATTAACTATAAAACCTATTACAACTTGAAAATATTTAAAAACTCCCAATCTTTAACAATCTTGAGTTTAAAATTTTTGTATTTGAACTATTTACAATCTTTAAATTTGATAAACATGAACTTCTGGATATTTGAATAATATCATCCTCGCTATAGTATATATTTTTATGATAAAGGCATTTCTGCTAGACCAAATCAAATAAACAAAGCATTTAACTAACCAGCATAAATTGTTTCACTGGACTTATTATTAACTTGTAGGAATATGAGATTATTGAAGCACTCTTCTAAAAAAAGAACACTCAGCGAACTATGAAAAATTCACACGGGGTGTTAGTTTGAAAACCCCACTCCGATATTCTATCTTTAGTGGGAAGCTGATTTTTACAGGCAAGCCAAGAGCAAAAGTTGCACCTTGGCATATTCATAGTATGCCAGACAATTCTAGTTCATTCATGAATAAGGCCTTGAGCTTTAATTTTTTTCATTGTTTTTCTAAAATAGAATTTATTTTTAATGCTTTCAGACATTTGATAATGTCATCTCCTTTAATTAGAATAGAGGCAATCTTACTATAAAGACCAATAAGCATATTAGGGAAATGCCATATGCTTCTTACAAAGCAACTCCGAATCGTTTATTCATCTAAACTGCATCAATATGGACATTTCTATTAAGAAATAAAATGGTAAGCATCTAATCTAAACTTTAAGATCTTCTTCCGAATCCAAGCATCGTCTTACTTAACTTTAACACTCCATATGCATTTACTTTTGAACACATTAGCAGCTAAGTAAGTTATTATATTTCTGGTAAACTCTCCAAAATATACTAAGTAAGCACACTTTATTCATAGCTTCAATATCAGGTTTATTGAGACCTCCCTTAGCCTTACTTTTACAAATATCGTTTCAATCAACTATGGCTCCTCTAGACCCCTCAAGGTTGCCTCTCCAAAGGAATATTGAGAGCTGTGATTGAGTTTATAGATCGCATTCTTAGGTAAAAGAAACAATCGGCACCAATAGAGTATTTTACTAAACAAAATAGGTCTTATAACCTAATTTGGGCCAACCTGATAACATACATGGACGTTATGTATTATTTATTTATTTTGAAAGTGAAATATTTCATTACCAAACATGACAAAATATGACAAGAAAGATTACAACTAGACCAAAAAAAGTTGGAGGAATGGTTTCTAAGTATAATCAAAACGTACTCAAAAGGAGGCTGGGACACTAGAATTGTGGCGGCGTTACTCGGATTACAAATCTGGAACATTTGGAAGGACAAGATGAAATTGATTTATGAAAATAAGAGCATTGAGGTAGATGTGGTTATAAGAGCAACCAATAGTTCTATGAGCAAACTTTTCAAACATAGTCAGAGGAAGTCAACAACAAACACCAAATAAAACAATAATCGGGAACATGATAAGGAACATGTTATGATACGGCGTCGATAATTGAATTTCTCTTTAACCAAGCTTATGTATTGTGCGGATTCACAAGACGTTGGGCCAAATAATCAGTTTGGTAAGATAATTCATATCGACCACGCTATTAAAGGAGAAGCGGAAGCAGTCTTGGAAGCTATGAAATTGTATGAGAATTTCCCAAACCTAGAGAAATAGATAATTAAATTACTTAAAATCCATATCATGAGTAACATTCTTCGTCAATTTATAAGCCATCAAAGAAAAAAAATTATAAAAATTTTGACGAAAAAGCTCAGTCCACTGCACACAAGGTTGTATGCGTTTTTTCCCCTTTAATTCTACATTGATTACGAAGAGGATCTTTTTATTAAATTTGTCTTATAATACTAGGCTTGATTCTCCTATTTAATCGGTCTTGCACCCTAGCATGTCCCTCCTTAGCCCGTATCTAATAGGTTTTGCAATTTTTGGGTAGGTAACGGGTTTAACACTTGAAATCTGACTACCATTGGGTCATAAATTCCTTGAAAACCTGCCCTACCTCAGGTTGGATGACTTTTTGAAGGCTTTGGTTTGATTATATGACACGTTCTTACCCCTAATTCATAACATATATAATCTTGTCATTCAATTCCTTTATTGATTTGAATTTATAATTTCAATTCTTATATAGTTACGCATTTTGATTGATAAACCAAAAATACTCACGACCAGTAAAAATAACAAAATTTCCTATGGCTTAGCCAAAATAGTTTTGGTCATGGGATATATAGATAAGGTCGATAAGACAGAAAAGTTACGGAGTTCTTAGAACAAAAAATAGAAGGTTCATTTTGATATGATCTACAACCACCAGAGGACCTAAGAAAATATTTCCCTTAGAAGTATCTAGACAAAGAATGAAAAGGGCGTAGTGGGTCTTAATGGACTAAATCACCCTATAAATATCCCACTATTCTGAAAGATAAAGGTGAGCCTATTGTTCATAAATATTTGTTGCTAAAAATATTGTTTCCCTTGGATATTAATTTGACCATTAGAGTGTCATCGTGAGGACCGATCCCATCAGCTACTAACCCCTTGTTTGTGGGTAATAGGGTTCTAGATATAGGATAACAAAAACTATAATAGGAGAAAGATCTTGAGTAAAGATATATAAGAGATAAAATATAAACAGGAAGAGATTATGAACCTCTTAAAATTGTTTGGTAGATCGTTTTTTTATCAGTAGATAGACCTATTGATATACCACATGAAAAATCAAAATATGAGGAACGAGACAACTATGGGATCAAAGCTCCAACAAAAAATATGTGTCAGGTATAATAAAATACATCCTCATAAAATCTACAAACAGAAAGAAGATGATATCCACTTTACCAATAAGGACACTTGAGGCATGGAATTCTCTCATGTGGGGCCCTTTTTATTCTGGTCATCATTGATAATGAGTTGACAATGCTAATACCTATTGATATTGGAAACTCAATCGATATGTTACTTATGCATATTTTGAACAGTTAAAAATCGATCTTAAAGAATTATAACCCTTCCCCCAACTCAAAGTTGTATCGTCCCGGTACAATAAAGATAAAAACAAAGGAAAGTCTCTAAATACACACCTAGGTCAATTAAGCACAGAGGGAAGAAGATAGCTAAATATGGAGAATAGACTCAAAGCAACTACTCAGAAAATTTCATGTAATAATATTTAAAAACTACATACCTGTACACTTTTCATATCTACAATCAACACGGCTTGAATTCAAGATTAGATTAGCTTCTCAATGTAAGAAGGAGAGGATGTTTACTCAGTTCACCAAGGAGGCTATAGATTGTTCATCGAACTTCACTAGTATCCAAAGATCCACTTAACTACTCTCTAATGGCTCAATCACTTCTCGATTACATAGCAAAGAATCAAAAGGTCTTTAAGGTTGTAATTTTGGCTTAGGGACGGTATGATAGTATATTTGGACAATTTAAAGTGAGCTTTTGGCTCTCTCCTCACTAGCCATCAACGAATCGCCCTAGAGCTTGAGTTACTCTCATAAACGTTTCTCACTCAACCCAATGGATTCTTTGATGCACAATTTAGCATCCTTAATAACCCAATTAAAGCATAAGATGTTCACATAAAAATTCCTCTTTGCTGGTCCAAATATATATTTTCTTTTCAAATCAATTTTTTCTTTTGTAAAGCTATGACTCTCTTTTTGATGTTGAGATGTCACGCTATTTTTTTCATATATATATTTTTTTCTTTTCAATTCTAGCTCGTAGCTTCTTTTTCATTCACTATTACCCCGGCAAAGGGTTACAATATAAACCTGTGAATCATCATCAATATAATATTAGAGCACAATTAATAAGCTCAAAAATCCCAACCCAATAATAATATCCATAATGGTGGACCCACCACCCCAAACTCAAGCTCTAAAACAATTGTCTATGCATCGGGATTCGAGTGCGGGTCATATGGAAAAGTCCTATAATCTAAAGGGATATGGCTTATAATGTGGTTAAATAAAAAAGGCTTTAGAAAGGCTAGAAGGGGCTGAGAAGGATAGAGCATATAGAATCAAATAACAAGGTGAGAAGGTATAAAAAGGCTTCAAGTGGCTTCAATATGAAGGAACTGCCTTAATCATTTTCTACACCATGCAATTTCGTTATTCTCTTACCTTTACCACGTTCATCAAATGGATTTTGTCAACTAGCTTGGATCTCACGGCCTACAAACCACTCAAGGTTCCCTGAGATCGAACATACTTTCTATCGTATTGCTAACTAATCTTTTCTTTACTATCAATGTTTGTTTTCCTGCAAATACTCAAAGCATACAAAATAAAATAGCTCATAAACATACTACTTACTATCGTTAACTCACTGAGCTTATGCTTTTAAGCTATTAAACGCACTCTACATACATCTAATCCTTCTCATAAAAAATTTAATTTTACCTAAAAACAGAAAAAAATGGAGATGAGAAACAACGAATCCCCACACCCCCAACTCAAAAATGAGTCGTGTCCCCACGACTCGAAAAGACTCAAAAATAAAATAAAAAATTAAAATTTTACAAATATTGCACATAAAGAAATGGTAAGGAAGAAAGAAAACATACTCTTCGAGGCTATTTACCTCGCCTGATCAATACCCGGAATAGGGTGCAGTGCTTTCCATGTATGTAAATTTCATGTATCACCAATTTCGCTTTCCCTTACATCTTCTTATGCTCCATCCCAATCAATCGCACTCTAGAAATATTTTGTTTATCTTCTTCCAACTTTTCTCTTGAATAATCTCTCATGTGACAGTGTTCATCCAGGAATATGTTTTGAACACATCTACTAGCGTCCCAGAAGCTTTTGTTCATCTTAGGTAAAGGACTATCGATTGTTGAGGTTGTAGTGTCTTCCTTATGAAAGTTTAAACCTTTTTTCTCTTTGAATTCACCACATCTAGCTTTCCTCTATTCTCTTGATCCGATTTACCTTGTAGTTATTCCCGAACCGGTACCCATCTCAATTGAATTCTTCTTGATCTTACCCAATACCTTGCTTTGATTCTTCATATCCCTTAACACTTGGTAATTTCTCTATTCTCTACATCATCTCTTTTGACCCCCAACTCAAAGCTTTGAGCACTCTTGAAATTTGTATCTCTTGATCATAGGTGGAACAAGCTTAATTTGGGTTAGGAAAGGTGTTAGGATGACAAATCTCCATGTGGGTATGATTGAATTAAGGTTTGATCATGTGGGTTTAAGGAATTGTGGATGAATTTTGAAAATTTAGGCTCTTGATTCATGGATTCTAGGTGTTTTGATATGATTTGGGTGCTTGAATCTCCTTTGTAATTATGTAGGGAAGGATTTGGATGTGAATTCATGGTGATTTGGTAGTGTTTTGATGTTAGGTGAAGGTTTGAATGAGCTTTAATGGAGTTGGGAGAGGTTTGGAGAAGAAAGAGAGGCTTAAGGATTAATAAATTCGGAATAAAGCTAACCTCCTCCTTTTAAAACTTGAAAACACAACTTTTTCTCTCTCCAGCGGCGACCTCCGGTATACCGGGTATATGGTCTGGTATACCGGACCTTCTGTTCCTCGAAAATTTTTAATCTCGGCAAAATACCCGAATCTCCTAACCGTATTACGGGTTTTTGGTCCTGCGGTATACCGGGACTATGGTCCTGGTTTTTTTTCTTCTCGGCCAAAAACCTGAGTCAATAACCCGTAGTACGGGTTTTCTCCTCTGCGGTATACCGGGGCTGAGGCGCGGTATACCGGCCCGATGGTCAGATTTTTCCGAAAAATTTCGTTTTCTCCTCCCGAACTCGATTTCTCCAATACCTAAGCATCAAAAACACTAATACCTTTCTCAAATATGCAATATCAACTAAAAACAACTAATCTAAACTAAACTAAAAACATAAAAAAACTACTATGGGATGTCTCCCAAAGGGCACTTTTGTTTAACGTCTTTCAAAGTTAGACGAGTTACCTCGGTTATTTCTGTTTATAGCCTCCCCAGCAGTGAGTGAGATGATTAACACTTACCAATCTGAGCTTGCAACCTTCGATAGCTTTTATTCCGACTACTCCTTCTGAGTTGATTTGCGTGATAATATAGGGCCCCTTCCAAGAACTGTTATGTTTGGGATTGGGAGGTTTCCATGTCACCTCGTCTCCTACACCAAACTCAATCTTTTTCTCCATGGTTTCTTGAGGGCTTACAGGTTCTGGCTTCTTAGTTACAACTCTGATTGGATGTAGTTCTTTTGACTCAGTTTTCTTTTTCTTCTTCCCCGAAACATAGAATGTTTCAGAGTTATCTTCAATACGGAGAGTCACGGTTCCTTCATTCACATTCACTATAGTATCGCTAGTGGCTAGGAATGGACGCCCAAGAATGAATGGGACGTTCTTATCTGCTTTATAATCAAGAATAATAAAGTCTGTGGGAATAACAAGGTTACCTACTTGGACGAGTACATCCTCAATTACTCCCCACGGCTTTGTTGTTGATTGATCCGCAAGTTGTAAGATTACGGATGTCGGTTTCGCATGACTAATACCAATCTTCTTGAATATACTTTTGGGCATGATATTCACACTTTCCCCTAAATCACACATGGATTTTCCATGAAATATTCCACCTATTTTGATTGGGAGGTTGAATCCTCCAGGATCTTTAAGCTTCGGTGGTAATCTTTGCTGAACTTGTGCTGATATCCCTTCATTGAGTGTCACAGATTTGGATCTTGTGAACCTTTCTTTATTGGAGAGTGCCTTTATAAGGAATCGATCATAATTTCGCCTTCCTTCCATAGCTTTGAGTAAAGGGACATTAATTTTTACCTTTTTTAACGCCTCTATACACTTCTGTTGTTGCTCCTTTGGATAAGCGGGATAGTGGCAATGTATGGGTGGCTGTCTTACTCTATTTCTCTCTTCAATTCTTGGTTCATCAACCACTCTTGGCTTCTTAATCTCACCTTGTTCAACTTCTTCAACCCAATCTTCAACAATTATCTCATCTAAGTTCATCCGTTTTACGTTTGACTTGTTTGGTAGGACATCCCCTTTTGATGGAGATGGTAGCGTTTCCTTCATCTTTTCAGCTTGAAGACTAATAGTCTTCACCTTGTCGTCAACGTATTGGATCTTCTTCATGTTAGTAGTTGTATCTTGGGTCAATTGTAGGAGTTGACTTTGCATTTGTTCTATGATTGTAGTGAGCCGCATGACATTCTTCTCTAAAAGTTGATTATGTTGTTTCAGATCTTGATTCTGTTGTTGCAGGCTTTGCACTACTGATGCATCGATCTTTGATTCAAGTCTGCTCATATTATCCTTCGAGAAGTTGATGAATTGACTAATAGTCTCTTTTAACTCAGTGATTTCTTCTTGAGGACGTGATTGAGCTTGACTTACATTATGCACATTGCAGCTCGGTGGTTGATTAGCTTGGTTTTCATAGGCTTGTTCTTGCAGGTATAACTGTTGAGGTGGCTTTGGGATGCTTTCCTTAACTCTTATAGCGAGTTGTTGTATTTGAGCTTGCAAGCTTGAAATCTCGCTACTTCTTCTTCGTTAGGTATAGGAGTTTGTTCTTGTGGCCAACTCATGTTGTTCTCAATGATTGTTTCCATACCACTCTTTGCTTCTTTTGGATCCATAGAGACAAAATTAACACGACCCATATTATCTGCTCTCAGCCTTGACTCTCTATCGAGTCCATTATAGAACATGGATAATTGTAATTGTGGCGTGTATCCATGTAGTGGACATCTTGCCAACATCTTTTGAAATCTCGTCCATGCTTCGCCAACACTCTCTCCGGCTTCTTGTAAGAAATTCATAGGCTCCAATAGTTCCTTCACTCGCATACTTGTAGGATAAAATTTATCGAGGAATCTTTCTTGAAGCTTGTCCCAATTTGTAATAAGCTCAGGAGGTTGATCATCGAACCAATCGCTTGCTTTCCCGGTCAAGAAAAATTGAAACATTAAATAATACATCTGTTCTTGTGTAACACCTTCATTAATGTAGGCATCACAGAATTGCATGAATTTTTGAACAGATCTGGCCGGATCTTGATTTGTATCACCATTAAATTTCCCATAGCTCGCGAATTGATTAATTAAATCAGGATCAGTCTTGAATCTAACGACTTGGATAGTTGGGACGCGAATCCCAATGCGTTGAACTCGGAATTGACTAGGAAACCCTTGCTCTAACCGTTGATTAGCCATCTAAAATCCTAAAAAGGACTAAAACACAAAGAAAGCGTAAAACTGAAAACAAATAAAAACTTCTACACTAAATAAACACAAAATAGATTTAACTAAAAGATAAATCCCCGGTAGCGGCGCCAAAAACTTGGTGGGGGCAAAGGTGTGATAAAATAATTGATAAGTAAAGATAATAATAAAGAGCACACACCCTTGAGAACCACAGAACTCACTGCAAGTATCACAGATCGTTTGCAAGTTTTAATGATAAGTCAAGTTCGTTCGCAGGGATTGTATCCGTTAGATCTACTTATATTTCACAAACGTAGATGAATTTAGATGTTTTAGAATAAAATATAAAAAGATAAAATAATATGAATAACTATCTGATGAGAAATAATAAATAAGAGTGCATATAAATAAATATGGATGTAAGTCTAGATAAATTAAGGTTACTAATAGGAGTCTATTTTACTAAGTTGTTATTCTAACCTATCACAGATTAAACATTATATATTAACCAGGATTCTAAATTCTACCTAGCCTCTATTAGGCTTAGGAGCAACCTCTCCACTAACAAGGAATCCTGAGTAATGATTGGTGATTAAATCAAACCTTTATGGCTATCTAGTTAGGCGAAGGATCAAAACTAGACGATTATGTGGTGTTGTCAATAACTAAGGATAATCCTAAGATTGGCCAAATCTAGGGCTTAAAACAATAAGTCAAAACATATAATAACAATATATGCCAAACTCAATCAATTAAAATAACAAATAGTATTTATGGAATTTAAGACAAAATAATAACCCAACAAATAAATGTAAAACTTACAGAATAAAAGCTTAGAAATATGGTTGAGCATAAATCAATAGCTAATTACCCTAAATATAGAGAATGTGAGATGTAGAAGAGGAGTTTGTTACTCTCCAACTTCTTTTTCTTGTCTTCCTCTATAGGTCAGCTTGCTTCTTGGATGAATAGCTTGAATCTAAGGATGAATATTAAATATAAGGACTAAGCTATTATTTAAAACTGAGAAAATACAAGCAAGGACTAAGCCAAAGATTAAAACTGAGCAAGGACATGTTTACAATGGTATAAGGGTGTATTTATAGGTGTTTAGAAACCCTAATTCGTTTTCTTGAAGGAGAAGGTAAGTATTGGACTCCTAGCTCAACTCAAATTCGTAGGTTGATAAGGATAATTACTGCTGACTTGTTTTTACCATATCTTCTTCGTTACTGAACCGTTTTTGCTCCATAAGATATCAAAAGAATCCTCACGGAATTATCTACGTCCCTATGAAAGGGATCTTCCAGAATCGGCTCGGTTTTGGAGTTATCACCACTTCTTTAGACGTAGGTGCAGAAATTCAGATTTATTTGACAGCTTTTCCTTTTCCTAATTGAACTCTGTTTCCTTCTATCTCCAGATTTCCTCAAGATCTTCTTTCCTTATCTTTAGATTTGACTTGAAATCTACTTTATTTCCATATTATCTGTAAAGTTTCACACTAAATAAATAATTAAACCCAATATACTCTAAAAATAATAATTTACTAAATCAATACTCAAAATATGAAAGTGTACTATTTCTCAAGAAAAACGACTCAAAGACTTCCTAAATCACTAAAAATGATGTCTCTAACTAATATCAATTCATCATAAATAAGGAGACATCAACTGGGATGTAAAGGGATTCACAAGATAAAGTTATTATATGATAGGATGCATAGGATTACCTATAAGGATAAGATTCAGAGCCTTGATAAACTTACTCATATTTTTGTACTGAAAAGAGAAACAATGTATCATGTCATCCTAAAATAAATTACCTTGAACAAGTTAAGATTGATCGTTTAACCGATCATTTAACGATAAAAAATCCAACAAGATATGGGATCACAACCGTTCGAGGATATCGACCATGTCTGAAGAATAACCGTTACAATCCTTCTAGAAGTTCATAAATCTTTGTAATCGATATCCCAAAATAAATCCTGCAGGAAAAACCATTACTAATCAAAAAATTAATCAAGGTACCTGATGAAAAACCCAAAAACAAAGTAAAAAGATATGATAACTACTAGGAGGAGATATGTTAACAACCTTACGAGATAGATTGGAATATCACAAAGACTTATTCGCATAGGAGACCAAGATATGTTAGGGATCAGTACAAATTTGGCAGTGCACCACTGGTACCTCCCTAGACAAAGTTGTGAACTGATTTATAATGCACCATTGCTTGAGGAAAAGTTATGATACTTGTTGCAAGTGTACAATTCTTTTCCAAATAATATAATAAAAGTGACTATTGTTCTCCACAGTTTATAGTCTTTATTATGAAAAGAAACAACAAATAGTAAATGGTTTATTTGTAAAAATACTAAAACTACTGAAGTAGAAAAGAATTTGTAAATGTGTAAACAACAAAAAAGACATACTAGGTATTCACACGACCTCCTCCCTCCCTCCCCCCCCCCCCCCCCAGTGGCGAATCTAGAAACATAAATGAGTGTGGGCTTGAGTCATAATAGAGTTCGGGGGAAAAAATTATATAAAACAAATGAATTTAGTGATTAAATAAAATCATATAAAGATTTAAAAAAAATTACCAACAGTATCTTATTCAATTCATTTTTTATCATATTTTTTTCTATAAATAAAACAGATATTTAATAAATTAATATTAGTTATATAAATGAATATTTTTCCATCAATTAATATTTGTTATGATATTAAAAAAAATTAACAAAAATTTAAAGAATACATGAGGATAAATTATTAATATTATAAAAATTATAATAATATAAAGTTAAAGCTTTAAATTAGATAAACTAAAATCTAATAATGGATTAAATTTCAAAAATATTTTAATGGATTAATCTTCTATTTTGTTCCAACAAAAGTTGTTACACATTTACCTAACACTATTAACCCTTCTTGTTTATGTTGTTTATCCATGGCAACAAGAGATAATCACGCACTTCCTATAATACAGCTGAATGACCATAAAGCGCGAAAGTTGGGTGTTATCGACATTGGTATGAAGACCAGACTAGTGGAGAGTATGAAAGAAGAGAAAGACATTATTCTTAAAATAGTGGGAGAATCTACTGTTTATGCTGTCCAAATCAGGAAATTTATTGAAGATAAGTGGGGTATCCAGGGGCACTTCAGATTATCAGATATCAAAGAAAATGTTTTCAGACTTGAAGTGTTTAATGAGAAGGAATTTAATAGAGTATGGGAAATGCGCCCTAGCATCTACTCCAAAATGCATATAAGCATGACAATATGGCCATTAAAGATGGAGTTCAAAGACATATCAACTGACTACTCATCAATTTGGGTTCAAATTAGGGGTCTAGCTTTCAAGCAGAATAACCTCACAACAGTTAGAGCTCTAGATAAGTGCTTCATCAAAGTAGAAGCAGTGGACCTCCCAGCAGCTACAAATATAGACATCAAAATACTAAGATTCAGAATCAGATTCAACACCAAGTATCCACTCCCCCCAGGAACATATCTTTATCAAGAAGAAGGCGCGGCATGGGTAGTGTTTCAATATGAAAACACAGGACTTCTTTGCTTCAGATGTGGAAGAATAGGCCACCAGTATGGAGAATGCCCAATAAAAATGATCAAACAAGAAGAAGATATTGATGAAAGAAGGAAAGTAACATGGAGCATAGATAATGTGGCGAAATTCCCCCCTTTTAACCCTATATATGGTTTTCATATTAATATTAATGGAGAATTTGTAAACTATATATATAATGATAGTAGTGTTAGAAATGCAGGACTTTCTCATAGGAATCCTAATCCAACTAGAGGCATAATAATCAATGAAGGCGGTGGGAACAGTCTTAGCAAATTCAACTACACGAAGAAAGGAGCAGCAAACAAATACGCGTATAATAAGGAAATGGAAGAAGAAAATCAAAGGGAGGATAGAGAATGGGAAGCTTGGAACAGGCAAATGCATGATTTACGTAATGAACTTCACGAATCAACCCTCAAGATTGAAGCCTTCAAAAAAACACACGGCATAAATGATGAGGGAGAAGATGGGAATGAAGGAGATATAAGGGCGGTTATGCTAGCTTTTGAAGAAGAGGTTAGGAAGATAAAAGGCAAACATGCAGTTACTTTCAGCGAGAACTCAGAATCAAATGTTGAAATGTCTTCCAACTTTCAACATAAAATTAAAAGAAGGAGAGAAGGAAGGCCAGGATCATCAGATAGGGGGAATAAAAGCGGTAGCTCTAATATCGCTGGAAACTTCAAAAAACTTAGGGTTGTGGACGCTATTGAGAATTTAGTGAACAATAACAGGTACAGTGTGCTTGAGAACGTGAAAGAAAAAGAAAATGAAGAAGAATCACTACATGAAGGCTCAAAAAATGAAGGTGATATCTCGAAAATGATAGATGAATATGACTCGCAATTTGAACCTGAAGAAGAAAAAGAAGGTAGCTATGAAAACAGTGAGAACTATTTTGAGAAAGATTATGAAGGTGGTGGCGAAGATCATGATATGAATTTCAACTACGCTGACGCTGTAGAAGAGGAGGAAGAGAATAGCAAAGGAAAAGCTGGAGGCGGCTACTCCAAAAAAGCCGCAAAAGCAAAATGACGACCATATTTTGGAATGTCCAGGGCATTCGAGCTCCCTTGACATTCTCCAGGATCAGCTCGATGGTGAAACAGTTCAGGCCAGGGTTGGTTGCTTTTTGTGAAACAATGTTGAGAGAGACAGACTCTCAAGACATTGTTTCAAAGTTGGGTTTTGGTAACAAGTTTTGTGTGGACCCCACTGGATCAGCTTTTCATTCAGGGGGTTTCCTTATTTTGTGGCATGATTTTGTTCGGCTTAGTGTAGTGTTTAGTTGCGCCTTTTATGTTATCGTTTGCATTAATGAAATTAGTTATTCCTATTATATGATTTTCGTACATGCACCTAATGAATTTTATCATAGAACACAAATTTGGAAAGAAATATCAAATTGGAGCAAAGATATAACACAACCATGGACTATAGTTGGGGATTTTAATGAAATACTCAATGTGACTGAAAAATTGAGCAAAAACCCTCCTAATTTAGATCGTATTAATAACTTTAAGGAATTTACTTACCAAAACTCCCTTATTGAAATAAAGTCTAATGGATGTTTTTTTACGTGGTCTAACAGATTAGAAGATGGGAAGTTAGTTAAAACAAAAATCGATCGAGGGCTCGCTACTTACGAGTGGATGGAGAATTTCCCACGTGCAGAAATATTCGTGCCACCAGCTATAGGGTCGGATCACTCTCCTCTTGTCCTACATTATGATATTAATATGAAAATTGGGAAAAAGTACTTTAAATTCGAAACTAGGTGGTTAGAAGATAATAGTTGTAGAGAATAGTTGATAAAAGTTGGAAAATTTCTAACATTAACCCCCCAATCACCAAATTCTTAAAGAAGAGGGAACATACTAAAGAAAACCTTATAAAATGGAGCTATAAAAATTTTAAAAACCATGATATAACTATTAAGAAACTACAAAACAAACTCATTAGCCTCAATAATTCCAAATTAGACTTAACTAAGTGTGCGGAGGAAGAAAATAGAATTAAAGAACAAATAAAAATCGAATACAATAGAGAAGAAAAATATTGGAGTGACAGGGCCAGGGTTAACTGGCTAACCTTTGGGGACAAAAACACAAATATTTTTCACTTAGCCACTATCCAAAGAAGGAAACTTAATAGAATAACAAGAATTAAGGATAAGGAAGGAATATGGAAAGAGAATACAGATGAAATCAAAGAAAGTTTTCAAGATTACTATAAAAATCTATTTAAAGAAGAAACTTGTTCTACGGAAAATATGGACAGAGCTATAAAATATATAAAACCAAAAGTTACAGAACAAATGAATGAGAACTTAACTAAAACACCAGACCTACAAGAAGTTGAAAAAGCCATTAATGAACTCTCATCTTCCAAAGCACCGGGCCCAGATGGCCTTAATGGTAAATTTTACAAAGAATTTTGGGATATAATTAGAGATGATGTTATGACTGTTATTATTGATTTTTTCAACAACAATTGCTCTCTGGGAAAAATTAATGATACCCTAATCACCCTTATCCCAAAAGGGGAAACACAGGAAAACTTGGGAGATTTTAGACCCATATCTTGTGTTAACTTCATTTATAAAATCATTACGAAAATATTATCGAATAGACTTAGAGAAATTATGAATATTATAGTTTCACAGACTCAGGCAGGTTTTATTAAAGGACGTGCAATCCAAGATAATATCATCATTGCTCAAGAACTTTCTTTCTTTATGACAAAAAAAAGGAAAAATAAGAAACATTTAGCTGCCATAAAAATCGATATGGCAAAAGCTTACGATCAGGTAAGATGGGATTTTCTATTTCTCGTTTTAGATAAACTGGGTTTTAATAGTAAATGGATAGATTGGATTAAAAATTGCGTAACTTCGGCTTCTTTTAATTTAAACCTTAATGGCGAGAGATTGGATAGCTTCAAATCAGGGAGGGGCCTTAGACAAGGAGACCCACTATCCCCCTTTTTATTCTCTATTCTTACAGAATCTCTCATCAGTATTATAGATCATGCCATTAATATAGAATCGATAAAAGGAATCCAAATTAACCGGAACTGCCCTAGCATCTCCCACCTGCTTTTCGCTGATGATTCACTGTTCTTCTTAGATCTGGAACTTACAGATATTAGTAGTTTTAAAGAATGCCTCGACATTTATTGTAACGGGTCTGGACAGAAAATTAATTTCAACAAATCAGCGATCCTTTTTAGTAAAGAAACCTCAGAAGATTTTAGAATTAAAACTTGTAAGGAGTTAAATTTTCTAGAGACAAATGACCTAGGTTTCTACCTTGGTATACCACTCTGCCACAAGAGATCCAAAGTGGAATCACTAGAATGGATAGCAAAGAGAATTTTTAAGAATACAGAGGGATGGAAGGCAAAATTATTATCAGAAGGAGGGAAAGAAGTATTAATTAAAGCAGTTTTACAGGCTATTCATAATTACTACATGTCAATTTTCTCTTTTCCTATTTCTTTTTGTAACAAATTAATATCTGCTATTTCTAATTTTTGGTGGAACTCGGGAGAAAAAAATAGAATCCATTGGCTTGCATGGGAAAAAATTACAATAAGTAAATTGATTGGTGGCCTAGGTTTCAAGGATTTCAAAAATATGAATACGGTTCTTTTAGCAACTCAGGCTTGGAGATTAATGAATGACACCGAGAACCTTGCGGCTAAGCTCCTTAAAGGTATTTATTTCTATAAGACTAACTTCATGACATGTAAAATTAAACAAAGCAGGACCTGGAGCTGGGCAAGTATAATAGAAGGGAGGGACTTTCTGAAGAAACATGGAATAAAAAAGATTGGAAACGGTGAAAACACAAATATCTGGAACGAAAAATGGATTGACACAGAATGGGAAATCAACAAACCAACTGGTACTACCCTCAACAAAGTTAACGAATTAATGAAAACAGGTACTACGGAATGGGATCTCGATATCCTAAACAGTATCTTCCCAGAGCCTGTGATACCACTGATCAGAAGGATAAAAGATACAGATATAGAAACAAAAGATAAATTCATATGGCCTTTTTCAAAAGATGGTACATATGACACAAAAACTGGATATAAAGTTATCACATACGAAAAAGTCATCAACAAACCAACAACAGCAACCCAAAAATCTAAATATGATTCACCAATATGGAAGGTTATCTGGAAGTCGAACATACCAAGAAAAATCAAGATGTTCATTTGGCGTTTATGCAACAATGCTATACCAACGAGAACAAACCTCTATATAAGGAAATGTGCAGATTCCAAAAATTGTCTATGGTGTAATTACCCAGAAAAGAATATAGAACATCTTTTACTTACCTGTACCTTATGTAAAGATATTTGGGCGGGCTCTCCTCTCCAAATTAGAATTCCTGAGAATCTAGAGGACAAATTTGAAGATTGGTTCATAAAAATCATAAAGACGTTCGTCGATGGAGGGTGGGACAAGAATATAGTCAAGGATACCATTATGATAACTCTATGGAATATATGGAAAGGAAAAATGAAAGCAATACATGAAGGAACGGTGATTAATGGAACGGGAGTTAATATAGCAACGGCAAAACTTATGCAAGATCTTCATGGAATTAATTGGAGGGAAACTACTCTTAAAAAAATGACGAATAAAAACACTGAAGAGAAAACCTCAATCCCAGATCTTCAAGAAGCTGATATAAAAATTTACTGCGACGCATCTTTTTCCAACAAATGGAAGCCAACAGGAATTGCAATAGTGGGATTAGACAAACAAGAAAACAAAAGTTTTGAACTCAGCGAAGACATAGAATGCAACACGATAGAAGAAGCGGAAGCATATGCAGTCCTTAAAGCAACTGAATTTGGGGGTGACCTTGTTAGTAATAATAAGATCATCCTATCAGATAACCTTGAGGTTATTCAAGGTATTAAGCAAGTGTCAGCAGCTCGTTGGAATATCCAACCTACTCTACGCAAAATTGTTCGCAAAGCTAGGGAAATTGGGCAGGTTTCTTTTTACCACATCAGTAGGAAGCTCAATGGAAAAGCGGACAAGCTTGCAAAGGAAGCTAGGCACAGGGCTATGTCTAGACGTCTAGCGACGTTTAGTATTTTTGATACGGCAGCTAGACTAGAAAAATTAGGAATAGGTTAATTTTCTTTTGTTTGGTGCCTTGGGCGCCTTTTATTGTCCAAAAAAAAAAAAAAAATCGGCTAAAGGGGTGTTACGTGCAAAGTTCATCCACTGAAAATCTAAAGTCCAGTCTTAGCATACATCGTACATCTAGATCTATAGCACAACCAAATATTCTAAGATGAAATTTTTTCTACCTCTTTTAGTATCGAAAGTAATAAATTACTAATCCACATAATAATAATAATAATAATATAAACCACATGTTTATAATATTGATTGTGCTCTACTACGATATCTGATTGCGAATTTGATTCATTAATTCTAAGCCATTCCTATTTCTAGGTTCAATCAGCATGACCTTGTCGTCCTAGGCCTCAACTAAGAAATGGTATTTAAGTCTAGTTTTCAATATTGTTCTTAAATATTAAGCTCTTTCAATAAATCATAATATGCATACAATTATAGTTATTTAGTTATTTAGTTTTATAGTCTTGGATTTCAGTCAAAACACGAGTATCCTCGTTTGACATATTATATTAATTCCTACCTAGAAAAAAACATGGTGGGTTCACAATATTATCCCTATAGTGTGGGGTGGCAATCTCATCTTGTGGGTGTGACAAGCCATAAATATAAGTTTGATCTATCAAAAATAAATTAAAAGAAATACCTACAATCATACATCATAGTGATTGTCTTTGGTAGGTTCGTTGTTTATTACGAAATCACTATTATTCAAGATTGGTTTACGAGAAACTATAAATCTCATAATTTATTCCTTTTTACTACTAACGTGGTGCTAATGGTCGATCCACTACAGACTGGGGTACCTTAGTTACACTCTTTATGCAATCTTACTATGATAAAGTGGGGAATTTTCTCAAAGAGTATTATTCGTGTCTACGATAACGATGATTATCTTATCATTGAGTGCAGGGGGGTGAGTCGTAGAGCATGGTATTTGTCCTAAATAATCAAGTAAAATATATATTCTTAAATAATTATGCTTCTCCCAAGGTATGATAAAATAACGATTCAAACACACACCTCGAGAGAATAAATAACTTTCCAAAGTGTATGGATCGTTCAAGTAATAAGTAGGTAAAATAGAGTATCGTTCCTTAATAGATTTAGGTAGTTAGCTTCAAAATTATGTTTAATGGAAGAGTAGATGGTTTTAGATGTTTAAAATAAAAGATAGAAATTAAGAATGAATATTTTTTGGGGTTTCCAATTAACAACTAAGATGCAACATAAAAATTAAACTAAGAATGCAAATAAATAAAATTACTAAGACTGAATGAGAGAATAGTTTACTTTTACGAGTATGCACCTATCCTATTAAATTGATATCTAATTATAAGGGTGAATTGAGCTAATACAACTAGTCGAGATCATATAATCCTTCTAACTCCCGTCAGGGTAACTTAGAAGGCAACCTCAACACTACTAAGGGACTTGGGTAAGGGGACCCTACGCAATGATCGGTGGTGTAATCTAACCATATTGATTATCTAGTTAGGCAAGCCCGTTAGGATCACTACAGCATACTAGACGAATATGAACCGGTTCTGTCCTTAAACCCCCAACTAAGGCGAAGTTGGGTCAATCTAGAGGTGTAAAGCCTCTAGAAAGCATTAATTAATATAATTCATACTCAACTATAATTTATATTCTCAATTCAATTAAAAGGAAATCCCAAATAACATAAATATCAGTATTAATAATTAGGATTTATATATAACGCCAACCCAATTTATGGGAAATTTCGTGCATACCTAATGGAATAAAACTAGAGAATAAAGGCTTAAAAACATGGTTAAGTCAATAAACTAAAGTTAATATCCTTAATGATAGAGATAAGAAGATACAGAAGTGGTGATGTGATGCTTCAGCTCGGTTGCTTCCTCCTCCAAGTTGACTTGCTCTACTCTCTATGGCCGAAATTCTCTATAAAACTAAGCAAAAACCCTTCTATAATGTTAATTTATGATATTTATTTGTCCATAAACGTTTTATAGGTTTATTTTAAGTGACCTAACCCAACCCAAAAATATTTTCTTCCAATAGTGGACTACTTCAAACCCCAGCAGTTGCGACTTTAATAACTTCTTCGTTTCAACTCCAAATCACAAACCGTCAAATCCTACACATTACTAACTCAAAAATAGTGTCATAAGTATATTACAAAAAAAAATATGAAAAAAAATTGAAATAAAAGAACCAGAAAAATTGAATTTATTATGTAATTATTTAGTATTTGTTACTGGGATTATTGGAAATGCTAATTAAGTACATCAATTGGATTGAGTGTAAACTCAAGCTCTACGGTGATGCGTTGATGGATAATGAGGATAGAGCCTAAATCTCACTTCACATTATCCAAACATACTATTATACCGTCCCTAAGCCAACTTATAACCTTAAGACCTTATGATGTTTAATTATATGATCTAGCAACGATTAAGCTAATCGGGAGTAGTTAAGTGGACCGTTGGATACTATGTTAGAATAGAGGAACAACCTATATCCACTAGATCAAACTAAGCTAAAACCATACTCTTCTTGCATTGCGAAGCTAATCTAATCTTGAAATTATATTGTGTTGATTGTTCGTATAATAAGTGTATGTATGATTTAGTTAGTAGATAATATTACATGAAACTTGTTATGTAGTTGTTTTGGGATCATTCTTTAAATTTTTCTCTTCCGTACTTATTTTACTTAGTTGACAGCTTGACTTATGTCACCTACGAGGTTATAATTTGAAATAATCTTTTATTTTATTAAACAAATGAATTAGTAATATATATTTCTCATATAAATAAAATTTAAAACCACCTAGAAGAAAAACGCCTAGGCACCGCCTAGGCTCCCGCCCAGGCTCCTAGGTGCTCGAAGGAACCTGACCGCCCGCCTAGCGCCTAGCACCTAGCACCTAGCGCCTTTTAGAATATTTGTTGGTAGAGACTTCCCTAGTTTAGTTCTTATTTTATCGGGATGACAAAACTTCGAGTTGCTTGTCTCCTTTATTTTAATAGATTAATTTTTGCTTATTGGAGAGATTATTCCCTATATTTTGATAGTTTCTCATTTCATATCTAGTTTCGGAGGAATGTTACTTTTAGAGCTATTTGTGCGTAAATTTTATGTTAAATGTGAAACTCTTAGGTACTTGTATGATATTTTATCCCAAAACAAGGATAAGAAGTCGAGATATAAAGGTCAAACCCATAACAAGGAGTTAAAGGACCAAAAAGCCACTTTTTGAAAGCAAAATCAGTTGTCGGCTAGATTTGGAAATCAACAAGATGAAGTCACCATGTGCAATTTATAATGAATATGAGGAGACCTTTTGTTTATAGATGTACATAGATTTAGGAGCGTGTAGGAACTAGCAATTTATGATTTGGAGCTGAATTGAAGAAGTTATTAAAGTTGCCACTGTCGTGGTTCGAACCACTCCACTCCTTCTTAATAACGTTATTGGATTGACTTGAGTCATTTAAAAGGGGAGCACAACCGTTAAAACATATTAGTTCAGAACTACCTTATTAGAAGTCAAGTTACACGCCTGGAGAAGAGAGAAAAGCTTGGAGAAGAAGTTGGAGACCTACTACAACACTTGTACACTATTCCATCTTCAGTACTAGGGTAATTAATGTTAGTTTCTTGTCGTAAACATGATTCTAATATTTTTACCATCTAGTTTTATTGCTTTAATTATGAACTAAATTCCATTAGCTTGAGTTGCATAATCTTATGAACCTTGACATGGAATTGATTATTTTTAATGTTATTTGGGATTTTTAATTTAATTGAATTGGGTTTATTAATTTATTGCATATGAATTAATCCAAATAGCTATGTATAACCTGATTAATTATATTCATCCCCTTAGTACCCTAGACTATCACCCTGGCAGGGGTTAGTGAACATGAAAAAAATTATATTCGTCATGTGTGTGGTAGTGATTTTGACGGGCTTGTGGTGTCGCCTAGGGTGTGATAAAAATAAGATAAATAAAGTCTAGAAAACTACACACTCTCACCCTAGACAGGCACAGTACTGCAAGTATTACATGACGTATGCAAGTTTTAGTTCGTAAGTTGAGTTCGTTCTCAGGGACTTAAGTGTGTTAATCACGTGGGTAGAAATAACGAGTAAAAGTAAATAATTAAAAGACAGAAAATAAAAGATATGAATTTCGAAAATAATTGATTAAACTAAGAAATTAAAAGACAATAAAGTAAAAGATTAAGAATATGAGATGAGAGATATAGCTTAGGTTTTGCTAGTATGCACTAATCCTTCTAATTCTATCTATAAATCTAGTTAATAAGGGAGAATATTAGCTCTTGGTATACTTAGTCAGGATTCTAAATTCCCATACCTTAGACCTTGAGAGCGACTAAGGGGGCTACGGCACAACCAAGACGTGGTTACACTCTTAGAGTTATCAAGCGCTACCAAGGCTCTAAGCAAACGCAACAATCAATTGGTGATATGGTGATTAAAACAAACCCTAATGACTATTTAGTTAGAATCATGTTTTGTCAGAACTAATATTGACACTAGACATTATGTGGTGGTTCAATAGTTAAACACCCAATTAAGGAGACCATCTAACTACTATTAAAACAATCCTAAAGTGATCAGTTCTAGGAAAGACAATAAATCAAAACACATAAACAAATATTAAGTAAGAAGCTAATATCAAATTAAAACATGTAATTCCCAAAGAAACTTAGATAGAAGAATTAGAATTCATAGATTATACATGATGCAAAACCCAAGCTATGGGGAGTTTAGTTCATACCTGCTGAAAATAAACTAAAAGAAATTACAAAAGACATCATCTTGCTCTCTACAATAAACTAAGAAATAATTATAAGGTTTTTCTAAGCAAGGATGATTTTACAAGTGATATAAGGGTGTATTTATAGGTGTTTAGAAGACCTAATTCGTTTTCTTGAGGAGGAGATAAAGTATTGGACTTCTAGCCCAACTCAAATTCGTATGGAAATAAAGATAAACACTGCTGGACCGTTTTGAACATATCTTCTTCGTTATTGGTCGGTTTGAGCTCCATAAGATACCAAAAGAATTCTCACAGAATTATCATTGTCCATATGAAAGGAAATTACCAAAATCGGCCTATTTCTTGGGGTAAATAACACTTCTTTAGGCGTGTGCTGCAGAATCCCAGATTTAGGCAGCTTTTCCTTTTCCATCTTTTTAGCTTTTGTTTCCTTATCTCCAATTACCATGCAAATCTCTTTCCATAAGTTGTAGTCTTTGACTTGGACTCTAATTAAGCTCCATAATTATCTTTAAAGCTACACACTAAATAAACAATTAAACCCAATATGCTCTAAAAATATTATTTTACTAAATCAAGACTCAAAATAGGAAAGTGCACTATTTCTCAAGAAAATCGACATTTATGACTTCTAAATCACTAAAAATGATGTCTCATCCTAATATAAATCTATCACAAATGAGGAGACATCAGCTTGCCTAGCCAGATAATCATATAGGTTAAATACTGTCTAGCGCCGAGTTGTTAAATAGAATAGTCTCATCTGAGGACTCTAGTTTTTAGGCAAACTTTCAAGCTACCATGACGGGAGTTAGAATCGCGAATAACAAGAATTGCCTAAACTCACCCGTACAACTAGAATAAACTTATTGTCACGAGAGGGGATTACTTGCAACTTGAGATATATCTATCATCTCATATTCTTCATAGTTTACTTATTTTATTAGTTTATTTAATTTTACATTTATTGCATCTTTAGTCTTAATAAGAAAACCAAACAATTATTCTATTTCATATATGTCTTTTAGTAGTTAGCACCTAAATTATTTTTTAAGAGCACGAGCTAAGATTAACAAACTTATTCCTTATGGAAAACGAATTGTTACTTACTTATTAGTTTTAAATCGACTCGTGCACTTGTAGGGAGTGATCTCTTAAGGTGTTGATTTATTAGCTTATTTTTATCACACCTTGGAAGACAACATCAGATTAGAACTTGTGTGGTGTATACACATAGCTTGAAGGCTTCACAAAGTGTGAAGTTGTAGCTCGGGAGTGGAGATTGTTTACTCATTCTTATATGGTGATACACAAGGTGAAGATTTCACATGTTTGTGAAGGGGTGTATCGTGATTGAAGATTGTGCACTTGATTTTATAATGTTGGTGATAACACTAGTAGTTTTATTCAAAGGTGATCTCAAAGAGTTTGTAAAGGTTTGTACTCTCACCTTCAAGAAACACAGGGAGTTCTAGTGGAGGAAACACAAGGTTTGTGATTTGGAGCGCGTGCTGCATGGAAACAAAAATGGTAGGGTTAAATCCGATTAAATATTGTATTCTCTGGGTAAAACTATCCTTTTCCAAAAGAAAATGCTACATCTTTTAATGTGTATTGGAATCTAAGAGGTGGTAATCATAGATCCAACTAAGGGTGGTATCATGGTAGGGCTAACCTTTAGTTCATTAGTGATATGAATATTGCTAATAAATTTACTATAAGTATTAAATTTCTTACCACATATGATGAATCATGAGAAATATTATGAAATCAAAAGCCACAAAACATAAGCTATCATGAAATGATAACCATGTATGTTATCGATAAGGTGGAATTATATATTGTCCGTGTACCTGTCATATGCTAAGCCATTTAGTCGATCTACTTAAAAGTTTTGGATGCCTACAAGTTATGTTACCATGTGGTACAAATTTGACATAATTGACACATTACGTTTTTAGTAATTCTAGGAAAAAAATTGTTAAATGTAAGGATATTCACCAAATTGAATAATTTTTATAAACCACAAGTATCCATAACCATGTATATAATTGCACTAGTTCCTAAAAGTAACACCAGAATTGTGTATTAGAAAAAATTTCTACTATTTCTTCGGGGTTGTAGTATATTAAGAACAATTGAAACGCACATTGTAGGGAGTGATCTCTTAAGGTGTTGATTTATTAGCTTATTTTTATCACACCTTGGAAGACAACATCAGATTAGAACTTGTGTGGTGTATACACATAGCTTGAAGGCTTCACAAAGTGTGAAGTTGTAGCTCGGGAGTGGAGATTGTTTACTCATTCTTATATGGTGATACACAAGGTGAAGATTTCACATGTTTGTGAAGGGGTGTATCGTGATTGAAGATTGTGCACTTGATTTTATAATGTTGGTGATAACACTAGTAGTTTTATTCGAAGGTGATCTCAAAGAGTTTGTAAAGGTTTGCACTCTCACCTTCAAGAAACACAGGGAGTTCTAGTGGAGGAAACACAAGGTTTGTGATTTGGAGCGCGTGCTGCATTTTCCAATCCATGGAAACAAAAATGGTAGGGTTAAATCCGATTAAATATTGTATTCTCTGGGTAAAACTATCCTTTTCCAAAAGAAAATGCTACATCTTTTAATGTGTATTGGAATCTAAGTGGTGGTAATCATAGATCCAACTAAGGGTGGTATCATGGTAGGGCTAACCTTTAGTTCATTAGTGATATGAATATTGCTAATAAATTTACTATAAGTATTAAATTTCTTACCACATATGATGAATCATGAGAAATATTATGAAATTAAATGCCACAAAACATAAGCTATCATGAAATGATAACCATGTATGTTATCGATAAGGTGGAATTATATATTGTCCGTGTACCTGTCATATGCTAAGCCATTTAGTCGATCTACTTAAAAGTTTTGGATGCCTATAAGTTATGTTACCATGTGGTACAAATTTGACATAATTGACACATTATGTTTTTAGTAATTCTAGGAAAAAAATTGTTAAATGTAAGGATATTCACCAAATTGAATAATTTGTATAAACCACAAGTATCCATAACCATGTATATAATTGCACTAGTTCCTAAAAGTAACACCAGAATTGTGTATTAGAACAAATTTCTACTATTTCTTCGGGGTTGTAGTATATTAAGAACAATTGAAACGCACATTGTGCAAAAACAAAGATATCACAACGCAAATAACTTTTTATTATGACACGATCATCTCGGTCACCCCCGGACAATAATGATATGTCAAATAATAGAGAACTCACTATATCTCTACTTAAAAGAACCAAAATATTCTTGTACTAAGTGACTATACATATGTTTTATATTCTCTAGGAAAATTTATTGACTATCCTAACTGATGTTCGGGATTTATGTTGAATGCGATTCTCTTTCTACTACTGAATATATGGTTACCCAGAGAGATGACATCTTAAAACACTCTTTGCGGAGTGTCATTTAAAAAAGATTATTTGCCCCTTATTAGTTGAAAGATAAGTCAATCTGAAGTTATGTGACAAATTGTAGAATAGAATTTATTGTCTCATATCTATCTACGAACTAAAGTATTAGAAGTCGAAATTCAAAAAAAGATTCATTTGCAAAATATTGAAAATAATATGGAAAATGCATTCGTAGACATAAAGAATATTTTGAAATCCCATATGTTGTAAATTCTCTAGCATAGATTATTGTCCTAGATGGACATATAATCAATATCGTTGCGCATGCATCCAACCAACACATGAATCTTGGTAAACATGTAATGAATCTAGCCATCGTATGAAGCATTGTAAATCTATAAAGCATATAACCAATGCATGAAGCGTGGTAAAACGGAAATGCATCTAACCATCGCATGAAGTATGAAAGATCTGTAATGCATATAACCAACGCATGAAGAATGGTAGAACTGTAATGCATCTAACTAGCGCATGAAGCGTAGTAGACCTTTGATGCATATAACCATGAAGTATGGAAAACTTGCCAGTTCAAAATATATCATACCCCGAAGAAGGAAATCTCACAAGTGATGTCTCCTTAATTGTTCTTATTTTCGACCCTTAGGAGACATCATTTTTGGTGTTTATTTAATCAATTTGATAGACTTTTGGACTAAATATGCAATAATATGATTTTTCTCTTTTATTTCTAGCATTTTTGATTTATTAAGCTTTTGCGCGTAATATTGGTATTTTTAGTGAAGATTTTACAGGTTTTAGATGTTAGCTAGAAGAGGAATCCAAGGAGAAAGTCAAAGATCAAAAGATAGAGTCAAGACTTGAAAAGAAATCCCGAAGATATTATTTTTAGAGCTGAAAATCCATTTTCCAGGCCATAGATTGCTGATTTCGATGTGCTTAAGCGATGATTTAGCAGCTGACCTTTGAAGAGAAATCATTCCTTATCGAGTTACGGAACTTTAGCAACTGGAATGAGGTCAATCGGAGTCATAACGCATCGGGAAAAGCCGTTTTAGTGAAAGTGTATCAGCAGTTACGGGATTTTGGGCTTAGAATTTGGGCTTAGAATTTGGGCTTGGACATTTAATTAGTGTTTTATTATTAGGTCCAAGCCCTAATCCGTTTTTGAGCTTATAAAAGGAGATTTTGACCTCATTATTTCTTACCTCTCAATTTGTTCTTCAAATCATCTCATCCTTAGAAGAGAGTGTCAATACAATTCACATTCTACAAGATTAAACACCAGAGAGAAGTCAACGGAAGGAAGAAGAAGAAGCTACAAGAGCTGGAGAGGGTCTATATCTCCGTTCGTAGTCATTCCTATTCCGGAAATTAGGTTTTTCTTATCTTTAATTTTGTAATCAAATATGAATTCCTTTACATTTAATTTAGTTTTCTTTTTAATTAGTATGAGCTAATTCCATAATAGTGCTTGAGAACAAACAATGGGTGAATCCCAATCTTATTAATTAACGAATGTTGAATTTGGGTTTTTATTGAATTAAATTAAATTAGGGCTTTTACTCTTTTCAATAAATTGAGATTATTGTACTGTTTTTGGAGTAGCTAACTAAGAACAGGTGTTAGTATCTAGGCTATTCCAATTAGTGGCGATTGGATCATCCTGACGGAGGGTTTAGGTACGGAAATATTTATTTAATCTAAAATAGAAGCTATTGATTCTGACGAACTTAGCTAATTTTAGGGCCAATGAGGTAATAAAACTTAAACATCCAAAAGTGGATCATATTTACCCTGACGGGACTAGTGACACTTTAGGATTGCCTTATAGTCCACCCTGACGGAGGTATAAGGAATTTAGAATCCTGACCATTGTAATTGACCAATTTAACCCTTAAACAACATAAGTTAGGAAATAGGATTGGGAGGATCCTTGCGTTCTCAAGTGCTACTTCTCATATTGCGTTTTACATCATTTTACTTGCGTCTTAGCTTTTATTTGCATTTTAATAATTGTCTTTCATTTACTTAGCATTAATACAAAACCAAACAAACATATTATCTCTATTTGCTTTCATAAGTGCATCCATCATTAATAGATAAGCATTGTAGTCAACCATCCCGTCCTTGGAACGAATCTGTATTATCAGTTATACTACTTGGGACAACCGTACACTTGCGGTTGTGGTTCGATTTACATTTGCATTTATTTTAGAACACACAAAGGACCACCAACAAGTAAATGAAGAAATGGTTAATTCGTGGGATCTGCACATCTATGTCATATGATAGGAATTATTGACCCGACTAATGTTGGGACATGAATTACTCTTAAAGGAAGTAACAGTCATTGAAGAGACCAAGGTATCTGAAAACGAGGAACGTTATATAAATTATTTGTCTACTGAAAATATTTAAAACCGTGAGACAATTTATGGAATTAATATATTTTCATTTACTAAAGCGCTTGAAATAAATAATAAGGATCATAAACTACATACTGGTGAAATATGTCGATAGTGATAAAAATGATACTAGTGAATTTTGAAATCTAAAATGCTAATTGTATCACGGAGATTCCTGCAGACCTATAATTAGTTATAGGGAGACGTCCTCATTATTATAATATTGATACAATGTAATTATGACTAGATGGATATTCAAGTCTTAAAGAATACAATAATTGCTCGAAGCACCATAGATGCTTGAAGCATGACAGGTGCCCAAATACAAAAAGTGTTTGAAGCACAATAAGTGTTTGAAGCACGATAGGTGCCAAAAGTACTTCAAGTGTCCACATTTTTAAGTTCTAGAAGATTGAGAAGGTCCTGAAGAGTAAAAGGTCCTAAATAAATATTTTATTCAAAGTACGAGTGAAAAGTATATGAATTATGAAAGGATACTCTGAATAGTTGTTGTCAAAATAAAAAGGATGCGATATTTGTTTGTCGTACTATTTTTTCTTCACTGAGGTTTTTTCCATTGGGTTTTCCTAGTAAGGTTTTAACGAGACATGTCAAAAATCCATTGTCAAAAGAAGTATATACTCTTTTTATTGGTCAAGAAAATGATATTACTAACACACAATGCCCTCAAGTGAAAATCCATAATATTTTCTAATTAAAGTTTTATTAATAACGACATCAAGGTACAATTACACAAGTATCTAATGTATTAGGAAATATGTAATGTCATAATGAGGGGGAGAATATATTATAATTCTACACTATCTTCCTTCACCATAGTTTTTCCCATTGGGGTTTCCTGATAAAGTTTTAACGAGACAGATTGAATATGTGGCATAAGCCCCCTAGGAATGATGTACTCTTTTTCCTTCATCAAGTTTTGTCCCAATGAGTTTTATTTAAAAGGTTTTGATGAGGCCTATCCTTCAGTGAATATCCAAGGGGGAGTGGTATAGAATATTTATTTAAGTAGATATACCAACATATCCGAGATAAGTGTGGTTTATCCTCAATAATAAATATACCGATAATATTGTATGAGGAAATTGTTTATTGTATCACACAAATTCGAAATGGTTACATCAAAGGAGACAAAACGAAACATATATCACCCAAATTTTTCACACACACGAGTTACAAAAGCTAGAGATATTTACATTCATCAAACACAATTATGTAACCATCTTTCTTATTTGTTCACCAAGGTATTGTTAACCGCAACATTCAAGAAAATGGTTCAATATATTGAATGCGCCAACTCAAGGATATTTTACCCGTTCAAGAGGAGCACGAGTAAATACACTATACTTTTTTCCCTTTGTCCAATTTTTTATCCCATTGGAATTTCTTGTCAAGGTTTTAAGGAGATGGTGTTTTTCAATAATTAGTTCCATGAATATGTATTCTTTTTCCTTCTATTAGGTTTATATCCCACATGGTTTTTCTTGACAATGTTTAGAAGCATATTTCCTAATGGATGGGCATCTAAGGAGAGTATTTATTATGCTATTAATGGTGGATGTCCAAAGAGCCAAGGTTAGTTATCCTATTCATGGCTTGTAAAAGTTTTAAGAGAGGGTCACTTAATTACTTATAAATATAAGTCTCATTTCATTTTAATACTTAGAGTTTGATAACTATAATAATAATAAGTATAAATATAATGAAGGAGTTTTATTCATCTTATGCAACCAAAAGTGTAGTAGGGACAATGATCAACTAGTCTTTATAGAGAAAAGTATATACCCTTGGACTAGCCTACTTACTACACCTTTATATATGATTAAATATGAGAGTTACAAGGAATACAGGAGAGAAGTTACAAAGCATCTCCATTATTCTAGAATAATACCTACTAATTATAATATTTCATAACACACACCCTTGGGTATTATTTCAAATACGCATATGATGCTGCCTCGTTAAACCTCGTTAGTAAACCCCAATGGGAAAAAACTAGTCAAGGTGCAAAGCGTATGCATCTCCCCATGAATGTGTGGACAAATTAACTTGATCATTAGTATTATCGACTTGTCTCATGAAGTGGAAATATCTTTGCATAAAATTATAAAGTGCAGCCAATAAATTATAGTGACATGATATCCATCTTGGACTTTGTATCTTGGGCTTGCCTTTTGAACTTTAATTTGATTAAGTTGAGTTGAATATCCACCAAATTTTTATTGATATGCCACGTTAAAACCTTACTAGGAAAACCACGTGGGATATAATCTAGTGAATAAAAGAGTACATAATCTCTATAATACGCTTTTGATTTGCCTCGTTAAAAAAACCTTGTCAGGAAAACCCTGTGGGAAAAAACCTTGACAAAGGGAAAAAGAGTAAAATGCGTGTTGTTCTCTCCCTCAAGTAAACGTATCAATGATGATCTTTAATTTTTGATATGATCTTGATAGTCAGTATTTCAAACATTATCATAATAGTAACTATAATTCAAATTAAACAATTTATGTCGTCATATTGTCATATAACATTGAAATTATCCACAAAAGACAATCATGTGCAATTTAGAGTAATAAATATGCATGCACATAATCATAAATAAACGGGGTTATTGCTCAAAGCATCCTCATAGAGGAGGCTACTAATTTTTTTAAGCCTCTAATTTTATTATTTGTATATAAATATCTCCCTAATCAAGTAATTATAGATAAAAACCCCATAATAGTTTCCTTTTTTACCCCATATGGATACTATACTTATTTTACAAAAGCTAATTACTCCCCCATTAGTTTACTCCCTCCCCTCTCTCTCTCTCTCTCTCTCTCTCTCTCTCTCTCTCTCTCTCTCTCTCTCTCTCTAAAACCGCATTTTAGCTCTTCTTTCACGCAAAGTACTTCTTCCTGCTCGACATTTTTGGCTGCTTCTTCTCGCATGCGAATTTCTCTCAATGTTAGCCTTCTCAATCATTCGCACTCGCGTTCAATATCTCTATCTCACGTGTTATCAATTCACAATTAGCTCTTCTCAATCACTCGCAAGCTATTTCTTTGTTTTTTTTTCTTTTTTTTCTAATTTTTTATTTCATTTTGTTGTGTTTTTGCTTGCAAGTTTGTTGTTATCTTATAATACATAAACATGTGTATGTATTAATGATTTTGAAAGCAATTTGATTCAACTTTCATCCTAATTTTGCAATTTCAAGCGATTCTCCTGTTTTTCAAGGTTTTACTCTTTTAATTGTTTATTTGTTATGATTCTGTTTGTTTATATACTGATTATATACTGTTTTGTGTTTTTTATTCCTTTTTTTGTTTGATTTTAACATTTTATGCATATTTTTATGTTTTTGATTTTGTTTTACTGTACTTTTTGTATGTATGTGTAGTATATTCTTCATTTCGTTCATATTTTGCTTGAATATTGTTCGATTTTGTATTTAAGTTGTTTTGATCTGAGTAGAGGTTGTTTTGCAGCTATAATGCCTTGAGAATCGGTCTATGTAGACACGGAATTTTATGTGTTAAAACATGAATTTTCATGTTCTAAACATGAAATTCTGTGCCTGCACACCTTTTCCCTTTTCCAACTTGTTGCTTGTTTATGTGATCATATTTTACTACTTATGTCATCACTTGTTTTCTGCAGATGGTTATGGTTGTAGTTAGGTTCGACTCTCAATGTTCTATGCGTTCGTTTGATCTCTTCCCGACTCTCGATTATGTTTTCGATTACGTGGTGTCTGAATGGTCTTCCTTTCTCTTGAGTTCCACGCATACAGTTTATTCAGTTGGAGATTACTTCAACTGTTTGTTGAACAACGAAGAAGACTTTTCCAACATACAGTTTTTGGTTAGCGAGTCAACTTTGGAGCGTATGGATATTTATGTTACAGATGATCAAGAAATAGAGGTTGTTCAGGCTGTTCATCCAAAACTTGTCGAGCTATTCTATGAATTTTGTTTTATTTGTATGATCATTACATTCTTTTAACGATTGTTTAATATTCAAGGGTTTAACATTTTTACAATTTCTATTGTTATGCTTTGGATCCTTTTTGTTTTTATATTGTGTTGTGGTTCATTCCTTTATAATTATTGTCTTTAGTATAGGTTTCAATCCCAGTAGCTTAAGTTGTTAGTGTGCATGTAGTAGATTTTCATGTTTTAAACATGGATTCATGTTCCAAACATGAAATTTTACAAGTCATTTTACTGTGTTGCGACTTTTGCTTGCTTTTTCAAGTAATTTGTTGGTATCGTAACCGTTATAATAAATCATTCACATTATGAAATACTTAGCAATTTTCATTTCTAATCAAATCCTTCATAATACTTAAAAAACTATCAAGTTATTTTACACATTACAATCGAAAACATTCCAAAATAAGTCATTTTTCTCGAACTTTTTTGTGCTTCCTCTGTACCTTCATCACTTGATCTTCTTCGTGGAGGCATGCTTCCCTGTATTTACAAAATCTCTGAGCATAAGGAATATATTAGTAGTCTAAACTGACATTATCATATAAAATTCACTTCACCAAACATAATATTCACTGTTTAATTTAGTGAATTTCATGTTTAATTCAGTGAATCTCATATTTTGTTCAGTGAATATTGCAGAGCAGACAGTTTAACAGTTTGAGTCTCTATATTATGCATTATTTACACTGTAAGGTCCCTAATTCCACGGTTTCTCTATAATATGCACTGTAATTACTAAAAAGAATCACTGTAAAGTCCTTGTTTACCTCTATTTTACAGTATTAGTTCATTTTTTTGAAATAATTGCATTATAGGTCCCTGTTTTACATGTGAATAATTTCTAATCACTCTAATCCAATTTTTGTTGATATTAATCACAGTATTCTATCACATTCATCATAAAATCCTATTATAAACCCTATAAACTACTAAAATTGTTATTTATAACCACTATTAACCTTAATAAAAAAAAATTAGTAAAAATCATTCGAAATCAACATGAAATCAATTTTCTTTTTGTTTTTGTTCATGAATCACAGAAGAATCAATTCGGAATCATAAATCACTCTAAAAAATATCAGAATAACATAAACTTTTGGTTTTAGTACTTACGTATGTGTTTTTTTCGATTTTGTATGGTGATTGTTTTTTGTTGTTGATCTCCTCACTCGTGTGTTGTTTGATGTCCGCCCTTTCAATCGTGTTTCCTATCCCGCTCATTTCGCCGTCTTGTCGTGTTTTTCGTCTCTTGGTCGGTGTGTGTGTGTGTGTGTGTTTTCTGTATGTATTGGTGTGAGACGCTTCGTCTTGTTTTTAATTTACTTTTTTTTCGAACTAAAATACGTGGGTGGGTGGGAAGCTAATTGATTTTTTTTTTAATTGGTAATTGTAAGGGGTAGTTTGGGGTGGGGTTGTTTTTTTATAAAGAATATTATTCTAAGTACCCTTTTTTTAATAAGTTTTCTTTTAGGCATTATTCAATAATTGGATATAAATAAACATATATTATACTTATGAAATATAAAACATATATATGGCTGACAATATATAAGACAATCAAAGATTGTTGACAACAAAAGTTATACAAATATCATTCTAATATATCTTGGGATTTATGTATACGCGTTTTTAGTCTTTTAAAGACTTTCATGTGATTTTTCGTATCACACGAAACATATTGGTAGATTTATTTTACCGTAAGACGCATTTGGAGTCCTATATGAAACTTTCAGGTAAATATTTTCCACCAAAAAATGTACTTCATATATTCATATTGTCTGTGTGAGTATGATTATGCATGGCTGCGTCTTTTTATATTTGGTCAATTAATTTTCTAGTCGACATTATAGAATGGACTTCGATTCAAGATCCTCGTTTTTATTTAGTAACTTTTACATATTCACTTGCACATATTATTCGATCATGATCAATTTATTTTTTGATTCCATGTACTACTATAGTTGAATGATATTCTTTTATCTCAATTTCACAATAATGAGAAAATATTCTGGTACCTAGTACTCTTTTAAAGTACTGTTCATTAGTTATATTAACTACATTATTTCATTATGATTTGAAAAGTGCCAACTTACTCATACTGCTCAACTTTATGTTATTTTGAACACGTAGACGGACCATACTTTAAGTGTTGCAATGCATCTTCTTTCATATGAAATTAACTTGAGCATGATTTTTTCAAGTTGAATACATGACTTTGTCAGTTATGAATGCATCTTCTTTTTACACTGAGCTCATTATTTTTTTGTGAGGATGAGAATGCGGTTTATAAAATATTTTTTCAGCTCACCCTCTTATCATGAGAATCTTGCTTTGTACATAGTATTTCTATATACATATTTTTTACGTGGCAAGCCCAAGATACATATCAATCATTGTAGATTGAAAATAAATTCTCATATTTGTTTGTGATCTCATATTTGTGTATAATGGTGGAACATTTATATTTTATATTTTATGTTTCACAAGTAACAGTATATAGATGGATACTTTTGGTCTTTGACCATTGAGGGTATTCCTGATTTGTAGTTGGACTTTTTCAATATGATCGTATATATGTATAAAATTATATGTCGATAAGTCACAGTAGAAGAATTCAAAACCAATTGTCTAGCGATTTTTTAATGTAAAGAAAAAATATTTTGCTAGATCATATATTTCTCCCCCTGAATTTGACTATTGACTTCAAATAATACACAAAAAATGAGGAGATTGCCTAGTAATATTTATTTTAGGATTTAAACAATATTGATAATATTGTATTAGTGGTTTGTGGCTATAATAATGATTATACTCTTGATAATGAATTTATATTCATAGACATGACGGAAAAGCCTAACCTAGAAAAAGATTAAGGACATCAAACTTATATCACTTCATGTGATGATTTTAATCGATTGGTCATGTTGATGAGTTTTTATTAGAGAATAATATAAACTCTTTTGAAAATATTGAGCATATGAAGCGTTTCAATACAAGATATTTTGTCACTCTATTTTTGAATTTAACGAAGTTGGACTCGCTCATATATTATTTGTGATACTAGTATATGAATTTATTCCTAACTCTATTAAATAAAAATTGTGACTGATTACATATATGGATTATTTCACCATATGATATAAATATTATTTTTTATTTGATGATTCTTTAAATATTACACAAGAAACATCAAGAGATGTCATGTTAAATATATATCCTGATAACTAAAGTTTTTTTTTTTAAAATTTGTAGAATAATTCTGAAACTATAAAAGTTATGGCCTTGTACATTTGATAAGATACGATAAAGATTTAATATCCTTCATAGAAGTACAAGTTTATCCTCTCGTAATTGATTTAATATTGGATATATCAAAATGACATTCACCATACAAAAACTATGTCAAGTAAATTTGTCCAATTATATTGTACAGTTATGACATGATGACTAACTAGTCTAAGACACCATATTCAAATTATCTTATTTGCAAGAAGGTGGTGGTTCAAATCCCAATTCTAACATTTAATTATCTTGTTAGTAAAATATCAATCTTAATCATATAAGGATTTATTTGAGAATTTATCCTAATCTTTGATTATAAATGAATTTTTAACGTTTCATGGATGTTTTTGCAATTTCAAGTCACAATTTTTTTCATGATAACGTGTTCTTTTCAAGCATACGTATTTATTCTTCCAACCCCGTATAATTTTCAAAGTCAATGACTAATATAATGTATAACTTTTGTTATATCAAATGAATTTCTTATTTGTGATAACTATATAAATCATGGGATTAGACTTTAAGCCTCGTTGAAAATAATGTTGAAGAAATGTCATTTTTTTCTACGCAGTTGTTCTTAGATGCGGTATTTTCTTCTCAAATGATTATTTTTCACTATCATTTGTGATATTCATATGACTTTCAACGTGATGGCAATATATAAACTAAATTTATTTTGTAATTTTTTTCACGAATTCAATATTTTCTTTACATGTATGTTATATATCTCAATATATCAACGAGATTTTATTTCGTTAGACTTATTTTTAAAACTCATAGTTTCTAACAAGTAGACTTATATAATTTCATCCATTAAATCATTATCAAGTTGCATATTTTTCAATGTTTTCATCAAAATATTTCATTAAACAAATTTTTTATTGATAAGTTCATTGAACCATTTTTTCATATACAAGACGAGTTTCATATTGCTTTTAAGCAATTATGACTTGTAAATTGAAGCAAACATTTAGTTGCTTATTTTCCTCACTGTTTTAAACATGTAATTGATTTTTTCCAAGCAAATTTATTAAATTTAGAGTTGAATCTTCTCTTTCAAAATTATATATTTGAAGAGGTATATGAATTTTGATGAATCTTTACTCTTTGAGAATATATTTTTTTCCATAGAGACGAAGTAATCAATTATATTATAATATAACATAAACAATTAAAAAGAATAAATCTTACCCCAAGAATTAATTATCTCTATATAACAAAAAAATAATAAGTACGAAGAGTCTTAAATCACATTAACTCGGTTGATATAGTCGTGCTGAAAACGTGTTGTAAAACAAGAAGAAAAGTATAAAGATAATGGAGTAGTTTTATTCATCTTATGCAACCAAAAGTGTAGTAGGGACAATGATCCTTGGACTAGCCTACTAACCACACTTTTATATAGGATTAAATTTGAGAGGTACAAAGAATAAATGAGAGAAGTTACAAAGGCTCTCAACTACTTTAGAATAATACTCATTAATTATAATCTTTCATAATAGATTTCTTCCTTTTCTTTGGTTTATAACAAAAAATTACAACATTTAATGACATATAAAACAAAAATCTCTACATAATAATAATTTTAAAAACTTTAAAACAATAATCAATAAAAATTACAAAAGAAAAGCTTGCGCTGACGTCAGACTTATTCGTTGATTACACTATCTTCATGCAAAACCACATTTGAACAACCATTAAAGCTCTAATGATGGTGAAAACTAATGAACAAAAAATGGCCATAGATCTCGAGCTTTTATCTGCATACATCCACCTATGGACCACCTGCGAACCATGGTTGCAAAAACTAACGAAGTTCCGACACTATTAGCCATGGATCTCGAGTTTTTCTACCATGGATCCAAGCTTCACAATTTTTTTTACATATTATAACTCACTCACACGTTGTATGTGCAATAATATAGCTCAAACTCCATGGAAACGTGAAAAAAATACATGGAAACAAAATCCTTGGAAATGCGAATGAGATGCCACATAAACGAGAAGCCACGGAAACGCAGAGCTACAACTATGGATTGATTCCATGAAAAGCCATGAGAAAACAAAGTGATGCTGAAGGAGCATATTTCCTTGAGAAGGGAAGTTGAAGCAGTAGATATACCATGAAAGACTCAAACTTGAACCTTTTTCTCATCAGTAACTCTCAAAATCTATTGATGCGAATGAAGTTGTTGTGCTACATTTGACGGTTGCAAAATATTTGAACTCCATGGCTGCAATACATTTGATGGTTGCAAAATATTCTACATTTGATGCTCAGAATAGAGAGAGAATAGGCGTTTGTAAGTGGATGTGGGTGGAGAGAGGGGAGATTTGTAGGGTTTTTAAGACAATTATATGATTCATATGTGTAATTTAGTATATATATAGTTGGTAAAAATTAAATGAAGAAAATGAAGAAATAGAAGAAGTTGCTAAACATGTGCTCACTAATAACACTATTCACAAAAACCTAATTGCTTCCTATACCAAAAATTTTCTTCAATTAAACTTAAAATTATGTCTATTTCTATCTCGCTTTAGCAATTAATCCTCGTGACTCTTCCTTGAGTTTTCATTTTGTTAATACGACTATCCAATTTATTTCACTATCCACTTTCAACTAAAGTTTCCTTTTAATCTTTTTGTTTCTTCTGAGTGTGCGCATATGTTTTTCTAGCTACGTGGTTTTTCTTTTGGTTATATCCGGTCTTAGTTACAAATGAGGATTTATTCATGGGTCTTGCTCAGTTTTATTTTTGTTTGCAAATTTTGCTCCCCGTTACTTAACCAAAAGTCGGTAATTATGAAGCTTTGGTTAGACCTTTTCTTGTGGGCTAGGCTGATAAGTTCTTGGAAAAGCTTAAATCCAACATGCACGAGAAAATTTGCAGCTACGGTAGTGCTATCTTGGCAAAATATTATGATGTTAGACTTTGGAAGGTGAAGTTTTCTCTTTTGTTAGTTGTTCCTTTCTTTTTTTATTATAGTCACCCTTGGTAAAAAGGGAAAATAGTTTTACGTGTGTTTAGATGTTTTGTTTACTATTAAGAATACATTTTTATTTTTAAAATGAGAGTATTCGTATGACATAGAGCGTGGGTTACAGTGGGGTTTCAAAAGCTTTTTCAGAATTTCTAATTAACGATATGTTGCAATACTCCTTTTAGCCGTCTTCCATTCTGCAGGTGTAGGTTACAAGGTCCTGTGATCTTTAGTCACACGCATGATATAAAAAAATATGGGAAAATTAGACATTTATACAGATGCCATTGCATGCATGGGGAAGCAAACGATCTCTAGTATATTTCTTGGAAGAAGAAGATTCAAATCTACTTAGTATATAAAGGACCCACGGTGGATTGGGTTTCTCAAAAACCTACAAAGAGTCTCATTTTCTACACATCCTTCATTATGGATACACGATATTCTCACTCGCTTTCTCTTGAAAAAATGAAACAAGACAACATAAGAAACCTTGAAGTACTCTCGCTGAACACCAAAACAAACTCAACTAAAAAAATATTGTTTTGAATTTTGCTTCGTTGTGAATATTATTTCTGATCGCGTGATTCCTTTTGGCATTTTCCGTAAGATTGCGATTGATTTATGGGGTATTAGGTACTGCATGAGCTTTGAGTAAATCAATGAAAATCTGTTTAAGATTTCAGTGGATTACAAAGACGAGGTAAAACGTTTATCCGATCGATGCATGCTATTATCATGAAGTGGTATGCTGGAGTTGGTATTGCAGAGCTCAAATTGATTAGCTCATGCATTTGGGTTAGGGCTTATGGGCTCACAGGAGTCCAGTGCAGTGTGGAGTCAACGGAAGTGCTTGACAAGTATATAGGTGAGCTCCTTGATTTTTTTTCCCACACTGTTAATTTGGAAGATATTAGTTTTTTTAGGTTTAGGGTTAAATTTGATACTAACGGACCTATTTAAATGGGGGTCTATATTGAACAAAGCGGGAGACCTGCGTGGTTTCCTTCTGTTATGAAAATATAGGGTTTTTTTTACTATAATTGTGGTACGCCCGCGTTGGAATGACGATGTGGAAAAATATTTTGATTAGAATCGGGAAACATACGTCAGGATTGAAAATAAGGTGAATTACGTGATTAAGAGACATGATCGGTGGGCGTATTTGACGAAGTGATACGTTTCTTTTTGTTTAGAAGGTATGACGATGAAAATGATAATTATAGTAATGGTGGAAATGTTAGTGGCGGTGTGAGTTTTATGGTGGGCACGATGTTGGCTGATTTGTGAAACAAAAATGACAATAAAGGAGGTGAAAAGACTAAGAAGCAAGAAGGCCAGTCTTCTAAAAGGAAGAGAGAGAACACGGGTCTTCTTAGGGACGTGGTTTGTGATCTTCATTTAGATAATGAGCTTGTGGAAACTAACGTGAACAATTTCCCAGTTATATAAGGTGTTTCAGGAAGAAGTGGGCATTATTAGGAAAAACATCATTGTGAGTAATAAGACTATCACAAAAGTATTAGGAGTTAGAGAGAACGAGTTTGAATTGATATACAAAAAGATCAACGAGGAGAACACGATTGGAGGTACTATAACACTATGAAGGATACCATACATCAACTACAATATTAATGGAAATGGTTCGAATAGGTCGATCAAGACAAAAGGGAAAAGGATAGTGGGAAGTGATAACGATCAATGTGAGTCTTATGAACCTGAAGAGGATTCAAAGAACTCACAATTGCACATTAATCAACACATCAGACATGATAAGGAATTTGAACAAAATAGGTATTTGAATTCAAGAAGGGGGGTTAAATGGCCGAGGGAGAAATTCTTATGGCCTCGAGATCTTAAGAGGAAAGGGTCGGTTTTGAGTTGAAGTATTAGATCCAAATATGGGAAACTACTTCATGAAGAGTTTATCTGATGGGAAGGGGAACTAACGACATACAAATATTCCGCGAAGAGCTATATACTAGTTTCCGCGAAGTGAAATAACAAATGTTGGAGAGAGATAAAGAAACTACAGGAGAGAATTACGGGACAAAATATGGTAACCTGGATTAGAGAAGAGTGCATTACGGTAACAGAGAAAACTGTGATGGACATTTCGAAGATGAGATAAGAAGTGGCAACAGGCTGAATGATTGCACTAGTACTCGGGGCCTCCCCGTGATAGAAAGAAGCACGTCAACAAAGCTAAAGAACGTAGGCCAGTCCTCTAAATGGCCGGGTTCTATGGATAATATGATGATATGGAATAGTCAAGGTGCGAGGGCACCGATAACTAGGAAAATGTTTAAAAGCCTCACTAGGAATTATGATACTTCAACACCTTGTCTTTTTGAATTTGGATAAGAAAGAAAGATTTTAAATCGTGTAAACATCTTAGGAGTTTTAATAAGTTACACATAGTCAAACCCGGGGGAAAGAGCTTTTAGGTCCGGGTGGATTCTACTTATGTGGAAAGAATGTGTGAAGATTAGGGTTTTTGATTCTTGTGTATATTTTGTTATCAAAAAAATTAATGAAGGTTTAGTTTCTTCTTACTATATTAATACGTTCCCGCTCCTACTAATGATGTTGAAGGATATAAAGTATGGGGGAAATCTCGGCAAGGAAAGATTCAGTGGATGAGTTGGTGATTGTTATGAAGGATTTTAACGATACTGCATAAGCATCCAGAAAACAAGGTAAATTGGCATAAAATTTTGACATAATTATTAAGTTTAACAACTTTATCAACAATAATAGATTGATTGAGTTACACTCGAAGGGGAGTTTATTTACTTGGTCTAATAAAAGGCGAGGGAATTAATGTGTTATATAAAAACTTGACCATGCTATGTATTTTGAAAACTAGGTCAGATTATTCCTATATGTTTTGGTATGAGAGGAATCGGTAATTAAATCAGATCACTCGATGTTGGTGCTAACTGGAAAATAAAAAGCCAAAAAGGAATAAGATTTTTTTAGTGTTTGAGCCTAGACGGCTAGAAAACCAACAATGTAGAGAAATCGTTAATGATGCATGGTCTGGGAAATTATTTTGAAGAGCATTGAAGATTTTTACCTAAAGCGAGACATCACGTGTTTGGCTTTGACCGGTTGGAGCAAAAACCATTTGAAAATAACAAAATATCATTAATAAATATCAAAGGATTCTGGGCAAATTACAAGATCAACCGGAAAGCCAAGATAATAGAGAAGAAGAAACTTCAGTAAGAGATAAACTAGAATAACTATGGATGAAAGAAGAAGCATTCTGGGCGGATAGAGCAAGAAACCTATGGATAAAGAAGGGTTATAAAATACGGCTTTTTTCACGCTTCGACGGTCTTAAGAAGGAATGTTAACATGTTTTGTAAGCTTAAGAACGATGGTATTCAGGAGATGTTTTTCTCCGGAAGCGTGGGAGGTGGTATTGAGGAAGTTACGAAGCATACACCTTGTAAAGTTACAAAGAATATTAATTGGGAACTCACAAGGAGTCCAGACATGGCAGAAATTAAAAAGACAATATGTCTGACTCTAAAGCACTTGGTCCGGATGGGCTTCTTGGTAATTTCTACCAAGAGTTTTGGGATATTGTTAAAGATGACATATTCATGGTAGTTAATAATTTTTTTTTGAGAACATCACACCCCTGGGGAAAATTAATGACACTCATTACCCTTGTGCCCAAGAGGGAGACCCAGGAGATAAGCAAGGATTACAAACAAATCTCGTGTATTAACTTCATCTATAAAATTATTGTAAAGATCTTGGCGCTCACATTATAACCATTTATGGATAAAATTGTTTCACCAACACAATCGGCGTTCATCAAAGAGAGAAGTATACATGATAATATTTTGATAGCGTAAGCGATGTCCTATTACCTCAACACCAAGAGAAGATTGGAGAAAAACTCCACGACAATAAAGTTGGACATGGGGAAGGCATTTGGAAACGTGTATCGAGGATTTGTGATAAAAATACTGGAAAACATATGTTTTTGCCAAAAATGGAGAGAGTGGATATTAAATTGTGTATCTACGGTGTCTTTTTAAACAAAAGTTAACAGGGACCACATTTGGAAGTTCACTCCACCCCAAGGTATAATAAAGGGAGATCCTTTATCACCACTTTTGTTCTCTCTCTTAATGGAAGGAATCTAAGGGATTATTAATTATAAATGTAGAGAAGAGAGCATCAAGGGTGTCCAGATCAAGAGAAGTTTCCCAAAACTTACTAACATTCTCTTCGCAGATGATGCACATTTTTCTTCAATATTAATAAGACAGAGATTGAAGCTTTTAAAAACACCATCATGACATATTATGAAAAATCAGGTGAGAGATTCAACCTACAAAAATCTGAAATCTTGTATAGTAAAGGTACACCAAAAGATATTACATAGGAGTACTCATCAGTGTTAGAAATGAGAAGAACTAACTCTCTCGGAAAATATCTGGAAATCCCTCTTACTCTTAAGAGAGCAAAAAATGACAACCTTAAGTACGTCAAGGACACACTGCTGTCCAAATCGGCTAGTTGGGTCTCAAAACTCCTTTCCAAAGTTTTTATCAAAGCAATGCTTCACACAATCCCTAATTATGTAATGTCAATTTTTTAATTCCAAAAGGAGCTGTGTAGGAAAATGGCTAGCATGACTGCTATGTTCTGGTAGGACTCAGCACTGAAGAAGAAAACACATTGGGTAGCTTGGAAAAAGATAGCTAGATCGTAAAATATTGGCAGTATCGGTTTTAGATATTTTCACAAGATGAACACCGCGTTGCTTGCAAATCAAGCGTGGAGATTAATCAACAAACTTGATTCTCTGGTTACGAATATCCTTAAAGGTATTTATCACCCAAACTCTTCAATTTGGGATGCTAAGTTAAAAAGGAAGAAATCTTGGAGTTGGGATAATATTTTCAAAGGCCTTCTGTTACTAAATAAATAATGTATTTGGTAGATCGGGAATGGCTTCACGACAAATTTGAAGGGAGAAACATGGGTTGGTAAGAATATCAAAATGGACAAACCAAAAAACTGTGAGGTGGAAGTGATGGCGCAACTCTTTAATAAGGAAATGATGGGTTGTGATATCAATATCATTAACAAGTGATGGTAGAAAAATTTGGTTAATGACATCATAAGTATTCCAATCTTGCAATTAGATAAAGATGACATAACTCGTATGGCCTCATAGGAAGGAAAAGATATGGAAAATGATAATGTAAAGATGAAAGAATCATATATCTGCCAAGATGAAGAGGATATTACGTAGCTTAATGATGTCTCATTTACTAAGGAATAAGAACCAACAGGAGTTGCGTCTGTAGCAATTGATAAAGATGTCAATATAACTCACAACATTTTAAGAAAAGGTAGAACCTGATCATGTATAGAGGGAGAAGCGTGGACCATCTGGTACGCAATGAGGGTAGCAGGTTGCCTCTTCTTACGAGTAGTTCTTTCTACTCGGATAACCTTGAAGTTATTCAAGGAATTTATAAAAAAGAGGGAAGGAACTGGATAATCCTTCAAATCGTCAACAAAATTTGGAAATGGATGAAAAGGGTCCTGGATTGAAAAGTTTATCATATCATGCGAGACATGAATGATACTGCGGATCGTGCTACGAAATGCGCAAGACTGGGTATTGACGTATCTAAATGGAAATGTTGCTCGGTTATTAACAGTTTCAAGTATCTTGGATCACTTTGAAGAAATAAGGGTGTTGGATAGGCTGTTTCGGTAGCCGTTGATATGTATTATAACGAAAATGAGAGTATAATAGGTATGGAAAAATAGATGTATAGTGTTAAATCTTATTAGTGATCTTTAGTAAGAAAAGTAGATAGGTGAGATATGGTTGAATCTTAAAAAGAGGTACCGTTAGGTAAAGATCTCTAGAATATAATATATAAAATACATATTTGAGACTTGATTTATTATGAATTTAATTTTAATTTATTTATTTTATATAAAAAAGTCTTCTTAAAATAATATATTATAATATTTGGAAACATAAATAAATTTTGAATAATTATTATTGTTTTATACATTTTTTTTACGCTATTGTTTTATACATTTGACTAAAATTAAATATATACATATATATATATTATAAAGCAAAGTTTTCTTATACGGTCTAGGTCTATATATATATATTATAAAACAGATCTGTTTTTTTTCCGGTCCAGATCGTTTAACATAAGTGGTGGTCAAGATCGTTTATGACCCCATTTATCATTGAAATCATTAATTATTCATTATTTTTTTAAATGAAAAAGTAAATTCCACACGGTTTTGTCCTGAAAAAATATATAAAAATAAACGTTCCCACTCCAAAAAAAAAAGAAAAAAGAAATAAACGTTCGGTCTTTTCACTCATTCCAAAAAAAAATTGTTCCCACTCATTCCAGAAGATTAAACCTAATCTCATCATTACCGAGTTTTTTAAACAGTCTAGATCTTCCATATAAGTGGTGGACATGATCATTTCAGGCCCCACCTATCATTAATACCATTAATTATTCATCCTTTAATTAAAAAAAACTTAATATTTTATACGGAATTAAAAAAAAATTCCTGATCCAAACACATTTATTGGCCAGTAAATCAAAAAAAGAAAAAAGATTAACAAAACACATGTTAACCCTAACCCTTCGCTTTCCAATCTTCACCATCACACTCGCCTTTCCACCAAGCCGCTCTCTTGCAAAATAATACCGCCGCCGCTTGAGGACCATTCTCCACCATCTTCTGCCGCTTTCCTGTTAAAGAAAACCGCATCTTCACACTAGCCTTTCCACCAAGCCGTTCTCCTGCAAAAGAAAAATGCCTCCGCTCGAGGACCATTCATCCACCTCGCTTAGCGAGGAATCCAAATTAAGGTAAAAAATTAATTTTTACCATTGAACCTAATTATAAATCGTCTGGGTATTCCTTTTAGTTTGAATCTTCATAATTATATCTTTTTTCTTTCTTTTCACTGTTGATTATTGTTTATGTGATTTTATTACAAGGAGTCGAAGTAATTGATTCAATTTTATTACAGGGCTTCGAAGCAATTGAATGATTCCTTTTGTTTTGAATGTGTGAAAAAGGATCAAGTCCAAAAGATTCAATTACACCGAATAGGGCGCACTCATATATGTTAATTGAAAAAAGTTAACAGAACACATTTTAACCCTAACCCTTCGCTTTCAAGTCTCCACTATCACACTCGCCTTTCCACCAAGCCGCTCTTTTATTAAGAAATCTGCCGCCGCTTGAGGACCATTCCCCCACCATCTTCTGTCGCCTTCCTACAAAAGAAAACCACATCTTCACACTAGAATGCCTCCCCTCGAGGACCATTCATCCACCCAGCTTAGCGAGGAACCCAAATTAAGGTAAAAAAATAATTTTTACCACTGAACATAATCATAAATCATATGGGTATTCCTTTTAGTTTGAATCTTCATAGTTATATCCTTTTTCTTTCTTTTCACTGTTGATTATTGGTGAGTCCTGGTGTGTTATAAAATAAAGTGAGAAAATAAAGGAACCACTTAACCGCAAGTGTACGGTTGTCCAAGTAATATTCGATAAATCGAGTTCGTTCTCAGGGACGGATTAGGCACAACTCAGGTATTAATCGAAAAGTAAGAATAATTGCTTAACAGAAAAATAAAGTAAAGATTTTTGTTTGGTTTTTATAAATTAAAAGATGCAAGAAAATAAATTACGGAAATAAAATAAAGCAAGTAAAAGAGAATTTAAACTTCAGATGAGAAAGGGTACTTGATCCTCGCAAGGGTTTCACCTAACCTGTCTAATTCATGCTTCTGTTTAAGGGCTAAACTAGTATTATTGTGCTAGTCGGGACTCTAATATCTCCTAGCCCCCGTCAGGGTGGACCTAAGAGCTATCCTACGGTATTACAAACCCCGTCAGGGTGAATATAAGCTACTTTCAGATGAATAATAATTTACCTCATTGTCTGCATGGTTAGTTAAGCCTGTCAAGGTCAATAACGGATACTATGCGTCTATTATCTAAGTCTGTAATTAAACCCCCCGTCAAGGTGATCCATATGCCACTACTATGAGCTAAGTTTGATTCATGACTTCAAAATTAGTAATTAACACAAAATAATAGTCAACACAAAATACCTAGTCTAATTTAAACCATTAAATCCCAAATTCAGAAACATAAATTAAACAGAATTAAGCTCAACCCATATAGCGATTCTCAAGTACTAAAGAAATTAGTTCATAACAGAATGGAAAAATAAAATAAAATCAAAAGAATTCATAATCTCGAATTACAGAAAGAAAATAAAGAACCTAAAGGTTAAGATGACTGATGATGGAAGAACAGGACTCCTCCAGCACTAGCTTCTCCTTGCCTCCTTGCTCTGACTTGAAAACTTTAAGCCTCTTGTGTAATTCTCTGAAGTGTCTGAAAGTAGGAGGTTAAGGGGTGTATTTATAGGTGTTGGAGGACCCTAAGTCGAATTTTTCTTGGAGTTGAAGACAAGTTAAAGACTCTTAAATTCGTAACCCTAAATTCTAGAAAAGGTAAGATTTTGCTGCTGATTTGATTTGGTCATATCTTTTTCAATACTTATCCGTTTGAGAAGTTCCAATATATGAAACTGCTTGTCTTGGAAAGAGCTTTCTATTGGTGCAGACCATTCGTCCAGAATCCATGCCAATCTTTAGTTATGATTTAATCTTTAAAACGTGGCTGGAATTTCAGATTCACAAGGCAGCTTTATCTTTTCCTTCTTTGAATAAATCTTTCCTAAATCTTCTTATTTCCATGTAAATCTTCTTTACTTTCATCTTTATCTTGACTTGGTCTCTAAGTAATTACCATATATATTTTAAAGCTTCACATTAAATAAATAATTAAACCGCATATGCTTAAAAAGAATAAATCAATAAATCAAGAAAACGAAATAGGAAAGTGCACTCTAAAAATAGAAACTCGAGTAAAAATCATTTCCTATCACTCTAAAATACACTAAGACTTTATTCTCACTTCTCCTCCCTGGATTGGTCTTTCATGAGATTCAAGAACCAATTAACTTTGCATTAAAAATAGTCAAATTTACGCACAAAAGCTCAAATTCTGCAAATAGTTAATTTTCAAGGGGAGAAAGTGCAATATGATCAATTAAGCCTAAAAGTCTATCAAATAAGTCATTTATTCACCTAAAAGGATGTCTCCAAGGGCTAATAATTAGAACAAATCGGGAGACATCAATTATTGATTATGTAATTTTATTACAAGGAATCGAAGCTATAGATTCAATTTTATTACAAGGCTTTGAAGCAATTAAATGATTAAATGCGTGAAGCAAATAATCAAGTCCAAAAGTATCAATTACACCGAATAGGGCACACTCATGTATGCGAGTATTTGATTGAGATATTGAAGTTTGATGACCGTGGTATTTGATATTTTACATCTTCCTTAGCTCATTTATGTCCATAGTTTTGTAAGTTATACTCCTTTGTATCATACAATTACGGATCATCATTGTGGGTTATATTGTGGTGTTACATGTGCAAAATATAAGGATAAATGATATACCTAACGTACTTGAAGGAATTGAAAAGACGCTCAAGAATAAAATCCGCTGGAAAAGTAATATGTTTTACACAATAAAATCAATTTATATTTCATTTAAACTAATTCTCATTTTTGTATAAATGATTTGTTGAGGGAGTTGATTCTTCAGGTTTTAGTAGTAGAGAATGATATGCCAACTTTACAGGTACATGAGTATTAATAGAGTAGTAACTTGCATTGCAATAGAGTAGTAACACTCGGTGTTGTTGTAGTTTCTAAATGTAAATAACACATAACTCAAAGGGTAATTTTTCCTACTATAATATCAAGTTTTGGCAGATGTTTGAGTTGTTGTCTTCGAGTTTTGTCCTTCTCTTATTTCTCTATTTTTTTGGTGTTTTTAATATGATATAGTGATCTAGAGTGCAATTTTTGCATAATATAGGGATCTATACTGTGATTTTTGCATATATAGGTACATATAGCTCGATTTTTGCATAATATAGTGACCTATAGTGCGACTTTTGCATGATAGAACCATTTTTGCATAATATAGGGACCTATAGTGCTATTTTTGCATAATATAGTGACATATAGTGCAATTTTGCATGATAGGACCATTTTTGCATAATATAGGTACCTTATAATGCGATATTTGCATAATATAGGGAGCACCAGAATGAATCTCATTATGTTAACTCAAGTGAGAGCTACATTCTTATAGTTCAGGTCTTCATAATTATGAATTATTAAATTGTGACATGAAGTTTGTACTTGGACAAAACTTGGATAATTGTAAAATTGGTCCCTGTGTAATGTGTTTCTTATATATCTTTCCATGTTAGACGAACCTGTGATGTGTTTGATGTGGTACTCAAGGCTCATAGGACAATACAAGAAAGAGATATCGAAGTTGATAAAAGCTTTGGAAACTGATCCTTCGTTTGCTTGATTTGAGTAAAGCATCTTCCTGGTAGGATACAAATGCAAACCCGACTAGGCAACTTACTAATGGAAATACAAACGCGAACCCTTGTTGATTCATCTAAACTGAAAATCTCGCAAAATTTGCAAAAAATGGGATTAAGGAGTCTGATAGAAATTTTATAGTCGAATCAAGGAATTTTATGCCAAAATCATTTTTGAATATTACAATAAGGATGAAGCCTATAAATACAGCTGCAAGATATATCCATATATAGATCGTTTAGTACCACTAAATTTGGTTCTGGAGTGACGCGAGAGGATATAAGGCTATGGCTAAAGCATAACTTATGTAAATATGTTTAGTTTTGTCTCTTCAATAGAGAAAATGGTAGGAATATAATGTTTGGGAAGAGTTCATTTTTGTACATTATTCTCCTAGTTTTCGTGAATTCTATGTTGGACAGTTCTATCTATGCTAACTTAGATTGGTGGTGTTGAGAGTGATGGTGAGGATACAGTGTATGATGTCTATTCTTAATTTTATGATTTGGTGTGTGCAGAATAAAAGGAATTATATTGCACCCAAAGTCACCCCAAAGTAGGTTGTGAAGTTATATAATTGTAACCTTGAATTGGAGATGATGGAGTGATGTTTGTATTAGAAAAAAAGAATATATGGAGTGATATTTGTATTACTCAGCATCGATGGCACTAATTATTGTACGTTGATGTAATGCCCGTTTGGAAGTGCTTTTTTGGAGAAGCACTTAGAAGTGCTTTTAGGGCCCGTTTGGAAGTGCTTATTTTAGAGTAAAAAAGCGCTTTTAGAATAAAATTCAAAATTTTAAAAAATTATTAAAAATTATTTTGAAATCTAAAATTATTTTAAGTGCTTTTTTTTTAGAAGCACCTATTTGGTGCTTTTCATAAAAGTGCTTTTGAAAATAAAAAAAACTCTTAAAATTCTAAAAGCACTTTTAAGTGCTTCTCCAAAAAAGCACTTCCAAACGGGCACTTAGTATTTTAAGAGTTTTTTTGATTTTCAAAAGCACTTTTATGAAAAGCACCAAATAGGTGCTTCTCAAAAAAAGCACTTAAAATAATTTTTGATTTCAAAATAATTTTTTATAATTTTTTATAATTTTTTAAAATTTTAAATTTTATTCTAAAAGCGTTTTTTACTCTAAAATAAGCACTTCCAAACGGGCCCGTAGTGATATTTGTATCACCCAATATCTTTATATTATTCTATTTATTTTGTCGTTTTATATTATTTGCACCACCTCTTTTGTAATTTAGTTGGTCTAGCCACTTAGGCCTTTAATCTTTATACCTAAAAAAAATATATGGATTGAGAATGTAGGTTTATGTTTGTGTAAACTAAAAAAATGTGTTCAACTTTATAATGGAAAGGGTCCATGATCATTTAAAAATTTTAAAAAATCGTAATTGATAAATCATATGTTACAGTACTTTTAAATAATAAATAATAGTTAAATTAATTAATTAATTAGAAGAAAAATAAATAAATAATATATTTTATTTTTCCTTTTGCAGGAGTGGGGTGGGAGAGGGGTAAAATAAAATATTCCGTAAAAAAATAATTTATGAGACATCGATGTAATGGTGGTGTACCCAAAAAAAATTCTTTCTCTCTTATTCCCTTCCATCTTATATGATCATGAACTTTAAACTTCAAAACATGAATCTTGAATCATGAATCAAACACTCATAAACCCCGAATCATGAATCTTGAACCCTTAACTTTGAAAACATGAATTATGTGACCAACCCTTTAAAATGCATCTTTCCTTTTAAGTATACAAGTGTCTTCAAACACGGGTTATTCTTACTTTTTTTTGTAAGATGGTATTGCAGTTCTCTCGAATACATAGACTCCATGCTCCCATGAAGTTGGAGGCTGATTTGAAAATAATGTGGGGACTTATGAATCTACTTTAATGGTGTATTTTTATTTATGTATGTAGTATTTTTTATGAATGAAATTAGTTCTTAATATTGTTATCCTTCCAATAATGAAATTATTTTTGTTGTCTTTAAAATTTATTTTTATAGAGATCCAAAGTTGGATCATTATTCAAATTCGTGTATTGAGTTATTAAAGTTATTTAATGGATGAATTACCTATAAGTCTTGGAGAGCATCTTAGTGCCACAAAGGAACCATCACATTCCTCTCTCATATGCCTCTAAGATGTCCATTGTCATTACTACCCTTATAGTGTATATAAGAGGAAAAAAATAGATTCTTCTCTCTCTTCCATTACCATTTTTCTCTATCATCCATTACCATTAATCTCTCTCCTCCTTTATCATTTTTTCTCTCTCCTCCTATATTAACTATCAATAATTTTCAGCTCCAACCACAACCACCGACCAACGCCGACCACCGCCGGAAAAAGTTCAAACTGAGTATGGAAAAAGTTTTGAGCATGGAAAAAATTACTGATTATCGGAAAAAAAGTTACTGAGTATTCTTAGTAATTTTACTAAGTAATTATACTATGCTTAGTAATTTTATTGAGTAATTATATTATGCTCAGTAATTTATTAAGAAAAACTAATTACACTGAATACAAAACAAAAATCTACAACTAAATAAAAAAAAGAAGAAAACAAGAATACAATTGTTGAACTCAGCAAAAGTTAAAGATAAAAAAGCTGCCTCAATTTGGTCTTTGTTGAGCATCACAAGAAGTCAACGACCGTTTCTTAAGCATGATGGAGAAATACTTCAATATATCTTCCAATTTCAAGCGCCTTCTAAAACACCCTCACCTCCATCATCAGGTCGTCATTTCAATTGCCCTAATATCTAAATAATTTCATACTTGGTCCACCTTTCTGAATACACCACATTTGAAGAGCAATCACACCCCGGAAGCAACAATTCCTTGTACATTAATAGTTACAACGATAATTCATTAATATATTTTTACCCATAGCAAGTAAATGGCCGAGAATTAGTAAGAAAATTTACTTACAACATATAAAATCGTGAGTAATTACTGTCCAACCATCAAATTATTAACACAACAGTTGCTGTAACATCTTCAATCTGAACTCACGTGACGGAGATGTCAGCAACCAAGGAGTTGACTGATTAGCTGGGATCTTCACGGCGGCAAAGTCACGTGCCAGAGATTGAAGCCACACATCACAGCAGATCTTCTTCGAAGGCTTCTTCATGGAGTTTTGCCATGGCTCCAGAGGTGCAAGGATGCCAGAGTTTTGCTGCTCACGATGGTTCACAAACTCCGTCTTGGTTCGCTGGAGGGAAGCCATGGCCACCGCCTAAAACGTGGAGGTCCGGCGCAACGGCTTGGAGGTCAGAAACGGCTCAGATCTTGAACCGCTGCAACTCGGAGGTCCGATCAATGGTAATAGTGGCGGTGGAGCACGAATGCTGCAACTCAGAGTTAGGGTTTTGTGAAGATGATATGACAAAAAGGAAAAAAAAGAAAAATAGAGAGAAAGATAGGAGAGAGGGAAGTTTTTTAAGGTTTTAATTTTGTTTTTTGATAAAAAGTATTATATATATATATATATATATATATATATATATATATATATATATATATATATATATATATATATATATATATATATATATATATATATATATATATATATGGGGCAACGCCCAATTAATTACGTGGACTTCAACTTAATTCCCAATTAAGCATAGAATATAACCCAATTACCAAAATATCCTTCCACCTATTATTAATTACTTTAATTATATATTTTATAATTATAGTTTAATGTTTATTTATTTTTTCAGATTTTTTTAAATTTTTTTTTTTCGAAAAAAAAATTTCGATTTTTTTTTAATTTAATTTTGCGATTTTCTTTTTTCTAATTTTTTTTTCCGAAGATTTTGTCATTGTGTGTACTAGAAACACACAAGTCCATACTGTTTTGTGTTACTGTAACTCACACATCAAACAATTGTGTGTTACATTAACACACACAATCAGATGTTCAGACTATCTGTACACTATTATCTATTACTGTGTACAAATATTCTGTATATCTTATTCTGTGTTCCTGCAACACACAATTGTTATTTGTGTGTGTTTAAGCAACGCAAAATTGTAAATGACACACAAGTCCATACTGTTTTGTGTTACTGTAACTCACACATCAAGCGATTGTGTGTTACATTAACACACAATCAGATGTTCAGACTATCAGTACACTATTATCTATTACTGTGTACAAATATTCTGTATATCTTATTCCGTGTTCTTGCAACACACAATTGTTATTTGTGTGTGTTTAAGCAACGCAACAGTAAATGACACACAAGTCCATACTGTTTTGTGTTACTGTAACTCACACATCAAGCAATTGTGTGTTACATTAACACACAATCAGATGTTCAGACTATCTGTACACTATTATCTATTACTGTATACAAATATTCTGAATATCTTATTCTGTGTTCCTGCACCACACAATTGTTATTTGTGTGTGTTTAAGCAACGCAAAACTGTAAATGATAAACGCATTGGGTGTCTTACCAACACAAAACCCATACTGTTGTGTGTTACTGTAACACATACTTCCAGCAATTGCGTGTTGCATGAACACATAATCAGCCTACATGTACTTTATTATATACCTTTGTATACAAATATTCTGTCTATCTGATTTTGTGTCCATGTATCACACAATTTGTTATTTATGTGTGTTTAAGCAACTCAATATTATACATGTTGGGTGTTCATGCAACACACAACACATATGATTTTTTGTTACTTTAACACACAATTTCATATGTACTAATCCTACATCATGTTATTATGGAAAAAAAAAATTCAGCGAAAAAAATCTCAAAAAAAAAAATTCCGGGGAAAAAAATATCTTGAAAAAAAAATTCGGAAAAAAAAATCGAAAAAACAAATTCGAAAAAAAAATTATAAAAAAATTTCAAAAAAAAAAATTATTTAAAAAAATGAAAAATAAATTCAGAAATTAAATATAAATAAAATATAAATATATAATAAAATAAAAACCATATATGGGTAATAATGAAAAGTAAATAAGACCATGTGCTTAATTGAGAATTAAGTTGAAAATTTGTGAGTAAGTACGAAGTAATTTCCTCCTTCCTTTTTTTTGAGAAAGAAAAGTGAGGAAGTGCAATTAATTGGGAAATATATATATATATATATATATATATAATTGGGAATTTCGTGTCTGTGGTTAAAAAAAAAAATTCAAAAAAAAAAATCATAGACGTAAATATTAATTTGCTTTATCCAAAAATGCAAATTTTTTAATTTTCTGATTTTTTTTGAATTAGTTATGACGATTTAAAAAAAAAATTCACGGACGCGCGCGTGTGATTAAATTAGTAGTAGGTGGTGGTGGTGGTTGTTGTTGTGGTGGTGGAGGTGGTGATGATTGTGGTGGTTGTAGTGGTGGTGGTGGTGATGGTGGTGGTGGTGGTGGTGGTGGTAGAAGTACCCTATTATTTGTTTAATATTTAAAAATAAATATTGTATTAAAAATAAAATAATATATTTAATAATAAGGATAATATAGGCATAAAAAATATAAAGGGGATGTTTTCTATAAATAATTTTTCTCCTAGGCATTTATCTCTAAATAAAAGAATCAGAGGCTTAAAAAAATTAGAAACTTAATTAAAGAGGCATTTATCTCTAATTACCCTATAGAAAAATATATATATAGAAAAATAAAATACAAAAGGGGGTTAGAAAGTAATTGAGAAATTAGGCTTATATATATATATATAGAAAAATAAAATACAAAAGGAGGCAAGAAGGTAATTGAGAAATTAGGCTTATAGTGTTAAATTTAGTTTGTGGTTTTTAAGTAAGAAGATAAAAATCATCCGATCTTGTTAGGACTTGGGGTGGTGTCTTCAAGACCTAATAAACTAATAATTTTTTATTTAATTTTTATAATAATTTTAGACACGAATCATACATAGTATATATTTAATTAAAAGTCATATCACTATTTCCTGATAATTTATTTCCAATTAAATTACAATACGTAATTGGTAATTTGATTTTTATGATATATCATTATTTTTAATTATTTTTTTTAGGTCAAAATCTCTTCTTCTTTCCAAATATATTAACAAAAGTTTCTATTCAATTTTTTTTATAGTGTTCAAAAGATATCCTAAGTTTAGGTAATTTACTGTCCTCCACTGTCCTAAGTCCTATCCCAACGTTAAAAAGATGAAACCTCCACTACCCTACCCATTCTCATGATGTTTCCTCTTTTCACTATAAAAAGCCTTCCAGATTCTTTATTTTACCTTTAGTTGACAGACAGACAATACTCTATTACCAAACCCCTTAAATATCCACCATTATCTCCTCTAGCCGCAACCCCACCCACCCCTACCAACAACACACAGTAATATACAACCATGTATTTTGTGTAATTGATCGGTTAATTGTAATATATTGTCAACCAAGTTCCGATCACTGATTTCACGCTTGCATCGACTTTTAACCACCTAGGGTTTTAATGGATTCCGATGACGATATGCACGACGCTAACGATATTGAGTCGGTGGATGATGACTTCTACAGTGGAGGTGAAGAGAGCGAGTACGACGAAGAAGACGATGAAGATGTTGCCACCGACTGTGATATGGGAAATGAATCGGATGATTCCGATGATTTTTCCCGCCGTAACCAGGTATTTAATAAATCTTCTTAAATATCATATTTTTGGGCGAATTTAATCAACTACTGATCGTATCGTGTTTCTGAGTTCTTAATTAAACCTAAGAACTCCTTTTGGAAGTTAAGATAGCTGGTATAAATTTGTGAAAATTGCAATTTGGTTTATGGGTGTGGAGTATTACTGATCAAGTGTGATTTATCTAAGAAGAACAACTAACTATCTCGTATAAGTTTGGAAATTGTATCTTGCCATGAATTTTGCTTGTTTAATTGCACATGCTATCTTGTGGTGAATTTTTAACATAGCTGCTAGCTTGCTTGTATAAATTCATGCTTATTCTGTTTTATCTGAGGTGATTGAGACTATTAATGATTAGGTTATTGTATCTTAGCATGAATCTGTTAATAAAAGCTGATAATTTGCTTGTATAAGTTGATAAAAATCGTGACTTTCGGCAAGAAGATATGTTGATTGATTAGTTAAAGCTAGATTTAGGATTGACTTAGTAAAATAAAACTCTACCAGGCTAATTTCCTTGTATGTGAGATAGGGCACGGAGGGATTTTGTCAATAAATAAATAGTTTCTTGTAAACCTCTTATTAGCTTTTACTGAAAAGTCATAAATTTGTCGTTTAAACAGGTATTATAGGTCTCCTAAACCTATCCTCTTCGATTTAATTGTCCCTACTTACTAAAAACGTGTTACTTGTCTCTACTTAATGAAGTGGGAATCTTTTTACTTGAACCTTGATATGGAACTAAATTACTTGATTGTTTAATTGCATTTACTCATAAGTGTTTATTTATGCTCCAGAAAAACTATACGATCTTAAAGGAAGAAGATATAAGGAAGCGTCAAGAGGAAGATATCACAACCATTACGAGTGTACTGTCTGTATCAAGAGAAGCTGCATGCACGTTATTGCACCGTTATAACTGGTAAAAAAAAATATCTATTTCTTACATTCATTTGATCGAGTGGTAAATAAAATTTAATTAATTCGGTGGTTCAGGAATGTGAATGATGTACATGAAGCATGGTTTGCTGATGAAGAAAAAGTGCGCAAAGCTGTTGGTTTATTGGAGAAGCCCATTGTTCAAATTTCGAATGTCAAAGAAGTAAATCTTGTCTATTCTTTATTATAAAAAAAATATAAATGCATTTATTTATTTATTTATGTTGTGTTTGGGCAGGTAAAGTGTGGTATTTGTTTTGACAAGTATTCTATTGATATGATTAACACAGCAGCTTGTGGTCATCCTTTTTGCCAAACATGCTGGAAATGTTTGTCTCAAATCTGATATTTTAACCTAGAATATATTTCATGTTATGTTTCTTATGTATTTTTTTTTAATATATATAGCGTATATTAGCACATCTATCAATGATGGACCTGGATGTTTAATACTGAGGTGTCCTGATCCATCATGTGCAACTGCTATTGGTCGAGATATGATTGAGATGTTGTCTTCAGATGAAGATAAGGAAAAATTTCAGCGATATCTTATTAGATCCTTTATTGAAGATAACAGAAAGGTAAGAGATCATTTGTGTTTGGTTTGATTTACAATGAGATATTAATAATCATCTAATCTTTTTTACATTTTGTTTTGTATTATAGACAAAATGGTGTCCTGCTCCAGGTTGTGATGGTGCTATTGAATATGTTATTGGATGTGGAAACTTTGATGTTACTTGTAGTTGTTGCTATAGCTTTTGCTGGAATGTAAGTCTTTACTTAATCCTTTTGTATTATCTGGAGTTTCTTTTTACATCTTTTTTTATTTGACAGTGCACTGAGGAAGCTCATAGGCCTGTGGATTGTGAGATAGTAGCTAAGTGGATTTTAAAGAACAGTGCGGAGTCAGAAAACATGAATTGGTATTGAAATATTTCTAGTATAAACATAACAAGTAAGTGGAGATTATTGATTATTTTATAAATGTGAATTACAGGATATTGGCTAATTCAAAGCCTTGTCCTAAGTGTAAACGACCAATCGAGAAGAATCAAGGTTGTATGCATATGACATGTACTCCGCCTTGCAAATTTGAATTCTGCTGGTAAACTTGTACCCTCGTTAAAATAAGTTAACATAATCTTTCGTAAATCTTAACTAAATACTGAGTTTTGTGCTAACATAATGTTTTGCAGGTTGTGCCTTGGTTCATGGACAGATCATGGTGAAAGGACGGGTGGTTTTTATGCATGTAACCGTTATGAAGCAGCAAAGCAAGAGGGAGTGGTAAGAAATTAGTAATATCTTGTTTAATAAGGGTTATAATTGTTAATATCAACTTTGTTTGTTCCTTCTAGTATGATGACACTGAAAGGAGGAGAGAAATGGCTAAAAATTCCTTGGAGAGATATACACATTACTATGAGCGTTGGGCTACTAATCAAACGGTATTTTTCAAATTTCTCTAACTTAAAAATTATTCTGTATTTCAGCTTTACCTTTTGTATTCCGTCTATTTTTTTATATAATTGTGTGTATTTATTATCTATGGTGAGTATCTAACTTGAGATATTGTTGTTCTTTTTATGGCAGTCGAGGCAAAAAGCACTCGCAGATTTGCATCAAATGCAAACTGTCCATGTGAGCATACTGATCCAGCTATAATAGTTATATTGAAAAGAAAGAGTAACAATTATTCATTTGTTTTTATGTTTTTTCTCTTCAGCTCGAGAAGCTAAGTGAAATGCAATCTCAACCTGAGTCTCAGATGAAATTCATTATTGAAGCTTGGCAACAGGTAATTCATATCTAGATGTCACATATGAACTATAATTACGTATATATGAAAACAAAAAGTGATTGTGCTATGGCATGTTTGTAGATAGTTGAGTGTAGGAGGGTGCTAAAATGGACTTATGCATATGGATATTACCTGCCTGAGCAAGAGCAAACAAAGAGACAGTTTTTTGAGTACTTACAAGGTAATGATATCAAGGTTTTTTGTCCGTGATTGGTATTTATTTATTTATTTATATGTGCTCCCTCCTCAGGTGAAGCAGAGGCTGGTTTAGAGAGGTTACATCAATGTGCAGAAAAAGAATTACGGATTTACCTCAATGCAGATTCTCAGACCGATGAATTTAATGATTTCCGCACTAAGCTAGCTGGTTTGACTAGGTAATTAATTAATTATTATTAACTATTTTAAAATTTGATGATGGCCAATCCATTAATTTTTGTTTTAATTCCCTCCCAACAGTGTGACTCGTAATTACTTTGAGAATTTGGTTAGAGCTTTGGAGAACGGTCTTTCGGATGTGGATTCACAAGTAGCTTCTAGTGATAATACCACAAGTGATTTAAACGTAGAAGGGAGCAGCAGCAAGGGTAGAATTGGAAAAGGGAAAGGATCTTCTCGCAGTTGGGCATGTGACAAATGCACTTATATGAATTATAATTCTTCAGCAACTTGCCAAATGTGTAATCAGCAGCGATGATTTGCCGATACTTAATTTATCAAAATCCTTCTTATAAGGTATATGACAAGGACAGAGAGAGATAGAGAGTGTGTCACATTGCAGTTGCTGTAAATAGTCTCTATCCATGTATCTGTCAACTTACCCAACATGTGTTTAACGTTATGAACAAGTTCTGAATCTAGATATTTCACAAAAAATGAATATAGACTTGGGTTTGTATGCAAAATTTTTAAGTACTTTTTTGTCTCAGTCATCGTAATCCAGATTCTTTAAATGGTTTAAGACATTATTTATCATTCTAGTTGTATGTATTTATGTAATTGTGCTATATATATATATTACATCATCTGGATATCACCAACCAGGATTCGCATATTCGGGTGGAGGATTTGTAGAGGCGCGATTCCGATAAAGACAAAGAAAAACCTTTATTTCTAGAAAATGCACTAACAACAAAAACTGTGACTAGTGAGACTATGATAGTGAAACTGCGGAACACCTCCTCATCTAATGCCCTTTTAGTTGGGTGGTGTGGGCATTTTGGGAAAATGTAACGCCTTTTCAATAATGCAATGCCTTAGGTGAACAGAAACCAAAACTCTCAAATCGTTGACGTGGAAATATATTATCGAAGAAATGAAGAAATGTCGCTAGTCATGGCTAAATCTGTTGCGGAAGCCGAAACCAAAGCTTTACTTGGCGCCCTCAAGATAGCGAGTGTCTCAAACTTAACGAGTGATTCTTTTTAACCAAAGCTCTACTTGGCGCCCTCAAGATAGAGTGTCTCAAACATAATGAGTGCTCAAATAACTTGGAATTAGTCCAAGGTAACCTTTAGTTGTCTCACGCTAACTAGAGTATTTTCCTTTACATTTGCCTGATCATGAGATGGCTTTACAAATTTTCAACTTAAAAAACAAGATAACTGATATTCATTAGAAGTGTACTCGACATAATCTCGATTTATCTGCTTGGTAAAATTAGTCACTCATTAATAGCCTTAGCTTCTTAGGAACTTACTTAAGCGTATGGGAGTTGGTTGATCTTAGTTGGTCAAGTTTTCTGTCTATCGTTTTCATTTTTTTGTCTGTATCTTTGTTTTTCTAGTCTTACTTTTTCTTAATTTAAAATGTTTCTTTGACAATATATATATATATATATATATATATATATATCTCTGTGTATGTGTGTGTGTGTGTTTGTAACTGCTCTATGCGTTATTTACAATGTCTTTCTGGTGTATGACGACTCTTAGCAGAATTTCTCTTCAGGGAGTCTTTTGTACGAAACCTAGAGGTTTTTCATTTTCTTGTCCATGATCCTGTCTGATTAGAATTTCGTTTGACTCAACACTTGAGTCTTGATGTGTGGAAAGAAAAACTTGTGAAATTTGTATTTCGTTGAGATCTATTTCTACATGGATTTTTTTTCATGGAACCCACTTTCTACAAACACTTAATACTTAGATTCGTTTTACATCAAGTTCCATATCCTGACTATTTTAGTGGAATTAGCAAATAAACCCTTGATTCTAAGACGTATCTCCAAAAATATGTCAAAAGATCTATATATTCCATCATAGATCCTACCATATCCATTCTTTCATATCCCTTGGTTACCAGTGTCCAAACATCATTTTTTCTTTGTTCTAGATACACTAAATTACAGTCCACAAAATTTAATTATATATTAGTATAATCAACACTCTAAATTATATCCCTTATTCGACTTACATGCTAAAATCCATCTTACTTTAGCACACCTTGTGCTAGAATATCCACCTTTCCATAAAAAAGTTGCAAACAATTTATTAAAGTGTTTGATTATTCAAGAATATAAATGTTGTATTCGGATCAAAGTAATGCTACGTATCATTTAAAAAAATATAATTTGGAAATCACCTAGATATGAATCATAAGTGGTCTAATCATATAAAAAACATGAAAGAGAAAAAGTTAATCAGACAAAAATACCATATAATTTGACCACTTATAATTTATATAATAGAAGATATTCGGGTGATATTTTTTTTTGAATGATACTCCATATTATCTATCGAATTATTGTAATAACATATAAGACTGGGAGAAACATTCCTTCAAAAGAAAGAATGACGCTTCAATAAAGTATTTTAACAGATAAGATTTAATATGGATTTAGTGCCCGTTTGGAAGTATTTACATTTACATTTTAAGTTGATATATTTGAATTCATTTTGTAGTTTACTTTTCAAACTCGTGCCGCTATTAATAAGCTAATAGCAATAAACAAGATGTTATCTCCCTAGCAAAAAGCTGCAGTAGAGACTGTTGGGTTTGAATATATGCTAGAAGTTGACGTAGGTAATTTACGTCATAAAGTTGTCAAGTGGATGGTGGATCGTTTTGATGTTCAAACCGACACATTTGTGTTGCACGGACATAAGATAAATTTAGACCCTTCGGTGGTGGAAAGGTTGATCGGAATGAGGAATTGTGGTGAGCAAGTACCTTTACAAGGCAATGAAGATCAACAGTACTTGGATTTAGTTGATATATACGGTAAGGTTGAGGTCGTTTCATATAAGAACTTGAAGGACAAATTGGAACAATGTGGGGAAGAAGCCGACTCAGCCTTTGCTCAAGAATATGTGTTAAGTTGTATTGGTCTGTTCTTGTGCCCCACAACTGATAACGGGGTAAATAGGTGTTACTTACACGCTATTAAAGATATACGAATTAAAAGTAAACTAGGCCGCTCACATATATTCTAACTTTTAAGGAGTGGAATCCGCCATTATAAGAGTGGTAGAACACCGTATTTCGTAGGGTGTTTACACATGATATTTGTAAGTTTGAATTCGAACAAGCCTTACTTGTTTTATATTATTTACAGTGCCCGTTTATCTAATTTTAAACCTCTTATTTGGCAGCTTCTTTTTCTGGATCATGTGAATGTTGCTAAAAGGCTTAGAAAGGATCACAAGTCAATTCCGTCTATCCTTCACTGGACCAATACTATAGTTAAGAGGAAATTATGGAAATTGGTTGCAGATTATTCGTCTCCTCTAACGTGTACAATAATAAACGAGTGGGGCGATAGTGGAGGTGCTCGTCGACCTTGCGAAACTGATAAGTTAACGGAGCTAGACGCAAGAATTCGTAAGTTGGATGAAGAAGCCCTTTGTAAGTATCTTGCGGAAGGAACTCCTAGGTAATTATTTGTTACCATACTAATTGTTATGCAATAATAATAGATATTTCTTGCATGCAATAAACGGCAGAAAGTAATATTAGGAGAGAGATGATGGTGACGGGTGAGTAAAGAAGGAGGTGCCAAGTGGCGTATAAAGATGGGTAAAGCCTTCGAGAAGCCCCTTAACTTTCCCCAAAGTGCGCGATCCGCCCCCGATCTTCATTTTTACCCTTTCTGGCCCTCCATCTGAATACTTTGTGACGCCGTTAGCCCTTTTTTGAGTTTTCTGTTAATTGACCGTTAGTCAACGCCACATGGCGACAGGTCATCGTCACGTAAGCGTTAGGTCATCAGCATTCCATGTCATTAATTTTTTTTTGTTAAATCATTATATATATATATTTTATAAATCATTATTCTTCTCTTCTTCAACATCAGAAAACCCAATATTAATCTAGCGTATATTATCTTCTTCTTCAAGATCAAAGAATCCAAAATTAATAAACCACTCGAGCTTTCATTCTCCACCATCATCACCTTCCCACGCAAGCCGCTCCCTGAACAATGAAACCGCCGCCACTCATCACTTCTCCACCATCATCAACCGGTTTGGATACGGCATCAACAATTGAAGATTAAAGGTAAAAAACCAAATCTTTTCACACTCACCTTCCCACACCAAGCCGCTCTCTGCACAAGCAAACCGCCACCACTCGGGACCTTTCTCCACCATCATCAGCACCGGCTTGGAGAAGAACCCAAATTAAGGTAAAAAAATTGAATTATTTATTGAGTATCTTCCATTCCTCGAATTCAAGGTTATTGAAACTATTAGGTCCTTGTAGTATACAAAATTTTCACTATAGGGCCTTGTATTAATTTTGTTTTGAAATAGTTACACTAAGTTCCTATATTTTGTGAGTCACTATAGGTCCGTATATTATGTGTTTTATTAATTAATTGCACTATAAGTTACTGTTTATGCAAAATAGCCTGTTATCAACAAAGATGACCTTGAATTTAAAAAATTAAGGTTGTATTTAGTCAAAAACCGGGACGTGTAGTGCAATTTTTGCATAATTTAGGGACCTGTAGTGCAATTTTTTGTATAATTAGGGACCTATAGTGCAATTTTGCATAGTGGGGATCTAAAGTTCAATTTTTGCATAATATATGAACCTGCAGTTTAGTTTTTGCATAATTAGGGATCAGTTCAATTTTTGCATAATATAGGGATCTATAGTTCAATCATCGCAAAAAAAATCATAGCGGGACATACTGTGCAATTAACTCAAAAAATAAATTTAGGGACCTATAGTGCAATTTTTGTATAATATAGGGGAATATAGTGCAATAAACTAAAAAACATGTCTTTGTTCCTAACTGTTGGATATAAAATGGGTTATATATTAGTTATTACTAATAATCAGTATAAAGTGTAAAAGTAAAGATCCAAATTATGTTTACTAACATTACAGATTCATTTATTAGGCGTAATATAACAAAATTATACTATTTTACAGATGCTAGCAAGATTTGCTACAGGTGCATCATTCAGTGCAGATAGTAGAGGTGGTGGAAAAGAAAGCAACGCTCGTTTCTTACCTTTCATGATCCAAATGGCTCGTTACCTTCTAGATTACGACCCTTCACAAAGACTCACTATGTCTACTATCTGCACCTTTAGATTCCAAAACTGAAGAAGCTGTACAAGAGGCGTTTGATACTACAGGGGTTTTAGCGGATGTGCTTAGTGATGGGGTTACGAAATGTGAGGATTTTGTAAATGCTTCCATTAATGCTGGGAAAAGTTGAAGTGGGATCTTTTTAGTTGTTTTTGTTATTTGTTTGTAAGTCCAATGTGTGTGAGTAAACTAAAGTTGTATTACTTTGTCTTTAATTCCTAGGAAGTAAATGTATGTACATTAAACCTAATTCCTGAAAATGTTATGAAAGTTGATACCTTCAAATGTTAGCCAATGCGCGTCCTAGGTGCTTTTGTTTAGGCAATTTCAGTTTTTCTTTTCGTATCCAAGGTATTTGATATTTGTTGATTCACTATTTTGAAACAAAAAAAATATAGCATACATTATAAACACAATATAATTGTTAACAAATTTTTGTCTAAGGTGAAATAAATGTAATTTGTTTTATGAAAATGGGTGGTGCTTATGGTGAAGGATCTGGTTTTGGTAAAAAGAGAAAAATATAGTAGTAGTAGTAGTAGTACTAGTACTTGTTAACCTTGCATCTTATGGCATTTAATAAAGTATATGGTGAAAACATAATAGAGAAATTCAGGAAAGGATAATAAAATAAACATCCAGGTAATTTATAAGTTTGAAGTAAAAGAAAAGGATGCGGCTTCTTATAATAAAAGGAAGCCTTTGTCTATGTCTAAAATAAGATCTGACAACAACATAATATTAAAAAGATGGGGTTCATATTCTTCATTAATGATATGCATGTACAGGTCCATAAGATTTGCATAAATAGCTCCAATCTAACTATAACTGGAACTTATAATACTAAAGGGGGTATCTAGCTAGTTTTCTTCTGTTCTATGCCTTTTATGACCATGATCATAGCTTTCACCATCACTAATTGGAGTATTCTGGAGGACCCATTGGTTCAACCACTGTTTGGTTCTTCCCATTCTGAAACCATATCACAAATTATTTTTTGTGCTTCAAAATACAAGAAAAATGATTAAATGTAAAAAAATAATATCTAACGCCTTTGCTTGTCTCGCTATATCAAGTTGCACCGAGATATTCGCTTGTGACAAATCTACCCCTGAAGATTGTAATGCACGAGTTAACGTGCTTAACAACCTATTCACAAAAAAACTGTTAGTTTATATAAATTTAAATTTGCATTGAGAAATTTCGTACAAATTGTCAAATTCTCACCCTTGTGAATACACATCTTCTACATTATCACTTCTTAAATCTTCCTGTTCAGTTTGAGTGTACCATTGAGATTGAGAATGCGAAGCTAAATGTTCAACATCATGTTGTACAGACTGATTTTCAAACATATTTAGTTCTAATGGTATGTTATGAGGAATCGATTCTACTGAATTGTGTGAATTAGCAAGTATTGGTGGTGTGGGGCCCATAATGTTTTCTTCTTGATTACATTCGTTTCTAATCAGTGGAGTTTGCTCGATAAAGGTTTCGTTTGGGCCGGAATTGCTTCTCTGTTAATAGTTAAAGAAAGTATAAAATAGTAATTCACAAAATACTACTTATAATATGACAAAATTACCCATGGTGTTAACTTTGATTGCTCTGGACTCCAATTTGGGTAAGTTCCTTCGTAAATTTGTAACCTCTCTTGTAAAAACTGCACATACTGTATAACCTTCATATATATAAAACCCCCAACTGAAAACCTATAAAGGCTTATCCTTGCAAAATATTGAAATATTTTAGCAAAATAAAATTGAAAATTTAATTAGATATCCCTTTATCATCAAAATTATATTACAGGTCAAACTAAATCAAAATCATGAGTCCGTACTTCCTAATCAGATGTTGGAGTGTACCACCTAATAGTTTCAATAACCTTGAATTCGAGGAATGGAAGATACTCAATAAATAATTCAATTTTTTTACCTTAATTTGGGTTCTTCTCCAAGCCGGTGCTGATGATGGTGGAGAAAGGTCCCGAGTGGTGGCGGTTTGCTTGTGCAGAGAGCGGCTTGGTGTGGGAAGGTGAGTGGAAAAGATTTGTTTTTTACCTTAATCTTCAATTGTTGATGGCGTATCCAAGCCTGTTGATGATGGTGGAGAAGTGATGAGTGGCGGCGGTTTCATTGTTCAGGGAGCGGCTTGCGTGGGAAGGTGATGATGGTGGAGAATGAAACGCTCGAGTGTTTTGTTTATTTTGGGTTCTTTGATCTTGAAGAAGAAGAAGAAGAACACGCTAAATTAGTTTTGGGTTCTTTGATCTTGAAGAAGAGAAGAAGAATGATTTATAAAATATATATATATATAATGATTTAACAAAAAAAAAAAATTAATGACATGGAATTGCTGATGACCTAACGCTTAGGTGGTGGTGACGTGGAGCTTACGTGGCGATGACCTGTCGCCATGTGGCGTTGACTAACGGTCAATTAACAGAAAACTCAGAAAAGGGCTAACGGCGTCACAAAGTATTGAGATGGAGGGCCAGAAAGGGTAAAAATGAAGAACGGGGGCGGATCACGCACTTTGGGGAAAGTTAAGGGGATTCTCGAAGGCTTTACCCTATAAAGAATTAGCCAACGAACCGGATGAAGACACTTGGCGTGTTTCAGTATTTGCAAATTAGTCCCTCAATGCCATGTTATTATAAAATGATTGATTAGTCAATAGTATGTTGACAAGTGGCATAATTATATTGGTCTGATTTTAAGGTTTTTTATTTACTTAATATATATTTAATTCCTAAAATGTATATTTTATTTATTTAATGTACATTTTAGGAATTATTATTAATTCCAATTTTAAAAAATAATATGAAAATGTTATTTTTTCATTTCTAAATATTTGTAATTGTTATATTAAAAAAATTAAATAGTCAAATAATTTTATTCTATCTAATATAAACTAAATATGCCTATCAAATATAAATTAATCATATTGGAAAAAAAATTGGTAAATAAATTATATTATAACTATTAAATACGAAATGTATATAATTAATTTTGTGATGGTAATTTTATCATTTCATGCTATATTTGTTGTTAGTAATAAATTAAAGTAATTTATTAAAAATGGTAAGTAATATTCAACTACCAAAAATTAGTATCCTTCTATAAAGAACCAAATGTCTTGCGAAAAATCATCTAACATATATTTTGTCATAATTTACATTCAAGAAATCTTTGTTGTTTGAATCTATAGTCTAAACTCTAAAGAGGTTAGTATAATTTTTTTTTTACATTATTTTGAAAGGAATGTATTATATATATATATATATATATATATATATATGGTGTTAAATAATTTTTTTTGGCATTTTATATGTTAATATTTGAATTTTTCATGTTAGATAATTTCATGTTAATATTGTTTAGATAACCATTGCTTTATGCTACCAATACTATATATTTATTTCTGAAGTCTAAAAAATGTTTTTTATTTATATAAATGATTTTCTTTTCCATCTTTTAATCTATACTTCATAAATAATATCTAATATATCTATATATAAAGTATTTTTTGTAATATATTTAATTTTATAAAAATATCTATATATAGTATATTTTGGAAAAATTATTAAAATTTCGAAACTAATACTTTTTCTTAATATTTTTTTTGATATTACATATGCCCAAAATATATTACGATAAAAAACACTATTTTACACCAACGATTTTTCACATTTTTTCTAAAATCCAAAAAATTGTTTTTTAATTTTTTTTTAGCTAAATGTTTTTAAAAACGGTATCCACCATACTTTTCTTTTATTTTTTTTATCAACAACGATTTTGTACATTTTAAATTAATACCTATAATTAGGTTTAGTATATTTATACCAAAACTTAACCTTTTTTTTAAATTTTTTTGTTCGATAACTTTTTGCTTTTATCTCTAATTAATATAATAAATCTAATAAATCTAATATATCTATATAAAATATATACCTAATATATCTAAAAATTCCTATTAATATCGATTTTATTTATATGTAAATTCAAAATAAATCTAATCTAAGAATGATTTATATATTTCTTAACTTCCGAAAATAACTATAAATTTTTTATACTCTATTTATAACACTAAATTTTAAACAATATTAAAAAATTGCACATAACCTTCATTAAATATAAAATGCCTATTTATTTCTAATATATCTCTCCATATATATATATATATATATATATATATATATATATCTATATAATATTGGAGAAGGGCCAACGACCCGAAATGTCTCCAGTTTTTCTCCACATTTTCTAGCCCTTAGATCAAATTTCTATCATTTTCAGCCTTTAGATCGATTTTAATTAATGGTCTAGATTGTCTAAATTCAATCCACGGTTTAAAATATCTTGATGTCTCCTCTATATTTTTCAGCCATTAGATCTTCCTATTATATTTTTTACTTTTCTATTTTTTTTAATTCAAAATTCAAAACAAGTCTTCCCCACCAAGCAATCCACCTATACTTTCTCTCTCTCCACCATCGAAAAAACCCATTTCCTTCCCACCAAGAGAGCTGCTCTGAAACCCATCTCCTTCCTTCCCACCTAAGAGACCTGCTCTCCTTCACAAATTAATTCGCTGAAGAAACCATCTCCTTCCCACTAAAAGAGCCGCTCTGAAACCCATCTCCTCCCACTAAGAGAGCCGCTCTGAAGCCCATCTCCTTCCCGCCGCTCTCCTTCACAAATTAATTCTCCAGCTCCGATAATCTCATAGCCAAGGTATATTACTATGGTTTGCAATTACTTTATTTCAGCGTTTTGCTTCTGGAAAAATTGTAAAAACTCCTTTATCTCTACCGCTCCCCTCTCATCAATCGCATGCTTAAGAACTCAAGTTAAGGTGAAAATTGAAATTATTTTTATCTAATCTCATCATTGTTACAAATTTTCAGAACTGTCTGATTTAGATGGCCAATATGACATATTTATTATATCTCTATACTAATCCTGCGATGGCGAATATGACAGTTGGAAGCCTTTTGCCGTATGAAAGTGATGCGCTGAAAACAAAGAAGAGAGATCTTCACACTCACCTTCCCACACCAAGCCGTTCTCCTCCACAAGAAAACCGCCGTCACTCGGGGACCATTCCCCACAATCCTAAACCAGTTGCGGAGAATCCAAATTAAGGTAAAAAATTAAAATTATTTTTAACCTAATTTCATCATTTTTTTAATTTTCCAGAATTATCTGATTGAAGTATATTTATCAGATTTTTATACAAATCCCAGAGGCCATTAATATGACCGTAAGAAGTGATTCACAGCCTTTTTCTATTAGAGTAAGTAATTTGGTCTTATTCTGCATATTTTGATTTGTTTTGTAGTAAATTTGCCTGGATTGTGTTGTTTTACATAATGCAGGAACCAATGGTGCTATTTACCATAGTTAAATAGTGAAAATCGTCTCTCTTTCACATCAATAATTTTATTATTCACGGAAATCTTTGTATAATTGTTGGGATTTATTGATTGGATGATTGACTTTCAGCCGTGACTTAAAGAAGGTTGTTGTTCCTTACCTGCAAAGCGAAGCTATACTTTTCTAATGATTTTTTTTGCATTTTACCCCCCTAAGATTTACAAAATTCGTATTATATACAATTTCTCAAAGATAGAATACGAATTTTGTAAACCTCAGGGGTTGAAATGTGATTTTGTAATTAATGTGCTGTTGTATTATGATATAAGCCATCGGATAAGCCTGGAATGGGTGAGATGGCTTTAGGTCCGCTTATGTTTGGAGCTTCGAGCACGCTTTTAAATGCGGATCATTATAATATTTATTTTAAAGGAATGCCTATTTGGAATGGAAAGGTATACACGCATTTTTTATTTTAAATTATGAAGGGGTTTTATGTCATTTGTTGCTAAATAGAGTTTAAGGTATTTGCAAACAGGTCCTTAGAAGGCATGGAGATGTATTTGAGCGCACGTCTAGAGGGTATTATCATGCACATGGTCGTGCTGATGATACAATGAATATTGGGGGTATAAAGGTCTGTTTAGTTTTAACCCTTTCATCATAAAATCAAGTGCAAAATATGACATTGGTTTGATTTTTCTTTTTATTACAGGTGAGTTCAGTTGAAATTTAACGGATATGTAACGGAGTGGACAGTAATATACTTGAAACAGCCGCTGTAGGGGTCCCATCTCCTGGAGGTGGGCCCGAGCGGTGAGTTATAGCAGTTGTATTTAAAAACTCAAATGACTCAACTATCAACTTAAATACCATTATGTCATCTTTTAATTCTGCTTTACAAAAGAAACTAAATCCATTGTTCAAGGTATGACTGATTTTCACTCTTTTGCAAACTTATAATAATTTTAATGGTTGAGATTTGTAGGTTGCAAATATTGTGCCTTTACAGTCTCTTCCTAGAACTGCTACAAATAAGGTTATGAGAAGAATATTAAGGCAACAGTTTTTGAAGACTGATCAAAGTTCAAAGATGTGAGGTGTGTATAAATAAAGACAATGAGAATAAAATATTTGCATCACCATTCTGGTACCAAGCGGAGCAGTAAGGGCGGATGATGAATGGTGGAAATGTTGATTAAGATATAAATTGAAATGGAGACGGAAATGGAATGTGTAGACACGTGTATGGATGAGATTCATTGTATAGTATTGTTGGATGGTCATGTTTAGTAATTCTGTTACAACAGTTCGATGGTTATTTATTGTATGCTCAGGTCACAAACTCTGTACTCCTCTTTGACCACCATCTGTAGATATCCATAGTCCTTTTTTCATGGGCCAAAAACGAAATTAAGTTTAAACAGAAGTGCAAACTGCAAAGACACTAGGTTGAAAGTTTTGTATAATCCTGTTAGTCAACGGGTCAATATTGAATCAAATAATTTGATTTTATAAATCAAATAAAAAAGATATAAATTATATCTTTTACGTGTTCCATATTATTTTTCGAATACGTGCTCATTTCTCAAGAAATTAGACATAAGAGAGGGGGTGGGGGTGGGGCTTATTTAGGCAAATTGATTGCCAAATACTTTAGCATGCTTCAACTCTTGGTGTCTATATAAGAAAGTAAAACAATGAGCTTATATAAGACTTCAGACACACAGAGGTTTGTTACAAATTTCAGTATTCTCTCTGTTAAACGTTTAGTTCACTATTTACTGACTTTTCTAAATCCATATTTCAAATTTCGTTTACTCTTTTCCGCGTTTCGAGACTGTTACATACGTGTTGTAGGTAATTTCCGTTGTTTAATTTTCTCTTAGTTAAAAGAAGTGTGAAAAATTTACAATTAAGTAAGCAAAATATACGGCCAATGCAATGCGCAAACAAGTAAGTTAACATGAATTAATGGTTGTTACATGATTTTAATAATTAATTAATTTGAAATGAGAATTGTAATGTATTTTTTATATACAGGTATTTACAGGGTGATGGGTTAGGCTCTTTGAATGTGAAAGAGTTGAAGCATCTGGAGAACAGACTTGAACGAGGCATGTAATTAATTAATTTAGGATGATCGATCAATTCATATTGTGAGTTGAGCATATGTGTATATATATGTTGTGCAGCATGAAATGATACTGGAGGAAACTAAATTTCTACAGAAGAGGGTAAAAATATTACTATTTTCTTTCTTAAAATATTACTATTTGCTACATATAGAGTTGTGTTGAGTTGGTCCCTTATATGTTAATTTGCATAACACAGGGACCGATGTGCAATTTATGTTTTCCTATTTTAACAATTCGATAGTGTGTTTAAAACTTCCCTTTGTGGTGCAGCAAATTCAGGGGCAGGACTTTGTGGTGCAACACATTGGCAAGTTAAATATCCATTTGGCGCAAACTGGAGATGGTTTAATAAAGCTACTCCTCTGATCTTATAACTAGACGTAGTTGTCTTTACAAAGTGGAATGGCTTTGCTCAGAATGAGATGATGAAATAGAAAATCTGTCTTCTAAGAATGTCTTCTAAGAATAAAGCTCTTTACGAACGCCTTCATGATGCCAAGACAAAAATTTCCCAACTGAAATCACGGAAACATGATGAATTGAAGGTTTGATAACAAAAACTATTTTAATTTTAATTTTACGATTATCATTTGATTACTGGTGTGTATATGTACGTGACAGAGTAATGAAGTAGAAGAAAGTGTTGGCTGTGAGGTTTAAGGGAGAAGAAGGTGCGAGGAAAAGATACGACAAAGAACTGAAGCGCCACAGAGATATTGTTAATTCGTTTTCAATAAGTGATGTTTCTACACTAATGCAAATGAAAAATCATTATCTCAAGAAAAAAAACAAATATAGAGACCTATTTCTTAATTTCTATTCTGTTACTTTTGATTTTTTTGTTGTTGAAATTACTTTAGATTGTTATTAGAAGATAATTTGGTTATGCACTGTATTAAGATCTTTTGAGTAATTGCACTATAAGTTCCTGTATGAGGTAATTGCACTACAGGTTCTTATATTATGCATAAATTGCACTATTGGTTTGTATGATGTAAAGAATAACATATGGGCCTATAGCACAATTTTTGTATAAGTCTCTATATGGATCCTTACATTGATCTTTTGAGTAGTTGGATTTAGGTCCCTGTATGACCAAAATGGTGTATAATTTACACTTAATCTAATTTGTCAGTTGATATTTCTAATAATTGATCTCATTTAAATCAAGTAAACGATCGTTATTGCAGGTTTTCCATCTATTTTCATGAGACTTGCTAGAGTGGGGAATATTCCAACAGTGGCAGAGAAGCTGGTGGGTTGAAGAAGAATTTGATCATGCGAGCAAGGAACACAACATCACAAATATTGAGAATGCAGAAAACACAAATCATTAATATTAGGTCCTGCATTCTAATAAAGAACCTGTTGTTTAAATCGGAATAATTTCAGAAGCAAATCATTTGAAATGACGATTCTTATAGCATAACTGAATTAGGTTTCAGAGGTTTTAATTTACTCGATGAGAAGAACTAGATTGGTTTTCATTGAATTTGTGATGCAACTTATTTCTTAAAGCATAAACCTCTTAGGAAAGGTTATATTTTTCTTATGAAAGCTTTCTCTACAAAGGATTTAAATTGTAGCTTCAATCAGTAGTAATGAGAATAGTCATAGTTTTTTTGGTTTTGTGAAAAACAAATATTCCATTAATTAAAAAAATGACAAGTTTTATTGTGAACCAAATTCTTTCTTTTGCTAGAAAATACAATCTATCAGTACTTATAAGTATAAGTAAAAATAAAATCCTAACAAAAAAAATTATTCTAATTAAAAAAAGAATTAACAATAAAATATTAGTTTTTTTTCAGTTTGTTTTTACCAAGAAATATTTATTTATCCAATGTTATATTTATTTTTTAAAATTAATATACTTAGAGTGCCTTCAGGCACGGGTTCATACCTAGTATATATATATATATATATATATATATATATATATATATATTACCTATTATATATATCTAAAATTATTTTTTCATCCAATACAAAAATGATTCTATATATTTGTTACCTTCAATAAAATTATTTAACATGAAAAATTAAAATATTAACATATAAAATGCCGAAAATAATATTTAACACCATATATATAATACATTCCTTTCAAAATGATGTAAAAAAAATTATACTAATCTCTTTAGACATAGATTCAAGCAACAAAGATTTCTTGAATGTAAATTTGGACAAAATATATGTTAGATGATTTCTTGCAAGACTTTTGGTTCTTTATAGAAGGATACTAATTTTTGGTAGTTGAATATTAATTACCATTTTTAATAAATTGTTTTAACTTCTTACCAACAACAAAGATAGTATCAAATGATAAAATTACCATCACAAAATTAATTATATACATTTTGTATTTAATAGTTATATTACCATTTATTTACCAATATGATTAATTTGTATTTGATAGGCATATTTAGCTTATATAAAATAGAATAAAATTATTTGACTATTTATATTTTTTAATATAACAATTACAGATATTTAGAAATAAAAAAAATATTTTCATATTATTTTTTAAAATCGGAATTAATAATAATTCCTAAAATATACATTAAATAAATAAAATTTACATTTTAGGAATTAAATACATATTAAGTAAATAGAAAAACCTTAAAATCAGACCAATATAAGTAAGCCACTTTTCAGCATACTATTGACTAATCAATCACTTTATAATAACATGGCATGAAGGGTATTAAAGTAAAATTCGTTGAGAGACTAATTTGCAAATACTGAAATACGCCAAGTGTCTTCATCTGGTTCGTTGGCTAATTCTTTATACGCCACTTGGCACCTACTCCTTTACTCACCCGTCACCATCATCTCTCTCCTAATATTACTTTCCGCCGTTTATTGCATGCAGGAAATTTCCTCAAATTAAATAGGGTTAAAGAGATAATATTAAATACCCAAAATCTCCTTTTTTCTGGAGAATTTTCCTCATGTGGGCCCATCTTTTAGGAAACCAATGTATCCAAGGAGCATCATGCCCTAAAAAATTGTCAGTACTTGCTATCATTAAATGGAATAACCTTTCTACTTGCATCTCAACCCTCCTCCCATTGTCCTATCATTGTGATGCATACTACCAACTTTCTTATATGGAAAGAGCCCAATCCACAAAGATCGTCGTCTTTTTCCAATTTCCATCATGAACCTGATTTTAACACCAAGCCTTGGTAGTGACAATAACTCGCAAGCAAATAATAGGTTGTTCTATCTTTTAATCTTCCATTCTAGGATCAACTAGGAGGACATTTGAGCTTCTACAAATTTCAAAATGTTTGTGCAGTGCCTCAAATTTTTTGAGGATAAGGGCAATATAGAAGGTAGTATTCCATTCCTAAAAAATCATGTGCTTGACCTCCTTAATCCGAAAAGAAAACATGCCAGGAAGATTCACATTCCTAGCACAATAGAAAATTTATTGTATTTGAAAGAATGAAAAACTAATAGAAATAATAAGATTCCTAAAGAGATAGTGGTATCTTTGATGAGGTTATCCATTTAAACTACTTATGTAATAGGTATTCAAATATTTTTCAATTTTCCAATTTCTCCAAGTTTCAACATTATTCAACATTGTAAAAATTAAACAAAGAATGTTAAGAGGGAGGAAGAACCCACTTCACTAAACCACTTAAAAAATTCTTTCGCAATATAAATTAATGGAAAACAACAAGATATTCCCTGTCTAATCCGAGACCAACTATAGAAAACATAATCTTGTACAGAGATATGGTTCAATGAAGTCATTTTAAACCCAAAAACACAAATATACAATTTCATTAGGGATGGCAACAGATCAGATTATTGCAAAAAAATCTAAAACTATGGTCATAACTATTTAATTTATCAAAAACCAAATCCTAACGGATTTAACTATCGGACTTACTTTTCAAAAGTGTAACCGAATAATTCAGATTCAGTTTTTTAAGCGGTTTTTTGGATTTTAACCATAACCAAACTATAACTCTATAAATATATTGAAAAATCTTAAAATAAGATCACAAATACATAAAAGTCTTCGAAAAATATAAATTATTATGTTGATCCTTAATTATTTGTTAAATTTAATATTTAGATTTTATTTTTGAGATATGAAATTTTTTATTTATTTATAATATTATAAAATATACAAAAATAGATGATAATAAACGGATTTTCGGTTATTCGGATTTATTTTTATCTAAAACCATAACCTAACAGATTTAACCATCGGTTACACTTTTCAAAACCATAACCTAACAGTTTTATCCTTGGATGCATAATTGGTTTTTAATCGGTTTCGGTTTTAAACCATAACAATTGCCATCCATAATTTCAATAGATGAGACCCGGTCAAAAAGAGACCAACCCCAACTTTGAGGAAATTCCGTGTGTTAAAACCACAAACAACTAAGCCTAGACAAACCCAAAAGAAGCCATGTTCTCACCATATTGCCCATCTACCCAACACCAAAACAATTTGGAGAAGCATTAAAAGAACTAGGGTAAGGCACTTTATCCAGGTAAACCAAAATTGCATCAGAAGCATCTGTGGTTGCGTAGAAATACATAGTTAAAAGGGTGCCCAATTATAACGGGTTTTATCAACATCTTCAAAAACAAATCAATTTCTATACATTTTAAAGACCATTTATGATTACACAAGAAAAAATCCAGATCCGGCCCTTGACTAGCAACAAAGATTTTCTTATGATAGACATATGAATTTATAGTATGCCCATCAATCATCTTAATCATACTATTTGGTAGGGGTAAAGGTGTGATAAATAAATGTAGATGACACACACCTAAGGACACTACGAGAAACTCTCTGCAAGTGAACAAATCATTTGCAAGTAATAAGTAAGTAAAACATACATCGATATAAGGACTACGAAAGTAAATTTGTAAACAGTGTTCTTAATAAGTGCAATCGAGAAAGCAAATAAAATAATACGGTAAGACACTAAAATATTTATTTAGTTTTAAAGACTCTAGAACAAAATTAACGATAGTTAAACTATGACTTAAATCGAAGACAAGGAAATAAAATACGAAGGAAGAGAAAAGTTATGAGAGTTTAGCTCGAGAATTAGCGATGATCCCCACTAGCCTTGCTCTACATTAATTATCTAACGGAAGAATTATTTTATATAAAAGCAATAGCCGGGATTCTAAATTCCACCTAACTCTCGTCAGGGAAACTTATTAATTAACCTTAACACTACCAGGGGAATTAGGTAGGCCGACTCTATCAATGATCAGTGGTTAGATCTAACCCTATTGGTTATCTAGTTAGGCAAGCCCGTCAGCATCACTACCGCACACTAGACGATTATGTGTTATTTTCTATAATTGACTTCCCCGCCAAGGTGACAACCTAACTATTAATGGGACAACCGTATACTTGTGCACCAGAAAGGACTACAAACATATATCAAACACAAAATACAGAGCTATCATGAACAGTTTAATTAGATATAAATCCCAAATACAAATAATCATAAAACAAGTCTAGGGTTCATATCAATATTCTATTTCAAGCTAAATAGAATTAGTTCATACTAAGGAAATAAAAATTAGCAATTAAAAATATCATATTCATGTTCAAAAGACAAAACAAAATAATAATGTTATCCTATTACTAAAATTTGATAAGCGGAAGGGTTGGAATAACATGAACAACTTCTCGACTCTTTCTTCTCTTATTCTCTCTTGCTCCAGGCGGCCTCTTGGTCTTTTTATGATTAAGGACTGACTAATGATGATTCTCTTAAGGAAAAAGCTGGTATATATATAGAATCTGTGACGAAATTAGGGTTTAGGTGTTGCCTAGGGTGTTAGAAAAATAAGATAAATATAAGCCATAAAACAATGCACTTTCACCCTAGAAAAACACGGTACTGCAAGTATTACAGGATGTATGCAAGGTTTAATGATAAGTTAGATTCGTTCTCAGGGACTTAGTGTGTTATACGAATGAGCAGAATAACGAGAAGAAAGTAATTAATTAAAAGACAGCAAATAAATAGGAATAAATTCGAGATTAAGAATTAAACTAAGGAAAATAAAAGACAATAAAATAAATACGAAGAAATATGAGATGAGAAGTATAGCTTAGGTTTTGCTAGTATGCACTAATCCTTCTAATTCTTTCTATCAAATCTAGTTAATAAGGGAGATAATTAGCTCTTAGATACTTAGTCAGGATTCTAAATTCCTATAACTCAGACCTGGAGAGCGACTAAGGGGGCTACAGACACATCATGAGGCAGCGTAAACCTAGGGTTATCAAGCGCTACCAAGGCCCTAAGCAATTCAACTCCAAACATGATGATAGTGGTTAAAATATACCCTAATGACTATCTAGGTAGATTTAGTGTTGTCAAGACCAATATCGACACTAGACGTTATGTGGTGTTTCAATAATTAGACACCCAGTTAAGGTGAACATCTAACTACTATTAAGCAAGCCTAAATTGATCAGTTCTAGGACAGGCAATAATTCAAAACACATAAACAAATATATAGGTAAGAAGCTAATATTAGATTAAAACATATAATTCCAAAAGAAACTTAGATAGAAAGAAATTAGAATTCATAGATTACACATGATGCAAAACCCAAGCTATGGGAAAATTAGTTCATACCTGAGGGAAATAAACTAAAAGAAATAATAAAAGACTTCATCTTGCTCTCTACAATAATTCTGATGATAATAAACCTAAGGACTAATTACTATGAGGCAACGATAATTTACAAGTGATATAAGGGTGTATTTATAGGTGTATAGAAGCCCTAATTCGTTTTCTTGAAGGAGAAGGTAAGTAGTGGACTCCAAGCCCAACTCAAATTCGTAACCCCGTTTTTGTTTTGGTCCTAACAGTTTCAGTTCTTATCCGTTTGACGCATACGAGTAGTCGAAAGTGATCGTCTCAGAAAGATCTTTAACTTTTCTCTTGAATGTTTCTCCAAATTCCCCACCGATTTTGAGATATAAGCTGATTTGTGGTCGTGGGTGGTGAAATTCAGAATTAAGGCAGCTTTTCCTTTTCCATATTTTTAGCTTTTCTTTCGTTATCTCCAATTTCCATGCTAGTCTCTTTCCATGTCTCTTAGTCTTTGACTTGGACTCTAATTAATCTCCATAATTATCTTTAAATCTTCACACTAAATAAATAATTAAACCCAATATGCTCTAAAACCAATAATTTACCAAATCAAGACTCAAAATAGGAAAGTGTAACATTTCTCAAGAAAATCGACTAGAAATACTTCTAAATCACTAAAAATGATGTCTCATCGTAATAATAATTCATGAAAAATGAGGAGACATCATTAAGGCTAGGTCTTAGATTCCTAGTTCAACTAAAAATGTTTACCTTAAAAGGACTGGTTGACCTATAGAGTTTGTAAAATTCATAACTCCTTCGTTACAACTCCAAAACACTAAAATCAGTAGCAACTTGGTGTCGCCTAAGGTGTGATAAAATAATGATATAAATAAGTGCAAATAAACACCCTAGGCTAAGTACGGTTCTGCAAGTATACAGATCGTATGCAAGTTTTAATGAATAAGTAGAATTCGTTCCTCAAGGACTATGAAGGTTAAGAAGAACTTATGCAAATGTTCAAGTGCAAATATGAGAGTTAGAACAGATAATACACAAGTAGAAAGAAAACTAAAGATAGATTTTTATTTGGTTTTTTAATAAAGGAAAATTAAACTAATAAACTAAAGACAGAAAAGTAAATAAAAGAAAAGAAGATAGTATGATAGTTTAGCCTGAGTAAATAGCATGTAATCCCCACTAGTTTTTCCGTTCTAAACATGTAAGGGTGAATTATGTAGTATTTTAATAGTCGGTTTCAATTGCGCTAGGTAGATAATTTTAGGGTTTACCTGTGTCAATAAGTACCTAATAATCTTTTCATGCAATTGATTAAATAGCAATACACTAAACCATAATGACTATCTAGTTAGGCTGAATTGTCAGATCAAACCTTGTTCTAGACGTTATGTGCTAATCCTATAGTTAAATATACTGTTGTCAATGATTACTTAACTACTATGATGGTAATTCTATATGGCTGCAGTCCACAAGAACACAGAATATAATTCCAACACATAACCAGAGAATAAAAACTATAATTCAATTTAAAACATAGAATTCCCAAATTAGATAGATGTCAATCAAACCTAGGGTTCATACATATATGCTAACACTGAAGCTAAATTTATTTAATTCATACTAAGAAAAGAAAAGAAAAGAAAATAATTACAGAATTAAAGGTTGAAGGAGACATGATTGATGCACAACTCCTTCCAGACTTCTCTTCTTGTTGTAAGCTTCTTCCTGACCTTAAGGTTTGGCCAAGGATGATTTTCTAATGATAAGAGGTTGTATTTATAGGGTATAGGAAGACCTAATTCGTTTTCTTGAAGGAGAAGGTAAGTAGTGGACTCCTAGCCCAACTCAAATTCGTAACCCTAAAATATGGAACCAGTCCCCTTTTTGTTTTGGTCCTAACAACTTCAATACTTATCCGTTTGACGCATATGAGTAGTCGAATTCATCGTCTCGGAAATATCTTTAACTTTGCTCTTGACCGTTCTTCCAAATTCCTCACCGATTTTGAGATATAAGCTAATTTTTTGTCGTGGTTGGTGAAATTCAGATTTATGGCAACTTTTCCTTTTCCATATTTTTAGCTTTTGTTTCTTTATCTTCAATTTCCATTTTTATCCTCTTTCCTTTAGCTCTTGGAACCAACTTGGACTCTAATTAATTACCATATATCTTTAAAGCTTCACACTAAATAAATAATTAAACCCAATATGCTCTAACAATAATAAATAATTAATTCAAGACACAAAATAGGAAAGTGTACTAAATCATGAGAAAATCGACCTATACTCTAATAAATACACCTAAAATGATGTCTCCAACAAATAATAAATCATCACAAATTAGGAGACATCACAACGCGACCATAATTAAAAGAAGTTTCTGAATATAAAAGGGCTCTTTTAAATTATTTGTAGATTTTATGTAGTATTGAAAATACTACACGTTTCCAAATCTAGCCAACTCGACTTTTACTTTCTAAATATGCTCAAAGTTTCCCTTTCCCCATGAAAAAAGGGTTTTCTTTATTTATTCACTTCTTATCATCATCCTATGGTGTTTTGCCTTCCAGATACCTAAGAGCTACACATATAACACACTAATTACGCGCAAATGCTCTAAAGGTAGCAAAACACCTAAACTAGACAAGAAAGTGTTAAACATGGACATATGGGGGAAAATTCCTATACTAAGTACTAAATACACCTAAAATAATGTCTCATGACTAGATTATTCTATCACATAAATGGAGACATCAAGACTTCCAGATAAAAGTTGTGTTGTCCCGACACAATATAGATAAGAACAGTAGGGTAGTCTCTATAAAAAAAATATGGAAGAAGAAGAAGTAGCAGAAAACAATTAATGGTACTAGAGAAATTACCTTAGCAAGTCTCATGGTGTAATGTTAAATAAATAATGCACAAATACACCTAATATACAAACAATCAACATATCTTAATTCAAGTCCAGATTAATTTTGCAATGCTAGAAGTAGCTGTTTTCACTTAGTTTGATATGGAGGATATAGGGCGATCATAGGTCCTAATATTGTACCAAATTGTCCATCTAACTACTCTCTAACCGTTCATATCCAATTAGTTGGAATTCCTAAGGGATGTTTGGTTGTAATGTTGGCTTAGGGATGGTACGATATGTATATTTCGATATTGTGAAGTGAGATTTTGACTCTCTCCTCATACCATCAAAGGATCGCCCTAGAGCTCGAGTTTCACTTAAAGAGTTTTCCACTCAACCTAATTTTGTTTCTCTTAGTTAGCATCCCCAAAAAATACAACACAGATTTCCGTGATGATTACATGACAAAGTTCCACTTTGCCGTTCCTTTTCATATTCAATATTTTTCCAATCATTTTTCTTTCTTTTGTAAGTTATATATGACTCTCTTTTTGAGTGAGATGTCATGCTACTTTTTTCTCATATTTCTTTTTTATTTTCTTTATTTTTATCTTTTACACTGACAAAGTGTTACAATAAATATCATCATCAATAATAGCACATGTACAATTCATAAAATCCCAATCCCAGTTTTCCCAATGATGGATCGCGCCACCCCAAACTCAAGATCTAAAGGCGACTGGTGACGGTTAAGGCGTGATAAAATAAGGATAAATAAGATGCAAATAAACACCCCAACCAAAGCACGTTACTCACTTCAAGTATCCCAGATCGTATGCAAGTTTTAATAGTACGTAAGATTCGTTCCTCAGAGACTATGAAAGTTAGGAAGAACTTATGCAATATAAAGTGCAAGTAAAGAAGCTAGAAGAATAATACGCTGAAAATAAAAGACTTGGAAAAGTTTGTTTGGTTTTAAGAATCTAAATAATTAACTAAATAAAATAAAGACAGGAAAATAAATAAAGAGAAGAAGATAGTATGAGAGTTTAGCTCGAGATCTAGCAAGTAATACCTACTAGCCTTGTTATAACCTATTTATGTAAGGGAGAATTTTGTGATATGCAATAGCAGGGATTCTATTTTCCTCCTAACCCCCTTATGGGTGGACTTAGGTGGCGACCTAACGATTACCAGGGGACTTGGGTAAGGGGACCCTGCGCAATGATAAATGATTAAATCTCAACCCTCACTAGACGTTTATGTGGTGTTTCAATAATTAGACACCCCTTCTGGGTGACCATCTAACTGCTATTAAGGTAATCATATACGTTTGCAACCGCAAGAACTACAGACAATAAATCAAAACACATAAAAGCAAAGAATAAAACACTAATTTCAATTAAATGCGAACATACCAAATTAAAATAGATATAAAACAAGTTCAGGGTTCATACCCATATGCTAATATCAAGCTAAAATAGAATTAGCTCATTCTAGAGAAAGAAAGAAAAACAATTGCAAATTTTTAAAAGAATGAGAAGGCATTATTTGTTGTCCAACTCCTTCTTATCTTCTCTTCTCTTGATGTAAGCTTCTTCTTGGTCTAAAGGCTGACCAATGATGTGTTTCTAATGACAAGGAGGGTGTATTTATAGGATTTAGAAGACCCTAAGTCTAAATCTAGGAGTAGAATACAAGTAATTTGAGTCAAAGTCCAACTCAAATCCGTTTCCTAAAATATAGGAGAAGAGACAAAATGTTGATGTTTTGTTTTAATCGTATCTCCTTCGTTATTGGTCCGATTTTTGCATACTTTATATCGAAACGACCCCGTCTGAAAGATATACACTTTCTATTTTGAGTGTTCATCCAATTTCCCAGACAATATTAAGTTATCTTCACTTTAGTGGACGTAGCTGCAGAATTTCATATTTACTTGACAACTTTTTCTTTCCTATTTTATCTCTACTTCCTTTTATCTCTTAATTCCTCCATATCTTCTTTCCTTATCTCTTTAGAATTAATTTGGTATCTAATTATCTATATTATATTTCAGAGTTTTTTTTTCGGTCCACATTTACCCACATAAGTGGTGGCCAGGATTAAATCTGGCTAAACATAAGTGGTGGCCAGGATTTAATCTGGCTAAACGTAAGTGGTGGCCTGAATTGATTCTGACCCCACTTATTTTTTTTTATCCACAACACTAAAAACAACAGAAAAACAACAGAAAAACAACAGAAAAACTAAAAAAACCCCAAACCCGTTCATTTCACTAAAGTTCAGAAAACCTAAGCCCTCTTCTCCTTTCAACACCGTTCGAAGCCTCGAAGACCATCACCATTCTCACCCTTTCACCACGTTTACAGACCATCACCGTTCTCCACCATCTCCGATCGATACTCTTCTCCTTCACCGCCGTTTGAAGTGTCGATCGATACTGTTCTGTTTCACCGCCGTTCGAAGACCATCACCATTCTATCCTCTGACCCCTAAAACCTCTCAGCGCCGATCGATGCTCTTCTCTTTAACCTCCGTTCGAAGACCATCACCATTCTCACCCTTTCACCGTCGTTCGAAGACCATCGCCGTTCTCCACCAGCTCAACCCTTACCAATCGGGTTTCAATCCTTTGACCCCTAACACGTCTAAGCGCCGATCGAGAACCATTCTCCACCACCAAGCTGCTTCTTTTCCTCTATATATATGCCGCTCGAAGACCATTACCTAACAACACCGTTCAAGCTTGTGCAACCATTCAAGGACCATTCTTTATCAGTATATGCCGCCGTTCGAAGACCATTCTCCACCACCGTTAGGTATGACCATTCTCCGCTCATTTTACCCTTTCTCTTTCTCGATCTAACCGTTTTATTTTGGTATGCTTTTTCATTTTATTGTTCTTTTTCATTGATAATTTTCTTTTCTGTTAAACTTTGCTTTTCTTAACAGTTTTCGCCACCTTTCAGGGACCATTCTCCACCAGTTTCTGCCACCGTTCAGTGGCCATTCAATAAAGGTATGATTTTGGATTGAATTAGTGTTAAAATGCATCTTTTGAATTGTCTTGCAGTAAATATATGTTGTTTCAGGTTTAATTAATTATCTTTCGGGATTTGTGATCTGGATATTAGCGTATTGGGTGCTTTGGATTTGGAATCTGATTGTGGAGGAAACTAGAGGTGGAAATGGAGATTATGATAATTTTCCAGTGGGTATGCGTGTTCTTGCAGTTGATGGTCTTCTTAGAAAATGTTAGTATCATGGTATGTTTCTTCAATTTCCTCTTCTTTCTCCGATTGGGACTTTGTAGTTTGTAAAAACTACAAAGCTTTTCTTTTACATTATATCCAAGGTTGAAAAACCTTTTACCATTGACATGTTGAACTAACTTAATGTCTGACTTCAAGATTTACGTTGATTTGTTCAGGTCATAACATTTCAACTGACCATTGAATTAGTGTTAAAATTCTTCTAGATTGAATTAGTGTTAGGCTGTCTTAATTTCAAATTTCTCATTTCTCATTTCAGGGCCTTATGCTGAGTGTGGCTTGATATGTTCTCCATTTCATATTCTAGGTCAAGTCGTAAGTTTTTTTTATTCCAGTACGCTTTAGATGGGTTTTGTGATTGTCATGTTCAGCTTTAATGAATTTCACTTGCCTAAAAAAACGTTTATGAACTTTGAGTGATGAACTTAGTGTTAAAATGCATTTTTTGAACTGTCTTGCTGAGTGTTAAAAAATGTTTATGAAATTTCTATTTTAATTGGTAAATATACATTGCGAGTCTGTTATGATATAAGGAATTTGGCATTTTTTGCATTTTTTGAATTCCAGTATGCTGAGTGTTAAAAAAACGTCTATGAACTTTGTATTTTAATTGGTAAATATACATTGTTTTAGGTTTAATTGCAAGGTTTCTTGATTGTATTTTAATTGGTAAATATACATTGTATCACTTCTTCAAATTGCAAGGTTTTCATTTTTTTAACTTTTTGTTATTTTGATTTATTGAGTTTCCTGTTAATTTTGGTCTTAATTCTTTTTTTTTCTTTATTTCTGGTGCTATATGGGACCTTCTTTGCATAATAGGTAAGTGCGCAATTTGGCCTTATATATTTATTTAATTACTTTTTTTTATCCATTTGGCAGAAATTATGGAATACACTATTTTTTTTTTTGACTTTCTTGCAGAAAATAGCCATTTGGCTGAAATTATGAAGTTACCAATTTACCTTTTTACCTTTTATTTAACATTATGTTGCAATTTACCTTTTATTTTTGTTATCTATATATAAAAGTACTAAAACTATTTTAGAAAATAACATCAATTAAGGATATTTATTTTCTTAATACAAAGTCAAATCAATACTAAATTAGATTGAATGTTTTAATGTTTTGAGAAGAATTCATACTTTCCTTAATTTAAGTTAATTACCTTTTCATTTAACAAGTTTTCGTCTATATAATACAATACTAAAATTATTTCTAAATCATCCATCCTTTCTTCTTCATTAAAAATATTTTCTCCCTTACTCATCACTACTTCTCAAAGCATAACACTTTCGACTCTAAGGTTAGTATTGTTTATTGCATAAGTATCCTACATTTTTCTTTATAAGTGTTTAGACATTTTCGCATATTTTATAGATGTTTAAACAGTTTCACAATACATTTTTTTCATATGTGTTTGAATGGTCTGTAATAAGTAAAAGTTTGATTGTGTTGTAAGTGTATTCTCGCAATACACTTTGCTTCCTATATTCGCAATACAATATCCTTCATTTAAAAACGTTTTCTCAATACAAATTATAATTCAAAATACCAACAGTTTCATTTATATTTCTGTACAGATTATAATCAAAATACCAACTGTTTCAATGAATATGCTTGAATGTTTCATTTATGTTTCTTTACCAACAGTTTCATTTATGTTTCTTTACCAACAATTTCAATGAATATGTTTGTACAAATTATAATTCAAAATACCAACTGTTTCAAGAGCCAATTGTTGATTGATGCCTATTAAAAAACTTATTTAGAAAAAGGTGCCTAGAAAAAAATATTTATTGAAAACAGCCCCTTATAATTAACAATTAAAAAATAAGAAAAAAACTAATAAACACGCGCGCGCGTCCGTGAAATTTTTTTAAAATCGTCATAACTAATTCAAAAAAAATCAAAAAAAATTATATTTGGATAAATCAAATTAATATTTACGTCTATGATTTTTTTCGGAATTTTCTGAATTTCATGTTTAAAACATGGAATTCCATGTTTATTTCACGGTTCTGCGAAAAAAAAATTAAAAAAATTCGAAAAAATTCAAAAAATTCAAAAAAAATCAAAAAAATTCATAGACATAAATATTAATTAGATTTATTCAAAAATATATTTTTTTTAATTTTCTGATTTTTTTTGAATTAGTTATGACGATTTTAAAAAAATTTCACGGACGCGCGCATGTGATGAAATTAGTAAAGGTATAGAAAATATAAAGGGGATGTTTTCTATAAATAATTACTTCATTAGGCATTTTTTTATAAATAAGATTATTGAAGGCATAAAAAAACAATTAGAGAGTTTAAGGAGGATGTTTTCAACAATAACCCCCTGTTTCAATTCTAAAATAAAAAATTGGACAAGGTTTTAATTCTAAATTAGGTCGAATGTTTTAAAATACCAAATTATAATTCACAAACAAAAATTATATATACAAATAAATGTTTCATTACAGGTTTTTTTAAAATAAAAAATTATAATTCTCAAACAAAAGAATTAACTTTCTGTTTTTTATAGACATTTAAAAAAGACAGAATTTCAAAGTATTTTCCAGATTTACTTAAAACTTATCAAAATGGAAAGGAAAATACAATTTACTTTCAAAGTTTACTTTTTTAATACTTTATATTATTCATCTTATGTCAAACTTCATTAATTTTCAAACTTTTAATCCTTTAACAAAAAAACAGAAAACCACTTTCGACTTGAAGTCATTGAAAGGCAAAGGTCAATTTGAGAGATATAATAGAAGATAGAAAGTGTGAGAAAATTAAAATATAATGATAATTATTAATAACTAACAAAATTACATTTTATTTACGAAGTTTTCTATCATTTTCTTTCTTAATCGGTATGAAAATTAATATAAGGAACTATAAATTGTCGATTATATTACATTATTTTTAATCTATACAAAATTAAGTAAACGACTAATAAATCAAAGTATTTGAGTAAGACAAACTAATAAATAACTTTTTGCTGGCTTAAAATAAATAAGAAATGGATACAATCAACATGATAGATATGTTTATGGATATATATGATGAGTCTGGTCAAGTTTATGAAAGTTTTCTTATATGGTATGAGTTCGTTAGTGCACCAATAGATATAGCACACGATGTGTACACACACATAAAAACAAAAGAAGATAGTTATAACGCCTTTAAGAGACAAAACATTCCTTTAGATTTGCCCGCTTTGTTATAACGTGTTTCCTTTAATTATTGACTCAAACATAAATTTCATAGCATATTGTGAACGTGATAAGTTATTTGGTAATTACGGAATTATGTGACACATGCTATTTAATATACGCTCTTGGTGTATTTTTTATTATATCTTAACTTCTCAGCGCGCCAACTTAAAGTAAGGAAAATTGACGATTGATTGATTTTTTTTTTTGAACTGACTTCAGACAAGGGCAATACCTAGTATTCTATATATCTTAAAGTTTCACATTAACACACACATTAAATTAAATATGCTCTAAAAATAATAAATCATCAAATCAAGACAAGAAATAAGAAAATATCAAAATATGAATAAAAATCTATAATTAATTAACCAAGTACACATAAAATGTTGTCTCCAACCTAGATTATTATATCAAAAATAGGGAGACATCAACGATTTTATTAGGGCTACGATTCAAGTGCAGGTCATATGGATAAGTCCTATAAATCAATGGTTATTTCTTGTAATGTGGCTAATAGAAGGCTTTAGAAGAAGGGGCTGCGACGGATAATATATATTCAGCTAAGGGTTTCAAGTGGCTTATGAAAGATCTACCTAATTCATTTTCTAACTTATTAGTCTCGTTACCTTTTCACTTTTAGTTTATAGATTAAGTGGGTTTATCAACTAATTTCAGACCTCACGTTCTACACATCGCTCAATACTCCCTAAGATTCAACTTTTTTTCTTGCGCATTGCTTATTAATCTACTTATCACTTACTTAATTTTTGTATGCATGCATACTAATGCGCGTTGTGACATTGTTCAAAACATACTACCTAATATCATTTACCTAACTAAAAACATGCTCAAATAGGGACATTCACCATATTCTATGCCAATTTCCTAAACTAAAACTTTTAAATTTTATGCTAAAACACGAAATGAAGATGAGGACAACTAATCCCCACCCCCAACTCAAAACTCGAAAAAGACTCAATAAAGTAATAAAATTTAAACTAAAAAACTAACTAACACATAAGCAATTAAGGAGAGAGATTAAAATACATTAGTCGTGTTATGATTATGTAGTGGTTGTGTAGGCACCCCGTCTTATATTTCTTCTCAATCGGTACATCGATGAGGATTGCTTGCTCTTTTGTTTCCTTAAGTAAATTATTGTTCTTCTCCCCCATGCTTTGTCTCTTCCTCGTTTTACCTCATCCATGCGTTCGTCTTGTCGTCTCCACTAACCCACAACTCATGATGCACCAAGTATGAATTTAAGCTTTAAACTTTGAATGATTGGTGTTTCTTGAGTTTGTTGTGTATATGAGGATATTTAAATGTTATTTGGATGGTGTTTTATGAAGAATAAGGAAGGAAATAAGTTTGCTTGCGGTGGAAGAAATCTTGAAAACTTGATAAGCTATGGTGTTTTATGGTATTACGGAATGCATTTGATGAATATTATGTGTTTATGAAGGATGTGGGAGAGATCTAATGTTGTTTTGGTGTGTTGTTGAAGGTTTGATTAAGCTTTAATGGCGTTCTAATGGATTTTGGAGTTGATATCTTTATTTTGGTAAAGTTGGAGGAGGCCATGATTAGGTGTTGTAGTGTTATAGTACCTAAGGACTCTTTTATCACTTTCTTAATCGACTTGCAAAGGTATGCTAGCCTTCTATTGTTCCCCTTTAACGTGGTTCTTAGAACGTGACACGGTGCGCGAATGACAACACGGTTCTCACACCAGGATACCGGTCGAATGTGTTTATGTTTCTGACTTCACACCGTAACCTGTATCGCCATGACCCTTTGACATTGTAGCGGAATACCACCCTTTAGGTTCGGTATATCGGTCGCATAACTTAAACCTTCCAACCTTGCACTATCATGACCCTTTAGTGGATGCTCGAAATGGTTAAGCGCCCGTATACCACCCATAGGGCTGGTATACCATTTGATGGTTCAAACTCTTTGACTGAGGTCAATACCATCACGATGCTTCTCGAGGGCAGCGGTATACCGGTCGTAGGGTTGGTATACTGTTCTAAGATGCTGAATACACAAAGTCTTCTCAAATTCACACCAAACTCAAAATTTTGCCTACCTGGTGTCTCCAGGTGTGTTATAAAATAACACCCCTAAAATGGAGAACACGAACCGCAAGTGTACAGGTCGTTTAAGTAATATCCAGTAAACGGGTTTTCGATCTCAATGACGGATGGATATGACTAATGATGTTATGGAATAAGTGAGGATAGTTGTTATATTATAAGAAAATAAATGATAAAATTTTTTTTTGGTTTTGTTTATAAACTAAGACGCAATTAATTAAAGTACTAAATTACGCAAGTAAATGGACGCAAGTAAAATAGATGCAAAGAAAGTAAAAATGAGTAGACACAAGAATGAGAAGGTGTACTTGAGTCTCGCAAGGGTTCCGCCTAATCAATTCAATTAACGTTTCTGTTTAAGGGTAGATCTGTTATTTTAATACTAGTCGGGATTCTAATATCTCCTAGCCCCCTGTCGGGTGGACCTAGGAGCTATATAAACACCTATCGGCCGAATATGCCTCTTCGGATGTGAAGTCCTTACCTCATTAGCTATGTAACTAGTCAAGCCTATCGGTCAATGACGAACATTACACGGTATTACGTAGTTCCGTATTCGAACCCCCCGTCGGGTGATCACTTTTGCCACTTAAAGTGAATAACCCAAATACTAATACCTATTTATAATTAACTAGGTCAGAAATAGTAAATTAAGCATAAGATAAAAACCAATACAAAGTACCCAATTCAATTTAAATTATAAAAATCCCAAATTCAGAAACATGAAATAAATCAATTAGGGTTCATCCCTTTTATTGCGATTCTCAAGCACTTAAAGTATTTAGCTCATAATGTAATGAAAAACTGAATTAAAAGATAAAATACTCATGTTCAATTACAGAATTGAAATGGGTAACCTAATTAAAGGATTGATTTCGACTGTTGATGAAGAATTAAAATTCTCCAGCTTCAGTTTCTTCTCTCCTTTTGTTTCTAAAATCTTCTCTAGCGTCTCTGACTTGTGTAATATGAGTTGTGTTATAAAAAATGAAGTCTAAGGCTTATATATGATGACTAAATCGGATTGGGCTATTCTCTTAAAAGAAAATAGGTCAAATGAAATAAAAGCCCAATTCTTAAAATGAAATCATGTAACTGATGTGCATCTGTTACTAAAACAGCTGTAACTTTTGCGTCCGGACACGGAATCACTATGTTCAACTTCCAAAATCATCCTGACTCAAAGATGAAAATTCCTTATTTCACGACTCTAAGGCTGAATCAGTGGCTAAGTGGCTCAAAAAAGGTGATTTGTAACAGCCTTCCAAATTTCATTCTCCTCTAATAAATTCTTCGAATCATCTTTTCTCTCCTTTGACTTCTACACTCGATTTATAAATAAACAAATTAATGCACAAAATATCTAAAACACAAATAATACAAAGCCAAGGGATGAAAACGTAATATAATCAAATAATCTTAAAAGTCTATGCAATAAGTCAATTAATCACCTAAAATGATGTCTCCTAAGGGCTAATATTTAGAACAAAACGGGAGACATCACTACCTACACAATAAAACCTACCTATACAATAAAACACTACTCTTTCTCTCCTATGAGCTCTTATTACGTAATACTAACTAAATAATATACACTACAAAACTAAAACTTAAACTAGTAAAGTAGTAAACAGATATCTCCCAAGGGAATATTTTTTAACGTCGTTCAAAGTTCGAAGTGTTACCTCGGTTACTTTCTCTTTTATATTGCCTCCCTAGCAGTGAGTGAGGCTATCAACATATGCTAACTTGAGGCTGCAACTCTTCTTAGCTCTTACCTCAATCACTTTTGCTGAAACAACTCGAGTAACGAAGAATGGTCATATCCAAGAACTCTTATGCTTGCATGGTTTGTTTTTGGGGTTGGGATATTTTCACGCTACCTCGTCTCCCACCCCAAACTTATCTTTTTCTTTCTTTCTTACATTATCTTGGGGGCTCATAGAATTTGATTTCTCGGTTACAAATCAAATTACCTAGACTCCCCGAGACTCCTTTTTCTTCTTCTTTTCCGAAACATAGAAAGTTTTGGATTCATCTTCAATACAGAGGGTCACGGTTTCCTCATTCACATTGACTATGTGCGGCCCATGGCCAGGAATTGATGCCTAAGTATGGACAAAACGTTCTTATCTGCATCATATTCAAGAATAATCAAATTAGTGGGAATAATAAGATTACCTACTTGGACAAGCATGCCCTTGATTATTCCCCACAAAGTTGATGTTGATCAATCCGCCAATTGCAAGATGACGGATGTTGGTTTGGTATCTATAATACCCAATCTTCTCATACTTTTAGGCATGATATTCACACTTGTAAATCATCACATTTCCTTCAAACTTACCTCCTATTTTGATTGGGAGGTTGAAATATCGAGGATAATTAAGCTTTGGTGGTAACTTTCACTGAACTTGTGCTGATATCTCATTGGTGAGTGCCACAGTCTTGGATTCTATGAATCTATTTTTCATGAAGAGTGTCTCCATAAAGAATCACTGATAGTTTCGCTTCTTCTCAACGGCTCGAGTAAAGGGACATTGATTTTCACTTGATTTACGTCTCTATGAACTTCTTGTATTCGCACCGCTCTTTGGATAAGCGATTTGTAATGTATATGGCTATGGGAAAAAGTTATGTAAGGGAGACGGTCCCGCCCTACTCTTCTCTTGCACCCTCGGTGTATTAACTATCTCTCTTGGCTTCTAAACCTCATATCTCTCAACCTCTTTAACCCAATACTCGACTATTACATCATCTAAGTTCACATTATCTACGTTCAACTTGGTTGGTTCGATCTCTCTCGGAATTCCCACTTAACTACTTGTAGATGGTGGTGATTCCACTATATTTTCATCTTGAAGTCTAATAGCTTTACATGATTCTTGACCAACCTTTCATCAACATCTAGGATCATCTTAATGTTAGAATATGTACCTTGAGTTAACTGCAAGGTTGAATTTGGTGCATTTGTTTCATGGTTGTAGTGAGCTGCGTCAATTTTTGCTCCAAAAGTTGATTCTGTTGTTGCATTATCTGCATCAATGATGTAGTGGCATCGATCTTCACCTCGCTTCTGACCATATTATCTTTTGAAATTTTGATAAATTGACTAAGAGTATCTCAACTCAGTGGCACCTTCTTGTGGATATCATAGAAGTGCCATAAGAGCTTGATCCTCGTTATAGCACTGTTTCCTTGTGGTTGAACAACTTGATTCTTATAGGCTTGTCCACTCAGATATAACTGTTGAGTTGGCGTTTGATAAATAATTTCTTGAGGTCGAGGCTGATATGAATAGCCTTGAATAGAAACTCCTCTTGGAATTGACGTAGGAGTTGATTACCTTGGTGATAGTTCTGAAAAAAAATTCGATTTGCCCCTGGAATAACATGGGTTTTTTTCACAACCTTTAACTCAGAATTCCTGCCTTGGTTGGTACTATTAACAATTATCGCGAGTTACTGAAATTGATCTCACAAGCTATAAAACTTATCATCCATATCAGTATTACCATCTACTCATGACGTACCTCTCATTGTAGTAGTAATATGAGCTTGCGACTATAGCCAACTCCTCTCGGTTATAATAATTTTCTCCATACGACTCATTACTTCATTCAGATCCATGGATACAAAACCACATGACCAAGATTATCTACTCTCAACCTTGAACTTGCATCAATTCCCTTGTAAAACATGGATAGTTGTAATGCTAGCGTGTATCCATGTAATGGACACATTGCTGATTTCTCTTGGAATCTCGTCTCATGCTTCGCCAATACTCTCACCGGCTTCTTGTAAGAACTTTACCAGATCCATTTGATCCTGTGATCGCCTACCCATAGGATAAAATTGATCAAGGAATCTCGCTTGAAGATCTTCCAAACTTAATATTAGTTGTTGAGGATGACTATCTAGCCAATTGCTCGCACTTCCGGTCAAGAAAAATTGAAACATGAAATAGTACATCAGCTCTTGGATGACACCCTCGGTAACGTAAGCTTCATAGATTTTCAGAAATTTCTGAACATAACAGAACGTATCTTGATGTGCAACACCACTATAATTCTCAAAGCTTGAGAATTGACTAAGCATGTTCTGATCAGGCTTGAGTCGCACGACTTGAATAGTTGGAGGGTGAATCCCAATGGGTTGCACTCGAAATAGGCCAGCTAGGCATAGCTCTTTCCATTGGTTGTTTGGATTAGTCATTTGAATAATCTGTAATAGACAAAGTGAAAGCGTAAAATAGAACAACTAAAACTAAAACACTAAGTAGAAACACAAAACTAACGATGTGGTCCCCAACAACAGCGCCAAAAACTTCGTACGAGAAAAGGTGTGATAAATAAACGATAATAAATGACAAATAAGAACACACACCTAAGACCACTACGATAAACTCTCTGCAAGTGAACGAGTCGTTTGCAAGTAATAAGTAAGTAAAACAAATATCGATCTCAAGGACTACAAAAATAAGTTTGTAAATGGTGTTCTTAATAAGTGAAAAAGGAGAAAGATAATAAAATAATACGCTAAAAATATTTATTTGGTTTTTAAGACTCTAAAACAATTAACGGTAATTAAACTACGACTTACATCAAAGACAAAGAAATAAAATACGAAGGAAGATAAAAGCTATGAGAGTTTAGCTCGAGAATTAGAAAATACTTCCTCCGTTCCTAAAAGGTTGTCACATTTGCTTTTGCACATAAATTAAGAAATGTCATTTATTATCCATTTGATTACTAAAATGCCCTCCATAAAGTGTCTTGATATCTTAAATATGCATTGGGAACATATATTATAATATTTAATTAGGGGTAAAAGTGGTATAAAGAATAAAAAAGTGTCTTGATTTTCTAAAGTGGCAACCTTTTTGGAACAACTAATTTTAGTATAAGTGACAACCTTTTAGGAATGGAGGGAGTAATCCCCACTAGCCTTGTTCTACGTTTATTAGAATCATGTGTTATAAAAGCAATAGCAGAGATTCTAAATTCCTCCTGACTCCTTTCAGTGTAGCTTAGGAAGCAACCTAAACATTATAAAGGGACTAGGGTAAGGGGACCCTACCAAGGATCAGTGGTTAAATCTAACCATATTGACTATCTAGTTAGGCAGGCCCGTCATGATCACTACCGCACACTAGACGATTATGTGTTGTTTTTTATAAATGAATCCCCTGCCAGGGTGACAATTCAACTACTAATTGGGCAACCCTATACTTGTGCACCAGAAAGGACTACAAATATATATTAAACAAAATATTCAGAGCTTTCACAAACAATTAAATTAGATATAAATCCCAAATCCAAATAACATAAAACAAGTCTAAGGTTCATACCCATATGCTATTCTCCAGCTAAATAGAATTAGTTCATACTAAGGAAATAAAAACTAGCAATTGAGAATATCATATTCATGTTCAATAGACAAAAATATATGAATACTATACTAAATGTTGATAACTAATAAACAAAAGGGTTGGAATGGCATGAACAGTTTCCCGACTCCTTCTTCTCTTCTTCTCTCTTGCTCCACGCAGGCTCTTGATCTTTCATGATTGAAGACTGACCATTGATGATTATCTTAAGGTAAAAGCTGCTATATATAGAAGCTTGGACGAAATTAGTGTTTATGGATAGGTCTTAGAGTCCTAGTCCAACTCAAAAACGTTTTCCTTAGAAGGTGGACTGGTTGGCCCATAGAGTTTAAACTTCATAACTCCTTCACTACATCTCCAAATTAATCTAAATTAGTGGCCACATGACCGTAATTAAAATAAATTTATGAATATAAAAGGGATCCTTTTAGTTCTCTGTCTATTTTCTGCAGTATTGAAAATACTACACGCTTCCAAATTTGGCCATCTCAACTTTTTCTTTCTAAATATGTTCAAAGTTTCCTTTTTCGCCATGACAAAGAGGGTTTCTTGATTTATTCACTTCTTATCATCATCCCAAGGTATTCTAGCTTCCAAATAATTAAGATCTACACAAATAACACACAAATTTCGCACAAAAGCTCTAAAAATAGCAAAATACCTAAACTAGACAAGAAAGTGTAAAAGATAGATATATGGGGGAAAATCTCTAAACTAAGTACTAAATACCCTTAAAAATTATGTCTCATGACTAGATTACTCTATAACATAAATGGAGACATCACTATTTTATCCCTATAAGTTTTCCCATCATATTGCATTCTTAATATCATTAAAACAATTATGTATGATAAGTTGAGTCGAAATACTTTTGCATCATATAATTTTCTTCCAAATCCAAGAATATTTAACATGAACCTTAACACTACAAATATTGCATCTTTTCATATCCCTTACTTTAGCACCACTGAACTAGAACATCAAATTTTCTACTGAAATTTGAAACACCTTATAAAGTCGTGCTCGAGTTATTGTAAATACAATATAACATTAAATAATTTTTTTGCAACCTTCCTTTAAAATAAACACACCAGTCAATTAAAAATTCAAGCACAATTTTCGGTAACAAGAATTTGGAAATCACTTGTTAATAATCACCAATAATTAAACACACATAAGATACCTCTTGTGGAACTTACCTTCATTTACTCTTTATAGATTATTAATAATTTATTGCTCAATTCACAATTCATGTCCCCATACAAAATCATTGACTAAAATCCAAAGAATATATTTTAATAGAAAAGAGAAGTAATTTGTCTCACTTTTTGGCCAAACAAATACTTCATCATATATAAAATAAAGGAAAACATGAAAAAGGAAGGCATCCAAAAGTGATGTGGGGGTACGAAACATACCCATTACTTAAAGAATATAAACATAGGTTGTAGAATCCTAGAGGAGGGGGTGAATATGATTAAATCTAATATATGGCTACTTAATGTATAAAGGCTCCTAAATAAAGATTTAGTTAAACCTATATTACAAACTCTCCTAGAGGATATACAAGATAGTTCTAGGAGTTTGTAAGATGCAGAATAAGTATTACAAAAATAATAGAGGAACCCTAGGTCTTATAGAATTTAAGCTCAGAACTTGGAAATCTAAACAAGTAAGAATAGAAAAAATTTAGAAGTTTAATATAGATTAGAAGATAGGACTATTATTGAAGCCTTCTAAGTTAAACTAGGTGATCTAAGGCAACCTAAGAAATTACTAAAGATACTAAGGAATGATGAGGAAAGATATAATCATAATCAAGTAAATATAAAATGTGTAAATGTAAAAGGTAAGGGTTAGTAGATACACACATATTTATAGTGGTTCACTTTTCCTACATCCACTACCTAGAGTCATCCCATAGGATTTGAAATATTCTCCACTAAGCTTCTTCTATTTCTTAAAGGTGGGATATAAACCTTTATATTTGAGGTTTTACCGGGTTAAACCATAACCTAAGAAACCCGAGACTTTTGCAGGCTAAGTTACAACGCGTGAGACTATTGAAAGGCTAAGTCACAACCTACGAAACCTCTCTCTTATCTAGACTCTAGCAAATATGACTATGTTTTAATCTAGATAAAGAGTTAAACCTTGGTGGTTGGATAGATAGAAATATGAGCAATGCACTTGTGCTTCAAATTAATCAAATATTACAAGTAAGAATATGAAATCCTTTGTGAGTTGGATATAAAAGTTGAAGCTTGATTGTTGGACTCCTTGATTGAGAGGATTAAAAAGGAAGCATGTCTTGAATAATCTACTTGATCTCTTGGATATGAAAGATGTAAGATCAAAACTTGTTTTGATGATCTAAAAGTGGTAAATAATCTTGGTGATTCTTCTTGAAGTATATGAATATATGGTGATAATTTGTGACTTCAAGAGTGTGTTTAGTTATGCAAGATATTCTCCTATATATAGGAAAAAAGGTAGTAGCGACTCTATTAGTGTTGATTTTTTTTGTTGCAAAAACGACATATACCTTTTCTCCTTTGGAATATTATAACGTTTTGATACATAACAAATCTATTCCATGTGTTGTCCTTTTGGGCTGAATAGAGTCATACTGTTATCCCTTAAATTTGGTGGGGATGTTGTCATGTTTCTCAAATCTGTATAATTTTATTTGAGAGTTCTACACTAAAAACGACATAATGTTACGCCTTTTTTTTTTGTTGAGGAAGAATGAGAATCTAGGATATAGTTTAAGCTTGCAAATATATATTCTTTCCACACAATAATGGTTATATAATACCTTATAAAAGATTTTTTAAAACAACCTAAGTGCTAAAAATACAACAACCAAAGAATGAATCAAGAAAGGATAATCACGAGATAATGGACTCAAGAATTCTAAGTGATCTTTTGAAATTGTTCTATCTTCAATGTGTGTGTGCTATAGAATACAAGTAAGAGTTTAAGCACAACACATATGGAGCAAGTAGATAATCCAAATCATTATAAATGTAGAATATAATATGTGATTTTGCAAGAAGGATTTTTGATGAATATATGCAAAGGAAGTGTATTAGCTGAATACAAAAATTAGCACTCAAAATACTTGAGGATTTGTCACATGAAAACTACTTAGGAGGAACTATATGCTAACATAAGATTTATCTAAAACCAGTTTTCAAATCAAAGGATTAGATAGTATAGAGATCAACATGGGATTACAAAACCAATTAGCAGGGATAAAGTGAAACAAACATCTTCTGGACACCCAATTAGTTGTACCATTAGATAACATGTTGATAGTTTTGATGAAGGTACGGTTATATTACTCAACTACCTTTTGAATATCCTTAATAACTTTGACGAATTCTAAGTCCATTAAAGTTTTTGGGGAATTAATAAATTTAACAACACCAAATGAATCACTTCATTTGAGATGTCACTAAAAAATAATTTGATACAAAATAAATAAACCATTGCGCAGTACAATGGCTTCAGCTTCAAGGCATGAATCACATAAAAATTTGCAGGCAACTCCAAACAGCAAAATGCCACGTGAATCTTTGCATATCAGTAAAGTTACTCAATGGCCCTCCCTATAGGCTGCATCCCTATTTAAACTTATAACAACCCTACATGGGAAGAAACTAAGAGGTGCAACTTCTTCTCGGTTAAAATTGGTTGGTATAGGATTTTGCTATACAAAAAATAAAATAGGGAAAACTTGGAAATATCTACAATTTTAGAGGTACACCAATTGATGGAGTTTAAAACCTCTATGACACATTTATTTAGAAATTACGAGAGTGGGAAGATTATTCGGCCCTTTAACAATTTTGGAAATAACTCTACTAAATATGGTTACCTAGCCAGTGTGGATAAAAAAAAATATGAGGGAGGAAAATATATTTGAAAAAACTCTTATTGTTTATACAGATGCATCATTTTTAGCTAATACACCTCGTCATTAGCTTGTATAACTAGAAACGTTTATAGTAAACTAATTCATTGATTTTCTGTCTCTTTCTTATCTATTAGTGCTGAAGTAGTTGAACTACTAGGTGTGCGCAATGGAGTGGTTTCAGCAATAAACTTCCATCTTGAAGATATTCGAATCTTATGGGACAACAAGAAGGTGGTGGACTTGCTCAACTCTTCTAGTGCATGTTTAGTGGAGAAACATAAAAATTTTGTTAATGATGTTAGATCTCTTTCTTGTAATAGATTAGTTTTCTTATTTTATATTCCTAGAAAGAAGAACATGGTAGCTGATTGGGTCACAAAGCAACAACTGAAGGTTTTTTAGCCGAGTGATTGGGTCAGGGCCGGTCCTGGAAGGAGGCCAAGGAGGCCATCGCGTTGGGCCCCTCATAATTCTTATAATAATGAGGCCCCATATCTTTATATAAAAGTATAATTTTTTAATTTAATTTTTTTTAATTTTGACCTAATCTAAATTAAATAAATGCTTGACTATTTTTTGCGAAAAGGTTTTTCTATTTCTTTTCTATATTTGTTAGAAATATCATAGTATATGTATATTTTTTTAAAATTATTTCTTAATTTATTATGGTATTATTTTATACATTTTATATCTATTGAAATATATTTCATTTTTCTATTTTATATTATTTTAATAAATAGATCTAAAATAAAAAAAAATTGGTAAATATTTAGTTTTTTTATGCAATTTCTAATTTTTTTAGAAGATTATTTTTAAAATTTGCCTTAAACCTCTAAAATATTAGGACCGCTACTGGATTGGATCTCACCACGTTTTCCACCAACCCAATTAGGCAATTAGCAAGGTTACTTTTAGATTTTTCCGTCGACCTCTTGGTCTCTGCAGAGTAGTCTTTTTTTTTTTGGTCCAAACTACTTATATTAAAATCCGCAAACAGTTACAAAATTACCCTATCCCCGAGGGAACAATTTCATTCCTAATTATCTCAACTAGCCTACTTGAGAGCGCAAAAGGTTGCGAGCCTAACATATTGCTAAAAAGCTTATGTTTGGCTAACTCATCAGCTAGTCTATTTCTATCTCTATTGATCCATCTAAAGATAGGGTTACAGTTTTCAGCAATAAAGTAGATACTTTTAATAATATTACAAATCTTAGGAATAGAGATTAAATTGTTTTTCTCTAATGGAAGCATTACATCTTGACAATCACTCTCGATGATAACTCGTGACTCCTTCAACTCTCGAGCAATCACACACGCTTTGAGTATTCCAAGTGCTTCCGCTTCCAAAGGAGAATCAGCCTTTATTTCCCAAGCATTGTAATCCACCACTTTACCTAAATAGTCCTTGTTAACACAATATATTGCAACTTTATTATCTTTATATGCAGCGTCACAATTAATTTTAATAAGATTTCTAGGTGGAGGGATCCATGTTTTCAAACACTTGTTATTAATCTCTTTTCCCGTAGTGACATTACCATTCATGTTAATTATATTTTTATCCTTCAGTACACAAGTAACATCCTTAGGATAATTTGCTTTTTTATATTCATTCCATTCGTTATTAGCATTACAAATCACTTGTAGAGGCTCCAATTTCGTAAAGTTATATTTGTTATCATTTCTAACTTTCCAAATGCACCATAGCAGTGTACACACTTGCTCCGTAATAAACCGATTTTCCAACTTTTGTTTCTTAACTTTACCTATTATACTTACCATCCAAGTATCCATTCTAGTGGATTCTTGGTTGCAAGTTTGTAGGTTAAAGGAAGAAGCAAACCAAGTAATCTTAGCCCATTCACAATTTAATAAGAGATGCTCAGGTGTTTCTATTTCAATATTACAGATGCTACAAATAGGTGTTTTTATAACTTTTCTTTTATAAATATTCTCATTTGTAGGTAGAAGGTTTTTGAGAACCCTCCACATGAAATTCTTTATTTTTGGTGCTGCTTTTAAGTTCCATATCATTTTCCAAATATCATGGTCTACGATATGCGATGAGGAGGGTTTTATATTAATTTTATTATTCCTTTCCTTATCTTTATTATCTTTCAGAAGTTGATAGCATTTTCTAACAGTATAAATACCTTTTGGGTCAAAAGACCAGTAGGGTATATCTTTACCACCATAGTATGGTATGAAAGTATTCAAAATAGTATTAGAGATTTCAGGATCAAATTCCTCTCTAATTTTAATTTCATTCAATCTTCTGTTATTTAGGTCAATATGGTCATACACCTTATTCACTGTCCCTTTTTTTTGGTTTAATAATTTAATTTTGGCCATGGATCCATATATCAGTAAAGAGATTGATATTGTAACCATTGCATATTTTCCATTTTAAACCATCTTTCATAATATTTCTACCACTCAGTAGGCTCCTCCAACCCCAAGAGGGTGAGCTCCCTAATTGAGCTTCAAGAAAATCACAATGTGGAAAATATTTACCTTTTAACACTTTATAGAGGAGTGATTCATGTTTATTTATAAGATTCCAAGCTTGTTTGCCTAGTAGGGCTAAGTTCATGAGGTGTAAGTCCCTAAAACCTAGCCCACCAGAATATTTACTAACAGTTAATTCATCCCATTTATTCCAGTGAATTTTTTTCTTACCATTACTCCCCCACCAAAAGTTGGAAATTTGTGAAGTGATGAGATCACATATCTTTTGTGGAATAAGATAATAAGACATATAGTAACTTGGGAGACTTTGAATAACAGATTTAATTAAAATCTCTTTACCAGCTGTTGAAAGGTAAAGGTTTTTCCAGTTCTCAGTTTTTTGAAGGGTTTTATCAACTAGATTTAGGTCTTTAACCTTGGATATTCCCCATTCAGTGGGAAGACCTAGATAATTCCCCAAATTATTAGTAATGGGCATATTAAGCCTTCTAGCCATAGAATTTTGTAAATAAGTAGGTGTATTGGGGCTAAATTTTATACCTGATTTGTTAAGGTTTATCTTCATACCTGTAGCATGACTATATTTGTTCATAACATCTTTGAAACTTTCTATTTCTTGGTTATTAGCTTCCATAAAAAATATACTATCATCGACAAAGAGTAAGTGAGTTACAGTAGGGGCAAGCTTCGCAATTCTAATACCTTTCATAACTCCCTCTTCTTTTTTATTATTAATTAGGTTTGATAAGAGTTGTGTTGTTATACAGAATAATAGTGGTGATAAAGGGTCCCCTTGACGCAAACCTCGCTAAGGTTTATCTATATTTACTGGGCTACCATTAACAAGAACAGCATAAGAGACTGTATTAACACAACGCATAATTTTATCCACCCAAATTTCATCAAAGCCCATCTTAAGCATAATGTCTTGTAAACAATCCAATTCAACGTTTTCGTAGGCCTTTTGAATGTCAGTTTTGACTGTCATGTAATATTTTTTCGTATCTTTTTTTCCTTTAATAAAATTTATAATCTCATGGGCCACCATGGTATTCTCTTGAATGTGCCTTCCAGGTATGAATGTCGATTGACTTTCGTCAATTATAACATCCAATACCGGTTGCAATCTATTCACGAGAATATTTGCTATAATTTTATATATAAAATTCGAGCAACTTATGGGACGGTAGTGTTTTATACTCAAAGGCTTGTTAGTTTTAGGAATAAGGGAAATAAAGGTTTTATTAATCTTCTCAAGAGACCCTTTATTGTACCAAAAATCATTTATAACCTTAATAACATCTAGCTTTATAATTTCCCAATATGTTTTATAAAAGAGGCCCGGGTAACCATCAGGCCTAGGGGCCTTATTAGCTCCAAGCTCTTCTATAGCTTTTCCAATCTTGCTAATTTCAAGTTTTTTGTTAAGATTCTCATTCATAAAATTGGTAATAGTAGGTTGAATGGTAGATATAATAGGGTCATAATCCCTTTGACCTACTATTTTATAGATGTTATCAAGGTAAACTTATATTTCATTATTAATATCAGTATATTTTTCCACCCATTCTCCATCATCTTTCATTATTCTAGTGATTTTATTTATTTTTCTTCTTTCTTTAGCAGAGGCATGGAAAAAGGAAGTATTCTTATCCCCTCTTTTAAGCCACAAATTGCAAGATCTAGAGGCCCAAAAATCTTCTTCTTGTTTCCATAATTCCTCAATTTTCTTAATAGTTTGATTATACTCATTCCAATCTTTTGTATTCGGGTCATTATAAATGGTTTCAAGATTTTGGATATATGAGTCAATCATTTTCTTATTATTTTTGAATTTCACTTTACTCCATTTTGCAAGTAGGGTTTTACACTTTCCTAGTTTATAGGTAAGGGCATTTCTAATTCTTCCAGGGCCATAATTTTTTAATTCCTATACCTTTTTAATAATGTCCAGGCATTCTTTTTCTTCTGTCCATATATATTCAAAATAAAACCTTCTATCTTTTTTAATATGATTATCATTCATATGTAAGATTTGGGATGAATGGTCAGAACCTATGGCTGGTAATAGGGCTATCCAGGCAGTAGGATACAAGTCACTCCAATTCTTATTGCAAAATCCTCTATCTATTAAGGTTTTTATCATGGCATCATTAGACCTCTTATTACTCCAAGAAAATTTGCAACCTTTTGTAACAATTTCCTCTAGATTATGGTGTTTAATAAAGCCATTAAACATGTTCATTGATTTATTGGTATTATTATTACCTCCTTTTTTATCAGAATAGTATCTTATATTGTTAAAGTCCCCAATAAGCAACCATGGGTTATCATTAATAGGTTTACAGTTACTATATATTTTAAGGCATTCTTCTTTATTTTTATCCAAGGGTGCCCCATATACAAAAGTTGTGAAAGTATCAATACCCTCAATTTTTATGCAGTAGTGCATATGGTTAATAGAAGTGTTAATAATTTTAATGTCAAATTTATTTTTTGTAAATATAGCTAACCCCTACTAGTACCTATTGATTCAACAGCGTCAATGAGGTTCATATTTATAATCTTCTCCAATTTCTTAACAGTAGGGAAAGTATTTTTAATTTCAGATAGAAATAGTACCTGTGGCTGGTATTTTGCTACAAAACCAGCTAGGGTCTATACTGTCAAGGTGTTGCAAATACCCTGACAGTTCCAGGAAGCTTGTAACATTGAGATGTGTGGGGTTGATCAAGGTCAACCCCGCAGACCTTATTAGCGCTGTTAGCTCCCTTCTTCTTACCCGAGCTGCTTGAGTCATCTATTTGTATCTCCTTCTCTTCAGTCTCTTCAATTTCTTCATTAGGTTGTAATTCTTCACCAATTGGCTGATGTTCTTTTAATTCTCCATTCCTAGCTGCCCAAAGGGTTTTCTGTCTTTTCACATTGATTTGTGTAGAGTTGTTCCTTTTGACTTTTTTAACTCGAGCTTTGACTGAAATTCTGGTTGAGGAGTCTCTGATTTCCATTCTTGAACTACCAATTTTCTGAGATTCTTCATAGTTGTCGGTATTTCCAAAGAGGTTAGAGAGAGGAGTAGGTCTAGAGAAGGATTGGGTAATCGATGGTTTAGGTGTAGTATAGTTATCAATGGTGGTGTTAGGTGTGGTGTTAGTCGGTGAAGAGTGGTTAGGGTTGTTTGATTTGGGGGTGGGATGAAACGATGTTGGAAGAATGGGGTTAGGGTTGGAGAAAGAGATATCGGGGACAGATTGGTTGGGTGAATTTGGGTAAGAGGTAGTGTTGTTTGGGTTGTTTGGGCTTAGGTTTTTAGACTTTGGGAATATTACATTTGGGCTTTTGATATTATGAGTTGGGCTGACATAAGTGCCAAGAATTATTTCCTTTGATTGGGCCGGTGGTGTGTTAAGTCTTTTAACCAAAGTATCGGCTAAGTTGGCCATATGTTTTTCTTTTTCTAAATAAATACCTTCTTTTGTCTTCTTCTCTCTCAAGCTGGAAGCAGACAATTTGATACGCCTCCATTACCGTCCTTGTTTTTCTCTTTCATAGCCACCACTATTTGTCCTTTACCCTTGTTAGAGGTACTCCCAGTACCAAATTCAAAAATACCCGATGCCGCCCCTTTGTCTTTACCGTTGACTGAGTGGTTGCTGAGTTCGATAGCGGGTTTAGCACCGAGTTTGACCTTCAAGTTATTCTGACTCGGAATTAACTCAGGTAAATTTCTTGTATTGGTTTGGTTCTGATTATCAATCTTCTTAGTTGTGTTGGTGATTTGTCTAATCGTGAAAGAAGGGCCTCTCGTAGAAGTCTTGATCCAAGCCCCCAATTTAGGATTGACTTCAGGGTTAGGGCAATTTCATTCTTCATGGCCAAATAGACCACACCCATAGCATACCTTGCCAATATCTTCATATGTAAACTTAATCCAAGATTATTTAGTCTCGGTTTCCCAATAGTTAATACCTGTGATTAGAGGATTTGTTAGCTTCCAATCGACTTGAACTCTTGTAATGGATTTTTCATTGACATTGATATTTCCTGGTAGTTCAATGCAGTGTACTGTTCCAAAGAAGCTCATCATTTTACCCACACAGTGCTGGGATAGTAGTTTAGCTGGGATTCCCATCAGCTGAATCCACAAGGTTGTGTGTGTAACTTCGTTGCTTCCAAAACTGTTATGTTCTTTGATAGCAAGGTGTTTACCCTGCAGAGTCCAGGGTCTTTGATTCCACACTTTTAGTTTATCTTCTTCATTTTGAAATTTGATAGTGTAAGTGTTAGCAGCAATTCTTTCTACTTCCACTTGTTCTTTCAGTGCCCAATACTTGTTTATGTGGTTTTTGATGAAAATGTGGTTTGTTTTCTCTTGAAACAAAAGTTTAGCAGTTAACTTGTATTTGCAAGAGTTTTTGTAGACTGAGTTTTCATCAAGTGTGATTACTAACTCTTTTTTTTTTTTTGCTAGGGATGAGAAGGAGCAAAGAAGTCCATTTTCTCGGGGTGGAAATTTTTTGAGGATTTTGAAGGAAGATGAAGAGGAAAGAAAGAGGAAAAGGATGGAGTTGAAGAGGAAAAACTTGGATTTAAATCCCCTAGAATACATCTTCCAAGCAATTTCACGTAATACGCCTTTAGATTGACGCCACGTGTCATTTAATATAATCAATGGTAGAAAGGTAATATTAAATGACTAACCTTTAATCATGGTTAGTCAACAAATCTATTAAAAAAATCCATCTAAAATAAATAGATCTAATAAAATTTTAAATAATTAATAATCTTAAAATTAGTTAAAATATAATTATAAACAAAATAAAAAAAAATTAATAGACTATCTTTAATTTTTTCCTTCTGTTAATTTTTTTCTAAGGATTAAATATACAAAGGTCCCTATCATATGCAAAAATTGTATATCCATTACAGTGAGAATGATGCTGGTTTATGACATTACAAAACATTAATCATTTGATCATCTAAATGGTTAGAAAAGTCTGTGTATATATATAAATTTGGCTTAGTACATGTTCATTGCATGAAATCGTTAGAAGGCAAAATCCATTGAGGTTTATTATCTTCACGATATGTTGTGTATATAAAAAGTGGACGATATGTTTAGAACTTTTTTTTTTTATTTTGTTTATGATTATATTTTAACTAATTTTAAGATAATTGATTATTCAAAATTTTATTAGATCTATTTATTTTAGGTGGATTTTTTTAATAGATTTGTTATCTAACCATGATTAAAGGTTAGTCATTTAATATTAGTTTTCTACCATGGATTATATTAAATGACACGTGTCGTCAATCTAAAGGCGTATTACGTGAAATTGCGTGGAAGGTGTATTCTAGGGGATTTAAATCCAAAAAACTTGTGTTGTTTGAAGTTTTGTAGGAAAAACACAATATTATATTAGGAATCACCCAAAATATAGGGATTTTGAGTGATATTGTTTAAAATATATTTTTTTTTTTTGTTTACACACTATTTATTTTAATTTATGTCTTGACAAAAAAAAAAACGTGTCATTTGTAGCTCCGTTTTTACTTTCACATGACATTAGAGATTTCGATATTTTTATAGTGAATATAATTAAAATGCCCAGGGTTCACTAAATCCAAAATGTTTGAACCTATATCACACAAGCTAATATATTATCTTTCGACATCATCAAACCTTTACAACATTCTCTTTTGCATTTATTTTTCATGTTATTTTAATAGAAGTTGACTTTATTTGCTGCATTTATAAGTTAATTGGTTGAATTGTTCAGCTAAAAAGTTTGAGCTCTTGATGTTCTTCTCCTGATACAAGTTTCACACGTTAATTAAGTCTTAACAGATTGTTTTAATATTAATTCAATGTCGTCTTCGAGACTAGTTACCAAAAAAAGACGTTGTGATGAGAACGAAGATGATCTTTGGAGGCAAAGATCAACTAAGTATGGAAATGAATTCATCAGATCAAGAAGTGAAGTGTTTGATCCTATTCGTAAAACAAAAACGAAACCTGAAGGGAAAGATCTTAAGGATTGTGAACAATTAAAGCAATTCTCACCCCAAGGAGGATCGCTTAATGTTAGCAGATCCATGTGGTTATCTTGTTATGATGATCATAGATTGATATACGGGTTGTCAAAGTTGAACATTTCACATAATCAGCGATTAATATTCGTGTTGATGTTTTTGGCAAACTTGACTTTAAAAGCGAAGATGTTGGCTGATGGAGCAATGGTCCGTCCACTATCAGAGAACGAGCTAAGCCGTCCCTTGGTTAGTTTTCTAGAGGCTACAGAGTCGCTTTCAGGGTTAGGTTCCGATCCTGAGAAAAATGGTGATTGTTTGGAACTTTTAGTTGATCTGGAGGAGGAAAATTCTAATTGGAATTCAGATATTGAGTTAGATCTAGACTTTCTCCAGGCTGATTTTCCTAGTCCGACTTATAAGAACAGCATGAATATATCTGAAGGAAGCAGCAATGCTGCAACAAGCTCTTTCTCATCCAATACGGATGTCTCAGGAGGTGATACTTCTATATATTTGGAGGATTCAGATGATGATGAACCAATTTTCTGGCCATCTAATCTGAAATATTCGTGGGGTCACGCTGCACACGATTTTCTTGTCATGTCCCCACCTAAGAAAAAAATTAAAGCCGAAGATAACATAAATTTAGATGATGTCAGCACAGATGAACCTCTAGTTTGGCCATCTGATCAAAACTTCGATTGGAGGTCAGATAAGGTTGAAAATCTCTTCACTATGTCACCATCTAAGAAGAAATCTAAAAAATCGGTAACATCTCACAACACCTTGACATCTCTGAAGGTTGATAAAAATAGTATAACAGATGATGTAAATTTAGAGAATTTTAAAACCGATGAACCACTTGTCTGGCCATCTGATCAGAAATTAGATTGGAACTCGGAGGCTGTTTTCAATTTCTTCATCATGTCACCACTTAAAAAGAAACGCGAAGCTGCTAAGTTAAGGAATAAATTGTCTCCTACGGTGAAAAATGAAGAAGATCTGATGATACAGTTTTCTGGAGATGATCAGCCGCTGTTCTGGCCTTACGATCAAGATTTTGATATGGATTCTGATGCGGCAAGGAATTACTTTATAATCTCACCCCGTAAGAATATGTTTAAAGTTGGTAATTATATGAAAACGGATATAAAGGAAGGTCGTAAAAGAAACCGTGCCACTAGCCCAGGCATAGAATCTTCACGCATTGTTAAGCTAAGATGCTTAGGTGACTCGAGAGGCGTTTCCAGGATTAAATCCATGCCTGCCAAGTTGAGTGAATATCACAGATTGTTCTGCGAAGACGCGATATTTTGATGTTAAAGCTTTCCAGTTTCAGCCCCTGATTTGTATACTGGTTGGAGATTTTGTTTGTTGTTTGTTATTCTTGGATGGTTCGGTGGTTCAGATATAGGCTCTCGACTCTCGGGCTTAGCATTTAGCCTGCGCAAGAGACCAACTTGTGTGATTTACTAGTTGTATTGGGTGCAATCTTGTGGTTCAAATATAGGCTCTCGCATCTCGGGCTTTAAGCATTTGGCCCGCACGGAAGCCTAATTTGTGTGATTTAATTGTTGTATTGGGTGCAATCTTTTTGTTTGTGTGCTTATTTTATGTGATGGTCTGGCTTTCAAGCTCGATTAATGTATGTTGTAAAATCGTTTGGATTTGAATGATTTTTAATAGAGTTTAAAGAAAATAAATAACATATATTAGGCGTAGTAAAAAACAAAAATACAATTTTATTGTGTTTCGACAAAACTTTACGTCTACGTTGAGTTTCAGTAAAAATAACTCTTCCATTATTGAATATTTAAGTTTACAAATTACAATCGTATCTGAAAATATAAAGAAGTTAATCAAATTAACTGTAAATCTCAATCATAATTAATTTACGCTAACTAATTGATATATAAATCAAGATGATTATTAAATTTAAAGAGATATACTAACTACAAAAGAGATAACAAATTATCCGATCTAACTCTATAAAATATCCTAGTTTTGCAACAATGAGTTGAGACCGAACCAACAAAAGAGAATATGAAAGAATGAATAGTTGTTGAAGAAGAGATCGTTATATAGCACATCAACGGGTTTCAATCTCATCCGTCCAATTCGATAAAGATCGACATATATAATTTAACCGACTTTAGTAAAGGTTACACTGTCATATTGGACGAAATCTAATAAAGAATAAGTCCATCACATTAAACCCATATATAACATCAACATGCACATGTTTCACACAAGTCATGCAAATGGAGGGGTAATCTTATAAATTATATTTTGAGTATTATATGCTCAATACGCCGCATTTGCTACGTGAATTTTTAAATTAGGTGACGACGGCAAGACTCGAACTGGCGACCGCTTATAGAGTTAGGCTCTGATACCATGTTAGACTACCGATTCTCCCAAAAATTTAAGCTGTTAGGAGGGGTTATATTATGAGTAATGCTGGATATCACCCCAAATTGTATCACCTTTTTTATCGCCCCTTATGTGGACCAATCATGAAAGAAAGAGAAAGTGATAAATGAGGAAAGAGAAATTATATGATTGGTCCACTTAAAATCCACCTAGGAGATGATGAAAATGTAATGCGATTTGGGATGATATCCAACATTACTCTTATCTTATACATTATATTCTGAGTATTACATGCTCAATAGTAAATGTCTTTAATTCCTTCATCATCAGCATCATTCTTTACCAATAGTGAAAAAAGCAGCTCCATCACCATCATAACTTAAAACTACCTGCAAAAACAACTTAACCAACCAACAACAATTCCAATCAAAATTTAAACTTAGTGTTTGACACCAACTTAGTACTCATATCAGCAGAATTAAATTCAGAAGCAATCTTATCCAATTTAACTTCATCATTAGCAACAATATCCTTGATGAAATGATACTTAACATTCACATGTTTTGTTCTTTCATGATATACAATATTTTTACTCAAATGAATTAAACTTTGACTATTAGAAAATATAACAGAGTTATTCTTTACCAATTAACCTCATTAAGAAAGTTTTAAAGCCATATAGCTTTCTTAAGAGAATAAATAATAGCAATATACTACGCTTTAGTAGTTGAAAAAGCTACCAGATGTTGTAACTGGGATTTACAACAAATGCACTTCTTACCCAAAGTAAAGCAATAAGTTGTTGTAGACTTTCTAGAGTTTCTGTCTTCTGCAAAATCTAAATCTACATATCCAACCAACTCAAAAGAAGTATTATGATTACATCATACCAACATTCAAAGTACTATTCATATATGTCAACACATGTTTAAAAAAAAGTCAGTGATCATATCCAGGTTTTGACATATATTTACGAAGTAAAGATATAGAAAAAGACAAATCAAGTCTAGTACTAATCATGACATAGATAAGTGAACCAATAACATTAGAATAAGGGACATTTTACAATCTAAGTATATATAATTGAGACTTGGGGCACAGTTGTTTAAATAAAACAGAATGGCTAGACAAAAGAATATGTACATGTTTGCAATTTAAATTTCCATACTTAGAAACAACCTTTTTCAAGTAAGGACTTTGATGTAATTCTAATTTTCATGCAAAACTTCTCATATCAATAATCATGCCTAGTATCTTTCTAACATTACTTAAATCCTTCCTAACAAATTCAGATTTTAAGACATCTTTAAACTAACTTATGAGAGATAAGGAACTGCTAATTATAAACATATCATCAACATACAATAAAATATGAATCTCACACTTATCTTTAAAAATATAGAAAATACAAGCATCATAGTGAGACTTTTTGAATCCAAGAGACAACACAAAAGAATCAAACCTTTTATACCGTTTCTAGGAGATTGCTTCAGTCCATATAAGGACTTTTTCAGCATGCATGATCAAAAGCATAGCCTGCACGCTGTCTCATAAAGATAGTTTCATCAAGATCTACATGCAAGAAAGTCGTCTTAACATCAAGTTGCTCAATTTCTAGATTAAAACAAGCAACATAAGCAAGCATAACCCTAATAGTTTTAAACTTAACTACAAGGGAGAAAATCTCAGTAAAATCAATTCCTTCTCTCTCAGTGTACCCTTTAGCCACTAATCTAGCCATATATCTAGGTGGATCAGCCTCTGAACTACCCTCTGTTACTTTGTATAATAATCTACACATAACTAACTTAACATCTTTAAGTTTCTCAACTAAAGTCCAACTTTTATTAATAAGCAATGATTTTATCTCAGTATCCATGGCAAGAACCTAGATATTACTATTTTTAGAACTTAAAGCATCTAATTGAGAATATGGTTCAGAATCTCTAACCTCGATTGCAACAGTTGAAGAAGTATAAACAATATCAATATAGGAATACCTATTAGAAGATTTAAGTTCCCTTCTTTGCCTATATCTTTCCAGTTTATAATCATTCAACTCTCCTTATGATGATTAAGTCAAGTGAACAACCATTTCCTCCTAAAGTGTATCAGGATCTTATGCTTCACCAGTTACCTGTTATTGGGGTTGTGATGTCTCTCTTTTTCTGATGGATCCATCCATTCACGAGACATTATTTTGGGAGTTTATTGGGCCTAAGTGAGGGATTTTACCCTGTTATTTACAATATTGCACTTTTATTTCTAGTTTTGGACTTATGATTGTTTATGGAGATTTTTGTTCTTTAATTGTGTGTTTCGTGTGTAGATTTTAGGTACGTGCGAGATAAAAGGGTCCAATATAAAGATAAGAAGTCAAGGAGTCAAGATAAACCCCAAGTCAAAGAGGAAATTGAGCTTAGAGTCACTTAGGGGAGTGGGAGCGTTTATCGGAAGATTTTTATACCTTAGTGTTTTGTCACTAAGACTTTTTGGTGAGACATTTGGACCTGATTACTTTTGATTTGGAAATATATTAAAGTCAGGGTCATGTGGAAAGTGACGAAAGTTAATTCGGAGTTAAGATGAAGAAGTTATGTCAGTTGCATCCATTGAGGTTCGAACTAGAAATGTGGTTAAGTAAAATCAGGTTGGGCCCCTTCTAAACCTAATTTCCCAAACCTAAAGAGGGCACAACGTTTTTTAGAAGCTATATAAGCTTATTTTCCAACCCTATATCAGTACGCTTCATTTTAGAAATCAGTTTATCCACCAAAAAGAAGAAAGAGGAAGCGCCAGAAGGAAAGGAAGAGGAAGAACAAAGAATTTGTCTATGAACCCGGACATTCTACCTCAACCATTCATCATCTCCTCATATCATCAATAGTAACTCTGTATTATATTTAGTTTTAAACACGATTTTTGTCTTTATTTTTTATTATTTTTTCTTTGATTAGTGTTAATTCGATTATGAGCTAAAGAATTACTGCTTGAGGATGCTCTTGTAATACATTGTGCTTAGCTTTTTGATTATGTTATTATATTTGGGATATCATATTGATTCTTAATTGAGTTTGGTATTCATTTATATTTCCATTGTTTGTGTATTTGTTATAATTACTCCTATGCTCGAGCCAAGTAGCAGGGAGCTGTCGAAATTGACCTACCACCCGAGCGGGGGGCGAGATCACATAACTAGTACATAAGCGCCTAGTGCCTCAATAGAGTTAGTGAGACTAAACCTGCCCGAAAGCCGAGAGGATGAATAAGGAAGAGAGCTAAAATTGCCCGTACGGGGACTTAGATTGAACTAGAATCCCAATTAATATGAACAACAAAACCACTCACCCTTATTAATAACAAAGTCAATTAGCGGCATAGTATATTACTTAGCAATATCTCAAGCATTCATCTCATCGAGTTTAACTCTAATTATTTTAGTTTCTTATTTTCATTATTGTTTAACCATTATTCTTAGTATAATTATATTTGCATTTATCTTATCTTTAGTAGTTCATTATTCCAAAACCAAAATATTCTCCCATTTTATCTTTAGCATTTTGTTATTTGTATTACAAACTTCACGCATTTGCATTACTTTGAAAACCTTTTATCGCAACAATTCATATGGAAAACGATATACCTACTTATCATTCTTGCTTACCTACGATACGTACTCTGCGGAGTCGCTTCCCCTATTATTTGTACTCTATGTATCAATGGGGATAGCAAAGGTTCAAACGGCACCGCTACCGAGGATTGTTTTTTAGTTTTTATGTTTTCGTTGTAGTGTAGAAGTGTCTAGTTTTTTTTTTGTCTCTTCTGTTTTTTGTTTTTTTGTCTCTTCTGGCTTTTGTTTTATTTTGTTTTTGAGTTTTTATCTCTTCTCCAGTTTATAGGTCTTGATGTATGCACTCTGATCCCAAGAAGCTATCTTGAGACAAAAGAAATAGAGAAAGAGAAAGAGAAAGAGAAAGAAGAGCACGGTTGTTAATGATTGACCTTAACCATTAACCTGGTTTTGTAGCAAATACGAATCCTTAGAACCCACCTATAGGAGCTAATCCACTTGAGGGATTTCAAAATAATAATCCGCAAGAAGCGAACTTGAATGGAATCAATCCACAAAATGTACCTTATCAGCAAATGCAAGGCATCCCTGAGCCGGGAGTGGCTATCCGTGTTCAGCCTTTGAGGATTCGCTCTCTAGTTATTCAAAACGCTTATTTTAAGCCCGATATGGGTATATGTTAAATCAATTCCTAAGCTATGGGAATTATAGTGGAGCTGCTCACCAAGATCCGGTTCGCGTTATACAAAATTTCATGCAGATATGTGACACCTATATTACTCAAGGCGTTATAAGTGAGCAGATGTACTATTTCATGTTCTAGTTTTTCTTAACCGGAGGCGCTAGTGAGTGGCTGGATAGACAACCATTCGAGACGATCCCTGATTGGGATTCACTTCAAGCAAGGTTTTTTGATAGATTCTATCCACATAGTATGAGGATGAAAGACCAAGTTGAACTTGCCAATTTCGTGAAAGCTGATGATGAGACATTAAGGGAGACACGGACTAGATTTCAACAATAGTTGACGAAATTACCTCTTCATAGGTACACTGCTCTAATGCAACTCTCAATGGTCTATATAGGGTTAGATGGAAATTCAAGGTTAAAAGTGGATAATCTAGGTGGTGGTGGTTTTGTTTCAATGGATCCTGCTCAGGTCACACAAGAAATGCAAAGATTATAGATACTGAAAGAAGCTGGCGGGGCAACCACGAGCACATAAAGGTGTTTTGCATGTTTCGGATTTGGTCGTGAAAGAAGGATTCCAAAGTAAACAGAAAGAAGTGAAAGTTGCTCAAGAAGCCTATGGGTGTTCTAAGTGTAGTGTTAATGATCATGCTTTAGAAGAGTGTCAAGGTAATCTCGAATTTGTTAATCGAGGTAACCACTATGTATGTGGTCATGCATCTATGTGATGTCTCCATATTTTTGATATATTAATATAGTCTTGAGACATCGTTTTAGGTATATTTGATTAATTGTTAATATATTTTTCCCCATTAGTAGATAATTTTTTTAATTCACGTCTTGATTTGATGATTTATTACTTTTCAACCATATTTGGTATAATTTGTGTGTTAATGTGAATCTCTTAAGGTTTTTGGAATATAATAAGATTCCAAAACAATTCTAAGGAGTTAAGGACAGAAGATCCAGGAGAAATCAGGAGATAAAGGAAGCAAAGTGGAATTAGGGAAGGAAAAGCTGCAAAATACATCTGTCAATTCTGCGGCTACGTCCACTAAAGTGAAGATAACTCAAAATTCGCAGCACATTTTGGACGATCCTTTAAAGTGTTACGTAGATATTTTCGCTACGGTTGTTTTGATATAAAGTGGGCGATGGCCCAATAACGAAGGAGATATGACCAAAACAGTGAGCAGTGTTTATCATGCCCTATATTTTAGAAACGAATTTGAATTGGAAAAGGACTCCAATAACTTGACTTCCACTCCAATATTTCGACCTAAAACCTATAAATACAGCTATGTACCTCTATAAACATGGTCTTTTCTCAACCTTTAATTATTATTACTCTTAGAAGTCATCCATAGAAGCAAGAAGACCTGTAGAGAGGAAGACAAGAAGTTGGAAAGTAACAAACTCCTCTTCTTCATCATCTCCCTCTATCATTAGGGTAATTTGTATTAGATCTTTAACTTATCTTTGTTTCTAATTACTTTTGTCCTTAGTTTATTTCTCTGTCTTTAGATATAAACTCATTTCCCCATAGCTTGGGTTTGCATATGTATAATCTTTGAGTTTTAATTCTTTATTTGTTTTCACGTTATTTGGTATTAACCTTTAAATTGATTGAGCTACATAGTTACTTTATATAGCTGTTTTATGTGCTTTGACTGAATGACTGTAGTTCTTGCGGTGTACAACGTATAGGAATACCATATTTGTTAGATGGTCACCCGGAAGGGGTATCTAATTATTGAAACACCACATAAACGTCTAGTGTCCGATAGTGATCCTAACGGGTTTGCCTAACAAGATAGTCACTAGGGTTTGATTTAACTACCAATCATTGTGCATGGTCCCCTTACCCAAGTCCCCTGGTAATTGTTAGGTTGCCACCTAAGTCCACTCGAAAGGGGGTTAGGAGGAATATAGAATCCTGACAATTTACAGAGCTCAATTCACCCCTTATAACTATAATAATGATTATAAGGATAACTGCATACTAGCAATCCTATACTATATCTCTCATTTCAACTCTTTATTAAATTATAATTTGCATTATTATCTTTTAAATCTGAAACCCAAATAAATATTATTTATTTTATTGTCGTTTTACCAAACATGTAATTTCTCCTACACTTCTCTATATACACAAGTAGATCTAACTGATTAAATCCCTGGGAACAAACTTTACTTACTAACTAAACTTGCAAACGGTCTGTAATACTTCCACTGAGTTTCTCGTGGTACTCAAGGGTGTGTGTCATTTATTATTATCTTTATTTATCACACCTTAGCTCCCACCAAGTTTTTGGCACCACTGCCGGGGATTTATCTTTAAGTTAGTTTATTTGTGCTTATTTAGTGTAGAATTTTTTATTTGTTTTCAATTTTACGCGTTTTCTTTTCTTAGTCTCTTTTCAGGTTTCGTCGGTATGGAAAGTTATAACTTTAGAGCTCAATGTAGAATGTGTCAAATTCTCGAAGAATATTGTGGCAGGTGTACCTACGCCACTAAGACCAATAATAATACTCAAAGGAAGCTGACATTTGATGAAAAATACGAGATTTTAAAGGCAAATACAGACGTATTCAGAGCTGAACTCACCCAGGGTCGCAAGATTTGTGAAGATGCTCTTGCTCCAACACAACTCATGGATAAGCCGCAAGAAGATTCCAACAATAATCTCTCACAAACCCTGGAAAGCTTCATGGAATTAACATTAACCAGCTTGAAAAAAGTATATGAAAAAGCCATTGAGCTCTCCGTGGATTTAATTAATTCAAAAGATGCTCTTGCAAAATTGGTGTTGCCTAAGGTGTGATAAAATAATATAATAAAAGATATGAAAACGATGCACAATTCATCCTAGATAAGCATGGTACTGCAAGTATTACAGGACGTATGCAAGTTTTAATGATAAGAAGATTTGTTCTCATGGACTTAGTGTGTTATACGAATGAGCAATAATTAGGAGTAGAAAGTAATTAATTAAAAGACAGAAAGTAAATAAGAATAATTGAGAGATGATAAATTAAACTAATGAAAATAAAAGACAATAAAGTAAATACGAGAAATATGAGATGAGAGATATAGCTTAGGTTTTGCTAGTATGCACTAATCCTTCTAATTCTTTCTACCAAATCTAGTTAATAAGGGAGATAATTAACTCTTAAATACTTAGTCAGGATTCTAAATTCTCATACCCTAGACCCTGAGAACGACTAGGGGGCTACGGCACAACCACGAGGAAGCCTAAACTTAGGGTTATCCTATGCCACTAGGTTCCTAAGCAATTCAATTCCAAATATGGTGATAGTGATGAAAACATACCCTAATGACTATCTAGTTAGAATCGGTGTTGTCAAGACCAATATCGGGCACTAGAAGTTATGCGGTGTTTCAATAATTAGACACCCCTTCCGGGTGACCATCTAACTACTATTAAGAAAGCCTAAAGTGATCAGGTTTAGGACAGACGATAATTCAAAACACATAAACAAATATATAGGTAAGTAGCTAATATTAGATTAAAACATATAATTCCCAAAGAAAATTAGACAGAAGGAAAATAGAATTCCTAGATTATACATGATGCAAAACCCAAGCTATGGGAAAATTAGTTCATACCTGAAGGAAATAAACTAAAAGATTGATACAAAGAATTCATCTTGCTCTCTACAATAACTCTAATGATATAAACCCAAGGACTAATTAATGGGAGGCAAGGATGAGCAAGGATGATTTACAAGTGATATAAGGGTGTATTTATAGGTGTAAAGAAGCCCTAATTCGTTTTCTTGGAGTAGAAGACAAGTAATGGACTCCTAGCCCAACTCAAATTCGTAACCCTAAAGTATAGAATCAGCCTCGTTTTTGTTTTGGTCATAACAGCTTCAATACTTATCCGTTTGATGTGTTCCAATAGTCAAAACTCATCTTCTCGGAAAGCTCTTTAACTTTTCTCTTGACCATTCTTCCAAATTCCTCACCTATTTTGAGATATAAGCCCATTTGTGGTCATCGGTGCTGGAATTCAGATTTATTTGGCAACTTTATCTTTCCATATCCTAGTTTTTCCTTTCTTTTCTCCAATTTCCATGTATATATTCTTTCCTTTATTTCTTAGAATTGACTTGACATCTAATTAATCTCCATATATACCTTTAAAGCTTCACACTAAATAAATAATTAAATCCAATATGCTCTAAAAATAATAATTCATTAAATCAAGACTAAAAAATAGGAAAGTGTAATAATTCATGGAAAAATCGACTCAAAGACTTCCTAAAACACTAAAAATGATGTCTCTAACTAATATTAATTCATGACAAATGAGCAGACATCAGAAATTCATCAAAGATTCAACCGATAAAAGAAGATAAAATGACGTAAAGCTCAATGCTACCATATCCACAATGAAACTCATGCACCAACAAATTCAAACGATGGAGTAAAGACTAACGCAACTCACTACGAATAGTCGACAGTTACAACAAGAATTACACACAAAACTAGGCGATAGCAATGTTGGGTTCAAGGATTCAACCATAAAAGAACCAACCAAACTTAGTTTAGATAAGGTAACTGTTAAGGATCAAAATACGAAGAAGGTTGAGAAAGAGTTCAAGCATGTGGTTAGAGAAGATGAACAAGATACTAAGGAAGAAGAGACAACCACACAAAAAGTGCAAGAAGAAGAAAGTAAGGTGGAATCTCCACCTACACAACTATCATCACCGATTAAGTTGAAACTAATTGAGGTAAGAAATGAATATTGGGAAAGTAAGGATGAGGTTGAAGGTACAACAGTGAGGAGTGTAGTAGATATTCCAACAATTGAAGAACCCACGAAGCTTAATTTAGACAAAGTGAAAATCAGAGATAGGGTTAGAGAGGTTGGAAAATAAGAGAACAAGGTGGAGATACCGCCTACACATCCGCTACTATCACCACCAGATCTTCAAAGAATTACATATCATAGTGGTGATACTAAATCTGAAATGTCAAACCTAGAAAAAATCATTGTTAACGTACTCGAGGTAATTAAGAAAGATCCTTGGTGGGGCCTAAGGTGTGATAAAATAAGATATAAATAAAGTGCAAAAACACCCTAGAACTAAACGGTTCTGCAAGTATACAGATCGTATGCAAGTTTTAGATAAAGATTCGTTCCGCAGAGACTACAGAGGTTAGAAGAATCTTATGCAAATACCAAGTGCAAATAAATTAAAGATAGAACAACTAAACGCGAGTACAAGTAAAGACAAATAAAGATGGATTGAGATAATAATTAACTAAACTTAAACTAAGAATTAAAAGACAGAAAATAAATATGAAAGAAAAGTGATATGAGAATATAGCTTAAGTTATTAGCATGTAATCCCCACTAGTTTTGCCTTTCTAAACATGTAAGGGTGAATTATGTAGTATTTCCCTAATCGGTCCCAATATGCTATCGGTAGTTTAAAATAGGATTTACATGTGTCAATAAGGCTTCCTAAGCAAACTTTTCCTGTAATTGGTAAATAGTCACAAAGACTAAACCATTGTGATTATCTAGCTAGGTTGGGTTGTCAGATCAAACCTAAAACTAAACGTTATGTGCTAAGCATACAATTAAACACCGTTGTCAATGGTATCCTACTTACTAGATGGTAATTCTAATGGCTGCAGTCCACAAGAACACAGAATATAAATCCAAACACATAAACAGAGAATAAAAACCATAATTCTATTTAAAACATTAAATTCCCAAATTAGATAGATGTCAATCAAAACTAGGGTTCATACATTAATGTTAAAAACTCAAGCTAAAGAAAATTAGTTCATGAAAGAAAAGAAAGAAATTACAAATCTAAAGGTAGAAGAAGACATTGTTGATGAACAGCTCCTTCCAGACTTCTCTCTTGTGTTGTAAGCTTCCTCTTGGTTTAAGGTTTCACCAAGGATGATTTAATAGTGTTAAGAGGCTGTATTTATAGTGTATAGGTTGACCTAATTCGTTTCTTTAGAGATAAGTTAAGTAATGGACTTCTAGCCCAACTCAAATTCGTAAGGAAATAAAGATAAACACTGCTGCGCTGTTTTGAGTGTATCTTCTTCGTTATTGGTCGGATTGAGCTCCATAAGATACCAAAAGAATCGCAACAGAATTATCTTGACCCATAAGAAGGAAATTACCAAATTCGGCCTATTTCTTAGGTAGAAACGCATATCTTTGGACGTGTATGCAGAATCCCAGATTTAGGCAACTTTTCTTTTTCCATCTTTTTAGCCTTTGTTTCCTTATCTCCAATTTCCATGCAAATCTCTTTCCATAAGTTGTAGTCTTTGACTTGGACTCTAATTAATCTCCATAATTATCTTTAAAGCTTCACACTAAATAAATAATTAAACCCAATATACTCTAAAAATAATAATTCTACAAATCAAGACCCAAAATAGGAAAGTGCACTAAAATAAGCTAAAATCAACCTATAAACTAATAAATAAGCCTAAAATGATGTCTCATGAGTATATTTTACTATCACAAATGAGGAGACATCAATCCTACAACACCAAAAGTCTTCAAAGAGATTCCTTCCAAGAAGAATAAGAGTGTAGAGGTTGAGATCAAGACTGTGGACCTTACTAAAGAAAGCTTGACAACAATTCCAAAGAAGCTACCACCAAAGATGCAAGATCCGGGAGCTTTGTACCTCCAAACCAATATAGGTTGTAACTTAGAAGCTAAAGCGGTGTGTGACTTGGGTTCAGGTAGAAATGTCATGCCCAAGAATATGTTTGAAAAGTTAGCTTTAATAATTCAATTTGCTGAACCCAAGTCACACATTGCTGAACCCAAGGAAAGCAAATTGATGGTGGCGAGGTTGCAAGGAAATCCCCTAAGAGAGAGAATAGACCACGGGGATTCAATAATTCGTGGATGGGTCTGTTTGTAGTTACAAGAGTGGTTTCAGCAAAACAGGTTGAAACACATAATAAGAAGGGTCATAAACTTCAGATAGTAGATGTGCATAGTCTAACTCGCTGCTGGGGACACTATATAATCAAGAAAAAATCGAGGTAACACGTCTAACTTTAAAAGACGTTAAACAAAAGTGCTTTCTGGGAGACTTCCCACAGTATTTTATGTTTTATTTTTTTCTTTGTTTAGATTAGTTAGTTTTAAGTGTATATTGCAGTAATGAGGAAGGTATGAGTGTTTTTGATGTGTAGGTATGCAAGGGTATAAGTTTGGGGTGAAAAACTGGAAAACATTTGGAGTTAAAAAGGGCTGGACAGAAGCATTTCGCGGTACACCGCACCTATCAGCGGTAGAAGTTTACCAAAACTTTGAAATGACATAACTTTGCGCTCGGATATCAGAATTCACTTTTTCTTGAGTCTAAATTGCGTATGTTTTCTAGATATATCCAATGGAATAGAGAACACCTGGTTTGGATATAAAATGAAAAAATCGGAATACAACAGTGTCATACGGTACACCGCAGCCCAAAAAAGGGTAACGGAGGTTCTCAAATCAGGTACACGTGCGAGGCAAGGGTGCAAAAACCATGTCATCACTCGCGCAAAACCGTGCCACAATGTCATCCAGAAGAGCCGTGCGGTACACCGCACGCTACCCGCGGTGCACCGCACCATAGAAAACTGTTGCCACTATTGTGAAATCAGGTTCAAAGCCGAGACCCTTCAAGACAAACCATGTCGACCGAGCGGCACAAGACCGTGACACGCTATAGAACAGAAGACTCTTGCGGTACACCGTGCTTACATGCGCTGCACTGCACGATGCCGTTAGAAAAAGGAATATGAGAAGGTTAGTTCTATACCTACGAAATATTAAACCTTAAGCCTTTTTTTCTTCCCCAATTCTCCCAAACTCCATTAAAACTTTACATAACCTTCACCTCACATAAAAACACTTCAAAATAACCATAGATTCATATCCAAATCCTTCCCTACTGGTGTCGCCTAAGGTGTGATAAAATAATGTAATAAATAAGTGCCCTAAGCTGAGCACGGTTCTGCAAGTATACAGACCGTATGCAAGTTTTAATGAATAAGTAGAATTCGTTCCTCAGGGACTACGAAGGTTAAGAAGAACTTATGCAAATATTCAGGTGCAGATATTAGAAGTTAGAACAGAAAATACGCAAGTAGAAAGACGCGATAGATAAATATTTATTTGGTTTTTAAATAAGAAAACTAAACTACTAAATTAAAAGACAGAAAATAAATAAAAAACAAGAAAAGATAGTATGAGAGTTTAGCTTGAGTAATTAGCATGTAATCCCCACTAGTTTTGCCGTTCTAAACATGTAAGGTATGAATCATGTAGTATTCCAATAGTTTGGTTTCAATTGCGTTAGGTAGTTTCAAATAGGGTTTACCTGTGTCAATAAGAACCTAAGCAAACTGTTCCTGTAATTGATGAAATACCAATACACTAAACCATTGACTGTCTAGTTAGGCTGGGTTGTCAGATCAAACCTTATTCTGGACGTTATGTGCTAATTCCATAGTCAAATATACCGGTTATCTAACTACTATGATGGTAATCTTATACGTTGTACACCGTAAAGAACACAGAAGATAAATCCAACACATAAATAGAGAAATCAAAACATAAATTCAATCAAATTAGATAGATGTCAACCAAAACTAGAGTTCATACATATATGCTAAAACTCAAGCTAAATATAATTTAGTTCATACTAAAGAAAAGAAAAGAAAATAATTACAGAATTAAAGGTTGAAGGAGACATAATTGATGCACAGCTCCTTCCAGACTTCTCTTCTTGTTGTGTAGCTTCTTCCTGACCTTAAGGTTTGGTCAAGGATGATTTTATAATGTTAATAGGCTGTATTTATAGTGTATAGGTTGACCTAATTCGTTTTCTTGAAGGAGAAGGTAAATATGGGCTCCAAGCCCAACTCAAATTTGTAGCCCAAAAACATGCAATCAGCCCCGTTTTTGTTTTGGTCCTAGCAGCTTCAATACTTATCCGTTTGACGCGTATGAGTAGTCGAAATTCATCATCTAGGAAAGATATTTAACTTTTCTCTTGACCGTTTGTCCAGATTCCTCACTGATTTTAAGATATAAGTTGATTTGTGGTCGTAGGTGCAAAAATTCAGATTTAAGGCAGCTTTTCCTTTTCCATGTTTTTAGCTTTTGTTTCCTTATCTTCAATTTCCATGTTTATCTTCTTTACTTTAGCTCTTTGAACCATCTTGGGCTCTAATTAATTACCATATATCTCTAAAGCTTCACACTAAATAAATAATTAAACCCAATATGCTCTAAAAATAATAATTAATTAATTTAAGACCCAAAATAGGAAAGTGTACTAAATCAAGCTAAAATCGACCTATAAACTAATAAATATGCCTAAAATAATGTCTCAGAAATAGATTTTATTATCACAAATGAGGAGACATCACCTACCTTCCTATAAAAAATAATTAAACATCCAAATCATTCCAAAACACCTAGGATCCAAGAAACAAAAGCCAAATTTTCAAAATCTTCTTCCAAAATTCCTTACACCCATATCTTCCAAGCAAGAGTTCATCATACCCACATAGAGAATTATCATCCTTACACCTTTCTTAACCCAAATAACACCTTATCTATCTATAATCAAAACGTAGTTCAAGAGTGTTCAAATCTTTGAGTTGAGAGTCAAAAGAGATGATGAAGAAAGAAGATATTATCTCGTGTTAAGGGAGATAAAGAATCAAAGAAAGGTATTGGGTAAGATCTAGCAGAAATCAAGTGAGATTGGTACTAGTTCGGGAACATACAAGAAGGATAATTCGAGTCAAGCAATTACAGAGGAACCGCTTTTTGGTGGACTCAAATTCTAAAGATTAAGAAATTGTGATTAGGGAAAAAATTCCAATACCTCTTCTAATCAAATATTCCTATATCAGATATGAGGAAAGCTTTTGGGACGCTAGTAGATATTTCCACAACAACAGGTTCGTGGATGAACACCTTCACATGAGAGAGAATTTGAGAACAAAGTTGGAAAAGGATAAGTAAAAGATTTCTATAGTTGTATGATTGATTGGGATAAATCACAAGAGGATTTAAGAGAATAAGAAATTGGTGAAACTAGAAGTTTACATACAGGATAAGCAATGCATCATATCTTGGGTATTTATCATGCGAGGCAATAGCCTCGAAGAGTATGTTTTCTTTCTTCCCTACCATTTCTGTACTTGCAATATATGAGTTAGTTTTGAATATCTTTACTGAGTCTTTTTGAGTCGTGGGGACACAACTCATTTTTGAGTTGGGGTGTGGGGATTCGTTGTCCCTCATCTCTGTTTTTTGTGATTTATTGCTTTTTAGTAGAAATTAAAAATTCGGATAGATGAGATTAGATTCAGATTGTGTTTAATAGCTTGAAAGCATAAACTTATTGAGTTAATCATAGTATATAATATGTTTATGAGCTGATTATTTTATATGTGTTGAGTATGAACAGGAAACACACATTGATAGTAAAGAAACGATTAGTGAGCAATGCGGTAGAAGTATGTTCGATCTTAGGGCTCCTTGAGGGGTGTGTAAGCCGAGAGATCCAAGCTAGTTGATAAACCCATTTAATGAACGTGCTAAAGGTGAGAAAGTAACAAAATTGCATAGTTTACAAAGTGATTAAGCTGGTATTTGATAAACCCCTTGTTGCCTTTTATCTTGCTGTCCATTTATTATATTTATGTCCTACTCAACCCCTTCTAGCCTTTCTAAAGCCTTTTTATTAGCCATGTTATAAGCCACATACCTTAGATTTTAGGACTTTTCCATATGACCCGCACTCGAATCGCGATGCATAGGCAGTCATTTTAGAGCTTGAGTTTGGGATGGTGGGTCTACCATTATGGGAAACATTGTTGGGTTATGAACTTATGTATTTTTGCTCTTATTATTGATGATTCACTAATTTATATTGTAAGCTTTTTTCCGGGGTAAAAGTAAATGAGAAAAGAATTGAAAAGAAAAGAAGTAGCATGACATCTCACATTTAAAAAAAGAATAATAGCTATATTACAAAAGAAAAGAGATAATATGAAAAGAATATATTTGGACCGCCAAAGTGAAGTTTTTATGTGATCATCTTAAATCTTTATATTGGGTTATTATGGATGCTAATTAGTGCATCAAATTCATTGGGTTGAGTGAGAACATTTATGAGAGTAACTCAAACTCTAGGGATATTCGTTGATGGCTAGTGAGGAGAGAGCCAAAAGCTCACTCTAAATTATCCAAATATATGATCATACCGTCCCTAAGCCTACATTACAACCTTAAAGCCCTTATGAAGCTTTGCTATGTGATCTAGAAATAATTGAACTGTTAGAGAGTAGTTCGATGAATCATTGGATACTAGTTAGGATCGATGAATAATCTATAGTCTCCATGTTAAACTAAATTAAGAACCTCTCCTTCATGCATTGCAAAGCTAATCCAGTCTTGAATTTCAACTATGTTGATTGTTTGTATGACAAGTGTACAAGTAATTTAGTTTGTAAATATTATTACATGAAATTTTTAGAGTATTTTCTTTGATTTAATTATCTATATTTTCTATCTTCTTCCCATTGTGCTTAACAGAGTTAGGTGTGTATTTAGATACGTCCCTATGTTCTTATCTTTATTGTATAGGGACGATACAACTTTGATTTGGGGGTATTGATGTCTCCATATTTGTGATATCTTAATATATGTTTAAGACATAATTTTAGGTGTATTTGATTAATTTTTAAGAGATTTTTCTCCATTATTAGATAATTTCTTAATTCATGTCTTGATTTGATGATTTGTTACTTTTTGAGCATATTTGGTATAATTGTGGTTAATGTAAAGCTATAAGGTTTTTGGAATATAATTAAATGCCAAATAAATTCTAAGGAGTTAAGGAAAGAAGATCTAGGAGACAACAGGAGATAAAAGGAAGCAAAGTGGAATTAGGAAAGGAAAAGCTGCTAAATATATCTATCAATTCTGCAGATACGTTAACTAAAGTGAAGAGAACTCCGAATCGGCTTTGATTTTGGACAAATGGTTTAGATTGATATTTTTTGTTGTCTTTTTTATATAAAGTGGGCGAAAATTGGTCCAATAACGAAGTAGATACGACCAAAACAGTGAGTAGTGATTATCCTATCCTATATTTTAGGAAAAGAATTTGAATTGGAAAAGGACTCCAATAACTTGACTTCCACTCCAAGATTTTTACCTAACACCTATAAATATAACTATTTGCCTCTGTAAACATGGTCCTTGCTCAGCCTTTAATTATTATTATTCTTAGAAGTCATCCACAGAAGCAAGAAGACCTGTAGAGAGGAAGACAAGAAGTTGGAAAGTCAAAAACTCCTCTTCTCCATCATCTCTCTCTATCATTGGGGTACTTTGTATTAGATTCTTTAGCTTATATTTGTTTCTAATTACATTTATCCTTAGTTTATTTCTATCTCTTTAGATATGAACTACTTTTCCCATAGATTGGGTTTACATATAAATAATCTTTGAGTTTTAATTCTTTCTCTATTTTCACGTTATTTGGGATTAACCTTTAAATTAATTGAGCTACTTACTTACTTTATATATCAGTTTTATGTGCTTTGACTGAATGGTTGTTGTTCTTGCAGTGTACAACGTATAGGATTACCATAATAGTTAGATCGTCACCTGGAAGGGGTGTCTAATTATTGAAACACAACATAAACGTTTAGTGTGCAGTAGTGATCCTGACGGGCTTGCCTAACTAGTTAGTCACTAGAGTTTGATTTAACCACCAATCATTGCGTTGGGTCCCCTTACCCAAGTCCCCCTGGTAATCGTTAGGTTGCCACCTAAGTCCACCCGGAAGGGGGTTAGGAGGAATATAGAATCCTGACTATTTACAGAGCATCACCACTTATAACTAGAATACTGATTAGAAGGATAAGTGCATGCTAGCAATCCTAAGCTATATCTCTCATCTCCATTCTTTATTATATTATTTATTTGCATTATTGTCTTTTAAATCTGAAACCCAAATAAATATTATTTATTTTATTGTCTTCTTATCAAACAGGTAATTTCTCCTACACTTCTCTATATACACAAGTAGATCTAACAGATTAAATCCATGCGAACGAACTTTACTTACTAACTAAACCTGTAAAAATCTGTAATAATTGCAGCAAGTTTCTCGTAGTACTTAATGGTGTGTGTCCTTTATAATTATATTTATTTATCTATTTATTTATCACACCTTTGCCCCACCAGTTCAAGATGACTATTCTGAGAGTCTTGCTCAAAAAACACTCCATGAGTATCCACAATAAGGTACCTAAAATTCTATTCTACAAACATTGAGCTCGTTCATGACTTTGACACAGGAGAATTCGAAATTTAATCAAGAGATATGGAAGATTAACAATGAATGAACACTCCACGTCATTAAAATTGCTTGATCCTCAGGCACCCAGATTGATAACCGTTTTAATATGAGCCCACGGGGTCAATTTCCATGCAATATTGATAACACGCAGAAGAACAAGGAGTGTAACACAATAGCTTTGAGAAGTGGGAAGCAAGTACCCCCATCTTTTCCAAATATGAAAGAGAAAGAGTCAACCTTTAAGCCCAATGAAGTGGAAGAAATCTTAGAAGAAGAGGTTGAAGAAGAAGTGGTTGAGTTAGTGATTGTAGAAGAGAATATTGAAAAAATACCTTTAGCTTAGAAGAAAAAGAAAGAAGTTGTTAGTGAGGATCGTCCTCCCCCACCTTTCCTTTCATGTGTCTATAATGAAGACAATGCTAAAGAATACAAAAAATTTATAGACATGATGAAGAAGTTGCACATTAATTTTCCGTTTTTGGAAACAATCCTTGCAATGCCAAAGTACTTTAAATTCATGAAGGAGGTGCATTCCGAAAAACAAAAATATTATTAGGGAGACACATTTGGCTTACCAGAGGAGTGCACTGCAATATGTCAGAGGAAGTTGCCTCCAGGATCCTGATAGTTTCAACATTCCAATATCAATTGGTCAATATTGGACTGGGAGATCGTTATGCAATTTAGGTGCGAGCATTAACTTCATGCCTAAATCATTGCTCGAGAAGCTAAGGACTGGGCATTTGAGTCCTACGACTATGACTTTGCAAATGGAAGATAAGACCCTTACCCATCATGAAGGTAGAGTGGAAGATGTACTCGTCAAAGTAGGTAACCTTATAATTCCTTGTGATTTCTTATTCTTGACTACAATGCGGATAGGAATGTGTCAATCAATTTAGGGCGGCCATCCCTAGCCATAGGGCGTACATTGATTGATGTAGAGAATGGAGAACTGATCATGCGAGTGCAAGATGAGGAAGAGAAGTTTAGTATGGTCAAGGGTATAAAGTAACCGAACCCACCGAAAGATTGTTTCCGCATGGACACATTGTACCATGAAGTGAAGAATCCAATCAATGGTGTGGATACCTTAAAGTTGGAGGAGGAAAAGATTAAAAAGAAACAAAAATGCAAAGCTCCTCCACACCCTCATAGAAAAACACATTCCTTACACTTTTTCACCTCTAAATCTTACCTCATTCATCCATTCAAGGTAAAATTCCAAGTTGGGTAAAATTTTGAGTTGAGGGTAAAGGAAGATGACATTGAGAACCGAAACACTTGCTAGTGGGAGAGAGATGAAGGAGAATTCAAGCATATATTTGGGTGAGAATAAGAGGAATCACATACAGGTGTTTGTGATTAAAAAAACAAAAGGGTAATTTGAGTCATTTGGATAGCGAGAAACCGGTTGTTGTGGATTCAAGTGGTCAAGAACGAATGATCAAGATTTTGAAGGAAAAGACTCCACAATCTCGTCAAGCTAAGGTGCCTCCACCAAATAAAAGAGGTAATTCTAGGGCCTTAAATCCATTGCTATTGATTTTATGCCTACTTTGATACCCCACATGAGCGGAAATTTCACAAAGACGTAGCTAATGGAAGTATAAGAAAATTCTTGAGATTGGAGAAAGATTAGGTTGGAAGGTTTTCATGGTTGAGCGCTCAAGTTTTAATATTGAAATAGTAAGAGATTTATATCTTGGCCTCTTTAGCCAAGATAGCATTGGTAGAGTTCCTATCTGGGGTAAGTTGATTCCCTTCACTGGTGAAGACATTAGAAGCCATTTCAAGATAAAGAAATTGACATGACCATGCAAATATCAATTAGTTGTGAAGAAAATCGAGAGTTTTGATTGGAACTAATTAAACTAAAATGTGTTTAGTGAAGAGTTGGTATTACGTAATGATAATGAGAGGTGAAGACATAATGGTCTTACAAGTATCTTCAACCGGATGCAAAAATTTGGTACCATTTCCTTGTACCCTCAAACCTTAGGAATGCTCGAGTCACAGATGTACTTCAAAAATCCGCCATCATGTTGGATTGTATTATGAGAGAGGAAGAAGTGGACATGGCACAAGTAATCTTTGATGAGGAAATGTGATTTATCTTCAAACTGAAAAGTTTATTTAACTTGAAATACCCATCAATTAGGGCTGTAAACGAACCAAGCCGCTCACGAGCCGCTCGAACTCGGCTCGGGAAAAAACTCGTTCTAACTCGTACGTTTATACTAACAAACAAAAAAGTTTGTTCAAACTCGTGCGTTAAAAAAACGCTTTCGTTCGAGCTCGTTCGTTAACTCGGTAAAAATTTATGATATATAAATTAATTTTTTTAGTTATCAATAAAAATATTGTTAAAATAATGGGTATTTTCAGTTTTCATTTTCTATGTTATTTAAAATACTAACAAACACGTGTTTGGCTAGAAAATGAAAACAGTTTTCTAGAAAATTAAATGAAAAAAATGCTACGTGAAATCGACGTTTTCCATATTTTCTGAAAATATTGAATACGGCAACGAAAATTATTTTTTGAAAATATATTCTAAAAACAAAATAGAAAATGTTTTAGTTTCACAATTGTGAGTTGAAAAAGAACCAACAAAATAGAAGATGAAAGAATGAAAGTCGTTGAAGAAGAGTTTGTAATTATGTGTATGTCGTCCTTCAAGGTGTGATAAAATAATTAACACCTCGAGAAAGCTACAATCGCAAGTTTACAGATCGTTGACAAGTAATAATAATAAATATCAAGGGTTATCATCTCTACATGGACTATGAAGGTTAATTCTTATGTTGTGTTCTTGTAAAGTGTATTAGAATGTTTTGTTCAACTAAAAAGGTAAAGGTGGATATATTTTTTTACAATTAAGGACTAAAGGTGAAGTAAAATTAAATTAAGATAAGGATTGATTAAACTAAATTACTAAGAATGATATGAGAATATAGCTCCAAACTCGCAAGTAAACCCTACTAGTATTGATTCTACGTTTTATTGTTTAAGGGTGAATTGATAAAACATGCAATAATCTGGATTCTAACTTCTTCCTAACTCTCGTCAGGGTAGCTTAGGATGCTACCTCAACACTACTAGGGATCTTCCGAAGAAAATCAATCGTACACCCTAAGTCTCTTCTGAGTAACTAGGGGATACTATTGAACACTAGGAACCTCTCCTGAGTGAACCTACAATGTTATCTCACGATTGAAATTATTTAACCCTTACGTGATTGCCTAATTAGTTTAGCCCTTTCGAATCTTTAACTCTAGAAAGCGTAATTATACTAGATCCATTACCAAATCCCTTGCCATGTGTAATATAATAACTAATAAACACTAGATATGTGGCTACCATACAAGCATTTACAATCAAGCATAAGATCAATTACAACAACAACAACCCATGTTTTATTTAGATTAAAAATCTCAATGTCATACAATAAAGAACCAAATCAATAACTAGGGTTCATACATTGAGTATCTTAAGCTACTAATGAGTTCGTTCATAATGGAATAAAATAAAATAAAACAAAAGCTAAAGGAATCATAATTAAAGAGAGAATGGAAAAATGATGAAAGTTACACTAATTATGATGACAAAGGTGTGAAATAAGTGTGAGTGGATGAACTCCTTGCTTCTTTCCGTAGATAACAGTCTATCAAGCTTTAAAATATGATAAGTGATACATTTGGAGGCTAAAAAATAATGTATATATAGTCCACATCCATATTGTAGCTCAACTGAACCAACTTAAGTGAGTAAAAAATGGTCTAATGGACTTTTCTAAATCTAGACAGCTTTGGGTCTTGTCAGTAAAATATTCATATCTTCTTCAATTAAACTTCGAATAGAAAAATTATTATTACACCATCTAAACTCGAAGGGATATCTTGATCTCTAATTTCATGATCAAAATCTTCACCAATCATGAGTTATGACCTTCAAAAGTTGATAGAAATATTATGTCGGCAATTCGTATTGAGCTTTAAATGGATTTTTTGGTTTCTTTTGCGACTTATTTTGGGTTTGTCTATGAAAATTTTTTATTCCTAGATTCATCTTGGGGTCTAATATCATCCATGTACCTAAGATATTCACACTTAGCACAAAAATTATCTCAAATTACTCCAAAAATACATAAATCATCCAAGATTAGCTACAACTCCGAGGTTGACCATCAAGGATTTGTGTATTAAGTGTGTAGATATTAGGTACTTTGATGCTAGGCTACTCCGAGATGATAATAAGTAATGAAGAAATCTAGCTTACCCCCTAGTTATGGCGAAAAAGAAAGTTTCGACCAATTTTAGAAAGTGAAAGCATGTGTCGTCCAGATTCAGAAAGTGGAGTATTCGAGGTTCCAAGTGATATTGAAAAGTATTATGAAGGACCCCTTACATATATAGATAGTATTGAAGTCAGAAATGCGTAGGATTTGACGGTTTGCGATTTGGAGATGAAATGAAGAAGTTGTGTTAATTACCACTGCCATGGTATTAAGCAGTCCCCTCCTAAGTAAAATGTTTTTGGGGTTGACCACTTAAAAAAGACACACAACCCATAAAATATTTTTTAGACCTATAAATACCAAAAATTAAGATTAGAAACAGGTCCATAGTCATTATCAAGAGCAAGAAATGGCTATAAGCATAGAGAAGAGAAGATATCACCCTTGTTGAACCATTCCTTCATTGTTTCCAATAGTTTATAACTTTATATTTATTAATTTTTTGTTCTAAACATGATTTTATCATTTTTAATCATTGTTTTTGGAATGAACTAAATCTTTATTAGCTTAAGAAACGCTTAATGTATAGCTTTTGAATTATGATGTTGTATTGGGTTTTGGGATATTACTATTGGAACGAATTGATTGATTGCATAAATTACATACTTGTATTGAGTTTTTCAGCCCTTGTGAAGGCCGAGTAGTCGGTTGGGTACATTAGTCTTGCCTATCGCCCAATAGGGGGTCGAATTGTAGAAAATAATATATAATTGTTCGGTGTGTATTAATAAACCGGGAGGTCTTGACCAACTCGATAGTCAATTGGGTCAGGATTCATTACGTTTGAAAGTATTTAGGGTCACTCGGGAGAGGTCCCTAGCATTGTAGGACAACCCCCTATCTACCTGGGGAGAGATTTAGGTATATTTTAAGATCCTGACTATTGTTAAAATATCAATTCGCTCTTATATAAATAAACGTGTAAATTCATAGCTAGTGGGGATTACTAACGACTCTCAAGTTATCTTTTCATCTTATTATCTTCGTATTAGCTATTCCGGCCATTAGATTATTTAATTGTTAATCGTATTTTAGTTATTTGCACTTTAGTTCTTAATTCCGAAAAACAAATATCTTTTATATTTTAGTAAATTACAACTCAACCCCTCTACGCTTCTTTGAAACACAAAAAGATTAACCTCATAGTCCATGTGGAGAACGATAACCCCCTTTCTTACCTTATTAGTACTTGCCAACAATCCGTACACTTGCAGTAGCTCTCAAAGGTGTTGATTTATTTATCACACTCTTAGGGACGTCAACGTTGTAGTTGCAAATTGCATAACCATATGATATATTTATTGAAATATTATTGTATCTAGATAAATCATCCAAACATGATTACACTTGATAAAGATGTATTTATATTTTCATGTATTTTAAACATGTTTTATACTATATGTGCTTTTATATGAAATAATCATATTTAAGTTATAACTTGTTATGTGTATTATGTGAGCCAAAGTGATCAACTAAAAACTTGTTATACTTCACTTTTAAAACACTTCACATATTAGAGGCACAAGTATCTAAGCATCACTTATATATATAAACATGAACTTACTCTTTATCATTTAATGAAAATCTGATATGTCATTTTTCTTTTTGTATGATTATTTGAAAATGCCATGGACTTACCATTTCCTTAGAATTTTATTTTGAACATATCTCATGGAATTTGTTTTGAATTTGAGAGACGGGTAAAAAATCCTTATTTACGCAATATAACAAAATTGGCTACCCTGCTCCCATCCCAATCAGGGTCAAATCAGGTAGCTGTTTTTTAGTAAAAATTGGGTTGCCAATATAACTTCGATCTATATCATATATATTGGACGAAATGTCACGTAGATGCCAGATAGACATTTCACTGTTGCTAAGAAAAATCGAGTTGCCAATTTCAACAAACCAGATTGCCGATTCGAGCTAATATGCAAAATTATATTTCCACATAAACTAACCCAAAGAAAAATTACAGTGACTTGGATTACCACTGAGATAATAATGAATTTTGTACATCTAAGGTGGTACATTATTTAATCGTTTTTCGTTTTCCAAAGTATAACCACTACATCCTATGTTTGGTGTATTAAAAAATGAACGAATAGAAATTATTTAAACTATTCTCGCTTGGAAATATTAGAAGATGGGATGTATTATTTGCTATGAAATTTGTAACTGGGTTGTGTTAGAGTGAAGCGTAATACTCTCTTATATAGCTACGAGAAAAATATGATCATAATTGCAACATTAAGATTGAAAATATTTCAAAAAATAATAGTTTATATTCTGCATCATAAGAAAAACGTAAAGACAAATAGGGGGAATCTATTCTAAAACAATAAAAGAAGAAAAATATAAATTGTTAGATTTTAACATAAGACCTATTCGAGGTCAAGGTGTCCATCATCAGACAGATGGCCCCTCTGGATCCGGAGGGGGATTGGGAGCGGCGAGATGATCACGAATTTCAACTATTAGCAATTAAGTTTTATTCATACATTAGCATGATTAATTTTTCCATTAGAAGAAATAATTTGGGGTTTTGTGGTTTTTCTTAATGGAGAGAAAAATAAACTTGAACATACCATGCAATTAATGTGTTTCCTAAATTATAATTCTTTTTAATGTTATATCGATTATAAGAGAAAAAGAATCCGTAGGTATCCATGAAATTTGAAAAGGGACTTCTGAGTACCTATACTACAAAATAGGACTTTTAGGTATCCAACTTTTTCTTTTTGTCCAACGGTTAGTGTTTTCTGTTATCTCACACATTATGTATACCTTTCAAAATAAAAGGAAACCAAGTCCACATAGACTTCACATCATACTTAATGTGTGAGATAACGGAAAACATTAACGGTTGGACAAAAAAAAAATGTTGGATATCTAAAAGTCCTATTTTATAGTATGGGTATTCAGAAGTCTTTTTGTCGAATTTCATGAATACCCACAGAGTCTTTTTTTCTGATTATAATTATCATTAAGAGGGTGCACTAACTAGGGATGGCAATGGTTCAAATATTATCCGTAACCGTTGGATATCCGATCCGATAAAAAATCCGTTAGTGGAACCAATGGTGCATCCATGAGGGTTTTGTATCACAAAAGGTAACCGGTGGATTATACGTTAGGATTTGGTTTTTTACAACAATCCGACGGATAATCCGAAATCCGAATAAAATATATAAAATAAAAAATAAAAATATATATACTATATATGAAGTTCTTCTATATGTACAAATTCTATACATAATATCGATCAAATAAATTTATTTCATACATAAAGTATATAACTAATTATTTTCTAGTTTATAACTATATTGCATAATACCTATTTATGGTCTTCCAATAATTCTATAACTAATTTAGAATTTTAAAAACATTTTATCAGATTATTTTATTACTTATTAAACGATTGCAGATGTGGATTAACCGCGGATAACCGCATCCGTTGCGAATGCGGATTTGGTAAATAATTCTAAAATCCGATAGTTAATGAATGTGGATTTGGTTATCTTTTGTCTTAATGGATGTGGATGTGGTTATGTTATTTTTCGCGGATATCCGATCCGTTACCATCCCTAGCACTAACGGGTGTTCTTTTGTAAAGTTGGGTGCTAAAGACCCATTTTAATATGTTGGGTACTCAAATGTCTATTGTATCAAAGGTTAGGTACCTGTAATTAGCCCTTCATATTTAACAACACAAAAATACGTGTCAGCAAAATGGTCAGAGCCTTGCAATTGCAGTTTTCAGAGTAAATCGACATAAATACCCTTTTCCATTCTCAAAAATCACAAATAAAATCAACATTGATCCTTTCAATTCACACAAGAAGAGGGGTAAATTAGTAAAAGACGCACACCCTTCTCTTTTGAGTCTGAAATCACCGAAGCTTCTCTTCTTTCCCAAGTTGACTTTGAATAAAAGTCATCTCCATAAACCCAATTGAAATTACCACGAAATCGCTAATGATCATAAATCATAGATAAGTTCAAATCCTTTCTACTGAGAATTTCGCAATTGAAGTTTAACTCTCTCCTCTTGGTATGTTAGCCTCATTCTTTAAACTTATGTTTCTATTTTACATTTTAATGAATTAAAATTCGTGGGTTTATCTTAATTTTTAACGTATGATCATTTAACAAGTCACATGACTCTTCTTGGGTATGGTTTGATCTTGGTTACTCGGATAAGGTTCGATCCCACCTCATAGTTAATGGGAAGTGATTTACACCACTGTGGAGGGTACAGTTTAGATAAATCATGATCGGATTAAGTTTTATTTCTAGATTTGTTGATACAATTAAGTATAATTTTATATTTGGTATTGATTTTAGCTTTTAAAGGGTAGCGCGTGTACTGGCTTTGGATGATCATTTTTCGAAAAGGAAAAGCTTAGTGTAATGTTAAAAGTGATCGACCCAGTAACATATACAGTAACACTTAGTCTAATATGATCTCCTTTTATCTGTTTCTTTTCCTTATAGATTTGAAAGTAGACTTTGTAATGTTGGTGTGTTTTGATTTAGTAGTTGTACGTGCTTAGATATAACTATGATTATGTCTCATAAACTCACATTGTAATGACTGCTACATCCATGTTAATTTGTCTTGACAGGTTATTTGGTTAAAAGAGATAAAATGAGGACACCATCACTTCTTTCACAATGCTTACCAGGCCTAGCACCTAATGACAAAGGAAATAACCAGTCAACCTTTTGTGATAAAGATGTGCATCTTCTTTCACCTGCTGTAGAGATTGTTCCATCAAAGGTTTGCTTATAATAGCCATGAGAATTCTCTATCTCTCTCTCTCTCTCTCTCTCTCTCTCTCTCTCTCTCTCTCTCTCTCTCTCTCTCTCTCTCTCTCTCTCTCTCTCTATATATATATATATATATATATATATATATATATATATATATATATATATATTGTTTTGTAAGTTTTACTTCATGATAAAATGATGTTACTTTTTTTTTGTTTTAGACGACTCATCCTTACAAGTACTCAGGGGAAAATGTGGAGTTTCAAGGCATTAATATATCTAAGGTACAATAACTATATGTTTTTTCCCATTTGATTTGCTACTAGCAGATGTTAATTCTAGTCATTTTAATATACAGGGGAGAATTAGTGTTGCTGATTTAATCGGTTTTACTGGTTCAGAAATGATATCTTCCAAACCTGACGGTATATAAATTAGTCACGTATATATTTCTATTTATCTATTTCCTTTACCTTAAAAATTGTCTGCTAATTACTCTACAGGATGTCCGAAACCATTGGACAGCTCAATTGATCTGGTTAATGTTCTCAAACATGAGATTCGTGATGGATTACTAAGCTTCCGTGGCAAAAGGGTACTCGAGGTAATTAAAAACTAGTTGTGAAAGTGTACACGAGCATTTTCATAATTTATGACAAATAAATATTCATTCTTGTTTCTTTCAGCTTAATTGCAGCTCTGGACTTGCTGGAATTTTCGCTTGTCTGAAGGTAACATTTAACAACTTAATCCTTAAATCTTACGTTTTTTGACATAATATTATAATGTTTTCAGGGAGGTTCAATCGTGCATTTTCAAGATATGAGTGCAGAAACCATAAGATGTACAACAATCCCTAACGTAATATCAAATCTGGAGCAAGCGAAAGAAAGTCAAAGCCAAAGCCGTCAATTGGAAAGTCCTATAACTCCATCAAGGCAAACATTTGCCCCAATAGTCCACTTCTACGCTGGAGAATGGGAAGAATTACCTTCAGTACTGTCAATTGTGAGAAACGATATATTAGAAGGCCCAACTGGGATGAGTTATAATTTCTCAGAAGAAGATTTCATGGATGCTAATAGTAGCCAAGATGGTAGTATCTTAGCTCAAGAATCTTCTTCAAGACGTTCACGAAAACTCTCGGGAAGTCGAGCATGGGAAAGAGCTAGTGATTCAGATCAAACTGATGGTGGATATGATGTTATTTTAATGGCTGATATTCCTTATTCTGTTACATCTCTCAAGAAACTATATGCATTAATTAAAAAGGTTAGTTACTAAAAAATTATAAAAAAAATGCCTTCTTCATCCTATTCACTATTCTCTTCTTTGTAGTGCTTGAAACCTTCATATGGAGTGGTATACATAGCGACAAAAAAGCATTACGTTGGGTTCAATAGTGCAGCACGACATTTAAGGCAAATAGTAGATGAAGAAGGTATTTATGGAGCACATTTAGTGAAAGAGATAACTGATAGAGAGATTTGGAAATTCTTTTTCAAATGATACTATGATACACTCCACACTGCAATATTTTTCTGTCTTAAAGATTCAAGCTTCAGGTTGTTTATTACATTTGTTCTTTTCGAACAACTATATCTAACCCTTTGGATAATTTATAAGTCACATATAATAAGTCAGACTGGAGAATACGTTTGTGTATAATTCTTCTTTTTACCTTTTCCTTTGCTTCGTTCTTTTTATTTTCTACTTTAGAAGAGAAAAGGCAGCGAAAAAGGAACAAACAACCAAAAAAAAGTTATAAAAATCAGGGTGCTAAGCAGTTTTGTGTAATATTATGAATATGGGTGGTGTGAAATGTATACCTTAATTATTTCAACTCTGGAGTAAATTTTTTATTTTTAAAATGTTTAGTGTAATCTCATAATTGTAGTAACTTTATTTCTCGTATTTTTGGAGTTTTGACTATATTATCTTAGATTATTTCCTCCAGTTTTGTTGATATGTGCTTCAAGATTCCGTAGATGCTAACTGCTCATATTTTCAGTGTTTCTACATTTTTGTTTCTTGTTTGAGGCATTTTGTTCTTATGTTTAATTTTGTCTTCTATTTAAATAAAAATTGGGATTATTTCTTATTTAGGCCTATAAATTAATTTATCTTCTAAAAATAGGTCAAGTAATATCTTAATTTCAGTTTAGATCTAATATACCATCTTATATAAAATGAGGCCACTAATTAATCTTCTACCTGAAATATCTTTTTGAATACTATAATAATTTATCATAACTAACTTTTAAACTATTCTATCTTTTAGAATTTTTGTCTTAAAAACTTACATTACACTTAAAACACACACTAATAATTATTCCTCTATTTCACTTGCTTTTTGCATGAATGTTGAAATTAAAACATACGAATCTAATAACTTAACAATCTCAAAGAAATAAAAGAAATGATCTTGAATCATGTTTTTTTAGCACTTTTTTTTTCTAAGATTTTTTGATTTGTTGTTTGAAATTCTGTTTTGGTGATTATCTCTATAAAATCATTGTTAATACATGTTTGTAACCTTGAAATTAAATCACGTTTTTTTTTTCTTCTCTTTTCTACTGAAATTCATATATAATTATATTTTCTTCACGTTATAAGAATTGTTTTGCCTTGATTATTGCTTATATGATACTCATGATTCGTTTTTGTCTTGTATGGAGTTGTGTTTATTGATTTTGTATTAATTTTCTCATTATTCCTTGAATATGTGATGAAATATAAATGTTAATATATGGTTAGATTATTACATGTAACCGTTTATGTAGATTTGTGATTAATTTGTAGCTAGTAAGCAATATGTGTTATAATTGCATTAAAAAGTTACCGTAGTTGTGCAACCACAATATTACACTACAATATTGTAGTTGCAGAACTATTGTATTGTTTTTCTAGCCAATACTTTCTAGTTTTCTTGCTTTATGTTTCTTTTTTGTTAACATTCGCATTGTTATGTTATACCACCTCAGATGGAGTCTACTTATACGAATATGGTTTAATTTCATTTCGGACGATATAAGTACTGGCAAAGGTGTGATTAATAAACGATAATAAATGATAAATAAGTACACACATTTAAGACGACTACAGAATACAATACAGTTTAAAGCAAAAAATTGTTGTACATAAACCTAAATATACAGAAAACACGTAGAAATGAAAAATCAAACTCAAAACACAACGATTTTTTTTAGAAATCATACGTTATTAGGCCAAAAAAGTCTTGAAATACCTTATTTGATGTTGTTAATGCTTGAAAAATGGTGTTATTCTTAATTTATATGAGGTTGTGTGTGATTTTCTTTAGAAAGCTACGGTTGATTTTTTAATGATATAAGCTGTTATGCAAGTTTTTGGAGAGGATTAAGAAAAAATAAACCGTTCGGTTACTTATAGAGAAATGAATAAAGAGAGTGTTGCTTTGTCTGTTTGGGGGAGAGAGATGGTTTTGTTTTTATATATTTTTAAATTTTAATTATTATTTTAAGGATAGTATTTTTATAAGGTCTAAAAGTGGCATCTTCAAATGGTGAATCATATAACTATTGCACCAATTTAGGGAAAGGATTTAAACTTAAATTCCACTAATTTCCTCCAAAATACAAATGCAGCTGGTTTTTCGAGGAAGCAAAAAGTCTACTGTACGGATAGATTACACAATACAAAATTACAATGGCCCTCAATATAAGACTCCAAAAGATAAAGGGCTAGGGGACTTGTTTGAGTCCCGAAGAAATAAAAGATTCGATGAAGCTATTTGGGCAGCTGTGACTTATTCTTGGGAGTTGATGTCTCTTTAAATGCAGAAGGGCACAACTCACTTACACTGCATATTCCACAACGTGGTCTTAAAGGACTACATATTGTCTGTCCAAAACCAACCTGTTTCCACAGTCCAGGAAGCCATAGTTATAACAAAAGAAAATGAATATTAATGTGTAATCACATTCTAAACAAAAACTGTCACACATGAAACATACCAAAAGTGGATTTATTGCTACCCATTCTTCTTTCGGAAGCCATAGTTGCAAGGATTCCCTTGTCTCTTCAGGAGATGAAGTTTTCTGAAAGAAGAACCCATGTAGTGTAAACAGAAATTAGCAAACCATTCCTTTCATTGATGTTTTTTCTCAAGCAGTCCCTTTTTGGGGTTTGATTAAAAAAACACGGAGAACTCAAAGTGTTACCTGGTTTGTCCCTCGACGTGAAACCCAGCCGAGCCTATTACAGATCCGATGCACGTGAGTATCTACACATATACCTTGAACATTGTCCCATGCTACATTCATTACCTAAAATAGCAAAGGCCAGGCCCACAAACAATCAATAATATGTATGTAATGATGGTAAGCATGTTCTCACTTACTAAATGAGCCATTTTTGGGCCAATCCCTGGAAGTTGCATCAACTTCTCCAATGTACTTGGGATATCTCCATCATAATTCGTGAGGCAAATTTTTGCAATTTTTTTCATGTTAGTAGCTTTCCGTGTGTAAAATCCCACCTTACAAGAAAGAAAATTGCATTAGTTACATATAAATAATTTACCGTAAAACAAATTGGACAATTGATAATGCATACCGGATATATCAAGCTTTTAATGGTGGCCTCATCGGCTTTATCAATGGCTTCTGCTGACAAAAGACTGTCCTCAAGGAGTCTTTGGATAGCTCCTGCACCAAAAAAAGTAACCTGGTTAAATGAAAATGGAAAAGATTATTTACACGGCTTAAATGTAGTTTTACCAATCAAATTCCCCATTAATGCAACTACAGCCCATAAATTTTTTGACATAAGTTACCCAATAATTGAATCGTACTGTTAATCAAGACGCATACTTTTGCAGATTATATATATATATATATATATATATATATAATATAAATTATCTCTTACTTAATCTTAATATGAAGCTGCTTATTATTACATATCTCCAAGAAAATAGAGCATATAAGAACCTAAATTTCATAGATGTGTGTTATACTCCGGGATATAAGTTGCATTTGTTATCTATCAAAGCATAGCATAATACAAAGTATCATTAGCATCTAAAATAAATGAAGCAAAATATGCATCCATGAAGATGAAATGTCTACTTTGCATGTAGATGCTTTAAATACTTGCCATGAGTAACATTATCCTTAGTTTGGCTTGATAGGAGGGAGGATATTAAAACCGCAAATCGTCTCTCCTGAAAATTCCATAAGAAGAAATAACATAGCTAATCAACTTACACCTAATAAATCTTTAATAGCTTAGTCAAATAACATTTGAGTTTTGTTATAGTTTATGAATCATTAGAAAAACATTGAAAGTTACCTTAGGAGGGAGAGAACTCCCAGCTTTCTCACAACCCATGGTGTCTACTGGTGCATCTTCAGATGACCTCATTTTCTGAATGCCTTTAAGGACTATTTCCCAATTAGCAGGAGCCTTTCCTGTGCAGAAACATCACATTTGTAACTTCTTAAATTTCAATCATAAATCATAATAATACACTATACACCTAATCAACATATACATACTACTTTGATCTCATTATCCTATTGATTGCTGTTAATTGCATACCTTTATAAAAAAGTGATGAATCAAGTCCTCTCAGCCAATAATAGTAATTATAGTTTTTATGTTAAGTTACCAGCTCATTAAAAACTTAAGCTATTCTATAGGGGCTATTTATACTTTTAATATATTTTCTATAAACAAGAGTCAACTATTATGGTTAGATGTACTTCAACACTTATTCCATAAACAATCTACAAAAACAACCATAACATATGACAAGCACTCTAACCTACTGTCCTTAAAGGAGACACCATTTCATTTTTCCCCATTGAAATATCCGGGCCAAGCACTGGACTCCCTGCAAATAATCAATCGAAATTAGAAAGAAAAAGGCAAACTTAATAGCTGAAACAGAACTAAATTAGTCCAAGAAAACAATTTTATTCTCAGAAGAGGCGAGTAGCAGATAACTAAGTATATAACTCTAACACATTTCCTCAGCTAACAAGTCAATAAAAGACAGACTTACTTGACTTGGTACCATCGTGATCCTTTTTATAAGCGAAATCTTCGATATCAGGTAGACCCAAAACCTGCATTGAACAAAAAAACACGATTCACCTTAATAAAAATGGATAAACTACAGTACTGGTCCTCATGTTCTGCAATATAGCAAATATACCCTTACATAACATATAAACGCTTTTCAGTCAGTAAAACATAAGTAACTAAAACAACAATAAAAAAATAAGTTTCAGGGATATTAATGATCACAAGCATAATAACAATTATTTCATACCGAAAGACCACGTGTAAAAGAACTTTAAGAAAAGAGAAATTACTTTGCAATTCTGGCTAGAATCAGCTATAACGTCTTCAGCATTGATTTCCAAACTTTTTTTTGTTCTCTTTTTCCTTACAAAAACACGAAGCTCTGATGAACCCAAATTTTCGGAACCTAAACATTTTCAATACAAAAAACATACGATTGTTAGCAGGAAAATAACAGAATATTAACAAAATTTTCCTTATTTTTATAACTTTTTCTTTTTGGGTGGTTTTAGTAGGGGACCTGGGTTTTGTTGTTGAGGTGGCGGGATGCCGCGTTGAGTTGAAAGTCTTCTGGTTTTGGTCATTTTGTGGAATGCAAGAATTCGAGAGGGTTGGGGAAGTGAGGAGAAAATTGCTGTGTTTTTGAGAAGAGAATGAAAAGACATTTGATTAATTATTTTTTGAGGTTATTGTTAACCTTCTAATTAAACTATCTAATTATTTAATAGGGTCAATGCCCCAAAAAATCAAACTAATATTATTCTTGCCCCAAAGAATCATCATTTAATTAAGTAGAACTAGATTACCTATTTACCCTTAAAGTACAATTAACAAAAGAAAAACAAAAACTAAAAAATAAAACATAACATTTCAATCAGACTAATTATTTTACACACACTACACATTTTTCACACAATACTCTCTCTCTCTCTATCTCTTCTCTCTATCGTTACTCTCTCTCTCTCTATTTCTTCTCTCTATCGCTTCTCTCTCTTCCATATCTTTGATACTCACGAAAATCATAAATATGATGGTCAAAATCGCAGAAAATTATAGAATTGATGTGGATCGATGTGGAATCACAAAAAATCACACAAAGATGAAGAATTATAAATCGGTATTTGAAGGTTCATGAAACATTAATCCGTATTTGAAGGTTCATCCATTTCATCCCATCAACCAAAATCGGAATCATAAAAGGTAAGAATCTGAATCTTTCCTTTGTTTAACAGTATCGATTAATCTGAAAAGTACACACTGCTTTGTTATCTGTTGAAGCTGAGACACCTGATCTTGTGGCTGCTTGATTTTATTATCTATTACAATCTTTTTTTGTAACATTTTATGTGTTAGTGTCGTCTTGAATTGAAACAAGAGATTTGAGTATTTCGTTTACTTTAGTTATTAAACTTTTGTATGTGAGAATTCAATGGTATTTTTACTAGTTTGTGTTTTTACGTTTTATTCTTTTGAAGTTTTTGTTATGGATATTAGTTGAATAATCATAGATTTTGTTGTTGATTTTTTCACATCTTGTTAATTTGATTTCTGCTGTTTTTTTCACATTCTTGTGTATAGAGTTTTAATTTCACATTTTTTGAAGTTAATTTTTTCAATTTTTGTTAACATTTACTTTTTTAGGGTTTATGTTTACTGTATAATCCCAAAAATCTTCTATCAGCTAGCGTGTTATGTTTTCTGCATAATCCCATCTGTTTTTATCATATTTTTGGTTAAATTATGCGATTGAACATTATGTATAATGATGGGATTTTAATGCTTACGTGTTTGTTCACTGCTAATTAGTCTTAAAACGTAGTGGATTGCATTACTTCAGTGATATTAGTGTTTCCTCCTTGATGGGATTACCAAATTTTTGATGGGATTAAACATTGTTGATGTGATGAAGTATGATGATGGGATTTTTGGTCTGTCAATGGGATTTTTTTAGTATTCTTTATATAACTATTCTGTGATAAATTGTAGGTATGGAAAAAGAATCAAACACTGCTGTGAAAGAGAATGATACCAGGTAAAAAATGTTTTCCCATACAAAATAGCTTGATGGGATTAATCCCTTTGTAGTGTAACACAGTTTTGCTTTCACATTTATAGCAGGATTGAATACACAGAATATGTGATGAAGGAGATGAGTAATGAAATCAAACTTTTGAATGATCAATTACTTTCAAAAGATGAGAAGATCGGTGAATTACGGGATAAAATGAAAGAATTAAGAGATGAACTTGAGTTGTCCAAAACACGAATTAAGGATATGAAAAGGAAAATGAAGGAAGATGAAAAAGAAAAAGAACGAATTTTGAAAAACTACAGAAAAGAACATGATGAAAATGTAACATATGGACGTTACACAGCAATGCTAGAAAACAGAATTCAGAGACTAGAAAACAGAGAAGACGAAATCTTTATCGAAGATGTACAATCATGCAATTGATGAATGATAATTATGAAGAAAATTGTAATTTTTTTAGAGTATTTCCTATTTCTTTTGTTATTGTACTGTTTTGTTTAAACTTACTGAAACCGTTTTCTTATTGTAATTTATTCTACTGAAATTTTTGATTGTTAAGTCCCATCACAATTAAAATAAATTTGTTTTAAAAATTGGATTTATATTAGAAACAGTGTGCCTGAATTTGAGTTTGTTCTAAATCCCATTGATATTTAAACACCTGCTTTGATGGGACTCAATATAAGATGAGACTGATAAGTCCCATCAAAAACATTGGATGGGCCATCATTGGGGTGATGGGAATCAAGTGTGGGGTGATGGAATTCGTCAATTGATGGTATTTAATTGGGGTGATGGGACTTAATTGCAGGGATTGCGGTGATGGGACTCGATTGCGGTGATTAATTTAGGTGTTTAAAACCCATTGATATTTATACACCTGTTGTGATGGGACTCACTAGGTGATGGGATTAGAGCGTGTGTGATGGGACTCAATTGAGCTGATGGAAATCAATTGGAATGATGGAATCAATAGGGGTGATGGTATTGAGAAGCAAGCTGTTTTAATCCCATTGATATAATAAAAATCCCATTAAGTATTGGTGATGGGACTTGCTTTGGATGAGGGGACATAATTGTGGGGAGATGGAAATCGTCCATTGATGGGACTCGATTGCAGTGATGGGACGCGATTGAAATGATGGGAATCAGAAGTGGTGATGGGATACAATAAAGAATGAAGGTGTTTAAATCCCATTGATGTACTAAAAGTCCCAGCAAAACATTGGATGGGACTTCATTGGGGTGGTTGGACTCAATCGTGGGGCTATGGACTAAATCCAATTGCGTAACAAAAATATGATCAAATAACAGAAAACTCCAATGCTTAATATAAATCCCATCACGTACTTAAGTTTTACCAAACATCTATATCCCAACAAGAGATAATATCTAAATTCAATGAACGAAAACATATAAATCGTGTCATGCATATATATCCCATTACCTAAAAACATATAATTCCCATCACACCTGCTGATGGGATCTAATACAGTATTGGGATTTGGAGAAATTTGTAACACAAACAATCTATTTTATAAACTTTTGTTCTATGAAAACATTAAGCAAAATGTTAATCGAATGAAAAAATTTATTATTACATATTCTAAAGTTTTCATTTCTCATTGTAGTTTATTTCATGTTGGTTTTTGGTGCTTCATTAGTAGAGTTATCAAGTAACCAATTTACAATTTTATCTCTGTATTGATCAACTTCTGCTGCTTTATATTGTCCTCCAACAATTTCTTTTGTGAACAAGTCTTCTGCATATAACATAATATAAATGCCCGAATTATAGTATGATGGTTTTTGATGTGAACAATATTCATGCACCAATTCTTCGAATCTTTTTCCTTGTGTGATAATTTTCATCAAATGATCTGCATTCCCATTTGCTAAATTCATTACTGATTTCTTTCCGGGTACTCCGTTGTAATGAATAAATCCATCATTTGATTTGTCGTACACCAATAACGTCCATACTTTGCAACTACCAATTAATGTGAATATCGGGAATAACACAAATCTGTGTGTTTTCATTAATTCTGAAGCTTTTTGGATATAATTTTGAAAATTGCCCCTTGATCCAAGATACATATATTCCTGGAATCAAAACAAAAACAAAATGAATACTCATAAAAAATGAACTAATGCAAGTTAGAGCTTCCGATCAAGAGACCCCCCCACTTAATCCCATCACGGATATAAGTACCATCACGTAAATGAGTCCATGAAAACAACTAGATCCAATCAAAAGAAGGCATCTGAAAATCAACATATAAAGTTCAATCATGCATATAAATCCAATGACTGCTCAAGTACCATCAAAACATCTAGAGATCCAATCAAACATAAAAAAATCCCATCAGAATATAACACATTCCACCAATTCAAAACATCAAAAAATCCCAACCCCCCAACTTAATCCCATCATTAACGTATACGTCCCATCATGGATATAAGTACCATCACGTAAATGAGTCGATGACTGATCCCATCAAGAGAATCATCTGGGAAACAAAAAACTAACATATAAAGTACAATCATGCATATAAATCCCATGACTGATCAAGTACTATCAAAACATTTAAATCCCATCACTACAAGACATCTAAAAATACTATCAAAAATAAAATCCCATCATGGTATAACACATCCCACAAATACAAAAACATCAAAGAAATCCAAAAACAGTTACACATATACATCCCGTCAAAAACATATAGATCCCATCACCTGCTCGAGACATTAAACTTAATTTGAGATAGAAATTGCGATACAACAAACTTAATATTTTATATAAAATATACATATATTCCTATAAAAAATGCAAATTAGAGCTTACCACACATTTTACATCAAAATGACTGGCATGATGCCATCTTTGAAATGGTGCGACTTTCCTTTTAGAATTAAACAATCTCTCCATAATGCAAAGTACTTTCTCCATAATCTAAAATATGATTAATATTTAATATTCTACATTAATGTAAAAAAAAAAATTAAAAAATCATATACTTACTGATGGACTGATTGGACCAAATCTAGCAATTGTTAATAATTCTTCAGAACTAGTATTTATGTGTTGGGGGATTTTATTCTCAATAAGCATCTCATAAACTTCGCTTGAACATGCAATGTTCTCTTTTGATCTCTTTCTTTTAATGTCAGTTTCTGAATCATATTCTTCATCAAGTTGTTTCTCCTTTCCTAATCGTTGACCTGTTTTTACACGATTGACCATCGAGCTAGGCGAGACTTGTTTCTTCTGTCTCTTATTTGCAATAGTTTTCATTCTGGGTTTTTTAATTTCATTAGTGTTAGTTTGTGGATTGATGGGAATTTCTTCTCCCGTCATTGTTTGAAATGGTTCAACGTTTGGAATAATGCAAGGCTCTTCAAGAATTTTATTTAAATCATCTTTTAGGACCTTGTTTTCTGTACGTAAATCTTCATTTTCTCTATGTAAGTTCTGATTTGTTAATAATATCATTTCTTTAGTCTTGATCAATGAATTCTTTCTCTCAATTTCATCTTCTAATCTTTTTTCAGTACTTTGGAGTCTATCTTTTAACTTGTCAGCTTCTTCTTTCATCAACTTTTCTAAGTCTATGTATTTGTTTAATTGATCTTGAAGATCGTCGATAATTTTATCTCTGGATTTTAAACAGTTTCTTAAATTATTTGCTTCTTCCTTTGCAAACATTTCTAAATCATTTAACTCTCTCAATTTGCTTTCAAGATATTTGATCTCGGAAGCCATGTCGATTTCACTGTAAAAAATATTAGATTATATAAATTAGATATTAATCTCATCAGTATAAATTAAACTAAATACTTATACTTGATATACCTTTTCGAGAATAAACCTTTTTTGGGATTGTTTTGATGATTTTCAGTATTTACCTTTTCTACATGTGCTCCTAAATCATCATCATGCTGTGATATTCCTAAGTCAAACATATTTTCAACAGAAAAATCATCTATAATGTTGTTTTTTGTGTTTTTAAGTTCTTTTTCTAATCCAGCAGTTCTTTCTTTTATCACACCATCGTCTTCATGTACAAAATCGTTTGTTTCATCTAAATTCTCCTTGATCACTTCATTTCTTGGATTACAAGGAGAATCTGGTACTATATTATCAACATTGTTGATGTTTTCATCTTTGTTCCCATAAGTTTGTTCATTAATATGTGGAATATAATCCTCATGTTCGTTATTCTTATTTTCATTTTCTTCCACTTCATCTAGTTCGCCCTCTACATCGAAAAACTTTTCATGTGGAAGGATTTGCAACTGTGTAATGTTAACCTGTCATTAACAATCTTACTATTAAGAACTCTTGTTTTCAGAAATCCAAATAATTTATAACAAAAATTGATTGTATTAATCCTACCAGTAAATTCCCATCAGTAAAAAAAAAATTCCCATCATTAAACTAGAAAATCCCATTATTATACCGAAAAACCCATCAGCTAAAAAACATATAACATTGTAAAAAATCTTATAACTATATACAAATATTACTTACCTTAGATGCTATGGCTTCACCGATGTATTCCGTTGCAAATGAATTACCTTGAACAAGGTCTAACCACTTTAATAGTCTTGGGTATGCATTAACTTGTGAAGGATTCCAACAAGCAACATGTTCAAAGAAAAATGGCTACAATTTACAAAAAAAAAATGTTATTTTTTATTATAATTTTACATGTTTAAGAAATTGAATGTACTTACTATAAGCACACAAGTTGGTCCTTGTATGCGTGTTCTTTTTCGTAATGATATTGAATTTAGCAACGTCTCACACGAGTTCCCTGCCCAATCATACGTTTTAAGGGATTCTAAGTTTTGACAAATAGAAAATAATAACCAACATGTCTTTGAACCGTTCAATGGGTATAATATTGTAGTAAACGCATAAACAAACATCAGCTTTGCAAAGTCTGCTAACACTTCTTCATTCTGATCTTGAAGTAGAAGTAACTTTTCAATTTTAGACTTTATATCTGAATTTGATACCATTTCTTTCCCATTCTCTTCAGGAAATATCTTATGAAACCAAGGTGAGCTTAACACATCTTCCCTAGTTCTATAAGGTACTTTAACATCCCCGCACTCAAGTCCAAGAATCAATGTAATGTCTGATTTTTTTAATGGAATTATCTTTCTTGCCACCTTAAATCCTCCTGATGTTGCACAGTAAAAAGATATTAATTCAGAAACTGCAACATTATCTTTTTTAATCTGTTTACGTTCATCTTTGATTTGATGCAATGCTTTTATGATATTGTAGCAAGGAAGTTTTCTGCACGCCTTTATATGTTGAAATGTGATTCGTTGATTCTTCAAAATTTGGTATATAGCGTCAATTGAAGATTTAAACTCTGTACGATACATACCTGCATATTACTTAAATATATTAAATGTTAGAACTCGATAATACGTTTCTGTAAAGAATAACATTGATATAAATTCCATCAACTACTTGAGTCCAACCAATACACAAAAATCCCATCAAAAAGAGAAAACAATTTACGTATAAAGTCCCATCAAAAAGTCCCATCACAAAATATATAATGAAACTTAAAAAAAATCAATTGTTATACACAATATCATGAAACTAGTATATGCAGGAGTTATTTAACGATTTAAGTATTGCAATAAAGAGTAAAACACAAAAACAAAAAATTAAGAAAACACCAGTACATTTAAATTCTTCTTAATATAAAGTTTATCTTATAAAACTTACACATATACTGAAAAACAGACGTAAAATAATTTATACAGATGCACCTTTCATAATTTCTCAAGTTATTAAAAGATTCAGAAGTTACTCGAGCTGATAATTAATGGCTAATTTATAAAATTCGCTTCCTCTATATAACATTCACTTATACATACACGATAATTTACATATTTAGTCTAAAAATTATATACGAGTACAAGCAATATGTATATATAGGAAGGTATATATTGTTATATGTCTTACACCATCATTATTTCAACATTTAATCACTTTCTAGGGTTTCAAAAAGTTAATATGAATGTAACTAAATAGAAGAAATGAACTTTGAAAACATTACCTTTTTTTTGTAATTCTTCTACTTTGTGTTATGAATGTTCATTATTGAGCAGGAGGGAGAAATTTGATTAGATATCTGCAATTTCACACGAATGATGGTTGTTATTGTGTATTTTAGTTTACAGTAAGAGAGAGAATGTGTTTGGTGTGAAAGTGGCGGTGATGTGTTAGTTTCTGGGTTCCTTTATGTTCATTTCTTTCTTTAATAGGTGGTGAATGGGATTAAGTACGTTGAAGAATTCAAATGACCAATTAAAGCGAAATCCCATCATATAGAAAAATTTAACAACAAAAGAAACAAAGAAGCTATCTAGCACAATGGTTACAAATACTATGCATAAGCTCTACACTTGCGTATTGATCATTGTTCGAATCACACAAAGTACAAAAAAAAAAAAAAAAATTTCTTTTTTGGTGGGATGTTTTTTCTGCCTAAAGTATTATATTAGAAGTTGTTTTTCTCCAATTGATTCCTATCTGCACTGATGATTTGCAATGAGTCCCATCATTGCAATTGATCAATCAACAAAAATAGTATATTCCATCAATCACCATTTACTATCTTAAAATCCCGTCAATCATTGTATGATTCCCATCATCTGGTAGTGGTCACAATCGAGATAATTGGACTCATCCGGTGCTGATGCGGCTCAAATGCGATGATGGGACTAAATTATAGTGATGGCAATAATTTGTGATGATGGGACTCGAATAGGATGTAATGGGACTCAATTAGTCGGATGGGACTTGAATCAAGTGTTTATGTCCCATTTATTATCCTATCAATCATTGTATCATGTAAAAATGGGGTTATGGTGATTATCATGTTGTTGTAACTTATCATGGTAATGGGACTAAAAATGGGGTGATGGTAGTAAAGCCCAATCTAGTGTGATGGGATTTATCAAGTGATGATATTTTATAATGGTGATGAGTCTCAAGCGGGGGTGATGGGATATATATGTTCTAGCTTGACTTAATAGAATCGATGACATTTTTTGAAATCGATGACATATTCATTATGTTGATGGAGAGTCAGTTAGGAGAAAAAAGATCCCACCAAAAGAGACGAACAGATTTTTTTTTCCTTGTAGTTGGTGTGATTTGAACCAGGATCAATAGGCAAATGTAGAACTTATGCATAGTATTTGTGACCATTGTGCTCTAAGAGAATTCATTAATAACTTTACTATCAATATTCTTATTATATGTGGGCAAAATCAACCAAAATGAAACACAAACAAGTATGATGGGATTTGTTTATATGTTCAAATCCCATTGATATTCTAAAAACAAAATTATCCATAAAAAACCATTGCGGTTTGATTCAAGTCCCATCCGACTAATTGAGTCCCATTACATCCTATTCGAGTCCCATCATCACAAATTATTGCCATCACTATAATTTAGTCCCATTTATTATCCTATCAATCATTGTATGATGTAAAAATGGGGTTATGGTGATTATCATGTTGTTGTAACTTATCATGGTAATGGGACTAAAATGGGGTGATGGTAGTAAAGCCCAATCTAGGGTGATGGGAAACAATATATTTATAAACTTTGTTTGATCAAAAACATTAAGTAAAACATTAATACTCTAATATAATCCAAAACAATTAACAATCTAAAAAAACCCATCAACATAGTTGTAAACTTTCAAAAAAGTGTAATTTTTTCTCGAATTCCTTCCTAAATTGATCTTGTGTTGGCTGCCTTAGTGTGATATAGTAACCAATTCACAATTTTACCTCTAAAGTCATTTGCCTCTACTGCTTTGTAATGACCTTGTACATGTTGTCTTTTAAACAAATCTTGTGCATATAATAAAATGTAGAGACCTGAATCATGTATTGCTGCTTTTTCGTGTGAACACTCTTCATGCTTTACTTCATCTTGTCTTTTTCCATCTGATATTACTTCCACTAGATGATTTGCACTATTGTTTGCTATAGTTGTTGAAGATTTTTTGCCTGGAAGTCCGTTGTAATGAACGAAGCCATCAAATGATTTATCATAAACTAACAGTGTCCATTGATTTATTTTTCCTGATTTTGTTTGTATTGGGAATAGCACATATCTATATGTTTGCATGTAGAGTGAAGAATTTTTTATCAAACTTTGTACTTGAATTTCTGGTCCATTATATATATATTCCTGTAAATCAAACGAAACATAATTAGTGTTCATAACAATATAGTCATTAACAATCATACTATTAATAACTCTTTTCTTGTAAAGATAAATATGAAATCCCATTTAAATTTTTAATCCCATTGTCAAGGTAGTATCCAATATTTTCCCAAATCCCATTAGTACATAACATATTTTGATCTTATTAATCCAATCAGTAAATTCCCATCAGTACCTATAAATCCCATCAGTAACCTAGAAATCACATTGAAATTTAAACTTACCACAGAATTTACATCAACATGAACAGCATGATTCCATCTTGCATATGGTGTATATTTTTTACTTGTATCATACAATATTTCCATTATACTAAGTGTTGCCTCCATAACCTGAAAACATGTTAATATCGTTATTGATATAATTATGATTAACATTTTGTGAATATCATATACTTACCGATGATCCAATGGGACAATATTTAACAACTGCCATGCATTCACTCATACTGACATTGAATTCAGGAGGTATTCCTTTATCCATAAGAACCTGGTAATCTTCAGTTGAACATGCAATGTCCTCTTTTGTTTTCTTTCGTTTAAATACATTATCTGTGATGTATTCGTCATCAAAAAATTTCTCCTTTCCTGGGCGTTGACCTTTTTTTACACGATTGACCATTGAGCTTGGTGTTACGTGTTTCTTCTTTCTCTTCCTTGAAATCTTTTTCTGTTGTGGTATATTTATTTCAGTCCCATCATCAAATATCTCTTTATCATCATTATTATCTAAATTCTCATTTGATAAGTGTTCTGCATTTTCAAACTGTTGCACATTGGGAATGTTGTTTGGCTCTTTTATATAATCTTTTAAGATCTTATTTTCTTTTTGTAATTCTTCATTTTCTTTTCGTAATTCTTCATTTTCTTTCCGTAAGCGATGATTTGTTTCAGTTACAATGTTTGCATTTTGGATCAATTCTTCTTTCATTATCACTTCATCTTCTAATTTTTTTTCAGTTTTTCTTAAGCTGTCACTTAATACCTTTGCTTCTTCTTTAGCAAACTTTTCTAATTCAGCTAGATTATTCACTTTCTCTTGAAGCTGTTTGATTAATTTATCTTTGCCCTCAAGAGTAATTTTTAAATCATTTACTTCCTCCCTTGCAACCTTTTCTAAATCTCCTATCTCCCTCAATTTGCTTTCAAGTTGTTTGGTTTTTCTGCTGTTTCAAGTATTATCACATATTAATTTCGCATTGATGTCATTGAAAAATAGTTAAAGTAAATAATTGTAATTGATTACCTGTTCTCAACAGCTTCATTTGTTTGATTTTTAGGTTGACTCTCATAATTCACATAATCTTCAGGTGTGATAATTTGTGATAGTCCAACTCCGGAGTTGTACATGTTATCCAAATCAAGATAATCTACGTTGTTAACTTCTTTTTCTACTCCGAAGTTTTGTTCATTATTTGTTTTCTCTGTTGTTTCATCGATCACTTCCTTCCTTGTTTCTAAAATAATATCTGCATTTTCATCTTGATTGGGATTTTCATACTCATGTATATCATCATCATTATCATTCATTGGATTATCAAATGAAACTGGCATTACATCATCATCATTATTGATGTTCTCATCTTTGTTCCCATCAGATTGTTCATTACCACAAGGAATGAAATCGTCATCTCTATTTTCATCTTTATCATTCGTTGGATTTTCAAACAAATCTTGTATTACATCCTCAGCATTGTTGATGTTAACACCATCTCTATTATCTTCCTCTCCAGTATGCTCGTCCTCTGCATGAAAATCTTTTTCATGTTCAAGGATTTTCAACTCATCGGTGTCAACCTGTCATTAATCATACTGAAAAAGTTAGAACATATTTTTTTTTACTAATCCCATCAAAATACTATAAAACATAAAAAAATCCCGTTAATTCCCAACAAATCCCATTAGATAAAATCCAAATAGTTTCTAAATCCCATTAACAGATCCCCATCTCAAAACCTTAATACTATTCACTTTTAACATTTATAGCATTGTGATTAATCCCATCATTAGAATATTTTAGTACTTACATTAACTTCTAAAGCATCTAAAATGTTAGAACATATTTTTTGGTATTAATCCCATCAATATACTATAAACTAAAAAAAAAATCCCGTTAATTTAACTAAAAATCCCATTAGATACAATCCAATAGTTTCAAAAAACAAAACACAAAACGAATTTCAACTTTAATCCAATTGTAATTTAATACAATAATTAGAGTATATTAGTACTTACATTAACTTCTAAAGCATCGAAAATGCATTTCACTACTTTTGATTTGCGGTGTTTACTATCGCAAACATCTAACCACTTCAATACCCTTGGGAATGCATCAACTTTATCAGGATTCCAACCAGAAACATGCTCAAAGAAAAATGGCTACAAAAATCAAAAATAAATAATGTTAGTTTATATTCTTTTTCATATATAAGAAAATCAGTCAACTTACTATAAGTGCACAAGTTGGTCCTAGTACACGTGTAGTCTTCCCTAAACTTATTGAAGTGAGTATCGTTTTACATAAATGTCCTGCCCAATCATACGTTTTTAGAGCTTCTAAGTTTTGACATACCGAAAATAACCACCAATATGTCTTTGCAGCTGAGTAAGGGTAAAAAATTGTACTAAGCCCGTAAACACACATGAGCTTTGCAATATTCGTTAATACTTCTTCAGTCTGATCGTTTAAATCCAGTAATTCTACAAGTTTAGTCTTTATAACAGAATTCGATACCAATTTACTTCCATTCTCAGACGGAAACATCTCACGGAACCACGTTGAGATGAAAACATCCTGCCTTGTACTTGAAGAAGGTACATCAACTTTACCACTGTCAACTCCAAGAATCAATTGAATGTCTGATCTCTTGAATTTAACTATCTTACCTCCAATTCTAAATCCTTTATCTTTTACACAGTATAAGGATATTAATTTTGCAACTCCATGATTGTCTTTTTTTATGTTTTTCCTTTTATCCTTCATACGGTATAATCCAATTAAAAGTTTGAAGAAAGGAAGTTGACTACAAACTGTTAAATGTTGATGTGTAAATTTTTCATGCTTCACAATTTGAAAAATTGCATCGGTATTAGATCTAAATTCTGGAGCCATATCTGCAATGTAGTACTTTATATGTCAAAATATAAACATATCTAATACGGAACAACAAGTACAAAAAAATAAATAATTAAACTAAATTACGAAAACACCAGTACATTTAAAATCATCTCAATATAAAGTTTATCTGAAACTTACACATATACTGAAAAACATACATATAATAATTTATACAGATGCACCATTCATAAATTATCAAGTTATTTAAATATTCAGAAATTACTCGAGATGATAAGTAATGGCTAATTTCAACAGTTATCTTCATCATTATTTCAACATTTAATCACTTTCTAGGGTTTCAAAAATGTTAATATGAATGTAACTAAATAGAAGAAATGAACTTTGAAAACTTTACCTTTTTTTTTTGTAATTCTTCTACTTTGTGTTATGAATCTTCATTAGTGAGCAGGAGGAAGAAATTTGATTAGGTATCTGCAATTTTACACGAATGATGGTTGTTATTGTGTATTTTAGTTTACAGTAAGAGAGAGAATGTGTTTGGTGTGAAAGTGGCGGTGATGTGTTAGTTTCTGGGTTCCTTTATGTTCATTTCTTTCTTTAATAAGTGGTGAATGGGATTAAGTACGCTGGCGAATTCAAATGACCAATTAAAGCAAAATCCCATCATATAAAAAACTTTAACAACAAAAGAAACAAATAAGCTATCTAGCACAATGGTTACAAATACTATGCATAAGCTCTACACTTGTGTATTGATCATTGTTCGAATCACACAAATTACAAAAAAAAAAAATTATTTCTTTTTTGGTGGGATGTTTTTTCTGCCTAAAGTATTATATTAGAAGTTGTTTTTCTCTAATTGATTTCTATCTGCACTGATGATTTGCAATGAGTCCCATCATTGCAATTGATCAATCAACAAATAATAGTATATTCCATCAAATAACATTTACTATCCTAAAATCCCGTGAATCATTGTATGATTCCCATCATCTAGTAGTAACATAGTGATGGTACTTTATAGTGGTGATGGGAATTCATTGATGGTATTTTGTAGTGTCAAAATAGTGATGGTATTTTATAGTGTTGATGGGACTAAAGGAGAGTTGATGGGATTCGTCACTTTGGTGGGACTCAATTGCAAACTGTATGACTCAACTGAGTGATTGGAATCAACAAAGATGATGGGACTTGATTCAGATGTTCAAATCCAATTACTATTCTAACCTTCCCATCAGACATTGGATGATGAATACAAACCTTGTAGTGATGGGAATTTATTGAGGTGATGGGACTTATCATGGTGATGGGATTTATCGAGTGATGATATTTTATAATGGTGATGAGACTCAAAGCGGGGGTGATGGGATTTATATGTTCTAACTTGACTTAATAGATTCGATGACATTTTTTGAAATCGATGACATATTCATCATGTTGTTGGAGACTAGTTAGAAGAAAAAAGATCCCACCAAAAGAGAAGAACAAATCTTTTTTCCTTGTAGTTGTTGATATTCGAACCATGATCAATAGGCAAGTGTAGAACTTATGCATAGTATTTGTGACCATTGTGCTCTAAGAGAATTCGTTAATAAACTTTACTATCAATATTCTTATTATAGGTGGGCAAAATCAACCAAAATGAAAACAAACAAGTATGATGTGACTTGATTTATATGTTCGAATCCCGTTGATATTCTAACCACTCGATGATCAATAAAAACCCATTGCAGGTGATGGGACTCAATTGGTGTGACGGTACTTATCGAGTGATGGTATTTTATAGTGGTGATGGGACTCGATTTGGGTGATGGGAATCGTACCTTTGATGGGACTCATTTGCATAGGTTGGACTCAACTAAGTGATGTTCTTCATTGGGAGGGATGAGAATCAATAGTTGGACTCAATTACAACAATCGGACTCAACTAAAGTGATGAGAATAATTAGTAGTGATATGAATCAACAAGGAATATGAATCCAAAATGACTACTATGAAAATAAAAACAAAAAAACACCTACTAATATAATACTTTAAGGAGATAAAAGATCCCACCAAAAGAGAAACAATTTTTTTTATCTTGTAGTTGATATGATTCGAACTATGATCAATAGGCAAGTGTAGAAGTTATGCATAGTATTTGTGACCATTGTGCTAAAAGACAATTCATTAATGAACTTCACTATCAAATATTCTTATAATAGGTGCCATGTGGCTTATTTTTCTTTAGTCTTTTTAAAATTAATAACGTATCCACATTGACCCTTCATTTATCCCATTATCACACCCAACATCCCACTATCACACCCACGAACGCAGTAGCATAATTATTTCTGAAAATTTATAAAACTCAAGCGTCACAAAACCGTTCCAAAAACATTTTCTCTTAACTTCTTCTCAAAGTTCATTACACTTCTAACACTGCAAAGCAAAAAATCAAACACTTACGAGTATTTCTTCAAAAGGTATGATTTCTATTTTTTTTTTTTTTAAACTTATAGTTAAAAAGCTTATTTTGATGATGAATGAACCAGACAAATAATTTTAATACAAAAGGTATTATATATCAATGTACAATGATATCATTACATGCACGAATAAAAAAGTTTAATGGGATTCTTCAACTCTGTGTAATTTTTAAAAAGTTTTTATTTGTTTTGTTTTATTAAACAGTGATGGGATTTATTGTATCAGGTTGTAAACTAATGGGATTTATGTGTTATATATGAATTAGATAAAAAAACAGTAAGAGATTAAGACCTATTTTTTGTTTTGCAGAAAATGGATCGAGAGTTCCGTTCAACATTGGAAGGGGAAACAAGTGTTATAAATAATGAACCTGTAGACACTAAAAGGTATAATGATTTTATTACTACAATACTTTCAATAACAAAATATATTAGTACGATTAATCATGTTGTAATCCAATAAAAATTTTGTTTTTGCAAACAGTGAGGACGAGAATGAAAACAAGCTGAAACAAATAATAGATGAAATTGCAATCTTGGAAGCTGATATTATTTCAAGAGATGAGAAGATAAGTATACTTGAAGATAAGCGTGAAGAATTAAGAAATTTTGCTAAAGTATCAGAAGAGTTGAAAAAAAAAAAGGAAGAAGCTGATAATGGGAGAACACAATATCTGGAAATGTACGCAAGTCAAAACACTAACAAAATACGTATTAAAAGAAGAATTGAAGAGCAAAATGAACAAATTAAAGTTCTATACGATAATTTGTACACACTTGAAAATCAGTATGATGAATTTGGAACTGTTGAGCTAGAGAAAACTATTACTTCCATGGAAAACGAAATAAAAGAAGATCGAGATGTCATACAAGAACTTGCCTACGGGAGAGAAGTGCTTATTGAACAAAACAGGGCTTCTGAAGAATCTATTGAAGAATTTAAACAGGCAAATAAAGATATTATGATACAATTGGATAATTCACATGAAGAATTAAGCTCTATGTATCAATTTGTGGATCCTATTCAAGTTGTGGAGTCTAGTGAAGGTCAACGAAGAAGAAAAATGATGGTTCAAAAAAAGAAACAGAAAAAAAAGATAGCAGACAATTGAATTTGAAAAAATTGTAGTATTTGGTTTAGTATTGTAACTGATTTAATTATTTACTTTCCTATTTGAATGAATAGTTTTAGTCGAATAGTTAACGTATTTATTGTTATGACTAGACTATTATTTGTTGATCAATATGAATTCATGGGACTTATTACAAAGAACATCTATAGTAATGGACAACATTGAGGGTGATCGTACTAAATTGGGGTGATTGGAAATAATCGGTGGTAATGTGTAAGTTATTGATGTCGATATCACTCAAAATAGGTGATGGGACTCGATTCGGATGATGGGAACATACATGGATGATGGGAAATAATTGTTGAGTATGGGACTTATTGTGTTTATGGGACTTGAGTAGGATGTAATGGGACTCAATTAAAAATCCCATCAACACAAAGACATCAAATACACATATATATCCCATCAATAAAATAAATAAATCCCATCACGGATATAAACATCCCATCAATACATTACATCAAAAAATCTAACCAAAATACACATATAAATCCCATCGATGGGACTCATTGTGTTGATGGGACTTGAGTATGATGTAATGGGACTCAATTAGGCGGATGGGACATGAATCAAGTGTTTAAGTCCCATCGATGTTGATGGGACTAAATTCGAGTGATGGGAAATCGTTAGTTGGTTGGGGTCAACCAATGATGATGGGAACAACTAAGAGTGATGGGAGTTAAAATGTTGGTGATGGAAATCAATTGGGATGATGAGGATCATTGTACACGGATCTAAAACATCCCATCAATACAGTACATAAAAAAATCTAACCAAAAATACACATATAAATCCCATCGATGGGACTTATTGTGTTGATGGGTCTTGAGTATGATGTAATGGGACTCAATTAGGCGGATGGGACATGAATCAAGTGTTTAAGTCCCATCGATGTTGATGGGACTAAATTCAAGTGATGGGAAATCGTCAGTTGGTTGGGGCCACCCAATGATGATGGGAACAACTAAAAAGTTATGGGAGTTACATGTTGGTGATGGGAAACAATTTGGATGATGGGACTAAATTAAAGTGATGGGAATCAATTGGGGTGATGGACTTCCCATCAATGAGTACAGTCAATGTGGTTGATGCAAATTTAATGTTGGTGATGGATTCAATTGGGAGTAATGGACAAAAATGTGGTTGATGGGCATCATCGGTGGTGATGGGACTAAATTTGGGTGATGGGAAATCACCGTTGGTGATGGCATCATTGGGGGTGATGGGACTAAAATTGGTTGATGGTAACCAACGGGTGGTGGGCGGCCCACGAATGATGATGGGAACAACCAAAATAGAGGAACAAAATATTTTTCGTAGTTGGTGTGATTCGAACTAGGATCAATAGGCAAAGTGTATAACATATGTTTCGCATTATACTCTGTTTCAATTGGGAGTAATGGACAAAAATGTGGTTGATGGGCATCATCGGTGGTGATGGGACTAAATTTGGGTGATGGGAAATCACCGTTGGGGATGGCATCATTGGGGGTGATGGGACTAAAATTGGTTGATGGTAACCAACGGGTGGTGGGCGGCCCACGAATGATGATGGGAACAACCAAAAAAGAGGAACAAAATATTTTTCGTAGTTGGTGTGATTCGAACTAGGATCAATTGGCAAAGTGTATAACATATGCATAGTTTTTGTGACCATTGTGCTCTAAGAGAATTAGTTAATAAACTTTACTATCAAAAATTCTTATGTTTGGATTCATTGTATGAAATAATCTAAATATAATAAAGTTGTTGTTTAAGTTAAAATGTAGTTGAATGTATGGATGAACAAACTAAACAATATTATATTTACATAATGATATGGTGATGAGATGGCATGATAAAATGTCCCAAAAAACCCCTAAAACAAGGTTGATGGGAATCATAGGACTACCTATAGGTATTTAATCTATTACATTCAAAAGTGAGAAACATAATAATTGAATAATAATATATTGATAAAAAGTGAGAAATTAACTAGTGATACTTAATACATAAACTAGAAAATAGGATAATAGTCTTAAAATAGTACAGAATTTTAATCATCTTCTTCAAAAAAATTCTGGTTAAGTGAGTTTTCAGTCACACTTATCAGTATCGTCACAAATTACTTTCCTTTTCCTTTTCTTTGAATAGAGTCCGCTTTGTGCTGCATATGTAAAATCCAACTCCTTATATACTTCTTCAAGTAGTGTATTCAAATTTTCATTTTCATGAGCTAGTTTTTCAACCTCTTCTCCAAGATTGTCGTGTCTTTTCATGACGGCCTTTGACAATTCAAGTTGTTGTTCTTTAAAATTTCTTCCTCTTTGTAGTTCAATATCGAGTTGCTGAATTTGATGTCTTAACGATTCTACTAAAATTGGAGCTTGTGCTATTAGATCTTGTTGATTCCTAATCTTTTCTCTCAGGTCACTGATTGTTGCTACTTGTTCCCGACATTGAGCAACAGCTTTCTTTTTTTCTTCATATTCTTTTTCATACATTTCAATCATTTCCTTTTGTCTATCTTCAGCTTCGTTTGTTGCAGATTTAAGTTCATCCAATTCTGTTGTAAACTCTTGTAATTCTTTCAACTTTTCTTCAAGATGGGATATTTTCTGATCTTTCATATGTAACTTATCCATCAACAAATCCTTCTTATGTTTTAGTTCAGTTAACTTATTCTGATATTCGATGTTCAATTTGATGCTTAGTTTGTAAAAATAAAAATTAGATCAGTTTCTGATATGATTAATGATATTACTATACTGTTAAAACAAAGTTACCTTTTTTCTTTACATTTTTTCACAGTCTGATCATCCTTTACACTTTTTCTTTTTTCAACCACAGCTTCGGTTTTTGTGGTTTCATTGTAATCTTCATCTTCATTCTCAACTAGTATTACATTATCATTGTTGTTGATGTATTCATTGTGATCTTCTCCAGGATTCTCATTCTCCAACTCCATATTCTTTTCATGTTCAAGTATTGTCAACTCTTGTGTGTTAACCTGTCATTATAAATCATACTATTATATAACTCTGTCTTATAAAATTAACAATAAAAATCAACAGACTTTAAGCAAAATCCCATTAATTCCCCCAAAATCCCATTAGATAAAAAAACAATACTTTCTAAATCCCATATACATACAAATCCCACCTCAAAATGTTATCCCATACGTATATAAAATTTATATTGTTGTGATTAAAAGATATTTTGCTACTTACATTAACTTTTACAGCCTTCAAGATTCGTTGCACTACTTGTGATTCGCGCTTATCAGAATCGCAAACTTCTAACCACTTCAATATCCTTGGGAATGCATTCAATTTGTCAGGTTTCCAACCAGCAACATGTTCAAAGAAAAATGGCTACAAAATCAAAAACAAATAAATATCAGTTAATTTAATTTTTCATATTTAAGAAATTCACTTAACTTACTATAAGCACACAAGTTGGTCCTAGTACACGTGTAGTCTTCCCTGAATTTATTGAATTGAGTAACGTTTGACATGAATGTCCGGCCCAATCATAAGACTTTAGAGCCTCTAAGTTTTGAGATATCGAAAATAACCACCATGATGTCTTTGCAGATGTGTAAGGGTAAAATATTGTACTAAGCCCATAGACACAGATGAGCTTTGCAATATTTGTTAAGACTTCTTCAGTCTGATTGTTTGAATCCAGTAATTCTACAATTTTACTCTTTATAGTAGAATTCGATACACATTCAGTCCCAGACTCAGAGGGGAATATCTTACGGAACCACGGTGAGCTTAAAACATCCTGCTTCGTACTTGGAGAAGGTACATTAATTTCACCACTGTCAACTCCAAGAATCAATTGGATGTCTGATTTCTTAATTTGCACTATCTTTCCTGCAATTTTAAATCCTTGATCTTTTACGTATAAGGATATTAATTTTGAAACTCCATGATTGTCTTTTTTTATGTTCTTCCTTTGATCCTTCATATGGTACAATGCAATTAAAAGTTTGTAGAAAGGAAGTTGTCTACAAACTGTTAAATGTTGACGTGTAAACTTAGCATTCTTCAAAATTTGAAAAATTGCTTCGATACTAGATCTAAATTCTTTTCCAGCCATACCTGCATTATAGTAATTTAATTAGTCTAATCCCATCGTTGAATACAGTTAATCCCATCACCATATAACTCCCTTTAACAGATAAAAATTTGCAACTATAACTCAAAAACACAGAATCCAATCAAAAAAAAAACGGTCTAATTAGTGTAATAACATCAATGAATACAGTTAATCGAATCACTATTTATTAAATTGTCGAACTAAAATAATCAGAATTCAATCAAACACAAAAAATCATTCAACCTAATTTTAAACCTAACTTTAGTACATGCAATGATAAACGATTCAATTGCACATCATTTGAGTTTTCTTTCAACATCAAATTTATGTTGTTACCTATAAAAATCGAACACAAATTAGAAAAAAAATGAATGAAAAGTTTTTACCTTATGATTAGTCTAAATTGAATTCTCGAAACTGGTTGCTATCAAATGAATCTAATTTTGTGTGATCCTTGAAGGTATCTTTATCTGAGTGTAAAAGGACGAATTGGTTTTCAGGCGAAGAATACTTTACTTTAAGTGTGTGAATAGAAAGAATACGAAAGGTATGTGTTTACGCGTCCCAAAAAAAAATGATATGTATAAAATTCTCTTACCAACCTAATTTCGAACCAACGCATATGCAAAAAAAAAAAAAAATTAAGAGTAATTGTTGGGGATTGGACTTATTGTGTTGATGAGACTTGAGTAGGATGTAATGGGACTCAAGTGTTTAAGTCCCATCACCTATGATGGGACTCAATTGGGTCGATGGTAAATCATCGATGGTTATCGCATCATCGATGGTGATGGGACTAAATTGGGTTGATGATAACCATCGGGTGGTTAGGGGTCCACCAATGATGATGGGAAATGATTGTTGGTGATGGGACTCAATTGGGACGATGGGAATTGTTGATGGTGATGTTGATGGGCATCATCGGTGGGTGATGGGACTAGATTAAGGTGATGGGAATCATCATTGGGGTGGCATCATCGAAGGGTGATGGGACTAAATTTGGTTGATGATAATCATCGGGTGGTTAGGGGTCCACCAATGATGATGGGAACAACCAAAGGTGATGGGAAATAATTGTTGGTGATGGGACTCAATTGGGACGATGGGAATTGTTGATGGTGATGTTGATGGGCATCATCGGTGGGGTGATGGGACAATATTGGGGTGATGGGAATCATCATTGGGGGTGGCATCATTGAAGGTGATGGGACTAAATTGGGTTGATGATAATCATTGGGTGGTTAGGGGTCCACCAATGATGATGGGAACAACCAAGATGATGGGAAATGATTATTGGTGATTGGACTCAATTGGGACGAGGAGGTGGTGGTTACAGGCCATGGGCAGGAAAGGGAAGAAACCATCATAATCATTATCATGCACCACCACCAACAACAAGATTCTCAAGAAATAACAATGGGGGGCTTTTAAATATTCACGATAGAAATATGTATGAGCTGACTAGACCTCTGCCCCATCTCCTGCCAGTGCCAATGCTGCCAATGCCCATAATGCTTCCCCAACTTTTCGTGGTTAGGGGTCCACCAATGATGATGGGAACACCCAAGGTGATGGGAAATAATTGTTGGTGATGAGACTCAATTGACACAATTTGAATTATTGATGGTGATGTTGATGGGCATCATCGGTGGGTGGTGGGACTAGATTGGGGTGATGGGAAATCATCAGTAGGGGTGGCATCACCGATGGTGATGGGACTAAATTGGGTTGATGATAATAATCGGGTGGTTAGGGGCCCACTAATGATAATGGGAAAACCCAAGAGTGATGGAACTCAATTGGGACGATGGGAATTATTGATGGTGATGGGACTCATCTAGTAGCTGTCAAAAAATCGGGGTAATGGGACTAGATTCATATGGTCAAATCCCCATTAATATTTTAAACACTGGATGATCCCTAAAAACCTATTGCGATGATGGGACTCAATTGGTCTAATGGTACTTATTGAGTGATGGTATTTTATATAGTACTGATGGGACTCAAGTGGGGGTGATGGGATTTGTACCTTTGATGGGACTCAATTGCAACGGTTGGACTTAACTAAGTGATATGGATCATTGGGGGGGATGAGAATCAACAAGAATGATTGGACAAGATTCAGATGTTGAATCCCATTGATATCCTAACCTTCCCATAAAACATTGAGGTAATGGGACTTATCGTGTGATGGTGCTTATCGTGTGATGTTACTCAACTAACAAAAATCTATTTAACATTCTTTTAAATCGGTTAGACATTCGTCATGTTCATGGATAGTATTGGGTGATGGGATTAAAATGGTGATGTTTCTCGTATGGTTATGGGACTCATCAAGTGATAGTACTAATAATTGTGATGGGACTCAACAATTATAAAAAACAATTCTGTTTTAATTGTATAGAAAAATAAAGTTTGATTGTGCGGTGGTTCGAACCGAGATTGATAAGGTAGTAGTGGAGCATATATTTTGATTGTGCCATGTGATTTATTGGTCGACTTGGTGTTTGGTTGATCTTTATCTTATTTTTCTTTAATCTTTTTAAAATTAATAACGGTACCCTTCATTTATCCCACTATCACACACAAAGATCCCACTATCACACCCACGAACTCAGAAGCATAACTATTTCTGAAAACTTTACAAAACCCTTCCATAAGCATTTTCGTTTAACTTCTTCTCAAAGTTCATTACACTTCTAACACTGCAAAGCAAAAAAACAAACATTTAAGAGTATTTCTTCAAAAGGTATGATTTCTATTTTATTTATTTTTTGTTAAACTTATAGTTAAGAACCTTATTCTGATGATGAATGAACCAGACCGATAATTTTAATACAAAAAGTATTATATATCAATGTACAATAAATATCATTACATGCACGAATAAAAAAGTTCAATGTCATTTAATAAAAAAGATTAATGGGATTCTTGAACTTTGTGTAAATTGTAAAAACGATGGGATTTTTTTGGTAAAAAAATGATGGGATAAATTTGATTGAAACAATATCGGGTTTTTGTTTATCTGTCATAAATGAATTGAACAGAATTTACTGATACATTAATTTTAATTTGTTTTGTTTCATTAAATAGTGATGGGATTTATGCTAACAAGTTGTAAAATGATGGGATTTATGTTAACAAGTTGTAAATTGATGAGATTAAGACCGATTTTTAGTTTTGCAGAAAATGGGGCGCGAGTTTCGTTCAACATTAGATGGACTATTCCAAGTTTTGAAGAACAACAATGTAACTGATAGACATATCAATGCTTGTCATCAAATACCTTTTTTCTCACTGATAAAAGGATTATATAAAATGAAGAATGAGCTAAAACATATTAAGAAAGATAACACAGCTACAGAAGCATTGATAAGGTCTTATAGCAGTAAAAAAAAAGGATTCATAGTGGCAGGGAAAACAATACCACTATCAAATGAAGACATAAAAATTATAATGGGTGTTCGTGGAGGAGACATACCTATACCATCAAGGAAAAGGGATGATGCTATGAGGTCTGAATTATACAGATTACAGTTCCCAGTAACAAGTAATTCAACTGATAAGCTAAAAATATCAGATCTTAAAGCACGAATTGAAGTAATAGCAGGTGCAGAACAAACAGAAGAAAATTTGGTTATATTTGCAAAACTAGTATGCATGTATGGATTAGCGACAATTTTCTTCCCCTACAATTCACATCATGTAGATTGGTGGATTATTCCCATTTCTGAAGATCTTGAACATATTAATATGTTTGATTGGAAATCAAGCATTCGTGATGAATTATTAAGCTCTATAGATAACGGAATAACAACCCGTGTGAGAGGACCTACATGCATGCTAGCAGTAAGTATAATCTAATTCTTTTCTTGAATATAAAACATATAAGTTATTTATCTTAATTAATAACAAATTCTATTGTGGGAATATAGCCTTTCTTCTTTGAGCATGTTAAAGGTTATCTAGATGAAGATGAACATAAACGTTTCCCAAGGATACTGAAATGGATAGACATGACAATATCTCAGACTTTTATTCTACAGGCTTTGGAAGTAAATGTAAGTTATTTTGGAATGTGTTTAAATAGAATTGATAACATAATGATTTTTGATTAATTATTGAAGGTTTCTACTAATAAATTGCAAATTCTTGACAACGAAGAAAGATTTTTTAACACAACTGTTGAGGAAGATAATGTGTTAGAAGACGAGGAGAACCAGGAGGAGGTACATGATGAAGAGGATCAAACTCAAAAAATTCATGATGAAATAAAGGAAGATAAAAATATAGACACTAAAAGGTATAATGATTTTATTACTACAATACTTTCAATAACAAAATATATTAGTTCGATTAATCACATTGTAATACAATAAAAAATTTGTTTTTGCACACAGTGAGGATGAGAATGAAACCAAGCTGAAACAAATAATAGATGAAATTGCAATCTTGGAAGCTGATATTATTTCAAGAGATGAGAAGATAAGTATACTTGAAGATAAGCGTGAAGAATTAAGAAAATTTGCTAAAGTATCAGAAGAGTTAAAAAAAAAAAAGGAAGAAGCTGATAATGGGAGAAAACGATATCTGGAAATGTACACAAATCAAAACACTAACAAAATACGTGTCAAAAGAAGAATTGAAGAACAAAATGAACAAATTAAAGTTCTAAACGATAATTTTTACACACTTGAAAATCAGTATGATGAATTTGGAACTGTTGAGCTAGAGAAAACTATTACTTCCATGGAAAACGAAATAAAAGAAGATCAAGATGTTATACAAGAACTTGCCTACGGGAGAGAAGTGCTTATTGAACAAAACAGGGCTTCTGAAGAATCTATTGAAGAATTTAAACAGGCAAATAAAGATATTATGATACAATTGGATAAGTCACATGAAGAATTAAGCTCTATGTATCAATTTGTGGATCCTATTCAAGTTGTGGAGTCTAGTGAAGGTCAACGAAGAAGAAAAATGATGGTTCAAAAAAAGAAACAGAAAAAAAAGATAGCAGACAATTGAATTTGAAAAAATTGTAGAATTTGGTTTAATATTGTAACTGATTTATTTATTTACTTTCCTATTTGAATGAATAGTTTTAGTCGAATAGTTAACGTATTTATTGTTATGACTAGACTATTATTTGTTGATCAATATGAATTCATGGGACTTATTACAAGAACATCTATAGTAATGGACAACATTGAGGGTGATCGTACTAAATTGGGGTGATTGGAAATAATCGATGGTAATGTGTAAGTTATTGATGTCGATATCACTCAAATAGGTGATGGGACTCGATTCGGATGATGGGAACATACATGGATGATGGGAAATAATTGTTGAGTATGGGACTTATTGTGTTTATGGGACTTGAGTAGGATGTAATGGGACTCAATTAAAAATCCCATCAACACAAAGACATCAAATACACATATATATCCCATCAAAAAAAAAAATCCCATCACGGATATAAACATCCCATCAATACATTACATCAAAAAATCTAACCAAAAACACATATAAATCCCATCGATGGGACTCATTGTGTTGATGGGACTTGAATATGATGTAATGGGACTCAATTAGGCGGATGGGACATGAATCAAGTGTTTAAGTCCCATCGATGTTGATGGGACTAATTTCGAGTGATGGGAAATCGTTAGTTGGTTGGGGTCAACCAATGATGATGGGAACAACTAAGAGTGATGGGAGTTAAAATGTTGGTGATGGGAATCAATTGGGATGATGAGGATCATTGTACACGGATCTAAAACATCCCATCAATACAGTACATAAAAAAATCTAACCAAAATACACATATAAATCCCATCGATGGGACTTATTGTGTTGATGGGGCTTGAGTATGATGTAATGGGACTCAAGTGTTTAAGTGCCATCGATGTTGATGGGACTAAATTCAAGTGATGGGAAATCGTCAGTTGGTTGGGGCCACCCAATGATGATGGGAACAACTAAAAAGTGATGGGAGTTATGAAATATTATCATTCAACTTGTTAATTCAACTTATTAATTTTTCTAATACAATTAGGGTATTAGAAAAAAATGGGATTCAAGTGGGAGTGATGGGACTTATCCATTGGGGTGATGGGATTCAAGTGGGAATGATGGGACTTATCAATTGGGATTATAGGATTCAAGTGGGAATGATGGGATTTGTCCTCTTGATGGGATTTACATGTATTTTACAGGACAATCAAAAATAACACTGGATGAATAAGACTCATATATACACAAACAAAAACAAAACGTGGATAAGTAATCATTATGCAAAGTGGAAGAGTAATCGTTATTGTAATTGTTACATAAAAGTAATATTGAGAAGAAAAAAATGTAAAAACATGTTAATTGTTTATCCATAGAAAATTATTCAAACTATTATACCAAGGCAACTGTGCAAGTTGCCTTGTTATGATATGCAGGTTGCTTGCATCGACCACACATTCTCTTTTTCCGACTATATTCAACTCCGGAAGGCATACGGTTTTTCTTTGGCCTGCCGGGCATCTTCTTGTACTTGGGGGGAAGAACAATAATCTCAGCAGAATCGAGATCGGCATCTTGAAAAGTTGAAAGAGATGGAATACTTAAAGAATAAGTCTCGCGATACTTTGAAGCATGGTAGTATTGATCAACATATGTGTACTTAATAGATTTCCGAGATTTTTCCAATGCACAAACAACGTGAACACAAGGGAAACCGGTAATTTGCCAACTGTAGCAAGAACATGTCCGGGCTTCTAAATCAACAGTCATGATGGGATTACTTTGAACTTGGAAAACATGATTGCTACACTGTTTCACTACCCACGAACGACAATACTTAAAATTATTAGCATATCTAATATGTGACATGGAAGAGAGAGTAGATTTGCAAGCTTCTGCTTTAACCAAGCGATCATACATCTGAACCATCAACATATTACGTATACTATCAATTAACTCTGTAACGGGTAACTCGCGACGTGACTTAATCTGATTATTAAAAGACTCTGCAGCATTTGAAGTCATTTCACCGTATCGTTTCCCTTTGAAAAAAGCATCAGAAAACTGCTCTTTAGGCAAATTACCCAAAAACTCTTCTGCTTTCTCCTTTCCTGCCTTCAAAAAAGCTGCAACACAAGCATTATACTCTGTTTCATTAACAGCATAGGCAATATCATCAAGATACGATGCCATGCTTTTAGCAAATCCAGAACCACCTTTGCACTTGAGTCTAAGGTTTTTTTTTAGATGGACCATGCAAAAAGCATGATGTGAATTAGGAAATACAGTACGTAATGCTAGCGCAATTCCAGGATGGCGATCAGATACAAAAGTTATCTCTCTATCAGAAACATGTGGATAGAGGAAATTCAAAAACTGAGTCCAAGTATCACCATCTTCCGTGCGTACAATTGAAAACGCAACAGGAAAAAGTCCTGCAAAATATAAAAAAGTATTAACTTTGAAATCAAAAACATAATGATAAAAAAAATCGAATGACAAAAGAGTTTAAAATAATAAGGGTGATGGGAATAATAAGGGGGATGCAAATGATCTGTGTGATGGGAGTACACCAGTAAATGGGACTCAAAAAACGGTGATGGGACTCAAAATTACGGGAGATGGTACTTAATTTACTGTGATGGGAGTTGATTACTGTGATGGGACTCGATTATTGTGATGGGGCTCGATTACTGTGATGGGACTAAATTGAAGTTGTGGGACTAATCAGTTGATGTGACTCGATTACTGTGATGGGAAAACATACCGCTATTAGCATCTTTTGCAGTAGCAATGAGTAATACTCCCTTATACTTGTTCTTGAGAAATGTTCCATCAATAAAGAGCAAAGGCCGACATGAACGAAAACCAGCAAGGCATGCACCAAATGCCACATTACAACTCTCAAAAGTTCGTGTTATAGGATCAACTTGTAACGAAACTTGGGAAGAAGGATCAGCAGCTTTTAATTTGTCAAAATATGGACTAATTCGATTGTATGATAGACCAACATCTCCATAAAGACATTTTCTGGCTTTTGTAACTGCAGTATATGCTACTTTATATGATATATCAAAACCATATGAATCTTTTAGACGGACTACAATATCCGTAGGTTTTGTAGCCGGCTTACTCCTAATCTCATCCATTATTACTTCCATAACAACATCAGAAGTGAGACGGTCAGAAGTCATAGATTGATCAGGTGGCCCACAAGTATGTTCTTTAACAAAAGATCGGACATGAAGCTTTGTCTTCGAAATATCAGACACAACATAAACATACCACTTACAATCTTTTGATTTTCTATTCTTGCAATAAGCACTTGCTTTAGAAGAACTATTGTGCACAAATTCAAAATCATAACCAGATTCACATGCATACTTACCAAGACAAAATCTGAATTCATTAATACCACCATAATAAAAATCACCAATCGACTTCAAACACTTATCCCAGTCAGCACTTAATAGTACCTTCTCATTACGTTTATGACGCATTTGATCAGTATCACGACGTACATTGTCAACACCTTCATCAGTAACTTGAGAATTCTGACTAATTAATTCATGTGTTGTACGTGAAGAACAAGTAGCAGTTGTATATGTAGAACAAGTCCCAGAATCTCCAGAAGTAGGAGCAGATGATGGGATTATTCGAGGAATTACATCAATAATGACATTGGGTGGAGGAATTTCATCATTGCGATTAACCAACCACTTTATAGTATTATAATCCATATCATTAACCATTACACATCCCTGTTGTGTACCATAAGAATACTGATATTCAACAAAAGCATCTTTTAAAACAGGCCAACGCTGATTACAGTAACTCTTGATCGAATCAAAAGAATCAATGAATTGTAATGGGCAAAAAGAATTATTTGGTGAATTTCTAAACTCAACAAGAACTTGAGACTCCATAACCAAGAACCTGAAAAAGGGAAAAAGATATAATTCACATCAAAAACACATATAAATCCCATCGTGGATATAAAAATCCCATCAACACACAAGACACCAAAAAATCCAAACAAATACACATATAAATCCCATCAAAAACATCTAAATCCCATCGCGGATATAACTACCATAAAAACATATAGAAATCCCATCAAAAACATATAAATCCCATCGCAGATATAAAATCCCATCACCCAAAAAACATCAAAAAATCCAATCAAATAAACATATACTTCCATCAAAACACATATAAATCCCATCGCGGATATAGAAATCCCATCAACACACAAGACATCAAAAAATCGAAACAAATACAAAATAAATCCCATCAAAAACATATAAATCCCATCGCGGATATAAAAATCCCATCAACACAAAAGACATCAAAAAAACCAAACAAATAAACATATAATTCCCATCACAACATATAAATCCCATCGCGGATATAAAAATCCCATCAACACACAAGACATCAAAAATCCAAAGAAATACACATGTAAAATCCCCTCAAAAACATATAAATCCCATCATGGATATAAAAACATCCCATCACACACAAAGACATCAAAAAATCTAAACAAATGAACATATAAATCACATCAAAAACATATATTATAGTCCAAGATTTGTTTATAGTAAATTGCTCTAAAGGTCCCAATATTATGCAAAAGCTGCACTCCAAGTACCTAAATTATGAAAAAAACTGAAAAAAGTTCAATACAGTTCCTATATAAATCAAAAAATTCATTGAAGATTCCTATATTATGCATTAAACATTATTATCGAGCAAACAAAAACAACTATATACTACAGAAAAATACTCTAAAAATCCAAATTTTATGCAAAATCTGCAATATAGTCCTTAAATTAAGAAAAAACAGCAAAAAATCACTACAGTTCCTATATAATTAAGAATGAAAGAACGAAAATTGGAAAACAATCAAAAACACTGTAAAACTAAAAAAATACCTTAATCGTAGATAAACAAGAAGAATAACACGATTTTGTTGAAGAGAACTCTAATACTTGAGTAGAACGAAGAAATCAAACTGCAATTTAATCCAAAAATGGAGAGAAGAACCGTGGAGTGAGAAAGAACAAATCGGCCATGAATATGAAGTAAACGCAATTCTATGTCGTCGTTCGTGATTGATAGAGAGAGAACAACAATCTTAGTGCGTGATCAATAGAGAAGAAACAGAGGAAGAGAGAGAAAGCTCTATCGTGTAGATAGAGAGAGACAGAGGAAGAGAGAGAAAGAAAAAAGGAAATGAAATAAGATTTTATAATAATTAGGGTATATATATTAAGTAATTGTAGTATAAAAGGTAAGTAAGGGTATTATAGTCATATAGGCTATTAAATAATTAAGTTCATGATTTTATTGGGCAGATTTTTTTGTGTTGATTCTTTGGGGCATTAAAAATTATTAGTTTGATTTTTTGGGTCATTATCCCTATTTAATAATCTATTTTATAAAAAAATGCCTAATAAAATAAATATTTATTGAAAACATCCCTTTTATATTTTCTATACCTTTACTATCCTTATTATTAAATATATTATTTTATTTTAATATAGTATTAATTTTTAAATATTAAACAAATAATAGGTACTTCTTTCTCCACCTCCACCATCACTACCATAACCACCACCACAACCCCCATGTATGTAACCACCACTACATCCACCACAACCATCACCACCTCCACCACCACCTACTACTACTAATTCCATCGCATGCACTCGTCCGTGAATTTTTTTTTTTAAAATCGTCATAACTATTTCAAAAAAAAATCAGAAAATTAAAAAAATTGTATTTTTTAATAAAGCAAATTAATATTTATGTCTATAAATTTTTTTGATTTTTTTTGAATTTTTTTGATTTTTTTTTTCCGCAGACACGGATTTTCATGTTTTAAACATGGAATTCCATGTTATAAACATGAAATTCCATGTTTTAAACCGTGAAATAAACATGAAATTCCATGTTTAAAACATGTAATTTCGTGTCTGCGAAAAAAAAAATCAAAAAATTCAGAAAATTCCGAAAAAAATCATAGACGTAAATATTAATTTGATTTATCCAAGTATAATTTTTTTTATTTTTTTTGATTTTTTTTGAATTAGTTATGACGATTTTAAAAAAAATTCACGGACGCGCGCGTGTGATTATTGGTTTTTTTCTTATTTTTTAATTGTTAATTATAAGGGTAATTTGGGATGGGGTTGTTTTCAATAAATATTTTTTTTTAGGCACCTTTTTCTAAATAAGTTTTTTAATAGGCATCAATCAACAATTGACTCTTATTTTTTTCAAAAAAAGACATTTAATTTAAAATTTGAAGAATGAAAACGAAGCTTTTATTAATTTGTTACTTTTTGTGTCCAAAAAAAAAATTAATTTGTTACTTTTTGCACAGCTAATAACAAACAATCCACCAACATTTTTTGACAAAAAAAAACAATCCACCTTATTTCAAGTTCAAAGAAAAAAGAAAAAGTATTAAATAATATGGCCACGCTATTCTTTTACAAATAAAGAGATAATATTTAACGGCGGTTTAGCTCAACTTGTCTGGATCATGTTGTTTTTTAGCATTTAAAGGAAAGTACACAAAAATGTAATGTTGCAAGAAAAAAAAGATAATGTTATGAAAATTGATAATTTCACACTATTCATGAACTCTTTTAGCATAAGTAACCGTAATTTGGGTTTGGTATTAATGATAAGGATAAATTATATGAGGATGATTTACAAACCATAGTAAAAGAGAATAACACTCCTCTCCATCATCTTGGATTTTGTGTTTAAGCAGGTCATGACAACTGTCTTGACCGAGAGAACTGAAGATTCGAAGTTCTCAATTCTCATCTTTTAATCGAGTGTTGGGTAATTCAAGAGATATGGATGTAAAGATGATTAATGGTGCATTGGAGAAGACTATGGGTGTGGATCTAGTGGCTATGGAGGAAGGGGAGAACTCTTTTCTAGCTAAAGTTTAGGAACAACTCAATGAACACCAAGTGTTTGTGAAAAAACTTGAAAGAAGAAACTCACTAGATGGAATGCAAATTGCTCCACTGGCTTGTTGGAATATGGCTAGTCTTGATTATATGCTTTACACATCTAAGAACGTGATCAATTTAGCGCATGAAAGGACCACCCAAGAACCCGTGATCATGATCAGGGACTTGTTTGCCAATGTTGTAAGTCTGGGTATGGCATGAGATGATGATCTGGGGTGAAAAGGATGAATATAAGAGTGTACTTCTAAACAAAAAGAAAGTTTCGGTAGGAACGTAGTTTGAATTTTTCAAGCCTATTGAAAGGCAACCATTGCAACTTTTCAAAAGTGATGTGTTGATCATAAAATAAGCTTTCAAATTTTCACTTAGGGGATATATCGCCAGAAAAAGAATTTTGGATATGGTTGATATTAGGAGAATTGTTAAAAATTGGAATGTGGGGTGTAAAGTTAGAAAACATCCTAGTGGATGGCATATCTTCAAATTTGAAAAGGATGAGGATCAGAGGTTCATACTTTTTAAAGCTCCATACTCATCTTATGGAAAAATGATTCTTCTTGCCGAAATTTCCGAGTTCTTCAACTTTGGAAATTATGAGAAAACTAAGGTACCTATGTGGAACATTATCAAAAAACTCCCGGAGCAATGGTGAGCGAGGATATATGTTATGTGCGTATTCTCATAGAGTTGGATGTGAATAAAATACGAAAGGAGGTGGTTGAGTTAAAATCACTTAATGGTATTGTGTATTATATAAAAGTTGAATATAAAAATCTACCGATTTGTTTCCTCAAGTATAAAACTATTGGTCTTCTGAGATAAATTGCTTCTATGAGAATTAAATGGAACGAAGAAATGTAAAGGGGAATGATAGGCTGCAATGTGGTGTAAGAAAAAACTTGGTATTGTTCAATATAACTCCCACTTGATCGGCAACAAGCTGCTAAACAAAGCAATTACAACTATAGTGAAAACAAAAGTTGTAAAATAGTAGCACCTGGAATTAAACCTCCATAATACTGGCTTGGGAACAAAAAGACTAAGACACCAATATGATAAATCAAAACTGCAGCAGCTGCTTGAAGACAGGGAGCAGTGCCACCACCTTCTGTCGGAGACGAGTGTTGTAGGCGAGCAGAGGAAAAATCTACCAGAATTACCACGCAACAGAAATTATGCAGATTAGCTAACAAAGGTTCGGGAAAAGAGCATATGGAAGAAAGCTTGTAAAATTAGGGTGTTAATTTTGCTCGAAAAATGGATAAGAGGTAAAGTTATCATAGGGAATGGTTCTGAGGATGAAGCTCCATTTATTGTGGTGGTTAGTAAATGTACAAAGAATGGAAGTGAGTGGTAAAAGGAAACTTTTAGAGAGGTGGGAAAGAGAACGCATTAAGAGAAGTTTTTGAAGTGTCAAAGTCGCAAACTTTGATAGCGCAAACAACGCGAGGCCCTGATGTCTCCCTATTTGTGATGATTTAATATTAAGTGGAGACATCATTTTTAGTGTTTTAGGAAGTCATTCAGTCGATTTTCACATGATATATTGCACTTTCCTATTTTTTGTCTTGATTTAATGATTTATTATTTTTAGAGCGTATTTGTTTTAATTATTTATTTAGTGTGAAGCTTTAAAGATATATATGGAGATTAATTAGATTCCAAGTCAATTCTAAGATATAAAGGAAAAAAGATATACATGGAAATTGGAGAAAAGAAAGGAAAAGCTAAGATATGGAAATATAAAGTTGCCAAATAAATCTGAATTCCAGCACCCACGACCATAGAAGTGCTCATAACTCAAGATTGGCTAGGAATTTGGAAGAATGTTCTGAATCAAAGTTATAAAGCTTTCCGAGACGATCAGTTTCGAATACTGGAACGCGTCAAACAGATAAGTATTGAAGGAGTTACGGTCAAAACAAAACAGCGGCAGATTATTACCTTTTCTATATTTTAGGGTTACGAATTTGAGTTGGGCTAGGAGTCCAATACTTATCTTCTACTCCAAGAAAACGAATTAGGTCTTCCTAAACACCTATAAATACACCCTTAAACCATTGTAAACATGTCCTTGCTCAGTGCCAAGTATAGGCTTAGTCCTTGCTTGTATTTTCTCAGTTTTAGATATTAACTTAGTCCTTTAATTTAATATTAAGCTTTAGTATCAAGCTATTCATTCAAGAAGCAAGCTGGCCTGTAGAGGAAGACATGAAGCACGAAGTTGGAGAGTGACAAACTCCTCTTCTATATCTCTCATTCTCTATATTTAGGGTAATTAGCCTTTGATTTGTGGCTTCACCATACTTCTAAGTTTTTATTCTGTAAGTTTTACTCTTAATTATTGGGCTATTATTTTGTCTACGTTCATTAATACTATTTGTTATTTTAATTGATTTGAGTTTGGTGTATATTGTTATTATGTGTTTTGACTTATTGTTTCAGCCCTAGATTTGGCCAATCTTAGGACTATTCTTAGTTATTGACAGCACCACATAATCGTCTAGTAGTGACCCTATGTAGATAGCCATAAAGGTTTAATTTAACCACCAATTATTACTCAAGGTTTCTTTACCCAAGATCCTAGTAGTGGATAGGTTGCTCCTAAGTCCATCCTGATGGGGGTTAGGTAGAATTTAGAATCCCGGTTAATATATGATTCTCAATTCACCATAAGATTAGAATAACTTAGTAATAGACTCATATTAGTGATCCTAATCTATCTGACTTACATTCATATTTATTTATCTGCATTCTTATTTATTATTTCTCATTAGATAGTTATTCATATTATTAATTTTTTATATAAAACATATAAATTCGTCTACGCTTATTTAATATAAGTAGATCTAACGGATTAAATCCTTGCGAACGAACTTGACTTATCATTAAAACTTGCCAACGATCTGTAATACTTGCAGTGAGTTTCTCGTGGTAGACAAGGTTGTGTGTCCTTTATTATTATCTTATTTATCTGTTTATTTATCACACCTTTGCCCCCACCAGGCCCCCTAAAAATCTCTAATGATTATTAAGACATGGAATACAAGAGGATTTGGCTCACCCGATTAGAGGCGAGTGGTTGTGAACCTTATTAGACAAAAAATATTGATATGCTTGGGATTTTGGAGACGAAATTACTCGGCTACGTGTGGAAGAGTTTTTCGCCAATGCTTTGTGGGTGAAAAAATATGGAAAAATTTGATTTGATTATTCATGAAAGAATTTTACTTGTTTGGGATTCGATTAAAGTGGAAGTAGATGTAATATTTATTGCACTCCAAGCTATTCATTGTAAATTTGTATGTAAGGTAACCTCTTTGAGCCTTAATTATTCTTTCATTTACGATTAAATAACAAGATTGAGAGAAGATATTTGTGGGGAACCTAGTTGAGCATGTGACTACTTTTTATGCACCTCAGATCCTTGTGGGAGACTTTAATAAATCTTGGCTCACAATCAGAGAAAGTATGGACATGCAATTACTATGTGAGAATATATTGAGTTTGTGGGTTGTTGCAACACACTGGGCTTAAACTCAAGCTCTGTGTGATTAGTGGATGGGTAGTGCGAAGAGGCCAAAATCCCACTCTAAATTATCCAAATTATACCAAACCGTACCTTAAGCCTACGGTACACCTTAAGACCTTGAGATTTCTAGTTATGTGGTTTAGTAATGATTTAACAGATAGAGAGTAGTTGAGTGGACCAGTAGACACCATGGGAGGACCGAGGAATAATCTATAACCAACGTTTTAAATTCAGTTAAAACGATCTCTTCTTGCACTGTGAAACTAATTGTTCTTGAAGTTATCATTGTGTTAATTATTTGATTGATAAGTATATTTGTAAATTAATTCTTATGCATTACTTCATGAAACTTGTTTAGGTATTGTTTTGGGATCGTTCTCTATGTTCTATTCTTTGATGACTAGTTGGACCTGGGCCCCTAGTTTAGTTTAAATTTTGTCGTGACGACAAAACTTGGAGTGTTGGGTCATGATGTCTCATGTTTTGTAATAGATGTATAGGGTCTCGAGAGATATTTTTTTTGGGGGGGGGGATTACTGGACTTATTGGAGGGATTATTTTACTACAATTTGACATATTTTGATTTCTTGTCTAGTTTCCTATATTTTGCTACGTTTGGATCTTTTGACCGTTAATTGTATGTTAAGTGTGAAGATATTAGGTACATGGATAATACGAGACCCTATATTATGATAATAAGTCAAGAAGTTAAGGCAAACCCCAAGTCACGATGTGAAAAGAGAAAAAAGCCATTTTGGAAGATCACAAGCGTTTATTGACAAAAGTTTGAAGTCGAGAGTCACCACGCATATTCGGCTAGGATTCTGAGTGAACCCTTGGGTTTCATGATAGCACTTGAAGTTAGGAGCACGTTAGAGGTGATCTTTCACAATTTGGAGTTAATATGACAGAGTTAATGCTATTGCTTCTACGGTGGCTCAAACCATTCCGGTTTTAGTGAAACCGTATTTGGGTTGACTTTAGCCACTTAAATGGGGACCACACTTACCAAAAACGTTTTGGTACTTAATTATATCACAATTTTTGAATTGTAAATAAAGGTTATACGTTTGGGGAAGTTTGTACAGGCCTTGAGAAGAGAAGGAAGAAGAAGAAGCCTTGCTACACCATTCCACCTCTACTTTTCATCTGTTTTCGTCAATCGTTAGTTTAATTTTCATCTCTTTCCATTCTAAACATGAGTATAGTACTTTTGATCATTTTTTTTACTATTTTTATTATGAACTAATTCTTCTTATAGCTTGAGAACCGCATTATGTATGAACCTTAGTTTTTGTTTATGATCATTTATTGCATTTTGGGATTAATATATTGAGATGAATTGAGTTTTTATGCTATGATTATGTGTTAGACCATTTAAATTCATCCCCTAACCTGGCTAAGTAGAGGGTTGACCTTAGTAATTAGGACGTTCGCCCGGAAGAGGGGGTCCGGTGACAGAAAACAACACATAAGCATCTGGTGTTTGTTCGTGAACCGGGAGGTCTTGACTAACCGGGTAGTCATTAGGGTAAGAACAAAACATATAGTCCCTCCGTTTCAAAATGTTTGTCCACTTACTAAAAATTTTGTTTCAAAATGTTTGTCCTTTTAGTATTTCAAGACACTTTTTTCCAATATTTTCCATTACTACCCTTATTAAAAAATTAAAATTTATATTTCCAATACACATTTAAGATATCAAGACACTTTATGAAGGGAGATTTTTAAATGGGGATTGTAATTATTACATTTCTTAATATGTGTGAAAAGGAAAGTGGACAAACATTTTAAAACGTAGGGATTAAATATTAGGCACCAATTTATTTGTGATCATACTTAAAAGAGTAAAATTGTGTTAGAGTTTGTAAATCCTGCTAACCACACTAGTCGATATCTTTACTAAACCCATTCATAAGATCAATTTGAGGTTTTTCATTGTGAAATTGGTATTATTGTAATATAATTGCTTACTTTCATTACTTATTGTCTTGATTATTACTCATGTATAACTCTTTTTTATGAAGATAAAATGGTGAAGATATATACCATTATTATAGAGTTTTTCTCAAGAATGATAAGTTGGTAAGCCTATGATTATTAATTTTATGTGTCTCTATGAGCACGATTTAATTATCATTATATATATGCATTATGTGAGGGAGAATCATGCCTAATGAAGACTCCATCTGTGGTTCAATTCAAAAACCATTACAAAATTATGATAGTTAAATTATTAAGATTCATGCACAATGTGAGGAAGAGTCATGCCTAATGAAGACTCCTTTTGTGTTGCATAACTTTTCATTATGTATAGTATATTAGTTCATAATTTGTCTATATCAAAAAGGTGGAGAATGTTGGCAAAAACCTATTTTTTATATGTTTAAATGAGTTTTAATGCTAAAAATTAGCTTTGTTTAATAACCCAATTTGGAGTCAACTACATATCTATGTAAAATTATATTTTAAACACATCTTATGTAGAAATGTTTTCATCTAAATAGTTTAACACCAGAAAAAACATACATCTATTTTTCACACTTTTTACTCATGTTTTGTACCATGACTTTTTTATGTGTTAAGAATTTTGAAATGTCCTAAACTACAAACATTCTTAGAATTTTATTAATAATATTTCTTGTGTATAAAGTTTTTCTAATTGGACAATATTGAAAAATCTTTAAAATGCCAAAAATAGAATGCACATGGAGACCCATCCATACCAGAACTGGGTTCCCATTTTTAACTGGTACTCGACACTGTAAGACCAAGATCCTATTTATATTAAATATGAACATTATATTTATGAATTTGGATAGCACTGAATGATCGACGAAAATAAAGTACAATTAAGCCAAACCGGGTACCCGTTCTCACTACAATCAGATTTATGATGTCGTTCTACCCTAGTTCTTATTAAGAATTCTTTGGTGTCTTTAAGGCTATAAATACAAAGATCAAGTGAACATACAATACATTGATCATCCTCAACTACCATCAACTTCAAGCATTATCGCAAGAACTCTTAATCATTGATTTCTTCAAGTTACTATCTTAAATTCAAGGCTTGATATACTTCATTGTAATATTCACTTATTATGAGTATTAAAATTTCTTTGTAAAGACAAAACAATTTCTATATTACTATTTATCTAGATTAGGACTTGGGTTCCATTAGAATCAAGAGAAGAGGGCTTTAATCTCCATGGCTTCCGTTGGAAGTGGTTTCTGGTGTTGGTGATTGTACAAAAGGAATTAGCTCGTGGTGTCCGAGTTTTAGTTGTGATTTAGCCGAAGAAAAATTTCATTGTACTAGGTTTATATATCACCTTTAAGAGATACCAAAACTTAGTGAAAATGTTTGAAATTCCTAAGGTGTAACCTTAACTAGTGGATGTAGGCTTTACCGAGGATGAAACACTTCAAAATCTTGGGTAAATATCTAACCTTACTCTCTTTACTTTAAGTGGTGATTGGTGGTCCTTTGTGTGTTCTAAAATAAATGCAATAAGAAAAGAGAACCATAACCGCAAGTGTGCGGTTGTCCCAAGTAATAATAGTGATAAAACAGATTCGGTCTCAGGGACGGATTGGTTGACTCTAATGCTTATCAGATAGTGGTTAATTGCACGTGAAGCAGGTAAATGATTTTAAGATTGGTTGTTTGTTTTTCTAATAACTAAGACAAATAATGAAAAGACTAAATTAATGCAAATATAAAGCTAGACGCAAGTAAAAAATAACTGGACGCAAGATATGAGAGGTAGTACTCGAGCAACGCTAGGGTTGAACCTAAATCTAATCATTCCATGTATTGTTTAAGGGATGAATTCGGTAATTAATATTGGTCGGGATTCAATTATCTCCTTACCCCCATCAGGGTGGACTAAGGAGCTCTTCTCAGGTGCTACAAACTCCGTCAGGATGAATATAGTCCACCTTCGAATGATTAAAGTCTAATTACCCAATTGGACGTAGGATTAATTAAGCCTGTCAAGGTCAAATAATTTCTATCCTACATTCGTTAATTAGTTCCGTACCTAGACCCCCCGTCAAGGTGATCCAATTTCCACTAATTGGATTAGCCTAAGTACTAGGTCCTAATATTGCTTAGCTACTTCAATAAAAGTCAATAAGTGTAAATTAAAGAAAAATATTAAATACCCAATTCGATTTCAATTAAATTAATCCCAAATTCAAAGACATAGAATGGAAAAGATTGGGGTTCAACCCATTACGCGTTCTCAAGTACTAAATAAAATTAGCTCATAATCGTAAAAACTAAGCAAATAAATTGAAAGGAATTCATAATTGTTTTATAGAATTAGAAATAAAAAACCTAATTAGGAAGTTGATTCGGCTGCGAAGTGGAGATATAGACATTCTCCATCTCTTGGCTTCTTCTTTTCCCTGCTTCTGCTTCTCTACTTCTTGTCTGACTTTGTGAATAATGAATTGTGTGAAAAGTAGAAGTCAAAAAACTTATTTATACTCTAAAAATCGGACTTGGACCTTAGGCTTATGTTTAAGTGAAATAATAAAGGCCCAAGTCCATTATCTTAGCCCAAAATCATGTAACTGCTGCACCACCTCCACTAAATCAGCTCTATCTGGTTCGTTTCAACTCGAATTGACCCCATTCCATTTGCTAAAGTTCTGTAACTCAATGGGGCACAATTTCTCTTCAAAGGTCAGCAGCTAAATCTACTCTTAGTTTACTAGTCTCTGATTTTTTGATAAATCGTCTCAACGAGTTTTTTTGTTACGAATGAGGTCAAAAGACCGGGAAGCAAGCTTCCTTACAATTTATTGATTATCTAAAATCGCTCTTGGTACGGCCCAGCCATACATATCTCTCGCTAAAAGTTGCCATAAGTCATTAGATGGGTCCGTGTAGTGAACTGGTTCCTCCTTGCTTTCCGCTCCAAATTTAGCTAACCAATCCACACATCTATTAGTTTCATGATACCACCATACCAATTCATATTTCTCTCTAATAGCTAGCACGTCTCTACATGCATTAATGATATTATTCGAAGATTCCCTTTAGTTCACACCGCCCTTCACTAGCGCGTGCAACTCACTCGAGTCAACTTCGATAATTAGGGATCGAAACCCACGATCTACCACCATACACAAGCCAAACTTATATTATCTTCATAAAAGTTTAAAATTAGTAGTAATCTTGATTAGTTTCCTATTCCCCTCCTTGAAAGCTTACATAGTCCCACTATTAATTGTAATAATAATAATAATAACAACAATAATAACAATAACAATAATAACAACAATAACAACAATATTGATAAGGATATGACGTCATCTTTGTTTAATGATGACATCACATGGAAAGATTTATCAAGTGGATAATATTTTCTGATTTATAATAAGCCTTACGTATATCCACTGAAGTTTGCCTAGGGCTTGGGCTAATATAGTTTCAGACTATGTTTAAACCTTAAACATGCAGTTATTGTATGGATAACCCTACAAGAAAAGTTATAAACTAAAGTTTGTATAGTCTGCACGGAAATGAACATGCTTTATGGTATGTGTGGTGCGGATCCCTAATTAACAAACACCTATCCTTTGAATATAGAGTTTCAAGTGAGGGTCAGAGGGATGCTCGAAAATGACTTGACATTACTAGAGATCCGAGTACAATTTTGAATTCTCTTAAATGACTTAAGAAGATGAAAGATGGTAAAGCGTGGAGAAAAAAAACAAAACCAATTGTTTTTACAACAATCGTGTACTTCATATGGCGAGCGGGAAATAAGCTAGCTATTGTGAGTGTCATCACATCTCATGAAGGGATACTCAAAGAAATTAAACTTCGTATTGTACCCTTATCTTTCGTTTAGGGATGATATAGTGAATTTATCGATAATATGCATGATAATTCGCACATATATGGCTTGAATAGTAAATTTTAGTTTGTATGGTATATAGGTTTGGTTTAAATTCCCATTTTGGGTCGCTATTTTTTACTAGTTTTTTCTACATTTGATCATATATTTTTCTCCTTCAATTCTAGTCATAAATATTTCATTAATGATTAGTTAAATCAAAGATTAATGACGTATTTCTCTTTCGGTCCTTCTAATTTACTTCTTATTACTCTTCTTATCCATAAAATGTAAGTACTGAGAAAAAATAAAATAATTTGTAAAGAAAATTGAAAAATATAATCTAAGATGTGATCCGAGCAACAAAGGTTGGCATGAAGGATCTGTTTGGAAATGAAGGGGCAACCAATACGCCTAGATTAGAGAACGTACACACTAATAATGTTCCTAGAAGTGACAATGAGTATAAAGCACATGATGTCGAGGTCTTACTAACTTGTGATGACTCTTTTGTCTATTCGGTTGAAAAGTAAGGAGTTGAGACCATTTTGTTTGACAAAGCCACAGGGAGATAGAGGACCGTTACAAAACAAGGTTGGGTGAACTCAGCTGCTGAGGGGGAAGCCTTGGCTGTCCTAGAAGCGGCAAAAACAGGAAAGGACTCGTTGGAACGAAAAACTATTATTTTTTCGAATAACCTTAGGACCATCCAGTGTATTAAGTCACCGTCAGTTGTGCGGTGTACAATAAAGCCGTATGTAATCCGTATTGGTGAGATCATGGAAAAGTATGGGGAAATGAGTTTCAAACATTTTTTCAAACGGTACAATGGTTTGACCGATAAGGCTACACATAGAGGTATGTGGATTGCTAGAGGAAATTTGCACCGGGTCCAAGACCCATTTCGCGAAGCTAGACATCTAGGATTCATTTCTTGTTATTAATTATCTAAGAAAGAATTATGGGAAGAGGCAATTATAATGTAAGGCCTAGAGACATATGGCTTTCTTTTATAAAGCCTGGTGTAACCAAGCTGGTCACAATACACTAGAAAACCAAAAATACCCTTCCTTCCCCCTATAATCAGAGTGAAAACTCACAAAACAAAACATCAAACCCATATAGAATGCTGGAAAACCAAAAACCAACTCCTCTCTCTTCTCTCTTATAAAACAAAACACACATCCATTCCCATCCCTCTTCTCTCTCTCTATACTTCAGACTCTCTCTCACCCCTCACCATAAAGCCGTCGTGCAGAGCCTCCCTAATCCCTTCCCCCTCCCCCTCCCTCTTCCCCTTCCCTCTTCACCATGAGTCTTCTTCACCAGACCCCCATAGAAATCACCTTCCCACCGTGTCTTCTTCACGCACAAGAACCCAACCCCACCAGATTTCACCATCTTTCACACCCATCAAGATCATCTCCGAAGATCGGGTCTCACCTTCCCGCTGAAGCTGTCACAGAGAAGATAACCGTCGTGAAACTGGCCATTCTCCATTCGTGGTCCAGTGTTGCCGCCTCTGCCTCCCCTGTGGACCTTTACCACCAACAACCAAAGTGTGGCCATTCACCCCCTTCTCCACCAGCAACAACCACGAAATGAGGCCAACGGGGCTTCCTTTTTCTTTCTTTTTTCGGTTTTGTGTTCGAATCTGGGTTGCAGAGATTGTTGTGGGTTCGAATCTGTGCAGGGTTCCTTTTCGTTCCTTATGTTGATTTGTTTCCAGATCCATCGAGTGAATGGATTGGTTTTTTAGATTTTTGTTACTGGAAGATACAACCCCTATCTTGTTTTTATGTTTTTGTTTTTGTTCTCCATAGAATTTGAATATATTTCTGTTTGTTCTTTGTTCATGTATTGCGAGTGATGAGAGATTCCGAGTTGTTGTTGTACGGTCATGTATGTTTAAATTGGGTGGTGAAGAGTTTCCTTTTTTGTTTTTGTCCATCTTAGGTACAATCCAAGAATTATGATAAACGAATGGTCATGGGTACAGCCCGTTATTTTGATAAATACCATTGGGGCCGGACCCATGACGCTATGAATGACTTATTAAAAAAGTAATGAAATAATAAAAAAACATAAAAAACACCACGGGTCCGTCCCCGTGAAGGCTTAAATAACGAACATGGGTGCGTACCCATCACAGTGTTATTTAAGAAAATAGCTGTAAAAGCGTTTGTGGGTCCGTACCCACCAATGATAAGGGAATGAAGGTAAAATACAACATAGGTTCGTACTCATCACAAACAAGGGTAAAAATGTAAAAAATTTAACCAAAAAATTAGAAAGTGGCCTTAATAAAAAAAAAAATTAATTTGGCCTTATAATAGTAACTTGTGGGTTTTTTATGCCTTTATTTTGTATTTTAGCTATGGAATGATGAAAAATATAGTCAAGATAATCGGATAAGTTGTACTAAGTACTAGGGTTGAGCAGAATAGTGGTAAATGGTAAACCGACCCGTTAGGGTAATAAAAACCGACCTAAAACAGGGTAAAAATTACCCTAGCTCATTTTATAACATACCTTACCCTTCAATTTTGGGCATGTTAATTTTTTTACCACGGGTTTACCTTCTATACATTACCACACAGGTTGGACCCGTCCAACCCGTATACTGTTCATTTAATATATATATATATATGTGTGTGTATATGGTCAAGACCTGGCCATTTGACACATTTGGCTACTTCGTTCACTGAAATCTTATCCTCGTCTCTTCTTTGAATTTTACCTAATATGTACTTTATTTTGAAGAACAAAAATTCTTTTCATTGAATAGTAGCATTTAAACTTTATTTGGTTTTATATTTTTTATTGTGATTAAATTATGAATTTTACCAAGGGTAAAACCCGGGTAACCCGTTAGTTAGCTCGTCTAAACCCGTGGTAATTTTTATTTTACCATTAACACGGGTTTACCCTCCAACATTTACCACTTTCCAATATTACCCTACCCTTACCCTAGACCCCAACCCGGGTAAACCCGACCCGTGCTCACCCCTACTAAGTACGCATAAGATATCTTTTACATGTTGTTGAGTCGTTGACTCACCTCCCCCGATTTCTGTTTATATTCATCGTATTGTCACTTCAACTGTATTCTTCAACTCAATCATATTCTAATTTCTATCTCTTCACATTTTTTCATACTTTTTTTTTTTAGAACTAGAACGGAAAATGAATTTTCTCAATTGATATCCATTTTCATTGTCGAAAAGATTTGTTTCCATTTCCTGGCTAAAAATACTTTTATCATAACGTTTAACATTGTTTTACATAAATCGACTTATTGTTGCTGGTTATCCACAAAATTAAGAAATAATTAATATAATAAATAAATAAAATGACGATTGAATCGTTGCCGGGAAGCTCAGGATACTTGGACAGGGAGGACATCAGGAAGATAACTTATTTCAGTAACTCATACGTGTTGGGATTGACTGTCATTGCTGGAATTGGTGGTCTCCTCTTCGGTTATGACACAGGTTTATTTCTTCTTCCTTTTATCATTTTTGTTTGTTTGTCTGTTTTTAGATGAGAACAATAGTATAATTTGGATAAATTGCTCTTGTTTGACCATCAAGATAACTACCAGGTGTAGCTCAGACTAGATGAGGGATTTCAATGAAACAACTCTTAAACGGAGTTTCTTTAGAAGCTGATCAGCAGTCAAGATTGTTTGTTTGGGGGTTGGCGGGCAAGGTGGTTCGGGCCAATAAGTTAATTGCACTATAAGCCCCTAAGCTATGCAAAAACTGGGCCTTGTAAGCTTGTATATATAATACATTTTACAATGTAAAATTGAAAAGCTTAGGGAAAGGAATAATATATGGAGTTGTCCCTTGGGAAGGAGATATTTAGATGTAGTGAATGAAATAAGCTAATTATTGTAGATGAGATATGTTTTAACCTAGAGTTTTTTTATATGGTCGCAGGAGTAATATCAGGTGCACTACTATACATAAGAGATGAATTCAAGGAAGTTGATGAAAGCAGTTTCCTTCAGGTATTATGTTGATGTGCTTCACTAAAGAGTGTTTTAGAGTGTGTTAAATTGGTGTATTTTGCAGGGAACAATTGTGAGCATGGCATTAGTTGGTGCAATAATTGGAGCAGCAGCAGGTGGGTGGCTTAATGATTTATACGGACGAAAGAAAGCAACTTTAATGGCTGATGTTGTATTTGTACTCGGAGCAATTGTTATGTCTGCAGCTCCAAATCCATATCTTCTTATATTTGGACGACTCTTGATTGGTTTAGGTGTTGGTGTTGCTTCTGTTACTGCTCCTGTCTATATTGCTGAAGTTTCTCCTTCGGAAATTAGGGGAGGTCTTGTAAGCACAAATGTTCTTATGATTACTGGTGGACAATTTCTCTCCTACTTAGTGAATCTTGGTTTTACACAAGTTCCTGGAACATGGCGTTGGATGCTCGGAGTATCTGGAGTACCCGCAGTTATTCAATTCTGTCTTATGCTATTTATGCCTGAATCTCCACGATGGCTTTACATGAAGGTATGACAAATGTTAATAAATTCTACTTTAATATCTTAGATTTCATGAAATTATTGCAGAAGGATAAAGAGAAAGCAATTGATGTGCTTTCTAAAATTTATGATCCATTGCGGCTTGAAAAAGAGATTGATCAGCTTGCTGTTGCATTAGAGGAAGAACGCCAAAGGAAGATTGCTGTCAGTTACCGAGATGTTTTCACCAAAAAAGAAATCAGACTTGCATTTCTAGCTGGAGCCGGACTTCAGGTTGGTCGAAATATCATCTTTTTGCATTGCTAATAATGAGTCATATATTAAATAGGGTAAATAACTCATTCGGTCCCTTATCTTGGAAAAGTAACATTTTTAATCATTCATATTTGGTGACAACATTAGTATATATCCGGTCCGGTACAGAATATTTTAATCCTTTATTATTTGATTTTTTGACAATGTTAGTCCTTTTTCGCTTTTTCATTATTTTATACAATCACATTAATAATAGAGTCATGCGAATTTAACACCTAATCAAAATGCAAAGGACCAATTTTGTCACGAAATCAAAAGATAAGGGACTAAAATATTATATAATCCATTTGTTACTAAATGTTTGTCCACTTACTAAAAATGTACTTTTTATAACATTGGCCATTTAGAATATCAAGTCGTTTATCCCTTTTTTCCATTATTCACCTATTAGAATGTTATAATTTATGTTTTCCAAAAAACATGTAAATGATCAAGATATGTTATGAAGGGAGAGTTCAATTATTACATTTCTTAATCTGTAAAAGCTAATTGGTCAAACTGGAACAGAGGGAGTATAAAACAAATATTACAATAAGAAAAACCATAAAGAAATTATTTCATATTTATGATCAAATTGAACTTGCAGGCGTTTCAACAATTCACTGGTATCAATACGGTGATGTATTACAGCCCAACAATAGTACAAATGGCTGGGTTCAGCTCCAACCAATTAGCACTTCTTCTATCCCTTGTTGTTGCAGGAATGAATGCTGTTGGTACAATTCTTGGAATTTACCTTATCGATCATTTTGGTCGTCGCAAATTAGCCCTTTGCAGCTTGTTTGGTGTAATTCTCTCTCTTCTTCTCTTAGCCGCTTCTTTTTCCTTAGAATCGTCAGATTCTATAAACAAAGGGATGTACGGTTGGATAGCCGTGTTAGGTTTGGGCCTATACATTGCTTTCTTTTCACCAGGGATGGGGCCTGTACCCTGGACTGTGAACTCAGAGATATACCCAGAATCTTATCGAGGGATTTGCGGAGGTATGTCCGCAACTGTAAATTGGGTATCGAATCTTATAGTAGCACAAAGCTTCCTTTCAATAGCTGAGTTTGCGGGCACTGGTGTAACATTTTTTATACTAGCTGGTATAGCTGTAGTGGCGTTTGTGTTTGTCATTCTTTATGTACCGGAGACCAAGGGTTTGACATTTGAGCAAGTGGAGAGGATCTGGAAGGAGAGAGCGTGGGGTAACTCTCTGGGTGCTGAACCACTTTTAACTCACGATGCACACAATATTTAGATTACTTATTTGCTATTTGTATATATTTAAGCCGAAAGTATTCTCGGATATGGTTGAAAGTGACACAATTATTTATTAGTCCTCACCACGTATAATTTTTCATTTTCACTAGAAAAATTGCAGTTTTTTTTTTTTATCACATCCATCACTACATTCTCTATTTATTATCTACTGTTTGTATTTGTGGAATCGATTTGGCTTCAATTTTCCAGAGGTCGAAAGTTAAAAGTGAGATTATTAGTAATAGAAATAGATAAGAGAGAATATATTTTGTATTTCTTGTTATGTAAATGTATACAATGTGATAGTTTATATAGAGGACAATTCACACTGCAATTGCCACGACTCACCCACACACACTTTGTACTACCTCTGTCTAACTAGCTAAGTTGTTACATGGTTTGTTATTTAGCTGAATTGTAATCGTGTGAGGTGCTGGTGTATAGTTGATAGAGTGTATCTTACCATTCCTCCTCAAGTTGAGTATGTTAATCACGGAAAGTTTGGAAAAGTTGATAGTGTGTATCTTACCATTCCTCCTCAAGTTGAGCATGTTAATCACGGAAAGTTTGGAAAGAAGAGAAGAAAACAAAGCTACAACAAGACCTTTTGTAAGAATATCAGCTAGCTGATTTGTTGAAGAGACATGGCGAAGTTGAAGAAGAGATATGGCGAAGTTGAAGAAGCTTTGACTTGACCTGCTCTCTAACGAAATGAAAATCCACATCGATATGATGTGTGCGTGTGTGAAAGACAAGATTGGTGGCCAAGGCTATAATCGAGATATTATCACAAGTAATTGAAGGAGTTATAACATGGATATGTAAACTTTGTACCAAAAAAATGAACCACTTAAATTTTGCAGACACATATGCTAATACGCGATACTCAACTTTTATAGACGATCTCGAGACTGTAGTTTGCTTTTTGGAACCTCACGAGACAAGATTAGACCCCTAGAATATACAATAATCAGTAGTAGATCGCCGATCAAGAGAATTATTTGCCCAATTTGAGTCAGAAAGCGCATGAAGAATAGGAGTTGAAGGAGAAAAGGTTAAACTATAATGAATAGTGCCTTTAACATATGCCCAATCTGGATCTCGAGATTGTAGTTTGCTTTTTGGAACCTCACGAGACAAGATTAGACCCCTAGAATATACAATAATCAGTAGTAGATCGTCGATCAAGAGAATTATTTGCCCAATCTGAGTCAGAAAGCGCATGAAGAATAGGAGTTGAAGGAGAAAAGGTTAAACTATAATGAATAGTGCCTTTGACATATGCCAAATCTGAGTCAGAAAGCGCATGAAGAATAGGAGTTGAAGGAGAAAAGGTTAAACTATAATGAATAGTGCCTTTAACATACCCAAGCAACTTCTTCAAGGACTCAAAATCTCCATTTGTGGGATGATGCATAGCTTGACAAATCTGATTGACGGCAAACGCTATGTCTGGACGAGTGATAGTAAGGTATTGAGGAGAACCTGTTAAACTTCGAAACAAAAATGGATCCTCAACGAGTTTGGAACCATGATTTGTAAGAACATTATATTTGTTTAAAGTAGGAGTTGGTGAAGCTTTGCATTCACTAAGTCCATCTCTCTTTAGAATAGAGAGAGCGTAATTAGTCTAAGATACAACTAACTTGTCATTCGAACGAGTAATTTCCAAGCCAAGAAAGTATACCAACGAACCTAAATCCTTCCTTAAGAAACAAGAATTATTTAATGCTTAAACACTGGACTAAATGTTTCAGTGTAATCTAAACCACATTTCAGCGAAAAACCACGGGCAACTAACCGAGCTTTATAGCGAGCAAGTTTACCATTAGCGTGACGTTTAATTTTATATATCCATTTTCAAGAAGTAGTTGTCCTACCATGAGGAGGAGGCACAAGATACCAAGTGTATTGACTAATTAATTCCTGATATTCTTCGTTCATAGCGTCTTGCCAACATTGAAACCTAGCAGCTTCTTTAAAAGACACGGGTTCAATGAGAGAGGAAGACACAATTAACGACTGACACTTGTAAGAGGGGCGAAGGGAACCTGTTTGACATGTCAAACGAGTAACCATAAGGTGTCGTGTAGTAGAAGGTATACTACTAGAAGTAGAGGCAATATGAGTGGGACTTGAAACCTGAGTCATAGGATTAGCTATAGGTGATGGAGTATGAGAGAAGTAGGCGAGAAAGGTTGAGATATTGCATGAGGATTAATAGGTGTAGTAAAAATATCCATATAAGTGGAACGAGTGGAATCAACAGAAGGAGGAGAGGATATGGAAGAAGAGGAAGCAAAAGTAAATGAAGCTTCATCAAATAGGACGTGCCTAGCCACAAAAATATGCTTAGACTTAAGAGAATAACATTTGTAGCCTTTGGAGAAAGAACAATAGCCAAGAAAGACACACAATTCTGACCAAGAGGAGAGTTTGTGAGGTGTATATGATCTAAGACAAGGGTAACACAAACACCTAAAGACTTTAAGATGAGTGTAGGTAGGAGGAGATTGATATAAGACTTCAAAAGGACTAACACTTTTAAGAACAGGTTTAGGTAGTAAATTGATAAGGTAAACAACCACTGAGAGAACCTCAAGACAAAACTTGATAGGTAGAGAAGCATGATCAAGCAACGACAATGTGGTTTCAATTAAATGTCGATGTTTGCACTCAGAGATCCCATTTTGTTTAATTGTATGAGGACAATAAGTTTGATGGATAATGCCTAAAGATTGAAGATAATGTCGAAATATATTGATTGTATACTCTCCACCATTATCATATCTTAAGCATTTAATTTGAGAGTGAAACTGAGTTTGAATATGTTCGACAAAAACTTTAAACACATAACATACTTCAGATTTATGCTTAAGTGGATAAGCCCATATAAACCTACTAAATTCATCAAAAGATAGTACATAATACTTGAAAGAAGAACAAGATAAAATGGGTGAAGGACCCCATACATCTGAATGAACAAGATTAAATTGTTTACTTGAATTTATGACAAAAAGAGAGAATGGTAATATATATGCTTTAGAAATAGCACACGAGTTACATTTAATACCAAAATGATCTTATCTAGTATTTAAAACGAAAGATAAAGGAAGTAAAGCTTGAGAAGAGGGGTGACCCAAACGCAAATTCTATAACTCAGCTGAAGATGATTCCATAGTTGAAGACAAACACATCAAATTATGAAAAGATGATAGGGGAGCCTTTGCAGAAGATGTACTTGCTCCAAGCTTAAGTGAATATAAGCCATTACTACAAGGGCCCTAAAAGAGTAAACTATGAGTGTAAGAGTCATAGATAGACACAAAATTGGATGTGAAAGTGATAGAAGAATTATTATCAGAGGTGAACTTTGAGATAGAAAACAAATTTGAGGAAATAGATGGAACATGAATTACAGTATTCAGAGAAAACTTAGAGGTAGAAAAATGAAGCTTACTATGCCCAATGTTAGCAATCTCAAGTGCTTGACCATTCCTACTCGATACAAAATTCGTGCCATTATATGGTTGAGAGTGTTGAAGCAAGGAAAAATTATTAGTTACATGACTATTTGCTCCTGAATCTAAATACCACATTTTAAGATCATACACTTGAGAATTGTTGTTAGTAGTATGAGAAGAATGTGTAGCTAAAACAACACGGTTTTGTGATCTTGGTGAAGGATAAGCCACCAAGTCGGATTTATACCAACAATCAACTAAATGTATAATTCCAAAATTACAATAACATCATTACAATAAACTAAGGTTCATAAATGGAAGCAATATTCAAGCAATGATGGGTTAGTTCATATCTAAATAAGAACAACTAATAAAATCTAATGATGGAATCATGTTTAAAAGCAAAAAAAATAGAAGTTACACTTAGGAATAAGATGAAATGATGGATTGTTGGTGAAGAATCGTTTGGTTTTGTGGAAAAACCCTTCTTTTGGAGCTTTTGAATGACTTAATTACTATTCAAAAAACATTTGGGGCCTCCATGGGCTCACTTAATTAGGTTACAAATACCCCAACCCATTTTTAGCTAGTTTTGTAGTTGTTTGAGTCACAGTGGAAGCAAATGACATAACTTCTTCATCTTGACTTCAAATTGACTCTGTCACTTATCACGTGTCACTGGATTCAAGATCTATCTGAATCAAAAGGAATTAAGTCCAAATCCCTGTCTAATTAATTGTGGTGACTGAAACAATATGACGTCAAGATTTCTCCAAAGATGCTCTAGCTTCCTAAAGTGACTCTAGGCTGAATTAACGCCTTGGATTGAGGTTTATCTTGAATTTTTTACTTCTCCTAATTATCTTGGAATCTTGTATTAACCATATACCTAAAATCTATAAATTTAACAAACAATTAAGACACAAAAACTCTATAACTAGCAATATGACCAAAACAAAAAAGAAAAGTACAATATAGCGAATACTAGGGAAAAATCCCTGACTTAGGACCATTAAATACCCAAAAAGATATCTCTTGAATAGATTAATCCATCACAAAAGAGAGACATTAGGTAAATATTATATCTTACTCTCTTTTCTCTCTTTCTAATTGTGGCATTGCTTGTGTTGAATATACAACGTCCATAACTTTAAAAAAAAAAATCCAAAAAAATTCTAGCTATTGTTTTTTTTATCTTAATAGACTTTTGTGTTTAGAGAATTATTTATTTAATTTATTTAATTATATATTTTCATATCTTCCTACTATCATGATTAAACATTTAATGTGTTTTTTAGTAGTGTCTTTCTCCAAAATAATACTTATGAGAAATCCTTTATTGCCTTGTTTTCTAAATAACCTGGAAACTAATCTGATATATCCCTATCATTTTCTTGTTAAATATCAACTTGATTTCACTAATGAATCATCTTGCAAGAATATCCTACTAAGACTCATAGGAAAATGGATCATCAAAGTCGAAAAGTGCACCTAAGCATATGAAGAAGATAATATATGTTTCAAGCACATCCCGAATTTCCAGGTAGGTTTAATGGGAGTAAAAACATATCGAGGTATCTTGTGTTCATTTTGCATTTATTAGCATGTTACTTGTGTTGTGTGTTTAGTTGAATTCTCATGTTTATTCCATGATTTAGTTATTATGATTATGGGTATGTTAATTCATTTTTAAGTGATTTTAAAAGCTTTTGGAGTAAGAAACAAAATGTTCAAAACGTTAAGGATTAAAATGAACTTTTGAAACTCTTGTTTACTCGAATCGGGAGCCTGGTTTCAGTCCTATCGAATACTTGTTTTCGCATTAGACAGCAGGTTTATAAGGTATACTCGTTTCGTTTTTCCTTTTATCTCATTTGACAAAAAACATTTTCACTTCCCCTGTCTCTTCCAAAAATCCGAATCAAAGCCTCCCTATTTCAAAACCCTTGTATCCTTCCTTGCAGCAAAACCATCTCTTCTATTCATGGCATCAAAAGGAAAAGGTAAAGCTCAATGGCTTCTTCAACTTCAAAGGAGAAAAGGGACGTTAGGGCTTCCAAAAGCAACAAAATCCGTCTTGAAGAAATTTTTGAGATATAGGAGTTGGAGTATGAACTCCTTATTGAAGAAGAAGACTTTATTGATGAAGTACACGCTAAAAGAAGAACGATGAAAAATAGTACCAAAATCCTCTTAGGAAGATCAATTTTTCATCGTCCGCTTAGTGCCTAAATTCAAATGATAAATGGTTCTCCATACAAACCTATGTGAGCTTTTCCAATTCCAAAATATTGTTGATTTACTTTCAATTGAACATCCAACTCATTCTTACTTAGTCAGTGAATATTATAAAAATGCTCAAACACTAGATTATGAAAATTGCTCGTTTACCAATATGGTTTTGAACAAAATTGTTTTCATAAATCCTAGTAATATCTCTACAGCTTTCAGTCTTTCAAATATAGGTTATGATAACACTATTCTTAGTGGTTGGAACAAATATAGAGAATCCGCTGATATTGAGTTGAAAATTTTTGTTGAAATTTTATGATAAAACAATGCTTCAGTTCATCCTTGACCTTGGCACTAAGGATATGTTATGTCTTTATCGGTAAATTTTTAAATATTGACTTCTTGGAAAGATAAAAAGGATGGTACAATATCGGTTGTTAAGAATGTCATCTCTAATGTTATTGTTACGAGACATCCTATCAATTCTCTTGACATTCCTCCTCATGTGTTCATTCCTTTACATCCACCTTCTAGTATTCGTGCACCACGTGTTAAGATTTCTAATAATCCTCCTCCAAATTATGTCACCAAAGAATACCTCAATAAGGTTCAAGCATCTCTTATGAATGTGATTAAATACGGATGATTAGAAATAAAGGGATGGTTTGTAAACGTGCAAAAAAGGATTACTGGTGTGGCCTAAGGTGTGATAAAAAGATGATATAATTTAGATGCAAATAAACACCTTACGCTAACACAGTACTGCAAGTATACAGATCGTATGCAAGTTTTAATGAATAAGTAAGATTCGTTCCTCAGGGACTACGAAGGTTAAGAAGAACTTATGCAAATTATTCAAGTGCAGATATTAAAGATAGAAAAGATAATACGCAAGTAGAAAGAAGAGATAGATAAATATTTATTTGGTTTTTAAATAAAGAAAACTAAACTACTAAATAAACGACAGAAAATAAAATAACAGACTAGAAAAGAAGATAGTATGAAAGTTAGCTTGAGTAAATAGCATGCAATCCCCACTAGTTTTGCCGTTCGAAACATGTAAGGGTGAATTATGTAGTATTTCAATAATCGGTTCCAATTCGCTATCGGTAGTTTCAAATAAGATTTACCTGTGTCAATAAGGCTTCTTAAGCAAACTTTTCCTGTAATTGGTAAATAGTCACAAGAACTAAACCATAGTGATTATCTAGTTAGGTTGGGTTGTCAGATCAAACCTTGTACTAGACGTTATGTGCTAAACATGTAATTAAACACCGTTGTCAATGGTGACCTAATTACTAGATGGTAATTCTATATGGGTGCACTTCCATAAGAACACAGAATATAAATCCAAACACATAAACAGAGAATAAAAACTATAATTCAATTTAAAACATTAAATTCCCAAATTAGATAGATGTCAATCAAAACTAGGGTTCATACATATATGCTAAAAACTCAAGCTAAAAAGAATTAGTTCATACAAAGAAAAGAAGAGAAAAGAATTACAGAATTGAAGGTTGAAGAACACATGATTGATGCACAGCTCCTTCCAGACTTCTCTTCTTGTGTTGCAGCTTCCTCTTGGCCTTAGGGTCTGGCCAAGGATGATTTTAGAGTGTTAAGAGGCTGTATTTATAGGGTATAAGAAGACCTAATTCGTTTTCTTGAAGGAGAAGGAAAGTAATGGACTCCTAGCCCAACTCAAATTCGTATGGAGATAAAGATAAACACTGCTGTACCGTTTTGAGCATATCTTCTTCGTTATTGGTCGGTTTTTGCTCCATAATATACCAAAAGAATTGTAACAGAATTATCTTTGTCCCTATGAAAAGAAATTACCAAAATCGGCCTATTTCTTAGGTAAATAACCACTTCTTTAGGCGTGTACTGCAGAAATTCAGATTTAGGCAGCTTTTCCTTTTCCTAATTGAACTCTGTTTCCTTCTATCTCCAATTACCATGTAAATCTCTTTCCATCAGTTGTTGTCTTTGACTTGGACTCTATTTAATCTCCATAATTATCTTTAAAGCTTCACACTAAATAAACAATTAAACCCAATATGCTCTAAAAATATTATGTTCCTAAATCAAGACTCAAAATAGGAAAGTGCACTAAACTAAGCTAAAATCAACCTATAAACTAATAAATAAGCCTAAAATGATGTCTCAGAATTATATTGTATTATCACAAATGAGGAGACATCAAGACCCCCAAATCAAAGTTGTATCGTCCCGATACAATAAAAGTAAAGAACAGTAGGGTAGTCAAAATAAACAAGAAGTCGGAGGAGAATAAGAACAAAATATAATGAATGATCCTAGAGCATAAAATCCAAAAAGTCTCATGTAATAATGCTCAAGAAATAATGCACAAATATACCTAATATACATGTAATCAACAATCCATAAATTCAAGTTAAGATTAATTTCGCAATGCCAGAAGGAGAGGATGATAACTTAGTTTAGGTTAATGGCTATAGGTTGTTTATAGGTCCCAAATAAAGCATCCAATGGTCCACTTACCTACTACCTAATAGCTCAATTGTTTCTCCATCTAGCAGTTAGAAATCCTAAGGTCTTGGTTATAACTTGGCTTAAGGACGGGTGTGGTATATTTGGATAATAAAAAGTGAGCTTTTGGCTCTCTCCTCACTAGCCATCAACGAATCGCCCTAGAGCTTGAGTTTTTACTCGAAGATGTTCTCACTCAACCCAATTTATTGATGCTTTAACGTGCATCCCGAATAATCCGAAATAAAACCTTTGTGATGACATACAATTTCCACTTTGCCGGTCCGAATATATATTTTCTTTTCATATCAATTTTTTCTTTTTGTATAGCTATGATTCTCTTTTTGATGTTCGAGATATCACGCTATTTTTTTCCTATATATATTCTTTTTATGCCCTTGTTGGCAAATTTAGCTCGTAGCTTCTTTTTCATTCACTATTACCCCAACAAAGGGTTACAATAATAACAATTTCATCATCAATAGAATCACAAATATAATTCCCAAAACCCAATGTTCCCAAATGATGAAACCCACCACCCCAAACTCAAGCTCTAAAACGAATTGTTTCAGGTTTTGCGATTCGAGTGCGGGTCATATAGATAAGTCCTAAAAACTAGGGTATGGATTATAATGTGTTTCAATAAAGGCTTTAGAAAGGCTCAGAGGGGTTAAGACGGATAAATAACAATAATCAAATAAAAGGGTGAGAAAGTATAAAGGCTGCAAGTGTTTTAACATGAAAGAACTGCCTTATTCATTTTTCTAACTACCGGATTTTGTTACTTTTTCATTACTAGTTCATAGATAAGTGGGTTTTCAACCAATTTTAAACCTCACGTTCTACACACCAAATAATTATTCCTAAGTTTCAACGTACTTCTTAGCATTGCTCATTAACTTTTCTATCTTTTATTTCCTGTTTTCATACATGCATCTAAACATATTTGTGACATCTTTCAAAAACATACTACCTACTATCATTAACTTAATAAAATCATGCTCAAATAGGTACATTCAACATACTCTATGCCTAATTCAACCCAATTTTTTTTTTAAATTTGATGTAAAAACAAAAAGGAAGATGAGGACAACGAATCCCCACCCCCAACTCAAAAATGAGCCGTGTCCCCACGACTCGAAAAAGACTCAAGAAAAATAAAATTTAAAATTAGCATACATATTGCACATAAAGAAATGGTAGGGAAGAAAGAAAACATACTCTTTGAGGCTATCACCTCGCCTTATTGATACTCGGATTAAATCTAATGTATCTTCTTCACCCAACTTCTTATTCGCTTTTCGTTCAGGACACGTGATCATAATAGGATATTGCATTATATAACGTCATGGGAGAGATCGAAAATTCGTATCACCTCCTCATAGATCAACTGTGCCACATCTTCCTCTTCTCCTCACAAAATACAATTCACAAACAACCCAAGCATTCCAAATCTCCACGAATCTTCATGTATTCTCCTTCAACTTCTTCTTCAAATACTTTCTTATAAGAAAAAGGTAGTTCCTTTAATTGTTTCCTTGGAGAAGCTATCAGGGCCCTTGAAGCTTTCTCTTTTTCTTTGGGTATAAGGTCTTTGATTTGTAGAGGCTGTGTTGTCTTCTTCACTAAAGTTGGAATCTTTTTGCTCATTGAATCAACACAGCATGCTAACCTCTCTTCTCTTGACTTGTTTTACCCTTTGAATTGGAACTCAGACTTTTCTCACTTGATTTCTTCTCAATTAACTCCAATACCTTGATTTTCTTCATCTCCCATACAGTTGATAATGTTCATGTTCTCTTAGTCATCTCAATTGACCCCCAACTCAAAGCTTTAACCACTCTTGCAATTTGAAACTCTTGATTATTGGTTGTACAAGCTTTATTGGGTTAGGAGAGGTGATTGGATGATGATTCTCTATGTGGGTAAGATGGATTTTTCATGGATTGGTATGGATTTAAGAAATTGTAGGATGAATTTTTTAAATTAAGCTTTTGATTCTTGGATTCAAGGTGTTTTGGTATGATATGGGTGGTTGAATCTTCTTTGTAACGATGTGGAGAATAGATTTGATGTGTTTTCATGGTGATTGGGTAGTGTTTGATGATTGGTGAAGGTTTTTATGAGCTTCAATGGAGTTGGGAGAGTTTTGGAGAAGAGAAGTAGGATTAAGATTTATAAAATTCGGAATTAAAAAGCTTCATACCTCTTTTATAACCTTAGACCCGTTTTTCGCTTTCTCTGGCGGCGTGATGCGGTATACCGCGCATATCGTCCGGTATATCGCACCTATCAGCGTTCAAAATTTTCGCCTCTGCACAATACACGTGGTACGACCCCGTGGTACAGGTTTTGGGCTCGCGGATCATGGCGCGGACTAGGGGTGTACCGCAGGGTACACCGCAGCTACTGTTGCGTGAAAATTTTTCTTCGTCATAAAACACGTAGTAGCTACCCGTGGCACGTGTTTTCTTCGTGCGGTGCATGGCGCGGTATAGGGTCCGGTATACCAGACCCATCAGCTTTATTTTTTTCTTTTCTGCATAAAACACGAGGCTCCACCCCGTGGCACGGGTTTCTTCCTCTGCGGTGCACCGCGGCTGAGGTGCGGTATACCGCACTGATGGTGCATCCTTTCCGGCGAATTTTGTTTCTTCCCTAACTCGTTTTCTCCAATTCCTAAACATCAAAAACACTAATACCTTTCTCAAATATGCATTATCAGCTAAAAACAACTCAACTAAACATAAACTAAAAACGTAAAAGACATAATATATATATAAAAAACTACGGGTTGTCTCCCGTACAACACTTTTGTTTAACGTCTTTTAAAGTTAGACGTGTTACCTCCATTAAGGATGACGAAATTTCCACCCTTTCCCTCTAATTCCCACGAACTTTTCAGCTCGATTCTTCATAATCATGGATGGTTTCATCCAAGATTTCGTAGGAATGGGTGTTTCTGGTGGTAGCTCTAATTCATTTGTAGCATTACACTCCTCTGGTAACTTGTTCACCATGTCAACGAACTTCTTGAATTCCAGGTCATTGTCCTTTCTGACACGTGAAGGGAATGGTGGAGGAGGACATATGTTGGTTACCACTGGGCTCTCTTCCTTTTCTGGTGTCTTCTCTCGGACACTTTTTTGTTCAACTACCTCTTCGACCTTATCTTCTGTTGTTTCTTCTCCCCCCGTTTCTGGAATAGGGACTGGTTCTGGCTCTGGTCTTGGTGGAGGTAGTTGTTTTCCACTTCTTAATTCAACTGCATGACAAACTTTGTTTTCTAGAGCACTAGTATCACTTCGGAGTTGCCCTTCTGCAAAGATTTGAAGTTTATTCACCATTTGCGACACTGTGTGCTCAAGCTTCTTAAGCGCGTTCTGTGAGTTTTGGAATTCTTGCTGGCTAATTTCCATATCTTCAATTAGGTTCATTATCTTAGCCATGGTTGAATTCGAACTCGAAGGTTGTTCTTGTACGGTTTGCTGCATTGAATAAGGAGGTGGTTCTTGATAAGCTTCATTATAAATCGGCGCTTCTTGGTAGATAGGTTGTGGAGGATAATAAGATTGTGGTCGTGATTGATAATAATCATCATAGTGATGGTTATTATGATAATAAGTCTGTTGATCTCCGACCCAATTGTAATTTTGTGGGGGCTGATAATCAGCGTAATTTCCTTGGGACTGATAATAACCATCATAATAATGGTCTCTTTGATAAGGCATGAAGGAAATTGAGGCTGGATTATTCATTCAATATTCCCACGAGTGATCTCTTGCTCCACAACTAGGTCATGAAGGTGAGGTATGTACTAGATTCCTCTGAGCTAGTTTTCGCGATTGTTCTCGTAATTCCTCAAGTTGTTGGTTTAACTCTTTGAGATTTAGAGATTCCATCATGTATTAGCTTCTTCAGGATCTAATAACACGGAACCTTTATCTCCTAATAAATCTGCTTTCGCCTAAAAAAATCTGTAAAACAAAAACTAAAAAGAAAAGCGTAAAATAGAACTAACTAAAATAAAAGCACAAGATAATTGCACAAGGACTAACGATGTAGTCCCCGGCAGCGGCGCCAAAAATTTGGTGTGGCCTAAGGTGTGATAAAAAGATGATATAATTTAGATGCAAATAAACACCTTACGCTAACACGGTACTGCAAGTATACAGATCGTATGCAAGTTTTAATGAATAAGTAAGATTCGTTCCTCAGGGACTACGAAGGTTAAGAATAACCTATGCAAATTATTCAAGTGCAGATATTAAAGATAGAAAAGATAATACACAAGTAGAAAGAAGAGATAGATAAATATTTATTTGGTTTTTAAATAAAGAAAACTAAACTACTAAATAAAAGACAGAAAATAAAATAACAGACTAGAAAAGAAGATAGTATGAAAGTTAGCTTGAGTAAATAGCATGCAATCCCCACTAGTTTTGCCGTTCTAAACATGTAAGGGTGAATTATGTAGTATTTCAATAATCGGTTCCAATTCGCTATCGGTAGTATCAAATAAGATTTACCTGTGTCAATAAGGCTTCTTAAGCAAACTTTTCCTGTAATTGGTAAATAGTCACAAGAACTAAACCATAGTGATTATCTAGTTAGGTTGGGTTGTCAGATCAAACCTTGTACTAGACGTTATGTGCTAAACATGTAATTAAACAGTGTTGTCAATGGTGACCTAATTACTAGATGGTAATTCTATATAGGTGCACTTCCATAAGAACACAGAATATAAATCCAAACACATAAACAGAGAATAAAAACTATAATTCAATTTAAAACATTAAATTCCCAAATTAGATAGATGTCAATCAAAACTAGGGTTCATACATATATGCTAAAAACTCAAGCTAAAAATAATTAGTTCATACAAAGAAAAGAAGAGAAAAGAATTGAAGGTTGAAGAAGACATGATTGATGCACAGCTCCTTCTAGACTTCTCTTCTTGTGTTGCAGCTTCCTCTTGGCCTTAGGGTCTGGCCAAGGATTATTTTAGAGTGTTAAGAGGCTGTATTTATAGGGTATAGGAAAACCTAATTCGTTTTCTTGAAGGAGAAGGAAACTAATGGACTCCTAGCCCAACTCAAATTCGTATGGAAATAAAGATAAACACTGCTGGACCGTTTTGAGCATAACTTCTTCGTTATTGGTCGTTATTTGCTCCATAATATACCAAAAGAATCGTAACAGAATTATCTTTGTCCCTATGAAAGGAAATTACCAAAATCGGCCTATTTCTTAGGTAAATAACCACTTCTTTAGGCGTGTACTGCAGAAATTCAGATTTAGGCAGCTTTTCCTTTTCCTAATTGAACTCTGTTTCCTTCTATCTCCAATTACCATGTAAATCTCTTTCCATAAGTTGTTGTCTTTGACTTGGACTCTAATTAATCTCCATAATTATCTTTAAAGCTTCACACTAAATAAACAATTAAACCCAATATGCTCTAAAAATATTATGTTCCTAAATCAAGACTCAAAATAGGAAAGTGCACTAAGCTAAGCTAAAATCAACCTATAAACTAATAAATAAGCCTAAAATGATGTCTCAGAATTATATTATATTATCACAAATGAGGAGACATTAATTACACATCTCAAGAATGAAGTTTCATGCCAAAATAATGATGCATCGCGGAGAAGGAGGTCAAAGAGTAGGTCTACAAATGCTCGAGTTTCAAAAAAATCACTTTGGAGATATTTTTCAAAAAATACATGATTTCCTGTTTCGGTATTAAGTATGTTTTTTCTTGGATGTTAGGTTTATTATAATTTTGAACTTATATCTCGTGGGTTCGTTGTAATATCTTTAATATTTTTGAATTATGTGTAGTTGTTTGTAATGCTTTAAATGCTTAAGTTTTAATGGTAGTGCTCATTTCTACCTTCATATTTTGTGGTTTATACTTTCATTATTTTGTATTGCACTAGTACTTAACGTTTGAAGATCATAAAGATCATTGTTTTCACTTACAAAAAGAATGTAATAGCTTTTAAATAAAGCTTAATAATGCAAGATATTGTTGTATGACAAGCGGATTGGTAAAATATATTTGATCCTTCATTTCTCTCGTTATCATCCTATTTGTAGTTTTATGTGTGTGTCTATATTTTATCATAGTGGATTTAAGGATAAAAAATTATTAGTAGTTTCTATTTTTTCCTTAACTTTCCAAGATTGTTTAGTTATCACACTTGATTATGCACTCCTTATTTGATTAGGTTGTACCTTCTTTTGATGAAGACAAAAGGGGGGGAAATACGTGATTTACTTTTTCATTCTCATTCACATAGTTTTTTATTAGGTCACTTGATTTATGCTTAGACATAAGTTTTATGTGAGGGGGACTTATACTTATTTCGTTCTTCCATTATCACTTAATCCATTGTATGCACATTGTAAGGGGGTCTTACCATGAAGAATCCATTAGAAATTTATCTTTCACGTCATATTATTAGAGTGCTTTAGTTAAGGATTTGTCATCATAAAAAAGGAGTAGAATGTTGGCGTATATCCACTTAATTAGGTTTTTTTAATGTAACAAATACTTAGGTCTTAGTTGTTGATTAAGTGATTACTTGTTCTCTCTTTTACATCATATCTTATATCACATTAGGAATACTTGATAAAGTCTTAAAACACATCACATAAATAACCCTCATGCCTTATCCTCCTAAGAACTTATTTGAGTTTTACTTCTTTAAATTATAACTTGTTTTATGTTGATATTTGACAAAAAATGTGAACTAAAAAATTGATTATACATACATTAGATCACTTTCATGTTAAGAGTATGTTCTTTTAGACACTACATCTTATTATTATTTATGAATTTGTAACATAAAATAACTTTATTTTTCCAATTAGCATCTTTTTGTGTGTTTGGAATCTACTCTTAAGTTGAACTAACAAAAAGTCTTAGATTTCCATTTTGAACAAATTTTGTAAAGATACTTATCCCATTTTATGGCACTAGTGTTATCACATCTAATAGGGATAGAATCGTATGTGAGACCGAAATCCTCTAAGGTTTGTTTATTCCGAATTCTTTGGGCAATGCAATTTCCGGTAGCAACATATTCGACTTCGGGCGTGGATAGGGAAACACTATTTATTTTTCTATTAGACCAAAAGAGAAGGGAATGACCTAGGAATTGACAACTACCACTAGTTCACTTTCTATCTAGCCTATACTCGGCATAGTCAAAATCCGTGTAACCTATAAGCTTAAAATATGTGTGTTTAGGATACCAAAGTCCTAATTTATTGGTTCTTTTTAGATTCCTAAAGATTCTCTTGACAACGCTAAGATGTGATTCCTGAGGACAAGATTAATCCTAGCCCAAATACATACGGGGAACATAATATCTGGTCTAGTGGTGGTAAAATAAAGTAAGCTACTAATCATACCATGATACATAATCTATCAACATCCTTACCATGTTCATTCTTATCAAGCTTTTTGGATGTTCTCATAAGGTTTCCAAATTCCTCTGCATTCATGAGTCCAAACTTCTTGATGAGCTCCTTAACATACTTAACTTGGTTGACAAAGTATCCTTCCTTCAATTTTTTAATTTGGAGTCAAAGGAAGAAGTTCAATTCCCCGATCATGTTTATTTCAAATTTATTATGCATACTTTAAGAGAGATATTCACAAAGAGATTCATTAGTAGCACAAAATTATATCATCAACATATATTTGAAAAATAAGAACATCATTAAGTTTTATTTTGTTTCAAAAAAGTAGAATCTATTTTTCCTTTTATAGAACCATATTGGACAAGAAAGGTTATAAGTTCTTGTTTCATACCATACAAAGCTTTTTCAAGTTTAAATACGTGATTTTGGAAAACTAGGAGCTTCGAATCCCGGGGGTTGTTAAACATAAACTTCTTCATCAATAAAGCCATTAAGAAATCACTTTTTACATCCATTTAAAAAAGTTTGAAATCCATATATCAAGCAAAAGAAAGCGGATACAATAGATTCTAATCTAGCAATGGGAGCAAAAGTTTCATCGAAATAATTACCTTCATTTAGGTTATACCCTTGTAATATGACGATCCCTGTTCCTAATTACAATTCAGAAATCATCAAGTTTTTGGCGTAACACCCATCGTGTTCCAATAATAGTGCGATCATCAGGTTTTTCAACAATACTCCAAACTTTTCTTCTTTTAAATTGATTTATCTCTTCATGGATCGCATTTATCCAATGGTTATCAAGTAATGCTTCCTTGATATCCTTGGGTTCTAATTGAGACAAGAAAGCATGGTGAGCACATAAATAATTGAGAGTACAACGTGTCCTTACACATTTATTTGGATCTCCAATTATTATATATTTCGAGAGTGCTCTAACATTAGTCCAACTTCTAGGGAGCTCTTTGGGAACTTCAATGCTTTCGTCGTTCTTTTCTTCCACAATATTTATTTGAGTGTAAATTTTACATTGTGATGTGGTAGTTTTCTCTTCCTTCTCAAGTTGAAGAAAGGTAGGATATAGAACAACATATGCATATTTCCTTGCAAAAGGATTTGTCTTGTTAGAGTCAATATGCACCGATTCTTCAAAAGTAAAATACATGTTGATTACTTAGTTGACACGCTGGTGCTTGGTAGGGTGTGATAAATTAATAATAAATAATGATACGAACTATCACCCTAAACCAATCACGGAACTCACCGATCAGGTTTGCGTGTATGAACTTATTTTTCTATTTCTTCTACTAGTTATAAGGGTGATCAAAGATCTTAGAGTAAGTAGTCAGGATTCTATATTCCTCCTAACCCCCTTCCAGGTGGGCTTAGGTGGCGACCTAACAATTACCAGGGGACTTGGGTAAGGGGACCTTGCGCAATGATCGGTGGTTAATCTCAAACCCTAGTGACTATCTAGTTAGGCAAGCACGTCAGGATCACTACCGCACACTAGACGTTTACGTGGTGTTTCAACAATTAGGCACCCATTTCGGGTGACCATCCAACTGCTATTAATGGGGTAGTTTATACTCGTGCACTAGCAAGAACTACAATCAAGATATCAAAGCATATAAAACAAATATAAAGGTTAAGAAGCTCAATCAATGCAAAGAGGTATTTCCCAAACAAACTTATATAGAAAAAAATAAAAATCAAATATTATACATATTCAAAACCCAAGATATGTGAATTTTAGTTCATGCTAGTAAGAAAAAACTAAAATAAAGATACATATTGTCAACTTGCTCCATTGCATGACTTCTAAGAGTTATATGAATTAAAGTCTGAGCAAGGACATGTTTAAAATGATAAGAGGGTGTATTTATAGGTGTTTTCTAACCTTATGTCGAAATCTTGGAGTGGAAGGCAAGTAATTGGAGTCCAAGCCCAATTCAATTTCGTTTCCTAAAATATATGACAAGATAAACACTGCTCACTGTTTTGGTCATATCTCCTTCAATACTGGGCCAAAATTCATCGTACTTTATATCAAAACGACCGCACCCTTTAAAGGCTCTTCCAAAATCGCAGCCAATTTGTAGTTATCTTTACTTTAGTGGACGTAGCTGCAGATTTGGAAGATTTACTTGACAACTTTTCCTTTCCTATTTTAGCTTTGTTTCCTTTTATCTCCTGATTCTTCCTGGATCTTATTTCCTTAACTTTGTAATTGATTTGGCATCTAACTATATTCCATAAACCTTAAGAGCTTCACATGAACACACAAATTATACTAAATATGCTTTAGAAGTAATAAATCATCGAATCAAGACACGAATTAAGAAATTATCTAATAATGAGGAAAATTCCTTTAACAATTAATCAAATACATCTAAAATGATGTGTCAAACCTAGATTAATATATCAAAAATATGGATACATCATACGCATTACCTAAGTTGTCCTTTTAAATTTGTGCTTAGAAAAACCTATATCAAGGTCTTTTCTAGAAATATTTGCAATCTTGTATATACTATCATGACCAAGGCGCCTATGCCACAACTAATGATTATCTTTAAATATTGATAAGCAAGTAACATTTTGACATATAAGATTTTCAAAATTTACTTTGTAGTCATCCTATACTCTATTGTCTCTAAAAAGGACCTTTTTTGTCACTTTTGGAAACAACACATTTAGAGGATCCAAAATTAACTTATAACCATCATCACAAAAATGACTAATGATAAGAAGGTTATAAGATATACTATCAATAAAAAGCATGCTTTTATGAGAATAGAATCCTTACTACCAACAACTCCTTTGGACAATACTTCTCTTCTTGTCTTATTGGCAAAGGTAACTTTTCCACAACCTTCTTATTTCCTTGGAAGTTTGTAAAAGAGTGATTCATTTCCCGTCATGTGTCAAGAGCATCCACTATCAAGTACCCAAAGTTTCTTATTGATGCTCTCCTACTAGAAAATAAGAGAACTATAACTTAGGTACTTAAGTTGGTCCCATGGGTCTTAGTGGTACCTATCCTCTTCAAAATCCATTTTGTCCTTTCACATAAAGGTATTAGAGAATCATATTCAAGTTGCTTGTAATATTAACAAGTTGTTACATCATGACCACCCCTTCACAATAAGTACAAGTGAAAATGGTAGTTTTTGAAAGGGACGAGGTAGAGGTAGAACCTTCAGTAGATTCGTTTATGGAATTGTTTTTGAACATTTCTTGTTTAACAAAAGGGTCATAACCAAAACCACATTTTTAAGACTTTTAATTAGACTTCCCAACATTAAATTAAAATTTTATTGGCCTTTGGTGAATTTTAGAACAACTTATTCTTAATCTTTTAATTTCTCCAAAGCATAAAATGTACCTTCACAATGATGAGGTTTTATTCTTTAAGATCCTCATTGTTTTTCAAAGAAGATTGAAATGGTTTTTGAAATTTTTGGTTTCTATTTTGAATTTTTTTTTCAAATATTTGGCTCAAATATTTTTGGCTTTGAAAGAGTTTTTGTAGTCAAGAAAAAGTGAATCATAAGAAATTTCAATATCATCATCCATATTGAGATAAATATAAGCTAGAGTTAGAATGTACCTCATCATTGTAATCTTTGTCGGTGGCCATGAAAACAACATAATTAGCCACATGGTTGTCCTAATAACAATGACTTGAATAATATTAATCCCAAGTTTCATTTAAGGCCTTATTCGATTTATCTTTGAGAAGTATTGTGCAATTTTTTAGTTTGATATGGCCATTATTGTGACATTAATAGCAAGTTGACTCATCCTTTTTATGATCTTTACAATAGTTCTTGAAAGGTTTGATTGAGGAACCTTGATCCTTGTATATATTGTGACTCATAAGCTTACTGGCATACATGGAAATGGCCTTATCATCAATTGGTTCTTCACTCTTAAATTCAACCACAACGATTTTCTCCTTCTTATGAGTTTGAGCATTAAAGTCAAGAGTCGTCTTGAAAGTTTCATTTTCTTCTTCTCATAACTCTATTGATCAAGAGTGATTTATTATGTCATGAGTTTGCAAATGAGATCATGAATTGATATTTTTGATAACTCCTTTGCTTATATGATAACAACAACCTTTGGCTTGTACTATTTAGGAAGAAAACTTAAGATTTTCTACAAAGTTATTGGTGGTCCTTTGTGTGTTCTAAAAAATAAATGCAAATGCTAATCGAACCACAACCGCAAGTGTACGGTTGTCCCAAGTAGTATGTATGATAATACAGATTCGTTCCAAGGACGGATGGTTGATCACAATGTTTCGCAAGTAGTGATTGGTGCACTTATAAAAGTAAAAGATAATAAAATGTTTGTTTGGTTTTGTTTATTAAAGCTAATGAATGAAAGACAAATATTAAAATGCAAGTAGAAGCTAAGACGCAAGTAAATTGATGTAAAACGCAATATGAGATGTAGCACTTGAGAACGCAAGGATCCTCCCTATCCTATTTCTTAACTTATGTTGTTTAAGGGCTAAATTGGTCAATTACAATGGTCGGGATTCTAAATTCCTTATACCCCCGTCAGGGTGGACTATAAGGCAATCCTAGGGTGTCACTAGTCCCGTCAGGGTAAATATGATCCACCTTTAGATGTTTAAGTTTTATTACCTCATTGGCCCTAGAATTAGCTAAGTTCGTCAGAATCAATAGCTTCTATCCTAGATTCGAATAAATGGTTCTGTATTTAAACCCTCCGTCAGGATGATCCAATTGCCACTAATTGGAATAGCCTAAATACTAACACCTGTTCTTAGTTAGCTACTCTAAAAACAGTAAAATAATCTCAATTTATTGAAAAGAGTAAAAGCCCTAATTTAGTTTAATTCAATAAAAACCCAAATTCAACATTCGTTAATTAATAAGATTGGGATTCACCCATTGTTTGTTCTCAAGCACTATGAATTATTTAGCTCATATTAAAAAGAAATACTAAATTAAAAATAAAGGAATTCATATTTGATTACAAAATTAAAGATAAGAAAAACCTAATTTCCGGAATAGGAATGACTACGAACGGAGATATAGACCCTCTCCAGCTCTTGTAGCTTCTTCTTTCTTCCTTCTGTTGCTTCTCTCTGGTGTTTTATCTTGTGGAATGTGAATTGTGTGAAAAATAGAAGTCCAGACCTCCTTTTATAAGTGCAAATTCGGACTAGGGCTTGGACCAGAAAATAAAAACCTAATTAAATGTCCAAGCCCACTTTCTAAGCCCAAAATCCCGTAACTGATGATAGGCCTTCACTAAAACAGCTTTTCCCGATGCGTTTCAACTCCGATTGACCTCATTCCAGTTGCTAAAGTTCCGTAACTCGATAAGGAATGATTTCTCTTCAAAGGTCAACAGCTAAATCATCGCTTAAGAACCTCGAAATCAGCAATCTATGGCCTGGAAAATGGATTTTCAGCTCTAAAAATAATATTTTCGGGATTTATCTTCAAGTCTTGACTCTTAATTCACGATATTTGACTTTCTCCTCGGATTCCTCTTCTAGCTAACATCTAAAACCTGTAAAATCTTCACTAAAAATACCAATATTACGCGCAAAAGCTTAATAAATCAAAAATGCTAGAAATAAAAGAGGAACATCATATTATTGCATATTTAGTCCAAAAGTCTATCAAATTAATTAAATAAACACAAAAAATGATGTCTCCTAAGGGTCGAAAATACGAACAATTAAGGAGACATCAGTTATTCATTTAGATAATTTTTTCAAAGAGATCTGAGATTGTTGACAATGGCAGTAAACCTTTGATCCATGTTGTTCAAGGTTTCTCCAAACCTCATCTTGAACATTTCATATCAGGTGATATATAACCCAAACGTTGTTTCTTTTACGAGAACAGTTACTTCATAAGATAATTTGAGACGCTCCCAAATTTTGAATGTCGATTCACTAACACGGCTATACTCCGGTTCTAATAATCCACAAATCAAGGTGTTCAAGCTCTAACATTTTTTGTGAGCTTTAGCTTGTCATCTTACTGAGTCCTTCACTTGTCTTCACTTGAGTGGTGGTTATGGTTTGTCCGACGACATTCTTTTCTTCCATGTAAGGAAAAAAGGTTCCTTCTCTTGTGATTTTCCATAGCTAGTAATAAAAACATTGAAGATGTATCTCGATTCTCTATGTCCAATAGTTATGTTTGTACCTAAAAAGAGAGGAAGCTAGTAGTAGATAAAATTTCCAAATGAATAGCTTTCATGTCATTAACTCAATTACAATTAAGAAATATATAGCTATATTACCACTTGTAAGTCCTAGATGGGGGTGAATAGGACTCTAATCAATTATACTACTAATTTAAAATATTTTGGAATACAATATAAGTTTGAAAATTAGTTGAAACAATTTGTCAAACACGTAGTGAGCTATATATATATATATATATATATAGAGAGAGAGAGAGAGAGAGAGAGAGAGAGAGAGAGAGAGAGAGATGAAAGCAAGGCTAATACTCTAACATAAATCAAAGCATTAAGTAAAAGTAGGGTTAGAGATTATGCAATCAATTACAATAGTTCGGTTTCCCTATATCCACTACCTAGGGTCTTCTTATTAGGATTGTCAAGCTTCTTTTCACTGAGCTCAAATAACACTTGAAGATTAAAGTCGCAATGCTTGAAGATTACACTTGTACTCATATCTGTATGATGGCTATAGGGTGGTCATTAATCCTAACTCGCTTTGAACGCTCCACCTAGTGTATTTCCTATCAACAGAATAATAAATTCACTATGCACTTAGGAATCACGAGGTCTTTACGGTTATAATATTGGCTTAAGGACGGGTGTGGATGTATATTTGGTAAATTTGAAGTGAGCTGTTGGCTCTCTCCTCACTTACCATCAACAGTGTCCTCGAGCTTGAGTTAACGCTCAAAAAGATGTTCTCACTCACCCATATACGCAACAATTTAGCGTCCCATGTCTACCCACTATAAGCAAGATGATTTTCAGAAATTTCCACTTTGCCGGATGGTTTATTTATTCATATTTTTTTTTTTTTTTTTTTTTTTTTTTTTTGTTGTATAGAAGCAAACCGGGTTCCCGGTTTTGACGAATCCGGGTTCCCGGTTCCTACTGTATGGATTTTTCATTTTTTTTATTTTTTTCTTTCTTTTTCACTTTTTTTTCTCATTCTCGGCAAAGGGTTACGAGTATATATCATCTGCAATTGTGCTACAATACAAAGCACATCAATCCCAACCCATTAAATTCCCCATATGTGGTCCCACCACCCCAAACTCAAGCTCGAGACATGTCTCAGGATTGTGATTCAAGTGCGGGTCATATGGTCATGCCTAAATATCTAAGGGATAATGGCTTATATCGTGGCTACAAAGAAAAGGCTAAAGGCTCAAAGTGGGCTAAGACGGATAATAATTAATACAAGGGATAGAAGGCTAAAAAGGCACAAATGGCTAACAAAGAACTGCCCCTATCATTTTCCTAAGTACATAGCTTGTCTTTAGTTCATATCTAGGTGGGTTCTCTACTAATTAGGATTTCACGTTCTACACACCAGACATATTCCTTGAGTACAAGCTTACTTCATTTGCATTGTTCATTAATTTTTCCTATCAATTACCTATGTTCGCATGCAATTGTAAGTGCGTTTTATGTCAATCCCTAAATTTCACTATTTACTATCATAGATTCATCAAAAGTATGCTTAAAGGGGCATTTAAAAATTTCTATAGTCAAACGCAACTCCGAAAATTATTTTATTGAAAGCAAATAAAACAAATAACACATATAAAACTGGGATGAGGCAACGAACCCCACCCCAAACTCAAAAATGAGTCGTGTCCCCACGACTCGAAAAGACTCAAAGCAATAAAATAATATACACTAAATGAGAAGGGATAGAAAACGTATCTGAACCAGCGCGAGGCTGGTTGTCGGTGTTGCGTCCATGAACTTTATCTTGCGTCTAGACATCGTAAGTTGTGCTTTGAACAAGTAAAGTTCAACTTGTTTGTAACGTTTCCCAAAATAGCGCACCTCGTATCCTGATTCTCTTCCAACACCTTGATTTTCGATTCCAACCCATCATCGGATCATTTGCCTCCTCACTTTCAGGTTCTTCAATCACTTCCCTCTTCTTCGGATTAGCCTTAATTTGAACCGCTTCAGTCTTGTTTGAAACTTGAAATAGGAATCTCAATAGCTTGTTCTTGAATAGCACCAAAAGCGTTCCTGTTTCTTGGAGAATTCCTTTGATAAGCACACAAGAAAACGGTTTTGATAGGCGTCTCTTTCCACCCCAAACTCAAAACTTCAAATAGTGAGAAGCTAAGGCTTAGAACTTTGATGTTTTGAGGCTTAAGACTTGAAGATTATGGTGGAATATGAGATGGGTAAAGGCTAATTGATGTGTGGGAAGAGGGAATTGGATTTTATTTGAAGCTCGGATGAAGAACAATCGAACAAAAGTGGGAATTCCATGGTGCTTTGGATAGGAGATGAATTGAGTGTATGTTATTGTGGTGAAAGAGGGTAGGATTTGATGATTATGTGGTTGTAGATGATGATGTTCAGGAAATTTTGGGTTTTGGGAGTGTTTTTGGAGGCTGGGTTGAAGAAAGAGGTAAAAATCTAGGGCTAAAAAGCTTCAAACGGCCCTGTCACAGATGAAACCGGGTACCCGCATTTGAAAATGCGGGGCCCCAGTTTCGCGTCGCTGTGGCGACGCGAAAAAGATTTTTTTTTTTTTTTTTTACCTCAAAACGCGGGACCCAAAACGCGGGGTCAGAGAATTGCCCTTCGAAACCGGGTTCCCGCATTTGCAAATGCGGGTACCCGCATTCTCGTCGATGGCGCGAGCCAAGACGCACCAAAACGCAACCTCCCAAGACGCCGGGTCAGAGAATTTGGAAAAGTACAGCTCCGAAACCGGGTACCCGCATTTGCAAATGCGGGGACCCGGTTTGTGTCGATGGCGCGAATCCAAAACGCAGCAAAACGCAGCAAAACGCGGGACCCAAGACGCAGGGTCAGAAAGTTGGAATTTTTAGCTTTCGAAACCGGGTACCCGCATTTGCAAATGCGGGGACCCGGTTTGGCCCCTGGAACACCACAAATTTTTCTCCTATTTTCGCCTTTTCGACCCCAAACTCATGACCTTTTTATCCCTGAAATCATCAAAAACAACTACCCTTCCTCATTTCTTAATAATAAACACTAAAATCAAACTATTCTAAATTGCAAAAAATTTAAAAACTCAGCTAATATACAAAGAATTGGCTTTTGTTTAACGTCGTTAAGCTCGACGGGTTACCTCATTCATTAGTCATTGACATAACCTCCCCAGCAGTGAGTGAGGTTGTCAATATTTGCAACTCGAAATTTGCATCCCTTAGTTTTTATTCCCACTAGTTTATCTGAGATAACCTTCGCGACCATGAATGGTCCTAGCCAAGAAATTTTTGATTCACGTACCTTTGGATGGGGGTTTGGTTTCTTCATAGCTACTTCTTCACCTACCTTGAACCCCTTTTTCTTTCTTTCTTTCTTAGGTTCTTTCGGAACCTTCGTGGCACGTGCTTTCTCTTTCTTCTTTGCATGATTGAATTGTGGATTTTTAGGGTATGGAGGAGTTTTAATTGGTGGTTTCTTTCGTAGCTCTTTCTCCTCCACCCCTAAAGTGTCCACAACATTGATTGGCTCTCTTCTTACCGGTTCCATTACATCTACACGAAAACATTCTTCCTTGGAATCCGGAAACTTCATAGGTCTAAACACATTAAACTTCATCTCCTCGTCTTGGATTCTCATAATCATTTCGCCATTTTCTACATCAATCAAAGTACGCCCCGTGGCTAGGAATGATCTTCCCAAAATGATGGGGACATTCCTATCCGCGTCGTAATCAAGTATAACGAAATCAGCGGGAAAAATTAACGTACCTACCTTAACGAGGACATCTTCAATTCGGCCTTCCGGATGTGCAAGAGATCGATCCGCCATTTGCAAGACCATAGAAGTGGGTCTTGCTTCAATATTAAGCTTGTCAAAGATTGATTTGGGCATAAGATTTATGCTTGCACCCAAATCGCATAGCGCTTTTCCTTTCCACTCATTACCAATAGATATCGGAATTGTAAAGCTCCCAGGATCAACTAACTTTGGAGGTAATTTGCCTTGACAAATAGCACTACATTCCTCAGGGAGACCAATCATCTCATTATCACAATACGGCCTTTTGTTAGTGAGGGCTCTTTTCAGAAACTTAGCATACTTGGGTACATCTCTAATAGCTTCTAGTAGCGGAATATTTATGCTAAGACCTCGTACCTAATTAAAGAATTTTTGATAATCAGCCATATCGCCCTTCTTTTAAACTCTCGATGGAAATGGTGGAGGAGGACGATTAATCATAGTATCATCTTTCTTCTTTAGAATCTCACTTGGCCTCACTATTTCTTCAACCTCACCATTTTTCTCATTCTCTTTCTCTTTCTCTTTTTCACCCACTTCCTTTTCTTTTCTTGGGACTTCTTTCTCTTTCATAACGGGAAAAGGAGGTGGAGGAAGGTTCTTACCACTTCTGAGAGTAATAGCTTTACAGTCTTCGATTTGGATTGGATTCTCAGTATCGCTAGGGAGTTGCCCTTGTGGACGTTGATTCAGTTGTTTGTTAATTTGACTTAGCTGATTCTGGAACAACTTCATACTTGCTTCAACTGCGTTTTGACGTTCCATAGCTTGTGTTTGAAGAGCAATTAAACTCTCAACTGTTTTCTGAAGGGTAACTCCTTCTTGTGGATGGGCAGGTAAGGCTTTCTGATTCATTGTGTCATCGTAATTGTCTTGAGGAGCTTGTCTCTGAACATAATTTCCCTGATTCTGTCCTTCTGGATAATTATTTTGTGGTCTTGGATTGTAATTGTTACCTTGGGGACGCGGCTGATACGCATATGTAGGATTGGCTGCCCCATTAGGATTTGAGTATTGAAACCCAGGATGGTTTCTGTTAGGCTGATATCCATTACCACTTGAATTAAAGTTACCTCTGTTGGAGACAAACATCACAGATTCTTGATTATATTGACAATTTTCCCAACTATGATCATTGACACCGCAATACTCACATCCATATACCTCTTGTGCAACCTTTACCTCACCTCTTTTATTCGAGAAACCTTCTTTCACGGCTAGAGTAAGTTGTCTCAATTGTTGTTCTAGTGTGGTCTGAAGCTTTGTCTCTAGCGTAGCAAACTTTTCTTCCATATCAACATTATTCACTCTTTTAACTGGTGTTCTTACTGAACTCCACCCAACTTCATTCTTGACTGTTCTCTCTAAGATGATCTTTGCATGAGCGGGTTGAACTTGAAGAAAACCTGCACCACATAGCATATCCAATTTCTCTCTTGAAGTCCCATCAAGGCCTCTATAAAATATTTTTAATTGTTGTTGTTCTGAAAAGCCATGATTGGGGACTCTACGTAAGCACATCTGAAATCTTGTCCAACTCCTACCCAAAGTTTCATCATATTCTTGACGGAACTGCGTCAACTCTAATTCAGCATCTAACCTCATGTTACTTGGGTAATACCTGTCAAAGAAAGCAATCTCTAATTGATCCCAATTAGTAATTTTCGTCGGATCTTGCATATCGTGCCATTCACTTGCTCCATCAATAACAAAAAATTTAAACACAGCGTAGTACATCTGTTCTTTTGAAACTCCTTGTGTGATGTAAGAATCACATATCTGTTTGAATTTCTGTATCGCTCTAAGAGGATCTTCTCCAACTCTACCACGAAAATTTCCAAAGTTTTGGAATTGAGCTATCATACCCGGATCTGGACGAAACTTCGGAACATTTATATCTGGAGCACCTACTCCTATAGCAGGAGCACGGAATGGAACTTCTGGTGGACCATTAGTAAACCATGGATCTTGAATATTCGCCATTTCTTTTTCCTCTTGTTCTCTTCTTTTCTTATTTGCAAGTCTGATTAACGAATCCGGATTATCAAGGATTTGAACTGGTGGTTCAAATCTGAGCCTTCTTCGCATACACCAAACCTAAAAACCTGAAAAGACTAAACAAGCAAAAAGCGTAAAACTGATAAAAACAACAATAAAAATAAATGCAACTATCACTAAAGGATAAACACCGTGGTCACACGCTACCGTCCCCGGCAGCGGCGCCAAAAACTTGGTGGTCCTTTGTGTGTTCTAAAAAATAAATGCAAATGCTAATCGAACCACAACCGCAAGTGTACGGTTGTCCCAAGTAGTATGTATGATAATACAGATTCGTTCCAAGGACGGATGGTTGATCACAATGTTTCGCAAGTAGTGATTGGTGCACTTATAAAAGTAAAAGATAATAAAATGTTTGTTTGGTTTTGTTTATTAAAGCTAATGAATGAAAGACAAATATTAAAATGCAAGTAGAAGCTAAGACGCAAGTAAATTGATGTAAAACGCAATATGAGATGTAGCACTTGAGAACGCAAGGATCCTCCCTATCCTATTTCTTAACTTATGTTGTTTAAGGGCTAAATTGGTCAATTACAATGGTCGGGATTCTAAATTCCTTATACCCCCGTCAGGGTGGACTATAAGGCAATCCTAGGGTGTCACTAGTCCCGTCAGGGTAAATATGATCCACCTTTAGATGTTTAAGTTTTATTACCTCATTGGCCCTAGAATTAGCTAAGTTCGTCAGAATCAATAGCTTCTATCCTAGATTCGAATAAATGGTTCTGTATTTAAACCCTCCGTCAGGATGATCCAATTGCCACTAATTGGAATAGCCTAAATACTAACACCTGTTCTTAGTTAGCTACTCTAAAAACAGTAAAATAATCTCAATTTATTGAAAAGAGTAAAAGCCCTAATTTAGTTTAATTCAATAAAAACCCAAATTCAACATTCGTTAATTAATAAGATTGGGATTCACCCATTGTTTGTTCTCAAGCACTATGAATTATTTAGCTCATATTAAAAAGAAATACTAAATTAAAAATAAAGGAATTCATATTTGATTACAAAATTAAAGATAAGAAAAACCTAATTTCCGGAATAGGAATGACTACGAACGGAGATATAGACCCTCTCCAGCTCTTGTAGCTTCTTCTTTCTTCCTTCTGTTGCTTCTCTCTGGTGTTTTATCTTGTGGAATGTGAATTGTGTGAAAAATAGAAGTCCAGACCTCCTTTTATAAGTGCAAATTCGGACTAGGGCTTGGACCAGAAAATAAAAACCTAATTAAATGTCCAAGCCCACTTTCTAAGCCCAAAATCCCGTAACTGATGATAGGCCTTCACTAAAACAGCTTTTCCCGATGCGTTTCAACTCCGATTGACCTCATTCCAGTTGCTAAAGTTCCGTAACTCGATAAGGAATGATTTCTCTTCAAAGGTCAACAGCTAAATCATCGCTTAAGAACCTCGAAATCAGCAATCTATGGCCTGGAAAATGGATTTTCAGCTCTAAAAATAATATTTTCGGGATTTATCTTCAAGTCTTGACTCTTAATTCACGATATTTGACTTTCTCCTCGGATTCCTCTTCTAGCTAACATCTAAAACCTGTAAAATCTTCACTAAAAATACCAATATTACGCGCAAAAGCTTAATAAATCAAAAATGCTAGAAATAAAAGAGGAACATCATATTATTGCATATTTAGTCCAAAAGTCTATCAAATTAATTAAATAAACACAAAAAATGATGTCTCCTAAGGGTCGAAAATACGAACAATTAAGGAGACATCAGTTATTCATTTAGATAATTTTTTCAAAGAGATCTGAGATTGTTGACAATGGCAGTAAACCTTTGATCCATGTTGTTCAAGGTTTCTCCAAACCTCATCTTGAACATTTCATATCAGGTGATATATAACCCAAACGTTGTTTCTTTTACGAGAACAGTTACTTCATAAGATAATTTGAGACGCTCCCAAATTTTGAATGTCGATTCACTAACACGGCTATACTCCGGTTCTAATAATCCACAAATCAAGGTGTTCAAGCTCTAACATTTTTTGTGAGCTTTAGCTTGTCATCTTACTGAGTCCTTCACTTGTCTTCACTTGAGTGGTGGTTATGGTTTGTCCGACGACATTCTTTTCTTCCATGTAAGGAAAAAAGGTTCCTTCTCTTGTGATTTTCCATAGCTAGTAATAAAAACATTGAAGATGTATCTCGATTCTCTATGTCCAATAGTTATGTTTGTACCTAAAAAGAGAGGAAGCTAGTAGTAGATAAAATTTCCAAATGAATAGCTTTCATGTCATTAACTCAATTACAATTAAGAAATATATAGCTATATTACCACTTGTAAGTCCTAGATGGGGGTGAATAGGACTCTAATCAATTATACTACTAATTTAAAATATTTTGGAATACAATATAAGTTTGAAAATTAGTTGAAACAATTTGTCAAACACGTAGTGAGCTATATATATATATATATATATATATATATAGAGAGAGAGAGAGAGAGAGAGAGAGAGAGATGAAAGCAAGGCTAATACTCTAACATAAATCAAAGCATTAAGTAAAAGTAGGGTTAGAGATTATGCAATCAATTACAATAGTTCGGTTTCCCTATATCCACTACCTAGGGTCTTCTTATTAGGATTGTCAAGCTTCTTTTCACTGAGCTCAAATAACTCTCAAAGGTGGGTTATATACCGACTATACATGAGATTTTTCCTAGCTAAATCAAAACCTGATGATGAGACTTTTAATGGTAATGTCATAACCCGAACTCGAATATCTCGAGCTAACTCCCTTGTGTAATCACTTACACAAGTTTCCACTTGCGATTGGAAGCCTTCTCTTACTCAAAGAGATAAAAACCTCTTCCTTTTATTCTAATTAAACAAATTTCTAATCTAGAGGAAGAGTATATTAAGTGTAGATTTAAAGTGTTTATAAGATAAAATTGAAAGCTCTTAAAGGGAAAATGAAACAATTAATGTGTCAAGCATTCGACGTGAATATGAAAATGATAACTGAATGCTTGAGAATGATATAGATAACTTGATATATATGCTTGAAAGTTGTAATCGTTGTAGAGGATGAAGGTTTGATGAACGGTCCAACAAAGAGGGTACTTATAGTTTAATTTTGTCCCTTCTTTAGTTGCAATTTCGAAATTCTAAAACACCCAAACTAGGATGACGATTTGTATGAATAGTACGATTGCACGTTTGTGCATTTAGTGATCTAACGGGTAAAATCTAGCGTCTCCTTTTCTGAAAGCGGGATGACATTTTAAGGCTTAACCAGTATGCGGTTGTGAACCAAGATGCGGTTGTGAACCAAGATGCGGTTGTGAACCTAGATGCGGTTGTTAACCGGGATGCGGTTGTGAACCCGGATGACACTTCTTATAATGTGATGAAGAATTTGTAAAGCGGGATGAAGATTTTATATTTAAGGTTCCCGTAAAACTTTCTGTAATATGGTGGTTTTTTGCATGCTGGGATCCCATTTCCGTTATATGAGCACGGTTCACCTAATGAGAAAACTTTCTACACCGGAGTTATGATGTTTCAAGCATAAGAGTGGCTCAAGCAAAAGTTAATTCTCAACACATAAGAAGATATGACACAATGCATTATGTAGAAATGTGAAACAAGAAAATGATGCTTAAGTGCAAATGTTTTCTTCCAGAGATGCATTTCAAGAGTGATTTTAAAAGGGATTGAAGTTCACACACATGAGGGAAAGTGATAAGAAGATAATTTGTCACATTAAAAAAATGTAGGGCAAATAGAAAAGGTCGTTTGCCAACACAAGTTCATGATCAAGACATGATTATCGGGCAGTTTCAAAAAGTTGTGTGTATATTACGAAATCTGACTATCGTGTTATCATCAAGAATGAATAGGAAATTGTATGTCATACTTCCTAATTGGAAAAAACAACTCAAATTACTTGTGGAACTTAATTTCGAAGCCTAACGTTCTGATAAATATCTTGATATTTATTTGGAAATGTTGCCAAAGAAAAAAAAATCGATGCAATTGTGCAAAAATAAAAGTGTGTAAGTGGTGTGCTACGGAGTTTGATTCCATGAAACATCTGCATCTTATATATCCGATGAGTATGTCAATTTGGGATAATTTGATATTACAAGTTAAAATACATATGAAACTTAAAAAGATATAATTGGAAGTTGGATCATCAATGATATTATTGAATTCTACCATGGAGGATAGGATAAAAAACTATGACGACTATCATTCTTGCTACATTGTGGGATATCTGGAAATATTGGATGCAAGGTATACATGAAAGCATAAGATAGAATTATAAAATTTCCAACATACATTCGTCAAGTTTATCTATGAATTATTTAGGTCTTTAGAGTTATATACAAATCCAGTAAATAATTGTTATGTGAATACTAGAGACCACTTGGATAAACCGGTTAATTATCCTAATCAAAGCTGTGAAGACGCGATTGAATTTTTTTGTGATAGTATCTTATAGAAACAGTTGGGGACCTACATGTATCTCGTATATTGTTATGTACAACAATAATATTATTGAAAATAAACTACAATCAAGATGGTCTTCTTAATGCACAAAATGAGAAGCATAGTCCATATTTGAGCAACAAATAAAACAGTGGAATAGAATACAATGAGTAAATCAATTTACTCTAATATCCTTGAAAGTGTTAAGGTATTAAATATAGTTTTATGATTTTATGAAAAATTTAACTGCTCATCGTATCAATCGAAAGGAAGGTGGGTAATAATCACTTTTGTAAAATTACTTATATTTTTAAATTGAATAATAAATGAATAATTTCTAGCTAAATATGCTAGACGAGGAGTCGATATCTCGACTCGAAAACAAAGTAATTCATCAAAGATATATAGTCATCTAATAACATCTTTACAACAAATAAGGTCTTAGTTAAATTCTTTAATTAGTTTATGTATATAAAAATGTAATTCTTTTTGCACTTTTTTGTATTTCAACCAGGAGCAGATACAAAGAAGTGGGATGGATGGTTCCATCCTCCCTCCATCCCCACCTCAGTTCCAAGACAAAATGCAATATTTGTTTGGAGCTTTTTTTTTAAAAACGTTATAAAATATAGTGTTTTCCTATCCTTAAGTTCTCACCGAACTAAAAATTAACCTAATAAAAAAACTTGAGACAATGTCTCGAACTCTATTGATGTTTCTAAGTTTTCACCATTCTCAGAATTCAACTGAATCAACCCCTGAATTCAACATGTTTTCCTTGTGTTTTCTTGACAAGTATAGATAAACATGAAAATTTCATAGTCAATCGATACCAAGGTTCCCAAACTAGGTCCTCATGTAGAACTGGCTCAAACTACCCGTAATCCTTCGCCTAGTATACGCTTAAGGTATGTTTGGATTGAGGGATTAGAAGGGGAGGGAAGGGATTATAAAGAATAATAGTTATCATTTCTTTGTTTGTATTATAAATTTTTGAAAGGATAAGTTATTAAAGGATTAAAGTTATACCTTCTAATCCTTTATATCCTATCTCTCCAATTTGGAGTCATTAGAAGGAAGGGATTAGCTTTAATAGTAAAATATCTTTATTACCCTTATGTGATTTAAAATATATTTTATTAGGGGTATAAAAGTAATTTAGTTATAAAATAATCATTTCCTTGCCTTTACTTATACAATCCAAACACAATATTCAAATAATTTTTTACTAATATTTTCCTTTCTTTTTCTACTCAGTTCAAACAAGATTAATACTCTCCTCTCCTTTCCTTTAATATACTATCATTTTCTATCCTTTAATAATTAATCCCCTCTATATCGAGTTTTTTTATGTTTAGCACTATTTTAATAGAAAATTAGCAATTTGACACAAGAAAAAAAATTGCGAAATTGACACAAGGGCGGTATCCGTGATACCGCCCTTAATTAATTAACGAGGAAGGGCTGTGGTCAAAACACAACCCTTAGTTAAATACTAATTAAGGGAAGGGCGGTGGTCCACTCACCGCCCCTAGTGTAAATTTATTTTTTAGGAGGGCGGTAGGCTAGCTACCGCCCATAGTTCATTTTTTACCGCATTTTAGGGGCGGTAGGCTAGCTACCGCCCTTCTTCCCAGAGAATTTATCTGCAGTTTTCTGCAGAACTCCCATTACGTTTCTTTCTTTCATCAAAAACCGCTCAAAACCCACCGCCCCTTCCCTGCTCTGCCGTGTTGCCGCCATCACCCACCAAATTCCGAGGCAAAGCCACTCTATTCAACCACTCACCACTCAAGAACCATCCTCCATTCATCATCCTAAGGTTAGGGTTTCGAATTCCTTTTTTTTTTTAATTTTGTTTTTGGTATTGATTTTGATGATGTATTGCATGCTATTATTGTAGTGTAATGTGTTTAATTTCGTTTTATATTGATATGGAATATAATTGATTAAAAACAAAGATTTAGATTATTGCACAATTGGTCCTTGTTTAATTTGATAATTGCAATACTAATCCTTATAATTGCACTACTTGTTTAAATTAATAGCTTTCTAATTATTTATACATTTTGGTAATTGAATTTTAGTTAATTGCACAATTGGTCCTTATAAGTTTTGATAATTGCACAATTGGTCCTTTTAAAACTTGATAATTGCATAATTGGTCCTTGTAAGTATATATTAGTTGCAAAATGAACCCTTTATTTTGTATTAGTCTAATATACAATTAGTGTATTGAAATTTAATTAATTGCACAATTTGGTCCTTTCATTTTAATTAATTGCACAATTGGTCCTTTTTATTAATTTTACGGTTCCTTTTTTTGGCTAGGTTTTAATGGCATCTTCTAGTAGCAATCCGGACTCGCTTTTATGGAGACAAGGGAAATTTGACCATAAATCCGAAGCCGTGACTAATATAAGTTAATTTCTTCAAAAGAAAAATTTATTTGAGTTTATTTGTTAATTATTTTTTTGTTAATAGGGCCGATACGAAGGTGTGATGATCAAGCCATACTCCACTACACCGTGGGAGTTGGACCCAAGGGTAATTCCTTTTGTTGAAGAAGCAGGGTTTGGAGAGATTCGTAAAATATCGAGGATCGTGTTGGACCACGCGTTGATCTCTGCGATGGTCGAAAGGTGGAGACGGGAGACCCATACTTTTCACATGCCCGTAGGCGAGATGACTGTCACCTTAAGAGATGTTTCGATGATACTAGGTATACCAATTTGTGGTCGTGCAGTGACCGAGACCGACCCGGCCTTCTTTGACTTTGAAGAAACATGTTGGCATTTATTTGGAATGGTACCGCCAGATGGGGGAGATGGTCGTAAAGTTATCAAGGTATCTTGGTTAAGGAAGAATTTTGGGGATAAGAAACCAGATGAAGGTGTAGATGACACGGTTTTACGCTATTTCGCTAACGCGTACCTTTTGCATTTATTCGGTACATTCCTTTTCCCATCCGGCAAACAAAACACCGTTCCGACTTTGTATATGCCGTTGTTGAGAGATTTGAGGCGGACTAGGACTTATGCTTGGGGTGCGGCAGTAGTATCATACTTGTACAGTGGTCTATGCAGTGCGTGTGAGGGAAACATGGCAACCCTCAAGGGGTGTGGTCTTCTTTTGCAGGTATTTCTTTTATTTTATAACTCGCGCTATGGTATAAAGTTGTAATATTTGTTTCGATTATTTTCTTGCAGATATGGTGTTGGGACTATTTGCATGTTAAACCCACTTTAGTCCATTATGCCTTAAACGCTAGTTATGGTCCTGCTAGTGTCTCGTAAGTGAATTGTATAATGTTCGTGTAAAATTACTACTAATGAATTATTAATTATGTTTTGTAGTTGGAATGGTGCAAAAACCTGGGTCAATAGTTGCGGTAGGACTTTACGGATTTATCGAGACGATTTAGATATGCAAGAAGCGGACCAGGTAAGTTTTTTTGGGATTAGCCGAAAATGTACACGTTTCTAAAATATTATATTGAATTAGGTTACTTGGATGCCCTACGAGGGTGCTCGGATTGGAACCGTAGCCGAGACTTGTTTGATGGAGCGACAGGAATACCTATGTGTTGTCCCGTTGATACATTTCAACAACGTAGAGTGGTACCGCCCTGATCGTGTTTTGAGACAGTTCGGCTACATTCAAGATATTCCCAAATTTATCGATCAAGACCAAGATCGATATCGTACCTCCTTGGATCGAATAGGTAAGTCTCACGAAGTCTGGAGAGTAAAATATGAACGAGTAGATTCGAATTTGGAATGAGGCGGAGTATAATAGGTTAGAGAATCTAGTTCAAGGGTTTGGGTGTACCCCAAGGTACGAGGCTTGGTATCGGGAAAATTCAAGGATATATATCTCCCCTGCTCAAGGACGAAACGAGGGTCAAGATCAAGAAACCGGCTACCATCCTTGGGGAGCTCAACTTCAAATACTGGTAATAAATTAAACCTTTAACCGGTCTTTATTTTGTTTTAGGATTATATTGAGATTTTTGGATATTGACAGGTTCGATTGACTGTTGACTTGGCGTATCGTATTTCAGACCCCGGGTGTCACTGTTGATGATTTGAGAGCTCCCGTAAGGCAAATGTTGACATATGCAGGAGAGGAAAGCTTAATTGAACAAATTGCCGGATTGAACGTTACGGGAACAAATACCCGGGAGGAGGAAGCACCAGGTTCAAGTAGGTCGCGAAGGAGGAGACGTGCTTAGTTAGTTATTGCTTTAGTTACTTTTTAGTTGTGTTGACTATTTGTATTGATTGTCTTTATTTGAAATGTGTTTGTATTGATTGTTGAACATGGAGTTTGTATTGATTGTTGAACATGGAGTTTGTATTGATTGTTTGAACATGGAGTTTGTATTGATTGTTTTTATTTGAAATGTGTTTGTTTATGTTAAGAAACACGTTTGAAGTTCGTAGCTTGTTTCTGGATTAGTTTGTGTATGTTTTGTGTTTAGGTTTGAATGGAATTTGCAAAAAAAAGTAGTGCAGAAAATTTCTCTGCATAGAATGGCGGTATGACGGATACCACCCTTCCTTTATATGTTTTAAGGGCGGTATCCGCTATACCGCCATTCTATGCAGAGAAATTTTGCACTATTTTTTTTTGCAAATTCCATTCAAACCTAATTATAACATCCCAATAAGACCAACTGTAAATAACAACTCTAATGCTATACATAAAAAACACAAACCCAATCTAATTAAACAATTTGTTCAATTACACACAAAGTATGTATAATTCGACAAATATTACAAAACACGACAATTAAATAAAGTTTGATCGAAACTATTTTTTATTTTTCCTTGGCCTCCCACACGTCTTTTTGTTGTGCCCGTATTCTTTGCATTTACCACATCGATTCGTACCCCGATCTTCTCTAGCATCCATTTCGTTGTGAATCCGGGAAGACCTCCTTCGACCACTTCTAGTAATTATTCTTTTCTTACATGCCACAACCACAACGTGAAAGTCCTAGAGGGGGGGAATAGGATTACTAATAAGATTAATGCCTAATTAAAAATCTTTTGGACAATTATAAGTATTAGAGAGAAACTATTAAGTCAACTAAATATATCAAACTCTTAAGGGATCATACAATGGATAAGCTAGAGGTTTGATATATAAGTGATACAAGTAAAACGAGTTTCTAATCTCTTACTACTCTAGATGACAATAGGTTTGATTAACTAGGTAAAGATTATTACGATATTTATACTAGCAAGTAATCAAACATATAAAGTGCGGAAAGTAAATAGAGTAGGGATAGAAAGTACACAACGATGTATAGTGGTTCGGTTATCCCTACATCCACTACCTAAGGAAGCCCCCTTAGGATTTCAAGCTTTTCACTAAGCTCCCGTGTCTCTCTTAACCGGGTCGAGAACACAATAACCCTTACAACCTCTTCGATACCACGAAGGACAAACTCTTGTGCTATCACAACACAAGGACACCAAGTATACTCCCGATACTCTAATTCTCTCTTAATCTATCTATTACAAGATCTAGACTTAAGAGGATAAATGTAAGTGTTTGAAGGGTGAAACAACTTTGCTAATAAACTCCTAAAGAGATGATATAACTCTAAGCTTAAAACTTCTCTTGAGTTGATTGAACTTTTAAGCTCCTTTGATTAACTCCTTGATTGAGTAGATATGACAAGTTGATTGATCAAGCTTGGATTGATTCTATGTTAGCTTGAGACCTTTAATTGATGTGTAAGAAGGATTGGAATTGGATTGGTAAGAGGTGAGTTTCTCCTTCAAAGAGGCCATATTTATAGCACAAGAAAGTCCCCAACGGTTATAAAGTTGGTGGGATACTTTGATCCAAGCCGGGTTCCCGGTTTCCCAAATGCGGGTACCCGATTTCAATTGCAACGGTTACATAACGGCTATAAGGAGCTTGATGTTGACTTGAGCTTCACCAAACCAGGTTCCCGGTTTCACCAAATGCGGGTACCCGATTCTTACTGACATAGGAACTTTGACATTTTGATTCGTTGCTCGGATGGAAAAGTTTTCTTCACGAGAGTTGTAGGAAACATCATTTTAAGAAACTTTGTTGTTGATCATGAAAGCTAATTCTCAATGTATACATAAGATAAGGTTAAAAGTATTGGTATGAAAATTAGCTTCTTAGGATATGATAATAAAGCTTTGATCTAAATGATAGGGATTGTGCTTTTTGATGAATTAGAGTGTAAGATAAAGAATATAAATAAAGTATAATTAGCACACTAAACAACAGAGGATTTGTCACATTAAAACAACTAATCGATGGGGGCAATATGCCAACACAACACCTTCGTAAGGTGGATAATCGAGAACATCCATAAGGGGACGGAACTTACCGGCATAGAAACCATGTATTTCGACAACGATAAGTATTCAGACACATAGGGGTAGTATGCTTTATCTTTGTCGTACGTTTGAGTAACAGCAATGAAATGACCACATGGACGGTGCAACATTTGCCAAAGTCCACACGTACATAGTTGTTGGTTGACATTTACGATGAAACTCGTTCTATCACTATCCGATCTCCTACCATCCAACGCATTACAAACCCATATATCGTCTTCTGCATCGTAAAGTTCAGGTTTATAACCTGTCCCATAAAGTTCACTCTTATAAAGTTCAATTTCGACCTTCGGTGGGAATACTTTTCCTTTTGCCAAAGCATCCTTCCCGTCTTTTCTCCTTGTTACAAAGTAACCGGCACTTTTTTCAAATGTTAACAATATTATAGCCGTTACAGGCAACCCCCTAACTCCCTTCAAGACCTTATTAAAAACCTCCGATAAGTTCGTTGTCATATTACCGTAACGGTACCCACCGTCATGTGCAAGAGACCATCTATCCTTCGCTATTCTTTCAATCCAACCTTTGTATTTTCCGTCATTTAACTCGTAAAATTGTCGGTAATACTTATCATGTTCATGCATATCCGACATGTAAGCAAGATCAATGAAAGTCTTCTTTGCCACCCGATTTTCGTATCTGTGATTCAAATTGCTTGCTAAGTGGCGCACACAAAATCGATGAACTCCAATGGAAGGTGGAAACACATCCCGAATACTTGCTAATATACCTTTATGCCGATCCGCCAATATACAAATTTTTCGGTTCTTCGTAACATATTTTTTTAGACAATTCAAAAAGAATGTCCATGTGTATGTCGACTCAACATCGGCTAACGAATAATCTAACGGAAATAGTTGATTGTTTGCATCGTACCCAACCGCAATAAGTAGTTTACCATCGTACTTACCTAATATGCGGGGAAGGGCGGCCCCCTCGTTACCGCCCATCATTATCGTGAAAAGGGCGGCGGTCAATGGGCCGCCCTTAATTAAAAATGTAATTAACTTAAGGGTGGTCGATCGATGACCGCCCTTCTTTCTTAAACAAATTTTTAATCAAGGGCGGTATCACGGTTACCACCCATGTGCCATTTTAGAAAAAAAAAACTCCCTTGTGCCAATTCGCTAATTATTTATTAAAATATCCTCCTCAGATCGACGGCGGCAACCCCAATCTTTAGCCTTTATTTGTTTTTCTTTCTTCTCCTTCTTTTTGTTTCTTGTTCTTCTTCTATGCTTTGTTTTCCCCTATTTCTCTTCATCCTTACACATTATTAGCAGCAGTCTTCGTTTTACAGTGAATTTTTTGGGTAATTGGCAAGCGCGGAAGATTTGGGTTTTGTGGGCTAACACTGTCTTGGGTTTCAGAGGCCCAGTTCACTGCTTTGCTTCGTTTTTGCTTTCGGAACCCAGGTTTTGTCTTCCCATCCCTTCTGTTTTGCTTTGGATTGTGCTCTTTCCTATCCAGTATTATTCTCCAAGACCATTTTCGATGAAGATTTTGGTTCGTGGAATGAACCTTGAAGCTAGAATGGATACAGTTGTGTTTACAGGTAAATGTAGCTGCTCTCTTTTACTGGTTTTTTTGTTTTGTATTGGATTGGAAGGTGTTGTGGCTAGATTGTTTTTGGTTGGTGTTTTGGTTAAGAGACAGGGGACAGCCTCAGTGGGGTTGTGTTTGTGGTTAGGCATTTCTATACTCCTCTTTTGTTATCACTTTCTTAGGATATGTGGTGGTACACTGTGGGTTATAATTACTAGATTTGTGAATTTTAACTCTTCCGGCCTCGGGTGTTTGCCGTTCATTCGATGCTTGATCTGTTCGAATTCCTTCTGTCCAGTTTTTTTGACCTGTCCTTGGTTTGTATGGCTTGAGAGGTGGTGTTTTTTGTTCTTTTGCTGGTGTTTTGGCTGTCGTTTCCTTTTAATCGCAGGTGGTGATTCATTTGTGGCCATGATTCTTTTATCATTTGAATCCGTCTTGAGTAGCTTTGGGTGTTTGTCGTTCATTTGGAGTTTCTTGAGCTCGGTTTTTCAGTGGTGGACTATCCTGGCTTGCGATTGTTTGGATTGGCTGGTACAACCGTTTTTATTTTGTGTTTGCTTGGTGATGTTTGAAATTGCAGTCGCTACCACAGTTGTTCTTTTCTGGAAGAGTGTTGTTATTCCTATGCATAGCCTCACTTCCTCCAGACCTGAAGCAGATTTCGAGGCGATTCATGGTGTTGTTTGTTTCGTTTTAGGATCTGTTTCACTTTGCATTAGCTTTATATCTAGTGCCGAAGCCAGTTTTCAGCTTATACAGTCTCCAAGCACGTACTGCTCGTTGAAGAGTTTGTCTATCCTTGAAGACATTAGAAGTATAGCAAGATCCCACTCACATATCTTTTTTCAGGGATTTAGAAGAATAGCTTACATATCGACTGTTTCGTTTGCGATGGCATTTTCTTACTTTCTCCTTTCTTTGTTAAGTGTTTATTTGTATTCCCTTGTCCTTTATTTTTTCTGTTTGTTTGTAATGTATTTGGACTCTTGTTCCAACTGGGATGAATTTTCTTCCTCCTAGTTGTTTATTTCTAATATCAGTTTTATCTGTCTAAAAAATATATCCAAACAAACCCTCAGCTCTATTAACCAAGTTGTTGTACCGCTTTGTTTATTATAAAAAAAATTCTATTAAAACAAAAGAAATTACCGTTATGGACTATAATTTGTTGTTCATTAAAAGAAAAGGGGTCCAATAGGAAAGGATTATTTGGATGTAAAAAGTGTAAAAAGTTGATGTGCCGAAACGAACAGCATGCTGACTCGTGTTTCTAGATAAATCATTGAGATTGATAGAGACAGTCACATGGGTTGTTCACATGCTCTTGTCTTCTACTCAAACTCAGCTCCACCCAATTATTAATGCCTACGTGGTACTGCCTACATATATTGCTATGTATGGCCATGCATGCCATGGAGCTTCGGGATGTATTCATGCATGATCAACAAACCATGAATACTCAAAGAACATTATTTTACATTATTTTTATTTTTGTTCAATCCATTATGGGTGGACATGATGATCTGTATTATACTATTATTACCTAAGGTTGAAGAAGGGAATAATTCTTGATGGTGAGTTTAATTTTTTTTTTTGGGACAAATACTAATCTAACACAACATTATGGTTGAAGTCAGTCGATCCCAAATCGAGAAGACCGGGGCTCAAGTTGAGAATGCCCCACCTCCCAAGTGGCCATTTGTCTAGCTAAGTGTGCAGTTCTGTCGGTCAGACTATTTAGACGACGCAGAATATGTTTGAACTGCATGTTCCCATGCAGCTCGGCAATTTCCCCAATCTGCAACACATACGCCCTGACACACCACCACGGATTTGGCGCGCCCTAATACCTTGAATGATATCAAGGTTATCCGAACAAATAATAGTTTTACTTCCTAAGTCTTCTAAACATGTCGTGTCCGTTTTTAGCATCGCTCTCGCCTCGTCGTCCGCTACCGATTCCACCATAATTGATTTTGAAATAATGCTTCTTCTACCTGATTTGATATCAAGTCGCACAATCCCGGTTCCGCTAGGTTCAGTTTGATTCATAAAAGAAATCACATTTGACTATGGTTTGAACCCCTGCTAATTCAGCCTCTGTCCAAACAAGATCAACTTGTTGAGAACGTTCTTGCGCGTTATTCCTTGGTAAATCATCTCAGTCGTCACCAAAAAGATTCTTCATCCCAGAATTCACCGCTCTAATGATGTAATCAGGGTCCATATGTGTGTTCTCATGAATTGCCTTCACTTTTTGTTTTCAAATATTCCATAGCATTAGCAGGATATAAGCTGTAATATTCCTTTTGTCCCATTTCGAATTATCACTCCCGGAAAAGACTTTACTGATCCACTCTCCCAGGCCCCCATCCAGGTTGTCTTCGATCCTGATTTGGAGAGCAAAACCAGCCCAAGCTTGTTTAGAAATTACACAGGAAAGTAGAAAATAATTAATAGTACCCACTTGTTCATCACACCAGTAACACAAATTATCAGTTACACAATGTCTCATTTTAAGGTTCTTACTGGTCGGTAAAATATTCTTGCAAGCTCTCCAAACAAAAATACGGACTTTATTCAGGACCTTTGATTTCCACAGCATTCCCCTGAACTGTAGGTTATTCAATTCGCCTTGAGTTGAGGATTTTGTAGATTCGACTATGGGTCTCAAAGTCAACGTTTGATATCCGGATTTATTTGTTTATTCTCTGGAGCGCGTATGAGGCCAAGTGAATGTATCTTGATCCTGCCTCCTAAGGAATAGCATTCTCTCAATTTCAATGTGGACCAGTTCCGGAAAGATCGTATCCAAGGTCCCCACGTCCCATGTGACTTTCCCTTCTTCATCAGTTGATCAACTGTCTTAACACTAGTCTCATATGATTTATCTTGAATGTGTACTTTAACCATTGGTGTACTATATATGAGTACTTTCACTTCAAGCGCAATGAAATCGCGACAACATTTCTTCAATTGGGTATCGTTGGCCTACCATTCATAAATATTGACATGGGTGATGGGTATGTAAAAAGTTGCAAGAGATGCCAATTCATTGACAATATATCAAATAGAGACGAGATGCCAATTCACTGACATTATATCAAATAGAGACGAGATGCCAATTCACTGACATTATATCAAATAGAGACGAGATGCCACTCAGCAATGTGTTCGAAGTACATATCTTCGATGTTTGGGGTACAGATTTCACAGGACCCTTCACTCTAAGCAATGTTAATCACTATATTTTGCTAGTCGTAAACTATGTTTCCAAGTAGGTAGAAGATGTGTCGGTACCAAGGAACGATGTAAAGACCGTGGTTAGATTTTTCCGATCACATATTATTAAGACATGGTATGCCATTAGTTTAATCAATAATAAAGATACCAACTTCATCAACGTGTAGTTGACAGTTTCTCTTCGAAAGTTAAGGGAGAGACATCGTACTTCCACCGGCTATCATACACAAACAAGTGTACAAGATGAGATCTATAACCGAGCGATAAAATCAATTCTTGAAAGACATTGAATAAAATGTGAAGAGATTGGTCAACAAAAGTATAAGATTCTCTCTGGGCTTATAAAAAAACGTTTGAAACACCAGTGGGAGCCTCTCTGTATCGAATGGTCTATGACAAAGCATGTCATCTTGCTTTCAAGATTGAAGCTCGAGCTTACTGGCTATACAAGATTTGAAATAAGATGAGAAATTGATGGGTAAGCAAAAGATGATGCAATTGAATGCACTCGACAAATATTGTTTTCATGCCTATGATAACACACGTCTCTACAAGGAGAAAACAAAGAAGTTGTGCGACAAGCGAATTTGCATGAAGAAGTTTGAGATAGGACAATGTGTTCTCATATACAATTCTAGATTCTCTAACTATCTGGGTTAGTTAAGTCACTTTGGGTGGGCCCATACATTGTTACAAAAGTCACGCCTCATGGAGCGATACAGATTGAACATCCAATAGAACACCGAACCTTCATGGTGAACAGTCAATGATCGAAGATATATCATAAGAGTGGAGACATGATGAGAGGGGAGGTCGCATGACTCTTTTAATACGAGTAACCTGAGATAACTCATCAAACAATAACGACGTCAAAAAGTTCTCGTGAGAGAAACCCACATTTTACATAGTTTATTGTTTAATTTTTGTTTCTGTAGTGTATATTATCTAGAGGTGTGAATTAAAGCTAATTAGAAAGGAATTACAGTTTTTGGTTGTGTAGGTAGGTAAACCGATGAGTTTGGGGTGAATTTATAGGAGAAAAGACCGTATTGTCAACTTCATGCCTTGCGATAGTGTACCGCAAGCCCACCGTTGTGACATGTACGTATTTAATTTGCTATACGGGTTTATATGCGAAACAAGGCGAATGTACTTGTGGTGTACCGCGCCTAAGTTACGATGTAAGGCGGGTCCATACCGTCGCCACATATGCTTATTTAGTTACAAATACGATTATAAGTGCGAGAGATGGACACAGGTCCACGGTGCACCACGCCTAGGTATGGTACATCGCGCGACCCGTATCGACGATGACCGTATCGAGACGAGACGCGTATATACTATAGCACGGTATTTATAGAGTGGAGACATGGTATATCGTGGTGAAGCACTAGAAGGTTCAAAAAGAGACCACACGAATTCAAAAGCTATAAACCCTATTCTTGACCTTCTCCAGCTCCACAAAAACACCATTAAAACTCCCAAACTGCATTAAAATACCATTAAAATTGGATTACACCTTCACAACACTCCAAAACACCGCCACAAATCATATCCATACTCCATAAACACATAAACTCCACCAAATCCCTTCCATAACACCACACAACACCAAACAACATCAAGTTTTAATAATTTCTTCCACCACAAGAAAATTTTAAACCTTCCGGTACAATTCATACACAACTATCCAAATACCATTAAATATCTCATATTACACAACAACTCAAAGAAACACCAACTAAACCACAACCAAATAAAAAATTCACACATGGTGAATCTTTGAGGTGTGGATTAGTTAAGATGACGAGGAAATAAATGTGTTGACTTATGAGAGAAAGCGAAAGAGAGGCAATATGTGGAATGATAGATTTACCTGGGACAATGAAAGAACGATCAACCCTCATCGGTGAACCGAATGGGCCAAAACCGAAGTCCAAGGATACCTATTCCACCAAAAGAAACTATTGTGCGAATCAATTACCAGTCGAACCAAAAAAGAAGACACCACAAGTACCATTAGCTAAAGATCAAGGTTCCTCCTCAAGTCCTCAAGGGGTATCGAACAAGAAGAAATAAGATGATTTCAAAATACCTAACTGGGAAGAGTTAGTGTATGATCGCTTTGATGATATAGAGGCCGTTCAATCCGATATTGTTGAGACTCAAGGAAAGATGGAAACAAAGCTACACAATATCCCCTTCATGCTTGGGAAAGGGCCAAAGCAACATGTTGATCGCAACTTCGATGGGCCATTCGCCTGCTGAGTAATGTTTCATGAACTCTCTCCTCAACTGCTTTATTTGTTAGTGTATACTGCTAAATTTTATTGGTTTTTCAAGTCTTTTCAAGTCATGAGTATACGGGTCACTTTTGAGTTGGGGATTGGGATTCGTTGTCCTCATTCTTATTTTTTGTATACTTGCATTATGAAAAACATATAAAAAATATTTAGTGAACAAGATAGGGTATTGGAATAGAATTTAGTGAATGACCTTATTAAGCATAGTTTTGCGAGTTGATGATATTAAGTAATGTGTCTTGGAACTGGGTCATAATGCACCTAATTTATTATGCATGAAAACACCTAATTAAATAATTTAAAATATTAGTAATCAATGCGTAGAAGCAAGTTCGGTCTTAGGGAGAATGAGCGGTGTGTAGAATGTGAGGTCTGAGCTAGTTGAAAACCTGCTTAGTCTATGAGCTAAAAGTGAAAACATAATGAGGCCTCGTAGTTAGCAAACTAAATAAGGCATTTATTTGATAAGCCACTTGAAGTCTTTAGCTTGCTAACCCGAATTGACTGAATATATTTTTATCTTATCCTCTACTAGCCTATAGCCTTTTATTTATAGCCATGATATAAGCCACACCCCTTAGATTATATGACCTATCCATATGACCCACACTTAAATCACAAATCCTTAAGATCGTCTTCCTATGAGCTTGAGTTTAGGATGGTGAGAATACATTACACATTGGGTGGGTAGAATATTCTGTGTTATTGATGATGTATTTATTTTAACCCCTTTCCGAATTTCTTTTAAAAAGAATATTGACAAAAAGAAAAGAAAAAAAGAATAAAAACAAGGAAAATAAGTTAGAATGACATCTCACATCAAAAAGATTGTCATGTTTAACTTACAAAAAAAATGAAAAAGAAAGTCAAAATAAAAGAATTGATAAGGGATATTTTGAAAATAATTGTGAATTGGTTGGGGGTTATTGGGGATTCTTATCAAGTGCATCAAGTGGGATTGAGTGATCACATATTTGAGTGTAAACTCAACCTCTATGGCGATTTGTTGGCGGCTAGTGAGCAGAGAGCCAGAAGCTCACTTCAAACTATTCAAATGCGTATCATACTGACTCTAAGCCTACGTTATAACCGAAAAGACCTTAGGATTTCTAAGGATGTGGTTAATTAACAATTGAAAAATTATTGAGTATTTAAGTGGAGCACTGGATACTATGTTAAGATCGATTAACACCATATAGTTGCCATATTCTTTTTGCATCCCGAAGCTAATCTAATCTTGAATTTATTACGTGTTGATTGTTTTAGAATTAAGTGTATGTGTGTATTGGGTCTTAGACATTACTACATGAGACTTTATAGGATAGTGCTTTGGGATCGTTCATTATTTTTTCTTCTTCTTTTATGATTGATTGGACTTAGGCTCTTAGTTAGTTCTTATTTTGCCGGGGCGACAAAATTTTGAGTTGGGGGTCTTGATGTCTCCTTTTATGTGATAGATTAATCTAGTCAAGATACATATATTTTGGGGGTATCTGGGACTAAGTTGATGTGGTTTTTCTATTATTTGATATTTTATGACCTCTTGTCTAGTTTCGGCTTTTATGTAACTTTCAGAGGTTTTGTGTGTTAATTGTGTGTTAAGTGTGAAACTTTTAGGTACTTGGATGTTAGGATACCCTGAGATGATTACAATAATTCAATAAAACAATATTGTCCCAAAGTCATGGCATTAGAGGACGAATATATCACTTTTCGACATCGAATTATTAGAGTCACCACATGTAATCGGTTAGTAATATGGACGAGCCCTTATATTTTATGGTAGAACTTGAAGTTAGAAGTGTGTGAGAGTTGACGGTTCATAATTTGGAGATTAAAGGAAAGATTTATTAAAGTTGCAGCTACTATGGTCTTAATTAGTCCACACACCCTTGGAAACATTTTTGGGTTGACTTGGGAAATTTAAAGGGCACCCACAATACCAAAACAACGTGTTGGAAAGACTATATACATATATATATATATATATATATATATATATATATATATATATATATATATATATATATATATATATCATGTTTTAAATATCAATAAAGGAAAACACCTCATAATTAACCCATTCACAAACTGGGAAGCAGAGAAATGCTTAGAGAAGGAGACTAGAAGTAATATATGTCATTGCACCTCTATACCTTATCAGTCCATCAAAATTATTAGTGTATTTATTTATTTTATCTATTAAGAATGATTTATTATTACACTCTCAGTATTTAGTTTTAATTATTTTAGTATGAACTAAATTCTCGTAGCTTGAGAATCGTTGAATGTATGAACCCTAGAATTGAGATTATGTTTTTATTGAAATTGTGATTATGAGTAATTGAAATGAATTACATAAATATTTATTTGATTATGTATTGTCATTTGAATTCAACCATTAATCTAGACAATATAGGTTTTCCCTAAGTAATTAGGACTATCGCATTAACGGAGGTTTAATTTACTTGGAAAACGATACATAAGTGTCTGATGTGCGTTAGTGATCCTATCGGGCTTGACTAGCCAGATAGTGATGCCTCCTATTTTGTGATAGATTAATATACTCACGAGACATCTTTTTAGGGTTTATGGGACCTAAGTGAGTGATTTTCCCTAATATTTTTTATATCTTACTTTTCTACATTCTTTTGGACATATTGATATTGATAGAGTTTTTGTGCTTTTATTATGTGTTAAGTGTGTAGCTTTTAGGTACATGATTTATGATATAGTCCAAGTAGATTATTAGAAGTCTTAAAATTAAGTCCAAACCCAAGCCAAGTCATAAAAAGAGCTAAGAGTCACATTGGGAAAGCTAGAGCGTTTATTGAACAAATCTTGATGTCATATTGTTTCAGACACCATGATTAATTGGTCAGAGATTTTGTAGAAATTCTTTTTGATTCAAATAGATATTGAAGTCAGTGACGTGTGAGAGGTGACGGAAGTTAATTTGGAGTTAAGATGAAAAACTTATTCTATTTTCTCCACCGTGACTCGAACCTGGAAAACATTGGCCAAAAACGGGTTGCGCTGTCTTTAGAGCACTTAAGTGAGCCCATAAGGTCCCAAACATTTTTTACAAATATATAAGAATATTAGAAGTTCCCGTTTTAGTAGACTTCATTTTTTACAATATTTTTTCAGCAGAAGGGAGAGTAAAACGCCTGGAGAGAAGAGAATGGGGGTTTCCACCCAAGTTCATCATTCTCCACCATTTCATTCCGTATTCTAGGTTAATTTTATTCTGTTTTATTTTCTAAACATGATTTTGTTATTTTTTTTTCATTTATTTTATATGAACTAAACCTCTTATGCTTGATACTTGCAATGAGTATGAACCCTAATTAAGTATTCGTTATGTTATTTGTATTTGGGATATTTTAATATTGAAATGAATTGAGGCTTATTTTTATATTGATTCTTTATTTATTCTTGTTGTATTCATGCTTTGATCATGTTTTGGAAAGGATGATACTTTTGGTTAACACGCGAAGTAGGGGTCGGATTTCGGGCATAGTATATAAACATTTAGTGTGTGGTAGTGATCTTGACGGACTTGCCTAACTAGATAGTCAATAGGGTTAGAATTATTATTTTAAATCATTGCCTAGGGTTTCCTTACCCCAAGTTCCCTAGTTGTGTTGCAGTTGCTCTCTGAGCTACCCTGACGGGAGTTAAAGAGACTTTTGAATCCCAGCTAATGTGAAAAGCCCAATTCGCCCTTATACCAAATAACGCTTAAATAGATAATTAGGAGGATTACCGGCAAGAATCGACCATAACTCTCATCTCGTATGGCCTTTTAGTATTTTAATTATTTTTCTTTTAGTTAATTATTTATATTATTTGCTATTTTACTCCTTTACCCGAGAACAAAACAAATATTTACATTTACATTATTGATATATATCTTGAAAATTCACATTATTTTCTTTCGAAACACATTTATTAAAACTTTATTAGTTCATGTGGAGACGTTAATACCACACTTATTAAATTATTACTTGTCAATGACCCGTACCCTTGCGGCGAGTCACCCTCTCTAGTGTTGATTTTATATCACGCTTGGGAGACAAACAAGTTTTTGGCACCGCTAGCGAGGACTATCATTGTATTTTTTAGTTAGTATTTTAGTGTTTAGTTGTTATTTGGTTTTATGTGGTAAATTTGTTTTTGTCTCTACAAATTTAACAAGTTTAAACCTAAACAATCAAAAGAGAGAAATGGAAGTCGTGAATGGAGCGAACCCACCTAATAATCAAGTTCAAGGTATCCCCGAGCCGAAATTTCTTTTCGTGTTCAACCTTTAGGGATCTTCCCTCAAATAATTTAAGCCGCAAGATTTAGGCCCTATTAGGGCATGATTAGTCAATTCTCGAGTTATGGGAATTATAGTGGAGCCGTACACCAAAACCCCGGTCTGAGACATTGAGAAATTAAGGCAAATTTGTGACGCTTACATTACTCAAGGCGTTACAAAGGAACAAATGTACTACTTTACCAATTCCTTTTGACTGGGGGTACAAGTGAGTGGCTAGACCGTTAACCATCCAAAGCAAGCCCAAATTGGGATGCACTTCAAGTACATATCTTTGACCATTACTATCCTCATATTTTGAGGATGAATGATCAAGTAGAACTTGTAATTTCAAACAATAAGCTGGCGAAAGTATAGGAGCAACATGGACAAGATTCCAACAACAATTAAAAAGGTTCCCTCTTCATGGGTAGACTCCTATGATGAATCTGTCGATGTTTTACAAGGGAATTGATTGAAATTCAAGAGTAAGAGTCAATAATATTGGAGATGGTGGTTTTGTATCAATGAATCCTCTTCAAGCAGCAAATTATATGGAGAAAGTTATTGACACTGAGAGAAGTTGCCTAAATCACAATCCCCAATGGGTACTTCATATGTTGATGGTGAAACCCTAATAGAATCCAAGTTCTCTACATCAGAAGATCAAATTAAACAACTGATGTTGCTTGTGCAAGATGGATTCAAGAGTAAGCAACAAGAGGTGAAAATCGAGCAAGAATCTTATATATGTTGTAATTATGAAGTCGATGACCATGCTTAGGAAGAATGTAAAAGTAACCCCTAATCCGTGTTCTTTGTATCTAATTGAGGTAATCAATTTTTAAGTGGTCAAGCCTATGGTCAATCAAATCGTAATCAATTTGGATTCCAAAGGACAAATCCTAGTGGGGCGGTGGTGGTGGCAAAGGTGCGATAAAATAATGATAATAAAGATAAAAGAATAAACACCAAATACTACCATGAGAAACTCACTACAGGTGCACAAGTCATTTGCAAAATATAGTGGTGTTGCCTAGGGTGTGATAAAAATAAGATAAAATTAAGTCAAGAAACTACGCACTCTCACCCAAAACAGGCACAATACTGCAAGTATTACAGGACGTATGCAAGTTTTAGTTAGTAAGTTAAGTTCGTTCTCAGGGACTTAAGTGTGTTAATCGCGTGAGTAGAAATAACGAGTAAAAGTAAATAATTAGAAAACAGTAAAGTAAAGGGAACAGATTTTCGAATTTAAGAATAAAACTACGACAATAAAGACAATAAAATAAAAGATTAAGAATATGAGATGAGAGATATAGCTCAGGTTTTGCTAGTATGCACTAATCCTTCCAATTCTATCTATAAATCTAGTTAATAAGGGAGAATATTAGCTCTTGGTATACTTAGTCAGGATTCTAAATTCCCATACCTTAGACCTTGAGAGCGACTAAGGGGGCTACGGCACAACCAAGAAGTGATTTCAAATAGGGTTATCAAACGCTACTAAGGACCTAAGCAAATACTGCAATCATTGGTGATATGGTGGTTAAAACAAACCCTAATGACTATCTAGTTAGAATCATGTTTTGTCAGAACTAATATCGACACTAGACATTATGTGGTGGTTCAATAGTTAAACACCCTGTCAAGGAGACCATCTAACTACTATTAAAACAATCCTAAAGTGATCAGTTCTAGGAAAGACATTAAATCAAAACACATAAACAAATATTAAGTAAGAAGCTAATATCAGATTAAAACATATAATTCCCAAAGAAACTTAGATAGAAGAATTAGAATTCATAGATTATACATTATGCAAAACCCAAGCTATGGGAGGTTTAGTTCATACCTGATGGAAATAAACTAAAAGAAATTAAAAAAGACATCATCTTGCTCTCTACAATAAACTGGAAGAATAAAACCTTAAGAACTAATTACTATGAGGCAAGGATTAATAGGGTAGATTTACAAGTGATATAAGGGTGTATTTATAGGTGTTTAGAAGACCTAATTCGTTTTCTTGAGGAAGAGGTAAGGTATTGGACTTCTAGCCCAACTCAAATTCGTATGGAAATAAAGATAAACACTGCTGGACCGTTTTGAGCATATCTTCTTCGTTATTGGTCGGTTTGAGCTCCATAAGATACCAAAAGAATCGCAATATTCCCTATGAAAGGAAATTACCAAAATTGGCCTATTTATTGGGTAAAATCGCACATCTTTAGGCGTGTACTGCAGAATCCTAGATTAGGCAGCTTTTCCTTTTCCATCTTTTTAGCATTTGTTTCCTTATCTCCAATTACCATGCAAATCTCTTTCCATAAGTTGTAGTCTTTGACTTGGACTCTAATTAAGCTCCATAATTATCTTTAAAGCTACACACTAAATAAACAATTAAACCCAATATGCTCTAAAAATATTATTTGACTAAATCAAGACTCAAAATAGGAAAGTGCACTATTTCTCAAGAAAGTTGACTATTATGACTTCTAAAACACTAAAAATGATGTCTCATCCTAACATTAATCTATCACAAATGAGGAGACATCATATAGTTAATAAGTAAGATTCGTTATCAGAGATTTATCGGTTAGCTCATATTGTTTTTAGGTAAGAAAGAGTAATAGAGATTAATTGTTAAAACTAAAAACAAATCAAGAAGATAAACATATATTTGGTTTTATAACAAGGAATGCAGATAATGATTAAACTAAGAATGCAAAAAACTAAAGTGAATGGAAATGGGAGGTATAACTTAGTTCTGCTAGTATGCACCTACCCTATTAAATCAATATTCAAATTATAAGGATGACTTAAGCAAATATAATTAGCAGGGATTCTATAATCCTCCTAACTCCCATCAAAGAAGACTTAGGAAGCAACCTCAACACTACTAGGGGACTTGGGTAAGGGGACCCTGCGCAATGATCGGTGGTTAAATTAAACCCTAGTGACTATCCAGTTAAGCAAGCCCGTCAGGATCACTACCGCACACTGGACGATTATGTGGTGTTGTCTATAATTGAATCCCCTGTCAAGGTGACAATCCAACTACTAAGGGTAGTCCTAAGGTTGGCCAGATATAGGGTTGGAATAGGTAAAAGCACATAATACAGATATGTAAATAAGAAGTTCAATCAATTAACTATCAATTTCCCAAATAACATTAGAATAGTAAAATAGAATTCAAGGATTATACATAGTGCAAACTCAAGCTACGAGAAAATTAGTTCATAACTAAATAAATAAATCTACAGAATAAAGAGATTAGAAACATAGTTCAGCTATAGATCTAATACAGTTTTCCCTAATGGTAGAGGAATAGGATGGAGAAAAGGAGTTTGTCACTCTCCAGCTTCTTGTCTTTCTCTACAAGTCAACTTGTTTTCTTCTATGGACTATTTGAATATTATAGATGTAAGTATATGTAAGTATATGTAAGTATATGTAAGTATATGTAAGTATATGTAAGTATATGTAAGTATATGGAAGTACATGTTCACAAAGGTAGGTAGTCATATATATAGGTGTTAGGTCGAAATCGAGGTTATGGTCCAAGTCTCAGAGTCCTAATCCAACTCCAATTCGTATTCCTTAATAATAGGACTAGTTGGCCTTTAGAGTTTGTAAAATTCATAACTCATTCGTTACATCTCCAAATCTAGTGATCTTTATATTGAAACAATCGCAATTCAAATAAATTTCCAAATATAAAAGGGCTCCTTCAAATTCCTTGTATATTTTTCACAACATCAAGGATACTACACGTTTTCACAGTTGGATAGCAAATTTCGGTAGCTTTTCCACTTTCCTAAACCAGTTTTTCTTTCCTTTTAACTCTTAATTTCGCCTTGGATCTTCTGTTCTTAACTTTTTAACATTGATTTGGCATCTAATATCATCATTATACCTAAGAGCTTCACATTTAACAAAAAATTACACTAAAACACTCTAAAAGTAATAAACCTCCAAATCAAGGCAGGATTTAAGAAACTAACAATCAATAGGGAAAAATCCCTCAACTAAGATCTTAAAGCACCTAAAAAGATGTCTCTAAACTAGATTAATTTTTCAGAAATATGGAGACATCAAGACCCCCAACTAAAATTTGTATCGTCCCGATACAATAAGAAATAAGAACATAGGAAAGACTCTAAATATATGACTAAGTCAATTAAGCATAAAGGGGAAGAAGATAGAAGAATGTGAGTAATAATCCCAAAGCAACTACTTATCAAGTTTCATGTAATAATATTTACAAACTAAATCATATATATACACTTATCATACAAACAATTAACACAATTTAATTTCAAGATTAAATTAGCTTTGCAATGCACGAAGGAGAGGTTCTTCACTCGTTCGATATGGAGGCTATAGATTGTTCATCGGTCTTAACTAATATCCAATGATCCATCTAACTACTCTATATTGGTTTAATTGCTTCTAATTACATAGTCAAGAATCATAAGGTCTTTAAGGTTGTAATGTTAGACTTAGGGACAGGTATGTTCGTATATTTGGATGACGTAGTGTGAGCTTTTGACTATCTCCTCACTAGCCATCAACGAATCGCCCTAGAGCTTGAGTTTTTCTCATAAATTTCTCAGTAAACCCCAATGATTGATGCACTAATTAGCATCTCCAATAAACCAATAATAAATCTTTAAGATGACAACATAATAAAAATTCCACTTTGCTGGTCCAATTCATAAATTCTTTTTCATATCAATTTTCTTTTGGGAGTTAGCTATGACTCTATTTTTTATGTGAGATATCATGCTACTTCTTTTCAACATATTTATTTTCTTTTCAATACTTTTTTATTTTTATTTTACCCCGGAAAAGGGTTTCAATATAATAGCAAGTGAATCATCATCAAGAGCACAATTACATCAGCTCAAAAAATACCTAACCCAATAATGTTTCCCATAATTTGAACCCACCATCCCATACTCAAGCTCTTAAAGAACTGTCTAAGCATCGTGATTTGAGTGCGGGTCATATGAAAAAGTCTTATAATCTAAAGGGTATGGCTTATAATGTGGCTAATAAAAAGGCTTTAGAAAGGCTAGAAGGGGCTTAGACGGATAACATAAATTAAGTTTGGATAGCAAGCTAAACTTAAGTTTGGTCCTATAATCTCACTTATAACACGTTCATTAAATGGTTTATCACCTAGTTTGGATCTCACATTCTACACACCACTCACACTCCCTAAGATCAAACTTACTTCTACCGCATTGCTCACTAATATTTTCTTTACTTTAATGTGTGTTTCATATAAATATTTTAAACATATAGAATACAAGTTCATAAATCTACTGTTTACTATCATTAACTCATTAAAATTCCGCTTAAAATATACATTCACTAGATTCTACACCAACATTCACACTTACTGAAAGTAATTAAAACACATAAAAGTGGGGATGGAGCCAACGAATTTCCACCCTCAAATCAAAGTTGAGTCATGACATCCACAAATCAAAACAAACTCAATAAAATTAAATACAAACAACTAATATACACATAGAGAAAGAGTTAGAGAATAGAGAAATGTACTCTCGAGGCTATTGCCTCGTTTGACCATCATCCAAGAGAGGGCGTGGTGGATCCTTCGCATTTTCACACCTTATTTGCTCCAGGAGTGTCATGATGTGCACTTGATTGGCTTTGATTAGTGTCACATCATTTGCAAGATATGTTTGATTTAATTCTGTTTGATTAAGTTGCTCATCCACCTTTTCTTGCCAAGGAAAATATTTTGGCTGCACTCTTCTCAAAATATTATGGATCCACGCATCATCGGAAATGAAATCGATTTGCTGACAAATTTATCATTATCTCCAAGCTTCACGTCCGCCTTTATCAAGAGGCTAGTAATCATTGATGGGTACTTCAAATTAAAGAAACTCTTTGTGTTGACTATGAAGTGCATGACCCCATCAAAAATCACTTGCGCTACATCTACTTATTCCTCTCTCATAACACACTTCAAGAATATAACATAGTTTTGAATCAAATCTGCGGTTCGTGGGTTCCCAAAGGCTTAGGGTGTAAGGAAATAGTACCAGATTATTTCACCAGGTTGAAGAAACCTGTAAGAACACAAGGTTTTCAACTTCTTTGTTCCTTTATCACAATCTAGCACTAAATTTTTACTAAACGCCTATTCACGTAGTTGGTTCCAGTTGAAGGTTTCGATTGTCTTCACCGCTTCTCGATAATTGCATGGTCCAACCAATTTATTCAACTTGAAATGGCTACGAATTTCTTCAACCGTGAAAAGGACTAACTTGCCTTGAATGGGAACTCTTCCTTTGATATCTCGGCTAAAGAGGCCTCTTTTACTAATTCCATAATTAAAACTCAAACGCTCCATCATGAATATCTTCTAACCCAATCTTTCCCCTTTCTCAAGAAATTTTTTATACTCACCTTTTTCAACTTCCTTCGCAAATTTTCATTCGTTTGTGAGTGTCAAAGTAGGCATGATTTGTATCGCAATAGTATTTAGGTTTCTAGAAGCATCACTCTTGTTGGGTAGAGTCATCTTGACTAGGAGATGTTGTGGTGTCTTTTCTTTCGGAATCTCAATTGATAGTTCTTGAACACTTGAATCCACCATAGTCGGTTCCTCTCTAGCCACATGTCTTGAAGTACTCTTTTGCTTCTTTGCTTTACTCACGTAAACCTCGAGTGTTTTCCTCTTGTTCTCACCCAAATCCTTACTTGTACTCTTCTTCATCTCCGTCACATGAGCAAGTGTTTCTGTTCTTCGTGTCATCCTCCTTTAACTTCAACTCAAAATTTTACCAAGCTTGAAGTTACCCTCTAATGGACAAGTGAGGCACTATTTAGAGTGAAGAAGGTGTAAGGGAAGTGTTTTTCTATTTAGGTATGAAGCCTTTGTGGTAGGATAAGAAGGAATTAAAGGATTGGGAGAAAGATTTTTGAAAGATTTTTTGTTTGATTCTTGATTTTTTGTGATGTTGGAATGATCTTGGATGGTGATTGTTGTTAGGAAATGGTTTTGGATATGAAATTTGGGTTATTTCGTTGTATTTTTATGGTGGGTGGAGCTTTGGTCGAAGATCTAATGTTGAAGTCTTGGGGAAGAAGAAGGATTGATGTTAGGTCAAAAGTGGGTTTAAAGCTTTACTTATGTAAAGTCTTCATGTCGTGGCGCGGTGCACTGCGGGAAGGATATGGTGTACCACACTTCTTGCGTACAACTCATATCTTTTTTACTCTCAAAGTGTTGACTAATCGTCGCCATGCTTTTCACATTGCGGTGCACCACGGATAGGGTACAATGTACCATGCATCTTGCATTCCTCTTGAGAGATGTGTATCGTGTCAAAAGTTCCCCATGCTTATATTCCTTGTCCCACGGTGTACCGCAGAAATTGTGTTAATTTTCTGACTTTGTAGCGTGGAGATATAGTCGGCACACTTTGGCGTCATGCGATGCACCGCGAGTAGGGTGCGGTGTACCGCAATTTCATGATGATAGCTGACAAAAGTCCCAAGTTTTCACCCCCTAACTAAATGGTTTGCTTACCTACACATCACAAACATTAAATACCTTTCTCATTACGTAATATACATCTAATAAAATTTATTAATAAACACTAAGAAATAAATAAAAACTACTAAAGCATTAAAAACATGGGTTGTCTCCCAAGAAGCACTTATATTTTACGTTGTTGAAGTTCAACATATTACCTCAAGGCTAGTTCTTTCTCACGTAGCCTCCCCAGTAGTGGGTGTGGCAATTAACTTCTACCAAGTGAGGTTTGTATCCCTTCTTGGTCACAATTTCAACTAAACTTTTGGAAATAACTTGCGTGACTTTGAACGGTCCATGCCAAGAACTCTTGTTCTTGCATGATTTATTTGGGGGATCAAGATATATCATTGCTACCTCATCTCCTACCCCAAACTCATCATCTCACCACTTTCTCTTGGATTCTCTTGGAACCTTCTTAGCACTATTCTTGTTTCTCGTAAAGTAATCAATGAATGGACCCCCTTTTAGGTTGGGAGGAGCTTTGAATGTTGGCTTCTTCTCTTTCAACCGTAAGGTTTCCATCACCTTGATTGGATCTTTCTCTAAATGATTGAGTGTGTCCAAGCAAAAACAATCTTCCGGTGGATTAGGAAACTTTATTGCCTTGAACACACTAAATTTCTCTTCCTCGTCTTGTACTCTCATGATCAATTCTCTGCGTTCTACATCAATTAAAGTACGCCCCATGGATAATAATGATCATCTCAAAATGATTGACACATTCTTATTCGCGCCGTAGTCAAGAATAATAGAATCATACAGAAATATAAAATTACCTACTTTAACGAGTACATCTTTAATTTTTCCTTCAGGATGGCAAAGCGTCCTATCTACCATTTGCAAGACCATGGTACTAGCTCTTGCTTCATCAATATTCAACTTCTCGAATAGTGACTTTGGCATAAGATTGATACTTGCGCATAAGTCACATAAGGCCTTCCCGGTCCATTCTTTGCCAATGGAGATCGTGATGTTAAAACTCCCGGGAGCCTTCAATTTTGGAGGCAACTTACTTTGGCATATTGCGCTACATTCCTCTGGTCATCCAACCATTTCCCCTACGATTTATTTGCGTGTGTTTGTAATCACATCCTTCATAAACTTTAAATACTTTGGCTTACCTTGGATGGCTTCAACAAACAAAAAATTGATTTATATCCTCTTCACCATGTCCACAAACTTCTTGTACTCTTTGTCATTGTCCCTATTTTGGACACGTGAAGGAAAAGGTGGGGGAGATCGATTCTCGTAAACAACTTCTGTATTCTTCTTTTGATCTACCAGTATCTTTTCAACATTTTATTTAACGATCGGCTCAATCACTTCTTCATCAACCTCTTCTATCTCTTCTTCTACCCCTTTAGACATATAGGTTGATTCTTTCATCACTAGAATACTAGCATAAATGGTTTTAAATGTTTATACTAAAAACACAAAATAAAATTGACATTTTTTAATTTAGATAATGAAATAAGAATGCGAAGAATATTATCTTAGGGTTGCAAGGATTTACCTATCTTAATGAATTGTCATTCTAATTATAGGGGTGAAGTAAGCTTATTAAATAGTCGAGATTCTATAATCCTCTTACCTCCCTTCAAGGTAGCTTAGAAGGCAACCTCAACACTGCTAGGGGACTTTGGGTAAGGGGACCCTACACAGTGATCGGTGGTGAAATCTAACCCTAGTAACTATCTAGTCTATTACTTGTTAACGATTAGTGTACTTGCGGAGAGTTTCTCGTGATTCTTTCAAGGTGTGTGTACTTATATTATTGTTATTTTATCACACTCTAGGCCCCACCATCCATTATTTGTCGAGATTGTTGTTAATAGTGGTGAAAATTGAGCTTGTGTATTAATTGCATAATTAGTCCCTTCATACTAAAAGGCTTTGGTTGGTGAGATGAATGGAATAGGGAGATTGGGATATTGTGCAAGAAAGGATTGATTGATATAGTGTGATTAGAATTTTGGTGAAAAATGAGAAAGGTATTGATACTTTAAAATTTTTGAATTAAATGATTAAAGATGGATTGAGCATAATGTTGAGATTAATGTTCAAATATTTTGGAATAGGATTTATTTTGATTTATGAAAAAGATGAGGGGTTATATACTAAATAGAGATATGTTTGCAAAGAAAATATAAATTTTAGAATTTTTTAGATTTTTTGAAATTTATAGGATTAATTATTAGTTTTTCATTTTAAAAATATTTATAATGATTTTTTTGGGACATGGAAAAGTGCCTAACAACACCAAAAAACAAAATCAAACAAAATTAGCCAATTCCAGTTCTTCTAAAGTCTTCCATAAGATTATTTATATTGCAATTGTTCCAGCTGACTTCAGTGGCTATGTGTCTAGCCTCTATTGTAAGCTTGTCCGCTTTACTGTTGAGCTTCCCTAGAATGAAGTTAAAGGAAATTGGGCCTGCTTCAACGACTATTTGGTTGATCCTTGCAATGATCGGTTGAACTTTCTAGCTTGTGACTGACACCTGCCTAATACCTTGAATTACTTTAACGTTTTCTAAGAGGATTGTTTTACTCTTCTCTGGAAAATCTTTACATTTTTCTGTATCTTTTAGAATCGCTTATGCTTCACCTTTTGCACATGAGTCACAAAAAATTGTTGCTTTGATTTCTTCTTTGCAAAAATTCTTCCTATGTATTTGAAAAATTCAATCCTTGTAGGTTCAAACTTCAGGTTAAAAGAAGCATCACAGAAAAAGTAATGTCTGGACCTTTATCATGGGTGCTGATCTCTTCCTCTACTTTATTTGGTTGCATAGTACTGAGGTGGCGGTGACATGGCGCCATGTGGCGTTGACTAACGGTCACAAAATGCGTTCATCAAGGGAGAGAAAGGGTAAAACGTAAGATCGGGGGCGGATCGTGCACTTTGATGAAAGTTAAGGGGCTTTCCGTGGGATTTACCCTAATAAATATTGTATTATCACCATCTATATTATAATTTTCGTGTAAAACTTTTTTCTTTTGCTTTCTATATATTCCAAAGACATATCATTATATAATCTAGTACTCTTACCTTCCCGACCTTCTTTAGTGTATGTGTTGACCATATTTAGAATCCATTCTCCAAGATTATCATTTAGATTATTATCAGTTTTTAACTATAAGGAAGAGGCTGCTCATATGGATTTTTTGACATTACATTTAAGAAGAGGACGCTCCACACTTTCTACCTCATTGTTACACCAAGAACAATAATATGTACTAGCACATTTTCTATTGTATAAATTGTTGTTGGTGGGAATAGCATTATTACATGCTGGTGTCACCTAAGGTGTGATAAAATAATGTATAAAATAAGTGCAAATAAACACCCTAGGCTGATCACGGTTCTGCAAGTATTACAAGACGTATGCAAGTTTTAATGATAAGAAGATTCGTTCCTCAGAGACTACGAAAGTTAGAGAGAACTTATGCAATTTATATAGTGCAAAAAATATAGTTAGAATGATAATACGCAAGAGAAGATAAGATAGATAGATTTTTATTTGGGTTTTAATAAAGGAAAATTAAACTAATAAACTAAAGACAGAAAATTAAATAAGCAAAGAACAAATAGTATGATAGTTTAGCCTGAGTAATTAGCAAGTAATCTCCACTAGTTTTTCCGTTCTAAACATGTAAGGGTGAATTATGTAGTATTTCAATAATCGGTTTCAATTGCGCTAGGTAGTTTTAAATAGGGTTTCCCTGTGTCAATAAGGAGTCCTAAGCAAACTTTTCCTACAACTGATTAAATAGTAATACACTAAACCATAGTGACTATCTAGTTAAGTTGATTTGTCAGGTCTAAACCTTACACTAGACGCTATGTGTTGTTTCCAATAGTTAAATATACCATTGTTAATGATTATCTAACTACTATTAAAGTAATCCTATACATTGTACACCGCAAAGAAAACAGATTATAATTCAAACACATAGACAGAGAAATAAGACATGAATTCAATTTAAAACATATAATTCCCAGATTAGATAGATGTCAATCAAAACTAAAGTTCATACATATATGATAAAACTCAAGCTAAATTTATTTAATTCATACTAAGAAAAGAAAAGAAAATAATTACAAATTTGAAGGTCGAAGGAGACATAATTGATGCACAACTCCTTCCAGAATTCTCTTCTTGTGTTGTAGCTTCTTCCTGGCCTAAGGTTTGGCCAAGGATGATTTTCTTGTGATAAGAGCCTGTATTTATAGGGTATAGGAAGACCTAATTCGTTTTCTTGGAGGAGAAGGTAAGTAATGGACTCCTAACCCAACTCAAATTCGTAACCCTAAAATATGAAATCAGCCCCGTTTTTGTTTTTGTCATAACAACAACAATATTTATCTGTTTGACACGTATTAGTAGTCGAAATTCATCGTCTCGGAAAGATCTCTAACTTTTCTCTTGACCGTTCTTCCAAATTCCTCACCGATTCTGAAATATAAGCACATTTGTGGTCGTGGGTGGTGAAATTTAGATTTATTTGGCATCTTTATCTTTCCATATTTTAGCTTTTGTTTCCTTATTTCCAATTTCCATGTTTATCCTCTTTCCTTTAGCTCTTAGAATTAACTTAGACTCTAATTAATTACCATATATCTTTAAAGCTTCACACTAAATAACCAATTAAACCCAATATGCTCTAAAAATAATAAATAATTAAATCAAGACACAAAATAGGAAAGTGTGCTAAATCATGAGAAAATCGAACTATATTCTAATAAATACACCTAAAATGATGTCTCCAACTAATAATAAATCATCACAAATGGGGAGACATCACATGCTTTCCACGTAAAGGTTTTATTTTTTTGGGATATTGGAGTTCCAAATAATTTTCCAATGGGGAAAATTGTACCTTATAAATGTTCTTGTTGATTGAGGCATTTGGTTGACTCGTTCTTATGTGAGGATTTCGTATCATGTCTTGGTGTTGTAATTTCCATCTCATGAGTGTGTCCAAATCAATCTATCTTCATTATTAGTATCAAACATTTGGATCCTAGTTATACTAGAAATAATAGGTTTCAGAAATAAATTGTCAAGTAATTCATGATTGATGTCTCCATATTTGTGATGAATTCATCCACTCATGAGACATCATTTAGGTGCATTATATTAATTGTTAATGTATTTTACCCATTATTAGATATCTTCTTAATTCATGCCTTGATTTGGAGATTTATCACTTTTGTAGCGTTTTTGGTATAATTTTTGTGTTAATGTGAAACTCTTAGGGAATATGGAATATAATTAGATGCCAAATAAATGTCAAAGAGTTAAGGAAAGAATATCCAAGGCTGAATATAGAGTTAAAAGGAAACAAAGTTGAATTAGAAAAGAAAAAACTGCTAAATAAATTTCTCAAAGCTGTAATTACGTCCGCTGTATTCAAGACTGCATAAATATCGGTTGCGAATTTGAAGGAGACTTAATGGGATCATGTAGATCTTTGATTTGCGGTCGTTTTGATAGGCCGTACGCTAAATTTGGCCAAGTAACAAAGGAGATATGACCAAATCATTGAACAATGTTTATCATGTCCTATATTTTAGGAAACAAAATTGAATTGGAAAATGATTCCAATAACTTGACTTCCACTCTAAGATTTCAACCTAACACCTATAAATACAGTTATTTACCTATGTAAACATTGTCCTTGCTCACAATTAAATTTAGAGTTACACTTATAATCATTCAGAGAAGGAAGACAAGAAGTAGGAAAGTCAAAAACTCCTCTTCTCCATCCTATTATCCCTCTATCATTAGGGTATATTGTATTAGATTCGTTAGCTTAACTTTGTTTCTAATCTCTTTATTCATTATTTTTATTTCTATGTCTTTAGATATGAACTACTTTTCCCATAACTTAAGTTTGCATATGTATACTCTTTGATTTCTATTTTATTTATATTTTTATGTTATTTGGGATTAACCTTTATATTGATTGGGCTACTTAGTTACTTTATATATCTGTTTTATGTGCTTTGACTTAATGACTGAAGTCCTTGCGAATGCATGCGTATAGGGTTACCCCATTGGTAATTGGATGGTCACCCGAAAGGGGTGTTCAAATACTGAAACACCACATAAACGTCTAGTGTGCGGTAGTGATCCTGGCGGGCTTGCCTTACTAGATAGTCACTAGAATTTGACATTAACAACCGATCATTGCGCAAGGTCCCCTTACCCAAGTCCCTTGGTAATTATTAGGTTGCCACCTACGTCCACCCGTAAGGAGATTAGGAGGAATATAGAATCCTGACTATTTTCACAAAAGAGCTCAATTCACCCTTATAACTAGAGTATTGATTTAGAAGGAGAAGTGCATACTCGCAAACCTAAGCTATATTTCTCATATTTATTCTTTAGTAATTATTTATTTGCATTATTATCTTTTAAATTTAAAAACCAGATAAATATTATTTCTTTTATTGTATTTTATTCAACAAGTAAATTTTCCTACACTTCTCTATAGATCTAACGGATCAAATCCCTGCAAACAAACTTTACTTACTAACTAAACTTGCAAACGATCTATAATATTTGCAGTGAGTTTCTCGTGGTAGTTAAGGGTGTGTGTCCTTTATTATTATTTTTGCTTATCTATTATTTTATCATACCTTTTCCCCCCACCAATGATCCCAATTTAGATGGTCTTCTTTAAGTAACTGAATAACATAAGTAAGCTTACAATCTTTGGGGTTCTCTAGTTCCCAGTTTGTATCAATCCACTTCTTCTTCCATATGTGTATAATTTTACCATTACTTGTTATACTGCATATTTCTTTACAAAGTCTCGACCCTCCATAACGCTGGCCCAACTCCAGGTCCTACTATGTCATAATTTAACATCCATGAAGTCACAATTATGGAAATAAATACCTTTTAGTAATCTGGTTGCCAGTGGGGATAAATTATTCATAATTCTCGAAGCGATGTGTTCATTCTCTTAAATCTTTAAAACCGAGTCCTCCAATGATTCTTGAGTGGCCAATTTCTCCCATGCCATCCACTGAATCCTATTTTTCTCTCCAAAGTTCCACCAAAAAATAGAAATTGCAGATATTAATTTATTACAGAAAGTAATAGGATAAGAGAAAATAGATATTGTATAATAAAGTATAAAAGTATAGCTTTAATTAGGACTTCTTATAATAATTTGGCCTTCCACCCATCTGTTTTTTGAAGAGTTCTTTTGCGATCCATCGTAGGTTTCCACCTTAGATCTTTTATGACAAACTGGGAATCCTAAATAATTCCCTAAATCACTCGTTTATGTTATATTAATTTCATTTGCAATGTGTTCTCTTTTATCTTGTGGAGTTTCTTTACTAAAGATCATGGTTGATTTCTCACAGTTTATCTTTTGTCTAGAACCTTCATGATAAATATCTAAGCATTCTTTAAAAGCATGTATATCTGTATCATCAATAGTTACAAAAAACAAAGAATCATCAGCAAAAAGTAATTAATAAATACTAGGGTACTTCCTATTTATTTTAATCCCATGTATGTATGTATTCTCCTCATAATAATCTATCGTACTTATAAGAGCTCCAGTCATTATTGAAAAAAGAAAAGGTAGAAGTGGATCACCTTGCCTTCCCTCATAGCATAAATTTTTCTAATCTTTCTCCATTAAGGTTAATCTGAAAAGAGACTGAGGTGATACAATTCCTAATACATTGTATCCATTTATCACAAAAACCTAACTTATTAAGAACCATTAGAAGGAAATCCCGTTGTACCTGACCGTATGCTTTTGCCATATCGATTTTGATTGCTCCCATGTCTTTCTTGTTTTTCCTTTTTCTGCTCATGAAAAAAAAAATTCTTGTGCAATGAGGATATTATCTTGGATAACTCTTCCTTTTAATAAATTCTCATTGCGTTGGAGAGATGATATCATTCATAAAAACTTGTAATCGATTAAAGAGTATTTTTGCTATGATTTTGTATCCGAAATTAACGCAAAAAATGGGGCAATAGCTCCTAATTTTTCTTGTGTATCTCCTTTTGGGATAAGGGTTATAGAGTATCATTAAGCTTATTAAGAGTTATATTATTGAGGAAAAAATAATTGATCATATTAAAAACATCTTTTGTAATGATATTCCTAACATTCTTTATAAAATTTACCGTTTAACCCACCAGGTTCTGGGGACTTAGATGGGGATAATTCTCTTATCGTTTTCTCAACTTCTCCAAGACTCAGGGGAAGTGTTAGTAGGTCATTCATTTCTTAAGTAACTCTTTGTTTTATATATTGTGAAGCTTTCTCCATTTGTTCTTGATTTGCCACATGCTCATAGAAAAGAACTCTATAAAAGTTTTGAAAGCTGTTTCTAAGTTCCGAAAGATCTTCTTCCCATTCTCCTTATTCGTTTTTTATTCTTGTAACTCTATTTATGCTTCTCTTTTGAATAGTTAATAAATGGAAGACTTTAGTATTTTTAACCCCGTATGTAAGCCAGTTTCGTCGTGATCAGTCTGCCTAGTATTTTTCTTCACAATCGAATTCATACTTTATTATATCCTTTACTTCTATCTCTTCTTATATTAATTCAGGATTAGGTTAGGAATTATTGATTTTTATATAAGCCTTTCTTGGAGTAGCTTAATGAGACGGTCCGCGCGTTCGAAGGTTAAGAAAATCAATACGGCTCGGCGGGACCCTCTTGGCACTCTCGGAATACTCGACGGGACCCACACGGGCCTTCCAGAATATTGTAGATGCTTGTAGAATATTATAGAATATAATAGAATAGTAGATAATGTAATAGATTATTATAGAATATAGTAGAGAGAAGGAGAAGGTAGGAAGAAGGTAGAATCTTCTAGATAATGGGCTAGGGCTTGGAAGCCTTATAAACTCATCCATAGAGTATTATTAATAGAGGTGCCATCCTCATTTGTAAATCATCTGATAAAATCTTCTCAAAGCAATACAAAACTCTTTCTCTCAAACTCTCTCTAAATTGTCTCTTGTTCTCTTTAGTGCTCAAGTGTGCTCAAGAGTAATGCCTAAGTGTTCCAAGGGTTGAAGGAACTAAGTGTGGGAATTGTGGTCTTGTAGGATGATCTCAAGCAAGGTGTTGGGGACTTGATTGGGAGCCGCACGGGGTGTACGAGATTTCTAGGTGGTGAAACTCTACACACGTGACAAGTGGTATCAAAGCTCGGTTGCGACAAGGAACAATGGTGGTTGAAGGTACTAGCAAGCAAGGAGACGTTGTGGTGGATGCAGGAAAGACAAAGGAGACTATGAACAAATCTCGTCATGCTTCGAGGGACGAGTTTGCATGCTTGGAACATCGTATGCAAAAGTTGGAGGAAGGTTTCAAAGAAATTGCACCCTTGTTGGATGACTTGGGCGACAAGATGAAGGAACTTACCGAAGAAAGCTTGTAGGAACATTTGTCGACACTTGAAGAACGGGAGGTAGTCTTCAAGTATGATATGCAAGCTACTATCGAAGAAAAATCGGTAGGAGTGCACCAATTGTTGGTCGAGAGGGAGGCCAAGATGGAGGCCAAATGTATGGCTATAGTGGATTGTGTCAAAGCCGAGTTGGAGGCGGTGAAGACTGAGTTGGCCATCTACAAAGCTGCTGTGGAGAAAGCTATGACGGTTGGTGCCGCACCGTCTATGCCAAAGATCGATGTGCCTAGACCTAAGTTCTTCAACGGGTCTATGAATGCTAAGGAGTTGGAGAACTTCTTGTGGGGCTTGGAGCAATACTTCACGACTTCGAACATTAACGATGATGTTTCTAAGGTACATGCTGCCACATTATATTTATCAGATGTTGCGATGCTATGGTGGAGACGTCGCTCAGCCTATACGGAGAAAGGCTTATGCACGATCGCAGCATGGGATGATTTCAAGGCGGAAATCAAGAAACAATTCTATTGGGAGAACGTGGTGTATGATGAAAGGGCTAAACTTTGACGTTTAACGCAATACGATTCGTGAATATGTTAAGGAGTTCCAAGAGTTGATGTTGGAAATTCCAAGCTTGAGTGAGGAGGAGACCATATTTTCATTCATGGATGGCTTGCAACTTTGGGCCTAGAAAGAGTTGCCACGACATGGTGTTCAAGATGTGACCTCGGCCATCGCCGTAGCCGAGAGCCTTATCGAGTATGCAAGGAAAGGTGGAGACCAACCTAAGAGCCAAAAGCCATGGATCAAAGGATAACAAAGGGAAAAGTGGGGGAGGCAACAACAAAGGTACGTTCCATACTAGTACTAGTTCATATAAACCCTCTTCTCCGAAGTCAAACAATCAAGGCGGAGGCAAGTTCGGAGGAGGTAGACCGAACAACGGTAACAACAACAACAACAACGAGGTTAGCGAGTATTGGTTGTGCGGAGGAAAGGACCATCGTATGTTCAATTGTCCACAAAGAACCAAGATGGCTAGCTTACTCACTAAGTACAACGATGTTAAAGAGAAAGATGATGTTCAAATGAGTTCACTACGCCTCCTTAATACGGTCAAAGAAAATGTGAAGACCTCATCTAAGGTTAAGCGTGGTGGATCAATGTACGTAACTGTGAACATTGGGAGGGAGTCGTTCAAGGCATTGGTGGATACGGGAGCTGCCAACAACTTCATGCGTACTAGTGTGGAAAACAAGTTGGTCTTATGGGTAAAAAAGATTAATGGTTTAGTCAAGGTGGCTATTCAAAGTCTATTCCAATCATTTGTGTTGCGGCGGGAGTCAAGACCAAGATCGGAGAATGGGCCGATGTGGTGGATTTCATGGTCGTGCCTTTAGATGGATATGACGTGGTGTTGGGCATGGAGTGGATCGAAGATGTCGATGCTTTTCTCCTACCTCGTCGAAGATCGTTGCTACTTATGAAGGAAGACACCCCTTGTCCGGTGTCGGTGATTCGAGAAATGAAGACGGGTACTCTATCGGCAATGAAACTAGTCAAAGGCTACAAGGAGAATGAGGAGACCTATCTTGTGGCGTTAATGGAAGACGGTCCAGCGGAGAAGGATGAAGACCCCTTACCCAAGGTCATTGAAGGCATTCTTGAGGAGTACCAGGATATTATGCCATGCAAACTACCAATTAAGTTGCCACCAAAGCGGGAGATTAATCACAAGATCAAGTTGGTGGAAGGTGCACGGCCGCTAGCCATGGAACCTTATCGTATGGCCCCTCCGGAATTATCATAGTTAAGAAAATAACTACAAGAGCTACTCAATGCAGGTATGATCTGTCCTTTTAACTCTCCTTTTGGTGCCCCGGTGTTGTTTCAAAAGTAGGCGGACGACTCGTTGAGGATGTGTGTAGACTATCATGCTCTCAACAAGATAACGATAAAGAACAAGTACCCCATTTCGTTGATTGCCAAATTATTCGATCAACTTGGTGAAGAAAAGGTGTTCTCAAAGATTGACTTGAGATCGGGTTATTGGCAAGTGCGAATGGCGGAAGGCGGTGAAGCAAAGACGGCGTGTGGGACAAGGTATGGCGCTTACGAATTCTTAGTCATGCCATTCGGTATTACAATTGCTCCAGCTACATTCTGCACGTTAATGAACAAGGTACTACAACCATTCCTCGAAAAGTTTGTTGTAGTCTACCTTGATGATATCGTGGTGTATAGATCTACTTTGGCGGACCATGCGGTCTACTTGAGGCAAGTGTTCAATAGGTTGAGGGAATACGAGTTGTATATCAAGTTGGAGAAATACACATTTGCCAAAACAATGGTGGAGTTCCTCGGTCATATCATTGGAGACGGAATATTGAAATGGATGACAAGAAGGTGCAGGCAATTCGTGATTGAAGACCACCCAAGGGCATTCCACAACTAAGATTGTTCCTTGGGTTGGCCAACTATTATCGGCGGTTCATCAAAGGCTATTCCTCAATCACGGCACCATTGACGGACTTACTCAAGAAGACCAAGAAGTGGGAGTGGAACGAGCGGTGCCAACTAGCATTCGAGAAGTTGAAGACGATGGTGACCGAAAAACCCATGCTTGCTCTTCCGGACCATACTAAGGAGTACGAGGTACAAATAGATGTGTCAAACTATGCACTTGGTGGAGTTATAATGCAAGGAGGGAATCCAATTGCGTACGAGAGCCGGAAATTCAACGAGGCAGAACGAAGGTACCCGGTTCATGAAAAGGAATTAACGGCAGTTGTACATTGTTTGAGAACATGGCGACATTATCTATTGAGAACAAAGTCTGTGGTCAAGACGAACAACTTGGCGACGAGTTACTTCCAAACACAGAAGAAACTCACCCCGAAGTTAGCACGGTGGCATAAGGTTTTGGCGGATTTCGACTTCACACTAAAGTGCAAACCAGGAAGGCGGCGCTTGCAGCGATTAGTCGACCGGAATGTCCCTTGAGAGACCGGATACGCGAATGGTTGGAGCATGATCTGTTAGCAAAGAAGTTGCTGGGGTATGCCAAGGAGGGAAAGACCCGACGGTTCTTGGTGAAGGACGACCTACTTTTTACGAAGGGAGATCGTGTTCGTGCCTAAGTGGGGGAGCCTTAGACAAGAAATCTTAAAGGAGTGCCATGATTCGAAGTGGGCTGGTCACCAGGAATGCATCGCACAATGGCGTTAGTGGAGACACATACTATTGGTCGACGATGCGCGAAGACGTAGAGACGTTGGTGAGGACTTGTCTAGTATGCCAACAAGATAAGATTAAGCAACACTCTCGGAGGGATTACTTCAAACTCTTTCTATACTGGAACATCCGTTTGAGAGCATCTTTATGGACTTTATCACATGTCTACCAAATTCAGAGCGGGACGATCTTTGTGGTGGTTGATCGATTTCTGAAGTATGAGATCTTTATGCCTGCATCTCCTAACGTGGCGGTAGACGAGACAGCCTGTCTCTTCATGAAAAACGTGGTCAAGTGGCGCGGAGTACCAAAGACAAACGTGAGCAACCGGGAACCACGTTTTACAGGTAACTTTTGGCGAGAATTGTTCAAGCTTTTGGGTTCGAACTTGACATTCTCAACGAGATTTCATCCGCAAACCGACAGGCAAACGGAACGGGTGAATGCATTATTGGAGCTTTACTTAAGGCACTATGTGAGTGCCAACCAAAAGGATTGGGCTCGACTCATGGACGTGGCCCAGTTTTTGTACAACTTACAAAGGAGCGAGTCTACGGTCGGAGTCCGTTCTAGCTAGAAACGGGAAGGCAACCTCTCACTCCAAACACTTTAGCTTCGAGTTATACGGGTCATAATCCAGCGGCGTACAAGTTGTCTAAGGGGTGCAAGAGGAATGAGACATGGCTCGAGCAATGTTGGAGAAAGCGGCTAGGAAAATGAAGAGATGGGCCGATGATACACGGAGGGACGTGGAGTTCAATGAGGGCGATCGTGGGTGGTCAAGTTCATACCTCAACAGTTCAAGGCTTTGAATCTGATGCACAAGGGGTTAGTGCGGCGCTTCGAGGGACCTTTCAAAGTCATTGGGTGTGTTGACAAGGTGTCTTATCGGTTAGAACTCCCTCCGAAGCTCAAGATCCATAACGTGTTTCATGTGAGGCAGCTGAAACCATATCACGAGGACGAGGAGGACTCAAGCAGAGGGATATCAAGGCGTGCACCTACAACAGTGGTGTCTTCGTTCGACAAGGAGGTGGAAAGCATACTTGCGGATCGGGTCGTTCGAAGAAGTGGCTTGCCAAGGTACAATGAGTTCTTGGTCAAGTGTAAGCGTGCCCCAGAATGCGACACAAGTTGGGAGTTCGAGGATGCGCTATGGAAATTCAAGGAAGACATCGAGCGTTTTTGGTAGGCTAAGGCATCGGGGATGATGCCGGTTTAAGGGGGAGAATGAAAGGGTCCGCGTGTTCAGAGGTTAAGAACGTCAATACAGCTCGGTAGGACCCTCTCGGCACTCTCGGAAGACTCGGCGGGACCCACACGGGCCTTACAGAATATTCTAGATGCTTGTAGAATATTATAGAATATAATAGAATAATAGAGAATGTAATAGATTATTCTAGAATATAGTAGAGAGAAGGATAAGGTAGGAAGAAGGTAGAATCTTCTAGATAATGGGATTGGACTTGGAAGACTTCTAGACCCATCCATATAGTAGTATAAGTAGATGTTCCATCCTCATTTCTAAATCATCCAAGAAAATCTTCTCAAATCAATACAAAGCTCTTTCTCTCAAACTCTCTCTAAATTTTCTCTTGTTCTCTTTAGTTCTCAAGTGTGCTCAAGTGTAGTGCCTAAGTGTTCCAAGGGTTGAATCAACTAAGTATGGGAATTGTTGTATTGTAGGCTGATCTCAAGCAAGGCGTTGGGGACTTGATTGGGAGCCGCACGGGGTGTACGAGATTTCTAGGTGGTGAAACTCTACGCACGTGACATTAAGCTGGGTCTCATGACTTTTGTAGGTTTTTTGCTCCATTTTTAAAAGAGATCAATAGTATTGTTTCTTTTGCATAAATAGTTTGGCATCGGGGGCTCGATATTTGGGATGCTCAATGCTTTTTCTACTTTGTAAATGCAATCATTATTTTCTAGCCAAATGGTTTCAAATTTAAATTTTTTTGTACAATATTTTATATTCGTATCAAACTGTAAAATGAGAGGAGAGTTATCCGACCCTATAGCCAGAGGGACAAATATATGAGCTCTTGGGAAACGAGTCATCCAATCGTATTTGGCTAAACCTCTATCTAATTTTTTTTACTATATTTTCACATGTTCTTCTATTAGACCAAGTGTAAAAGCATCCACTAGCGTTGATTTCCTTTAGAGAATTATTGATGGTAAAAAATTTTAATTCATTAATATGATTTGTATTAGTAGGTATTTTACTACATTTTTCATTTATATTTAATATATCGTTGAAATCGCCTATTATTGTCCACCCGTCTTTAATTTCTTTGCTCCAATCACTGGTTTCTTGCCAAATTATGAACAATGGCATAAAATTCGTTAGGGGCTGGTATGAAAATCATATAATAGGAAAAGGAAATTTCATTAACTTGAAAAATTAAAAAAGAAGGGCAACTACGAGATACGACTAAATTAACAAAAGGTTTCCATAACAAAAGGAAACCACCAGAATAGAAAACATTGTCGGTGGAGACAACAAAATAGCAGTTTTCAAAACCAAAACGACTAACAATGTCTCGAGAGTCTATCTCTCACAACATTGTTTCACAAAATATGGCGATACCGCGTTTGTAACAAGCAAGAACCACTTTAATGTTTGAATCTTTCAGGGGGGCTCTTATTACCTGACATTTTCAGAAGATCATACTCATCCTTTATTGGCGGATCTAAGGGTTTTGCTGCCCCCTCTTTGGATTGTTCTGGGCCTACCTTCTTCCTCCTTCGCATCTCCAAAACAATAAAACATTTCTCTCCCATATCAACTTCACCAGCTTCATTATTTACCTCCTCCTAATTAACTTGAAAACTACCTTCATCCTCCTCAGGTTCCATTTGAGAGTCATAACTATCGTCTAACATTTTTGTAACCTCATCAACATCTTTATTCATCTGTTCATCCTCATTTACTCGTCCTTTCCATTATTGATGTTATCATGACCTTGCTTATCTTCGTGATTTCTCTCTTCATTGTCATCTATAACGCGTAACTTCTTGAACTTATTAATCTCTGATAAACCTCCCTTGTGTGTTCCTCTTCCACTCAACAAATATTTAAACTCTTTCATTCTTTTGATTATTTTTTGTTTTTCTGAAAGGGTTTCAATATCGGGTGAGATTTTGATTCCTTGCTCTACTACTTTTTTCCCTTTTCCTTCCTGAGTGTTTGCTTTGTTCGTTGTCTCAATAGTTTTATTCGCACGACTATTAGAGCCCCCTTCATTCTCTTGTTGTTCAGTTATGTTCTTAAAAATATCTAGTCTTCATGTTGTATTGCGATTCTAATCCCTTAAGTCGTTCACGTTTTGTCCCATTATGTCAACTTCTCTTGTTCCCCTATTCCATCAAACCTATGGTCCCTCCTGTCCACTAACTGTCTTTCTCTATTTCCTCTAGTTTAGTCATACCCCCCCCCCCCCCAAGATCAACGTCACCACTATTCCTCAGGTTTATTGCTTCTTCATTCCTATTATACAGTTGATTTCATATTTTATTTCCCCTATCTAGTCTCACACCATAGGAAAAGAACAAAAATTTACCATCTATCTTGAGTTCAAGCTCGTAGATTAAATTGAAGGGCAGAAATTTTGCTATATTGTCGATGCTCCGGCTTACTTTGCAACATTCATCTATGTCTTCTATGTTTTTAATATTCTTCATAGTTCATTCCCCGTATTGATGTCCTATGCGACCACATCTAAAGCACAAAGACTGGATGTTTTTATATTGAAAAGTTACCGAGGCTGCTCCTTCTTCCTAAAGTAGGTAAGTTCTGGCGGGATGTGGTTGTTTAACGTTGATCTTGACTCTGAATTTGAGCACCTTCACATAATGAATCTGAATTTCTGGGTAGTCAATTGCTTCTACTTTGATGAAACAAACCTCAAGAGCTCGCATAGTATTCATATTATTTTGTTTAAAAGCCAAGTCTTTAATTTGCACCCATATTGAGGAAAATTCCAACGAAATATCATGAATCAGTACAAATTGAGGCCACAAAGTCACGATGACATGCATCTCCAGGAATAAAACAGGCCTCATTTCCCATACTCGTTGAAACTCCCTTTCATAAAAAACCTCCAACTTAAACACATTCCTATTCGTTTCCGTTAATCTGAAGACGCCTTGTATCCCCCACTTGTCTGCAATATGTTTCCTCAACCCTACTACAAACACCTTGTTTTCTCCAATAACCTTTAAGATGATAGTCGTGTCATCTTTTAGTCAATCAGCTAAACGCGCCTTGATACCAATGTTAGTAACATCAAGTTTCTTGATGTTATGTTCGTTGAGTGGGACAATCGGAAAGGCATGGAAATATCGCATTGCAATGGATAAGTAACAAAGATGAAAGATAAAGTAGTGAAGAGGAAAGAAAAAGAAAGTCAGACAGATGAAGAGACTACGATTTTTAAAAGCTGTTTGAGAGATTATACTAAGGACTTAGCAAAGAGTGAAAGTCTTTTTACCTTATTCTGCTTGTGATACCTGTATTTATATGCACAGGCTTTCATAAAACGAGAAGTATAATTATTAAGGATCTCATGTGTGCATTAATTCCTCTTCATGCAGTCTTTTGTGTTATCGGTTTCTGTTTTTATCTAAGATGAGACAAAACTAAGCATATAAGTAGTCTGATAATAATTAGTGTAATGTCTATTTCAAAGATATCTTTTTCAAAAACTCAACAGACGAGGTGGGAAACTTAAAGGTTTCTCCTTGCATCCATCTATGTTGTGCCTTCCAATGTAAATAGAACTTCTTACTGCGTAACGTTGTCTTAGCCTCTTTGATAATCCAAATCTGTTATAGGTATAATAATTAAAACTAGAACAGTGAGTATGAACAGAGAAAACATATATATTATCTTTAACATATATAAGTTTCCTCCCTCTTTTTTCTACTTCATATTCCTCTAATTTATTTTAGGAGAGATCTCAATTTCTGATTAAATCATCTTCAACAAAAGAAGAAAAGAAAATTATATTTGCCTTAAGAAGATTGATAGGTGTAATAAGATAGTCAAGGCATTGTTGCTTCTTATTGGAGCTTTTGATACTTACGTTCAAAGATGAGAAAGATTATTGAAATCATCTTCCTTTGTGCATATATTAGAAACAGAAAACATATAGAGACATTAGATCGTACATTCGTGAGGAAATAATTAAGATTACTAGTATCGGTATGAATAACTCCATCAATATTCGTAGAAATATTAGGATCCACACATGCGATATGAAAAAAACCTTCAACGTGCATAGCAGCACTTGGATCTCCACATGTAGTAGCAAATTTAGGTTTAATTGAAACATTAAAGGTTTTCAATAAACTTTTTTTGCCTTCGATTTTCAAATTCTTAGATTTCTTGTGGGATTTGAGAAACTTGGAGGAGGTGGGTCTTCCATTTGATGAGGAGTTCATCGCTCCGGCTTGTTTAGGCTTTGTTTCTAGTTAATGTAGGTTAAATATTGGGTTAGATTAGGTGAGAAAAGGACGGTGTTTTAGAAAAGTGGTATAGAGGATTTTTCTAGAGAAGGAAAGACTTCTTTAAAATGATTAAAATAATAAATTAATGATTAAAATGGAAAAAACAAATAAAAAGTTACCGTGCACAAATAAAATTTAAAGTAAAGTAGATTTTAAAAAATAAAATAAGAAATAATATGGTAAAATATATTACTAGTTTATCTCGAAACAAACACATGTACGGATCTATCAGTTAAAGAAGGTGCAAAGGTGCAGATTTGAACGAAGGTCCTTGTGTATTGGAAAATCCTTCAGATTATTTGTGGCAAAATATAACTAATGAAAGAAATGGTTGTGCAATTCTTAGATTAGTGTTAGACCCTTTATGAGAGAGTAGTTGATTTTATGTAATCAATTTTTTTTTTTAAGCATGAGATGTATGGACAAAAAAGTGGGAAATATTTTATTTATATATGTGTGTGGAAAGATTTCTTATTCTGAAAATTTGAAGTTTACGTTGAATAATCTATAAGCATTAGAAAGTCGTATTCATCTATAAGCGTTTAGAACAAAAAAAAAAAAGTTAGAGGACATTATAAACTTTTTAATATTCGCTCAGACAACTTGTATTTTTGGGAAGAAAAAGAAAAAGAGAAAATGGACAACTTGTCAAAGAAAACCTTTTTTTTTTTCCCGTCATGTCAAAGAAAACTTTTACATAAGAGCTTATCTTATCTTTTTTTTTTTCTTCTTTTTTTCTGTTTTCTAACTTATCTTATCTTCTATATAAGATGACTGGTTGTTTCTTAATAAAAAATAAAACTTTTAGATAATCTTAGAACCATAGTTGCGAAACTACATAAGAGAAGGGGTATCACGATAGGGAAAACGATACTACCACTTGCTTATCACAAGATATAAGTTCTCTTATACATCATTTTTATATATATATATCTTAATATAATGTAACTAATTTTTAAATTAAACAATATTAATAGTTTTATTATCCTTATGTTCCTGGTCTTTTTACTCTTATTGATTTCTAAAAAAATGTAATTGATGAACTGCGTAGGTCTTTATTAATGAAGTTGATAGACGAGTTCATATTGGTCCTATACATTATTCCTTCTAACTGCTAACATTATGTTTTAGGAACACGCCTCTAGGAGGGTGTTAGTAGCAAGAATTATGATGGTAAAAGTAATCTTTAATTGCTCAAATGATTTCATTCTCAGGATTGAAACCTGGTTGTTGAAGTCATGTTATGTTTTGAACTTTATCTCCCTTGGGACTGCTGAGGCTACATTGAATTTACAAATAACTCTAAAGGTCAAGGCTACGTCGGAATTACAAATAACTCTGATAGTCGAGGCTATGTTGGAGATATAAATAAATCTGATAGTCGAGGCTACATCGGACTTACGAGCAAATCTAATGGTCGAGACTACGTCGAATTTATGAATAACTCTAATTATTGCCAAGGATAAGTCGGACTTACGAATAACTCTTATTGTTGAGGCTACGTCAAACTTACGAATAACTCTGGTTGTCGAGGCTACGTCAGACTTACGAGTAACTCTAATTGCCGAGGCTACATCGGAATTACGAATAAGACTTATTGCCTAGGATACGTCAGACTTACAACAATTCTGACTGTCAAGGCTACGTCGGACTTACAAATTAACTCTAACTGTCGAGGCTATGTCAGACTTACAAATTACTGATTGTCGATGCCACGTTGAACTTACGAATAACTCTGAATTACGAGGCTACATCGAACTTATGAATAATTCTTATTGACAAGGCTACGCCAGACTTACGAATAACTCTAATTGTCGAGGCTACGTCGGACTTAGGAATAAATTTGATTGTCGATAATTGATCAGACTTACAAATAACTTTGATGATCGAGGCTACGTCAGACTTACAAATAACTCTGATGGCTAAGGCTACGTCGGACTTCCAAATAACTCTGATTGTCGACGCTATGTTGGACTTACAATAACTCTAATTGTCGAGGCTACGTCGGAATTACGAATAAATCTGATTGTCGAGGCTACGTCGGTCTTACTAATAACTCAAAACACGGGGAGTCTTTTTTCTTTCTTTCTCTTTTTGTATTTAAATTCCTTAGAAGAGAAACAGACATTCCCACATTATAAATATTGCGTTAATTCCCAAATTTTACTAAATCTATATGTTGCTTCTTTCATTATCTATCTTTTTAAATCATGGCTGATAATTCCAACTCTTTATCAACAACTATTCCTCGAGAGAGGTCTCTTCAACTTCTTGGGAAATTTAACGATCCTCCTGGTTCCTAGCTTAGGATCAAGAGGGATGAGGCCAGGGATTTGTTAGACTACAAGCGGAGAATAACTAGTTGTCAACTCGAGTGAAATCAGCTGATTCTGAGATTACCCATGCTTGGGAGATGGTGAAGCAAGGTGATATTCGGTCATAGATTTACAAAAGACAAGATAGGGAGAGGCTCAGTCCGTAAAGCCAAGATCATAGCTCACTTTCACACCTTGGAAGAGTCTGAGGAAGGGGTATGTCATCGAGTGGTTCGAGCTTGTGATGAGGGGACGGGGGTAGGATACCTCATGTGCATTCAACACATCTAGGATCGATATCTACACCTACTAGCCTTGGTTAATAAGTAGAATTTCACCGTTCCTGAGGAAACTTGTCGCCCTGAGGATCACTAAGCCCAAAAGTTGTTTTCTCCTTTATTTTTTATTTATTTCAAGTTTTAAGTAGCATAATGTTATAACAGCTAGTAGTTAATACCCTTAACTGATATCGTGTATTCTTTCTTACTTTTATAAATAAACACGCGATGCTTCTTCTTATTTCTATATGTTGTTGTTTTTTCTTATTTTTGTTACCTTTTTTCGAGGAATAATCTTGAAATACCTTGACTCGCAATGATTTTCCCTAGAATTCCTGCTAACATGTTACGACCCAACATATAGCCGACAACTTCTCTCTACAAATACCCCTTTGTCTTTTCCCAAGGGATAATTTGACTTTATTGATAATTTTGGTGTATACATTCCCAACCCTCACATAACTGGGGGCCAACTTCTTCAAATACTCCTTTGCCTTTTAGCTTTGTTTGTCAAAGACTTGCTCAAGTTTGTTCACCGAAATTATGTAGAAACTTTCTTAGTACCTCATACATGGTACACTTTCATCCGTTGTTGTTCCTCCTGCATGGCATAAGATGGTGAATACCACCTCTACTTGCTTTCCTCTTTGTTGGTTCCTTAATTTTTTGTGGCCTGCGATTGTATTTCTCCCTTTCTCTTACCAAGCCACTTAGGCCCTTCTAGCTACTTTTCTCGAATGTATTTTTTTTTTTTTAGAATATTCAATTTTCTTAATAGGATTTATGTTGCTTGTATATACCTCTCTATATTATGGTTGCGACTACCAAATATATTGATTTTTTAGGAGATTTTTGAGTTTTTTCCAATATCTCCTTTAGGGAGAAAACTGGTGCTGAAGAAGCTGCCCGATGTTAGCGGGCATTGAACTCCTTATATGGACTCATCCTTGGAATTCTTCCATTTTAACCATGCTATCAAATCACTTGTAGTCACATAGACTATGTTGTTATTTTTTCACTTTATTATCTTTCTTTGCGTATTTTACTCATCTCCTTTGCATGCCTAACCATTATATACCTGGTTCAGATAATTCTCTTTTTGACTTCTTCTTTCTTATTAACAGGTTACAAGTTTAGCCCTCACCTATTTTTCGTTGTCTTCTATGGTTTTTCAATTTATCGACACTTTTCGTTTAGGCCTTTCTTGAAGAACTTTTATACATCTTCGGCTAGCATCTCGGACTTATCTTTAGCCTCATATTTGCCTTTGGTTAAGTCTAGCAATTTGATATTCATAATTTCTTGTGGCTCATGTTGCTTTTAATTTAGATGTTTTTATGTAATTCTATAATAAACTTTGTTAATAAAAATCTCCCAATTCTTGTTTATTTCCTCCATTTGCTTTACTCTCGCCTCTTATATTTCTCGATGCATCTTGTTTGTCTGTTGCACGCCTTAACCCCTTTGCCTCGGGAAATATGAGAGACATGTCAGGTGATTTTCCAATACTTTGTTGGTCCTTGTCGTTGGTTTCCAAGGGTTCTTTGGTCTTTATTTTGTTGACTTCGTTCATCTTTACTTTTATTCTCTAAGACTCTGTTGGTCTTTGCTAGTTCCTATGAAATAAAAGAAATTGTATCTAACGATGTCACCGGGTTGGAATTCACCAATGACATTGTTAACCCCTTATAGATAGTATTGATCATTTTCTTGACGATAAAGTCGGGGATTCTTACGGAATCTATTTTGGAATTTATTTTCCCTTTTCCATCAACATAGCTAGACTTTTTATCGAAGTAGCATTGGATTTTTCTTGCAATTATACAATTGGAAATTTCTAGCCAACAATTTAGTTGGAATTTCTCTCCAACAATTTAATTAAACTTTCTTGCCAAAGATACATCGTACTTTTCTCGCCAACAATATAGTTGGACTTATTTGCTGAAGCTACGTCGGACTTTTCTTGCCAACAATACAGTTGGACTTTCTTGCTAACAATTCAATTGGACTTTCTCGCCAACAATTTAGTTGGACTTTCTCGCAAACAATTCAGTTGGAGTTTTTTGCCGAAAATACGTCGGAATTTTCTCGCCAAAAATACAATTTCACTTTTAACCGAAGCTACGTTGGACTTTTCTTGCTAACAATGCAGTTGGAAATTTTTGTTGAAGCTACGTCAAACTTTTCTTGCCTATAATATAGTTGGACCTTTTTGCTAAAACTACGTTGGACTTCCCAATTTCTTTTGCCAAGGTTGTGTTGGTCTTATGAAGAATTTTGATTGTCGAGGCTATATAGGTCTTACAATTTGATTGTTGAGACTATGTCAGTCTTACGAAGAAATTTCGATTGTCGAGGCTACGTCGGTGTTACAATTTCTTTGATTGTCTAGACTACGTCCGTCTTACAACTTCTTTTGCACAAAGGCATATAATACTTTTTGGGTGTATCCCAAGGTTAGTGTAAATAATGTCCATACCTGCCATCTTATTTGTGCATGCTTCTGTTCTACGACGTTTTTGGTCGAACCCTTGGCTTATTTAGGGCTTTAGGATTAGTGTTCCAAAGGAGTTGGTCTATTTTTGCCATAGGTGACGATCTTTTAATTATGATTCCAATGTGGAATTGGTTTTATGAATTTTTTTACATTATATAAACTTTTTTAGGTCAAGAATCCATTAGTCAGCCCCCTAGTCGATGATCTTGGTGAATTGGGAATAGTTTTTAACATTATATTGACCTTTTTAGGTTAAGAATACATTGGCCGACCCCTTAGTCGATGATCATAGGGAACTAGGAAAAGTTTTTTACATTTGATCAACTTTTTCAGGCCGATAATTCATTGGTCGACCCCTAGTCAATGATCTTAAGGAATCGAGAATTTTTAAAGTTTATCGATGTTTTAGGTCAGCAATCTATTGGCCGACCCCCTAGTTGATGATCATAGAGAACTAGAATTTTTTTATATATTTTATCCCATTTTAAGGCCGGGAATCCATTGGCCGACCCCCTAGTCAATGATCTTATAAATATGTTGAAAGTTTTTTTTACATTTTATTGACATGTTTAGGCCACGAATACTTTGGCCAACTCCTTAGTCAATGATCTTAGGTAAATGGGAAAAGTTTTTGCATTCTATTGACTTTTTTAGGTCGGAAATCCATCGACCGACCCTAGTCGCCAATCTTAGGGAACCGATAAATGTTTTTTACATTCTATTGACTTTTTCAGGTCTAGAACTCTGTTCTTTTTAGCTTTCTAAATAGTATTTACTTTGATTCATCAAAAGGATGTGTGGCAATATTGTGTCCACCTTAGTGTGGATGTGTACTTTGTTTATATTTGCTTTCAACAATCCACTATCCTTTCTTAATTGTTGCTTAGATATATTCTTTAACGAAGGCTCATTATACCATCGGTGTATAAGGTTATATACTCTCGGTGTCTAATTATTAACATACAACTATTCTACTCCCTATTTCTCGATCGACCAAGGAGTTCTCACCTTAATTTTTGATCATATTATCGATATTGGAGAATTATTGTCTAATTATGTATTATTTTGTCTCAAAACACTCTTTGTAGGTCGTGTTTGATCCACGTGGAATATTAATGGGATTCAAAGTCTTTTCCCACAAACGGGAAACAACGTCAAATTATAGAGCACGGAAATCACACTATCATTACCCTTGGGCTAATATTCGACCCGAGGATATAAACATAACCAAAATATTGTAACCGTGATGTATATGTGTAGGAAGAAGAGTAGACAAACGTGGAGTGGTGAATTATACGATGGGGAGTGTTAATAACTTCATACCTTACTCCCGATATCGATCGAGAAGCTTTATCTTAACTCTCCTAGGTATTTGTATGAATGCTTCTTCCAGACACTCTAAAACCAGACACTAAGTCAGGATCACATGGATGTACGCTCTTGATGGAGTTCTGACACTCAACATTATTATTGCTATCGAGGATTACTTAAACCGAGGAGTTATGGAGACTTAAGCCGATCGTATAATAACCACATCTATTTTAGAGAAAGAAAGAGAGATCCTTTTAAAGAGTACCCATAGTGTATTGATTCCCTTGAAGAGGCGGATATTTATAGGTGTCATGATACGCGTAAAGATGTTGCTTGGGTGCAGTTTAACTCGAAGATGGATGCTCAACACAAGCATGCATGGAAGCTATTATGTTTTTGCGGTATGCCCACCCCATATGATGTTTATGGCTCTACTGACCTTAAGAGGTTGGTCCCCAGAAAGGGGTTTGATTTCGCTCACCTTCGGGTATGCCCACCCCATAGTGTTCCAAAATAGTTGGTTTATTTTTGCCATAGGTGACGATCTTTTAATTATGATTCCAATGTGGAATTGGTTTTATGAATTTTTTTACATTATATAAACTTTTTTAGGTCAAGAATCCATTAGTCAGCCCCCTAGTCGATGATCTTGGTAAATTGGGAATAGTTTTTAACATTATATTGACCTTTTTAGGTTAAGAATACATTGGCCGACCCCTTAGTCGATGATCATAGGGAACTAGGAAAAGTTTTTTACATTTGATCAACTTTTTCAGGCCGATAATTCATTGGTCGACCCCTAGTCAATGATCTTAAGGAATCGAGAATTTTTAAAGTTTATCGATGTTTTAGGTCAGCAATCTATTGGCCGACCCCCTAGTTGATGATCATAGAGAACTAGAATTTTTTTATATATTTTATCCCATTTTAAGGCCGGGAATCCATTGGCCGACTCCCTAGTCAATGATCTTATAAATATGTTGAAAGTTTTTTTTACATTTTATTGACATGTTTAGGCCACGAATACTTTGGCCAACTCCTTAGTCAATGATCTTAGGTAAATGGGAAAAGTTTTTGCATTCTATTGACTTTTTTAGGTCAGAAATCCATCGACCGACCCTAGTCGCCAATCTTAGGGAACCGATAAATGTTTTTTACATTCTATTGACTTTTTCAGGTCTAGAACTCTGTTCTTTTTAGCTTTCTAAATAGTATTTACTTTGATTCATCCAAAGGATGTGTGGCAATATCGTGTCCACCTTAGTGTGGATGTGTACTTTGTTTATATTTGCTTTCAACAATCCACTATCCTTTCTTAATTGTTGCTTAGATATATTCTTTAACGAAGGCTCATTATACCATCGGTGTATAAGGTTATATACTCTCGGTGTCTAATTATTAACATACAACTATTCTACTCCCTATTTCTCGATCGACCAAGGAGTTCTCACCTTAATTTTTGATCATATTATCGATATTGGAGAATTATTGTCTAATTATGTATTATTTTGTCTCAAAACACTCTTTGTAGGTCGTGTTTGATCCACGTGGAATATTAATGGGATTCAAAGTCTTTTCCCACAAACGGGAAACAACGTCAAATTATAGAGCACGGAAATCACACTATCATTACCCTTGGGCTAATATTCGACCCGAGGATATAAACATAACCAAAATATTGTAACCGTGATGTATATGTGTAGGAAGAAGAGTAGACAAACTTGGAGTGGTGAATTATACGATGGGGAGTGTTAATAACTTCGTACCTTACTCCCGATATCGATCGAGAAGCTTTATCTTAACTCTCCTAGGTATTTGTATGAATGCTTCTTCCAGACACTCTAAAACCAGACACTAAGTCAGGATCACATGGATGTACGCTCTTGATGGAGTTCTGACACTCAACATTATTATTGCTATCGAGGATTACTTAAACCGAGGAGTTATGGAGACTTAAGCCGATCGTATAATAACCACATCTATTTTAGAGAAAGAAAGAGAGATCCTTTTAAAGAGTACCCATAGTGTATTGATTCCCTTGAAGAGGCGGATATTTATAGGTGTCATGATACGCGTAAAGATGTTGCTTGGGTGCAGTTTAACTCGAAGATGGATGCTCAACACAAGCATGCATGGAAGCTATTATGTTTTTGCGGTATGCCCACCCCATATGATGTTTATGGCTCTACTGACCTTAAGAGGTTGGTCCCCAGAAAGGGGTTTGATTTCGCTCACCTTCGGGTATTTACATTCTTCCCCCGGATCACAGCAATGCATCCTCAGCTTTGGATCACCGGGTTCCTTTGAGTTAGGCCAAGTATCGGAGTTATAGTTTTGGCTTATGAATCATGACCACCATCGGTGGGCTATACGATTCTATGAATATGGGAGTCTATGAGTATGGGAGTCTATAAGAATGAAAGTCTAGCGATATGATATTCTCTGAGTATGAGAGTCTCGAAGTATGCTCGAAAAATCTTTGAGTATGTAGAGTAAATCTCTGAGTATGCTCATAAAGTATCTAAGTATGTTCAAAAAACACAGAGTATGTTTCAAAAAATACTAAGTATGTTCAAAGAATCATTGAATGGGTTCTGGAATGAATGAGTACGTTCAAAAAATTACTGATTATGTTTGAAAAAACCCCGAGTATGTTTTGGAAACGCTGGGTACATTTAAAAATTACTAAGTAAGTTAATTGAGTGTGTCCTGAAATCCCTGATTACGTATGTCATTGACCATATTATTAGAAAATTAGCACATAAACTAAGCCTAAAAATCTAAAAAGAATAATACAACATCGAGACAAATTTTTTAGATTTGTAACTTTAATGAATACTATGGACGTCGTCTAAGAACCCGTGGTCAAAATCCATTAAAAAGTCTGCGAAATCCATTTAAATTTCGTCGTTGCTAGAAAAGCTTTAATGGTGTCCAACAAACCCTAGTTTCACCGTGAATTATTGCCATAGAAAATAAATCTCACCTCCACAGCAAACCCTAGCTCTGCCGTGAAACTCCATTGATCTAAAAGAAGCCACCGCCTCAATGAAGCGAGCAAATCTGCTCGTACCTCCTCCGTAACACATGGTTGCTTCCACTGAATCTCCTTTTTCCAATCCGAAAATATCCTTCGTTTTCTACCTAGGGTTTCACCTCTACTACACCGTAAAACACCCCCACTAGGGATTTCTTGTGGGGAAGGGGGGAGGTGAGTTGATAATATTTTTTAAAATTAAGGGGTTTATTTTCTAGTTTTATGATGTAAAATGGTTTATAAGGAATATATAATGGTATTTAAGGTTAACAAAAATATTTGGGTTCGAAAAAATATTTGGTAGTTCACCTACCTACAAATTATATATTCCCTCATCTTCATTTTAATTGATCACATTTTTTTTAATATAGATTTATAAAGTAGATTTTTTCTATGTAATTGACTTAAATATAATAATTGAACGTATTTATAATTTCTAGAAATATATCTACAATTTTATATGAATATTATAAAATACTGGTAAAATGAAAAATAGGTCAATAACCTAAAAAATCAATAAAATAATACACTTGACCCAAAGAATCGTTCATTGACTTCATACAACTACATTATAATTTTACCCTTCTAATACAATTGAGAAAAAAACAAGCGCAAACTCAATAAACGTTCAAACTGCTGCACATAATATTTATATACATTACACAAATTCTTACACACTTCTCATACAGTTAACTCACACACCACACCATCGATAAACTATCACATTAGGGATCGAAGAATCACCAACAAAGAGAAAAAGTAAAGCACATCAGTGAAGCAGAGCAGTTGAAGCAGAGAAAACGAAATTCAAGTGACAGTCTAAATTCCACAACTGTCTTAATCCCATCATACTAAATCCCATCAACAAATTTAATATAACATCAAAATTCAAAATCCCATCAAACTGTGTAAATCACATAAATAATTATCAGCCGATTGAATTCAAGTAATAGTGCAAATCCCATTAGTTGTATAAATCCCAGCAGACTAAATCCCATCAGGTTAAATCTCATTTACACTCTAAATCCCATCAACTGTCTTAATCACATCATACGAGACCCGATCAACAGATTTAATCACATCAAATTTTAAATCCTATCAAACTGTCAAATTCCATCAGATTAAATCCCATCAACATTGTGAATCCCATCAGATTTCTAAATCTCAGTAGACTAAATCCCACCAGGCTAAATCCCACCAACTATCTTAATCCCACCAGACTATATCCCATCAATAAACTTAATCACATAAAATTATAAATCCCATCAACAGTGTGAATCCCATCTATAGACTAAATTCAAACAACAGTGTAAATCCCATTAACTGTCTAAATCCTAGCAGACTAAAAGTGAAAAATTCATGAAAAATGAGTAAAAATACGTGAAAAATTGAGTAAATGCACATTAAAATGGAAATTTAAAAGTAATAGTGCAAATCCCATTAGTTTTCTAAATCTCAGCAGACTAAATCCCATCAGGTTAAATCTCATTTACACTCTAAATCCCATCAACTGTCTTAGTCACATCAGACGAGACCCGATCAACAGACTTAATCACGTCAACTTTAAATCCTATCAAACTGTCGAATTCCATCAGATTAAATCCCATCAACATTGTGAATCCCATCAGATTTCTAAATCCCAGTAGCCTAAATTCCACCAGGCTAAATCCCATCAACTGTCTTAATCCAACCAGACTATATCTCATCAACAGACTTAATCACATCAAATTATAAATCCCATCAACAGTGTGGATCCTATTAACAGACTAAATTCAAACAACAGTGTAAATCACGTCAACTGTCTAAATCCCAGCAGACCAAAGTGAAAAATTCATGAAAAATGAGTAAAAATGTGTGAAAAAGTGAGTAAATGCACATTAAAATAGAAATTTTAAAGTAATAGCTGAGTACAACTACCTTAACTTGAAAACCGCAAGTAAAGTTATGCTTGAAAAACGAGTTAATTGCAGTACATGTCCTTATCAAAATTGACAAAGAAAAAAAAAATATGAGAGTAAAAAAAAGTAAGAAAAAGAATTGAACAAATCGGTTAAGAAATGAGAAAGAGAAAGAAAAAAAAAAGAGATCTCAATAATAAGGAAAAATCAGTTAGTTTATTTAAATTTTTAGGTTATAATTCCTAAGATAATTATCATTAATACTACATGAAAAAAATGTAAAACAATACTGCTCCTATATTATGAGAAAGAAAATACAAAACATCGTCAATGAAAATAAGAGATCGATAGTTGGCTTAGTAGTTAGGCTACTCCATAGAAATAAAAGGCCTTAGGATCGAATCTTATTAGAGTCAAAATGACTCCGAGTCCGAAGTGGCTTTCCCGTGTATTAAAAAAAAAAGAGGAGAGAGTATTTCCGAACCAAAACCTATATTTGAAAAAAAAAATATTATGTATTGTCACATTTACTGGGGCATCACATGATGATGACCATGTACATGGAAAAAGAAAAACCAATCAAGGTGGGTTCCGCCTGAAAAACATAACCATCCCATAAACAGCTGTCCATGATTGGCAACATATGAAGTCGGATTCCTTTAAAAAGCTGTCTCTACCATTACTTTAAAGAGAGAAAGAGAAAAAAGAAAAAAGAAAAAAGAGAGGGAATCCAACACAAAAGTAAAGAAAGCCTTTCTTTCTGAGAAAAAAAAAATGAGAAACCCATCATCACCACCAAGATCCAAACATTATGACACATTTGAAGAAAAAGCTTCAATCTTTCCACAAAATACCAACAACCCATCAGCAGAAAAATCAGTTTTAGCTAAAGAAGATGAAGATCTAATCGTACAAGGCCTCAAGAAGACTAAGAACAAGAAAGTGTTTCTTGAAGGGTATGTAGAAGGAAGTGATGAAGATGAGTTAAGTAGAACAAAAAGTTTAACAGATGATGATCTTGAAGAGCTTAAAGGGTGTTTAGATTTGGGATTTGGTTTTAATTATGATGAGATTCCTGAACTTTGTAATACTTTGCCTGCTCTTGAGCTTTGTTATTCAATGAGTCAAAAGTATCTTGATGATCAACAACAGAAGAATCTCGATTCAATGTCGGATAATGCTTCATCTGCTTCCTCTAGTCCTATTCCCAACTGGAAGATCTCAAGTCCTGGTAACCAATTTTCTTACTCATTTAGTATTTGTTGATTTTGCCACCATCATACTTGTAGATGTCACTATGTTCGAGTTTCAGCGTAATAAATCTCAAAATGAATTAGATTTTTTAGTTTAGATCTGAATTCGATGATATAAAATTGGTAACTTGTAGATATTGAATTGATGATTTGGTTTGGTTTGGTTGTGTATGTATTATGTTGGTAATAACTCGAAATGAACTAGATCTTTAAGTGAACTGGAATTGGTGTCTGAACATGCCATAATTTGTTATGCTCTAGTGCAGGTTTGATCTAGAATGGATCTAGTGGTGAATGTAGTTATAATTTCTTTGTTTGAGTTCTGGATTGTGTTATAAGTTTGTTTATATTTTGGTCCTTACTACAGTCTTTCCATTTTTTTTAGGTGATGATCCTGAAGATGTGAAAGCAAGACTTAAATTCTGGGCACAAGCTGTGGCGTGTACTGTAAGATTATGCAGTTAGAACAAGTTTGATGATTTTTTGAGGATGTATTCTTTGAGGAACTGCCTCATTCTTGATCTAGAGATGGATTCACAAATGTCTATCGATGATGGGTCACTGATTTTATCTAAGCAGTTTCAGGTTTTAAGATTAACAATAGAAATGAGTTTGACTAATATACCTGAGGCTAGACATCTTATGGTAATTGAATTGTTGTAACAGTACATAAAAATAAAATTTCACATTAAAATTTCACGTTATTGATTATTGTGTTTTGTTCCTTATTGCAATATAATCCAAATGTGTAGCGATAGGACATTGCTTGTGGACTTGTGGACTTGTAAATTGTAATGAGTAATGAGTAATGAGTAAATGATATATGTTTCACATTTATATCACCTCCTAAGGTGACCTTCTTATGTGTCACTATGTGGAATTAAATAAAAGAGATAGAAAAATCATAATTAAGAGAAAGAAATGGTTTGATTGGTGTTTAAAACTTCCATATAAGAGATGATACAAGTAAAAAGTGTGATTTTACTCAATTGGAGTTATAGATGTCTTCCGAGGAGTCGTAGAGTGCTAGTAATTGAAAATACAAGAAGAGATTCAGACCCCTTTGTCGTTATAGATTAAGTGCCTGTTTGGGATTGATTATTTTGGAGCTAAAAGCGTTTTTTGATTAAAATTAAATTATTTGTAAAAAATATCTAAAAGTATTTTGATATCTAAAATCACTTTAAGTGATTATTTTAATAATCACTAATCTCTAGTGTTTTTTCTAAAAGTGATTTTTAGAGTCTAAAATATTGCTATAGATCTAAAATCACTTTAAACGATTATTTTAAAAAGCAATCCCAAATGGACACTAATAAGACAAATTGTTTCTTTTGTCAGAAACATATTTAAATAAGATTGATAGTTGGCCTAGTGGTTAGGCTACTCCGCAGAGACCGAGAGGTCCTGGGATCGAATCTTACCGGAGTCAAAATGATTCCCGAGTCCAAAGTGGCTCTCATATGTATTCAAAAAAAAAAAAGAAACATATTTAAATGAATCTTAATTTGTCTATTTTATTCAAATTTCAAGTTCAACTTGATTTATTGGATATTGTTTTTTAATAATTAATAAAAATAAGCTTTAAAAAGATTTGTAAAATATTTGTTCTATTCAAGATATTATAAACTTCAAAAATTCATTTTGAAGACTATGTTGAGAGATGTGGATTCCTCAGATATAGTCCATTTTTTTTTTCAACATTAGTTTTATTGTTGATCCTATCAAAAGTGTCTTTTACTCCGATGGTTTTCTTGTTTTGTGGTAGTCGGTTGTGTGTCTTAAAGTCTCTTTTAGTTGTCTTTATTTTGTGGTTTTGCGCATTAATGAATTTTAGGGTTCTTTTATCATATGAACCTACCTTACCCCGAGTCTGGTTTAAGATCGTCCCAAAATCGTCTGCAAAAACCCTAAAAAACCCATTAGAACGGATTTTAAAAGTAGAAAGCCACCGTTAGATGGACCTGAACTGAAATTTGACAAACCTCTATGATTTTGGGCCCGTGCAAACCCTTAATGGTAAATATCAAGTATCCCGAACGAGGTATGTTGCATAGTGCAACAACCATGTTTTTAAGGTTCTATGTGAGCCCTCAATGATAGTCAACATAGATGGTAGATCATGCTTGCATGGTAAATGACATATTGATGGTTTTCCTTGCAAGCATGCATTAAGAGCATTGGTGTTTGCCAAGTCGGACTCACAATACGATTACGTTGAAAGCTACTTTTATAGTTTCAAGATCAGGGAATGGTATGCGAGCAAAATCCTTACACTTTCCACGTTTTGTATGTAACATGCATCAAACAAAGAGTTGTCTGTCTTACCACCAATTTGTAAGACACCTCCCGATCGACCCCTGAGAAAACATAAGTTATCGACATAAGAGATGTTTAGGGCCAAGAGCGGCAAGAGCTAGAGCGGTTGTCGCAAAAAATTGTTATATCACAACAAGACATCTTGTGGGGTTAATTTATGATACATTCATCCACCCCATCCCTTTTAAACTTTTTTTGTATTTGGGTGTATTGACATAGTTGTTACCAATTCCTTTATTAAGGGGGATGATGTATCATCTTTTGTGATATAATTTAATACTTTTGATATTATTTTTTTTTGGGGGGGGGGGGGGGGGGGGTTGAGATTAAAATATGTGATTTATCCCTTGATTTAGCATAACTTTTATTCTTGGCTATTATACGAGATTATTCTTGTTTTAGAGCAATTTGAGATAGTTTGTGTTTTGATTGTGTAGATCTTGAAATATGGAGGATCCAAGGATGTAAAGGCCAATATAAGGATTCAATAAGTTAAGAAAACACCAAAGATGAGTGTAAACAAAATCGAAACAAGCCAAAAAGTTAAAGTTCAATAGAAGTCAAAGCACCAAATCTTGAAAAATGGATATCAACCTAGAAAAATCACGTAGCATAATTGGTAATAAATTTGATCATACCTGTTGCACACAAGATATTTCCTGGAGTATTGGACACATGAGAAAAAACGACAATCGATTCCGAGTTGAGACCATGAAGTTATGAAAGTTTTGGCAAGATGACTTGAGTTGTCCAGTTATAGCAAAAAAGTTTGTGGGCCCCTTTTTTTATAGGCAAATCCATTTTTTACTAATAACGGATCAACATCCAAAAATCCTTTCACAACATTTCCAATCCCTATTACATTTAGTTCTAGAAGCCCAAAGCCAGCCTATTACATATAACTCTAAAAGCCCAAAGCAACTTTGAGAAAAAACTAATAAGCCCATAAAACATTACAAATACACCTTTTAGCCTAAATACTCTTTTACAAACCTTTTTTAGGCCCACGTCTTAATTCGGTCTACAATATCTACATAAGTCTTCTCCTTCAACTTTCTTTTCTGCAACTTAATGACTGTTTGAGAAATAATCTTCTCCCAAATCTGTGCTCAATCTGCCATGATTTCTAGTGTTTCTCTCACCCCATATCCAATATATAGGATGTAAATAGAGAGCTAACAATGAGAAAGTGTTCTTCATATGGGATTTATAAAAAACTTCAATTACTCCATTCAAATCTACAGCTGAACTCTTTATCCAACACTTCACAAGAACCTTACTTAATATTCTGTTAGAGAAAGAGCATCCAATGAATAAATGATCTGCATACTCTTGAAAATTCATACAGATTAAACAAAGAGGTTGATTTGCAAGCCCCATTCAATCATTCTGTTTTTTGTAGCTAATCGATTTTGAATTGCTAACCATGAGATGAAATAATATCTCGGAATACAATATTTTCCCCAAATAATCTTGTACCATTTAACCTTCTCTCTATCTTCATAAATACATCTTAGAGTTTTCCTGTAGGAAAATCTTCCTTTACTACTTTCTCTCCAAATTTTCAAATCATTGCCAGGAGTTAATCTGTACTTCTCAATTAAAGGAAGAATTCTACCAATACAAGGAGGCACTCTCCATCTTCCTCTACCATAACAGGAAGAAACGGTTTTGCTACAGTTAATATTCTGATTGTCAAGTTCAATCTTTCGTATTTCTTGAACACTCTTTCCATCAATCCACTTATCCCTGATCATGAAAGTGTTTTCTCCATTTCCGACTTTGTGTCGAATGAATTCAAAAGCAGTTTGTCTAATTTTCATCAGCTACTTCCAAATCCAAGTGTGGTGGTGTTTTGCTTCTAAACTTCATATACATTTACCCTTAAGAATATTGTGATGGGTCCATCTACTCCATAAATTGTGCTCCTAAGAATACATTCTCCAAAAAGTAAAGAGCAAACATACCTTATTAAGTGTTCAATGTTTGGGATATTAAGGCCTCATTTTTCTTTACTTGCACATATATTGTTCCAAGCAATTTTTGCTCCTTGTGCACCTTCATCATTGCCCTTCCATAGAAAGCTAGACATCTTTTGATTGAGCTTATATATAACTTGTTTAGGTAATAGAAACACTCTACACCAAAACAATATTTTACTAACAAGAACACATCTAATTAGTTCAACTCTCCTAGCATAGGAAAGAAGTTTAGATGACCAATGACTTATACTTTCACATATATTCTCAACAAGTTTATTCCCATCACTAACACTCATCTTCTTAGAGTTTAGAGGTACTCCCAAGTATCTCACAAGAAGAGATCCCACTTTAATATCAAGTATATTAGAGATTCTGCAGATAAGGTCATCCTCAGTTCCACCAAATATAATTCACTCTTTTGGTAGTTTATGTTAAGGCCATAAATTCTTGAAAAGAGGTTAAGAGCTTTCTTTACAATTTTAGTTGCATTGACATCAGCTTTAAAAGGAAAACCAACATATCATCAGCAAATACAATATGATTGAGCTTCAAGAACCTACACTTATGATGATGACTGAATTGAGATTTCATTGCCATATGATTAAACAACCATGTGAACACTTCCATGCAAATAGCAAAAAGATATGGAGAGAGAAGATCTCCATGCCTGAGTCCTCTCTTTCTTTTAAAGTAACCACATGTTCTCCATTTACACAGATAGAGTATGAAGGAGTACACACCTATTTTAATCCATTGTACAAATTTTCCAGGAAATCCAAAAGCAGGTAAAGTGTTTAATAGAAAATTCCAATTGACACTATTATATGCCTTCAACAAATCCAAGTTTATGGTACAATTTGGTGGGGAATTTTTCTTTTTATAATCAAGTACAATATCTTGAGTAACCAAGATATTATCACTTATATACCTTCCACCTACATAAGCAGCCTGGTTTATAGATATAATTGTCTCTAAAACCTTCTTCAATTTATTAGAAGTAGCTCTATATATGGCCTTATAAGTTGTGTTTACGCATGAAATAGGCCCAAACTTTCTAACACTTGAAGCATTTTTTTCTTTTGGAATGAGAACTATATTATTAGCATTCACTTGTCCAAGTAACTCACCTGAATCTAGACACTGCTTTACTGCTAAATTGAAGTCCTTTTCAATTACACTCCAAGATGCTTTGTAAAAAGAAGAATTAAAGCCATCGGGTCCTGGACTTTTGTGTTCATTTATTGAAAATAAGGCCTCTTTAATCTCCTTGTCAGTAAAGGGTGATATTAGCTCAGATTTTTGTACTTTAGTCAACTTCTTCTTGATTATCTTTTCTATAGTTAAAATAGAGCATACCTAGTCACTAATAGCTTCAGAGCCTAACAGGTTTGTGTAGAATTTAACAAACTCTTATTTAATTTGTACAAGATCAGTAATATAATTTCCATCATCATTGATTAGGACATGTACACTATTCTTTGCAATTGTGCCTTTAATCATCTTGTAGAAGTACATTGTATTACAATCCATATCATAGGTGAAAGAGATTCATTTTGTTTCATAATATTATGATGCACTCTCTAATAAATACTTTCTCCTCACTCAAAATAGTAACATCAACTTCTTCCTTCATAACTCTTATTTGAATATCATGTAACTGCTTCTGTATAGCTTCTATATTAGTAGAATTCCTTCTGAAATACATATTGTTGAACTTCTTCATGGAAAACTTCACTCCCTTCCACTTCATACATAGTCTAAACATGTGGTTACCCTCAATTTATTTATTCCATTCATGTTTAATAACCTCCAAAAACTTTTCATGTTGAGTCCATATACTAAAGAATTTGAAAAAACTTGGCTTACCATCCTTCTTTAATCCAATTGTGACTTTCAAGGCACAATGATTTGAAGTTGAGGGGAGGTGTAACAATTATAGTAGATACTAAACCATCCATCCATTTATCATTAATAAACATTCTATCAATCTTACAGGCTCTCAACTGACCTGTTATATTCTTGTTTGTCCATTTATAATTGCCCACCATATTGGTGCTCATATAGATTTGCCTCATCAATACAATCCACAAACTCCATTTCTCCTTTATCAAGTGTTTCACAATTCAGTTTATTATGAATTTACAATATCTCATTAGAGTCACCCAAGAAAGATACCTTCTTATCTTTGTAATCTGAATTCCATTTAATCATGTCACTCCATAACATTCTTCTTTCCTCATCAACATACCATAGATAAATCCCATGTACATCTTTTCACCATTCTCTATAATCTTCATTTAAATAAACAAGGCTTGGAAAGTTTCATGAATAAGTTTGACTTCCATATACTTTTTATCCCACTAAATCCAAACTCTACCAGGATCATCTTTATTGTAGTTATGCACCATCTCTAGATGAGAGAAATGGGCACTCATTATTGGCATAAACTTATCAGATTTTACTTCAGTTTCTAATATTCCAATAAGTATAATATTATTACTAATTAAAAAAAATCCTAAACATCAAGTTGTCTAAGGATATTATTAAGTCCTTTTACATTCCATGAGGCTAAACTCATAAGTTTGGTAGTCTAGGTATCTCATTAACACCTTCATGATTGATGAAACTGAGAAAATCATGACTAATCTCATTATTTCCCTGTAATTGTTCAAATTTATTAGACACCTGAACAAAGCTCGACTCCCATTGATGATGATTATGTGTTCTTTGATTAAACACCTTCCATTCATCAACTATATTTTTCTCCTTACTTTCCTTCACTTCTTCATTTATTAGTTTTTTTGGTCGCCATACATTCTGTGTGTTTATACATTTTCCTTCAACATGCCCAAACTTGTTGCATTTAATGCAGATTATAGGTTTCCAATCATACTACACTCTGACTTCTTGTAATTCTTCCAATCCAACATCAACATATACATTATCCGGAAGCTCTTCCTTAGTATTCACTTCTACACAGACCTGAGCATATCCCAATAGTGTTTTTTACTCTGTTACTGAATCCATCTGCAATGGAACACCAATACCGCTTGCTACATAGCTCAACCCTCTTTGAGTCCATAAATTCATAGGAATGTTAGCCAATTTAGCCAAATAGGTATTTTAGTCACATCTATCTTCTTAAACTGCATACCAGCTCGCCATGGTCGTAAGAGTAGTGGTTTACCATTTATATGCCATAATTATTCCATGGCTCTATTATAGTATTGTTCATTTTCATGTTCAAAAACATACACACCCTTACTACTCGATTTTACCTCCACTTTAACTAAATTACTCCATTGATACTTCACACAGTTTACAATAGCATAGAACGGAGGAGGGCTATCTAAAAATTGCCCGATGAGACAGTTTTTCCATAGATCTGCACCTTCATCAAAAACTTCTTGTGGTGGTTTGATAATCTTCTTTCCTTCATCTTTAATGGGCACATGAAATTCTAACTTCAATGAATCTTTGACACTTCCTTCAAACAACTTAGACCACGCAACTGATTTCATATCTCTGTTCATTGAGTCCTTTACTACTCCAGCTATATTTCCTTGATTTACCGTGTTTACCAGATTTTAATTCGGTGTGTTCACCGGAGTTTGAACATTGACTAGCTCTTCTTCACTACTCGGAGTGTTTATTTCACCGTTCTCTGATGTATACATTTGCATATCTGTATCATCCGGCGACAGCATCATCTTCGTGATATCACGATATTTGGTATTGTTCTTTGGATTCGATTGAGAGGTTTTGTTGACCTGGTTGACCTTAGCTGAACTTAACATTTTGGTCATTCTGAGAGTAAACTAATTTTGAAAAAAAAGCTAAAAGAAGAAATCAAAAAAAGGGGCGGTGAAATGTCGGTGATGGATGGAGAAAGAGCAAGTGGATGGAGAGAGAATGAGTGGGTGTTCTGAAAAAAGGTAGAAAGAGAAGATGGATAAGGTGCTAGATCACAGAAATTTCAGGATAAATACCAAATCTGGAAAGAAGTAAGCAAAAAGTTGAAAAAGAGGCTAAAAAGGGCTAAAAGAAAAGGGAGATCTGATGTAATAACCTTAGTGGGTGATGAATGGGTAGAGATGATTTTTTTTAAAGTTGACTCTCATTTGACCAATTCTAAGGGTTTTTTAGTTTGTGGGCCACTTTTGATCTATTTTCTTGGTCGATGACTTAAACCTCCAAATTTCATAGTATATATTAGTAATTTTCCAGCCTATTAGAGACACTTTACTTATTATTAGCTTGTAGAGTAAGAGAGAAGCAAGTAGGGTAAAGGAAATAACACAAAATCTCTTTCTTTTGTAATGCTTCTTCTTTTAAACTCCAAATTACGACTTCATTTCTTATTTCATTATGAACTAAACATTTGTTGAGTTGAGACTGTATAATGATTGAACCCTAGTTATGAAAGGGGTTTGTTTTTATGATGTATGGGATTATGTTTTTATTTGAACTAATTTTTGGACTCTTGTTGTTGATAATTCGTGTGCTTAATTGTTTATTCATATGATTAACCAATTATTGAATTGTGTTAGGTATTGAACTACACCGATGAAGGGTGTTTAATTTCTGAACTTAGAGTTTTAGAATTGGAAGATTAAAACTAGTTTGATAATCAATATAGGGTTAGAATTTAGGTGTTAGATAATTCTATAGGATCATTTAGAAAAGTTTCTAGGATTATATAACAACCTGTAATTACCAGGAAGGGACTTAAGGTGACTTTAGAATCCTGGTTAGCAAGTAAAGTCCCCCTTTTCCCCTTAGATCATGAACAATACCATGTCATACTAGTGGTGACTTGGAAATCTTGAGATATATTTCTCCATATCTTATCTTCGTATTTACTTTTAGTCTTTTCTATTCCATCTTAGTTATACTTAGAGTTAATATTTATTGCTTTATTTCATAGTCTAGTAATTTCATTATTGGAAATTAAAACTAAAATCTCTATTTAAATTTAGTTTTTTCCCTTAATGGATATCTAGGCTAAGAATGAAATTACATGTTTAAATTGATATTCCATGTGGAGAATGATAACTTACTACTATTATTACTTCGGAAGACTCATGCGCTTCTAAATAGTATTCTCCGAGTGCCGATTTTTATATCAGATCTTGAGGGAAGCCAAGTTTTTGGCGCCGTTGTCGGGGAATATTTTGTTAATAGTATTTTATAATTGTTGTAGATTTTTGTTGTTAGATTTTACACTTGTTCTTTTCTTTGTTCCTTGCATGTTCAATACGTAGTGCATGCTCTAGAATCCTGTGGAGTTGTATAAACTTCAAAGGAGTCCAGAAAAGGAAAGAAAATGGCAAGAGGCAATTCGTAAGATGGATCCACAACAAGTATTGGACGCTATTGTCAACCACATCATACCACCGAGGGTGTATAATTCGTTCAAAAATAAATTGATGATTATAATCTCGAGGGCAGACTTCATAAAGATATGACTCTACTAATCAATCCAGTACCCTTGGAGGTCAGCCATCCCCCAGAGCTAACTTGCAATAAGGAACTAGATATGTGAATGGTCAATAATGTGCCAATGATCAATAATCTAATGGGATCTCAAGTCCAACCAGGACAAAAGAAATAGTTCATGCAGCCACCGAAAAAAAGGTTCTAGTTTTGTTTGTAGTCGCTTTGGATCCACCCAGTAGCTATTTAGGTAGAGATATTCAAGCCTAAATTTGGTATGCTAAACCGATTCACAAGCTCTGGAAACTATAGTGGAGCTGTGTATTATTCATAAGTTTATGCACATATGTGACTCCTATCTCACTCAAGGCGTTACAAGGGAACAAGTATACCTCATAATGTTCCTTTTTTTCTTGATTGGAGGAGCGAGTGAATAGTTAGACCTCCAACCATCAGAGCTTATCACGATGTGGGATCAACTTCAAACCAAATCCTTTGATAGGTACTAATGTCATAACATGAGAGTTAAGGCACAAATGGACTTAGCCACATTCAAACAAGATCAAGGTGAGTCTTTGAGTGCAACTTGGACAAGATTCTAAACTAGCTTAAAGACATGCCCACTTCATGGTTATAATCTAGAGATGTAGTTGAACATCTACTATTGAAGCCTTGATCTGAGTTTCAAATAGAAGTTAAATGCTATCAGTGAAGGGGGTTTCATGATGGTACCTCCTAATCAATCCTTAGATATCATAATCATCAACAACGAGATGAGTTGGAAACCATCTAGAGATCCAGTCTACCCATCTTCAAAAGGTACTTCGAGTTTAGATATTGAGACATCATTGAGTCCAAAGCTTGATATTCTCAAGAATCAAGTGAAATAATAGATTTTTTATGTGAACCAAGGTACGCAAGTTAATGTGAATGTAGTGTAAGAGTCGTATATTTGTCCAAGTTCTAGTTTAGGGGATCATAGTTGGGAGAATACCAAAGCAACTGATGTATCTCTGTTTGCAATGGATTAATCCACCCATGCGGCATATTTTGGGATCTTATTAGGCCTAAGTGAGGGATTTTCCCTATTATTCGACATAAAGTACTCTTCTCTCTAGATTTGGTCTTATTGTTATTTGTAGAGTTTTGGTGCTTTAATTGTGTGTTAAGTGTGTAAATTTTAGGTACATGATTGATACAAGGTGCCAAGATGAAGAGAAGAAGTCAAAAAGTAAGTCAAAACACAAGTCAAGTTGTAAGATGAGCTTAAAGTCACTTTGGGAAGTTAAAGTGTTTATTGGAGAAGTCTTGACATCATATTGTTTCAATCACTAATAAAATTGGTCAGAGATTTTGAAAAAAATCTTTTTGATTTAGATAGAGATTGATGTCAGTGACGCGTGGGATGTGACAGAAGGAGATTCAAAGTTGAGACGAGAAAGTTATGCTATATGTTTCCACTGTGACTCGAACTAGTCCAATACTAACTAAAAATGAGTTGGTCATATTCAACCTAATTAAGCAATCCCATGGAATCCCCAAACGCTCTTAGTCAGTATATAAGTCATACACCAGCTGCAAAACATAGGCAACTTATTAGACACTTTATTTTACCTATTTTCCAAGAGGAGCAAGAGTAGAAGAGAGTGAAGGAAGGGGTTTTCACCAAAAACTACCATTCTTCCTCATCGAAGCTTTGAATCTGTTCATTTAAAAGAGTAACTTTATTTTACTTTAGCTTTAAACATGACTCCAGTATTAGTTTTTATAAGCCTTCATTATTTTATTATGAACTAAACCCTCATTACTTGAGGACTGAAATTATGTACGAATATTAATTGATTCTATTTGACGTTCTTTTGATTTTGGGATTAAATATATAATTAAATTGTGTTTTGCGTCTATTGGGTATACTGTGTACATTTTGAGTTAAATACTAATTATATTTTGTCCAAATAATTATTAGCCTTAGTAATTAAGCTAGCGTCTGGAAGTGAGGTTTTAATTACGGATTAATGTTACACGCTTGGTGTGTGTTAGCGAGCGGACAAGTCTTGATTAGCCAAGTAGCTGCTAGGGTTTAAAATTTAATATCTTCGAATTTGAGTATGTGAGCTTTTTAAGGTGACCCTTACGGGAGTTCGAAAGACTTTAGAATCTCAGTTAATATGAACAACCAATTTACCCTTATATCTAGAACATCAAACTATCAATTTCGGGGAGTATTAGTCATCCTTAAGCATAACTCTCATACCTGAAAACTTATTTTTAGTTAATTGTCTTTAAATTTTAGTAATTTAATTTTGTTAATCGTTATTTGTCTTTCAAATTATAGAAACCCAAAAATATTTCATCTTTTTCTTATTGTTTCTTATTTATAAACTATAACATTATACTACGAAACACCTCGAATTAACACTGATGATACCTAAGGAGATGATACATCCACAGACTTACTTTTATTACTTGTCAGTGGCTCGTGCACTTGCGGGAAGTTACACCCTTCCTTGACGTTGATTTATTTATCACGACTCGGGAGGAAAAAAGGTTTAAATAGTCAAATTTTAACATGGCCGTAAATCAAGGTAACACTTATTAAGGTAATTTGCACCGACCATGCACTTAAGGAAGCAACTATCAACAAAATCCTCAAAATCAGTATTCAAGTGGAACATTTTATGGGAGCCAAGCTCCTCAAAAACACGTGTAAAATTCATACGAGGATAATCTAGCTCAGTAGGAGCTCCCAACCTATCCACAAGTAGGCTAAAGTAAGTTGTAGAAGACGTTGTTGGAATATATTCCCCTTTCTAGGTTGTTTTAATGTGACAATCCCTTAGGTTGTTGGTGTCGCCTAGGGTGTGATAAAAATAAGAATAAAATAAGCCAGAAAACAATGCACTAATCACCCTAGACATGCACGGTACTGCAAGTATTACAGGATGTACGCAAGTTTTAATGATAAATTAGATTCGTTCTCAGGGACTTAGTGTGTTACACGAATGAGCAAATGATTCGGAGTAGTAATAATTAATTAAAAGAAACAGAAAATAAAGATGATTGATTCAGAGATGATTAATTAAACTAATTACAAGTAAAGACTATGAAATAAATATGAGAGAATAAGATAAAGGAGTAGCTTAGGTTTTGCTAGTATGCACTAATCCTTCTAATTCTTTCTATCAATTTCAGTTAATAAGGGAGATAATAGCTCTTAGATACTTAGTCAGGATTCTAAATTCCCATTTCTTAGACCTTGAGAGCGGCTAAGGGGGCTACGGCACAACCACGAGGCAGTTTCAAATAGGATTTTCAAGTGCTACCAAGGACCTAAGCAAACAATTCTTTCAATTGGTGATATGGTGATTAAAACAAACCCTAATGACTATCTAGTTAGGCTGGTGTTGACAGGACCAATTCCTTATTCTAGACGTTTATGTGGTGTTTCAATAATTAGACACCCCTTGCGGGCGACCATCTATCTACTATTATCACAGTCCTAAATTGATCAGGTTTAAGACATACAATAAATATAAACACATAAATCAAATATATGGTTTAAGAAGCTAGAATCAGAATAAAACATATAAGTCCCAAAGAAACTTAGATAGAAAGAAAATAGAATTCATAGATTATACATAATGCAAAACCCAAGTTATGGAAAAATTAGTTCAAACCTGAAGTAAATAAACTAAAAGATTGATACAAAGATGTCATCTTGCTCTCTTGAATGACTCTAATGATATAAAACTTAAGGACTAACTTATGGGAGGCAAGGATTATTTTACAAAGATTTAAGGGTGTATTTATAGGTGTTTAGAAGACTTAATTCGTTTTCTTGGAGTGTAAGATAAGTAACTTGGACTCCAAGCCCAACTCAAATTCGTAACCCTAAAATATAGAAAAGGTAATAATATGCCGCTGTTTTGTTTTGGTCATAACTGCTTCAATACTTATAAATTGGATGTGTTCCAATAGTCGAAACTGATCATCTCGGAAAGCTCTTTAACTTTGATTTAGACCATTCTTCCAAATTCCTAGCCAATCTTGAGTTATGAGCCCTTTTGTGGTCGTAGGTGCTGTAATTCAGATTTATTTGGCAACTTTATCTTTCCATATCTTAGTTTTTGTTTCCTTATCTCCAATTTCCATGCATATCTTATTTCCTTTATCTCTTAGAATTGACTTGACATCTAATTAATCACCATACATATCTTTAAAGCTTCACACTAAATAAATAATTAAACTAAATATGCTCTAAAAATAATAAATCATCAAATCAAGACTAGAAATAGGAAAGTGCACTACTACATGTGAAAATCGAGTATTTAGACTTCTAAAACATTAAAAATGATGTCTCCAACTAATATTAAATCATCACAAATGGGGAGACATTAAGACCCCCAACTCAAAGTTGTATCATCCCGATACAATAAAGATAAAAACAAAGGGAAGTCTCTAAATACACACCTAGGTCAATTAAGCACAATGGGAAAGGAGATAGCAGAATATATAGAATAGACATAAAGCAACTACTCAGAAAAATTTCATGTAATAATATTTACAAACTACATACTTGTACACTTCTCATATTCACAATCAACACGGCTTGAATTCAAGATCAGATTAACTTCGCAATGTAAGAAGGAGAGGATCTTTACTCAGTTCACCAAGGAGGCTATAGATTGTTCATCGAACTTCACTAGTATCCAAAGATCCACTTAACTACTCTTTATTGGCTTAATCACTTCTAGATTACATAACAAAGAATCAAAAGGTCTTTAAGGTTGTAATGTTGGCTTAGGGACAGTATGATAAGTATATTTAGATAATTTAGAGTGAGCTTTTGGCTATTTCCTCACTAGCCATCAACGAATCGCCCTATAGCTTGAGTTACTCTCATAAAACGTTTCTCACTCAACACAATGATTTCCTTGATGCATAAGGTAGCATCCCCAATAACCCAATTAAAGCATAATGATGTTCACATAAAAATTTCACTTTGCCGGTCCAAATATATATTCTTTTCATATCAATATTTTTCTCTTTTGTATAGCTATGATGTTGAGATATCACACTATTTTTCTCATAGATCTTTTCTTTTCTTTTCATGCTTTTTATATTTTTTCATTCACTATTACCCCGGCAAAGGGTTACAATATAAACATGTATATCGAACTGAGCACAATTAATAAGCTCAAAAATCCCAACCCAATAACAATTCCCATAATGGTGGACCCACCAGCACAAACTCAAGCTCTAAAACAATTGTCTATGCATCGCGATTCGAGTGTGGTTCATATGGAAAAGTACTATAATATAAAAAGGATATGGCTTATAATGTGTCTAAATAAAAAGGATTTAGAAAGCTAGAAGGGGCTGAGAAGGATATAAAATAAATTTGGATAGCAAGCTAAAAGGAAACAAGGGGCTTATGAAAGAACCGCCTTAATCACTTTCTAAACTATGCAATTTCGTCATTCTCTTACCTTTAGCACGTTCATTATATGGGTTCATCAACTAGCTTGGATCTCACGGCCTACACACCACTCATGGCTCCTTGAGATTGAACATACTTTTTATCACATTGCTAACTAATCTTTTCTTTGTTATCAATGTGTGTTTTCCTGCAAATACTCAAAGCATACGAAATAAAATAGCTCATAAACATACTACTTACTATCATTAACTTACTGAGCTTATGCTTTCAAGCTATTAAACACACTCTACATCTAATTCCCATGTATCAAATTTTTTTATTTCTATCTAAAAACAGAAAAATGGAGATGAGAGACAACGAATCCCCATACCCCCAACTCAAAAATGAGTCGTGTCCCCACTACTCGAAAAAGACTCGAAAAAAGAAATTAAAATTAGCAGATAAAACATTTACAGAAATGGTAAGGAAGAAAGAGAACATACTCTCGAGGCTATTGCCTCGCATTATCGACACCCAAGATAGGATTTGATGGATCTTTCTTTAATTCCTCAAGGAGTGTCATGATGTGCACTTGATTGGCTTTGATTTGTGCCACAGGCTAAGGAAGTTTGAGCTGCTTCGGCTTTATTTAAACGCTCATCTATCTTCTCTTGACAACTACTATCCTTTTCTTCTTTTGAGACTTGCGTAAATCCCACTCCTCTCAAGACTTTCATGATCCAAGCATCATCAATTTTTGTTACTCGCTTTAAACTCTAGTTTCTCTACTTCACCCAAAATCACATTCGCTTTCCGCACAAGATACTTGATCATAGTAGGATATTTCACATTAAATAATGAGATAGGAGAGATCGAAAATCGCATCACCTCCTCAAAGATCAATTGTGCCACATCCACTTCTTCTCCTCTCAAAATACAATTCAACAAGATAGCGTTCTTTTAACTTACGTCCAAAATTCTTGTGTTTCCAAAGACGTTAGGGATTGTGCCAAATTCTAGCATTCGATTGGAGATATTTGTAAGGCCAAGGTGCCTTTACTTCTCCCTTATGTGACTGCACTTTCTCCTTGTCTAAGACATGCTCAAAAAGTAAATTCCAATTGAAGATTCTCTTTCTATCCACCGCTTCTCTATACTTGCATGGTCCAATCAATTTCTCAAACTGGAAGTGGTTTCTAATCTCTTCAAGTGTAAAAGGAACTAACTTTCCTCTAACTGGAACACAACCATCACTATCTCGGCTAAAGAGGCCTAAATAGAATTCTAAAACTAACTCATGACATAAATCAGAACGTCTTACCATGAACGTAGACCAACCCAATCTTTCACCAATCTCCAAGAATCTCTTGTACTCTCCTTTACCAATTTCTTCATCAAATACTCTCTCATAAGAAAAAGGTAGTTCCTTTGATTGTTTCTTTGCAGAAGCTATCATGGTCTTTGAAGCTTTCTCTTTTTCGTCGGGTGTAGGACCTTTGAATTGGAGAGGTTGTGTTGTCTTCTTTACAAAAAGTGGAACCTTTTTGCCCATTGAATTAAACGCAGCTAGCTCACCTCTCTTTACAATATCTATTTTACCCTTTGTGTTGGAACTAGAACTTTTCTCACTTGATTTCTTCTCAATTGAACCCAATACCTTGCTTTTCTTCATCTCCCTTTTAGTAGATAATGTCTCTGTTATCTTACTCATCTCAATTAACCTCCAACTCAAAGCTTTAACCACTCTTGAAATTTAAACTCTAAATTATTGGTTGAACAAGCTTTATTTGGGTTAGCAAAGGTGTTTTGATGATGATTCTCTATATGGGTAAGATGGATTCTTCATGTATTAGTACGGATCTAAGAAATTGTTGGATGAATTTTTTAAATCTAGGCTTTTGATTCTTGGATTCAATGTGATTTGGTAAGATTTTGGTGGTGCTGGGTCCTGGTGTATTATAAAATTAAGTACTAAAAATAAAAGGAACCACAATACCGCAAGTGTATGGTTGTCCAAGTAATACGCCGATAATCGGGTTTCGTTCTCAGGGATTGGACTGGTATAACCCAAGTGTTCAATTGATAAGTAGTAGTAATTGCAAATACAGAAAATAAAAGATAAAAGATAAAAGATATTTATTTGGTTTCGAGTTATTAAACTACTAGACGCAAAGAAACAAATTACTGAAAATAAATACTAAAGGACTAAGACGCATATATGATCTGAGTCTCGCTAGGGAATCACCTAAACTTACCTAATTAATGCTTTCTTTAAGGACAGAACTGATATTTCTATATTAGTCGGGACTATAATGTTTCCTAGCCCCCGTCAGGATGGACCTAGGAGCTATCCTACAGTATTACAAACCCCGTCAGGGCGATTATAAGCTATGTTCAGATGATTGAGATATTACCCGATCGGCTATAAGGTTAACTAAGTCCGTCAGGATCAATAATTTCTACCTTACGTTTATTACATATGTTCGTAATTAAACCCCCCGTCAAAGCGATCACTTCCCCACCAAAGTGAATAGCTTAATTACTATGACCTATCGCCAATTAGCTAATTCATTGATAGTGAAATTAATATAAAATAATAAGCAATATGAAATACCCAATTCAAATTAAACTAAAAACTAATCCCAAATTGAAATACATGAATTAAATAAATTAGGGTTCATCCCATTACGCGATTCTCAAGTAATTGAAGTTTAGCTCATAATTGAAAAAAAAATAAAGAAATTAATAATATACATGTTCCTAATAATAGAAATAAAATAAGAACCTAGATAGAGGAATTGACTTGAGCTGTTGTTGGAGGAAAAGGATTCTCCAGCTTCTGCTCTTGCTTCCGCCTCTTGACGCTCTCTCTAAGGATGATTTAATATGAAGGTTTAATGAGAGGTGCTGAATAATGAGGTATAAGGGGTGTATTTATAGGTTCTAGGAAGCCCTAATTCATTGTACTTGGAGTGGAAGACAAGTAAATGACTCTTTAATTCTCAGCCCTAAAATAAAGGAAAGGTAAGATTCTGTTGCTGATTTGTTTTGGTCATATCTCCTTCAATACTTATCCGTTTGACGCGTTCTTTATATCGGAATCACTTGTATCGGAAAGCTATATCCATTAGTCCAGACGATTCTCCCAAATTCCTAGCCAATCTTGAATTATGAGCTCGTCTTTGAACGTGGCTGGAATACTAGATTTATTTGGAAACTTTATCTTTTCCTTCTTTGCATATATCCTTCCTTAATCTTCTTATTTCCATGTATATCTTCTTTCCTTTACTTCTTAGACTTGAATTGGTCTCTAATTAAGTATTATATATCTTTTAAAGCTTCACCATAAATAAATAATTAAGCCGCATATGCTTTAAGAATTAATAAATCAATAATTCAAGACTAGAAATAAGAAAGTGCACTCTAAAATTAGAAACTCGAATAAAATACTTCCTAACACATTAAAAAATAATCTAAGAATTTAATTCTCACTTCTCCTCCTTGTATTGGTATTTCATGAAATTTAAGAACCTACTAACTTTGCACTAAAAATAACCAAATTAACGCACAAAAGATCTATTAATGCAAATGGTCTAATTCCAAGGGTAGAAAGTGTAATATTACGAAATAAGCACAAAATTTTATCAAATAAGTCAAATATTCACCTAAAAGGATGTCTCATGGGGGCTAATAATTAGAACAAATAGGGAGACATCAGGTGGTTGAATCATCTTTGTAATGATGTGGAGAAAATATTTGATGTGTTTTTATGGTGATTGGGTAGTGTTTTGATGTTTAGGGAATGTTTGATGAAGCTTCAATGGAGTTGGGAGAGGTTTGGAGAAGAAAGAGAAGCTTAAGGATTGTAAAATTCGTAATAGACTATCCTTCCTCTTCTCTATAACCTAAAAAACTCGAAATTTTTCTCTCTCCAGCGGCGCGAACTGGCATACCGCCGGTATGACAGCGTACCGGTGCTGCTCTTCGAAAAAATCTTGCTTCGGCAATAAACTTGATTCGCGAACCCATGGGCACGTGTTTTTTGTCGAACCGGCATACCGCTGGTATAGCCGGCATACCGGTGCGGTAAGTTTCGAAAATCCACCTCTCGGCAAAGAACCCAGCGCATGAACCCGTGGGCACCCCTTTTTAACCCGCCGGCTTACCGGTTGTACGACCAGCATACCGGTGGGCAGGTCAGAAAATGCCTAAAAGTTTCGTTTTTCCTCCCTAACTCGATTTCTTTAATTCCTGAACATCAAAAACACTAATACCTTCCTCAAATATGCAATATCAACTAAAAACAACTAAACTAAACATGAATTAAAAACATAAAAACATAAAAAAATTGCGGGTTGTCTTCCGTACATCACTTTTATTTAACGTCTTTTAAAGTTAGACGCGTTACCTCCATCAAGATTTGTGAATATAGACTCCCCAGCAACGAACAAGGCTATGTATACTAGTCTCCGCTTAATGCCCTTTTTAGGCCTGATCTCTATCACCTTAGCTGAAACAACTTTAGTGATTATGAATGGTCCCATCCACGAGTCTTGGTAACCTCGTGGCCTATTCTCTGGTTTGTGGGCTTTCCATAGAACTTCATGGCCGACCCCAAACTCAATCTTCGGCTCAGTATCCACAGGTTTTTTGTGGATCTTCTCTTTAGGGACTTTGTGATGTGAAAGGCTGTGGATGACATGAACGGTGGGATCTGACTTCCTTGGTTTCTTACCCCAGACATAGAATGTCTCAGATACGTTTTTAGCATGAAGGGTAATCGTCCCTTCTTGGAAGTTGATTATGCTTTGGCTTGTGGCCATGAAAGGCCTTCCAAGTATGATTGGAACCTGCTTATCTGCATTGAAATCAAGTATAACAAAGTCAGTAGGGATGGTGATATTACCCGATCGGACATGAACGTCCTCCACTGTTCCCCATGTCTTGGTAACTGAGTTGTCAGCAAACTGCAACTTCACTGGAGCTTTCTCTGATTTCTGTAGTCCAAGTCTCTCGAACACGGACTTTGTCATAAGATTCACACCTGAACCCACATCACACATAGCTTTCACCTTGAGCATACCATTTAGTTGAATAGGAAGATTATAACTTCCTGGATCTTTGAGCTTTAATGGTAATTATTTCTCTACTTTTCTTGAGACTCTCACAATCTCTTTCTTGGCTTCTACACTCGCTTCATTCTCAGGTATAACTTGCGCAAAAACTTGTTGCGGTGTAAGCGCCTTTCTTCGCAATCTCAAGCATTTGGGAGTTGATATTCTCAGGAATATACGCCTCTACAAATGTCTTGAGTTCAATGTCACCCTTCAGATTTGTATCAGGAATGGTTGATGACACTCTTTAAACAACTGGTGGCGATTCCACCTTCTCTTCCTCTTCCTTTTCTTGCACAGCAGGTGCAACTTCTATTTTTTTTAGGCTTCTTCCTCTTTCTCTTTAGCTCTCTCAGCTTGTAACTCCATAACTGATCTAATCTCGTCTTGCATATCTCTCAGAAGCTGTTTAAATTCGTATTTTTTTGAATCTTTATCCTCATCTTTAGAACAGTCAGAGTCCACGGGGCTAGACTTGGTTGGTTCTTTTTTGGTACTAGGAACTTCCACGGCACTTTCGGCAGCATGCGGTACTTCTTTTTTTTTTTAAATTTTAAGGCAAATAGCCTTGCAAGCTTCGAACCCAACATTCGCATCACCTCCTTCGATAGCCTTCAATTCTTTCGCTTCCATAATATTAGTAAGAACTTTATTCATTTGTTCTACTTGCGAACCTAAAATCTGGATTGAAGCTTCTTGTTCTCTTAACTTCTCGTTCTGCAAATGCATATTAGTGGTCATAAGATCCATAAATTGTTGATCACCCACAACTCCCTCTTGAGGATACTGTGGTAGAGTCTTCTGAGCTAAAGTATCGGTATATGCGTCATTAACAGGTTGTTGTGGAGGAGCAGGACGATTATAATTCTGGTTCCCTTGATATGGAGCTAGACCTCTTGGTTGGAAAGAGTTATTTTAGGGACGAGGTTGATAATGACCTGGATTAGCGGCCCCCTGTGGATTTGAATACTGCATACCTGGATGACTTCTGTTACCAAATTGATAATTTCCTCGATTGGATATGAAATAAACAGATGTTGGATTTCCTTCACACTCTTCTCATGTATGATTTGTGACCCCACACTGTTGACAACCTTGTGCTTCTTGCACTACATACGTTGCGGCTAAATTCCTCTGCATCTGAAGCTTAATTTCTTTGATTTGATTTTCTAATGCGGACAATTGAGCTGAGTTTGTAGTTTCTGCATCTAATCGAAGCGTACCTTTGGCATTTGTAATAGGAGCTCGCAAAAGTGGCCAACTCCTTTCTATTTCTATAATGTTTTCCATACCTTCGGCGGCTTCTGCATGATTCATGGACACGAAATTTCCTTTTCTAAGATTATCTACCCTCAGTCTACTTTCTCTATTGATTCCTTGATAAAATATAGCTAATTGTAAAGACGGGGTGTAACCATGGAGTGGACATCTAGCTAACTTCTGTTGGAACCTTGTCCATGCGTCTCCTACTTCTTCTCCATTATCTTGACAAAACTTTGCAAGCTCGCTTTGGTCTTTGAGTCTCATACTCTTCGGATAAAAACAGTTAAAGAATGCGGCTTGGAGTTTTGCCCATGTATTAATAGTACTTGGTGGTTTCCTATCTAGTCACTCACCAGCTTTACCGGTCATGAAGAACGAGAACATGTGACAATACAGTTGCTCGCTTGTAATGCCTGGAGTAACATAGGCATCACAAATCTGCATGAACTTCTGAATCGCTCTTACCGGATCTTGAACTGCTGCACCACTATAGAGTCCGAAATTCTAAAATTGACTGAGCATGCCCGGATCGGGCCTGAATTTTATATTCTGGATCTCTGGAGGACGATAACCTAATAATTGAATATGAAACGGTGCTCCCAAGCCTGGGAGGTCTTATTCAACTCTGTTCTGATTATTGTTGTTTCCGTTACCTCCTGGTGGTAATTGTTGTTGGCCTACAGCTCCAAGTGGTGGACATATAGGGATAAGTGTTGGATCTACTCCATGTTGATTTTTTTCCATAGCTCTTCTTTGGATTCTTTCTTCTCGGATACGACTGTTATAAGCTGTGAAGCTCCTTTCGGGCTCCGGGAGAGGAGGCCAAAGATTCACCGTTGAAACCTGAAAAAGACTAGAGCAAACCAACAAGCGTAAATCTGGAAAAATAAAAATAAACTGAAAAAATAAAAATTAACTAAAAACTACTACTCGAAATAGATAACCCACACGCTAACGAGACACAAGTCCCCGGCAGCAGCGCCAAAAACTTGGTGTCACCTAGGGTGTGATAAAAATAAGAATAAAATAAGCCAGAAAACAATGCACTAATCACCTTAGACAGGCACAGTACTGCAAGTATTACAGGACGTATGCAAGTTTTAATGATAAGTTAGTTTCGTTCTCAGGGAATTAGTGTGTTACACGAATGAGCAGATAATTCAGAGTAGTAATAATTAATTAAAAGAAACAGAAAATAAAGATGATTGATTGAGAGATGATTAATTAAACTAATTAAAAGTAAAGACAATAAAATAAATATGAGAGAATAAGATGAGAGAGTATAGCTTAGGTTTTGCTAGTATGCACTAATCCTTCTAATCCTTTCTACAAATTTCAGTTAATAAGGGAGATAATAGCTCTTAGATACTTAGTCAGGATTCCAAATTCCCATTCCTTAGATCTTGAGAGCGATTAAGGGGTCTACGGCTCAACCATGAGGCAGTTTTAAATAGGGTTTTTAAGCGCTACCAAGGTTCTAAGCAAACAATTCTTTCAATTGGTGATAAGGTGATTAAAACAAACCCTAATGACTATCTAGTTAGGCTAGTGTTGTCATGACTAATTGGTGGTCCTTTGTGTGTTCTAAAATAAATGCAAATGTAAATCGAACCACAACCGCAAGTGTACGGTTGTCCCAAGTAGTATTTCTGATAATACAGATTCGTTCCAAGGACGGAATGGTTGATCACAATGTCTAACAAATAGTGATTGATGCACTTATGAAAATAAAAGATAATAATTTGTTTGTTTGGTTTTGTATTAATCCTAAGGAATGAAAGAATAATGCGAAAATGTAAATAAATAACTAAGACGCAAGTAAATAAAAGTGATACGCAAGTAAGAGCAGGTAGTACTTGAGAGACGCAAGGGTTTACCTAACTATCATTCATTTCATACATTGTTTAAGGGACAAATTGGTAAATTTGTATTGGTCGGGATTCTATAATCTACTTACCCCCGTCAGGGTGGACTAAGGAGCAACTTTCAAATGCTACAAACCCCGTCAGGGTGATTATAGTCCACTCTCAAGTGTTTAAGTTCAAATTACCCAATAGGCCATAGGTTTAATTAAGCTCGTCAGAGTCAAATAATTTCTAACCTACATTCATTAACTAGTTCGGTATCTAAACCCCCCATCAAGGTGATCCAATCGCCACTAATTGGAATAGCTTAGATACTAAGTCCTATCATTGATTGATCAGGTCAAAAATAGTAATTAAAATGCAAATTAAAGAAAAATACAATTCACCCAATTTGATTTAAATAATAATTATCCCAAATCCAAATGTATAAAACGAAATCAAATTGGGATTAACCCATTATGCGTTCTCAAGCACTAATTTAGTTTAGCTCATAATAATTGAAAAGATAAAAACTAAAGAAACAAATAGGTTCATCATGTTTTACAGAATAAGATAGAAGAACCTAATTATGGAATTGAATTGGCTGAGAAGTGGAGATATAGACCGTCTCCAGCTCTTGCTTCTTCTCTTCCTGCCTCTAGCTTCTTCTCTGATGTCTGACTCTTAAGCGTATGTTGTATATTGAAAAAGATATGAAGAGTGTGTGAAAATAGAGGTCTAAAGCCCTTTTATAATGTTAAAAACGGATTAGGGCTTGGACTTAGGAATAAATCAATAATTAAATGTCCAAGCCCAATTTCTAAGCCCAAAATCCCGTAACTGCTGATACACCTTCACTAAAACGGCTTTTCCCGCTTCGTTATGACTCCGATTGACCTCATTCCAGTTGCTAAAGTTCCGTAACTCGATAAGGAATGTTTTCTCTTCAAAGGTCAGTGGCTAAATCATCTCTTAAGCACCTCGAAATCAGCAATCTATAGCCTGGAAAATGGATTTTCAGCTCTAAAAATAATATCTTCGGGATTTATCTTCAAGTCTTGACTCTATATCACGATCTTTGACTTTCTCCTCGGATTCCTCTTCTAGCTAACATCTAAAACCTGTAAAATCTTCACTAAAAATACCGATATTACGCGCAAAAGCTTAATAAATCAAAAATGCTAGAAATAAAAGAGGAAAATCATATTATTGCATATTAGCACCAAAAGTCTATCTAAATAGTCAAATAAACACCAAGAATGATGTCTCCTAAGGGTCGAAAATAAGAACAATTAAGGAGACATCACCAATTCCTTATTCTAGACGTTTATGTGGTGTTTCAATAATTAGACACCCCTTCCGGGCGACCATCTAACTATTATTAGCACAGTCCTAAATTGATCAGGTTTAAGACAGACAATAAATATAAACACATAAATCAAATATATGATTTAAGAAGCTAGAATCAGATTAAAACATTTAATTCCCAAAGAAACTTAGATAGAAATAAAATATAATTCATAGATTATACATAATGCAATACCTGAAGTAAATAAAATAAAAGATTGATACAAAGATGTCATCTTGCTCTCTTGAATGACTCTAATGATATAAAACTTAAGGACTAACTTATGGGAGGCAAGGATTATTTTATAAAGGTTTAAGGGTGTATTTATAGGTGTTTAGAAAACCTAATTCGTTTTCTTAAAGTGTAACACAAGTAACTTGGACTCCAAGCCCAACTCAAATTCGTAACCCTAAAATGTAGAAAAAGTAATAACTGATGTTGTTTTGTTTCGGTCATAACCACTTCAATACTTATCCGTTTGATGCGTTCCAATAATCAAAACCGATCATCTCGGAAAGATCTTTAACTTTTCTCTAGACCATTCTTCCAAATTCCTAGCTAATATTGAGTTATGAGCCCTTTTGTGGTCGTGGGTGTTGGAATTTTCAGATTTATTTAGCAACTTTATTTTTCTATATCTTAGCTTTTCTTTCCTTATCTCCAATTTCCATGCATATCTTCTTTCCTTTATCTCTTAGAATTGACTTAACATCTAATTAATCTCCATATATATCTTTAAAACTTCACACTAAATAAATAATAAAACCAAATATGCTCTAAAAATAATAAATCATTAAATCAAGACTAGAAATAGGAAAGTGCACTAATACATGTGAAAATCGAGTATTTAGACTTATAAAACACTAAAAATGATGTCTCCAAATAATATTAAAACATCACAAATTGGGAGACATCAGTTGTTAGTATCTAATTAAGTAATTATGTGTTCTATCATTATTTATCATATCTTGCATCATTTGTAAGCAAAACACATTTGAAAACATCTTATTTATCCTTCACGCTTTGACCTTTGGTGGGGGCAAAGGTGTGATGAAATAATAGATAAATAAAGATAATAATAAAGAGTCACACACCCTTGAGAACCATGGAACTCACTGCAAGTATCACAGATCGTTTGCAAGTTTTAATGATAAGTCAAGTTCGTTCGCAGGGATTGTATCCGTTAGATCTAATTGTATTCAATAAGCGTAGATGAATTTATATGTTTTAAAATAAAATATAATAAGAGGAATAAATATCTGATATGAAATAAACAAATACGAATGCAGATAAATAAATATGAATGTAAGTCTAATAGATTAGGGTCACTAATATGGGTCTATTTTACTAAGTTGTTATTCTAACCTGTCACAGATTAAGCATTATATATTAACCAGGATTCTAAATTCTACCTAGCCTTTTATAGGCTTAGGAGCAACCTCTCCACTACTAGGGATTCCTAAGTAATGATTGGTGATTAAATCAAACCTTAATGGCTATCTAGTTAAGCAAGGTATCAAAACTAGACGATTATGTGGTGTTGTCAATAACTAAGATTAATCCTAAGATTGGCCAAATCTAAGGTGTACCAATAAGTCAAAACACATAATAACAATATACGCCAAGCTTAATCAATTAAAATAACAAATAGTATTTATGAATTAAAGACCAAATAATAATCCAACAATTAAAGGTAAACTTACAGAATAAAAGCTTAGAAATATGGTTCAGAATAGATCTATAGCTAATTACTCTAAATATAGAGAAGGTTAGATGTAGAAGAGGGGTTGTCAGTCTCCAATCTTCTTCTTCTTGTCTTCTTCTATAGGTCAGCTTGCTCCTTGGATGAATAGCTTGATTCTAAGGATGAATATTAATATAAAGGACTAAGCTATTGTTTATAATTTAAGCTAATGTTTAGAACTGAGCAAGGACCTGTTTACAATGATAAGAGGGTGTATTTATAGGTATCTTGGAAGCCCTAATTCGTTTTCTTGAAGGAGAAGTAAGTGGTGGACTCCAAGCCCAACTCTAATTCGTATGGAAATAAAGATAAACACTGCTGGACCGTTTTGAGCATATCTTCTTCGTTATTGGTCGGTTTTTGCTCCATAATATACCAAAAGAATCGCAACAGAATTATCTTGACCCTTTAGAAGGAAATCACCAGATTCGGCCTATTTCTTAGGTAAAAACGCATATCTTTGGACGTGTATGCAGAATCCCAGATTAAGGCAGCTTTTCCTTTTCCATCTTTTTAGCTTTTATTTCTTTATCTCCAATTACCATGCTAATCTCTTTCCATAAGTTGTTGTCTTTGACTTGGACTCTAATTAAGCTCCATAATTATCTTTAAAGCTTCACACTAAATAAATAATTAAACCCAATATGCTCTAAAAATATTATTTTACTAAATTAAGACTCAAAATAGGAAAGTGTAGCATTTCTCAAGAAAATCGACTATAATGACTTCTAAATCACTAAAAATGATGTCTCATCCTAATATAAATCTATCACAAATGAGGAGACATCAACCTTCTAAGCCTTATTCTTTTATATACGCCATATCTTATTGTGTCTTTCTAATTAGGACATGAGTTGAACTAAATATATGATCATACGTATATTTTGAACACTTCATTTATTAATATCATCTTCATTCAAGCATCTTAACATGACCTTTTTTGAGAATCTTTGTGACTATATTCCTAATGTTATTCTTTTATCTTTGCATGTGTTTGGTATCAGCTTTTAAGTTGAACTAACAAATACTTAGAATCTCATTTAGATAAACTTTCGTGAAGAAATATAGTCATCCAAGCATTGTAGCTCAAAAACCATCCGAAAGTCAAAAGATAAACGGTCGCTTATTCGTGCCACAACCGTATACCCGATTAGAAATGTGAACTCGTTTGTAACACAATTGTACATCTTGTTAGAATGGGAACTCACTTTATCTTAATAACCAGGATCCCGATATCATCATATAAGACGACGCGTCAAATGCCACCTCATTTTCTTACCGTTACTTAGATTTTCACATGGGATAAAGTAGTTGGTGACTGAATCGGGTACCCATTTTTCTACAACTGGGCACCTGTTCTCCAACTAATTTAAGAACCTTTAACAGACTGGAACATATTTATATATATATATATATTGAGCTCTTGTGAATCATATAACTTACCTCTTAAAGCCACACTTCATCATCATATAATTATACATTTCAAGAAGAGACCATTATCCATACTCTTCATTTTATTATCATTAGGATATGCTTGTTGTTATTCGTTCTATTATTTACTCATTAGGAGTCATTTACCATCCATGTAATTAAAACTTATCAAACATAATATAGTAGTTCTTACTCTAGAATATGATTGGAAATCCAAGTGAAGAGTAGAAGGAGTTGAGTTTGAGGAGAAAGCTTCAAATAAGAAGTGGTTACCTGTGTAGGTTATGACTCAAGGGATTTTAGCTTGAGGTGTTCGAGTTTGGAATGTGACTTAACTAGTAAGCCTCACAATCAGGTGACTTAACTGGTACTATTGAGTTGTGACATAACCTTTTAAAGTCTCATTATTGAGTTGTGTTTTAGCCAGTAAAAATCTCAAGTGTAAACAGTTTATATCTCACCCTTAAGAGATATCAAGAAGCTAGTGGAAAAGATTGAAACCAAAGATGGATACCTTAGAGTAGAGTAGGCTCTCACAATTGTGTACCACTACATATGCTTGTGTAATATCTTTCCTTATTCTCTTTACTTATTGCTTGCATACCTGACTTAGCTTTCTTACATATCAAAACATCAATAACTAATTGCATGATCCCCTATATATTTGAAAGAAATCCTATGAGTCCCTTGGCTTAGCTTCCTTATCTTTAAATCTAAATTTACTCTCTATCACTCTTAGTACTAAGTTACCTTATTCGTCTTTTCCCCTATAATTTGATTTTTCATCTAATCACTATCATTCCCATTACATGATCCCTTAGGATAGGAAACATAAGAGGTTCTCTACATTTGACCTTTACATTATAGTTTAGGACCTTTATTTTCTTCTTATCATACTTAGGTGCAAGTTTGCTTAATATTAGGTTTATAGCTAAGTTAGATTGTAGAGTAGCCAAGTTATTAGTTTGGACATCTCCTTATCTCACTTAGGTAGAGACTCCCTTAGTAGACCTCATCCGCTAGCTTTAGCTTCATCATCCATTTCCTATCTTACCTTAAGCCTTAGTTTCCTAATATCTATAGCTAGAATTCTTCCCCACCTAGAATATTGCTTCCTTGTAAACAAATTCTTAAGAACACTTTAAACTTTATTATAGTGTGCCTTATAGCCTTTATTAACCTTCTTTAACTAGTTTTCCTTAATCCAATCTTTATAGTAATTAATGTTTAAATTAGGTATAGGTTATATTAGTGTCCTGTTCACCCTCCTCCCCCTTTAGGACTAACAGACGTTTAATAGATTTGTGTTCATGAAAAGTGAGAAAATGCTGAAAACAAATGATACGCTAAATTATCACGGGGCAACGTTGCAAAGCCTGCAATAATAGAAAATTCAGATCACTAAAACTCTTATCAAACCACTCAAGGTAGGAATACTGATGCCATGTTACTTCGAAATGGTGATGACAATGGTGGTTATAAATCGTGTAAGGACATCGTTCTTTGAATCAAAGAGGTTGTAGCACCATCATTGGTTGTGTCTAATGAAGTGAAGAACACAAAGGAAAAAAGCTTCGCAAGCCAAATCTGGATAAGGTAATATTTGAAGATTGGGTTGAAGACGTGGACGAGGAATCGGTTAAAAGGTCAGTCGAAACACTGAGAGTGAAAGAGAAATCGAAAGTTGAACCTCTGCCACAAGAAAAACTCCCACCATTACCTTTTCTGCCAAGGGTAGTCAAGAAGAGTGATGCTTCCGATCACAATGAATTCATTGATATGTTGATCCAACTAAATATCAACATTCCTTTTCTCAAGTTATCAAGAGAGTACCTAAATATTTGATATTATTCAAGGACACGCTCTTCAAGAAGAAATGAAGAATATGAGACTATGGAACTGATTGAAGAGATCTTGTCCAAAGTACAAAAGAAGATACCACCTAAGCTTTAAGATCTAGGATGTTTCAACCTTCCCATCAAAATTGGTGGTACTTTCTGCAAAAATGTGTTGTGTGACTTAGGAGTGAGTGTAAACCTCATTCCTAAGAGTGTGCTCGATGAGTTGGGCACTAAAGAAGCGAATCCAAACTTTGTCATCTTGTAACGTGCTAATGGGGAGTGCGCGGGGATGTATTGGTGCAAGTAGGTAACCTCATTATACCTACGAATTTATTATATTCTATTATGATAGAGATATAATATCTCTATCATGTTTGGGTGTCCATTCTTGGCCACGGAGCAGACAGTGATCAAAGTGTATGACGAATAGGTTACCTTGGGAATCGAAGATAAATCCCAAACAGTCTATGTTTTGGGAAATGTGAATAGGATAAAGGTAAAGAACGTTTCAGGTATCCAAAGTATGGCCAAAAGCTCAACTGCTAAGACCTCGAGAGAAACTGTGCAGAAGTAAGAAGAAGATGAGTTTGGGATATGAAATTAAGTTTTTTTGAAGCCTCCCATCCCTGCAAACAATCCGCAGAATTACCAAGCTACTTGGATCAGGCTATTAAGATCATTAAAGTCAAGACAAGGTGATTAAAGCGCAAGAGAGAAAAGTTGTAAATTCTGGTTGATTGTACCAGTAACAATTATTATCCTTACTTGAAATAAAAAACTAAATATTGTCTTGCATCTACATGTGTGATCTTACTTATTTTTTTATTGTTTTTGGACAAAATGTATGATCTTACTTATGACTCACCTATTTATTGGAAACCAATTTCTTCGCTTTCACTAATAATTTGACATATCACCTAATGAATCTTATACATGCTTGCTCATTGTTTCATTACGTATTACGTGTCATGTTTTTAACCATCTAGTATCAATTTATTTGTCTATAAATAAGAAAAATATTTAGGCAGCAAATCTTTTTAATAATAATAGAGAAGGTCTCAACTAATCAGAGTCTACTATTTTTTTAAATCAAAAAGAATAAAGTAAGAGATATATAGTTTAAATTCTATTACTGAACATAGGTAACCTAATTTTAATTTATCTGGAAATATACTTAAGTAGATGTATATTTTTTTATAGAATTAGTTGCGGTGCGCGAAAACTGGCTCAAACAACCCATATATTAGAAAAAATAAAGAATGGTAAAGGAAAATAAGCTGAGTTAAATATTAAATATTAAAATGGGGGTTATAGATGTAACTAAATTAGCAGGGTCATATGAAGAGTTGAAAATGGTTAGAGCGTTATAGTTGACTTCTGTAATATTTATTGACAAAAAAAGGAGGACGGCCACTTAATAAATTACTCGTTAATAACTTATTTTTCAGGTGAGGGATTTAAATACTGTTTAATATGTTTATCTTTAACCGTATTTTAAATTATACAATAATAATTCGATAACTTTGGACTTTGTGTGTTATTAATTATTTGAGTTATATTGTCTCGCTATCATATGATTAATTGTATTATTGGGATAGCACGGTCTACTTCGTCGTCTATCCATTAATTGTTAACTGCTTTCATTTTTTAATCGACTTACTTAGTCGTTTCATATTTGATATTTGATATCATTATTGATTGATCGTTTGACATGACACAATCGTGTTGCACTGGGTGGCAACAGGTTTTCCAGGGTTAGCACGATTATCATGATCTATTCCCACCTGGCGCATGTGACAGAGAGTTCCTTGGCAGTGGGTCGTAGGTTCGGTTAACCCGGGGTATTACCAGTGGGAGTGATAAGGGATCGAGAGTTGCGGCGGGAGTCATAAGGGCAAGACCACAGTATCCCTTGCAATTTGATTATTACTTGCTAGTGTATATAGCTTGCTGGGTAGTATTGGCTGCCTAGTTGGATATATACACTTATCTGATTAATTTATTTATCGCTTTATAAATGTTTAATTTATATATCTGAGCTATACCAGTTCAAAGAACATGTTTGAAATATGATTACTGCCCTAGGTTAAAGTTCACATATGACCATTATTTATTTTTTCACTGAGCCAGTGGTAGCTCACCCCCTTTTACCTAGGGATAGCAATGGTTACGGTTAAAAACCGAAACCGATGATAACCGAATCGATTAAAATCCGAATTATATAACCGTGGTTAAAACCATTAGGTTATGGTTTTGAAAAGTGTAACCGATGGTTAAAACCGTTAGGTTATGGTTTTAGATAAAAATAAAACCGAATAACCGAAAACCGTTTATTATCATGTAGATTTTTATATTTTATAATAATCTAGGTCAAATTAGATATATTAAATTTCTAAAATCAAAATCCAAATACTAGATTTAACCAACAAAATAATAAATATGCAATTTAATCAAAAACCAACACAATACTTTATATAACTCGAAGATTTTTATTATATGTGTGGGTTAATTTTATGAAAATTAATATATTTATTGAATTGTCGTTTGGTTATGGTTAAACACCGCAAGACCGTTTAAAAACCCGAAACCTAATAATGCGATTATGGTTTTGAAATGTGTAACCGAAGGTTAAAACCGTTAGGATATGGTTTTTAGTATAGTAAAAGGTTATGGTTATGGTTTTTGATATTTTTGCAAAAATACGAACTGTTGCCACCCCTACTTTTACCCCACCATTTCAGGTAGAAGATAACTAAAGTATTTGGGTAGTGGTCTGTAGCACAGGATCAGGTTGCAAAGAAAGAATAGAGACTTTTAGATATTAGTTGTATTTATTGTAATAAAATGTACTTTTAGTTATACTAAATTAGATAGAATAGTCGCGTTTCTTGGAGCGTGACAGGATAGGTCATTCGGTGGCAGCAGATTTGTCGTAGGACTGAGATAGATAAAAAAATTCCTTTCTCCTTAGCTTCCGATCCGGATTCCCATCCCCGGCCCACTTCATAATCTTCTTCTTCTCCAACTTCATCTCCTCCAAATTCCTCAATTGATATACACCAACGCTTCAAGTTTTTCATCAAATTACCCAACCACCATCATCTTTTTTGTTTAAAAATCAGCTACAACCTTCATTAAACATCTTTTCATCATCAAATTTCTATAAAAACTCCAGGTTTTTGCCACAAACTTTTCAATTCCTTACATACCCATCTCCACCATATCAAAATACACTTTACCACCTCATCTATCATCATCCTAACATCCATTTCACATAAAAAACATTACATAAATACCAAAACATCCAGGAATTCTTTCAAATCTTCAAACCCTAAACTCCAAAAACTGAATATTTAAAGAAAGTAAATGTTCTAAGGCCAGGGGGATAATCCAGGACACAATTTTTGCATTTTCTGGTGCAAATTCATCTGGTAACATAGTTAAATCTCTACTTGTCCTAATTTTGAACATTTGGAAATTCAACGAATTTAGCTTATATATAATGAAAATTAGTTAGATATTATGTTATATTGAGATATTGGTGATAATTTAAGGTGTGTGTGAAATTGATTTGGGAGTTTATAAAAAATGCTCCCAAATTTCTAGCAAATCTTCTGGTGTTTTGTGTATAATTACTCGTCTACGAGTGGGTAAGAGCTTATATTCGTGGATTTTGTTGGAGTAGTGTGTAATTTTAGTTGAGGGTTGTGAGACTGGGTGAAATTTGAGTGTCGAGTACCTTCCAGTGAGAATTATTTAAACTTAACTATATAATCTAGATACACGAGTGCAAACATGAGAATTTAGAGCTTGTTTGTACGAAGCACACATATTTTGTCAAAGTTTATGCAAACTCATGAGGATCAACATCTCTATTCAAACCACAAGGCCATAAATCACCATCATAAATGAATATGGATACTTCATATCACCCCATTGGGTTATAATCGTGATCGTACGGAGCCTTGAGCCTCGAGATATGTATTTCCTATCCATTCTAGTTTTTGATTTTTAGTTGTATTATATGTGTTAGATTAAATTTTTAAGTTTAATTCTTTTTGAGGTTTTTGAGTCATGGGGACACAACTCACTTTTAAGTTGGGGTGGGGTACTCGTTGTTGTTATTCCCGTTTACGTGTTTAAATGCTTTAGATAGAATGAAAAAATAAAATCTAAAAAAAATTAGATTAAAGAATTAAGGGCTTAACTAGTAATTTTTGTTGTACATGGGTGTCTAATAAAAGCTTGTTTAGATAACTCAATGATATTTACAAGGTTTGTGTTTTAGAAACACCCATATTATGGTTTGAATATTTGTATGAAAATTTGTTAGTGAGACTTGAATCATTAAGAAGCAATGCATTATAAGGAGAGTTTCAACAAAGTGAGAAGTGAGTAGGTGTGTAGAATTTGAGATCCAATTGGTGGTGGCAAAGGTGTGATAAAATAAAAAATAAATAAAGATAATAATAATAAAGGACACACACCCACTACTACCATGAGAAAATCACTTCAAGTGCATAAATCGTTTGCAAGTTATAGTTGATAAATAAAGTTCGTTCCTATATATTTAGTCTGTTAGATCGACTTGTGAGAAGAGATTAATTGCTTAAACTAAAAGATAGATATTTGTTTGGTTTTCAGATAAGGAATATAAAAGCAATAATTAAATAAATGCAAATAAATATAGTAAAGAGAACGAAGATGAGAAATATAGCTTAGGTCTGCTAGTATGCACCCATCATTGTAAATCAGTAGTCTAATTATAAGGGTGATTTGAGCAAATATAAATAGTCGGGATTCAACAATCCTCCTAACTCCCGTCAGGATAGACTTAGGAAGAAACCTCAACACTACTAGGGGACTTGGGTAAGGGGACCCTACACAATAATCAGTGGTAAAATTAAACCCCTTTGACTATCTAGTTAGGCAAGCCTCTCAGGATCACTAACGCACACTAGACGATTATGTGGTGTTATCTATAATTAAATCCCCCGCCAGGGTGATAATCCAACTACTAAGATCAATCCTAAGATTGGTCAGATCTAGGGTTGGAATAAGTCAAGCACATAATACATATATATAATTAAAAGCTCAATTAATTAACTGTCACTTACCCAAATAACATAGAATATAGAAATAGAATTCAAGGATTATACATAGTGAAAACCCAAGTTATGGGAAAATGAGTTCATAACTAAAGAAATAAAACTAAGAATAAATATATTAGTAACATATTGAAGCTATAGATCTAATATAGTTTACCTTAATGGTAGAGTGGAAGGATAGATAAGAGGAGTCATGAATCTCCAGTTTCTTGTCTTCCTCTACAGGTCAACTTGCTTATCTGGATGATCTCTAAGTATAATATTGATTAGGGACTCAGAAAGGACAAGAAAGGACATGTTAACAAAGGTAAGTAGTCATATATATAGGTGTTAGGTTGAAATATAGGTCATGGGCCAAGTCTTGGAGTCCTACTCTATCTCAAACTCGTTTTCATTAACAATAGGACTTGTTAACCTTTGGAGTTTGTAAAAATTATAACTCCTTCGTTACAGCTCCAAATCTAGTGATCTTGGTATCTAGAAGAACACAATTCAAATACCTTTCGATATATCCTTTTTTATTTTCTGCAGTATTGAAAATACTAGACGTCTTCACAGTTGGACAAAAACTTTTTGCAGCTTTTGCACTTTCCTAAAACCAATTTCTTTCCTTTAACTCTTGATTTCGCCTTGGATTTTGTTTCCTAGACTCCTTAAAATTGATTTGGAATCCAATATCATCATTGTACCTAATAGTTTTACATTTAACACACAAATTACACTAAAATCTCTCTAAAAGTAATAAACCTTCAAATCAAGACGTGGATTCAGAAACTAAAATTAATAGGGAAAAATACCTCATCTAAGAACATACTACAACTAATATGAGGACTCTAAACTAGATTAATATATCACAAATATGGAGACAACACCAACCTAGTCAAAACCAATTTCACCTATAACTATGACGTAAAAGAGTTAAAAAGGCCATATAGTTAAGGAAGTAATCAAGGTGGTTCATTGATAAGACATTTGTTCCCTTTAGATTTATGTCCAAATGAATGTTTTGTATAACTCTTAGCCCCTCTGGTCCTACAACCTTTTCTTTATCAGCCATATTATAAGATTATACCTTTTAGACAGTAGGACTTTACCATATGACCACCACTTAAATAATGATGTCTTATAATTAACCGTTTTTTATCTTATTTTGGATGATAGGTGTTTGTGGTGAAGGGAAATAAATGGTGGGTATTTTATTTGTATTTGTGCTATATTAGGATGTAATTATTGTAATCCTTTCCGGAAAAAGAATTCAAAAAAATAAGAAGAAACAAGCATGAAACCACAAACCAAATACTCAGTTTATGCTTGACTTCCAAAATAGAAAGACAATGAAATGAATACGGAAAGTGACGTTTTCAGAAACATATCAAAGAAAAAGGATGTGATAATTGTACGTGGGAATTGGGGATGCTTTTGATGCATCAAAAGGTATGAGTGTGCACATATATGAGATAAAAAATCAAACTTTTAGTTTGGTTATTGTTTGTTTAATAAGGAGAGCGCTGAAATCTCACTTACGTTATCTATCAATGTATTATACCTCACCCAAGCCTTACATTATAACTGAAAAGCCCTTGTGATAATTATCTATGTGGTTGAGTGGCAATTGAGAAATGAAGTAAGTGATTTGGACATTAGACAACATGTAAGGATCAATGAGCATCCTATAGTCGCCATTTTAAGCCGAGTAAGAACGATCGTTTTGAATTGTAGAGCTAGCTTTTCTTTAAACTTAAACAATGTTGATTATTTTTATGATTAGTATTTTGTAGGTTATTTATTTTGAATGATATTTATGATAATTTATCTTCACATTTCTTAAGATTTATTGCTTTTCTCTACATGAATCTTGTTGATTCTTGGTTCTTACTTTTGTGCTTACATTGTTGGGACGACAATGCTTTGAGTTGGGGTCTTAATGTCTCGTATTTTATGATATAATTTAATACATACGAGACATAATTTTGGGGTTTTTTTAGATTAAAAGATCAGATGTAACCCTTGATTTAGCATGATTTTAATTCTTAGATATTATATGATTTTATTCGTGTTTTAGATAAATTTGAGATAGTTTGTGTTTTGATTGTGTAGCTCTTGAAACATGGAGAGTACAAGGATGTAAAGACCAATATAATGATTCAAGAAGCTAATGAAACACCCAAGATGAGTAGACACAAGATCGAGAAAAACTAAGAAGTCAATAATATCAATAGAAGTCAAAGCACCAAATCTGGAAAACAGATTCGTCAACTTAAGAAAATCACTTAAAGTCATTGGTATTAATTATAATTATGCCCTTTGCACAAAAAATATCCCTTTGATTCTAGGATACGTGAGAAGAAATTGTTATAAATATTGAGTGGATAGGAGTAAGTTATGAATGTTTTGGAAAGATGACTTGAGTTGTCCAGTTTTAGCAAAGAAGTTTGTGAGCCACTTTTGACCTAGTTTTTTAGACTAAGATTTGAATTCCTCTTTTTAGACACACTTTACTTATTATTAACTTATTAATCAAGAGAAAAGCAAGGACAACAAAGAAACAACACAAGATCTCTATCTTTTGTAATTCTTCATCTTTTAACCTCCATATTATGCCTTTGTTTCTTATTTCAATTATGAAATAAACATATTTTAGCTTTAGATTTAATATTATGAGCCCTAATTATGAATTTTGGCATTGTTTTTATAATATTTGGGATTAAGTTTTTAATTTGAACAAATTTGTGGAATCTTGTTGTTGATAATTCGTGTGCTTAAATATTTATTCATATGATTTGGCCAATTATTAAATTGGGTTAGTATTGTGCTATACCCAAGAGGAGGGGGGGTTAATTTATGGAGTTCGGATTATCAGCATTTTACCAAATTTTAGAATCAGAAGACGAAAATTAGTTAGATAATCAATATAGGATTAGAATTTATGTGTTCGATAATTCTATAGGGTCACTCAAGAGAGGTGACTATGATTAGATAGTAGCACTTATTTACCGGGTTGGGATTTAGGGTGACTTTAGAATCCGGGTTAGTAAGTGAATACCACTTTTTTCCCTTTGATCATGAACAAACCTATGGCATACTAGTGGTAAGTACGCAATTTTGAGCTATATATCTTGACATCATATATTCTTATTTACTTTTTAGTCCTTTATATTCCATCTTAGTTATACTTATAATTAATTGCTTTATTTCATAGTCTAGTAATAAAATTATTATAAATCATGTATGGAAACAGATGTAGGGGTGAGGGAGTTGTGTGTGGAAGTGGATTTGCCAAAGGCATTAAGCGCGCTTGTGCAAGTTGAAAGAGTGCAAAGGCCAGCTGCGTTTTGTATAGATGGGATTTGGAAATTTTTGAAATGAACGCCTCGTTTGTAAGTGTACAAAGAATCCAATGCCTGTGCCAATTGGCTATCACGCTTGGGATTAAGACAAACAAATGTTTATTCAACATTCATTGATCCCGGGGATGGTGTTTGGGGAGTACTCACAAAAGATATGTTTTAATGGAAGACTCCTATGAGGATTTTCAGTTTAGATATTACATATATATATTGAGTATGTAATAGTTATTTATTCCATGGTCCTAGGACCTCCATTTTAATCAATTTTTTTATTGAAAATCAAAACAAAAATCTCTATTTATATTTAGTTTTTTCCCTCTACGCATATCTAGGTTAAGATTGTAATTACGTGTTTAAATTCATATTACACGTGGAGAACGATAACTTACTAATATTATTACTTGGAAAGACTCATACACTCCTGAGTAGTATTCTTCGTGTGTTGATTTTTACATCATCACACCTCGGGGAAACCAGGGGTCTACCTCCGTTAATATATGAACTGGAAAAAAATGCATAATAAATCCATATATTAGCTTCAACTAAAAATTATTGTAACAAAATATTGTACTTAATGTTTGTGTAAGTATTTTAATCTACAATTATCTCTTGTCAATCCATGTGCCACGGTTGTATGCTTTTATCCACAGTTATGTTAACTCCTTCGTTACAGCTCCAAATCACTTGATTCAAGTGGCCACGTGATCGAAATTTAAAGACATTTCTTTATACAAAAGGGCTCCTTCAAATTATTATCATTGAGAATCCTACACGTCTCCAAATATGGACAACAACTTTGGTAGCTTTTTCACTTTCCAAAACAAGCTTCTTTCCTTTTAACTCTTGATTTCGTCTTGAATCTTCTTTATTTAACTCTAACATATATTTGGCATCTAATATTATCCTACTAAGAGATTCATACACAATTAAACAAAAAATGATCTAAAAGCAACAAAACTCCAAAACAAGGTAAGGATTGAGAAACTATCAATTAATGGGGGAAATCCCTTAAGCTAAGCACATAATACACCTAAAATGATGCATCATGACTAGATTATTCTATCACAAATATGGAGATATCAAGACCCCCAACTCAAAGTTGTGTCCTCCCGACATAATAAGAAATAAGAACATATGGAAGTCTTTATATATCAGCTAAGTCCAATAAGCTTGTAAAGAGGAAGAATGTAAATAATAATCCTAAAGAAACTACCTAGAAATTTTCATGTAATAATATTTACAAACTAAATCATATATATACACTTATCATACAAACAATCAACACGATTTAATTTTTAGTTCATATTAGCTTTGCAATGCACGAAGCTAGGTCTTTCACTTAGTTTGATATGGAGGCTATAGATTGTTCATCAATCCTAACATACTCTCCAATTATCCATCTAACCACTCTCTGTTTGTTCAATTGCTTCTAGATCACATAGTTAAGAATGATAAGGCCTTTAAGGTTGTAATGTTAGGTTTAGGGACAATATGATCGTATATTTGGATAATATAGAGTGATATTTTGGCTCTCTCCTCACTAGCCATCAACGAATTTCCCTAGAGCTTGAGTTACTCTCATAAATGTTCTCACTCAACCCAAGATTTGATGCGCTTAACTTTGCATCCCCAATAACCCAATATAAAGCATGATGGTTACATAAGAATTTCCACTTTGCCGGTCCTTTTGATATTTAATCTTTTTTATATCAATTTCTCTTTATTTTGTAAGATAGCTATGACTCTCTTTTTGATGTGAGATGTCATGCTACTTCTTTTTCTAATATTTTTTTCTTTTCACTACTTTATTCTTTTTCTTTTATCTAAAAAAGGGTTATAATATAAAACCATCAAATAGATAACATATACATAGCTCGAAAATACCCAACCCAATAATGTCTCCCATAATTCAAACCCACCACCCCAAACTCAAGATCTTGAGACAACTGTCTTATCATCGTGATTCAAGTGCGGGCCATATGGAAAAGTCCTATAATCTAAGGGGTATGTTTTGTAATGTGGCTAATAAAAGGATTTAGAAAGGATAGAAGAGTCCGAGACGTATAATAATTCAATAAATTTATGGACAACAAGCTAAAAGGCAACAAAGGCTTATCAAAGAACCTCCACTTTCTAAACTATACAATTTTGTTACTTTGTTACCTCTAGAACGTTAAATGGGTTTATCAACTACCTCATATCTCACCGCCTACACCCCCCTCAAGGTGCCCTAAGATCAAACTCGCTTCTATTGCATTGCTTACTAATACTCTCTTTACTTTTAAGGTGTATTTTTTCATGTTCAAATTCAAGTCATACAAAATAAACAGTTCATAAATATATTACCTACGATCATTAACTTACTAAATTTCTGTTTCTAGGCCATTATACAGATTCTACATCTGATTCCATCTCTTAAAAAATTTAATTTTACCTAAAAAGCAGTAAATTACATAAAATGGAGATGAGGGACAATGAATCCCCACACCCCAAGCTTAAAAATGAGTCATGTCCCCTCTGCTCGATAAAAATTATAAGAACTAACACATATATTGCAAGTACATAAATGGTAGGGAAGAAAGAAAACATACTCTCATGGCTATTGCCTCGCATGATCAATACCCAAGATAAGGTACAATGCTTCCCTTGTATGTAAAATTCTCGTATCACCAATATTCACATTCACTTACCTCCTAGTATGCTCAATCCCAATCAATCATCCATTTCTAGAAATCTTTTGTTCTCATATCCTCCAATTTATTTCTTGAACACTCTCCCATGTGAAGGTATCCTTTTTTATCTCACCCAATACCTTGATTGGATTTTTTTCTCCATCTCCCTATTACTTGATGGTGTCTTTGTTCTTTTCATCGTCTCTTTTGACCTCCAACTTAAAGTTGCACCATTCTTGGAATTACCCCTTGATTTTGGGTGAATAGGGTGTTACGTCAGTTAGATAAGGTGTAATGAGGATTAATATTTATGTGGGTATTGGTATAATATTGCTTGGATCACAAGGGTTTAAGAAAATTTAGAAAAAAGATTTGGAAAATTTTGGATTTTGATTCTTGATTTCTAGGTGTTTTGGAATGATTGGGTGGATAAATATTATTTGTAGGAGTGTAAGGAAGGATTTGGATATGAATATAAGGTGATTTGGTGTTGTTTTGATGTCAAGTAAAGGTTTGATGAAGCTTTGATAGATTTTTGGTGCTTGGAGAAGAGGAAGTCTTAAGGTTTAGGAGTTGTATTTGATTCTAACCTTTTCATCTATGGACGATCGTGTCCAGCACCGGCATGAAGCCTGTAGTTCCGTCTTGCCTGTCAGAGTCTTCAATGTTTCTGACTTTGAACTATCATAACCCTTTCTCGCACTACTCGACACGGTATGGGACCGGCATTGCCTTTGGGAGGGCCGGCTTGCCGGTCAGAAATGCTGACATTTCTATCTTGCTACTGTCATGACCCCTTTTTGCAAACATCGACACAGTCTGGGACCGGCTTTCAAGTAAGAGCTTCGCAAGATTCTGACTTGGACCGTGGCATAGACCGTCGTGATCTTTTTGGGTGCCGACAATGCCACCAATGGGACCGGCTTGCCGGTCATCAACAATGTGGATATTTTTTCCTTTTCCTTCACCCCAAAACTCATTTCCTTTGCTACCTAAAAATTAAATAAACGGCTACCCTTCTCCTTACTACAATATTTGTTAAAAACGACTAATCTAAACAAAAACTAAGACATAAAAACATTAAAAAAAATTGGATTGTCTCCCAGAAAGCACTTTTGTTTAACGTCGTTTAAAGTTCGGTGTGTTGCCTCGATTAACTCTTAATTATATAGCCTCCCTAGAGCGGGTGAGGCTATGTTATCTACTATCTGGAGTTTATGACCTCTCTTATCTTGAATTTCAATCTGTTTTGCCGAAACTATAACTTCCAAATTCGATTGGGCCCTCTCTAATTATGTTAAGATGAGGTCCAACCCGTTTTTGGAAGCTGCAGGTTCAAGGTTCGAATCATGGGAACGGTTTTTGGCATAACGTTTTCGTCTTAACTCCGAATTGACTTTCGTCACTTACCACGCGACCGTGACTTCAATATATATCCAACTAGCAACTAATCAGGTCTAGAACAATTCATCAAAAATCCAAGTGACTTCATCTCTACGGTGCAAGAATCATCATATAATCACTATAACTTCCCATAGTGGCTTCTAGCTTCGTTTCCGCTTTGACTTGGAGTTTCTCTTCATCTTTGGAACCATTCTCCTTGCTTTAGTCCCTAGTATCAAGCATGTACCTAAAAAACACACTAAATACACGATTAAAGCACAAAGATCTCTTTAAATAGCAATTTGTCCAAAACTAGTCAAAAAAGTGCAATATAGCAAAATACAAGGAAAAATCCCTCACTTAGGCCCAATAAAATCTTAAAACAATGTCTCTATTATGGATTTATTTGTCACAAAAATAGAGACATCAAGGTGCCTTTAATGCTCTTACACAAACATTGAAACCATTCGTGATGATGACTCAAGAGAATTTGAAGTCAAAGCACAAATATTGAGAGGATGAATGAGCATTCTGCAAAATTTAAATTACTCAAAAATCAGGTATCTCAAATTGCTAATCATTTGAATATGAGGCCACAAGGTCAACTTCCTATCAATACCGAGAATCTGCGGAAGAATGAAGAGTATAACGTGGTTGCGTTAAGGAGTGGGAAGCAATTGCCCCCATCATTTATTGTTATTAAAGAGAAAGATTTGACCTTCAAACCAAAGTAGGTAGAAGAAGTTGTTGAAGAAAAAGTTGAACCGGTAATCGATAATGAAGATGTTGAGAAAGTACCAGTATAAAATAAGAAGAAAGAAGTCATTGTTAATGAGAATTGACCTCCTCCCCCATTCCCTTCACGTGTCCAAAATAAGGACAATGAAAACTAGTACAAGAAGTTCATGGATATGGTGAAGAAAATACAAATCAATTTTCCATTTGTGGAAGCCATCCAAAGCATATGCCGAAACATGTGAAATTTATGAAGGATGTGCCCTCCAACAAACACAAATACTTGGAGGGAGAGATGGTCGGTTTATCGGAGGAGTGTAGTGTGATTTGTCAAAGCAAGTTGCCTCCGAAGTTGAAGGATCCTGGGAGTTTCAATATTCCTATATCCATTGGTAAAGAATAGACGTGGGAGAATCGTGCGATTTGGGTGCGAGTATCAATCTCATGCCTAGGTCATTGTTTGGAAAGTTGAGGATTGGGAACACGAGGCTTACTATCATGGTCTTGCAAATGGCGGATTGATCACTATCCCATCCTGAAGGAAAGATAGAGGACGTCCTCGTCAAGGCATGTAACTTTATAAATCCTTTTGATTCTCTTATTCTTGACTATGACGCGGATAATAATGTGTCAATCATCTTGCAGCGGCCATTCTTAGCCATATAGTATACTTTAATTGATGTAGAGAATGGAATATTATCATGAGAGTACAAGACGAGGAGGAAGATTTTAACGTGTTCGAGGCAATGAAGTTCATAGATTCTATGTGAGATTGTTTCCCTTGGACACCATTGATAGTGTATAGAAAAAACCAATCAAGGTTGTGGCGACCTTAAGGTAGGAGGAGAAAGAGCTAAGACATAAACCACCTATTAAAGCTCCTCATAATCTTAAAGGAAACCAAACCCACACCTTGACCACTTAAAGAAGAGCAAGAAACGTGCTTAGAAGGTTTTGATAGAACCTATGAGGAGTAGGAAAGAGTATGAGTTTGGGCTAGGAGAAGAGGTAGAAACAAAATATCCTTATCCCCTAAACAAATCCCTCAAGCACAAGAATTCTTGGAGTGGCCCATTCATGGTCACTAGAGTTGTTTCTGAGAAGTTAAATGAAGTTAGAGCCAAGAAGGGATGTAAATTCCGCTTGGTTGATGTTAAGAGTTTCACTCATTGTTGGGGAGGCTATGTTAGAAATAAGTAACCATTAGGTAACATGTCAAACTTCAACGATGTTAAACAAACGTGCTTCTTGGGATACAAAACATGTCTTAAATGCTTCAATAGTTTAATTTTATGTTTTGTAGTGTATACTAGTAAGTTTATTTCGTGTTTTAATTGTATATTATGTTAATGAGAAAGGTAGAAAGTATTTTTGATGTGTAGGTAAGTAGAAGATTGAGTTTGTGGTGAAGAAAGTGGAAAATTCACGCCCACCAGCAGGTTGAGCGGTATACCGCACCACCCATACCGAAATGACGAGAACTCCACGAGTTAAAAAGTAATATTGTTTATTGCTCGAGCGGTATACGACCGCACATTTCAGAAATCTTGACCGTGGTGTGTTAGTGCAACACTATAAGTTGAAAAAATCTTTTGAAAGGGTTGAGTGGAATACCCAACGGACGGTATTACATTGAGCAAAGTATCGTCACTACTGAAGAGCCATTTGGGCGCTATATAGTGCTGCGACGTGACTTTTTGCAATAATGGACAAGGAAAAGGCTATAAGCTTCATCAAATCTCAAACCCTAGTCTCCGTCTTCCTCAATCACCCAAACCTTATTGAAGTTTCAACCAAACCTTAACCTAACATCTAAACACCACTAAACAAAAATTTCATATCAAAATTCATCCTCACATCATTCCAAACAACATTAACCAAACCAAATAATTCCAAAATCGTTAGAAATCAAGATTCAATTCAAACAAACTTAGAAACCTTTTTCCAGAATTTCTTAATTCCTTCTATGCCCAATACAAATCCTTCATACCCACATAGAGAAACATCATCCTTAAACCTCTCCCACTCCAAATAATACCTTATTCACCCACATCAAGGGGTAATTCCAAGAGTGGTAACATTTTGAGTTAAAGGTCAAGGAAGATGACGCGAAGAACAAAGACACTTGCTCACGTGGGAGAGATGAAGAAGAATCAAGACAAGGAATTGGGTGAGAACAAGAGGAAAATAATATTGTTTATGTGAGTAAGGCAAAGAAGTAAAAGTAATCCAAGTCATTCGATTAAAGAGGAACCGATAATGGTGGATTTGAGTGTTCAAGAACAAGCGACTATAATTTGCTAAAGATAAGACATTACAACCTCTCCAAGTCGAGAAACCTCTACCCAACAAGAGTGAAGCTGTTAGGGCCCTATTAGCTATCATAACACAAATCATGCCTACCTTGACACTCACAGACGAGAGAAAAATTATGGATGAAGTTGGAGAAGGTGAATACAAGAGATTCTAGAGAGGGGAGAGAGACTGGGTTGGAAGATATTCATGATGAAGCCTTTGAGATTTAGTACGGAGATAGTAAAGGAGTTTTATCTTGGCCTCTATATTCAATATAGTGAAGGAAAAGTTCCCGTTCAAAACAAGTTAGTTACTTTCACCGTTGAAGAGATGCGTAGCCACTTCGAGTTGAAGAAATTGGTTGGACCATGCAAATATCAAGAAGCGGTGGAGAAAATTGAAACTTTTGACTGGAACCAACTACACACATGTGGCAAGAAAGGGTGAGTGGGCAACTTAATTGAGTAGAAACAACTCAAACCCTCTTTTCCAATGATGTGGCACTAATCAAAGCCAATCAAGAGCACATCACGGCATAATTCGTGAAAGATCCACCACATCCTATCTTGGATGTTGGCCATGCGAGGTAATCACCTCGAGAGTATGTTTTCTCTCTTCTCTACCTTTTCTCTAGTTGTATATTATGTTATTTGTCTTTAATTTATTGAGTATGTTCTAGGTCGTGAAGTCACGGCTCATCTTATAGTTGAGAGTGGGAATCTGTTGTCCCTATCCCCACTTTATGTGTATTTATTGCTTTTTATTAGTATATGTATCATGTGTAGGATGTAGTGAATGTAACTAGTAAGAATAATTCTAACAATTCAATGATAGTAAATAGTATGTTTATGAACTTGTCATGTGGTATGCTTAAAAGATAAACTTGAAACATACATTAAAAGTAAAGCAAAGATTAGTAAGCAATTCGGTAGAAGTAAGTTTGATCTTAGGGAGCCATGAGTGGTGTGTAGAACGTGAGATCCAAACTAGTTGATAACGATTCAATGAACGTGTTTGAGGTGATAAAGTCATGAAATTGCATAGGATAGAAAGGATTAAGGTGTTTCTTGGTTTATCCCTTGTTCCCTTTTAGCTTGTTTTCCATTTATAATTGATATATTATCAATCTCAACCCCTCTTTCCTTTCTAAGCCTTTTTATTAGCCACATTACAAGTCATACAAAAAATAGGACTTTACCATATGACCTGTACTCAAATCGTGATGCTTTGACACTCATATTAGAACTTGAGTATAGGGTGGTGGTTTCAATTATTAGAAACATCATTGGGTGGTTTTGTGCGCTATGTATTTGAGTTTTTTGATCACTTGCTTATATTGTAACCCGTTTCTAGGGTAAGAGAAAAGGAATTGAAAAGAAAAAAATATATATATTGAAAAGAAAAGAAAAATGTTGAAGCACGGTAACATGACATCTCTTGTATAAAAAGAGTCATAGTTAACTTGCAAAAAGAAAAATATATACAAAAAAGAACGCAAAGTGGGACTTTTAGGTGACCATCAAGGTTTTTAGTTGGCTTATTGAGGATGCGGTGAATTTCATTGAGAGTTGGTTGAGTGAGAACATCTTTGAGAGTAACTCAAGATCTAGGGAGTCTCGTTGATGGCTAGTGAGGAGAGAGCCAAAAGCTCACTCTACATTATCCAAATATACAACCATACCAACCCTAAGCCGACATTACAACCTTAAAAAACTTATTCTTCTTGACTATGTGATTTAGGAGTGATTGAACTGATATATAGTAGTTAGATAGACCTTAAAAACTATGCTAGGATCGAGGAACATCCTATAGCCACCACAACGGACTAAGAGAAAAACCTATCCTTTGTGCATTGCAAAGCTAATCTAATCTTGAATTTAATACGTGTTGATTGTTGGTTAGATAAGTTTATATATGATTTATTTTGTAAATATTACTATATTAAAATTAATAGGATGAATTTTGTAGTGTCATTCATTATTTTTCTATTTCTCTCTTCTTTGGTTTATTGGACATAAGCCCCTTTGTGCTTTCTTTTTCTTTTATTTTGTTAGGATGAGAAAACTTTGAGTTGTGGTTCTTGATGTCTCAAATTATGTGATAGATTAATAAATTCATGAGACATATTTTTGGGAGTTTATTGGGCCTAAGTGAGGGATAATTACAGAGTATTCGACATATTGTACTTTTCTCTCTTGTTTTGGTCATATTGTTATTTATAGAACTATTGTGCTTTAATTGTGTGTTAAGTGTGTAGATTTAGGTACATGGTTGAAAAAATATTCCAAGATAATGAGGAGAATTCAAAAATTCAAGTCAAACCCCAAACCAAAGCGTAGAAAGAGCTTATAGTCACTTTGGGAAGTTAGAGAGTTTACCGGAGAAATTTTGACAAAATATTGTTTCAGACACCACAATTAATTAGTAAGATCTTTGGAATTAATTATTTTTGATTTAGATATCGCTTGAATTCATTTATGCATGATAAGTGACGGAAGTCAATTTAGATTTGAGATGAAGAAGATACGTCATTTGCTTCCACCATGACTCGAACCAGTCCAGCACTAGCTAAAAATGGTTGGGCTATTTTTAATCTAATAAAGTGAGCCCATGGAGGCCCCAAAAGTTTTTTAGCTAGTATTTAATTCATTTAGAATCTAAGTGTTCAAGACCTCTCATTACAACTCATTCATTTTATATTTTACACGCCTGGAGAAGAGCAGAGAGAGGGGATAAGGGTTTTCAACAAAACCTAATCATTCTTCACCATCCATCCATCACTTCGCTTCGTTCTTAAGAGTAAATCTATTATATTTTTTATTTTAAACATGATTCCATCATTTGTTTTAATTATTTTTGTTTATTTGATTATGAACTAGACCCTCATTGCTTGAGGATTGTTATATGTAAGAACCATTTTAGATTTTTAATGTTTTATTGAATTTAGAATTTTTATTTAATTGAAATTGGCATTTATATTTCTATTGACTATATGCTTTCAATAATACTATTCATATTTTGGCCAAATTGTGAGTAGTTCAAGTAATTAACCTAGCACCTGTAAGGGGGTTTAATTGTGGATATAGCATGTAGGCGTCTAGTGTGCGATAGTGAATCGGGAGGTCTTGCCTATTTAGATAGTTATTAGAGTTTGAACCTATAAGCATTTGAAAGCATACGTAGGTTCACTAGGAAGAGGTCAATAAGGTCGTAGAGTAGCTTTCAAAGCTACCCTGACAGGAGTTAGAGATATTATGGAACCCCGACTAATAATAAATTAACCTTACTAATAAAAACGTTAGGTTAGCTACATAGGGAATTACTAGCGAAATTCAAGCTAACTTTCTCATCTTATTTCTTCATATTTTAATTCTTTTTAATTTAGTTTATAATTCTTTTTTCCATTTATCGCATTAGTTATTTAATCATCAAAAACCAAAAAAAAATATTAGTTCTACTTTATTGTCATTTATCCTTTGCTAACTTTACATTTTTATACTTTTGACAAAATTTGATTTGACTCTGATAGTCTATGTGGAGACGATATTCCCCTTTTACTTATCATATTTATTACTTGTCAACGCCCATACACTTCTGGCTACGTAACCCCCTTGTTTGGTGTGGATTTACACATCACGTTCGTGCGGCAGACAACCACTTGAAGGGTGGTTCCTATCGATTAGACACAAAAAATACCGACTTCGGATTACTAGAACACTCTTCTGAGACATAATCAAACACCCCACAACATGGACAACCTTGTGGCTCTTAAACAACACTCACAATTGCTTGATTCCCTTTATTAGCATTTAAGGATAAATGTTTTACCTTGTGGCTCTTGAACAACACTCACAATTCCATTCAAATCTATAATTTTCTTTAGTATACTGTCTATTTCTCGTTTCTTCATCATCCATGTCATCTTCTTTTTCTTATATGTCTTTGTTTTCTTTGTTACTATCTTCACCATCAATTTGCACTTGTTCAATCCTCTTCATCTCTTATGTTTCATCTTCCTGTTCATCATCCTCGTTTTCGTCATCTTCTTCTTCGTCATTCTAGAAAAAATCTTTTATCATTTTCTCTTCATGTCTTTGATCACTAGTTCTTCAATATTCATATGCATAAATTTTTCAAAAACTGTTAATATCTTATCAATTTTTTTGTTAGTAGTTTTATTTATACATTTGAGTAAAGAACTTTACCTTTTCTTCTTTGAACATATTTAGAAATTTTGATTGAAATCACTCTCCCTTGTGGACTTTAAGGCCCTGTTTGGTTCGTGAAAATAATAGGTGTTTTTGGATTCATTTTCTATATTTTTGAAAACACTAATTAAAACGTGTTTGGCTACCAAAAATGAAAACTGTTTTTTGGAAATTTTAATGAAAACAGTGCTATATTAGAGAACGTGAAATCGACGTTTTCCATATTTTCTGAATATTTTGAAAAGAAAACGAAAAACCATTTTCTGAAAATATATTCTGAAAACAAAAACAAAAAATGTTTTCACAAACCAAACAGGGCCTAAGCCACTTCAAAATTCTTGTGTATGCTTTCTTCTCAAACGGCTTCCACATATTGACATGCTCAAAGAAGAATGGCTGCAAAAAGTACATTTATGCGTCCTTAGTATATACAAAATTAGTACAAATCATCTTTTTCTGATTTACAACTCAACAAAAACTTACCAGTAACATGCATGTCGGTACTTTAATATTGGATTTTCTCATGCTCTCTATGGAACCTAGGAGCTGAGTTAATATTTCTGATCCCCAGCCATGTTTTCGAAGATCTTCCAAATCTTCCTATACTCCTACCACCCACCAGTCTAATCTTCTTGCCCGGGCTAGAAAAAAACCGTGCAGACCAATCATGCATAAAAATCTTTCAAAATCATCAAGTTATTCTTCAATTTGATCCTTTTTCTTCAGTATCTCGACAATTTTCTATTTTATCAGTTTTGTTGTTGGTTGGCCATCAAGATCTTGAAATTCCGATGGTATAATGTCGAACCTAACACTTTTTCTTTTGTCTTCACCAGCACTGATTCAGTTTCCACTCTCAACTCCCATCATCAATCTTACATCATTCATTTTTTTTAGTTTTGATTTCATTGTCTTTACCGTTTCAGCTTGTAAAGAGCTTTTATTAGCATGTAAAATGACACTTTTTTGCATGCTTTAATATGCTCAGTTTTCACCCCTTTGAGATAGAGAATCTGATACATACCATCCAGTCTTGATCTGTATTTTTGCACCATTTAGTTGTGATTAAAGATACATAATATATCAATATTACAAATTATAGTATTAAATTATTAATTTGGTGGGACAATTCCCCCTAATATCAACATCGGAAAGTAATTATTCTAAGTATCTTCAATTATTTTTGTTTGGTGGGACACGTCCCAACAATTAACAATATTTTAATAATTTAATGTCATTCAATAAACCGTTGAATTTTACTATCTTATACATTCACTTCTAATCTTTACAGTCTATAGGTGTTTTACTTGCAATCATTCATATATTTGGTGTTACAATTTCCACCAAACATGAACAACTGGACCCAATCATTCTATGTATTCAGATTGTTTTTGTTTAATGGGACAATTCCCACCAAATATAAACATCTCGAATTAATATATTCTAAGTATTTTTTTTAGTTGTTGTTTGGTAGGACAACTCCCACCAAATAACTACGGTTCAATAATATCATGCCATTTAATCAATTGTTAAATTTTACTATCATATGCATTCAGTTCTAATCATTGGATTTCGTAAGTGTTTTACTTTCAATCGTTATTCATTTGGTAGTACAAATCCCACCAAACATCAACACTTGAACCCAATTATTTCAAAGTATTCAGTTGTTCTTTGTTTGGTTTCTCAATTCCCACCAAACAGCGTCTACTTAATACTTATTTTACTTTCCTATGCATGTATTTCTAATCTTTATAGTCTATAATTGTTTTACTTGCAATCATCATTCATTTTTTAGTACAATGTCCACTAAACATCAACAACTGAACCCAATCATTTCAAAGTATTTTAGTTGTTCTTTGTTTGGTTTCTCAATTACCACCAAACAACAACTTGTAAATTTTACTTTCCTGTAAATGCACTTCTATCCTTCAACTCTTTACAATATACAAGTGTTTTATTTGCAATTTTCAAATCAAATTGCCACAACTTAATCATTTGATCAGTCTAATATGTTGTTAAATTTTATTTATCATAATTCATAGCAAACATGAACAACTAGATCTATCAGTTCAACTAATCAAAGTGAACAACTAATCTTATAATTCTAAGTTTTTACAGTCTATATTATAACATTTGGAATAGTATCCTCTATAATTAGTTTAGCTCGGTATAGTTACTATAATTGAGTTAAAATTACGACAGAACTCGTTCATTAACACTAATTTTGTTCATCATGCACAAAATTTGAACCCTAACTTATTTACATATCATTACTTAACGACATTAGCATTAATTCGCGTATAAACATATTGCACATTCTATATTTGCTATTTCATCCATAATGTAACTATTTATCCGTAAATATTATCAATAAATGTAAAAATTCATCTATAAGTAGTGCATTTTTTTTTGTTGGGTTGATTCTTCATAGAATTTGATTTCTTGCTATCGCTACTGATTCTTCGTGATTCGTTGTTGATTTCTTCCTGGTGTCTCTACAAAATCTTTGTTTTTTTCGTTCGTTATTTTTGGAGAGAGTCGTGTGTGTAATTTGTGTGTTTAGTATGTGTTTCTCTTTTACATTTTGTTTTTATTATACCGTGTGTTATTTTTTTTTGTCGTGTTTTAAGATAAAAATAAAAACTGTGGGTATCGTTATTATTTATTATCTAGCCACAGTTGTGTGACTTTTAGTGGAAATGTAAGAGTTTATTAAGGTTGTTGGTGGGAATTACCTTTAATATATTAATAAAGTTATCGTTCAGTTATGATTAAAACCCGCAAAACCGCTTAAAAACCAAAACATAATGGTTAAAAACCGTAAAATCGAGATTAAAATCGTTAAGTTATGGTTTTTTATAAAATAAATGGTTATGGTTTTTGATATTATTTGCAAAAAACCGAACTACTTCCATCCTTACTTCATGCTTTGGTTGAATGCATTCACAAGAATAATTGTTATATGTCCATCTTGGACAGAAATCTATAACGAAGCGCTTACGTCATATGAGAATATATAATATTCTTTATGTCTAAGAATACATTCTTCATATTATTCGCAATATTTTATAAATGAATCGTCTTTTGAATTTCAACTTCTATCACTTTTGTTTTTTGAATAATATGATGATAATGTATGGTAAACTAGTGGAGAAAAAGATATAAATAGGGAAAGAATACCATTATTTCATTTTTACAAATTAATTTATTAATAATAAAAGAGTTTCATATATATTAAAAAAAAGGTAACCTTTCACTTAAGAGATTTACAATCCATAAAACGAAAACTGTAGGAGGGGTGTATTCAGTTGAGAATCTGATGGATTTTTTTTAACATTAAAAAGTTTATAGACTTTGCAGATTCCATGGATTGTTGTAAATCCAAACAGATTCTGGCGGATTATTTTTAAATGTTGTATATAGAGTTGAAGGGATTTTTGTAACCCTTTTATAGATTTTGACAGACTTTGACATACAATTTTTTTATTTTTACAAGAATTAAAAATGCTCTACTCATAAACGAAATGAATATCTGACCCATATTTTCACATACATATTATGAAAAAATGAATTATACTATTTTCAGGTTTATTATCTTAAGGGGTTGAATTACAATAAAATGTGGGTGATGGCAATGGAAGTAATTAAAATAAATCACTGCAGACTCTGTATAATTCAATCAATAATTTAAACTATCAAAATATATAAAAATAAGGAACCAAATAAGTTATTTACACATCTGACTGATCTTATGTTAGACCAGGATCTTTACTAATGTGTTAGCGACTTTAACAATGTTCTTTCATGTTAATTTTATCGAATGAATCCAACTAAAGACTACTTGAAATTGTCAAACTAGTATAATATGACATACATAATATGTTACACAATGTAACCACATGTTTCTTTAGAAACTATAATTCTCAATGACATTTTTTTTAATCACGAGACATTATTTTAGGTTCATTATGTACTTAGCTGGATTCATATCATATATTGTAGCTCTCCATATATTTTTATTAATTGAACAAAATCTCATGAGTTTTTTAACCGAATCAATCGTCTTACGTATAATTTTTTCATATAAATTTTTTAATTGAGATTTTACATGAAAAATATTTATAGCATGAATGAGTTTTTTAACTAAAAAACAATGATACGGCTCCTTTTATCATGAAGTTTTTTTTTAATTGAAGCCGCACATGAAAAATATAGCATGAGTTATTTTTAATTATGTTTTCCAAATTGTGAAAAGAGTATAAAAAAGAAATCGATCAAAATTTCTAGGTAAAATGATAGATTTCAAAATAAAATTTTTTTTCTTTAAGATCCTGTAGAATCCAATAGTTAATGAAATCCAAAAAAATCCATAAACTTTTCAATACCATAAGATTTTAGAGGATTGTTTAAAATCCGGACTGAATACGCCGTTATTTTAAAAGACTCTTTAAAGTCTTAATTGAATACATCAATATTTTACAAGACTCTTTAGACATTGAATACCTCTCAACTTTTAAAGTCAAAAAAATTCTTTAGACTCTTAATTGACACCCCCTAACTTTTATTTCAGGGTCACGCGTCGATGAGCACATTGAACTATCCATGTGGCTGAAGGCCCTCATAAGCCAGGCACAACAACGCAATTATCAGGGGCGCGCTTTACCACTGAGCTATAGCCCGCTGTGCTGTGCGAGCCTCCCAACGGGGCCCGTTATGCCAAAATTGAGAAAAACCCCATCCATCTCTTTCCATTTTTCGTCCCCATGTCGCTTCATGGGGGTGGGGAGATAAAAAAGGGTACCCTATCAACTTGTTCCGACCTAGGATTTTTGGATAGCCTCTAATAGTATTATAATTATTCATAAGCCAGGCAGAACGACGCAATTATCAGGGGCGCGCTCTACCACTGAGCTATAGCCCGCTGTGCTGTGCGAGTGGTGTGGCCTAAGGTGTGATAAAAAGATGTATAAAATAAGTGCAAATAAACACCCTAAGCTAACACGGTTCTGCAAGTATACAGATCGTATGCAAGTTTTAATGAATAAGTAAGATTCGTTCCTCGGGGACTACGAAGGTTAAGAAGAACTTATGCAAATTATTCAAGTGCAAATATTAAAGATAGAAAAGATAATACGCTAGTAGGAAGAAGAGATAGACAAATATTTATTTGGTTTTTATAAAGAAAACTAAATTACTAAATAAAAGACAAAAAATAAATAAAAGCAAAGAAAAGAAGATAGTATGAAAGTTATAGCTTAGGTTTTTACTAGTATGCACTAATCCTTCTAACTCTATCTATTAGATCTAATTTATAAGGGAGAATATTAGCTCTTGGTATACTTAGTCAGGATTCTAAATTCCCATACCTTAGACCTTGAGAGCGACTAAGGGGGCTACGGCACAACCAAGAAGTGTTTTATCTTAGGGTTATCAAACGCCACTAAGGCTCTAAGCAAATACTGCAATCCTGGTGATATAGTGGTTAAAACAAACCCTAATGACTATCTAGTTAGAATCATGTTTTGTCAGAACTAATATCGACACTAGACGTTATGTGGTGGTTCAATAGTTAAACACCCTGGTAAGGTGACCATCTAACTACTATTAAGGTAATCCTAAACATTGCGCACCGCAAGGAAAACATACATTAAATCAAAACACATAATCAAATATAAAGTAAGTAGCTAATATCAGATTAAACCATATAATTCCCAAAGAACTTAGATAGAAGAATTAGAATTCATAGTTTATACATTATGCAAAACCTAAGCTAATAGAATTAGTTCATACAAAGAAAAGAAGAAGAAAGAATTACAAAATAAGAGGTTGAAGGAGACATGATTGATGCACAGCTCCTTCCAGACTTCTTCTCTTGTGTTGCAGCTTCCTCTTGGCCTTAAGGTCTGGCCAAGGATGATTTTAGAGTGTTAAGAGGCTGTATTTATAGGGTATAGGAAAACCTACTTCGTTTTCTTGAAGGAGAAGGAAAGTAATGGACTCCTAGTCCAACTCAAATTCGTATGGAAACAAAGATAAACACTGCTGGACCGTTTTGAGCATATCTTCTTCGTTATTGGTCGGTTTGAGCTCCATAATATACCAAAAGAATCGGAACAGAATTATCTTGACCCTAAATAAGGAAATTACCAAAATAGGCCTATTTCTTAGGTAAAAACCCACATCTTTGGACGTGTATGCAGAATCCCAGATTTAGGCAGCTTTTCCTTTTCCATCTTTTTAGCTTTTGTTTCCATATCTCCAATTACCATGCAAATCTCTTTCCATAAGTTGTTGTCTTTGACTTGGACTCTAATTAAGCTCCATAATTATCTTTAAAGTTACACACTAAATAAACAATTAAACCCAATATGCTCTAAAAATATTATGTTTACTAAATCAAGACTCAAAATAGGAAAGTGCACTTAACTAAGCTAAAATCAACCTATAAACTAATAAATAAGCCTAAAATGATGTCTCTGAAGTATATTATATTATCACAAATGAGGAGACATCAGCGAGCCTCCCAATGGGGCCCGTTATGCCAAAATTGAGAAAAACCCCATCCATCTCTTTCCATTTTTCGTCCCTATGTCGCTTCACGGGGGTGGGGAGATAAAAAAGGGTACCCTATCAACTTGTTCCGACCTAGGATTTTTGGATAGCCTCTAATAGTATTATAATTATTCATAAATATATTTAACTATTATATCTCCGGTAATTTTAGTCCTAATACACCTAGTTTTATACAAACTATACTAACTCAAAGATTAAATATGAAAAAAACTAATAATCTAGGTAATTACTTAGGAATGCCAACTGAATGGAGTAGGTCAAAATCAAAAGACCTTCAATTTTTAATTGATAGAATCTTAAATAGATTTGAAAACTGGAAAACTATCTTTCTCTTTGAAGGAGGGAAAGAAATCTTAATAAAGGCAATAATTCAAAGCCTGCCTAACTACTTTATGTCTAATTTTATTTTTCCAAAAAATATTATAAATAAAATCCACTCTATTATTGCTCAATTTTGGTGGGGTGATAAAGGGAAAAAAAGAATACATTGGGCTAACTGGGATATACTTACTAGCTCAAAATTTGAAGGTGGATTAGGATTTAGAGATCTACACTTGATGAATAATGCCCTATTAGGAAAACAAGCTTGGAATCTAATAAATAAAAAAGATTCCCTCCTATATAGACTCCTTAAAGGAAAATATTTTAAAAATTGTAGCTTTCTTGAAGCTAAAATTGGAAGCTCACCCTCACGGGGATGGAGAAGTATACTTATAGGAAGAGATACTTTTAAAAATAATATAAAATGGAAACTAGGTAATGGAAAGAGTATTAATATCTATGAGCATAACTGGATATGTGATATTAAACAACCTATCATACCATTGCATACTAACTTACTTTGGGTAAATCAACTGATTAAAGAAAATAAATCCTGGGACATTGATCTGTTAAACCAGATATATCCCAAGGAAATTAAAGAAAAAATAGAAAAAATGATAATACCTAAGATTCAATGTGAAGATCAAATAAGTATAGATTACTGTAAAAATTGAACTTATACAGTTAAAGATACTTATCATAAATTAAACTAGGATGAAACTAATATCCAAAACACAAAAAATATAAATATCCCTACATCCTCTATTATAAGGGATAAAAATATTTGGAAACTTATATGGAAAATGGAAACCCAAACAAAAATAAGGAACTTTATGTGGAGAGCAATTAGAAACCTTTTATCTACATGTGAAACCCTATTTAAAAGGAAATGTGCAAACGATAACATTTGTAAGATTTGTGATAATAATATTGAAACAGTGGAACATATGCTTTTCAGATGTCCTTGGGCAAAAAGTGTATGGTTTACTAGTCCTTTGAATTTAAAAACTGATAAAGATACTACTATAAGTGTAGTACTTTGGATTATAAATCATGTACAAAACATTATTAAAAAATTTGATAATCATGATAGGATTTTTGAACTTATATGCACTATAATGTGGCATATATGGAATGATAGGAATAATTTTATCTATAATGGAAAAAAATGTGAACCTTTAAATACCATTAGAAAAGCTACAGAGAATTGGAAAGAATATTATAAAATTTCAAACCCTAACGATTTAAATTTTCTAGATAAGTTAGGGGAAGTTAATAACATTAATAATATTGGAATAAATATTAATAATAATATTTCACATAATCAAAAATTCAAAGATAAGTGGAAAAAACCTCCACCTAATAAAGTTAAAATTAATTGTGATGCAGTTTTTTCCGATAAGGGAGCTGCAATAGCATGTTTAGTTAGGAACTCTAATGGGGAATTTGTAGCAAGTAATAGTTGGAAGATTGCGGCAGATTCGGTGTTAGAAGCAGAGGCCACGGGGATCTTGAAAGCTACTGAGATGGCTTCAAATTATCCTTTTGGAAGCGTGATTATAGAGAATGACTCAGCCACTATTATGAAATCTCTTTCGGCAGGATTACCGGTGTTGAGTCATTCAATTAAAAACTTAGTTTGTAATATTTATTATTTTGCTGAATTATCATCTCCTTCTTTTTCGTTTGTATCTAGAGTAGAAATAGGACAGTTGACTGGATTGCCAAACAGGAGCTACTTAGCACTCTGTTTGGTAATTGGGGTATTTGTATCCCTCCCCAGTTAGCTACTTTGATTTGTAATGAAGCCGAGCCTTCCGGGGTAGGCGAAACCTTGTAACCTTTTCTACTATCCATATATTATTATGCATTTGAACAAAAAAAAAAAAAAAGATTATTGGTTCTAAAAGGAAAAGAAAAATGTAATCCGAATTAGGAAATGACATGGTTTTCGTCGTAGTTGGTTTGTGGTAGGAAAGTGGGTCCCATTTAGGAAGTGGATTAAATAGTGGAGTAAAAATAAAAATGTAGAAAGCTGCTGAGCTGCGTCGGTAGGTAAAAGCTAAGCCTCACTCAATCTCTATATAAACAAACCAACCAGATCTATCTTATTTGCATATCTCTTCTTCTTCTCCCTCATTCCTTCTCCATTAAACGAGATCTCGGCCCAGCCCCAACTCACAAAAATGAAGGTAATTGATAAGATAAGAGAAAATGAGAAGGATACCAACAGTAACAATATCTTATTCTCATTTGAATTCTTCCCACCAAAGACTGAAGATGGTGTCGAGAATCTGTTCGATAAAATGGAAAGAATGGTTGCTCATAACCCGGCATTTTGCGACATAACATGGGGTGCTGGTGGATCAACCGCTGATCTAACCTTGGAGATTGCTAAACGTATGCAAAACATGGTTTGTGTTGAAACCATGATGCATTTAACTTGTACTAATATGCCCGTTGAGAAGATTGATCATGCTCTTGAAACTATTAAGGGTAATGGCATCCAAAATGTTCTTGCTCTCCGTGGTGATCCTCCTCATGGTGAAGATAAGTTTGTTCAGGTTCAGGGTGGATTCGCTTGTGCTCTTGACCTTGTAAGTACTTTGATTCGTTATTTCATTTATATTTGATTATGAATTCTCTCATAATGTCGGCGAAGAAATGTATATATAATTTTGTTTGTTGGTAATATTTATCATAATCAACAACCCTGAAGAAAATCGATAGATCTGAATGTGACCCTTTAGTGAAAATTGAATAATTGATCTTGTCTTACAATTATGATATTATTATGATGCATATGTAGTTATAGTCGTTATACATCCTTAGATCCGGCCCTGAGTCTAAGTGTGCCATGTAGCAGAAATTTTGATGATTGGTCTTGTCGTAAGATTATAGTATTATGATGTGAATGATGCTTGTAACATTATAACACAAGTGCGATTCTTGAGATCACTCCTTTAGTTCATCATGTAATGCTTCTTGATCTACAATTGTGAGTATTCATTAACGTAATGGTTAATATTTGAATGCAGGTGAGGCATATGAGATCTAAGTATGCTGATTATTTTGGAATCACAGTTGCTGGTTACCCAGGTACTTTTCAATTTATTAGACTCTGTTTTTTCACGGTAATTTTGTAACAACAAATAAACATGACATGTCTTTAAATTTACGTATTTTATGACGGTTTATTTCTCAGAGGCTCACCCTGATGCCATATCTAGCGACGGATTAGCTACACCTGCAGCATATGCCAAAGACCTTGCGTACCTTAAGGAAAAGGTGTTTTATTTTTCCTTTATTTACTAATAAATAATAACAAAGTTTTATTAATTTAGTTGAAAATGTACTTACTATGATATGTTGTGTCAACAGTTTGATGCTGGAGCTGATCTGATTGTAACTCAGCTCTTTTATGACACAGACATTTTCCTTAAATTTGTGAATGATTGTCGTCAAATCGGAATCACTTGTCCTATTGTTCCTGGGATTATGCCTATTAATAACTATAAAGGCTTCTTGCGTATGACTGGTTTTTGCAAGACTAAGGTATTTTATGGTTAATATTTTTGTTATGCTTATCAAATATTTAATCTAAATTCTGTGTGAACACTTTTTAGATTCCAGCAGAGATTATGGCTGCCTTGGAACCAATCAAGGATAATGAAGAAGCTGTGAGAGCCTATGGAGTTCACCTTGGAACTGAGATGTGTAAGAAGATTATGGCTACTGGGATTAAAACAATTCATCTCTATACTTTAAATATGGAGAAATCCGCTTTAGCAATTTTGATGGTTCGTGGTACTATAATCCTCTCATTACATTATGTACATTTAGAACTCAATATGAATTTTGAAATTTGAACGCAGAATCTTGGACTCATAGAGGAATCGAAAATTACTAGATCTTTACCTTGGAGACGCCCAACAAACATTAATCGTATCAAAGAGGATGTTCGTCCCATATTCTGGTATAATAAATAATCGATCTAATGTTTTTTCTCTTTCATGTTGAGTCTAATATTTGATTTAATAGGGCTAATCGTCCTAAGAGTTACATTTCAAGAACTATGGGTTGGGATCAATACCCACAAGGCCGTTGGGGTGATTCTCGAAATGCATCATATGGAGCACTTACTGATTATCAAGTAATTCTTCTTATCTATTTAATATACATGGAAATGATTAATCGATGTTCTACCATTATTTCTCACTTGAACACTATAATTTATAATTTATCTACAGTTCATGCGCCCACGTTCTCGTGACAAGAAACTTCAAGAAGAGTGGGCTGTCCCACTTAAAACAGTTGAAGATATTTACGATGTATGTTTCATGATTTTCCAACTTATATAAATAACTAACTATGTTTCTAATACATTTTAATGTAATTTAATATCAGAAATTCACAAAGCATTGTTCGGGGCAAATAAGGACTAGTCCATGGTCTGATATAGACGGACTACATCCAGAGACAAAGATAATTAACGAACAGCTCGTTAGTATTAACATGAAAGGCTTCCTTACTATTAACAGTCAACCAGCTGTTAATGGAGATACATCTGACTCTCCTTCCATTGGATGGGGTGGGCCCGGTGGGTATGTTTATCAAAAAGCTTACGTGGAGTTTTTCTGTTCGCGTGAGAAGTTAAATATACTTGTTGAAAAGTGCAAATCTTTCGTTTCGATTACTTACATGGCTGTGAGTAAAGAAGGATTAGTGATTTCTAATGCGAATGATACAAACGCAGTAACATGGGGAGTTTTTCCTGCTAAAGAAATCATACAACCAACTGTAGTTGATCCGACTAGTTTCATTGTATGGAAAGATGAGGCTTTTGAAATTTGGTCTAGAGGATGGGCTCAATTATACCCTGAGAATGATCCGTCGCGAATATTGCTTGAGGAGGTATTATATAGTCACTGTTGTATATCCTCTTCTTTATTGACACTTACATTTCTTATGTATTTGTACTTGTAGGTTCGAAGCAGTTACTATTTGGTTAATTTGGTTGACAATGATTACGTTCATGGTGATTTGTTTGCTGTCTTTAAAGATATTTGAAGTTAGCGGAGTATTTGGATTATTCTCTTGAAGTCTCTGAATTCATTCATATATATATTTATGTTTGGCTTGGTTAAGAAAACCTTACCACAGTCATTGTTGCTTTCCTATGCTAAGTATAATTGTTGTGTGATAACAATTTACAGGGATTTATAAGCTCCCCCATTTGATTTTTCAACTTTCTTGGGAATTACAAATTAATCGATTTGTCGTATTAATTTAGCATAAATCATTGTTTGATTGAAATTTTGTGTGTGTTTGATTTGAGTAACATTTAACCTAAATATATCTCTTGACATCCAAAGTAACTCTCTCCCTGTATTTCTCCCTGTATTTCTGTCGACATATTATAACTGTCAATGTGTATTTAAGTAAAAATGCCCAACTATTTAATTCTCCAAGGTTGTATTAGTTATTGAGATAAGAAGCTAAATTACAGAGTTTAGGTACGAATTTTAGATGATAGGTTAGAATCGAACTTTCCATCTTTACGAATCAATCTCTAAATATCAATGCAAATGTGTGGGTATCTTACTATTCATAAGCATTATTGTCCAAAAGAGGAAAATTGTTAGTGGGCCATCTTCGGTCTAAAACTATAATAGCTGGTTTTGAGTGGCCGTTAATATTTATAGCGGGTATTTGGACAATTTGGAATAAAAGAAATCATGTACTATTCAATGAAGGATCAATTTTGCCGCATGAGGTCGAGATTAAGAATGAGGTAATTTCCCTTGCTAGTTCGTTTATATTAGCTTGGGGAAAAAGTTTAGACGGTGGCATAATTAAGCTTGCAAGAAATATAATGGTCAAGTGGGTTAAGCCAACTATCGGTTTCAAATTAAATATAGATGGTAGTTTTAATGAATTTAAAAGAACCGCGGGTATTGGGGGAATTCTGAGAGATTGCAATGGTTCGTGTATAGTGGGGTTTGTAGGCTCTTGTTTGATAATCTCCCCTTTTACTTCGGAACTTTTTGCACTTCATTATGGCTTACGATGGGCTATTAATAATGGTTATAAGAAGTTGTGTATTGAAACGGACTCGGAGGAACTCCATGCGCTAGTGAAGGGCGGTGGGAGTTCATTAAGCTATGATTGTGACTCGAGGGAGTTCCATGCGCTAGTGAAGGGCGGTGGGAGTTCATTAAGCTATGATTGTGACTCGAGGGAGTTCCATGCGCTAGTGAAGGGCGGTGGGAACTCAAGTAGTCACTCCGTTTCAGTTGCGCGGGAAGTTTTGAAAATGTTGCGAGATAACCCGAAGTTTCAGATTAATCATATCTTCCGTGAAGCGAATCTTTGTGCCGATAAATTAGCAAAAGAGGGTGCAACTATGTATACACAACCTTTGAACTTTGATGATCCACCGGAATATCTATGGAATTTAATTACGAGAGATAGGAGCGAATGTGCAACTGCTAGGGTTGTACTAGAATCTCAATAAGAGCTTAGGTTCTTTATGTAATAACTTTTTCTTAACGGCTTTATGCCTCTCATGTATGCAAAAAAAAAAGAGGAAAATTGTTCATAAACATTTATCTGCCATTAATTTATTCGTCACTGCTTAATATCAGGCCCGGCCATACACCTGGGCAATATGGGCGACCGCCCAGGGCCCAATTCTAAGAGGGGCCCAATTTTTGTTATGAATCTTTTATATATATATATATATATATGAAAAAAAAATCAGATAAAAAACTCTTCATTATGTATATCGAAAACAGCATCACTTTTACCAACAAAATTAAACATCTTAATTTTTTTTTTTATCTGTAATGATATTAGAGACCTTTCATTAGCCCTCTACCTATCAATAGCTTCATTTTCCAAAACTTATTACCGTTTAAAAATGAATTTCCAGTAGTTCACGAATTCTTATTTAATTGTTTGTTGGATCATTTTTCATTACAAACAAAAATTATACCAAATATCCTGTTTTTCTTAATTCTTATAATCTGAAATAATCAACAGCAGTCGGCCGTCGATAGGTTTTGATATTTTTTCCAATTTCATTTTTATCTGATTCTTGTTTTCATTTAGTAGTTTATTAAATTAATCACACAATTAATTTCATCAATTTTAAAGCAATTGGCCGTAGATGGGTTTTAATTTTTTTCCAATTTTATCAATTGATTCGTATCCTTAGTTTTCTCTGGTTATTGAATGTTGCTAAACAAGGAAAGATCGTTGCTGCTGAATAAGGAAAAATCCTACAATACACTTCAAAGAATCCAAAGTAAGATTTTATGTAGTTCAATATTTATTCCATTCAAGTTATATGCTAGATTGCTAATACTAATTCACAACTACTATTTTTTTTTATGAATTAAATGGTGTTTTGTGGATACAGAAGAAACCGTTCTATAATTTGTTAAACAAACTAAAATTGTTTGTTAATTTAATAATTTTGATTGGTCAGGCTCAAGTCAGGTTAATTAGAAGTTTTTCAATTGGATACAGTGCAACTGATCAAAACGAAAATAAATAGGAAGATCGAAATTTAAATCCAGGTTTCATTGCTCTAACTTGACTTTTAAATATTTTCCAGTATGTTTCCTAGAAAATGTTTTTCTGGTGCTCAAAAATGAAAAAGAAAGAAAATAGAAGAAGATATTATTCGATCACAACATGGTTCTTTAGATAAATTTTTTGTTAAGGAGTCGAATGATAGTGTTGAATACACAGGTAATGAACATGAAATACAAGTTAATCATGATAACTTTGTAGAAAATCATAATGTAATAAAAGAAAAAGATTGTGATATAGGTGAAGATGAAAGTGTTAGAATTGAAAATGAAAATAATTGTCAAAGAGATTTAACAAATTGTCTAAAAACACCAAATGATTTGAATATTTTTGATCCTAAAGTTTGGGATAGTCTAGATACAAAAATGAGAGATTTGCTTGTAGAAAAAGGTCCGATTCGAGAAAACAGTATTAACTTTCGTAAGGATAACCTTAATCGTCACTTTTCTTCTGAGTTTTATATTCAAAAATTACCGAATGGTGAGTCTTTTGATAGAAAATGGTTAGTTTATTCAAAAGATTTGGATAAAGTTTTTTGTTTTTGTTGTAAGTTATTTAAAATAGCTCATTCTAAAAGTCAATTAGCAAATGAAGGCATAAATGATTGGAAACATCTTTGTACAACACTGAAAACTCATGAAAATAGTTCTGAGCACCTCATTAACTTAAGAGGTTGGGCTGAGTTGCGTGTAAGATTGGACAAGAATCAAACAATTGATAACGAGTTACAAGAATTGATAAAAAAAGATACTGAACACTGGAAACAGGTAATGGTCAGAATAATTGCTGTTGTAAAATGTCTTGCAAAAAATAATTTGGCTTTTCGTGGAACGAATGAAAAAATTTATGAATATTCAAATGGAAACTTTTTAGGCTTACTTGAAATGATTGCTGAGTTCGATCCCATAATGAAACATCATTTTCGGCTCATTCAAGATAAAGAAATACATGATCATTATCTTAGTCATAAGATTCAAAATGAATTAATTGAACTCTTGGCCTCAAATTTAAAAAGTTTGATCATTAGAAAAATTAAAGATGCAAAATATTTTTCTGTTATTCTTGATTGTACTCCTGATTCAAGTCATAAAGAACAAATGACTTTAATTTTAAGATGTGTAGATGTGGGTGCTGCAATTACTATCGAAGAGTTTTTTTTAGAGTTTTTGAATGTGGAGGATACATCTGGTTTAGGACTTTTTAATGAGTTACAAGCATCTTTAAAGTCTCTTGATTTGAATATTGATTATGTGCGAGGACAAGGTTATGATAATGGTTCAAATATGAAGGGAAAATACAAGGGTGTTCAAAAAAGATTGCTTGATATAAATCCTAGAGCCTTTTATATGCCATGTGGTTGTCATTGTCTTAATTTAGTTTTGTGTGATATGGCAAATTCTTGTCAGAAAGCAAAATCATTTTTTGGAACATGTCAAACTATTTACACAGTGTTTTCTAATTCAACAAAGCGGTGGAATATTTTACTTGAATATATAGATGATTTTACTTTGAAGTCCTTGTCCACTACACGTTGGGAAAGTCATATAGATAGTGTCAAGGCAATAAAAACTCAGATTGCCAAAATAAAAAAAGCATTAAAAAAAATTAGCAAAAGTCAGTGATGATGCAAAAGTGTGTAGAGATGCTGAATCCTTGGTATATGGTGAACTTTCAAGTTTTGATTTTATTTTAAGTTTGGTTATTTGGCATGAAATATTGTATAAAATTAACTTGGTTAGTAAAAAGATACAATCTAAAGATATGCTTCTTGATGTTGCTGTGGAAAATTTAAATGGGCTAATTTCTTATTTTGAAAAATATAGGGATAATGGATTTGATTCTGCTATGGCTGAAGCTAAAATAATAGCACATGAAATAGGAGTTGAGCCTGTTTTTCCTATAAAACGTCATGTTTGTAGGAAAAAATATTTTGATGAAATTCCTAATACTGAAAGGGAACAACAATCTGCTGAAGAGTGTTTTAGAACAGATTACTTTCTTGTATTAGTGGATATGGCTCTTGAACAATTAAGAAGTAGGTTTGAACAAATGAAAAAATTTGAATCTATTTTTGGCTTCTTGTTTGATGCATCAAAGTTAGCTTCCTTAGATTATGATGATTTGAAAATTTGTTGTTCGAATCTTGAGATTTCCTTGAGAAATGGTGAAACTTCTGACATTGACGCGATACAGTTGCATATGAGTTACAAATTTTAAAACAAATGTTACCGAAAGAGGCATATGAAACAAATAGACCTTGGACTTCCATTCAAATCATGGAGTACGCAAATAGAATGGATATGTTTCCTATTGTTATGGTTGCATATAGAATCTTATTGACTATTCCGGTAACTGTAGCCTCAGCTGAAAGAAGTTTTTCGAAATTAAAGTTGTTAAAATCTTATCTTCGAACTACAATGACACAAGCTAGGTTGAATGGATTAGCCATTTTAACCATTGAAGGAAATCTGATAGAAAATATTGATTATGAAAAGATAATCGATAATTTTGCTTCAAAAAATGCAAGAAGGGCCCATTTTAGATGATTGTTGTTAAAAGTTTGATTCTTTACCCCAAGGTAATTAATTTTGAATTTCGTAAATAATATTTCTGTTGGTTTGATTTATTTTTGTAATTGTTACTGACATTTATTTGGGCAAATTTCAGCATTCTAACTTTTATGTTAAAATTAAGTGGCTGAAAGATATTTACTTAGCTGGCCTAAAGTGGATGGAGTTTTGAGCACATCATCACATCGTGAAAAAAAATTTGAAGTCAGTGTTGGTAAATAATTTTAATCTTCTATATCTCATCTCACAAATTTCTATTTTTTTTTTCATTTTTTATCATTTGGATATTAGTAAATCTTTGTGGGTGGTTGGATCTTTCATTAGCTGATTGTTATATTATGCAGGAATAGACATACATATTGACTTCATGCCGAAAATACATATCTATCATTTATCAGCCTTCTTCAACTGAGTTTGAATTTTTTTAGCAAATTTCTATAAATGAAGGTGAATGATATATTTTATTCTTTTAATGCTATCTACTGTTTATTGATAGTAATATTCTATAAAACTTGTTCTGCACCTTGCAGGATTTCATCTTTTTTTGAAGAGTTGTAATTGGAATATTGCTGGAGTAACTTCTAGAATTAATCAAGATATTGAGTATAATTTTGTAATAAGCACGAAAGTATTTAAGGAGTTTGGACTTTAGCTGATTCTAGTTATGTAATGTTATCAATATATGGGGTACTCTTTTTCCTTAGTTTGGGATTTTATCCCATCGGGTTTTTCTCAAACAAGGTTTTAACGAGGCCCCTAAGATATTGTATTTTATCATTAAATGTTAATGAAAATCATGTTTTACCGATGTATGAATTTATATTTATGTTTCATGATTCATATGATTTTTTGTTAATATATAGTAAATTCGTTTTTTAATTAAAGGGGCCCAATTTTCTCATTTCGCCCAGGGCCCTCTAAGTTCCCGGACCGGCCCTGCTGCTTATACCATTAACCTCCTAGGTCTCACAAAATGATCTTGGAACTAACGGGTATTCTTGAGATCCTCCCTGATTGATCAAATGGTGTGCCGTGTGATTCTAAGCTCAGATATATCACTGCCATGTTTAACTTCATCACCCTGTTCTGTTCTTAGGTGTTTTGCTTTGATGAAATAAATAAATAATTGATTAAAACTCAAGAGGATCTGATGTTCATCAAGATACACAAAACGGAAGTTTCTCTATAAAGACTTCATTAAAAGGCAATACATACAAGAAATGAGGCAATAAACTATGAAACTAAACATGACTTTTTATTTTATTTTTGTAAAAATTAAACATGATGGTGATGCATATATAGAGCAAGTTTCATGTCAAGAAGAACAAAACTAACTAAAGAAATATTGAATATATTCACAAGAACATGACATAGCAACGGCCAAAAAAAGAATCAATAAAGACTGACTAAGGCACAAACAATTATTAAGAATCTAAGATGAACGGTTCGTGTTCGAACCCCTTTGCTAAATAATTTTGTAGAAGTTTGAACCCAAGAGACATCGTCAAGAGTGATGCTTTAGGAAAAAGCCTGATATCACCATCTAGCCTCATCAAGGACTCAAGATCTTAATTTCTTATCTTTCTCCAAGCATTAAAACCTCATCAACATTACAATACAGTTATATAATAACATTTCATTTGATTACGAGTTTTGTACATAACCCAAAGCATACTAACTTGTAAAAACAAATATCATTTCAGGTCAATATAAACGTCGTTGCTTCATATACTAACAATTAAATTTTACTCATATATATTAGTAGAATCTTTGACTCAAAAAATTAACTAATCAAATGATGAAGAGAACAATGAGCCAAAACATTTAACTAATCCGTTTCATAGGAATTCATGAGAATAAAATAAAAGTTGAAATACAATCATGTACAAATATGATGTTTCTATCTATGTTATAGATTAATATAGTCACGAGACATCATTTTAGGGATATTTAATACTTAGTTAAGAGATTTTTCCCCGTTTATCATATTTTACATTTTCTTGTCTAGTTTTAGGTGGTTTGCTATTTTTAGAGATTTTACGTGTAATTTGTATGTTATTTGTGTAGCATTTATGTATTTGGAAGCCGATACACCTTCAAATGATGATAATAAGTGAAGAAATATATCAAACCCCTTAGTCATGGTGAGAAAGGAAACTTTGAACACACTTGGAAAGTAAAATTTGAATTAGCCAGATTTGAAAACGGATAGTATTTTCAATGCTGCGGAAAATCGACAGATAATTTAAGGGAGTCCTTTACATCAAGAAAGGTCTTTTAATCACGGTCGCATGGCCACTATTTTCAAGTGATTTGGAGTTGTAACGAAGGAATTATGGTTTTTACAAACTCTATGGGTCAACTAGTCCACTCATTAAGGAAAACGTTTTTGAGTTGGACTAGGACTCTAAGTCCCATCCCTTGTTGTGTTTTCTTTGTATACACTAGTAAAACAATATAAAAAACTATTGTAGAAATAAAATAAAGAGTAATGATAGACGTCACCCCTTCTTATGTCACCCTTTTTCACCCTTTTATATATATATATATATATATATATATATATATATATATATATTATAATTTCCTTGAATAGAAGATAGATAGAGATTAATAAAATAAGAGTGACGTTTATCATTACTTTAAAATAAAACGTAAATAAATAAATAACTTTACTTGTCGAGTCCAGGATTAGATCTGATGTCTTTAAAGTATTTAGGCCACGTACCGGTGTCTTACGTTTGTTGACTTCAACCTCCAAGATACAACGACAAAACTATTCAGAAGAAACTCACACACAAATTCTTCAGAACTTCAACGAATTTAATAACATTGCTTCTTTTCTAATTTGTCTCTTATGATTTTTTAATGCTTAATGATTTAAAAAAAATGAATGAATAAAATGTTTGAGTTGACCAACTAATAGAAAATAAAAAGGTGGCTTGGCAAAGAGTTGTGATGTTTAATTTAAAGACATGTTGTATTAAATATAAGATACAACGTTTACTTAACAAAGACCAAAGCTTGGGCTGGTCCAGATGGTATCAGCATAAGGTCCAAAAACCCAACAAGCTTGGAGGGTCCAGGTTTGAACCCCCAGTAAACGTATCAATATCCGAACATGGTAACAATAAAATTATGCAAAACAATGCTAAACACGAGAGAGAAGCGTAAAAGAGTACTACATTATGTTTTAAACTATTCACCTTTTGTGTAAACCAAGTCAATAGAACTTACATAGTATACTTCAAAACATTATTTGGTTCTCACGGTTGTGTCCATTTACGACCCATGACAACTTCAAGTATTTCATGAATAACCGTCAGAGAATCTCGCCTTTAAAATTCTCATAGGGCGGTCCTACCCATGTTATTCATATATGTGGTTTCTTATCGAGAGTAATTCGCATTACTCTATCTTATGTTATCGAAGATACAAGAACCACTAAAAATTTAACGTATTCTTCACTTTTACAGGTACCACTGTTTAATTTTGTCCTAGGAATGGTTTGGGGAGGTCTCCACACAGTGCGTCTAGGGATGGCAACGGTTCGGGTTTTTGTAAAAATATCAAAAACCATAACCATAACCGTTTATTTTATTAAAACCCATATCCTAACGGTTTTAACCATCGGTTTCACATTTCAAAACCATAACCGCATTATTCGGTTTCGGTTTTTTAAACGGTCTTGCGGTTTTTAACTATAACTAAATAATAATTTAATAAATATATTAATTTTCATAAAATCAAACCGCAAATATAAGAAATTTCTTTGAGATATATAAAATATTTTGTAGGTCTATGATTAAATTGCATATTTATTATATAGTTGGTTATATATAGTATTTGGATTTTGGTTTTAGAATTTTAATATATCTAAATTAACCTAAATTTTTATAGAATATGAAAATGTATATGATAATAATCAGTTTTTGGTTATTCGGTTTTATTTTTATTTTTAAACCATAACCTAACGGTTTTAACCATCGGTTACACTTTTCAAAACTATAACCTAATGGTTTTAACCACGGTTATAGAATTTGGTTTTTTAATCGGTTCAGTTATCATCGGTTTTGGATTTTAACTGTAACCATTGCCATCCCTAAGTGCGTTGCACCAAGTTGCGGTTTCATGATTCGATTTTCTATTTGAACCTAAATTGTGGGATCTATACTCTGCTATGTAGGGTTGAAATCATGGTAAATCAACTTTCATAGGCTTAAGTTCCATTCCTCTTAACAACACTCGCACTTGCTCTCTTTGTAGACCTTTGGTCAGTGAATCTACTATGTTATCTAAATTTTTTTGAAGCCACTCGGCTTCCTCAACAGCTTTATCTAAATCTATAAACTCATATTCCATTGTGGATCTTGTTGTGCACGTTTGCTTAGTGGATTTCCAAGACATGGTTGATCCTCTTAAAATGTAGACGAATCCACTTGTGGATTTTGAGTATGTAGAGTCTGATATCCAATTTGCATCATTGTATCCTTCTAGTACAGCTAGATATCTTATGTACAAAAACCCTTCGTTCATAATGCACCTAAGATACTTTAGAACTCTCATAATTACAATCCAATGGTTCTTCCCTGAATTATGTGTAAACCTACTTAGATTGCTTACTGCATGTGCTATATCTAGCCTAGTACAGTTTGTTGAGTACATGAGACTAATAATCCTAGAGTACTCCAACTGGTTGATCGTATCACCAGTGTTATTAGAAAGATGTAAATTTACATCAACAAGAGTCTTGGCGATATTTGTGTCACCATTACAAAATTTGTTTAATACTTTCTTAATCTAGTGTGGCTGAGATATTAAATACCTTTAGATGTTCAGAGAATCTTGATACCCAAAATAACATCCGTAGGGCCTAAATCTTTCATGTCAAACTTACTTGAAAGCATCCTTTTGGTGAATGTAATCACATCATTGTTACTCCAATGATTAACATATCATCCACATATAAACATACAATGACATAACCAGTATCATTTCATTTTACATAAACACATTTGTCACATTCATCGATACTAAAACCATTCGAGATCATGAATATATCAAATTTATCACGCAATTGGTTCGATGTCTGCTTTAAACCATATACGGATTTAATAAACTTACATACTTGCTTCTCTTTACCCGGAACTACATAACCCCCAGGTTGTTCCATGTATATATCTCTTCATTTAGTTCTCTATTTTGGAAAGTTGTTTTTACATCCATTTGATGAATTTCGAGTTTGTATATCAAAGCTATAGCGATTAAAATTTGAATTGATGATATTCTCGTGACTGGATAATAAGTATCAAAATAGCAAGTCCTTCCTTTTGACTATAACCTTTTACAACAAGGTGAGTCTTGTATTTTTCAATAGACCCATCTGTCTTTAGTTTCATCTTAAATATTCATTTGCATTCAAGTGGTATATTCCCAGGAGAGAGATCCACTAGTTTCCTGATGTCTCCTCATTTGTGATAGATTTATGTTAAGATGAGACATCATTTTTAGTGTTTTAGAAGTCAATAATGTCGATTTTCTTGAGTTTTAGTGCACTTTCCTATTTTGTGTCTTGATTTGTAGAATTAATATTTTTAGAGCATATTGGGTTTAATTGTTTATTTAGTGTGTAGCTTTAAAGATAATTATGGAGTTTAATTAGATTCCAAGTCAAAGACAACAACTTATGGAAGGAGATATGCATGGTAATTGGAGATAAGGAAGGAATTGCTAAAAAGATGGAAAGGGAAAAGCTGCCTAAATCTGGGATTCTGCAAAGATAGGCGTTTTTACCTAATAAAGAGGCCGAATTTGGTGAATTACTCCTAAAGGGTCTAGATAATTCTGTTACGATTCTTTTGGTATCTTGTGGAGCAAAATCGGACCAATAATAAAGAAGTTATGACCAAAACAACGCAGCAGTGTTTATCTTTATTTCCATACGAATTTGAGTTGGGCTAGAAGTCCATTACCTTAACAATTCCTCAAGAAAACGAATTAGGTCTTCTAAACACCTATAAATACACCCTTATATCACTTGTAAATCATCCTTGCCTCATAGTAATTAGTTCTTAAGGTTTTATTCTTCCAGTTTATTGTAGAGAGCAAGATGATGTCTTTTATTATTTCTTTTAGTTTATTTCCTTCAGGTATGAACTAAACTCCACATAGCTTGGGTTTTGCATATGTATAATCTATGAATTTTAATTCTTCTATCTAAGTTTCTTTGGGAATTATATGTTTTAATCTGATATTAGCTTCTTACTTTATATTTGCTTATGTGTTTTGATTTATTGTCTTTCCTAGAACTGATCACTTTAGGATTGTTTTAAGAGTAGTTAGATGGTCTCCTTGTAAGGGTGTTTAACTATTGAACCACCACATAATGTCTAGTGTCGATAGCAGTTCTGACAAAACATACTTCTAACTAGATAGTCATTAAGGTTTGTTTTAACCACAGTATCACCAAGACTTGCAGTATTTGCTTAGGGCCTTAGTGGCGTTTGATAACCCTATTTTAAATCACTTCTTGGTTGTGACGTAGCCCCCTTAGTCGCTCTCAAGGTCTAAGGTAGTGGAATTTAGAATCCTGACTAAGTATTACCAAGAGCTAATATTCTCCCTTATGAACTAGATTTATAGATAGAATTAGAAGGATTAGTGCATACTAGCAAAACCTAAGCTATACTTCTCATCTCATATTCTTAATCTTTTACTTTATTGTCTTTATTTTCCTTAGTTTAAATTCATAAAATCGAAAATCCAATTATTTAATTTTCTGTTTTCTAGTTATTTACTTTTACTCGTTATCTGTTCCTACGCGTTTAACACACTTAAGTCCCTGAGAACGAACTCTACTTATCATTAAAACTTGCATACGTCCTGTAATACTTGCAGTACTGTGCCTGTCTAGGGTGAGAGTGCATAGTTTTCCATACTTAAATTGATCTTATTTTTATCACACCCTAGGCGACACCATTTCCACATATGGTTTTTCATGATGGATTCTATCTCACTATTTACCGCTTCTTTCCAGTAAGGGGCGTCAGGGTTTGACGTAGTCTCCTTGAATGTTTAGGGTTTGTCATATAGCATGTAAGATAGAAAGTCAGACCAAAATACATAGAGGTTCTCATACATTTACTTCTTCTTGGGTTTTCTTTATTTTGGAATGATTCTTGATCTTGCTTTTTTCTTGACAATGATTCTTAACCTTGCTCTTCCTATTTTGCACCGTTTGTTCTTTTTAAAAAACCAAATTCTGGTGCGGTCTTGTACGGAAAAGTTGTTTTAAAGAAATGTGCATTTCTTGATTCAATCAACGTATTGACGTGAATGTCAACATGACAAGATTTGTGTACCAGGAACCTATATGCATCACTGCTGTGAGCATATCCAATAAAGATGCAATCGATGGTCTTTGGTTCTATTTTGACCATTTTGGAGCAGGGATTGCTACCTTTGCCAAGAATCCTCACACTTTTAAGTATTTGAAGGAAGGTGGTTTTACTTTCCATAATTCGTAAGGAGTTTTATATACCTTCTTTTGTGGTACCTTGTTAAGGATGTGGTTTGCAGTGAGCAAAACTTCTCCCCACAAGTTTTGTGGTAACCTTGAGTTTATCAACAAGGCATTCATCATTTCCTTTAACATGCGGTTCTTGCTTTCATCAGTACCATTTTTTTGAGGTGAATAGGGAGCCATGGTTTGATGGGTGATTCTATGTTTAGCTCAAAACTTCTCAAAAGGAGACACATATTCTCCTCCCCTATCTGTTCTACGATTCTTAATCCTTCTATTTTGTTGATTCTCAACTTCAGTTTTGTATTGCTTAAATTCTTCTAAGGCCTCATCCTTACTTCTAAGTACTAATATTTGACAATACCTTGTGCAATCGTTAATGAAAGTTATAAAATACTTTTTTTCACTTCTACTTTGCACAAATTTTAAGTCAAAGTTGTCACTGTGAATTAATTCTAAAGGTGCCGAAGTCCTTTCTATAGATTTAAATGAGGTTTTGGTTAATTTTGACTCAACACATACTTCGTATTCCTTTTGAATATTGAAGTTCACATTAGGTAATAACCCGACGTTTACTAACTTAATTAATGAACCGAAATTAACTTGTCCTAATATGTGTTATAGATTAGGTAAGCCAAGCATATAATCACAATCACAATTTTCATTCATTTCTTTCTCGGTTACATTTTTTGTAGGTACTACGGTCATTACATTCATCTTAAACAGACCGTCGCAGAGGTACCCTTTTCCTACATACATATCGTTCTTAGTTAATACAGACTTATCAGCCACCTTGCTAAGCAAGGAATCATAAACTAAGTTCTTGCTAATGTCTGGAATATGGAGGACATTGTTCAAGGTCAGCTCTTTCCCGGAAGTCATATTCAACACAATCTTTCCAATACCTTAAACATTTGAGGTGGCGGAATTTCCCATGTACAAGATTTCTTTATTTGTAGCTTTCTTGTAGGTTTTGAAGACAGATTTTTCTGAGCACACATGTCGGGTTGCTCCAGTGTCTATCAACCATGTTCTTGGGTTCCTGACGAGGTTGACTTATACACCTATAAATACACCCTTATATCACTTGTAAATCATCCTTGCCTCATAGTAATTAGTCCTTAGGGTTTTTATCATCAGAATTATTGTAGAGTGCAAGATGAAGTCTTTTATTATTTCTTTTAGTTTATTTCCTTCAGGTATGAACTAATTTTCCCATAGCTTGGGTTTTGCATCATGTTTAATCTATGAATTCTATGTTCTTTCTATCTAAGTTTCTTTGGGAATTATATGTTTTAATCTGATATTAGCTTCTTACCTATATATTTGTTTATGTGTTTTGAATTATTGTCTGTCCTAGAAATGATCACTTTAGGCTTTCTTAATAGTAGTTAGATGTTCACCTTAACTAGGTGTCTAATTATTGAAACACCACATAACGTCTAGTGTCGATATTGGTCTTGACAACACTAATTCTAACTAGATAGTCATTAGGGTATAATTTAACCACTATAATCATGTTTGGAATTGAATTGCTTAAGAACCTAGTGGCGTAGGATATCCCTAAGTTTAGGTTGCCTCATGATGTGTCCGTAGCCCCCTTAGTCGCTCTCAAGGTCTAAGGTATGAGAATTTAGAATCCTGAAGTATCTAAGAGCTAATTATCTCCCTTATTAACTAGATTTGATAGAAAGAATTAGAAGGATTAGTGCATACTAGCAAAACCTAAGCTATACTTCTCGAGTCCCATCAAACAGAAAGATCCCATCAAGAGAAAACAACTAAATCCCATCAAGTACTCGGGTCCCATCAAAAAAATAGATCCCATCAAGATAAAACAACTAAATACCATCAACTAACGTATAAATTCCATCACACATATAAGTCCCATCAACTAGTCGGGTCCTACAAAACAAACAAATCCTATCATAAAACAACAAAATTCCATCAATACACATATACAACCCGTCAAGCATATAAATCCCATCACCTACTTGAGACCCAACAAATAGCTAGATCCCATCACAAATATAAATCCAATCACCTTACATACAACTCGCATCATGCATATAAATCCTATCAACTAAAAATCTTAACACCAACTGTAAATAACTACTAGTATGCATATACATCCCATCAACTAACGTGAAAAAATACTACCATCACCTATATAACTCCTAGACAACATCAACTAACTTAATCCAATAAGAATACTGCATCAAATTAGTTATCTAAATCAATCATATTAACAAGTCACCAAAAACATTAACAAGTTGCTAAGTCCACTAACATAACAATTAAATTGTTAGTTCACTAAAAACATTAATCAGTTCAATAAGTCCACAATCAATTTAAACATTACTCAGATCATACACTCACAACGAAATGAAAAACATTTATGATCGAGCAAAAAAAAAATTAAACAAAGGTAAGACGAATATAACCTATATACTACCGAAAAGCTTGAATCAAATTGGAGAAACTAAAAATTTAAGCAGCACAGAAACTAAAAATTTAAGAATCAGGGATAATTGGAAAACAAATCGCTAGTAGTGAAAAAAACTGAAAAATCACAAAAACACTGCAAAATAAGTGAAAAAATACTGAAAAATGCTCTGATTAATTCCTTGCTAGTAGTGAAGACGAAGGATAACAAAGAGATCGGTGAAGAGAACTCTAAACACGTGAAAAGAACAAAGAAATCAAGCTGCACATAAATGTTTAAACGACCATGGAGAGAGGAAGAGAGAACTTTGAGCAGCCATGGAGATAGGAAGAAATCTGTGATCGACAACGATGGAGGAAGTGTGATCAGATAGAGAGAGGAAGAGAGATAACCATTGGTACTAGCTCAATGGCCAGGACTTTGTCTCTCATCTAGGAGGTACATGAGAAGGCGTGTATATTTCCTACGAGAATAGTCGTGGTGCGCGTAAGCTGACCCGGACAACCATACATCCAAAAAAAAAAAAAAGAAAAAGAGAGAAAGAAGGATAGAATTCAAATGAAGTGTTAAAATAATTAGGTTATATATATTAAGTAAATTTGTAATATATAAACTAAGTAGAGATATTTTAGTCAAATAATCTATTAAATTCAGTAAATGATTTTATTGGGAAGAATATTCTTGATTGAAAATTTTATAATATGATTTTTTGAGGCATTTTTTCCAAATTAAGTAAGTGAGTGTTTGACGTTTTATAATAATAAAAATAAAAAGAATGTTTGACTTAGCCTCATACTATCAACAGTGTTTTTTTTTATTTTTTAGAACAATTTTTAAATTTTTGACTTATTTTTAAAATTAACCGTTACTAAAAAAATTCTAGGTTTCAATTTTTTCTTTCTTCAAATACTCAAATTTATTTCCATTTAAAAAAAGATATCCTACACAAAATGGGTCCTGACCCATTCTACCCTACCCGAACACAAATAGCGTATATTATAAAAGTAAAACTTCCTTTTACTAGTAGTACTATATTATTACAGTTCACCTCATTCCCCTTTCTCCCAAAACCCTACGCCCCTCTTACATTCTTAGCGTTACAGTGTGTGTGAGAAAGCCGAGCTGATACTGAACAATGGATGACGTAAGCGAAGGCAAGGATTTTTCATTTCCTCAACAAGAGGAAAAAATCATGCAATTTTGGGATGAAATCAAGGCATTCGAAACGCAGCTGGAACTAACCAAAGACAAACCGGAGTACATTTTCTACGATGGTCCACCTTTCGCCACCGGGTTGCCCCATTATGGTCACATATTGGCCGGAACTATTAAGGATATCGTGACACGATATCAGTCAATGACTGGTCACCACGTCACTCGTCGATTTGGATGGGACTGCCATGGATTACCTGTGGAACATGAAATTGATACGAAGCTAGGGATTAAGAGCAGAGAAGATGTGTTCAAAATGGGTATTGATAACTATAACGAAGAGTGTAGGGGGATTGTGACGCGGTATGTGACTGAATGGGAGAAGACTGTGAGGCGAATGGGTCGCTGGATCGATTTTGAAAATGGTTATAAAACTATGGATTTGAATTATATGGAGAGTGTTTGGTGGGTTTTTGATCAGCTGCATAAGAAAGATCTAGTCTACCGTGGGTTTAAGGTTTTCACAATCCTTATTTTCCCTTTTTGATAAAATATATAGACATATGATATGATCCCTTATAACATCATATGAAAATTGAATTTTTGACATCTTCTTATGTTAATTTTTGTAGGTTATGCCGTACAGTACTGGTTGCAAAACTCCACTCTCGAATTTTGAGGCAAATTCTAACTATAAGGTCAGCATTTATTACTATTAGAGAATAATATATTTCAATGGCGAAAATAAATTTGTTTCACTACTCTATATATACCATAATAACCTCTTATTTTCAGGATGTACCTGATCCTGAAATAATGGTGACCTTTCCAGTAGTTGATGATCCAGATGGTGCAGCTTTTGTAGCATGGACAACAACTCCTTGGACACTTCCTAGCAATCTTGCTCTTTGCGTTAATGCAACTTTTGTTTATGTAAAGGTTAGTTTCAGATTCAAAAGCCAAATTTTCCTAATGCAATAGTTTGTATTTATCTTTCACTAGTTTACTGAAAGAGTCTTTATTTTGGTATATTATCTTGATTAGGTAAAAAACAAGGTGAATGGAAAGATCTACATTGTTGCTGAGTCACGATTGTCAGAGCTTCCAGTTGAAAAGGCAAAGAAAGGACCTGCTGATGGAGCTTCTAAGGAGTCCCAAAATTCAAATTCTAAAAGCAAGGGTTCTAATAAGAGTGATAATACTTATGAAGTCTTGGAAAAGTTTCCTGGGTCTTCAATTGTTGGGAAAAAGTGAGCATTTGACCTTTAGTTTGGACCCCATTTGACCTTTCGTTTGGACCCCATTTGACCTTTCGTATTATATAATATATATATATATACTCATGAAAATGTTAAAAAACCTATTTTTGTGCAGGTATGTACCATTATTTGATTATTTCAAGGATGAATTCTCTGAAGTTGCGTTCAAAGTAGTTGCAGATGGTTATGTAACTTCTGATAGTGGTACCGGAATTGTGCATTGTGCTCCTGCATTTGGTGAAGATGATTATCGTGTTTGTATGGAAAATGGAATAATTAAAAAGGTTTGTGCTATTTATATACTCGCATTTCGTGTCATACTTAATTAATAATAAAATATATTCTTCTTTAACCTCATTTTCCTGTTTGAAAAGTGTCATTCTCTGTTTTAAGTTAGAACTTTTATTGCACATTTTTATAGGGCGAAAAACTGATTGTTGCTGTGGATGAAGATGGTCGTTTTATTGAAAAAATTACTCACTTTAGTGGGCGCTATGTTAAGGAGGCTGATAAGGATATTATTCAAGCTGTCAAGGTAAAACTATAAAAACATGGTATTTTGATCAAAATTACTCTTTTCGTGTAACTAAAAATGGAAGTACAATGTGTGTGTGTTGTGTAGGATAATGGAAGGCTTGTGAAAACTGGAAGCTTTATGCATTCTTATCCCTTTTGTTGGAGATCTGATACTCCTCTTATATATAGAGCAGTTCCTAGCTGGTATGTATCTTCTGTATTAGTTCACTTTGCCTTCTCTACTTGAAAATTTGTAATTGAAAAGTGACTTGTTATTTAGTGACTGTTTGGGATTCTTGAAAATTTGTAATTGACAGTGTCTTCTTATTTAGTACCCGTTTGGGATTTTTTAAAATGTTTTAGACTCTTAAAATCACTTTTAAAAAAAGCACTAGATAAGGGATTAATAAAATAAACACTAAAAGTGATTTTAGATGTCAAAATAGTTTTTAATATCTTTTGCAAAAGAGTCAAAATGATTCCGAGTCCAAAGTGGCTCTCATATGTATTCAAATTTTTATTTTTATTTTTAATTGAAAAGCGCTTTTAGCTCTAAAATAATCAATCCCAAACGGGCTCTTAGTTAATAGATTATCTTCAATTATGGCCCTTTTTTTTACATTTATTATTGTTATTTACATTAATTAATCTTGCAACAAAATTGTCAGATATGCTCTTTCTATTCTTAGTTTGTTTGAATCTATGTTCTCTTACAAGCTTTGAGTATCACATGCTTATTTTGTTAGATGAGGAATGTGTTTAATGGTTGATTAAATATTTGCAGGTTTATTAAAGTGGAAAAGATTAAAGAGCAATTACTGGAGAACAACAAACAGACATACTGGGTTCCAGACTTTGTAAAGGTTGGAAAACATAAAATATTGTTTTTGGTGACTCATCATAATTCTTTGGGTGCTTTGATTTTGAAATTGCTAAAAATATGGAACAGGAAAAAAGGTTCCATAATTGGTTGGAAAATGCAAGAGATTGGGCTGTGAGTAGAAGTAGGTTTTGGGGAACACCACTTCCAGTATGGATTAGTGACGATGGTGAGGAAATTGAAGTTATGGATTCCATTGAAAAACTCGAAAAGCTTTCTGGTGCTAAGGTTCTTTTTTTTTTTATTATTCATTATTTTTCTTTATATGTAAATGTTAATGCTTTTATAATTTGTAGGTTACTGACTTGCATCGTCACAAAATTGATCATATCACAATACCATCTAAACGTGGTCCTCAATTTGGTACCCTTAAACGTGTTGAGGATGTAAGACATACCATATTGTATACACCTTTTGTTTATTAAATTAATAATTATAATCTAATTATGCTTTATCTGTTCAGGTGTTTGATTGCTGGTTTGAGAGTGGGTCCATGCCTTATGCATATATTCATTATCCATTTGAGAATAAAGTACTCTTTGAGAATAATTTCCCTGGTCATTTTGTGGCTGAGGGACTTGATCAAACTCGTGGATGGTTAGTTAGTTCTCTTGTTTTGTTTCTACTAATGAGAAACGATAAACGAGAAACAAGACTCTTATTAGTTGTTATGTATTGATTTTGCAGGTTTTATACTCTTATGGTTTTATCAACTGCATTATTTGGGAAACCTGCTTTTAAAAATCTTATTTGTAATGGACTTGTACTTGCTGAAGATGGGAAAAAGATGAGCAAGAGATTGAAGAATTATCCTCCTCCTTCTGAAGTAATCGATGATTATGGTGCTGTAAGTACTTTATTATTGCTACATTTCTTACACTATTTTGCTACATGGGACTCTTAAATAACTTACATTTAATATGTTGTTTAGGATGCATTGAGACTCTATATTATAAACTCACCAGTTGTTCGTGCTGAGCCTTTACGTTTTAAAAAAGAGGGAGTTTACAATGTTGTAAGTATTTTATTCTGTTCTTTACATGTGCTTGTAATTCATTTCTTATACTTTCTGGCTGATTTAGTATTCTCTATGCAGGTTAAAGATGTATTTTTACCGTGGTATAATGCTTATAGATTCCTAGTTCAAAATGCGAAAAGACTAGAAGTTGATGGGCTTGCACCGTTTGATCCTATTAATCAAACTACTATTCAAAATTCTTCAAATGTGCTTGATCAATGGATTAATTCTGCAACTCAGAGCTTAGTTAGTTTTGTTCGTAAAGAAATGGATGCTTACAGGCTCTATACGGTTAGTAAAAGCTTAAGCTATTTAATTGTATACTCATTATGTGTATATATAAGATGTAAGAAAGTAAGTGTTTGAATGTTTCTTTTTTTTATAGGTTGTTCCGTATCTCTTGAAATTTCTGGACAATTTAACTAACATTTATGTGAGATTTAACCGGAAAAGACTCAAGGGTCGTACAGGAGAAGAGGATTGTAGAACTGCATTGTCCACTCTTTACCATGTAAGACATAGTGAGTGATTATTTCGTATTTTAGTTTATGCAACTTGCTTAATTTTTTTTTTCTTGTTATTTTAATATAGGTGCTACTAACATCATGTAAAGCTATGGCTCCTTTTACACCATTCTTCACTGAGGTTCTTTATCGCAACTTACGAAAAGTTTCCAAAGGTTCAGAAGAAAGTATTCACTATTGTGACTTCCCAAAAGTTGAAGCAAAGGTAATATATTGCCTCTCTCACTCACTATATGTGCCACTCACTCACTCACTTTGATTAAAATTTGTTAGATTGAGGAACGTATTGAAAAAAGTGTTATGAGAATGACAACTATTATTGATCAAGCACGTAATATCCGAGAGCGTCATAACAAACCTCTAAAGACACCACTCAAGTATGTATTATTATTATTATTGTTATTATTTATTATTATTATTATTATTTATTATTATTATTATTAAGTCATTTTAGTCAAGTTGTAGTAGTGTTAATGTTTTTTTTCTAACCTTCAGGGAAATGGTGGTTGTACATCCTGATAAAGACTTCCTAGATGACATTGCTGGTAAACTAAAAGAGGTAAGTATTGCACTGTTTTTACCCTTAATATGAATTTTATTTTTATTGATTTTCTATGGGCTTGTTCAATCTGTCAGTATGTGCTAGAGGAACTTAATGTAAAATCTTTAGTTCCATGCAATGACACCTTGAAGTATGCTTCGTTACGCGCAGAGCCTGATTTCAGGTAATGATTGTGAAGTTATATTTTGATGTGATTCTCATTTATTTAAAAAAGTTTAGTAGTAATAATGGATTGATTGTGTTTACTACTCATGACAGTGTGTTAGGGAAAAAGCTTGGAAAGTCTATGGGAGTTGTTGCTAAGTCAGTTAAGGGTATGACAACAGAAGATATATTAGCTTTTGAGAAAGCAGGTGAAGTTACCTTTGGTGGACATACTTTAGGCCTTAAAGATATTAAGGTAAGACCAAAATTTGCAAGTGATATATAACATAATGTTAGTTAAGAATGAGAGAGAGAGAGGCTAATAAAATAATAAATTATAATAATGTGTGTGTTGTAGATTATTCGGGGTTTCAAACGTCCCGAGAGTGTAGCTGAAGAAGACATGGATGCAGCAGGAGATGGTAAGGAAAATAATTTGGGTTTTTATTATTGGATTAATTGATTGATTTCTGACTTGTTAAAGTTTAATTTTCCTTTTTTTATTTCAGGTGATGTTTTAGTGATATTAGACTTGCGTCCAGACAATTCATTGTTTGAAGCTGGTGTTGCTCGTGAGGTTGTTAATCGTATTCAAAAGTTAAGGAAGAAAGCTGGACTTGAACCAACCGATTTAGTTGAAGTTTACTTAAAATCTTCTGATAAAGATTTATTGCGTGCCCAGAAAATTTTGGAATCTCAGGTAAATCAATTAATTTTCCTTTTCTTTTGGAGTTCAAATATGATGTGACTAAGATTATTTTTGATGTGCAGCAACAATATATCAGGGATGTACTTGGGTCTCCTTTGCTTCCTTCTGTCCTCATTCCTCCACATGCCGTATCGATTGCTGAAGAGAGTTACAATATCTCTAATCTCTCTTTTGTAATTACTTTGACAAGAGCAGCTCTTGTTTTCGATTCAAATGCCATTTCTGCCTTGTATGCAGGTAATTAACTAAATAAATATAATATACACGGCACTAAAGGAGTTTTTCTTTGCTGTTATTGACTTATATATATATTGTTTTGTTCTAGGAAACCCAAAGTATACTCAAAATTTACAAACTTATCTCCTAATGAGAGACCATTACAACTTGAAGACAGAGTTTCAAGTTGGGGAAGGAAAGGTATACACATACACAAACACACACAGACATATTGAACTGTGTGCATTTGAATGAATAACTAATTCATCCCTTGCTTTGCAGATAACTGTTGGTTGCATTGAAGATCAACCTCCAGTTGAATTGGTGAACTCTAAACATGTTTTCTTAACTGTTGGAGATTACTTTTTGAGCACAAATACTCATTAACTACCGTGAGATATACACAAAACATTGCTGAGTCGTTGTGTCAAATGACATTACATTTATTGTAAACAATTTGAATATTATTAACTGTCTTGAAAACAAAAGAGTAAAGCAGAAAGACCTCATTTTTTTCACATAGTATGCACTTTAATTCTTGGATACTTGAAGTTTTGTTAGGCTCAAATGGATTGTATTTTTTGAAGTAATTTTTCATATCTTTGGTACATTTCTCAAGTAATTTACTACAATATGCTACCTAATTTTAAATTTTCATGCATCGTTTATGAGATTAGTCATGATAACGTGTTAGAATTTTGAATCCCTGAGCAATGGTTATTCATTGAAAGGAATGTGGTATAAGTACTAAGGCACCCTCACCAGACAGAAACCCCTTGAGCAACACTAGTTACCTTCACAAGTGCGTTGTTCTTACTAAATTTAACATAATAATCCAACACTGGAACACTTAAGTTGGGGAGAATGAATAAGAATACGCTTAAGTTGGACCACTACTTTTGGGCTATTAACTTTGTGGACTTGGTTCTTATGGAATATTAAGGATGTCTCCTTTTCAACCTATGAGGAACGGTGAGTCTTAATTTTAATGGTGAATTCATCAAGTTCTCAACAAGATCATCATAAGTGGCTATAAATTCATCAAAAGTTATATATTCAACCTTGTGTTCTTTTTAGAGCGGTACGTCTTGTAAATGAATTCATCAAGTCCCTTTCAATAGGACCACCATGAGTGGCTATGAATTCCTCAAGACGATTTATATTATGTCATAAGGATGGGGAGACATTACATAGACTCATTAGTCACTAGTCACGTGTTCTCTATTAGTGGGTTTCAATTCCATCTTCTTCGACGTTTCCAAAACTATTCTCCTGGTCAAGCCTTTGGTAAATGGATCAATCATATTTTTCTTTGATCATACATATTCTAAGGCTATCACACGATTCAACAACTGTTTTAATGAACTATGTCTGATGTTAATGTGTCTCATTTTCTATTGTAGATGCTATTGTGAGTGACCCCATTTGTTTTTTGCGAATTACAGTGGATACAAACTGGGGTGACACTTCCTTCCCAAAGTGGAACATCATATAGAATACTCCTCAACCACTCAGCTTCTTGCCCAACCAAATCTAGTGCTATGAACTCGGGCTCCATGGTGGAACGTGCTATACGAGTCTGTTTAGAGAACTTCACTATACATCACCCCCTCTTAAGGAGAACACATAGCCACTGGTGGAGTTTACTTCGTCATTTTCAGAGATCCAGTTTGCATCACAAATCCCTCAAGGACTGCAGGAAATTTGTTATAGTAAAAAACCTAGATCAGTGGTACCCATCAAGTACTTCAAAATACGACAAAGTGCAACCCAGTGATCACTACTTGAGTTGTGAGTATAGCAACTATGTCTACTCACGGTATAGGTAATATCTGGTCGAGTGTAGTTCATCAAGAACATCACGCTCCCTATAATTTTAGCATATTCATTCTGGGATACAACATCCCCATATTTTTTAGACAAATGAGTACTAAAATTGTAAGGGGTTTTTCCAGGCATTACCTCAAAGGAGTCAAATTTCTTCAACATCATTCTTCGGAATGAGACTGACTCAAGGAAATACCATTACTACATCTAATGATTTTTACCCTGAGAATCACATCCGGTTCTCCGATGTCTTTCATGTCAAATCTAGACGCCAGGAAGCGTTTTGTCTCAAATAGAAGTACCAAAGATGAACATATCATCTACATAAAGGAAAATGATAACATAGTCTGAACCTGTTACTTTGGAGTAAACACACGAGTCAGAAGTGTTAGCAACAAAGCCATCTTTAATACCAATTTTAGGTGACTGTTTTAAACCATACAATGACTTTCTTAGCTTACAAACTTTGTCCTCTTGGCCCAGAACCACATACCCCTCAGGTTGCGCCATGTAGATCTCTTCATCCATATCTCCATTTAGATTTCTGTTATAACATCCATCTTATATATAACTAGTTTTTGAATAACGTGTAGGGCAATGAGGATTTTAGTCGTGGCTATTTTGGTCACATGGGAGTAAGTATTAAAGTAGTCTAAGCCTGTCTTTTGGGTGAATCCCTTAATAACAAGCATAACTTTGAATTTGTCTATTGAACCATAAGGTCTCAACTTCTTTTTAAAATTACACTTGCTATTAATAAGTTTGCTACCACTAGGTAAGTCGGTTAATTCCCATATATGGTTGATTTTAATAGACTTAAGTTCACTATTAATGACCTCTTTCTAAAAACTAGCATTTACTGATTTTCAAGCATTGTTATAAGTTTTTGGGTTTTCCTCCATGAGGAGGCTGATGACTACCTCTTTGCTTATTAAGTCAATGTGAAAACCTTTAGTCATGAAGGTTGTGATAAAACCGGGTCCAAAACTGAACTCAATCCTATGCCTCTAACTTCACCTAGGTTTTTCCTCGGGAGTAATACTAGACTCCATAGAAGTGGAAAGGTGTTGGCATATAGCCTCCCTTAATAGGTTGTTTTAATGTGACAAATCCTCTTATGATTAGTATGCTAATTACTCTTGTTATATTCATCCTAACTTGCACTATTGTTCATCAAAAACACTTTTCATACCATTCTTATTATATCTCATTGCATTTACTTTTATTCATATCTTTATATACTTTGAGATATAGCCTTAATGATCAACTACAATGTTTATAAGAATGATGTTATCTACAACTTTCGTGAAGAAGATTTATTGATCCGAGCATCAAAGCATAAGTCAAATTCTATCAAAGATGTTTGGTGTGGTACACTGGACCTATGGCGCGGTACACCGGACCAAGAATGCGGACCAGGGCACGGTGCATGGCTAGCCCGTCAGAGAGATAGAAAATCTAACCGTTGAGGTGCGGTACACCGCACGATACTTGCGGTACACCGCAAGGAAGGTTTTTCTGCACAAAGTTAAGTCATAAGAAATATATCCGTTGGGGAAATTAATAGATCCGTTGGACCCAAGCCTTATGACCGTTGGAAGCAATTTTCAGCTATAAATTGAAGCTCTTTGAAGGCTACAACTACACCAACTATTTACAAACATTAAGAAGCTTAATTGTTATCATTCAAGAAGGTGTCAAGAGCTATATATAGTCAAAATCAATCTTAGTGAGCTTATAAGTCCTTTCAAGGAGTTAATCAAATAAGCCACAAGGTTCTATCTACTCAAGAGGAGTTTACATGCTTATAGTTATATCTACTCTTTAGGAGATTATCTAGCAAAGTAGTTTCACCCCTTTAAACACTTTGTTTCTATCCTCTTAAGACTAGGTCTTGTAATAGATAGATTAAGAGAGAATTCAAGTATAGGGAGTATACTTGGTGTCCTTGTGTTGTGATTACACAAGAGTTTGTCCTTCGTGTTATCGAAGAGGTTGTAAGGGTTATTGTGTTCTCGACCCGGTTAAGAGAGACACGGGAGCTTAGTGAAAAGCTTGAAATCCTAAGGAGGCTTCCTTAGGTAGTGGATGTAGGGAAACCGAACCACTATAAATCGCGTGTATCTTTCTATCCCTACTCAATTTACTTTCCGCACTTTATATGTTTGATAATATGCTAGCATGAATATTGTGATATTGATTATCTAGTTTATCTAACATGTTGTCATCTAGAGTAGTAAGAGATTAGAAACTCGTTTTACTTGTATCACTTATATATCGAACCCCTTAGCTTATCCATTGTATGATCCCTTAAGAGTTTGATATATTAGTTGACTTAGAAGTTTCTTTCTTAAACTTATAATTGTCCAAAAGATTTTTAATTAGGCATTAATCTTATTAGTAATCCTATTCACCCCCCCTCTAGGACTTTAAAAAGGTTAGAAGAAACATCACATATAAGCATATCAATGTTAACAAGTAAGCTATCAGCAGGTATAGAATTATTAACATAATTGATATTTTTCAAAGGAAGGATGTTTCGAAAAACTCAGCATCTCTAGATTCAAAAATATAGTTATCATCTAAGGAAATGTATCTATATGCAACACTATTTTGAGCATGTCCTATAAAAATTGAGTATACGGTCTTTGGTTTGATTGTGTCCGTTTTAAAACCGGGTAAGCCAAATTTGGCCAAATACCCCCACACTTTTTAAATTTTTAGATTTGGTGGAAACCTTTCCACAACTCATAATGGGTCTTGTATAGAAATTTATGGGGTACCCTACTAAGAACATAACAAGTCGACAAGACAACTTCTCCCACATTTTGGTTGGTAGGCCTGAAATAATTGACATGGAATTCATAGTCTCTTTAAGGGACCTATTCTTTCTTTTAGCTATTCCGTTTTGTTGAGGCGTGTATGGGAACTAAGTTCATGGATAATCCCGTTAGTTTCACAAAACTATTTAAGGAAATTATAACTATATTCTCAGACCCTATCAGACATAAGTCTTCTAATTTTACAATCTAGTTGGTTTTCAACCTCAGAATTATATTTTAAAAAAGCATGTTTCACCCCATCTTTAGTTTTAAGGAGGTATACTCTCATGAACCTAGATTAGTCATCCACGAAGGTTATATAATATAGTTTTCCTCATCTACTAGTGGTGTTTCTAAACTCAGTTAGGTCTGAATGCACTGGTTTTATCAGTTTAGTCATTCTAGTGCTCACAACTTTAAAAGTTTTTTTTTGCGAGTTTGGACTCTACACATATTTGACATTTTACAAAGTCATCAACATTGTGAACGGGTATTAGTCCAATAGATTTTAGATTTTTAACAACAGAGACATTTAACTGGCTTAATCTACCATGCCACGTAGCTAAAGATTCAACGATGTAAGCAGGCATAGATGCATTCTCCTTAAAGGTTACAATGTTTAAAACAAACAAACCACCATTTAAATACCCTTTCCCAACAAACTCATCACTTTGATAATAATTATTTTCTTCCCCTAGAAAACTAGTTTGAGTCCCACTTTATTAAGAAGAGATCCGGAAACCAAGTTCCTAAGGAGCGATGGGACAAAGAGGATACCGTTTAACTTTAAAATATTACCAAAAGTGAGTTTGAGGGGAACTTGTCCTTTTCCAAGAACCGTAGCAGTTGACGAGTCACCCGGGTACACTAATTCACCGTTAGTTACTTCCTCAAACTTTTTAAATAAAGATTTGTTTGCACATAAGTGTTGGGAAGCTCCAATCCATGATCCACTCGCTCTTGTTTTCCACCAAGTACGCCACAACCATTACCCCAACGATTATTTCTTCGGTCAGATTAGCAACAACTTTTGGACTAGGGCCAGCTCTATGCGTACACTTGAAAGCTTTGTGTCTTCTTTCACACAACAATAGTAAGCACCTTTCGAATTCTGAATCTTACCATTGATTTTGAACCCTCCTCCTTGCTTGTTGGAGTTTCCTTTGTTCTTGTTTCCACCAACTTTGGATTTGTTCGAGCCTTGCTGTATTTCTATTCCTTTGAACCTATCTTTTTAAATGCATAACAATGAGAAAAAATGATGAAGAGAAGGAGGAAAATAAAAGAAAAGAGAGCAAAAAGAGAAGAAAGAAGAAAAAAAAGATGGAAAATTGGGGGATACATATGTTGTCAGAGTATCACCAATACATAGTGATAGTGAATGTATATAGTTTAGATAAGTTAAATGAATTACCATAATATTATTTTTAAATCTTATGTTATTAAAATGATTAACACATTTATAATTCTATACAAATATTCTTGGTTATATGATTTGTAGTTGTAGAACAACAATTTTTTATGTTAAATTTCATAACAATTAACACAATATTTGAAATGGTTACATGTGAATAATATGAAAGTGATGATGACATTTGTAGAAAAAAAGGAGCAGACTGAATAGAAAATTGTGGATGACAATAATGATGATAATATGAAGGGCGTGGAGGAGAAAAATAAAAAGTAGTTCTTAAGAACCATGCAAAATAATATGAGAGAAACAAGAATTATAATCACCACCTTCAAAAGTAAAAATGACACACTCGAGGCAAAGGTAAAATATGTAATAAACATATGTGTTTATAACTAACTGTTAGTGAAACAAGAAATGAAATGAAACATGTAAAACAAATAAGAACTGGTAAGAAGGAATTGGAATATAAAAACATCAAAACAATATTTGATAATAATCATGGCTAAACTAAGTGGGATGGTGGAAATAGTTAGACAAGTGGATGGTAAAGGAAAGAGTTAGAAGATTAGATGCTAGAAATGATAGAGGAGAAGTGGAACTCAAATGTAGGGATTAAACAACTCTATGAATGATATGTAATGTTGTTGGTTGGGAATAAAAAATTGAAGAAACGAATAGATGAGTTGGAGAAGATCGAAGGGGTTGCAACTGGTGGAGGAATAAATGTCAAGAGATAGCCCAAAAACGAGGAAGTTTTACAACAGGACGAGTAGAAAACTATTAATGATGAAATGAAAGTTGTACACGAGGATAAACAACCACAACGATTAACGATAAAAAGGTAGAAAAGAAATGAACCACATGCTCCAAGTTCACTAGTACAAAATGTGAAAAATTGTTGTAGGAATGTAGTAGGTGATGAAAAGAAGGATATGAAGGAGGATGAGAAGGTACAATCAACTATCAAACTAGACCTTGACTTCAAGCATATAAGATCATAAGAACCAGAGAAAAGGAAGTAAGAAGAAGTTGAGAAGAAAAAAGGTGGGGATATCGACACAATGGGGTTGCATAAGCCTTTATTACCTAAAAGAAGGGAATGTGGTTTTTGTTTCTATGAGAGGCTACCCATTTGACCAAATACGAAAACACTCTCATATAAGACAAAAACCTACATAAAGACAAAAAAAAGATAAATAAACATTGAGTATTTTCGACAACTATTGTCATGGCCACCTCCACCAGTCTGCCACCACTGCCATCAATGAGCGTGCTAAAAATCTGACTTATTGGAAATGCTCAAAAACCGACCTCCAGAGCCACCACTAAGCGTAAAATTTTAACTCAGAGACTTTAGTAATTTACAATTTTTATTAGTTTGTGATTTTCGGTAAAAACACAATAAAATTCAATTACCTTTAAGAATAACCGACCTGTTGAAGAAATATCTTCCTTTAATTATAATAAAAATAAGAGTATATTTTATTTTTTGCCCATAGTAATGGTATAAAAATATTTGTAAATTCTTAGGATTTCTTGGTCTTTGCGAATTAACTAACCACCCCACCAACTATCGATCTCCTACGACTATAGATTTGAGACAATACTAAGGGTTTGTTTGGATGAAGGGATATAGAGGGAAGGGATTATATTAAAGGATTCTAACAATCTATTTCTTTGTTTTTATTACACGGGATTAGAAGAGAAATGTTAATAAAAGATTCTTATAATACCTTATGTCCTTATATATTCAATCCTTTTAATTCAGTGGGATTAGAAGGGAGTAATTCTTTTATTACGTTGTAATGTCTAAATTACCTTTATTATTTCTTTATAAAATATTTTTATAGGGGTATAAGAGTCGTTTAGTTATAAAAAAAATCATTTCTTTCTATATTTCTGTAATCCAAACATCGGATACATCGGATACCTATAATCCTTTACTAAAATCTCCTCTTTTTTATTCAATCTAAACAAAATTTAATACTCTCTTTTCTATTTTTTTATTATACTTTCTTTTTCTATTCTTTACTAAAGAATTTCTTCTTAATTCATTTCAAATAGACACTGAAAGATAGATCGCAATCATGGCTGGTCCCACGACAAATAATAAGGATCGATCAACCAACTACTCACATTTATTTTTATTTTTATTTTAATTTTAGTAGAGACTAACATGTAACTAGGTATGGGAAACTTTATCGATTGAGACTTGAGAAAAGAGAAATTTTTTGTTCAACGAGAAAAGAGAATTGAGAAAAGGCTTTACTTAGTAAAAGTAGTCATGCATTTGTTGCGTGTCAACAACTTGACATTTCTCATCTTTGTTTCTCTAGCTTCTTCTTTGCTCTTATACAGGTACCCTTTACTTCATTTTTCTCAACACTTTATGGCTGAAGACTCATCTAACTCCTTTCATGACTTCTCTGTCAAGGTACAATCATTGTTTTATTGTGTTTCCTATGACTACTGATCTCGATAATTAATCGATGATCACTGCAGCTAATATAATCACTTAATTTAAATATGATGTGCAGGATATTCGTGGAAATGATGTGCCTTTGAGCAATTACATGGGAAAGGTTGTTCTTATAGTCAATGTCGCTTCAAAATGGTAAAAGATCTCTGTTTAGTTACGATGTTTATGACCAATTTTACATTTTGCATAACATAATCGTGTAAAAAGAAGCCCTATATAAATATTGTTCAGAATCCAACAAGTTAATTGTTTTTGTGATGGATATTGATACACATTTGATTTTAATCAATACTTGTGCACAACTGGGAATGGTCTGGCATCAAATTCTCAGACACATTCTTGGGAATCTGTATAATCGGACCTTGAGATACTCCTTTATTTGAATCTGTTACTTTCTTGAGAATAAAAACCCAATTTCATAGAGTAATGTAGGAAAAGAAAGATCGAGATGTTTAATATAATCCTAGAACCTATCTTCTAATTACACAATAGACCTTACTTTCTGAAGTGTAAATCTTGCATCAGCCACCACCGTATCTTATACAATTAAAACTTGCTGCAAATTTGTTTCAAGAGAGAAGTTCAATCAATTCTTACTCTTGTAACCTGTTATGCAGTGGTCTGACAGATTCAAATTACAAGGAATTAAACATCCTCTACGAGAAGTACAAAGACCAAGGTTTGTCACAATCCTTTGGTGGCATATCTAATAATTTATACTGGAAATTATAAGGACAAACCAAACTTTTCTTTTATATCAGGTTTGGAGATATTAGCATTTCCATGCAATCAATTTGCTTGGCAAGAACCTGGTACGAACGAGGAGATTGAAGAAACTGTTTGCACTAGGTTCAAAGCTGAATTCCCTATATTTGAAAAGGTACAAGAAATATTAATCTCTTAATCTCTTATATATTATTGATTGCTTGTCTTAAGTAAGACAAAACATGTCTCCTCTTTGTCTTAGGTTGATGTGAACGGAAAGAATACAGCACCAGTGTTCAAATTTCTCAAGTCGGAGAAAGGTGGTTTACTTGTTGATGCGATTAAGTGGAACTTTACTAAATTTCTAGTAAATAAAGAAGGGAAGGTTGTGGAACGATATGCTCCAAGAACTTCACCTCTGCAAATTGAGGTACACTTCTTTTTTCTTAAAGTTGCTAAGAGTCTAAGACCAAGCTGATTGTTTCGGATTTTATTTGCTTGTGGCAGAATGACATACAAAAGCTGTTGAGCTGAGCTCCTCATAAATAAATATGTAGGTTTACTTCCTTCTCTTCTTATGACTCTTTTCTGATTTGTGGTTTATGTATTGTATAGATATCCCCATAAATGACAATGCTAAGACCTTCCTTTTAGTCCTTCCATATATGCCTCCTAAGTATCTATATACCTATGCCATATTCATAGATTCAGTGGCTCTATCCATGTTATTTTCAATAGAGTTTTTTCCTTTATGCTCGGCTAAAATATCCATATTTTCTACTTGTTTTCACTTTGCAGGGCACAGAATAATAGTCTCATATTCAGTCTAGTTTGGAGCTTTTGAATGCTTAACGGGTATATTCTTGGATTGTGTAAATTAATACATTATTCGCACAAAGGCCCCCAACAGAGATTCTCGTGTGGATCGACCTATAAATAAATCGTATATGCATCTCTTATTATGTATAATCTATATATAAAGTAACACAAGGAATCGATAAGCTAAGTTGGCTCCAGTATTTTACCATTAAGAATCTTCTTAATTAAACTTTGGACCATATTTATTTGTTTCAAATTTGTCTGGTTTATTTGGCTATTGTGGTGATCGTTATTTAAAAAATAAAAATTTCACCATGTAACCCAGAGAAAGATTGATTTTGGGATTTTATCATTAATGGGACGCACTCTCAAGTAATCTAACCTTACCTTCCCAATGGGAGACCTTTTAGAGACTTTTGTTGAAGGAGTAAATAATTGGAGTGAGATATTATTGGATTGGAAAAAGTACGGAATAACTAAAGGGTGATTGACCGTTCACAAAAAAAATTGTTGTAAAATCATTTGAATCTAAACAGTTTTTGCTAGAGTTTAAAGAATATCAAGAATATCAAAAACTCATATTAAAGTGCGTAAAAACATAATTCAGTTTACAAATTAGAATCGTATCTCAAAATATTAAGAATGAATTAACCCAAAACCAAGTATAATGTAAATTTCCAAAACTCATAAACCTATACTGACTAATTGATATAAAAATTAAGGAGATTCTTAATCTATAAGAGATATACTAAATATTACAGAGATAACCAGTGATTCAATCTAAATAAAGTTAACAGTAAACCCTATTTCGCTACGATGAGTTAAAGAGAACAACAAAAAAGAAGACGAAAGAATGATGTATAATTTGAAGAAGTGGATCTTATATATAACACAACAATAGGGTTTTAATCTAGCCGTCCAACTCGATCAAGATCAACGAGTGAGATTTTATTCGACTTTAATAAAACGGTGTCGTTCTAGACTAAGCCCAAAACATGGGAAACCCATAATTTTAAGTGCGGATAAAAATACAACTTTGGACCAGCCCAAAAGATCACACTTCACAAGTCATGCAAATGACAACAATTTCTACCTTGAAGTTTGAAGTGTATAAAACCTTTAACTTCTCCATAATAAACATCCTTTCTAGGCAATAGTGGAAAAACCTACTCCATCACCATCACATCTCAAAGTATCTGCAAAACCCAACTCAACAAATAAACAACAAGTCCAAACATAGCTTCATTTAGTGCTTGAAAACAACTTAGTACCCATATCAACTAGATTAACTTTAGAAGCAATTTTAATCAGTCTAACTTCATCATTTGAAACTATATCCCTAATAAAATGATACTTTACATCAATATGTTTTGTCCTTTCATGATATACTGTATTCTTATTCAAGCGCATGTAACTTTAACTATCAGAAAATATAACAATTTTAATTTTGATCAATTTTACCTCACTCAATTTCTTTTGAAGCCATATAGTTTCTTTAATAGAATCAGTAATTGCAACATACTCAACTTCATTAGTAGAAAGAGCTACCAAAGTTTGCAGTTTTGATTTCCAAGAGATGTAGCCATTTTCTATACTATAACAATAAAAAATTGTAGACTTCCGAAAGTCTCTGTCTCCTGTAAAATCTGAATCTACATAACCAACCAACTCAAAAGGAATATTGTGATCACCATATAGTAGACCAATATTCAAAGATTACTCACACAAGGCAAAAGATGTTTAAGAGCAATCTAGTGGTCATAACTAGGATTAGACATATATCTACTAAGTAAAGATACAACAAAAGACAAATCAAGCCTAATGTTAATCATGACATACATAAGTGAACCAGTAACATTTGAATAAGGGATATTTTCCATTTCCAGAATATTAAATTGTGACTTGGGGTAAAGTTGCTTAGACAAGACAAAATGACAACCAAGGGAATCTGTACATGTTTGCAGTTCAAGTTACTATACTTGAAAAACAATCTTCTTCAAGTAGGGGATTTTATGTAATTTTAATGTGCATGCAGTCACATTAAAATTACATAAGCAATCAATATCTTTGTCTTGTCATTTATAAGTTTTAAAAAACAATCTTCTCAAAAGTAGGCATCAAGTTGTTATATTTATAAGTAAAAACAAGCAACATAAGCAAGCATAACTCTAGCAGTTTTAAATTTCACTACATGGGATAATTTTTTAGTTAAGTCAATGCCCACTCTCTAAGTATATCCGTTAGCCACTAGCGTTGCCTTATATATCTAGGTGGATCATTATCAGAACTACCTTCTTTCAATTTATACAACCACATACACTCAACTAGCTTAGCATCTTTAGGTTTCTCAACTTAAGTCCAAGTTTCATTAACAAGAAAAGATTTTATATCACTTTGATTTTAAGAGTCATTACCCCAAGATGATTTGAATTCTTTCTTGTATTTTTCTTTGAGAAACGTGGGGAAATTTTGCCTTCTTGGATTTTTCTTTAAGAAGTGTGGGGAAATTTGGTTTGATATGGCCATTCTTCTGACAATAATAGTAGGTTGACTCATCCTTTTGAGATCTTTAACATAATTCTTGAAAGTTTTACTTGGGGTACCATGATTCTTGTATCTCTTGTGTCTCGTAAGCTTCTAGGCATACATGACCATGACTTCATCATCACTTGGTCCTTCGCTCCCGGATTAACCCACAACTATGTTCTTCTTCTTGCGAGTTTGAGCATAAAAAGCAAGATTCTCCTTGAAGGTTTTATTTTAAACTTCTCTTAGATTCTATTGATCAAGAGCGATTTCTTCTGTCATGGGTTTGTAAACGAGCTCATTAGTTGACATCTTGGATAAATCCTTTGCTTTTAAGATAACAACAACCTTTGGCTTGTACTCTTGTCGAAGAGCATTCAAGATCTTTCTACAAAGTTTTTCATTTGGACAGATTTTTGTAAGAGATATGAGATTGTTGGCGATAGTGGTAAACCTTTGAATCATATTATTTAAGGTTTCTCCTACCTTCATTTGAACATATTGTATTGAGTGATGTATAACCCAAACTTTGTAGCTTTGACGACAATGGTTCATTAGTAAGACAATTTGAGGCATTCCCAAATCTTAAATTCCACTCCGCATTGACTCACACGACTATATTTTTGTTGCAATAGTCCACAATCAAGGTGTTCAAAACTCTAGCATTTTGCGTGAGCTTTACCTTATCTTCCTCAGTGAGTTCATCACTTGTCTTCACCTGAGTAGTGGTAATGGTTTGTCCGACATAATTACCTTGTAAGGAACTAAGGGTCCCTTAATAGTGATTTACCATAGCTCATAATCAAAACCTTGGAGATGTATATCCATTAATTTCATCCAATAGTTGTAGTTTGTACCTACAAAATAAGGGATATAGTACTAGATAAACCTTCCCAATTATTAGCTTTCATATCATTTACTTTTCTCATAATTAAGCAATTAATATAGAGTTAGGCTCTAATACTACTTGATAGTCCTAGAGGAGGGTAAATACGACTCTAATCAATTATACTACTAATTTAAAATCTTTTGAAAGACAATATATGTTTGAAATTAGTTGAAACAATTTATATAAAACTTGGTGAGCAAGATATATATATATATATATATATATATATACTAGAATATGGAAAAACAAGGTTAATACTCTAACATAAATCAAATCAATATGAAATTAGGGTTAGAAATTACGTAATCGGTTATAGTAGTCAGTTTCCCTACATCCACTACCTAGGGTTTTACCCTTAGTATTTTCAAGTTTATATTTTACTAAGCTCAATAACTCTTAAAGGTGAGTTATAACCAACCAAACATGAGATTTTTTCTGGCTAAATCATAATCTGATGATGAGAATTTTAACAGTAATGTCACAACCCGAACTCGAACACCTCAAGCTAAAACCTTGTGTAATCACCTACACAAGTTACCACTTGCAAAAATCAGCCTTCTCTTCTTTGCAGATATACGAACCTCTTCTCTTGTAACTAATGAAAGTAAGTTCTAATCTACATGAACAGTATAATAATTGTAGCTTTAAAGTGTTCACAAGATAAAATAAAAGCACCTAAAGTAAGGATTAAACAATTAATATGTCAACCTTCAATGTGGATATGAAAGTGACAGTTGAATGCTTGATAACGATGTGGATAACTTGATATAAATGCTTGAAATTTGTAGTGTATGTAGATGATAAATGTGTATTGAATGCTCCAAGAAAAGGGTTGTATATTTGATGTCTCCTCATTTGTGATAGATTTATGTTAAGATGAGACATCATTTTTAGTGATTTGGAAGCCTTTCTAATCGATTTTCTTGAGAAATGTTACACTTTCCTATTTTGAGTCTTTATTTAGTAAATTATTATTTTTAGAGCATATTGGGTTTAATTATTTATTTAGTGTGAAGCTTTAAAGATAATTATGGAGATTAATTAGATTCCAAGTCAAAGACTAAGAGATATGGAAAGAGATAAGCATGGTAATTGGAGATAAGGAAAGAAAAGCTAAAAACATGGAAAGGGAAAAACTGCCATAATCCTGAATTTCACCACCTACGACCACAAATCAGCTTATATCTCAAAATCGGTGTGGAATTTGGAGAAACAACCAAGAGCAAAGTTGAATATCTTTCTGAGACGATGAATTTCGACTACTCATACGCGTCAAACGGATGAGTATTGAAGCTGCTAGGACCAAAACAAAAACGGGTCTGATTTCATGTTTTAGGGTTACGAATTTGAGTTGGGCTTGGAGTCCACTACTTACATTCTCCTTCAAGAAAATGAATTAGGTCTTCTAAACACCTATAAATACACCCTTATATCACTTGTAAAATCATCCTTGCCTCATACTAATTAGTCCTTAGGGTTTTATTCATCATAGTTATTGTAGAGAGCAAGATGATGTCTTTTATTATTTCTTTTAGTTTATTTCCTTCAGGTATGAACTAAACTTCCCATAGCTTGGGTTTTGCATCATGTATAAAGTATGAATTCTAATTTCTTTCTATCTAAGATTCTTTGGGAATTACATGTTTGAATCTGATATTAGCTGCTTACCTATATATTTGTTTATGTGTTTTGATTTAATGCCTGTTTCCTTACTAGTGCGCGAGTATAGGATTACCTTAATAGTAGTTAGATGATCGCCTTAGCTGGGTGTCTAATTATTGAAATACCACATAATGTCTAGTGTCGATATTGGTCTTGACAACACTAATTCTAACTAGATAGTCATTAGGGTATAATTTAATCACTATCACCATGTATGAAAATTGATTGCTTAAGGCCTTCGTAGCGCTTGTAAACCCTATTTAAACCAGCCTCGTGGTGTGTCCGTAGCCCCCTTAGTCTCTCTCAAGGTCTAAGGTATGGGAATTTAGAATCCTGACTAAGTATCTAAGAGCTAATTATCTCCCTTATTAACTAGATTTGATAAAAAGAATTAGAAGGATTAGTCGCATACTAGCAAAACCTAAGCTATACTTCTCATCTCATATTTCTTCATATTTATTTTATTGTCTTTACTTTTCCTTAGTTTAATTAATTATTTCGAATTATTCTCTTTTTATTTCCTGTATTTTAATTAATTACTTCTTACTCGTTATTGCTACCCATTCGATTAACACACTAAGTCCCTGAGAACGAACTCAACTTATCATTAAAACTTGCATTCGTCCTGTAATACTTGCAGTACTGTACCTGTCTAGGGTGAGAATGCGTTGTTTTCTGACTTATTGTTTATCTTATTTTATCACACCTAGGCGACACCAAATTTTTGGCACCGCTGCCGGGGACTTGTGTCTCGTTAGCGTGTGGGCTATCTATTTCGAGTAGTAGTTTTTAATTAATATTTATTTTTCAGTGTTTAGTTTTTATTTTTCCGGATTTACGCTTGTGGTTTGCTTTAGTCTGTTTCAGGTTTCACAGTGTTTAATTCTTGGCCTCCGTTACCGGAACCTGAGAGGAGCTTTAGACCTTATAACAAACGTGTTCGTAAGGAAAGAGCCTTAAGAAGAGCTATGGAAGGCGTACAGGAGCAGTTAGATCCACCATTTGTCCTACCTGGAGGACAACCATTCGTCCCACCAGGAGGACCACCACAACTTGTCCCACCTGGTGAACAACAACAGGGACAACAACCACTAGGAAGAGGTAACGGACACAACAATGTTAATTAGAACCGAGTTGAACAAGACCTTCCTGGCTTGAGAGTGCCGTTTCATTTTCAACCGATAGGTTACCGTCCTCCGGAGATCCAAAATATTTAATTTCGACCCGATCTGGGTATGCTCAGTCAGTTTCAAAGTTTTGGACTCTACAGTGGTACAACAATACAAGATCCGGTAAGAGCGATTCAGAAGTTTATGCAGATTTGTGATGCTTATGTTACTCCAGGCATTACACGCGAGCAACTGTATTGTCATATGTTTTCGTTCTTTCTGACCGGTAGAGCTGGTGAGTGGCTAGATAGGCAACCACCAGGGACAATTAATTCATGGACAGAACTTCAAGCCGCTTTCTTTAACCGTTTTTATCCGAAGAGTATGAGACTCAAAGACCAAAGCGAGCTTGCAAAGTTTTGTCAAGAAGATGGAGAAGAAGTAGGCGAAGCATGTACAAGGTTTTAATAGAAGTTAGCTAGATGTCCGCTCCATGGTTATACCCCCTCTCTACAGTTAGCTATATTCTATGAAGGTATCAACAGAGAAGGTAGATTGAAGGTGGATAACATTGGGAAAGGGAATTTCGTGTCCATGCATCCTGCCGAAGCTACCGAGGTGTTAGAAAATATCATTGAACAAGAAAGGAGTTGGCCATCTTCGCGAGCTCCTGTTGCAAATACCCGAGGTACGCTTCGTTTAGATGCAGAAACTGCAAACTCAGCTTAAATAGCAGCATTAGAGAATCAAATCAAAGAACTTAAGCTTGAGATGCAGAAAAATTTAGCTGCAGCAAATGTAGTGCAAGAAGCACAAGGTTGTCAACAATGTGGGGTTAATAATCATACTTGGGAAGAGTGCGAAGGAAATCCATAATCTGTTTATTTCATATCTAATAGAGGAGGTTATCAATTTGGTAACCGAAACCATCCGGGTATGCAATATTAAAATCCTCAGGGGGCCGCTAATCCTGGTCATTATCAACCACGTCCCCAGAACACTTTTTCCAACCAAGAGGTCAGTATCAAAATCAATATCAAAATAGACCTGCTCTCCCACAACAGCCTGTGCAAGATGCCTATGCCGATTCATTAGATCAGAAAGCCTTACCAAAATATCCTTAAGAGGGAACTGCGGATAATCAACAATTAACAAAAATCTTGGATCTTTTGACCACGAAGATGAACGCTCAGGGCGAGAAGTTACGAGGACAAGAAGCTTCAATTCAGATTTTAGGTACTCAAGTAGAACAAATGAACAAAGTTCTAACAAACATGATGGAACAAAAAGAATTGAAGGCCATCGAAGGAGGTGATGACAATGTTGGTTCGAAGCTTGTAAGGCTATTTGCCTTGAAATTGAAGAAGAGAAGGAAGTACCACATGCTGCCGTTAGTGCCGTGGAGGTTCCGAGTACCGAAGACAAACCAACCAAGTCTAGCCCCGTGGACTCTAACTGTTCTGAGAGTGATGTGGAGGAAGATTCAGAAAAATCCGAATTTATACAGCTTTTGAAGGATATGCAAGAAGAGATTAGATCGGTTATGGATTTTCAAGCTGAGCTGGCTAAAGAGAAAAAGCAAGAAGCCTCAAGGGAGGAACCAAGAGTTGAAGTTGAAGTTGCACCTGCTGTGCAAGAAGAGAAAGAAGAAGAGAAGGTGGAATCGCCACCAGTTTTTCAAACAGTGTCATCAACTATTCCTGATTCAAATCCAAAGGGTGACAGTGAACTCAAGACATTTGTAGAGGCATACACTCCTGGAAATATCAACGCCCAAATGCTTGAGATTGCGAAGAAAGGGATTACACCGCCCAAATATCATTGTTCTGAGTTTATTTGAGCATTTTACATTGAAAATGATATGTCGTTTTTGAGTAAAAATGTCCTACCATTTTTTAGCTGAGAAGAAATGAACACTTAGGATATAATCAAAGCTCAGGAAGAGCATTATTCATATGTAAGAGTGGTTGGATTAGATAAAACATTCAAAAGAACAACTCATAACATGCTAAGGGGTGTAAAAGGTTAAGTGCAAAGGTGTTTCAATAGATGTATATAATTTGTCACATTAAAACTCCAACTCGTTCATTTTAGAAAAAGGTTTCTTTCTAACGTTCAGCCCCTTTTTGATGATGACAATATATGCAACAAGAAGATCATGATTTTGAAAATAAATGAAACAAATATTGAGTCTTCAGTTTTCATGACCCCCCCCCCCCCTCACATTAATTATGAAGCAAAAGAATAGATAAATAAAATTTTGAAATCTTTTTGCACATAATGAAGTCTTCAATAGGCATGACTTCCCCTCACATAATGTATATATTAAAATTTTACCTTATTTTACCATATATGTGAGTGAAGTGAACTTCTTTCTCCCCTTTTGTCTTCATCAAAAAGAGTTAGACGTGGATATATAAAAAGGAAATATAAGGAAACCTATAATTTAAGCATGCCAGTTTCTCCTCTAATGGTTTCAAATTGGTCTTTGAGGGAGAGGTTTTGTAAAAATATCGGCTAATTGGTTGGCGGAATTTACAAACTCTAATGGAATATCACCTTTTAAAGTATGATATTTAATGAAATGGTGTCTAATCTCTGCATCTTTTGTTCTAGGGTGTTGGATAGGATTTTTTGGAAAGGTCGGTGGCGCTAGTGTTATCACACCTAATAGGAATAGAATCATAGACAAAAATCCTCCAGGGTTTGTTTTATTCAAAGTATTTGGGTAACACAATTTCAGTTGTCAACAGACTCGGCTTCAGCGGTGGAAATGGAAACACTATTTTGTTTTCTACTAGACCAAGATACAAGAGAATGTTCTAAGAATTTACAACTACAACTAGTGTTTTTCTATCTAGTTTGCACCTGTCGGATTTGGTGTAGCCTATGAGTTCAAAGGATATGAATTTGGGATACCAAAGTTCTATATTTATTGTGCCTTTGAAATACGTAAAGATTTGTTTGACGACACTAAGATGTGACTTTTTAGGACAAGATTTAAATCTAGCACAGAAACATACGGAAAACATAATAGGGGGTCTAGAAACGGTAAGATAAAGTAGGTTACCACGACAAATGGCAGAATATGTATCTCGTACCCGTCTATGTCTGGATACTCATACTGATAATTTCATTTGGCCTTTCATTCAAATCAGGAACTACATGACAAAGATAGGTTATGCAATTGTTAATAAGGACGCCTCTAAAAAATCGTAATCTTCATGTCAAGCACTACAAGTTGATAGAATGATTTGGAACTTCATCTGTAAATCTAAGATCCGGACTAAGATGTGCATCTTCGCATTGGAACATAATAGCGACAAAAAAATATCTTTTTAACAGGAAATGTTGTAAATTACCTTTATGTGATTTTCGTGGTCAAAACCACTGAGGATGTAGAACACCTTTTTCTCAAATGTTCGTCGAGTTGTGCGTATTGGGTGAACTTGATCCTTCAAATCCATATTAATTGAAATAAAACTTTCTCCCTTAGTGATTGGATTATGAAGATTGTTACTACATATTTGGAAGGAAGTTGGAAAAAACCAGGTTATTATTTTGTTTCACTCTGGCATTTATATGAAACTCGCATGAAAGGCATTTTCGAAAGATAAATATAAAATTATAAATCCATTGTCTATTCCACCTACAACCTTATGGAAAAGCTTTTTGGGAAAGATTAGCATATTAATGATTCTGGAATGTCTACTCCTGTAGAATTTAATATCTCCTATCAAGAATTTACTTTCGCAGATACAGAAAAACAATTTTTTTTATAATGCTTTGTCTACCAAAAAATGGGAAATATTAGGCATGGAAGCCATTGTTGATGACAAAGATGGTAAACATCACTAACCATTCGGTAAAGAAAGTTTGGACCAAAACTTTTTTGAAAAGGGAAGTTCTAACTCTTCAAGAAACTTGTAAACTTGCAATGGAAAATTCAAATCATACAAGTTTCAATTTAACATTCATGTCATATAGTTTCAATTTACATGAACGGTCATGATTCTTTTCAGGAGTTATTTAGATAATCCAACCTATTCTCAAGATAGAATATTTATCATATCACTTGAAAAGTCAATGAGTTGGCTGATGTCCTATGTAAGAATGTTAAACGGCATATTATATGGATGGGATAGGTCCATTATCTACTTCTTATAACAGACCAGAAAGTGCGGGCATTGAATGAGATCACTTGCAACCTTTTCACTTGCAAGCTTTTACTTTCTCTTTTAGAATGTATATAGTGCACTTTTCGTTTGTCTGTTTTTTTATCTAAATTTTGTGAACTTGGGTTATACAAGAATGGTCTACTAATCAGAATTCTAAAGCATGTAAACCAACACATAGTACCCATTCATTTCACTATGTAGTTCAAAAAAGGCTGATGAGATAGCAGGAAAGTTGAAACAAGTACAAGGATATATGAAAATGACAACAAATTCTGAAACCAGCCAAAACAGAGAGAATTGTTTGTTTCATGGTTTAATTTATGCGCAAATCAATAATCATCGCCTCTAGATATGACTTCTTTGCAAGTTGGACGAAGTAAGATGGTGTGCTCAAACTGAGATACATAGCTGCCTTTATTATCACAAAGAGGAGGATATGGCTGTACAATAAAAAACAATACAAGTGAGTTTGTAATCATTTATTAATTATTATTAGTCTTGAAACAAATATTTGTAGTAAAGTAAAAAAATACCTGAACAATTCCAGCATCACACAAATTCTTAAGTGCCATTAGATATTTAGTTTCACCAAGGCGGTCTAAATAACGCCTACAAAAGGCCAATGTGGAGAAGTTTTTGTTAATTGTGGTCAAAAGTTGTTTTGCCCTAGGTAACCTTAATGGCATGTGTCCAACATCAAAATTCTTCATGTAATGACTGCACTCTAGATCTTCTCTAACATATCCTTTCCCTAATGTCACACAAATTAATATAAGTAAAAGAAAAAAGAAAAAAAAAATAAAAAAATATAGAGTTACCTGTTGATCCAAATGTCTCAATTGCATAAAACTCTCCTTCCTCCATTTTAGTTTGTTCACCTCCTTTAACTATTGGAACAGACTTTCCAGCATGGATTTGATAAGGCCCAATACTATGCCCGTTAAGATTCCGTATACTTTTAACTACAACACAATTCACACATACACATATTAAAAACGATGCTAATTGATAATTTCGTATAACTTGTAGAATTAATTATTACCTTGGAACACTTTTCCATTAATTTCAACCTCATATGATTCCATAACCTCCTGAATTGCAGCACCCACATCACATAGTCGTACATCAATTCCAGCTTCCTATATACACACACGTAATAAAAAAGTCAATAACTCCCATAATAGTCAAGATAAGATAAACTAAGTTATACAAATCCACCTTAATTCCTGTATTAGTGGCTTCCCTAGTTGCCTCAAGCAATGGATCAAACATAGGATTAAATGCCACAGTAAAAGCACAATCTACAATGTGACCTGCAAATAGAAGATAGAAGAAGATATATCATTGTCAAACTGTAATAATCATTTCACAAATGGAGAAAAGAGGCCAATTACTTACCATCGATATGAGTTCCGAAATCCAGTTTCATGACATCATCATATTGGAGAACAGTTTTATCACCGGAATTTGGTGTCCAATGAGCTGCAACCCTATATTGAGTAGTGTAATAAACATTAAATATAAGATAAATCTTAAATTGTAGAAAATAAATGAGTAAGAATACCAATTCAATGAGCATCCTGTAGGAAATGCAATGCCAGCTTGTAGACCATTTTCTGATATTAACGTACGAACAGTATTTTCAAGTGTCTCACAAAGGTCAATCATAAGCATCCCAGGCTTAACAATTGTTTTGATGTATTTCCGAACCTAAAAAGGAAAGTTTGAATTCAGATTCATTCCACAAACAATATATAAATAAATAAATAAATAAATATATACCTGGCGATGAACTTCTGCTGCTTGACGAATCGAGTTATAAATAGGTTTCTCAAGGCGCTCCAGATCTCTTTTTTCCTCTGATGTAGTCCTCCACAAGTTACTGAAAAATGTAAAATATAAAATCATTTTTAATCAAACAATTGTAGTTGAAGTGGTAAAATAAAGTAAGATTTAAGTACTTACTCATCTTTGTATTGTTGAATTTCACCTTCTGGAAATTCACCAGAAGGGAAAAGTTGAGCAACAGGTATAGATGGTGGATCAGTTTGCTCTAAAGGATCCTTTTTCTTCCTACTGATTAAATAAAGATTGGTTTCATTGTAAATACATACATAAATACTTGAACAAAAAAACAAAAAGGAAAAGAATAATTGCTCTCTTACTTGCTTTTATTCTTTTTCTTCTTCTTCTTTGCAGCTGCTTCTGGATTGCATAACATGTAACAGAAATAAAATACACTTAAGAGAGACACAAGTAATCATTACAGCTAGTGAAAATATTAAATTAACTAGTAGCAAAAACTGCATAAACATTATAACATTCTTTCTGAAAAAGAGTTACCTTGTGGTTCATCCAGTACCAGATTATCTACTTTCTCCTCAATTTCATTTTGCTCTGAAGAAGGTAATTTGCTAGCAATGTCTCCATGATCTCGGATCTCAGATGGTCCCTCTTCAAGGGTAACTCCAGTATTTGGGGTTTCCATGGCCATGAACTAAAACTGGAGAATAATTTATGATTTGTTAATCAAAACAATGCAAATAAATAATTAACTAACAAGATACAGGATTAGAATATTTGAAGCCAAAGTAATTAGAATCTAAATATATCGTAATCTCAGTATCTCGGATTTTATTTTAAATTGTTGTCTCACAACAATTACACACATCTCTACTTTTCTGGTTTCTAAAAATATGTCGATGTGTCAGTTGAATAAGCAGCTAAATTCCAATTTTACAACTTCAAACAAAATTAGTCAGGCCTAGTCTAGATAATGGAGAAAAATAAGGGGTTTACCTTATATAAAAAAAAACCTAATGGGAAACAATATATACAAAGATTCAATCACTTAGTAAAAAATAAACCCGTAAATTGAACTTTACAGCCAGAACTACAATTACAAATAGTCGAATTTCAGATAATCAATCATAAATTACTTCAACTGTCTATATATCTAACGTTAAGAGAATGATGATTTATATATATACACGCACTTCTACCATAGAAGCAAAATAGCTGCTAGGGTTTAAGCTGTACCGTAAAACAGGATTTATGCAGATGATAAGCGATTTTCTTTTTGTTCCAAGATGATAAGCGATAAGTACATACGAGAGCGAGCGAGCGAGAGAGAGAGAGAGAGAGAGAGAGAGAGAGAGAGAGAGAGAGAAAACTGACCTGGGAGAAAATTACAGACAAAATGGGAAGAGAATGAAATAAAAAAAATCAGAATTGTGACATAAGTATTTAGGGAGAATTTTTAGGGTTTATGGTCAAAGAGGTGTTGACCTTGATATGATTGTGACATTAAATATGTAGGGACGCTAGAGCTTTACTATTTTTTCAGCACTTAGCACTTAAAGGAGAGGTCTATAGTTTGAATTTCCTCTCGAATGAGTGTAAAGTAAGAGATACAAGACTAGAACCCATTCCTGAACATGTGTAACCTAGTTATATACATGGGAGACGTGTATATCCCCGTATGATTAGTCATGATGCACGCAAGCAATCACAGATCACTCATATACAAATAAAATAAAATATATGTAGTGACGATTTTTCAAACAAAAAAACAATTATTTATAATGAGAACTTCGAACTTTGGATAAAATACCAAATACCCCTATGATTTGGCTAAAGATCACATAAGGAACAAATATTCTCTATAACTTTATTTCCCGCAAAAAATGAGCATATATATATATATATATATATATATATATATATATATATATATATATATATAATTAAGCTTGACCAATCTCGAGAGATGGATAGATATCATGCAATAGAGTCGTTAATTGTGGTAGTTGGAATGAAACACAAACTAAATAGATCACTCATAAGTTTTTGTTTTACTATTTAATAGTCAGTCAGTTACATGGTTACAGTTTTTCCTAACACATGCAAACTGTAACCTACTAGAAATAGAATAAAATTAAATATATCATAGAATATTACAATAAGTAGCTGAGAATGTAAAAGTGTTTGTAGATAAAGGAGACATCGATTCTACACAATCATCTTTATTCACGCTAGGTGGCGGGATGACTGTTATCGTCAGACATGCCAAGCGAATTTCCCTAATTTCAGCTTCAGTTGTGGAGGCAACATCAAATTTAATAGTTGCTCCATCAATAAGTTCCCTCTCTCATTCTCGACATTACAAACATAAAAAATTTAATAAATAACTGAAATATATAAGACATTGACATTAATCTTAATACAGATTTTTAGGGGGAGGGGGTTGCCACTTAGGTGGTCTAAGAGGAGCATTGCCTCCCGGTCCTCGCTAACCATAACCAAGTCAAGATCTCTAGCTATATCAGTATTAATAGCTAGAGAATCACTAGGAGGGGCCAATCTTCATGTATCTTCCTCCAATGTCCTTTCAGGCAACCCAAATAGAGAAACAACGTCGAGGTAGTCTTGGTCAGCCTTGACTCCTCTTTAAACTGTACAAATTGGGTTAGGTATGGCCCCGTAGAAGATAAAGTTATTTATGATTTTCCAAAATTGACAAGCCAGGTGCCCAGCAAGTTCACCCAAGTGTCTCTCCTTATATTTAGGGCCTAGAGATCAAATAAGGCCCCAAACCAAACATCCACTCGTTTAGTAGCATTACTCCTAGCTAGGAATTGAAGTGGACTAGCGAACCAAGTAGCTTTAGCTGCGAGGGCAGCTGAAGAGAAGATGTTTCGCCGTTTCTTTTACCACCCTACAAATTTTGCAGGTAGAAATAAGCATATTGCCTATTAAAATTATTCTACTTAGTACCAGGAGCATTCGTACATGTTTTCCACACAAAGTTTCTTAATTTTAGGGGTCTTAAGCACCCACATCTTTCTATACGACTTTTAGGAGTTATACTGTTAGAGCTAGATTTATCCTTGCCTTGACTTCCCAAATTGGCTTCATGAAATTGTTTTAACCAGTGGTACATACTGTTAACAAACCACATTTCCATCTTCTGTGCCTATCCATGACTGACTATTCGCCGGGTTGCTCAAGTATTCTGAAAACCCTGTAAACCTGTATCAACCGATCCAACCCAACCCTAAAAACATGAGTTTGGTTTGGGCCCAAATTTTTTATTTAGTTGGGTTTGCGTCGGCCTATAGGTTTGGTTTTTCCAAACCGCTTGATACCCATCTTGGTCTGCACTTAAGCCACTTAAGTAAAAAACCTTGAGATGTCTTATGTGCGGTTCATTTTACACTCTCATCTGATAATATTTTTCATTATCATATGATATTTTCTTTCTCTAATCTTCTCTTTCTTCGCTCGAGTTGTATGACTCTCTCACCAATCTCTTTGACTACCCATCGCTGCCAATCATTGTTGTCTAATAAGATATACACCAAAGTACTCCGTCACTTTCATTCTTATCCTCTAATTTCCAGGTAAAGAATTTCAAAACCCTAATTTAATGTTGTTTCACATAATTCATATATGTTTGGGTTCAATATCAATGTTTTGTGTGTAGATCTATATTTGTAGGCTTTAGATCAATAATTTTTTATTCAGGAACTAATATCAAAGTTTGATAATTTTATATAGATTTGTTTTACTATTATCTTGAATTAATTAAATAATATTAATCTCAATTTTAGTGTTTATGTTTTATACTTTATGTTGATAAAAGTGTTAAGTTCATTTACTTAATATGTTTTATTCAGTTTTTGCAGCAGGTGAAGGTGTTGAGTCCATTTACTTGCAATTGTCTAGTCATTATCATGATATGGTTAATGGATTTTGTAGGGAGAAAACTTTCAACTCCTCCAAACAAAACTCAACCCCCATATTATGGACCATAGATAGTGAGATTTCAAGTATTGTCAGACTTTCATATAGGTTGGTATAATTATAATATTGTGTTTGATATAGGTTGGGGTATGGTGTTTGTCCAAAGGTTATTGCCAAAGGTTTGTGATATATATCAATCAAGTTTTTTAGTATCGTGAACACCTAAATGTAACTTGGAATCGGTATATTATGTTGAGTTGATGGAAGGTATAGCTATTTACTATTAACTTTCAAGGTAAGATGCTTTAGCTACTAAGTTTTCATCTCCACCGAACTTCCTATAAATTGAGGATATTACTTTATCTTACGTATATTATGTTTGAATCTGGAAGTTTAATGTTAATTCTTAGTTTTTGGTAATTTGGTGTTTGAATGTTATTAATGTCCTTAGTCCTTACAGAGTTAGTGAAGATAATTAATCTGCTAATGCAGATTATCAATCTGAGGCTAAAACGTAACTAGTTTCTAGAGAGAAGGTGAGGCAGATTGATTTTTCTTTCTTGTGTATTTCGTAGCTGGAATGAGTGTAATGAGAGGAGTGAGAGCTCTTTATATAGGGGAGAGGAGAGGAAGACTCAAGCCATTCAGAAACGTCCCCATTAAGTCCCACGATTCCCTCCCGAAATTGACTTGATTGGGTTGTCGATTTTGATTGGCTTTTAACCTCCATGTTTTTTATATTCTGTAACAGCTTTGACCTTGATATTCCCACGTGTTGACTATCTCCTTGAAACAGCTGCTGGAATATTCTTATTCTTTAACGCGTGCGTGATTGGTGGAGACTTGTCTCTACGTTTGAGTTTGAGTTGTCAACGACCACTATAAGAGCTGGTAGGAAAATCCATTTCATTTTTCATTTTTTGACTCCCCAAACTCCACAACTCCACAACTCCCCCAGCCCACGCCCCACGCCGTCGCCGTCGCCGGTGCCGGGCCGGGCGGGTGGTGGTGGTGGTGGTGCGCGCGTGTGGGGGCTTCCTTGTTCCCTTTTAGCTTGCATAGTGACTAGCTCTTGTGATAAGAATGCATAGGTGAGTTTATTTAAGTAGATAAACTTTTTTACTCACCTCCTATGTGGGACAAAAACATTCACAAAAGTAGTCTTTTACACTTCTCAAAGGGAATGGGAAGAGTCTTAGTTAATCCTCTATATTAATCTAAGTCTCTTCCTCTTCTCCTAAAAGAATATGATTAACGATTACAAATTTAAATTAACAAATGTAAAGCATTAATCCAACAATCCCCCACTCATGGTCTTTTGGAGAGACAGTGATCAGGTTTATATACCTATAAGTTTTTGGGTGAATTGTTCTTAAGTGGCAATATCTTTTGATTTGAATTGACACGTAGTGAAGTGAGGCAACCACCGAATTCCATTTAAGTGAACTTACTCTTGAACTTTAACGGTTTTCGATCGAGACCCCCACAGCACATACTCTACCCTGCTGAAAGCTATAGTTCCCTCGAACATCACCTTTCAGTTCATCAAGTCCTTCTTTAAGAACCACCCTTTAAGGGCTATGAACTTTTGATTTCTTCATTTAAAGATTGTTTAAGGACGTCTCCTTTTAACATTCTATTATGAAGTTTGGGTCTCGTGATTACCCGCGAATTCATCAAGTCCTTCTCTAAAGGACCACCTTTTAGGCTATGAATTCTCTATGAGTTTAAACACTCAGTACGTCTTATTCATCAAGTCCTTCTCAACAGGACCACCACAGGTGGCTATGAATTTTAAGACGATTTTGTTTTGAGAGATAGGGATGGAGAGAATCACATTGACCCATTGGTCACATGTTCCCCATTAATGGGTTTCAACCCCATCCCCCTCGACGTCTCCAGGACTACTCTCCTGGTTAAGCCTTTGGTAAACGGATCAGGTAGGTTGTTCTCTGATCGTACATATTCCAAGGCTATCACACCATTTTTCAGTAACTGTCTTACCAACCCATGTCTGATGCGAATATGTCTCTTCTTCCCATCATAGGCGCTATTATGAGCGACTCCAATGGCTGCTTGTGAATCATAGTGGATACATACAGGTGTGGCACTTCCTTCCCAAAGTGGCACATCCGATAAGAGACTTCTCAACCACTCAGCTTCTTGCCCAGCTAACTCTAATGCTATGAACTCAGACTCCATGGTGGAGCGTGCTATACAAGTCTGTTTGGAAGACTTCCACGATAAAGCACCTCCTCCTAAGGAGAACACATAACCACTGGTGGAGTTTACTTCGTCATTGTCAGAGATCCAGTTTGCATCACAAAAACCCTCAAGGACTGCAGGGTATTTGTTATAGTGCAAGCCTAGATCGATGGTACCCCTCAAGTATTTCAATAGACGACAAAGTGCAACCCAGTGGTCACTACTCGGGTTATGAGTATAGCGACTAAGTCTACTCACGGCATAGGCAATATCGGGTCGAGTATAGTTCATCAAGAACATCACACTTCCTATGATTTTAGCATATTCATTTTGGGATACAGCATCCCCAACATGTTTGGATAAATTAATGCTAGAATCATAAGGAGTATTTACAGGCGTTACCTCAAAGGAATTGAACTTCTTTAGCATCTTTTCTACGTAATGAGACTGATTCAGGGTAATACCATTACTGCTCCTAATGATTTTTACCCCAAGTATTACATCAGCTTCTCCCATATCTTTCATGTCAAATCTGGAAGACAAGAAGCGTTTAGTCTCATTTATAATATGAATGGTAGTACCAAAGATGAGCATGTCATCTACATAGAGGCAGATGATAACACACTATGAATTTGTTACCTTGGAGTAAACACATGAGTCAGAAGTGTTAGCTATAAAACCATCTGAAATGAGAGTACTATCTAGTTTTTCATACCATTTTTCGGCACCTGTTTCAAACCATACAAGGATTTTTTTCAACTTACACACTTTGTCCCCTTGACCAGGGACCACACACCCTTCAGGTTGAGCCATGTAGATCTCTTCATCTTGATCTCCATTCAGGAACGCGGTTTTGACATCCATTTAATGTATTACAAGTTTGTGAATGACGGCTAGAGCAATGAGGGTTCTTATCGTGGCAATTTTGGTTACTGGGGAATAAGTGTCAAAGTAGTTTAAACTTTTTTTTGGGTGAAGCCCTTATTAACAAGTCTTGCTTTGAATTTTTCTATTGAGCCATCGGGTCTCAACTTTTTCTTAAAAATCCATTTGCTACTAATAGGTTTGCTACCCCTAGGTAAGTCGGTTAATTCCCACGTATGGTTACTTTTAATTGACTCAAGTTCACTATTAATGGCCTCTTTCCAAAAACTAGCATCTATAGATTTTAAAGCATCATCATAAGTTTTTGGGTCTTCCTCCATGAGGAGGCAGTTGACTACTGTTCGTTTAATAGATCAATGTGAAAACCTTCGGTCATAAAGGCTGTTATAAAGTCAGGGACGAAGCTGGACTCGATCCTACGCCTCTTACTTCTTCTAGGTACTTCCTCGGGAATACTACTAGGCTCCATGGAAGTGGAGGGGTTAGGAAAAACATCACAAAGAGGTAAAACATCATTAGTAGATAAGTTATCAACAGGTAAAGAAGCATTGACAGTATTTAAATCTTTCAAAGGGAAAACATGTTCAAAGAACTCATCATCTCTAGATTCACAAATAGAGTTATCTTCTAAGGACAAGAATCTGTATGCCGCACTATTCTGAGTGTACCCTATAAGAATTGAGTCAACGGTTTTGGGTCCAACGGTGACAGTTTTAAAATCAGGTAGTTTGACTTTGGCTAGGCACTCCCACACTTTTAAAAATTTCAGGTCTGGTGGAAAACCCTTCCACATCTCATAAGGGGTCTTTTCTAGGGATTTATGTGGTACCTATTAAGTACATAACAGGCTGATAAGACAGCTTCCCCCCACATGTTGTTTGGTAAACCTGAACTTATTAACATGGCATTCAAAGTCTCTTTAAGGGACCTATTCTTTCTTTCTGCTATGCCGTTTTGTTAGGGTGTATAAGGGGAACTGAGTTCGTGGATAATCCCATTTGTTTCACAAAACTCTTTAAGGGAATTTGAACTATACTCGCCTCCTCTATCGGACCTAAGTCGTTTGATTTTACAGTCTAGTTGGTTTTCAACTTCGGCTTTATATTTTAAAAACGCATTTTCTGCCTCATCTTTAGTTTTAAGAAGATACACTTTAGTAAACCTAGAGTAGCCATCTAGAAGGTTATGTAATAAAGTTTTCCTCCTCTACTAGCGGAGTTTTTAAAATCAGCTAAGTCCGAATGAACTAATTCAAGCAATTTAGTTTGTCTCGTGGTAACGGGTTTAAAAGGTTTTTTTCGCAAGTTTGGACTCTACACATATTTGACATTTTTCAAAGTCATCCACGCTGTGAACGGGTATTAGTCCAAGATTTTTAAGCCTTTTAATAGACGCAACATTTAAATGGCCTAGTCTACCATGCCACGTTTGAACAGACTCAACAATATAAGCAGAATTAGATGCATTCTCATTACGGGTTACAGTGTTTAAAACAAACAGGCCATTATCAAGGTACCCTTTCCCCATGAACTCGTCATTTTTTGTGATAATGACTTTCCCCCCTCGAAGACAAGTTTGAGACTAACTTTGTTAAGAAGAGCCCCGGAAACTAAGTTCCTACGGAGTGAGGGGACGAAGAGAACATCATTCAGTTCAAGACTCTTACCAGATGTGAGTTTGAGGGGAACCTGGCGTTTCCCGAGAACAGTAGAGGTGGAAGAGTCACCCAAGTACACACACTCACCATCAGTTGCCTTTTCGAATTTCTTGAACAGGGCTTTGTTTGCGCAGAAATGGAGAGAAGCTCCAGTGTCAAGGATCCACTCACTCTTGTTCTCTACCAAGTTTACCTCAACCATTACCGCGACGATTATTTCTTCAGTCTTAGTCAGATTAGTGGTAGCTTTGGGACCCTGGCCAGCCCTAAGGGAACATTCGAAAGCTCTATGTCCTTCTTTGCCACAACAATAACAGGCCCCTTTAGGTTTTTGAATCTAACTAGAGGTTTTAAATCCTCCACCTTGTTTGTTGGAGTTGCCGCGATTCTTGTTTCCCCCAGACTTCGACTTGTTGGAGCCTTGTTGATTTCCCTTCCCTTTGAACCTGTCTTTGTTACCTTGGCCAGAACCTTCGACGAGATTAGCTTTCGAGGAATGAGAAGGGAAAGAGATTGACTTATCCTTTAGACGATTTGCTTCTTCGACTTGGATGTGGTTGATGAGATCTTGGAGGGTCATTTCTTTCTTTTTGTGTTTGAGGTGGTTGTGGTATTCACTCCAAGATGGGGGAAATTTCTCAAGCAAAATGTTGGCTTGAAGAATTTCACACATCTTCACGCCTTCGTCGATTACCTCCGCGCATAGGTTCTCGTACACATGAAGTTGTTCAGTCATGGGTTTCATATCCGTAAGTCTAAAATTATACCAATTCCCAGTCACGTACTTTTTCTTACCAGAATCATCAGCCCCATATTTCTTTTCGAGAGTTTCCCATATGACCTTTGTCGATTTCTCTTTGGCAAGGAGATCAAAAATGGGATTAGTCACGTTGTTCAACATCCAGCCCCGAGCCATTTTATTAGCTCTTTTGAACCTGGATTCGAGGGCAGCATGCCTAGCTAGCTCTTGTTCAATATGAGCTCCAATTTCCAAAAGTGGAGGAGCCTCGACTATAGCAAAGTCGAGTTCATACTGTCCAAGGTAAATCATAATTTTTTGCGCCCAACGCTTGTAGTTAGAACCATTAAGGGGTTCCAACTTGTTCGCGTCGAGAAGTGGCTTTGTGTTCAAAGAAGAACCAACAGCTGAAATAGGAAGAGCCATTTTCAAAAATAACTAGTGAAAAAAGAAAATAAATATCTTTTTCAATTGTGATTAAAAGAATCACCGGTTTCACAACAGAAATGGTTTCCAAAGAAAAACTAATGATGTAAAAAACAATTTTAATGTAAACTAACTATTACAAGAAAACTGAATTACGATTACAATAAAAATCGAATAACAATTACACGGAAATTCAATTGAAATACACTTACACGGAAATGAAAAGAAAAACAGAGTCACCGACGGTCGTTAAAAAGATATTCCGGTGGACCGGTATCTCTAACGGAAAGCTAAAGGCAGAGTGTTTTTTCTTTCTTGTGTAATTCGTAGCTGGAATGAGTGGAGCGAGAGCTCTTTATATAGGGGAGAGGAGAGGGAGACTCAATCCATTCAGAAACATCCCTATTAAGTCCCACGATTCCCTCCCGGAATTGACTTGATTGGGTTGACGGTTTTGATTGGCTTTTAACCTCCACGTTTTTTATATTCTATAACAGCTTTGACCTTGATATTCCCACGTGTTGACTATCTCCTTGTAACAGCTGCTGGAATATTCTTATTCTTTAACGCGTGCGTGATTGGTGGAGACTTGTATCTACGTTTGAGTTTGAGTTGTCAACGACCACTATAAGAGGTGGTAGGAAAATCCATTTCATTTTTCATTTTTTGACTCCCCCAACTCCCAACTCCCAACTCCCCACGCCGTCGCCGGTGCCGGGCCGGGCGGGTGGGTGGTGGTGGTGCGCGCGTGTGGGGGCTTCCTTGTTCCCTTTTAGCTTGCATAGTGACTAGATCTTGTGATAAGAATACATATGTGAGTTTATTTAAGTAGATAAACTTTTTTACTCATCTTGCATAGTGACTAGCTCTTGTGATAAGAATACATATGTGAGTTTATTTAAGTAGATAAACTTTTTAACTCATCTCCTATGTGGGACAAAAACATTCACAAAAGTAGTCTTTTACACTTCTCAAAGGGAATGGGAAGAGTCTTAGTTAATCCTCTATATTAATCTAAGTCTCTTCCTCTTCTCCTAAAAGAACATGATCGGATTAACGATTACACATTTAAATTAACAAATGTAAAGCATTAATCCAACAATATAACATTGCATTTCAAAACATGACACATATTTGCATTCTAATACATTCATGTGCAATCTCCAGACCAGATAAATATACTGATTAGTAAACAAGATGAGTTGTATGAGTGAAAATTCGAACTTAAAGCATTGTTAGAAAGTTCCGAAATTGCAAAAAGCCCCAGAAAAGAAGGCACTTCTGAAACTATAGAAAATTGGTCCGAATCATTTAATTGGGATTCTCAAGCTGAATATATTCGATTCAATCTCTTTGGCATATCATAATATCGCGCAAATCAAAAAGAGGTTAATTTCTATTCATTTATTTAGTGTATAAACTATAAAACCATCTTGAACTTTTTTTATTATCAGATAGTAAACCCAGTCATGAGTGGAAGGGGTGTTTTAGTAATTATGGCAGCTGGTGGGGGGTAAAAGTCTTTGTTATCAACTTCCAGCTATTCTTAGAAATGGAGTAGCTCTTGTTATTAGTCCTTTACTTTCTCTTATTCAAGATCAGGTCCCTAAACTTCTCTAATAATTCATTTCTTTTCTAGATTAATTTTTAACGCTGATAACTGATAAACGATAATAACTTTCAGGTAATGGGTTTAGCTGGGTTAGGCATTTCGGCATATATGTAAAATTCTACTACAAGTAAAGAAAACGACAAATATATATACAAAGCCCTTGAAAAAGGTGAAGAAGAGCTTAAAATATTATACGTCACACCTGAAAAAATATCAAAAAGTAAAAGATTTATGTCGAAACTCGAAAAATGTCATAAATCTAACCGCCTTTCACTAATAGCGGTTGATGTAAGTAAGTTGAGGGGTTATTGTTGATAACATCCCAAGCTCTCTAATTATTTTTTTAAGTCTTCGATAATTTATTTTATAAAAAAATGCCTAATAAAGTAATTATTTATTAAAAAACATCTCTTTTATATTTTTCATACCTTTACTACCCTTATTATTAAATATATTATTTTATTTTAATATAATATTAATTTTTAAATATTAAACAAATAATAGGGTACTTCCACCATGGTGGTCCTTTGTGTGTTCTAAATAAATGCAATAAATAATCGAACCACAACCGCAAGTGTACGGTTGTCCCAAGTAGTATAATTGATAAAACAGATTCGTTCCAAAGACGGAATGGTTGACTACAATGCTTATCTATTAATGATTGATTGCACTTATGAAAGCAAATAAAGATAATATGTTTGTTTGGTTTTGTATTAATGCTAAGTAAATGAAAGACAATTATTAAAATGCAAATAAAAGCTAAGACGCAAATAAAATTGATGTAAAACGCAATATGAGAAGTAGCACTTGAGAACGCAAGGATCCTCCCAATCCTATTTCCTAACTTATGTTGTTTAAGGGCTAAATTGGTCAATTACAATGGTCGGGATTCTAAATTCCTTATACCCCCGTCAGGGTGGACTATAAGCCGATCCTAGAGTGTCACTAGTCCCATCAGGGTAAATATGATCCACCTTCGGATGTTTAAGTTTTATTACCTCATTGGCCCTAGGATTAGCTAAGTTCGTCAGAATCAATAACTTCTATCCTAGATTGAATAAATGGTTCTGTATCTAAACCCTCCGTCAGGATGATCCAATCGCCACTAACTGGAATAGCCTAAATACTAACACCTGTTCCTAGTTCATGACGCTAAAAACAGTAAACATTCTCAATTTATCGAAAAGAGTAAAAGACACAATCTAGTTTAATTTAACAGAAACCCAAATTCAACATTCGTTATTCAATACGATTGGGATTCACCCATTAATTGTTCTCAAGCACTATGAAATGTTTAGCTCATATTAAAAAGAAAAACTAAATTAAATGTAAAGGAATTCATATTGATTACAAAATTAAAGATAAAAAGAACCTAATTTCCGGAATTGGAATGACTACGAACGGAGATATAGACCCTCTCCAGTTCTTGTAGCTTCTTCTTTCTTCCTTCTGTTGCTTCTCTCTGGTGTTTAATCTTGTGGAATGTGAATTGTATGAAAAATAGAAGGCAAAGACTCCTTTTATAAGTGGAAAAACGGATTAGGGCTTGGACCTAAGAATAAAACACTAATTAAATGTCCAAGCCCAAATTCTAAGCCCTAAATCCCGTAACTGCTGATACACCTTCACTAAAACGGCTTTTCCCGATTCGTTATGACTCCGATTGACCTCATTCCAGTTGCTAAAGTTCCGTAACTCGATAAGGAATGTTTTCTCTTCAAAGATCAGCGGCTAAATCATCGCTTAAGCACCTCGAAATCAGAAATCTATGGCCTGGAAAATGGATTTTCAGCTCTAAAAATAATATCTTCGGGATTTATCTTCAAGTCTTGACTCTATCTTTTGATCTTTGACTTTCTCCTTGGATTCCTCTTCTAGCTAACATCTAAAACCTGTAAACTTTACACTAAAAATACCAATATTACGCGCAAAAGCTTAATAATTTAAAAATGCTAGAAATAAAAAGGAAATTCCGGATTATTGCATATTTAGTCCAAAAGTTTATCAAATTAATTAAATAAACACCAAAAATGATGTCTCCTAAGGGTAAAAAATAAGAACAATTAGGGAGACATCAAGACCCCCAACTCAAACCTTTGTCGTCCCGACAAAGCAAAACAAAACAAAACAAAACAAAACAAGGGGCAGAAGTAAACGCAAGAACAAATAGAAGCTAGCAAATAAACCTAAAGCAATTCTTAAGATAAATCTCATATAGCAAAACTCTAAGAATTAACATACACATACACTAATCATGCAACATCAAACACAAATAATCTCAATCATAAAATTAAAGTCGCAATGCTTGAAGGTTACACTTGTACTCATCTCTGTATGATGGCTATAGGGTGGTCATTAATCCTACCTCGCTTTGAACGCTCCACCTAGTATATTCCCTATCAACAGAATTATAAATTCACTATGCACTTAGGAATCACGAGGTCTTTATGGTTTTAATATTGGCTTAAGAACGGTATGGGTATATATTTGGTAAATTTGAAGTGAGCTTTTGGCTCTCTCCTCACTTACCATCAACAATGTCCTCGAGCTTGAGTTTACGCTAAAAAATGTTCTCACTCACCCATTTGACGCGCTAATGTTGTGTCCCCAATGTCAACCCAAATAAAACTAAGAGGATTTCCAAAAATATTCCACTTTGCCGATTTATTTATTCTTTCTTTTTATTTTCTTCTTTTTTTGTATAAGATACCCATGACCATCATTTTGATGTGAAAAGTCATGTCTGTTATATATATTTTTTTCTTTCTTTTCTTTTTCTTTTTCTTTTTCTTTTCTCGGCAAAGGGTTACAAAATAATCATATCATCTTTTATTTTTGCGCCTCAATACAAACATATAATCCCTTCCCAATGTAATTTCCCAAATGTGGACCCTCCACCCCAAACTCAAGCTCGAGACAAGTCTCAGGCTTGTGATTCAAGTGCGGGTCATTTGGTCATGCTTAATTATCTAAAGGATAATGGGCTTATATCATGGCTACAAAAGAAAAGGCTTAAGGCTCAAACTTGGGCTAAGACGGATAAAATTATAATAAGGGATAGCAAGCTAAAGGCTTCAAATGGCTAACAAAGAACTGCCCCTATCATTTTCCTAAGTACCTAGCTTGTCTTTAGTTCATATCTAGGTGGGTTCTCTACTAATTAGGATTTCATGTTCTACACACCAAACATATTCCTTAAGTACAAGCTTACTTCATTTGCATTGTTCATTAATTTTTCCTATCAATTAGCTATGTTCGCATGCAATTGTAAGTGCGTTTTATGTTATTCCTTAAAGTCCACCATTTACTATCATAGATTCATCAAAAGTATGCTTAAAGGAACATTTAAAGTCTTCTATAGTCAAACGCAACTCCGAAAATTATTTTATTGAAAGCAAATAAAACACATAACACATAAAAACTGGGATGAGGCAACGAACCCCACCCCAAACTCAAAAATGAGTCGTGTCCCCACGACTCGAAAAGACTCAACGCAATAAAAATAATCTCAACTAACTAAAACGCGAAAGGGATAGAAAACGTATCTTAACCAGCGCGAGGCTGGTTATCGGTGTTGCGTCCCTGAACTTTCTCTTGCGTAAGTATACCATAGGTGGCGTGTTGAATTGTGCTCACCCCCATTAACATGTTTCGAAGAAGTTCTAACTCTTTTGTAACGTTTCCCAAAGACGCAATCATCTTCACTTGGTTTTCTTCTAACACCTTCACTTTCGCTTCCAACTCATTGGTGGTATGCATCTTCTTCTTTGGAGGAGCTCTAGGATTTCTTGTTGCTTTTAACACCTCATCATGAATATTCTTGATCAAAGTTAAACCCATACTCTCACCCACTACAACACGATCAATCTCTGCGTCTTTACGCGGAACCTTTGCGTCTAAGCACAAAGTAGTGATGGTACAAGGAAATTTGAGATTTTGTTGCGAAGTAGGAATTCGAGCAAATTCCATGATGGTATCATATATCACACGAGCAACATCGATAGGTTTCTCCTCAATAATACAGTTAATGAACAAAAGATGCTCCTTCTTCACTTCCGATATGTGTTTAACTCCGAAAAAGGTAGGGATTATGAAGCGTGACCAAATCTTAGCACATGGTAGCAAATTACTACTATACATCTGTCCAGGATATCTCTCTCCTTCGGGAATTGGGCGGGCCCCCATCAACAAGCACTTTCCCCTAAAGGGACTCATAATCAAACGAAGGTTCTTTTAGAGACTCTTGAAACGGACATATTCCGGAAAATTCGGGTAATTTCAATGATTTACGAATAAGCTCAACGGAGAAAGGAACTACCTTTTTGCGAATAATAACGGCTTCTTTCGAGAAGGCGATTCCTTCATAAAAATCTCGCACCAAGGTAGGAATATACTCAAGCTTCCTTTCACGCAATTCTTTCCAACCCAATTTATCACAAGTAATACCATAATCTTTATAAGCACTAGTCATAATACCCTTAGGAAGATTCATCTCCTCACCAAACTTCAAAAATTGAATTCTATCACGAACCTGAGTATCCCATGGAACGAAGACTCTTTTAGGCTTTTGAGCCCAAGCTTTCCTACGCGGAGGTTTCGGTTGTTGCACTGGTTCTTCGGGAACTTCTTGCTCAGTTTCTTCCTCAATCTCTTCCTCAACTTCTTCCTCACTTTCTTCATCCCTCTCATCAAGTAACCTACTCTTTTTGGATTAGCCTTACTTGGATTTTCTTTTCGTTTCGGAGCGATTGGGTTTTGGACAGTCTTTTTGAATCGCGAATCCGGAATCTCAATCGCTTGGTCTGGGCTAGCTCCAACATTGTTCCTGTTTCTTGGTATGTTTCTTCGATAGTTACACATGGAATCGGTTCTGTTAGTCATCTCTTTTCACCCCAAACTCAAAACTTCAAATAGAGAAAAAGCTAGAGAAAAGCTTTGAAATTTGATGTTTTGAGGCTTAAAACTCGAAGAATTAGGTGGAATATGAGATGGGTTAAGGTTATTTGAGAGGGATTGTGAAAGAATTGGGTTTAATTTCAAGGTTGGGAAGAGGGAATTTATGAAGAAAAGATGAATTTTGGTGATGTTTTGGAGAAGCTATGAGTTGATTGTGTGTTTTTGTGATGAAAAAAGGCTTGATTTGATGATTTTATAGCTGTTTGTTGATGATTTTCGGAGTAGGTGGAGGCAAGGATTCGGAATATAAGGTTTGGCTTGGAAAAGAGGCAAAAAACTAGGTTTAAGGAACTCAAAACCGCCTCTCGCAACAGGTCACCGGCTAGCCGGCGGATTCACCGGCATGCCGGTAGCGAGGGCGGCGGAAAAAAATTACCAAATTCATTTTTTTTACCTCAAGACGCAAGTATATTGCGTCGTCGCTGACGCAGTGGTCAGAAACTTCAATTTCTTTCACCGGCTAGCCGGTCATTGACCGGTATGCCGATGGCGTGTCGATGGCGCAATTGATGACGCAGCAACCTTGCGTCGTCGCTGACGCAAGGACCATAACCTTCAACTTCTTTGACCGGCTAGCCGGTCAGTGACCGGTATGCCAGTATATGTCTCGCTGGCGCGAATGGTGACGCAGCAACGCTGTGTCATCGCTGACGCAGTGGTCAGAGAGTTGGGGTCCTTCAGCTCCTTTGACCGGTATGCCGGCCAGCTCGCCGGCTAGCCGGTCAAACCTACTGTGGACTCTAATTTTTTTCGTTTCTCATCGTTTTGACCCCAAACTCATGACCATTATACCCCTGAAATCATCAAAAACAAACACCCTTCCTCATTTCTTAAAAATAAAAACTAAAATCAACGAAAACTTAACTAATTTACACTATGGTAATTGAAATACTTACTAATATACAAGAAATTGTCTTTTGTTTAACGTCGTTAAGCTCGACGGGTTACCTCGTGCTTCTAATGAGCTTCGAGGAGGTACATGACCTCTCCGGGTTGTGGGTCTTTTGCACGATCGGTGTCTTCACCTCCATGATATATCTTTAAGCGATGACCGTTCACCATGAATGTACGGTTTTCAAGTGGATGTTCTATCTCTATAGCTCCATGAGGTGTAACCTTGGTTACAATGTATGGACCCGACCACTTTGATCTTAATTTCCCCAGATAATTACTGAACTTTGAATTATATTTCAACACTCTTTGTCCCACTACAAAGTTCTTCTCTCGAATCCGATTATCATGCCATCTCTTGGTATTTTCTTTGTAAAGTTTAGCATTTTCATAAGCATGTAATCGGAATTCATCAAGCTCATTAAGTTTCATCATTCGATTCTGACCAGCTAGAGTAGGATCTAAATTTAACTTCGCAATAGCCCAATAAGCACCCATTTCAAGTTCAAGAGGTAAGTGACAAGCCTTACCATATACCATTCGATATGGAGAAGCACCTACTGGAGTTTTGAAAGCAGTACGATAGGCCCATAGTGCATCATCTAATTTCATAGACCAATCTTTTCTAGTAGGACCAACGGTTTTCTCTAAGATAGATTTTACCTCACGATTTGATACTTCGGCTTGACCATTGGCTTGTGGGTGATAAGCAGTAGATACACGATGTCTTACTCCGTACTTCTCTAGAACAGTCTTCAGATACTTATTAACGAAATGAGTACCTCCATCGCTAATAATTACCCTTGGAGTGCCATGTCTAGTGAAAATATGTGATTTCAAGAACTTAATCACCACTCGTGAATCATTAGTTGGTAAAGCCACAACTTCTACCCACTTGGACACGTAATCAACAGCTAATAAGATGTAGAGGTTACCATTTGAAGGAACGAAAGGACTTATAAAATATATACCCCAAACATCGAATATTTCAAATTCTAACACATTATTACGTGGCATCTCATCCCTCTTGGATATATTTCCGGTAAATTGACATCTTGCACATCTTTTCGTATATTCATGACAATCTTTTATAATAGAGGGCCAACAGAAACCAGATTGTAATACCTTAGCAGCAGTTCGATCTCCTTTGAAATGTCCACCGTAAGGTGAATCGTGACATCCAGCTATAATCGCCTCAATTTCTTCCTTAGCTACACATCTTCTTACCATTTGGTCAGCACACACCTTGTAGAGGAAAGGATCTTCCCAAAAGAATTGTCTTGCACGGTGAGCTAATCTTTTTCTCTCTTGATAAGTTGATCCTTCAGGAAAGGAACCACTCACCACTAAGTTTGCAATATCTGAATACCAAGGAGCTTCATAATCAAGAACAACAAATAAACTCTCATCAGGAAATTCTTCTCTAACTGCTTCAGTACCACTATTCATCTCTGAACCTTCTAACCGCGATAGGTGATCCGCATTCTGATTCTCACACCCTTTTCTATCCTTGATCTCTAAATCGAACTCTTGAAGCAATAAAACCCATCTGATTAACCTCGGTTTAGCATCCTTCTTCTCCATAAGATATCGAATTGCTGAATGATCTGTATAAACAATAACTTTCGCTCCAAGAAGATAAGAGCGAAATTTATCGAATGAATACACAACCGCTAGCAACTCCTTTTCTGTAACTGTATAATTCACTTGAGCACCATTAAAAGTTTTACTAGCATAATAAATCGAACGAAAAATTTTCTCTTTTCTTTGTCCTAATACGGCTCCCATACACAAATCACTCGCATCACACATAACCTCAAACGGTAAATTCCAATCTGGAGGTAATACTATAGGAGCAGAAATAAGCTTTTCTTTGATTGCTTTGAATGCCGCTAAACAAGCTTCATAAAAAAGGAATTTGGAGTCCTTTTCAAGTAAGTTGCACAACGGTTTAGAAATCTTAGAAAAGTCTTTGATAAATCGCCTATAAAAGACAGCATGGCCAAGAAAACTTCTTACCCCTTTAACAGAAACAGGAGGGGGAAGAGTTTTAATTACCTCTATCTTCGCTCTATCGACTTCTAATCCAGCACTCGAAACCTTGTGACCCAGAACAATACCTTATCGAACCATGAAGTGACACTTCTCCCAGTTTAAAACCAAATCTGTTTCTTTGCACCTGATTAACACTTTCTCTAAATTATCTAAACATTTATCAAAATCATCACCAAATACAGAGAAATCATCCATAAACACTTCAAGAAAGTTATCGATCATATCCCAGAAGATAGCCATCATGCATCTTTGAAAAGTAGCAGGAGCATTACACAACCCAAATGGCATTCTGCGATATGCAAAAGTACCAAAGGGACATGTAAATGTTGTTTTATGTTGATCTTCCGGAGCCACATAAATTTGATTATACCCAGAATAACCATCCAAGAAGCAATAGTACTCTCTTCCGGCTAATTTATCTAACATTTGATCAATGAAGGGCAAAGGGAAGTGATCTTTTCTGGTGGCTTTGTTCAACTTTCTGTAATCCATGCAAACTCTCCATCCAACTACTGTTCTTGAAGGAATTTCTTCATTTTTATCATTAAGAACTGTTGTCATTCCTTCTTTCTTCGGTACACACTGAACTGGGCTTACCCATTCACTACTCGAAATGGGATAAATAATCCCCGCATCTAAAAGCTTGATCACCTCTTTCTTCACTACATCCTTCATAACGGGCATTAATCTTCTTTGACCTTCAACTGAGCGTGCGTTAGCATTTTCAAGTATGATTTTGTGTTGACAAAAGGATGGACTAATGCCTTTGATGTCAGCAATTGTCCAACCTATTGCTTCTTTGTTGGCTCTTAACACACGCAACAGTTTATCTTCTTGAGGACCTGTCAAATTAGCTGAAACAATAACAGGTAGAGTTTCATTAGTACCTAAATATGCATACCTCAAGTGTGCTGGTAATGGTTTTTCTTCCAATTCCGGAGGGAATTTAATTGAAGGCTTCTTTTTAGGAATAATCTCCCCCGGTTCTCTCACAGGTTCATAGGCAAGACGCCTATACTTCGGGTTTTCAGAATTGAGAGCTGCCACTGTCTCGGTAAGCTCTTCCATCATCTCAGGTGAATCTAATGTCAAAGCAGCCTGCAAGATATCATCAAAATTTAAACAATTAAATACCTCTTGCGATGCTTGCTCTACTACATCCATTTTGAAGCAATCTTTCTGAGAATCTGGGAATTTCATAGCTCGAAATACATTGAATTTGACTTCCTCGTCTTGTATTCTCATCGTTAATTCGCCATTCTCTACATCGATTAATGTACGCCCTGTAGCTAGGAATGGTCTACACAAAATAATGGGGACATTTCTATCTGCATCGTACTCAAGTATTACGAAATCAATGGGAAATATAAGTGTACCTGCCTTAACAAGGACATCTTTAATTCGGCCTTCAGGATGTGCAAGAGACCTGTCCGCCATTTGCAAGACCATAGAGGTAGGTCTTGCTTCTCCAATTTTAAGCTTATCAAAGATTGACTTGGGCATCAAATTGATGCTTGCCCCCAAATCACATAGCGCTTTTCCTTTCCATTCTTCCCCAATCGATATCGGAATCGTGAAACTCCCAGGATCAACTAACTTTGGAGGTAATTTACTTTGACAAATCGCGCTACACTCTTCAGGAAGGCCAATCATCTCATTATCACAATAAGGCCTTTTGTTAGTGAGGGCCCTCTTCAAAAACTTCGTATACTTAGGAATATCTCTAATCGCCTCTAGTAATGGAATATTAATACTTAGACCCTTCACTCTATTAAAGAATTTCTGAAAATCACCCAAGTCACCCTTTTTCTGAACTCGCGATGGAAACGGTGGTGGAGGGCGATTAATCATAATATCATCTTTCTTCTTCGGAACTTCACTTGGCCTTACTATTTCTTCAACCTCACTATCTTTTTCATTCTCTTCCTCTGTCTCACCCACTTCCTTTTCTTTTCCTGGAACTTCTTTCTCTTTCATAACGGGAAAGGGTGGTGGAGGAAGGTTCTTACCACTTCGTAATGTAACGGCTTTGCAATCTTCACGCTGTATTGGATTCTCAGTATCGCTAGGAAGTTGTCCTTGTGGACATTGATTCAGTTGTTTATTAATTTGACTTATTTGATTCTGTAACAACTGCATGTTTGCGTCCGATGCTTGTAGACGTTCCATAGCTTGTGTTTGAAGAGAAATTAAACTTTCAACTGTTTTCTGAAGGGTAACTACTCCTTCTTGTGGATGGGCAGGTAAGGCTTTTTGGTTCATGGTTTCATCGTATGTATTCTGAGGAGCTTGTCTTTGTACATAATTACTCTGATTCTGTCCTCCTTGATAATTGTTGTGTGGTCTTGGATTATAGTTGTTACCTTGGGGACGCGGCTGATACGCATATGTAGGATTGGCTGCCCCATTAGGATTTGAGTATTGAAACCCAGGATGGTTTCTGTTAGGCTGATATCCATTACCACTCGAATTGAAGTTACCTCTGTTGGACACGAACATCACAGGCTCTTGGTTATTCGGACAATTTTCCTCATCATGATCATCTACTCTACAAATCGAACACATATAAACCTCTTGCGCGGCTTGTACAGCTACCTTCTTACCCGAAAATCCTTCTTTTACAGCTAAAGTAAGCTGTTTCAATTGTTGCTCTATTGTATTCTGAATCTTATTCTCAAGCGTAGCAAATTTTTCTTCCATATCAACATTATTCACTCCTTTAACCGGTGTTCTTACTGAATTCCACCCAACTTCATTCTTGACTGTTCTTTCTAAAATTATTTTAGCATGAGCGGATTGAACTTGAAGAAAACCTGCACCACATAACGTATCCAATTTCTCTCTCAAAGTCCCATCAAGGCCTCTGTAAAAGATTTTTAGCTGTTGTTGTTCTGAAAAGCCATGAGCAGGAACTCTACGTAAACATATCTAGAGTCTTGTCCAGCTCTTACCCACAGTTTCATCATATTCTTGACGGAAATGCGTCAATTCTAATTCATCATCTAACCTCATGTTACTTGGGTAATACCTGTCAAAGAAAGCAGTTTCTAATTGGTCCCAGTTTGTTATCTTCGTAGGATCTTGTGTATCGTGCCATTCACTCGCTCCATTAATAACAAAAAATTTAAACGCAGCAAAATACATATGTTCTCTTGAAACTCCTTGTGTGATATAAGCATCACATATCTGCTTAAATTTCTGTACTGCTCTAAGAGGATCTTCTGCTGGTCTACCGCGAAAATTCCCAAAATTTTGGAATTGACCTAACATACCCGAATCTGGACGGAATCGAGGAACATTAATATCTGGAGCACCTACTCCTATAGCAGGAGCACGGAATGGAACTTCTGGTGGACCATTAGTAAACCATGGATCTTGATTCATCACTATCTGAACTTGAGGATTAGGATTTAGTGGTGGAATTGGAGGAATTAGGCCAGGTGGAGCTAAAGGTTGGCCACCTGCGCCTAGTTGACCTGGTTGATTATTTTGTTGATCTTGAAGGTTTATCTCTTCCATTCTGTTAATTAATTCTTCTACCTCTAAAGCTTCTCGTTCTCTTCTTCTCTTGTTAGCAAGTCTAATCAACGATTCTGGATTACTAAGGATCGGAGGTGTTGGCTCTAGATCCTTGAATAGCCTTCTTCGCATACACCAAACCTAAAAACCTGAGAAAGATAAACAAACAAAAAGCGTAAAACTGATAAAATAAAATAAATGCAACTATCACTAAAGGATAAACACCGTGGTCACACGCTACCTTCCCCGGCAGCGGCGCCAAAAACTTGGTGGTCCTTTGTGTGTTCTAAATAAATGCAATAAATAATCGAACCACAACCGCAAGTGTACGGTTGTCCCAAGTAGTATAATTGATAAAACAGATTCGTTCCAAGGACGGAATGGTTGACTACAATGCTTATCTATTAATGATTGATTGCACTTATGAAAGCAAATAAAGATAATATGTTTGTTTGGTTTTGTATTAATGCTAAGTAAATGAAAGACAATTATTAAAATGCAAATAAAAGCTAAGACGCAAATAAAATTGATGTAAAACGCAATATGAGAAGTAGCACTTGAGAACGCAAGGATCCTCCCAATCCTATTTCCTAACTTATGTTGTTTAAGGGCTAAATTAGTCAATTACAATGGTCGGGATTCTAAATTCCTTATACCCCCGTCAGGGTGGACTATAAGGCGATCCTAGAGTGTCACTAGTCCCGTCAGGGTAAATATGATCCACCTTCGGATGTTTAAGTTTTATTACCTCATTGGCCCTAGGATTGGCTAAGTTCGTCAGAATCAATAACTTCTATCCTAGATTGAATAAATGGTTCTGTATCTAAACCCTCCGTCAGGATGATCCAATCGCCACTAATTGGAATAGCCTAAATACTAACACCTGTTCCTAGTTCATGACGCTAAAAACAGTAAATATTCTCAATTTATCGAAAAGAGTAAAAGACACAATCTAGTTTAATTTAACAGAAACCCAAATTCAACATTCGTTATTCAATACGATTGGGATTCACCCATTAATTATTCTCAAGCACTATGAAATGTTTAGCTCATATTAAAAAGAAAAACTAAATTAAATGTAAAGGAATTCATATTGATTACAAAATTAAAGATAAAAAGAACCTAATTTCCGGAATTGGAATGACTACGAACGGAGATATAGACCCTCTCCAGTTCTTGTAGCTTCTTCTTTCTTCCTTCTGTTGCTTCTCTCTGGTGTTTAATCTTGTGGAATGTGAATTGTATGAAAAATAGAAGGCAAAGGCTCCTTTTATAAGTGGGAAAACGGATTAGGGCTTGGACCTAAGAATAAAACACTAATTAAATGTCCAAGCCCAAATTCTAAGCCGAAAATCCCGTAACTGCTGATACACCTTCACTAAAACGGCTTTCCCCGATTCGTTATGACTCCGATTGACCTCATTCCAGTTGATAAAGTTCCGTAACTCGATAAGGAATGTTTTATCTTCAAAGGTCAGCGGCTAAATCATCGCTTAAGCACCTAGAAATCAGCAATCTATGGCCTGGAAAATGGATTTTCAGCTCTAAAAATAATATCTTCGGGATTTATATTCAAGTCTTGACTCTATCTTTTGATCTTTGACTTTCTCCTCGGATTCCTCTTCTAGCTAACATCTAAAACCTGTAAACTTTACACTAAAAATACCAATATTACGCGCAAAAGCTTAATAATTTAAAAATGTTAGAAATAAAAAGGAAATTCCGGATTATTGCATATTTAGTCCAAAAGTTTATCAAATTAATTAAATAAACACAAAAAATGATGTGGGTAAAAAATAAGAACAATTAGGAAGACATCACACTACCACCATGTATTTAATCACCACTACAACCACCACAACAGCAAGCACCACCACCACCACCACAATAACCACAACCACAACCACCACCACCACCACCAACTACTACTAATTCCATCACACACGCGCGCGTCCGTGAAATTTTTTTAAAATCGTCATAACTAATTAAAAAAACTAAAAAATAAAAAAATTGCATTTTTTTATAAAGCAAATTAATATTTAAGTCTATGATTTTTTTGGATTTTTTTGAATTTTTTTGGTTCTTTTAATTATTTTTTTCGCAGACATGAAATTCCGTGCCCGTTTGGGATTGCTTTTTAAAATAATCACTTAAAGTGATTTTAGATCCATAGCAATATTTTAGACTTTAAAAACCACTTTTAGAAAAAGCACTAGATTAGTGATTATCAAAATAATCACTTAAAGTGATTTTAGATATCAAAATATTTTTTAATATTTTTTACAAATAATTTAATTTTAATCAAAAAGCGCTTTTAGCTCCAAAATAATCAATCCCAAACGGGCACTCCATGTTTAAAACATGAAACAGTGTTTTAAACATGAAATTCCGTGTCTGCGGAAAAAAAAATTCAAAAAATTCAAAAAAAAAAAAACCATAGACGTAAATATTAATTTGATTAATCCAAATATATAAATTTATGATTTTTTTTTGATTTTTTTAGAATTAGTTATGACGATTTAAAAAAAAAAAATCACGGACGCTTGTGTTTATTAGTTTTTGTTTTGTTTTGTTTTTTTTTTTTAATATTTAATCATAGTGGTAGTTTGGGATGAGACTGTTTTCTATAAAGTATTTTATTATTGTAGATACCTTTTTCTAAATAAGTTTTTTAATAAACATTAATCTATAATTGATTCAAGTTATAATTTCATTTTCATTAATTTTATCCCTACACTTTTTCATAATAACTAAAATTTCATCTATAAGAAGCACATTGTTGTAGTCAATGGGGACATGATTTTCGACCGAATTACAAAAATCTCGGTATCTTAAAAACTCAATTTCCTAAAGTACCCATCATTGCTTTAACTGTACGTAATTTTATTTTAAAATATTCTGTTTATTTATATAAATTTGAACTTATCGATATATTTTGTTCAATATATTTTGTTCATTAGGCCACTGTTACTAGAAAAGTTTTAAAAAATTATAAATTTGATACATATCTGATTTTTATTTCAAATAAAAATGAAATGTCTTATTAAAAATATTTTGAAAATATCATTTATTATAGAAATAGTAAAATTTATGAGATAACAAAAATATTTTAACACTATCCTCTAACCTTCATAGATATTTGATCCATTTAATTCAATTTTTTTTATTTGTGATGTTTTGTTAATTTAAAAAAAAATATTTTTCTAACTATAAAAGCTTTATTTAAAATTTTGTTCATGATCTTTAAATTTAAAAATAAATCCAAAAAATAAAAGAATTATCATTACCAATAAATTACTTATTTTATCATTAATTACTATTATACAATTCTCAACTATCTACATGTCTGTTTATTTAGATTAAAAGAAATGGAAAGAGAAGAAGAAAATGATTTTGTATTGTTTACATTGTTTATATTAGAAAATTTTATATAAGAAAAGAAAAAACATTTCAACTATCGAGATTCTTCGGACCATATTTCCTAGTATCATCCCGATGTTCATTCTACTCCTCCACCAAGGAGCCGTTCGCAGCGAGAAGCAAGGAATGTCGTGAACGGTGGCAGATCACAGAAAATTGACTTATTCACCCCTTTTCACAGAAAATGGAGAGATGAATTGATGTATTTATTTAATCCGTCAGGACGACCGTGAAGTCACCGGATGAATTGCCGAGTAAATAGATCAGATCCGGACGCAGCTGTTGCTCCACGGGCGATACGGACTCGACCCGCTCCTAATTATTCATATATTATTTTTATTATCACTTTAAATTAAAATGAAATTTTTTTTATTAATAACTATAGACCAAATTTTTTTTCTTTCTTGTTGTATCTTTTACAATCCAAACAAAATGTATCAAAAATCATTTATAATTTTTTTTTTAAGAAAATAATCCAAACAAAAAAAAATTATTTTCTCTTCTTTTCCTTTATTATTTTTTTCTCCCCTAAATTCAAATAGACCCTAAAAGTTCATTCCAATGAATCAAACTCCAAACCTTTGTAAGTAAAATTTGTTTATTAATGACTTATTTCCCATCCAAACCATCTTCAAGTTGCTTGTTATGTAATTCCAATAAGAGACGATAAAAGTTTTTGTTACCTAAGTTAAACGCTAATGCTATTGCATGAAAGAATGGCGTTGATGATACAACCAAAGCAAAAAAGCTGAATCTTGTAAAAATTCAGTAAAGCACAAAATACTTATTACATTTGTACATCGAGATGTCCTTTAAACATTTTCAACAATACATGAAATTTAACAGAACACATTTTCATAACTTGTTTACTTCCATAAACATAACTTCATACATATCTATTAAGTAAGAGATTGACCAACCCATTCTCTTTCTCTTCGTTTTTGCTTAGCTTGCATTTTATTAAACTTCTCTTTCCCTTTCTCCAAAAGTGGATCATTCGGATCATTTCTTCTCGCCATTTTATCCTGTCCAACATATAATAATAATAATAAGAATAAAAACACCTTCAATAATTAAATCAATATAATCAAAATACCTTATGCTCAGGACCATTGCCTTAGCTGTGGGAAAATCAGAGACCCATTTAATAATGTGTAGTTGTGCACTTCCAAACTGTCTGATTATAGCCCCGAAGAACATGCTCCAAAAATACTTTTGCTTGAAATGTTCTTACTCCACCAAGCTGTCCATAGGTACAGTAGGAAACCACCTGCTGCTGTGAGGAGTTCCTTTGGGCTTGTGACAGATGGCAGTATCACTATCAGAGCTGTTCTGACCCATTAAAATTGCACAGGAGGTCCCTGTGGTAAAATCAGCTGCTGTACAAAAGCTTCTAATCTCTCCTATCTATCACTATCCCGAGAGATCTCTTCGTTAGATTACCTCTAGTCGCTAATCGCTCGTGCATTTTAATTTTTAAACTCCATCTCAATTAATATTCAATCCAAGTCGATTTAACCATGAAAACCCCATGAAACTCCATCTCAATTAATCTTCACCTCCTATTTCCACCCGAATGCTGGAAAACTTTAATAGGTTAGAGGCAGCCTAGGCTGATTAATCACCTCTCAACAACTTCAAAGATACTATTTATACATATAAACTCACCATCTCTATCACTTGTAAATCTAAGGACGGTTGATTTTTAAAAGTTTACATGTGTTGAATCATATAAAGAAACTTAGGATGTTCATGTATGATTCTATAAGTAGTTGCATCTACTGAGAAACCATGTTTTCTCATTTCCTTGACTGATTCAATTCCCTCTTCATACTCTTTTTTCTTCATAAACCCCTGTATAATAACGTTGTAGGTCACACTATTTGGAGAGAACCCATGTTCCTTCATACTTGAAACCCACTCTTTTGCATCTTCCAACATTCCTCTTTGACAAAGTCCGCCTATAATAGTATTATGAGTATATAAATCAGGCTTCAAACCTTTGTTTGATAGCTTGTAAAAAACATCTAATGCAGCATCAAGTTGGTTATCTTTACATAATCTATGAATAATTGTTGTATATGTCACAATGTTAGGAGTTATATTACTACTTTCCATGGAGACTAATAAAGACATAGCCTCGGTAAAACGTCTATTATTGCACAATCCGTTTAACATTGTATTATATATCACAATGTCAGGAGTTATGCCCTTATCTTTCATCTCAGAAAATAGTTTAAAGGCATCATCAACCATGCGATCCTTGCATAGACAATCAACAATGGTGTTATAAGATTGGATGCCAGGTTTAGAAATCTCCCTTTTTTCAAATACTCTTAGCAATTCGAGAGCCTTGAGTGTATGTCCAAGTTTACACAGCCCATTTAGCACCACCCCAAAAGTAACTTCATCACACGGCTCACAAAGTTTTTCCCTCATTAACCTTTGAAACAACTCTACAGCCTCTTTACCTCTATCTTCACCAAAGAGGCCCTTAATCAGGGTGGTATACGTAACCACATTAGGAACATGACCACCTTTTAAGAGACACCCAAATACCGCAAAACCCATATTGCTTTTTTTTAACGAGCAGTAACAATTTATAGCTATACTCATTGTGTAATTATCTACCGGAGCCCCCAAAATAAGCATTTCTCTGAATAGAGAAAGAGCATAAGAATAATTTTTCATCTTCACAACAGTTCCCAATAGCTTAGTGTAGTCTATAACAGTAAGCTTGGGTCGCGTACGGATCATTTGATTCATAGTAAAACGAGCATCTTTGACACAATTGATATCATCAAAAGATGAAATTGAAGAATAAAAGAAGAGGGAAAAAGGGTTACCGATTGTGTTGATGGAAGAAACAGAAGATCTAAAGCAAAACAAAGAAGAACCAATCAGCTTCATGATGTTAATGTTGACGAGAGAAGGAAATGGTTGTTGCTAATATTGTAAAATGATTGTGAATCCATGATGTTAGGTGAAGAGGGCGACTTGAGATGCTGAACTGGTTACAAAATCAGATCGCAGATGTTCTTTTTTCGGTAGAATTGTTTTTTTTTTTTAAAGTCAAATATCATTACAAAAATACTAATATTTGTACGAAATGGTGAAAGGTTAAAAATAATTTGGAAAATTCTTCCATCCAATATTGGATGATCCTACACCAATGATATCAATACACATACCCCATGTTTTAAACTTGCAAAAGTAACTAACATATTAATCTAGTGACATGCGTTTTGCTAAAATAATTAATGGATGTGATAGGAATATTGGACCATCCAATATTGGATGGAAGTATTACCCAAATAATTTTCCACTTATAAAATTCATAAATCATGATTTAGTCCCTCATAAATTTTAAATAGATAAATTAGTCTCTATCTTTTAATGATCAACTATTATATCAAAGTAAGTTACAATTTTATCCTTTATAATTTAATTAAATAGTATAAACTTGTAAAGAAAAATAAATATAGAGTAAAATTAAAAAAATATTTCTACTAATTATGTTATAAGTTAAAAATTTTAAGCATATTATATAGTTAAAATAGATTAAGGATCCAAATCTTTTATTTTTATTTTGGTCAAATCTCACTTGATCTAAACAATACAATTCTTCTATTTTAACCGAAAATGGACACTTTTATTTTTAAATTAATTACACAATACTAGCAAGATTTTTTTACCATTCTATTTTATCCGTTATTATTTAATTAAATAAAATAACATCTAAGTAACAAATTCATTTCTCATCACTCACTTTATCCTTCTATACTAATCTTGATCTTAAAAATTCCCCAAATTAGGGGCAGACTTAGGGGTCGACCGGGGTGTGAGGCCGCCCACCTCAGTCCTAGAATGTAATAAAATTTCGTGCAAATTATTTTAACAAAAAAACATTAGTAGAAATTTACTTTTTCCCAGAGTCTATATATTCTCCCCCAAGCCTTCCAAAACTAGAATTACATTTAAAAGAAAATATCGGGACTACATTCGCAAACCTTACTTGTTGTTCTAACTTTTTACCCCTCAGAGAAAATATGCCCTGCCCTACCATGACAATAAAGTCATTGTTGTATCATCTACGATGGATTATTGATGAATCTAGTAGTCCAGTTAAAGTGGAGATGCCACCTTCTCTGGATGAGGAAAAGTAATTAACCATATTTTTTCAAGTTAAGTTAGCGATGGTCGTTGTTAGTTGTCAGACGAAGTTGGGTATTTCTCGTTCTGGTATATCTGTAGTAGGTTATTGTTGGGTTTATTTGACGAGAATTAAAGTCGGAGGATGAGCTATTTTGATTTTTTAAGTATTTATTCTGGTTTTTCAAGGTGTATCTAACATAGTTCTTAACTTATTGTTGAATATAGTGTTAGTATCTAGGCCGCAACTAGTGAGAGTTTCCTTAATTTTATATCTCATCGAATCAAGTATATTAGGGGATATTAATAATTTTATATATTTTTAGTGTACATGTAATAGTTTAGTGTAAGATAAATGGAAGTGGGAATCTACAAAAATAGTAATTATGGAGAGAAATTCAAATAAATTCATTAAACTGTAAAAATTTAGTATAAATAAAATATGTAAAAAGAAAGATGAAATAAAAAATCTTGCTATCATTGTTTAATCAATTTACAAATGAAATATTCCCTTTTCGGTTAAACTAGAATTATTGAATTGTTTATATTATGAGAGTTTCGACCAAAATAAATAAGTTGTATTCATAATCTATTTTAACCATGTAGTATGCTCAAAATATTATTGGGGTGGGTATTTTTGAGCTTATTAATTGTGCTATGTTCTTAAGATTGATGATGATTCACAGATTTTTATTGTAACCCTTTGCCGGGGTAATAGTGAATGAAAAAGAAGCTACGAGCTAATTTTGCCAATAAGGGCATAAAAATATATATATGAGAAAATATCGTGATATCTCATCATTAAAAAGAGAGTCATAGCGTTTGAAAAGAAATTGATCTGAAAAGAAAATATATATATTCGGACCGGCAAAGTGGAATTTTTATGTGAACATCTTATGCTTTAATTGGGTTATTGGGGCTGCTAAATTGTGCATCAAAGAATTCATTGGGTTGAGTGAGAACGTTTTATGAAAGTAACTCAAGCTCTAGGGCGATTCGTTGATGGCTAGTGAGGAGAGAGCCAAAAGCTCATTCTAAATTATCCAAATATACTATCATAATGTCCATAAGCCTAAATTACAACCTTAAAGACCTTTTGATTCTTTGCTATGTGATCGAGAAGTGATTGAACCAATAGAGAGTAGTTAAGTGGATCGTTGGATACTAGTAAGGCTCGATGAACAATCTATAGCTTCCTTGGTGAACTGAGTAAAGTTCCTCTCCTTCTTACATTGCGAAGCTAATCTAATCTTGAATTCAAGCCGTGTTGATTGTGGATATGAGAAGTGTACAGGTATGTAGTTTGTAAGTATTATTACATGAAATTTTCTGAGTAGTTGTTTTAAGTCTATTCTCCATATTCTGCTATCTTCTTCCCTCTGTGCTTAATTGACCTAGGTGTGTATTTAGAGACTTCCCTTTGTTTTTATTTTTATTGTATCGGGACGATACAACTTTGAGTTGGGGGTCTTGATGTCTCCTCATTTGTGATAAATTTATGTTAGAATGAGACATCATTTTTAGTGATTTAGGAAGTCATTTAGTCGAATTTCTTGAGAAATAGTGCACTTTCCTATTTTGAGTCTTGATTTAGTGAAATAATATTTTTAGAGCATATTGGGTTTAATTATTTATTTAGTGTGAAACTTTAAAGATAATTATGGAGATTAATTAGAGTCCAAGTCAAAGACTACAAGATATGGAAAGAGATTTGCATGGTAATTGGAGATAAGGAAACAAAAGCTAAAAAGATGGAAAAGGAAAAGCTGCCTAAGTCTAAGATTCCGCAGAACACGCCTAAAGAAGTGCTATTTACCCCAAGAAATAGGCCGATTTTGGTAATTTCCTTTCATAGGGACATAGATAATTCTGTGAGGATTCTTTTGGTATCTTATGGAGCTCAAACCGACCAATAACGAAGAAGATATGCCCAAAACAGTCCAGCAGTGTTTATCTTTATTTCCATACGAATTAGAGTTGGGCTTGGAGTCCACCACTTACTTCTCCTTCAAGAAAACGAATTAGGGCTTCCAAGACACCTATAAATACACCCTCATACCATTGTAAACATGTCCTTGCTCAGTTTCAAGCTTAGGCTTAGTCCTTACTTGTATTTTCTCACTTTTAAATAATAGCTTAGCCTTTAATTTATTATTCATCCTTAGAATCAAGCTATTCATCCAAGAAGCAAGCTGACCTATAGAGGAAGACAAGAAGAAGAAGTTGGAGAGTGACAAACTCCTCTTCTACATCTACCTTCTCTATATTTAGGGTATTTAGCTATAGATTTATGCTCAACCATATTTCTAAACTTTTATTATGTAAGTTTTACTTTTAATTGTTGGGATATTATTTTGTCTTAAATTCATTAATACTATTTGTTATTTTGATTGATTGAGCTTGGCGTATATTGTTATTATGTGTTTTGACTTATTGTTACATCCTTAGATTTGGTCAATCTTAGGATTATTTTTAGTTATTGACAACACCACATAATCGTCTAGTTTTGATCATTTGCCTAACTAGATAGCCATAAAGGTTTGATTTAATCACCAATCATTACCCAAGACCTTGGTAGTGGAGAGGTTGCTCCTAAGCCTGGAAAAGGCTAGGTAGAATTTAGAATCCTGGTTAATATAGAATGCTTAATCTGTGACAAGTTAGAATAACAACTTAGTAAAATAGACTCATAATATTAATCCTAATTTATCTTACTTACATTCATCTTATTTATTTGTTTTCATTATTTATTTATTTGCGTTAGATTATTATTTATCTAATTATATTTTTATATAAACATCTAAATTCATCTACCCTTGTTAAATATATGTAGATCTAACGGATTAAATCCCTGCGAACGAACTTAACTTATCATTAAAACTTGCAAACGATCTGTGATACTTGCAGTGAGTTCCGTGGTTCTCAAGGGTGTGTGCTCTTTATTATTATCTTTATTTATCTATTTATTTATCACACCTTTGCCCCCACTAACCACATGCACTAAATTCCGTAGATTTGCGCTTTGAATTTTATTTGCTGTCTCTTGCCACTGCTTGTATTCCATTCTTCGATTCTTAGCATTTTGATTCTCACTACCCTTAAACCGAGCTGTACTATCCACATCAGACTCAGTGTTCTCTCCTTCAGTGTCCTTCTTATCTGGGTCAGCAACCGTCTTGGAATCATCCATATTCCGCACTATCTCATTACCTTAGTTTTTCTCAGTTTCTTCATCACTCACAAAGATAGTCCTCACAGTCTGTTGAGTAAAGTTACCCTGTCTTGCTGCTTCCTCAATCACTTTTTCCAAATTCCTTTGACTTTTAGAAGTACCCTATCCCCATGTCATGATCACCATCACTGTCAGAACTATCCTCCTTAGTAGCCTTATCCTACTAGTGTTCCTATCATTCCCCTTTTTCGATCTCAATTCACGTTCTCTTCCCAAAGCAAGTGGATGAGGAGGCCTATCTTCCTTTCTATCCCATGTGTATGCTTTAATATGAGAACTGAAGTCATCTCTCACCCTTTTCCTTATACCAAGCAACGGTCATCCAAAGTGTCCTTAATGACGTTCTCCATACTCCATGTTACGAATCTAAGCTTAACCTCAGATAATCCCTCCTGCTTCGCTGGATCACCACAGTTCTCACGCTTATGACCCAACTTACCATATGCAAAGCAAAATAACCCAATATTTCCATACTTAAAAGTCACCCATGCCGCCCCATCTTCCTGACAGAGATAAACACCTAGGGGAATAGGGTCCCGAACACGAAAACTAACCCTAAATCTAAGGATTTTCACCACAACATTATCAACCTCTGGGAGATCTTCTTCTCGAGGTCAGCAAAACACCTAGTAATGTTTTAATAGTACTAATAGTATTTTGGATGTGCGCAAGACCGTTTAACTGTACCCAAGCTGCTAAATAATTGGATTTAGTATACACACCATTGAATTCACCACGCCCTTTTATGAATCCAGCGTGAAAGCCAATTATATTCCTTGGTCTCAACCCCCAAAGTCTATCTCGTTCTCTCTTATTGTCAATATCAAGTCTGAAATAGTTTGTGCTTTATTCTGAAATAGAAATATTTCCACAAACTAGCCATTTGTCAAAAACCCATTTCCAGAAGCCTGCCAGATTCATCCTCGCATCTCCCATAACTCGAACCATTAACAACCTTTCCTTATCTAAATGTTCCACGCTACAAACCCTAATATCCAGACTAATCACCCCAATTTCCTCATCCTCCGATTCATGGAGTTGAGTAATGGGGAGTGCATGTCGGGAGTGTGTTTCCATATGAATCCTACACCTATTCAAGTACGTACTAGCGTAATAGTAGAAGAAAAGAACTATTAAAGTAGAATGACTACTGGTAATACAGAGAAATGGAATGCAAAGAGTGAAAGATGAAGAGGAAAGAGAGAAGTTAGGAAAAAGATAGTTAAAGAAAGAAACGACCTTATAAACCGTAATATTGTGTTAGATAATCTTGAACATGGTGGAAGTAATTATGATTAGTAGCCAGATGTTTGTTTCCCGTGTCATAAGTGTAATTTGTGCCCTTTAAACTTTTGATAACCCATCCCACGTGTACCGCACTCACGAAACTGAAAGGTCTTATGTTTGGATTCACGAACCTTCAATTTGACTATTATGTTCACCACTTCTTGGGAGCTGCATGCACGCCAGGTCTGTTCTCTCTACACGACTACACCTTGTAATGTATGCAGTGTCTCTTCCCCTCCCTCCACGTGTACACATCCTCCATTACCCTCAAATCTGTATTTATCATCTGGACCCAATTCTCCGCAGAACCATTCTCCTCCTTATCCACTGTAGTCACGACCCACACAAACCTCCCATGTACGCCATACACCACCAGTCTTACCACCTTCTCAATGTTACCCGTATCTCCAATCCTATGATTCTCTAGGACGAAGTACTCACCTCGTAGACCAATTCTATCCTTCTTCTTGTTCCAATCCTCACGTGAACCCTCCATTTCTTCACCGACTTTAACTTTCCCAATCTTACCCCCATACCTTCTTGTATCCGATTCCAATTCATATTTACAACAAAAAAAAACCCTTAACCGTATCCCTAATAATCTACCAATTGACATCAATTAACCTTTCCTTAACAACAAATCTGCCATACCCCGTAATATTTTTGTTACTACTCGAACTATCACTAGTCATATTAGGTCTACTTCGAGGACCATGGTTAGGGCAACTCTGAATTCCCCCCCACGATTGACAGCGTAATAACATGCGTAAAGTTTTGATTACTCGTCATACCTTGAGCAGTGAAAGTATTGGTAATATATAGGAAGAGAAGAGATGATGTATTACGCCACTCCTCTCCGTGACCGGTCTCCATTATCCACCATACGACTGGGTAGCATCTCAGCCTACACACTTTCCTCACCTCCAAGTACAAAATTCTCTCTCTAATTTGAGACGCTTTGATCGTTCTCACGTCGCCATAATCTTCACATTGATATTCGCTAGTAAAAACCCCAAAAGGTTTAAACCTAGCCTCAACGCAACGTCTACGCACGAAGCACCTCATCTCCTTTCAGAAGAGAGGCCCATCAATTCTAAAAGGACACCCTAACCCTTAATAATCTATAATTACCGATAAGCAAAACTAAAAACCAAGAGAAATGCCAAAGGAAACAAAAGAAATTAAAATGGAAAACGAGCAAACCCTAGAAATCGCCACAAAATCGCACCTAGTGATGGTGTTCTGAGTGTAAAATAAAAATGGATAATAGGATATTCGAGATGTGTAATTTATTTTTTCCGAAAAAAATTGATTTATTAAAATAAAATATTTCATTTATTTTTAATTTAAGTTTATCTTATTTTTAACTAAGTTATGCCATATATTTGGTACTCTATCTTGGTATAAAAAAGGTGGAATATATCATTACATCTTACTCTTTTAGTATTTTATGTGCTGTGGTGGGTAAACACAGTATTATCCCCAACTAAAGAGAGTCCAAGAACCAGAGAGAGAAAGGGAAATGGGAGATCTTTATGCATTGGACTTTGATGGAGTTCTATGTGATAGCTGTGGAGAAAGCTCACTCTCAGCTGTTAAAGTCAATTCATCAACCTTTTTCTGTTCTTTCTATTTTTTATTTTCAAAATTAATCGTATTCTTATCTTTCATTAGGCTGCTAAAGTGAGATGGCCAAATTTGTTTGAGAACGTGGATTCATTATTGGAAGATTGGATTGTTGATCAAATGCATACTGTAAATGATTTCCTCTCTCTTTTCCTATTATCAAATTCTTATTTTGTTTAGTGTTCATATATTAATTTATCAGATTAATTGTATCATTAATCCCACTGATGTGAAATAGCTAAATATAATCATTTATTTATAAAGAAACCTATATACACATGTGGAGGACATAATTGCTACCTGTTGTAACAAAGGAGTAGAGTGTATTTGGCTATTTCGCATAACACAGGGACCAATGGTGCAATTCACGCAGATATATTGAATGATTAGTATAAGTTCAATTATAAATACAAAGAACTATAACTATAAGTATCTATAATTTGGATATCTCTATATAGCACTTTTCACTGTATTTTCACATATTCTACTAATCAAAAGAGAAAACAAATACGAAACTTTACTTTTTTGAATTAGTATTAAGTATTAACTATGCATAATACTGTTGCTCGTGCTGTGAAACATTTCTGAATATATGATGAGTCGGCCACTTATTAAGTATCAAGCACTTAATTTTGTTCTGAAGATGTCGAGTCATAACTTGTTGCAGGTTAGACCTGTAGTAGAAACTGGGTATGAGAATCTCTTACTTGTGAGATTGTTATTAGAGACAAGAGTACCCTCAATTCGCAAGTCTTCGGTGGGTACTTAAACCATTTTAACTGCTCGATCAATTTAAATACATTATTCTATTTGTGCTCTTCCTTGCTTTTTGTTTAGATATATTATTTGTAATTGAATGTGCAAGGTTGCAGAGGGGCTCACAATTGAGGGAATACTAGAGAACTGGTTTAAGATAAAACCTGTAATTATGGAAGAATGGAATGAGAATCGAGATGTTTTGATCGAACTCTTTGGTAAAGTCAGGGATGAATGGATAGACAAGGACTTGAGGACTTGGATCAGTGCAAACAGGTAATTTCTGATTCGTTACTTCTTAGAGATCAATATCGTGATTTGTGTGTATAATTTTCAAAGGTTAATATAGTCGCAAATATTATTTATAATTTTATATAGCTTTCCGGCTTCCATCTATGAAATTTCAAAGTAAACTATTTTGTGTGTTTCATATGTAGGTTTTATCCAGGTGTGTCTGATGCACTAAAGTTTGCAAGCTCAAAGGTGTACATCGTCACGACAAAGCAGGTTTGTTAAGGGGACCCGTTAAGAGCCTGAATGAAATCAGTTTTTTTTTTTTTTAGCTAAAAGTTAAAATGTATTTAGTATACAAAACAGATTGCTTTTTATAATTTTTTGTCAATAGCTTATCAGTATGTAAAGCAAATTTATAGCTTCTGTGACTTCATCTATATTCTTAGAGCTGTTTATTACTTGTTATCTGTTTCAGGGTCGTTTTGCTGATGTGTTACTTAGAGAGCTGGCTGGAATAAGTCTTCCACTTGAAAGAATCTATGGCCTGGGAAGTGGGTAAGTTTCTTTCCTTATGATTGGACTATAATTGGCAAGTATTTGAACTTCAACCTATAAGGCTATAGCCCTAAAACACTGGTCTTTGTTTTTTGTGATGTTTCTTTAGTTTGTGTACTAAATAAATTGTGTAAATGTGGATCAGTCCAAAGGTAGAGGTATTGAAGCAGCTTCAAAAGATGCCTGAACACCAGGGACTAACTTTACAGTAAGACTCACTCACTCCCTGCTACAAATAAACAATCATGAAATGTTATCTTTCACATCTAGCCTGTGATTTGTTAACATGTGAAAGTTGTTTGACCAGTTTTGTGGAGGATCGCATAACAACCCTGAAGAATGTCATTAAGGAACAAGAATTGGATGGATGGAACTTGTATCTCGGTAATTTCTCTCTCTTTTTTTCTTTTTTCTCGATGCTTGATTTGTTGCTAAGATGAGTTAGTTGAAACAGTGGATTGGGGGTACAACACACAAAAGGAGAGAGATGATGCTGCAACCATTCCTAGAATTAACAGTCTTCAACTCTCTGACTTCAGCAAGAAGTTGAAGTGATGAGCATTTCTTAAAACTCTTTATTACACAAAATGTATTTTTAAGATACTACATCAGGAAGATGTATTTGTTACTTTTGTATATTGTCTTTTTATTCACCTATTTACAGGAGTAGTGTGACTTACCACACTAAATCAAATTACTTGAAACTATCTTTTTCTTTTCCATTTGTTTCGTGGTCCATAAGGGGATAGTGTATGTACAGTATTCCAATAATTTTGCTATAAGATTTTTACAGTCGATGAGTGTTTACTTTGAAGGTATTCTTCATGGTTAAGTAGATCGATTGACAGCTCATCTCAGGGTTAAGGTATATAACACACAAGACACACAAGAAAGTATGATGCAGCTCAACAACACAAAAATATCACTCAATCACTACAATACAAAGTTACTTAGAGTAATAGATATAGAGAGTGTATGTATTTCAACACCAATCGTGTGTTTAGTTTCTATATAAGATACTCTCTTGTAACAATATTAACACAACAAAAATATATACACAAATTCTTCTCCTCTCTCTAATCTAATTTGGTATCAAGAGCTAAGGAGGTATTTCAATTTTGAAACTTCAAAATTCGCCATTAATGGTGGTTTAGAAAGCTTTCTTATCTCTGCTTCTCGATCCTACCTTCCGCTACACCATTAACATGGAATCTTCTTCTTCTACTACTCCTTAAAGAAGTTCGAGCTCATCGATTTCACCTGGGCTTTTACTCTTACGGGAGCAGCTTGGTACCAATTAAGCTTGATTCTACCAAATATGTCTTATGGCGTTTACAACTAGAAGGTATGTTGGAGGCTAATGGATATCTTAGTCATGTTGATGGATCTCGCTCTCCACCCCCGATTCTACCAATTATGTCTTATGGCATTCACAACTAGAAGTTGTGTTGGAGGGTCATGGATATCTTAGTCATGTTGAAAGAAATAAAAAAATAAGTTTTTTTATTCTGTGTCACCCATGATGGGAAGGACATGAGCGTACAGGGAATAGGGAAGTTATCTCTGATAACTTCTCACTTAGATGGTGGAGGGGGTGGAGAGAGTGAGAGAGTGGTTTATTAACATACAATAAACCAACTCTTCAACTCTATAAATAGAGTAGCTCTCTCTCACAAATTCACAACAACTCACAACAGAACACCAAGCGTACACTTTTTTATTTCTCTCCAAATCATAAATACACAAATCATATTCTCAGACACTTACGTGGTTAAAATAAAGAACTTAATTCTTGTAATTAAGTTCACGTTCAAAAAGCAAAAACCAGAAATTATCAACCCGCTGCGTAAGAGGCTTGTCAAAAACCCTAACTATTTAATTCATAAGTAACAATTGGTATCAGAGCGATGTTACTAATGACCAACACTACTAATGACCAATAGTTTAACCATCTGTTCTACACAATTTTTTGTTACTTAAAAATAATATATGATGCATTTATAGTCAGTTTCAGAGATGTATTATGTTTAATTCAAAAAGGTGGTGATTTTTTTTGTTCTTAATTTCTATATAGAGAAAAATGGTGATTACACGATCTCGGGGATTACGAGCATCTAGACTTGACCTGTTGATGAACTACAGGACTGACCACAAGAACATAAAAAATACCAATAAACTGAAATTGGTCTATACCTCCAAAGTGCCTAAGTCGGATGGACAAAGGGAAGATTTGAATAAAAAAATAATGACACTTCGAAATTATAAGATGAAATCATCACATTCTTTAATACAACACGTGAAGATTGTAAACGATATATTACAAGGTGCCATCAGATATGCGTATCACATGAATGAGGATGACAAGGTTGATGCCCTTCTCAGGACTTTTCCGAAAGACTTGAGAAAAGATCTTCTCGATTTATGGAGGAACGTGAATCCCGAAAATTATGTGGATAGGAGAACAAAAACATATGGTTGACTAGTATATGCCTTCACTGAATCTCAAATGTGGAATCATTTTAAAAGGCCTACAAGGTTTTCCAAATGTCCTTGTGAGATGAATTCGCCTACTAAGTATGATCTGATACGTCTCTATATAAAAGAGGGTTTTGAAAAATTGATTCCTTTGAAAGAGAGATACGAGTGATTGTCTTATATTAGTTAGAGTTTTCGTTAGGTAGTTTATTTGGTAGTTCGTTTCAAATGTTAGTCTTTGATTGTAATTTAGTTATTTGCTTATCGAACATGTATTTCAATTATGTATGTTTTTTTAAACGGTTTCTTTGGTTACATGTTTCTTAAAGTTAGTTTCATACAATGTTTCTCTGTTCATGTTAGGGTAAGTGGGAGTTCTAATAGAACTTATATTTGCATTTAATGAAATTGATTGAATGATTAAGACAAACAAAATATGGTGGTTCATGATTGAGAGTATAGTGAACTTTCTTTATCACTTATTTTGTTATCTTTCTTAGTCATTCTGTTTGCATTAATAGCATAACATTGATGAATAAATATTTGTTACTAATGAGAATATCTTACTTTATTAGATAAATTGGCATCGAAAACCATCATTGTTGATCTCAACAAAGGAGAAAAGATGAATGGTGAGAACTATAACCTTTGGAAGCTCAAGATACACTATGTTCTAGATGAGCAAGATGTTTTTGAGTCTATTAACAATGTCATGGCTCAGCCTGATGAAGGAAACACAACTCAAAACAGAAGGGACATGGAGGCTTATGAGAAGTGGAAAAGGAAAGATTCCACTGCAAGAGACATCTTGATAGGCTCCATGAATGACGATCTTGTCTATGAATGCCAACGATACCTCACTACTCACGAGATGTGGAACACTCTTAATGAGAAGTACGTGGGTTCGACTGTGACTAAGTTGCGTCAATTGACCATTAAGTTTGACACTTACAGGAAGAAGCCTAATCAAACCATGCAACAACAGTCTGAGAGATGTCTAACATAATTAGGGAACTTAAGACTGTAGGTCATAACCAGACTGATGAACAACAAGTTCAAGCTGTGATCAGATCTCTTCCAAATAACTGGGAGCATTTGAAGATAAACTTGACTCGTAATGACAATATCAAAACCTTTGATGATGCTGCTCGTCATGTGACATTGGAAGATGAACGTCTAGATGCAATTAAGCCTCAGGCTCAGGCTTATGTTGCTGAGTCAAGTTCCCACAAATTTTCTGGCAATAAGCGCAAGAACAATGGGAAGAAGAACCGAAATGAGCATGTTTCCAAGAAGAACAAGAAGGTTGGTAACAATAAGGGAAAATGTTTTCGTAAGAAGAAAGACAAGAGTAAGATGAAATTCTTTAACTATGACAAATTGGGTCACTTTGCTCGTGAGTGAAACGAGCCTAGAAAGGTAGCAATGTCATTTACTTCTTGTAATTTTACTTATGTTACCATTATCGTATTGCTAGTTGATTCTAATCCTTTGTGGATTGTGGATTCAAGAGCGACAGACCATGTAGCCAAAGATCGTGAGGCATATGTAGAGTATCGTCGAATTCCAGAGGGAATAAGGTGGATATATGTAGGAGACAACAATAAATTTGAAGTCAAAGGAGTTAGAACTTGCAAGTTGAACTTGCGAGTGGTCAAACCTTGTAACTGCATGATGTACTTTACGCACCTGACATTCGACAGAACTTAGTTTCAGTCACTGTTCTTCCAGGAATAGGTTTTAATATGAATTTTCATAACAAACAAGTAGATATCTATTATGATGCTAGGTATTATGATTCTGGTGGTTAATAGTACTAGATGATGATAACTCGTTTAATAGTTATTATGTAAGTAGTTACTTTTCTACTAATACTTCTTCTAGTAGTTCTAACGTAGAAGAAAGTGAATGGCATGCTAGATTAGGTCATATTGGTCAAAACCGTTTGAATTTGTTGGCTAAGGCGAACCTTTTGGGTTCATTGACTAAAGTCAACTTTCCCACTTGTAAAAATTGTCTAGTAGTTAAAGTAAAACATAAACCATTTGGAAAGGCTAGACGAGTCGAGTACCCATTACAAGTAATTCATTCAGACATCTGTGGCCCGATGAGTGTTCAAACTAGACGTGGGGAACGTTATTTCATCACTTTTATAGACGATTTTACTAGGTTTGGTTATGTCTACTTGATTACTAATAAATCTAAAGCATTGAAATATTTTGTGACATTTGTCAATGAAGTAGAAAACCATTTATAGAGAAAGGTGAAAACCTTAAGAACCGATCGTGGACGTGAATATCTATCTGACAAGTTTAAAGAACTATGTGATGAAAAAGGGATAGTAAGACAGCTTACAATTCCTAGAGCACCACAACAGAATGGTGTGGCTTAAAGGAGAAATAAAACACTCCTAGAAATGGTTAGGTATATGATGGAACAAGTTATATACTTAACCGAGTACCCACAAAGACTATTCCATCAACTTCTTATGAACTATGGGCAGGTAGGAAACCTAACATGTCATACTTGCGACCTTGGGGGTCGGTAGGCTATGTTCATGATATGTCTCATAAATATGGGAAGTTAGGTACAAGAGGCAAGAAGTGTATCTTTATTAGATACCCAAATCACTCTATAAGATATGTGTTTATTGGTGAACATAACGATGGGGGTCTTACTAAAATTAAGTCACGAGATGTCACATTCTTAGAGAATGACTTTCCTAGCAGAGGTGAGGTTGATAGGAATTCTATTTTATGTGAATTAATTGAGATTCAGGAAGATGATATGCAAACAAATGTGAAACCTGATGAGATAAGACATACTCAAGAAATAGAAGCGGTCACTCCTCTACATCCTGAAACGGAAGAAACCGTTGCATCATCTAGTAATCCTATTTCTCTGGATTCTCAACCTAAGAGAAGTGCTAGAGGTTTAGTTCCTCGTCGTTGGTTTGAAATTGAAGGAGAAGTATTTATGATAACTCCACAAGATGAAGAAGAACCTTGAACAATTGATGAAGCACTTTCATTTCCTGCTAAGAATGAATGATAAAAAGCAATGTAAGAAGAAATAAAGTTGATGAAGAAAAACCAGGTTTAGGAACTGGTTGATCTCCTAAAAGGACGTAAGGCGATTGGGAACAAATGGGTTCTCAAAATAAAGAGGAAACCTGACAATTCCGTTGACAGGTATAAAGCTTGCTTGGTAGCGAAAGGCTATACTCAACGGGAAGAAATAGATTTCGAGGAAACTTTTTCTCCTGTTGTTAGATTTACCTCAATACGTCTTATTTTAGCTATTGTGGCGTATCTCGATCTGGAGTTGCAGCAAATGGATGTTAAAACATCATTTCTAAATGGAGATTTAGAAGAGGTTATTTTCATGGAACAACCCTCGGGTTTCGTTGCAAAAGATCAAGAGAATAAAGTATGTAGATTGTTAAAATCAATCTATGGTCTTAAGCAAGCCTCGAGACAGTGGAATTTGAGATTTCATGAAATTATGTCATCAAATGGATTTGAGATGATAAGTGAAGACCACTGTGTTTATGTTAAACGTTCCAAGAAAAATTTCGTAATTTTATCTCTATATGCTGGGAATGACAAAGAGTTTGTTCGACCTAATAAGGAGTGTCTAGCTTCTCAATTTGATATGAAAGATATGGGAGAAGCAAATTATATTCTTGGTGTTAAGATTCACAGAGGTAGGTCTAGAAGACTATTATCTTTATCTCAAAAAACTTACATCATGGATATACTTGAGCACTTTAGTATGACTAAATGCAATGCCATTAACACTCTTGTAGCAAAGGGAATAAAATTAACTCTCGACATGTGTCCTAGTACTCCTGAAAAGAAAGAGAAAATGTCTACGATACCATATACTAGTGCCATTGGTAGTCTTATGTATGTTATGATGTGTACAAGGCCAGAAATATGTTATGCAATAGGGTTAGTTAGGCGTTTTCAATCGAACCCAGGACAAGAGCATTGGAAAGCTGTGAAAAGGATATTGAGATATCTAAAAAGGCACTAAAGATCATGCCTTATGCTTTCGAGGAGATAGATTACGCCTAGAAGGATATTGGTACGGCCTAGGGTGTGATAAAATATGATATAAATAACATGCAAATAATCACCCTAGACTGCACAGTTCTGCAAGTATACAGATCGTATGCAAGTTTTAGAAAATAAGTAAGATTTGTTCCGAAGAGACTACGAAGGTTAGGGGAATCTTATGCAATAATCAAGTGCAGATAATTAAAGCTAGAACAAATAAAACGCAGAAAAAGTAAAAACAAATAGATATTTATTTGGTTTTCAATTAAACTAAATTAAACTACGAAAGTAAAGACAGAAAATTAAACACGAAAGAAGAAGTAGTATAAGAATAGAGCTTGAGTCAATAGCATGCAATCCCCACTAGTTTTGCCGTTCTAAACATGTAAGGGTGAATTATGTAGTATTTCAATAATCGGTTCCAACTGCGCTAGGTAGTTTTAAATAGGATTTACCTGTGTCAATAAGGGGTCCTAAGCAAACTGTTCCTGCAATTGGTAAATAGCAATATATACTAAACCATAGTGATTATCTAGTTAGGTTGATTTGTCAGATCTAAACCGGATACTAGACGTTATGTGCTAAACAAGTAATTAAACACCATTGTTAATGGTGACCTAAATACTAGATGGCAATTCTATATGGGTGCACTCCACAAGAACACATAATATAAATCCAAACACATAAACAGAGAATAAAAACAATAATTCAATTTAAAATATAGAATTCCCAAATTAGATAGATGTCAACCAAAACTAGGGTTCATACATATATGCTAAAACTCAATCTAATAGAAATTTAGTTCATACTAATGGAAGAAAAGAAAGAAATTACAAATTCAAAGGTAGAAGAAGACATTATTGATGAACAGCTCTTTCCAGTTCTTTTCTTGTGTTGTAAGCTTCCTCTTGGTTTAAGGTTTCACCAAGGATGATTTAAGAGTGTTAAAAGGCTGTATTTATAGTGTTATAGGTTGACCTAATTCGTTTTCTTGAAGGAAAAGGTAAATATGGGCTCCAAGCCTAACTCAAATTCGTAGCCCAAAAACATGCAATCAGCCCCGTTTTTATTTTGGTCCTAACAGCTTCAATATATATCCGATTGATGCGTATGAGTATACCAAATTCACCGTCTCGGAAAGATATTCAACTTTTCTCCTGACCGTTTCTCCAAATTCCTCACCATTTTTAAGATATAAGCTGATTTGTGGTCATAGGTGCAAAAATTCAGATTTAAGGCAGCTTTTCCTTTTCCATGTTTTTAGCTTTTCTTTCCTTTATCTTCAATTTCCATGTTTATCTTCTTTTATTTAGCTCTTTTAACCAACTTGGACTCTAATTAATTACCATATATCTCTAAAGCTTCACACTAAATAAATAATTAAACCCAATATGCTCTAAAAATAATAATTAATTAATTCAAGACCCAAAATAGGAAAGTGTACTAAATCAAGCTAAAATCGACCTATAAACTAATAAATACGCCTAAAATGATGTCTCAGAGATAGATTTTATTATCACAAATGAGGAGACATCAGATGTACAGACGTTGATTGGGCTGGTCTTATAGATGGGTGTATATACACTCCAGGTTATGTATTCTTGTTGAATAATTGCGCAATTTCATGGAGTAGCAAGAAACAAACTTGTGTAGCTTTGTCAACGATGGAAGCTGAATATGTAGCTTGCTCAGCTGCGGTTTAGGAAGATGTTTGGTTAAGAAGGTTCTTTGAACATTTAGGATTCTCTAGTGATAATGGGAGTCCAATTACGATATACAGTGATATTCGAGCTGCAATGTCTTATGTGAAAGATCCTAAATATCTCAGCAAGACCAAACACATTGATATGAAGTATAAATTTGTGAGAGATATAATTGAACAAAAGGATATTACTTTGCCATATATACCCACACGCAATATGCTTGCTGATCCATTCACAAAGGCAATCCCAAGTGATGTATTCATGGATAATGTTATATCTATAGGATTAAGAAAGATATAATGTATGAATTATTTCAAGTTTATGTGCTTTCATGTATATATTTTATTATAATACGTGTGAATTTTTGTATGTATGTCCTATAGACTGAGATCGGCCCTATCACACGGGAAATCGCCTTTGGCACAAGAAGTGCGCAAAGATGAGACTAACTCATAGTAGCGAAGAACCCTTAAGATAACTTGAGTTAAGATAGTCACCTTAACTAAGTGTTAAGATGATATCATAAACATGAATAAACCATGTTAAGCTTATATTATGATCGAAGTAGAATCCCACTGTCTACTTAGTCTATAATATCCAGATATGAGTTGCTTGATTGATTTCATAGAAGGGTTGATCGATCGAAGAATTCATCTTAGGAATCAAGGCTTGTCTAATTATAAATATGTATGGTATTTATGAAATAGTGATATACAATTTGAGATATATGAATAGTATCATAGCACATGTGTTATACCACGTGTGCTATCGACCAAAAGGAAGTGAAGAATTGATCCCTGTTTCTTCACTATGTGATTCCTTTAGATTGTTCCCTTATTACATTTGACTATATTTTGATATTTTGATTAGGTGTATGCTACTTTAAATATATATTACCAATTATCATGAATGATCCAGTCTAATGGGGTATGTTTGTGAAAGCAACCTAATCAATATAAAAGGATATAAGTCTAAAGGGAAGACTAAAATTATGTATCAAAATCTGTGCTTGAAGGTTAATGATGTCTCCTCTTTTGTTCTATTTATATGCCTTTAGGAGACATCAAAGTTGGTGATTATTTGACTAATTCGATAGACTTTTAGCAATTATATGACATATTTTATTTTCTCTCCTTAGATTTTAGTATTTTTATTTTATTAAGCTTTTGCGCGTAATATGGTTTGTTTTTAGTGAAAAGTTAGTATGTTTCTAATACTAGAAAGGAGAGGAATCAAGATTAGAAGTCTTAGATCGTGTGAAGAAGTCAAAAGCTAGAAGAAATATCCCGAGGAGTTGACAATTTTGAGCTGAAAATCTGGAAGGATGATGGTAATTGCTGATTTCGAGCCACTTAAAGATGGATTCAGCCTCTGAGTTATGAATAAGATTCGCGTCTTATCGAGTTACGAAGAATTAACAAGTTGAATGAGTCAGTTCGGAGTTATATTGAGAAAGTTACAGCCGTTTTCGTGAAGGGTGTATATCAGTTACGGAATTTTGGGCTTGAAGAGTGTACTTGGGCCATTTAATATTTGATTTTTCTTTTAACTTAGCCAAAGTCCGAAATTTATAGTATAAATAGGCTTTTAGACTTTATTTTTACACACAATTCATTTTCTAAAAAGTCAGAGCGTCAGAGAAAAAGACAGAAGTAAGGAAGAAGGAAAAAGCTAAGAGCTGGAGACTTCAACATCTCCAAATCACCAACCAATCCAACATCCTAATTAGGTCTTTAAATTTTATTCTCTTTCTGTTAAACATGAATTCCATTATTTTAATTCCGATTATGAGCTAAGTTTTGATTGTACTTGAGAATCGTAACATGGGTTGAACCCTTTCTTTAATAATTAGTGTTTTTCCGATTTGGAATTGAATTAATTTAAATTGAGTTTTTATTTTACGTTGGCTCTTACTTTATGCTTGTTTATTATCCTTAGAGTCATGAACTATGGATAAGTTAGGCTATTCCATATAGTGGCGTATGGATCTCCTTGACGGGGGGGGGGGGGGGGGGGGGTTGGGTATAGAACTAAGTATTTGCCGGTAAAATCCGCCAATGTCCTTGACATGCTTGACTAGCCATTAGCCAATGAGGTAAGATTTAATCATCCGAAAGTGGTTTTAATCACCCTGACGGGGGTTAGAAGACTGTAGGAGAGCTTTTAGGTCCACCCTGACGGGGGCTAAGAGATTTTAGAATCCCGACTAGCGTAAGAATAATAACTCAACCCCTAAAAGGAAACATTAATTAGGAAAGTTTGCGGTGAAACCCTAGCGTGACTCAAGTACTACTTTTCTCTCGCGTCTACCTCATTTACTTGCGTTATTTACATTCTAGTATAATTAATTTAGTATTTAATTTACTTTTGCATTTTAGATTGTTAATCAAAAACCCAACAAACATTATATCTTTTATTTTTCCGTTATTTGCAATTATTCCACTAATCGATAACATTAGAGTCAACCAATCCATCATTGAGAGCGAACTTGTTTATCATATATTACTTGGGACAACTGTAGACTTGTAGTTCGTGGTTCCTCTTCTTTATCTGCATTATTTTATAACATACAAGGATCCACCAAGTTTTTGGCGCCGCTGCCAGGGACGATAGCGTGTGACCCTGGTGTTTATCCTTTAGTGTTTTAATTGCATTTTTATTTTTATTCAGTTTTACGCTTTTCTTTGTCTTTGTCTTTTCTCAGGTCTTATAGGTTTGGTGTATGTACTCAAACCCTGAGAGGTTAATTCGAGAAGGAAACAAAAGAGAAAAAGAAGCTAGAGAACAAGCAAAGAGAGAGAGATGGAGGATTTGAACATTCATCATGTGGATGATCCTGGTGTTCAGTTGGATGCAAATGGCCAACCTATAATACCTCCAATCATTCCGAATCCCCCAATCAATCCGAATCCAGTTCTCAATAATCAACAAAATCATCCACCTATGCAATAAGCTCAACATCCTATGTATTATGATCCATGGTTCGTACATGGTCCACAACAAGCTCCTTATCGCGTTCCTGCTCTCGGTATTGGTCCTGCAAATATCAACGTTGCACGTTATAGACCTGATCCTGGTATGCTATCCCAATTTCAAAATTTCAGAAACTTTTGTGCAACACCTGGAGAAGACCCTATACGTGCACTTCAAAAGTTTACGCAAATCTGCGATTCGTATATAACTCAAGGAGTGACCAAAGAGAAGATGTACTTCGCTAATTTCATATTTTTTCGTGATAGACGCAGCTAGTGAGTGGCACGATTCGCAAGAACCGGGAACAATCAATACTTAGGATGAATTACAGACAATGTTTTTCGATCGCTATTATCCGACGAATATGAGATTGGACGCACAGGTAGATTTGACATTGTTTGTCCAAGAGCAAGATGAAACTTTGGGAATATGTTGGACAGGATTTCAGTCGTGTTTGAGAAGTGTTCCTGACCATGGCCTTAATGAACAACAACAATTAAAAATATTTTATAAAGGCTTATATGGAGGATTAAGAAAAGACCTTGATTTATTATGTGGTGGTGGATTTTTACAGGTAGCTCCAGTCCATGCGAAGATTATTTTAAACAGAATGGTAACAAATGAGCAAGGTTGGAGTACAGTAAGAATACCTATTTGAGGTAGAAAAGAAAGTAATATGGGTATTGATGAGAAATTCTCCTCATTGGAGGATAAATTGAAGAGTACTTTAGAACAACAAATGAAACAGCTCACGATAGCTATTAAAGAAGGTTTATCAGGTAAGAAGGCTAGTGTTAATGTGACTCAAGAGGTCTATGGGTGTTCTAATTGTGGTGTTCAAGACCATGACTGGGAACATTGCGAGTGTAATCCCGAAGCTGTAATGTTTGTTTCTAATAGGGGGAATTACAGTTTGAGTGGTCAAGGATACCAACCTAACAGAAACCATCCGAGTTTCCAATACCCGAATCCTAATGGGGTAGCTAATCCTACTTATGCTTATCAACCGCTTCTCCAAGGTAACACTTATCAACCTAGACCACAAAATGATTATTAGGGAGGACAAAATTATGGAAAAAATGCTCAAAGACAGCCTTCTCAGAATAATTATAATGACAACATGAATAAAAAAGCCTTACCTGCTCAACCTCGAGAAGGTGCAGAAGATATTCTTATAAATGTAGACAAATTAATGGCACTTCAGGCACAATCTATTCAGGGTCAGCAATCTAATGAGGTTGCACTTAAATTATTGGGGAATCAAATTGATCAGATATCAAAACAGTTAAATCAGCGTCCTGCAAGGAAGACTCACTAGTGATACTGAAGTCCCAAGACAAACCGAAGATTGTAACGCCATCGTGTTAAGAAGTGGTAAGAGGCTTCACCCACCTCCTTTTCCGGTTATGAAAGATAAAGAACCAGTAGTAGAGGTGGAAGAAAAAGAAGATGAACCTGAAGTGATAGAAGTGGAGAAAATTCCGGAAGTTCAGAAAAAGAAAGATATCGTAGAAAACCGTCCTCCTCCACCTTTTCCTTCGAGAGTTCAGAAAAAAGGAGATATGGATGAGTATCAGAGATTTTTGAATAGGGTGAGAGGTCTTAACATCAACATTCCGTTATTAGAAGCTATTAAAGACATACCAAAATACATGAAGTTTTTGAAGAGAGCCCTCACCAACAAGAGACCATATTGTGATAATGAGATGATTGGTTTGCCTGAAGAGTGTAGCACCATATGTTAAAATAAGTTGCCACCCAAGTTGCTTGACCTGGGAGTTTTACAATTCCGATATCAATTGGTAATGAGTAGTAAGGAAAAGCTCTATGTGATTTGGGTGCAAGTATCAATCTTATGCCCAAATGAATTTTTGATAAGTTGAAGATGGGAGATGTGAGACCCACCTCTATGGTCTTACAAATGGCTGATAGGTCCCTCGTACATCCTGAGGGACGAATCGAAGATGTCCTTGTCAAGGCAGGTACTTTAGTTTTTCCCGTTGATTTTGTTATTCTTGTATACGACGCGGATAGGAATATCCCAATCATTTTGGGATGACCATTTCTAGCCACGGGGTGTACTTTAATTGATGTAGAAAACATGGAATTAACCATGAGAATCCAAGACGAGGAGGTAAAGTATAACATGTTCAGAGCCATGAAATTTCCAGATATTCCAGGAGATTGCTTTCGAATGGATATAGCATAACATGCCACACAAGAGGTATTTGATTGTTTTAATTATGATGATATCTTGTAGGCGGCTTTGACACTTGAATTGCCTGAGTTGATGGATGAGCTTGCCGAAACGGTGGCAGCTCTTAATTCGGAGAATCCAAAATATAGGCGTCCTGCCTATGGACCTGTGAAAGAACCGGGGGAGATGGTCATTAAAAATAAACCATCCATTGAATCTTCTCCGAAGTTAGAAGAAAAACCATTACCAGCACACTTGAGGTATGCGTATTTGGGTACTAATGATACTTTACCTGTTATTGTTTCAGCAAATTTAACAGGTCCTCAAGAAGATAAACTGTTGCGTGTACTAAGGGAAAATAAAGAGGCGATTGGTTGGACTATAGCTGATATCAAAGGGATTAGTCCTTCCTATTGCCAACACAAAATCATTCTTGAAGATGATAGTGCACGCTCAGTTGAAGGTCAAAGGAGATTAATGCCAATAATGAATGACGTGGTGAAGAAAGAAGTTATTAAGCTACTAGATGCGGGAATCATCTACCCCATAGCTAGTAGTGAGTGGGTAAGTCCAGTTCAATGCGTACCGAAGAAGGGAGGAATGACATCCTCAATGCTCAGAAAGAAGCCATTTCCACGAGAACCTTTGTTGGTTGGAGAGTGTGTATGGATTATCGTAAGTTGAACAAGGCGACCAGAAAAGACCACTTCCCTCTTCCTTTCATAGATCCGATGCTAGATAAATTGGCTGGTAGGGAGTATTATTGCTTTTTGGATGGTTATTCAGGGTACAATCAAATCTATGTAGATCCAGTTGACCAACACAGAACCACATCTACATGTCCTTTTGGTACCTTTACCTATCGAAGGATGCCATTCGGATTGTGTAATGCACATGCGACTTTTCAGAGATGTATGATGGCGATTTTCTAGGATATGATCGATAATTTCCTTGAGGTATTTACAGATGACTTTTTTGTGTTTGGTGATAACTTTGATGAGTGTTTACAGAACTTGGAGAAGGTGTTAATTAGATGTAAGGAAACCGATTTGGTGTTAAACTGGGAAAAGTGTCATATTATGGTTCGTGAAGTTATAGTGTTGGGTCACAAGGTTTCGAGTGCAGGATTAGAGGTTGATCGCGCAAAGATTGAGGTAATAAAAACTCTTCCCCCTCCCATTTCTGTAAAAGGGGTAAGAAGTTTTTTAGGCCATGCTGGATTTTATCACAGTTTCATCAAAGATTTTTCCAAGATTACAAGACCTTTGTGTAACTTACTCGAAAAAGGACACCAAATTCCTTTTTGATGAAGCTTGCATGAAGGCATTTTAAGATTTGAAGGAGAAGCTTATCACTGCGTCTATTGTATTACCTCCTGATTGGAAGTTTCCTTTTGAAATTATGTGTGATGCTAGTGATTTGGCTATGGGTGCTGTGTTGGGTCAAAGAAAGAACAAGGTAATTCCTTCTATCTATTATGCGAGTAAGACCTTCACTAGTGCTCAAGTCAATTATATAGTGACTGAAAAGGAACTTTTAGCGGTTGTTTATGCTTTTGACAAATTTCGTTCCTATCTTCTTGGGGCGAAAATTGTTCTATTCACTGATCATTCCGCTATAAAGTACCTTATGGAGAAGAAATATGCTAAGCCACGGTTAATCAGATGGGTTTTATTGCTTCAAGAGTTTGATTTAGAGATTCGAGATAGAAAGGGTTGTGATAATCAGGTTGCAGATCATTTGTCTCGTCTTGAAGGTTCTGAATCAAATAGTAGTCCCGAGTTAGTTAAAGAGGAGTTCCCAGATGAGAGTTTATTTTCTATTTATAGTGGAGCTCCTTGGTATGCCGATATTGAAAATCTTGCGGTGAGTGGTTCTTTTCCTGAAGGGGCTACTTCACAAGATAAGAAGAGATTAATCAGCTGTGCTAAACAGTTCTTTTGGGAGGATCCTTTCCTCTACAAAGTATGTGGTGACCAAATGATAAGAAGATGCATACATGAGAATGAGATTTATGCAGTAGTTGCAGGTTGTCACGATTCACCCTATGAAGGACAATTTAAAGGCGACCGCACAACTGCTAAGGTACCTCAATCGGGTTTTTATTGGCCTACATTGCATAAGGATTGTCATGAGTACGTGAATAATGTCATAGATGCCAGTTTACTTTGAATATATCCAAGAGGGATGAGATGCCACACAACAACGTTCTTGAGGTAGAAATATTTGATGTTTGGGGTATTGATTTCATGGGTCCCTTCGTACCATCCAATGGAAGTCAATACATCCTTTTAGCAGTTGATTACGTGTCTAAATGGGTGGAGGCTGTAGCTCTACCAACAAATGATTCGCGAGTAGTAATTAAGTTGTTAAAATCTCATATCTTCACTTGACATGGTACACCTCGAGTTATTATCAGTGATGGAGGTTCACACTTTGTGAACAAGTATTTGAAGACATTTATAGAGAAGCATGGGATAAGATATCGTGTATCTACCGCTTATCATCCACAAGCCAATAGTCAAGCTGAGGTCTCTAATTGAGAGGTCAAATGTATTCTAGAGAAGACTGTTGGCCCCACAAGAAAAGATTGGTCAACAAAGTTAGATGATGCACTAGGGGCTTATCGTACTGCGTTCAATACACCTATTGGTGCATCTCCGTATCGTATGGTTTATGGTAAGGCTTGTCACTTACCTCTTGAACTTGAATTAGGTGCATATTGTGCTATAGTGCAGTTGAATTTAGATCCTACTTTAGACGGTGAGAATCGTATGATGAAGTTAAATGAGCTTGATGAGTTTCGATTACATGCTTATGAGAATGCTAAAGTCTACAAAGAAAACACTAAGAGGTGGCATGATAATCGCATTCGTGTGAAGAAGTTCGAAGTTGGGCAAAGGGTCCTTAAATACAACTCGAAGTTCAACAATTATCCGGGTAAGTTGAGATCGAAATGGTCTGTACCTTAAGTTGTGACCAAAGTGACGCCTCATGGAGCTATCGAGATCAAGCATCCAATCGAGCACCGCACCATCATGGTGTATGGTCATCGATTGAAGATTTATCATGGAGGCTAGGATATCGATCGCACGGAGGATCTACATCCTAGGTAGGTCATGTACCTCCTTGAAGCTCCTTAGAAGCGAGAGGTAACCCGTCGAGCTTAACGAAGTTAAACAAAAGCCAATTCTTTGTATATTAGTTTAATTTTTTAGTGTAAATTAGAGTAATTGTTGTTGATTAGTGTTTATTTTTAAGAAATGAGAATGGGTAGTTGTTTTTGATGATTTCAGGAGTACAAAAGGTCATGAGTTTGGGGTTAAAAATTGGGCAGAGTAAGAATTTTGGTGGAATTTCAGGAGCAAAACCGGGATCCCGGTTTTGAACGCTGAAGACCCCAACCTTCTGACCATTGCGTAGGTGGAAACGCAACACCTTGCGTCGGGAATCACGCCAACGAAAAAAACCGGGAACCCGGTTTTGAGCTGACACGGAACCCGGTTTCGAGAGCTGAAGGAGCTCAAAGGTTCTGACCCCTGCGTGTGCTCAGACGCAAGGGGTCGCGTTTAGCATCTGCATCCCGCTCCTTAGACGCAAACCGGGAACCCGGTTGCTAGCAAAACCAGGAACCCGGTTTCAAAGAGCTGATGCCTCCAACTCTCTGACTAGTGCGTGGGCACAGACGCTAGGGAGGCTGCCTCTAGGTAATTTTTTTTTTTAAATTTAGTAATTCTTTGTCGCTGACCTAGCGACAAAAACCGGGAACCCGGTTTCGCCTATGAATTAGGCGGTTTTAGTTTTAAACCCTATTTATTTACCTTCTTTCTCAAGTTAGCCTCCACCTGCGATTCCAGCTTTCCACCACTCTGAAAATCATCATCAAAACAAGTTCTAATCATCAAATTTCTCCCTCTTTTACCCTAAAAACACACAATCAACTCAAGATCTTTCCAAAACATCACCAATTTCCAACTTTTTCTTCCAATTCTTTCTTCATCCAAACCGTCAATTGAGCCAATAAACCTCTCCAATCACATAAATTAAGGTTTACCCATGTCATATCTCACACTAATCTACCTCCATCTTCCCTCAAAACATCAAAGATCGAAACTTTTCTCTAGTTTTTGACTTTTTGAAGTTTTGAGTTTGGGGTGAGAAGCCATGACAAACAGGACAGATTCTTTCAGTTATACTCGAAGAAACAACCCAAGAACAAGAAACAATCCTAGTGCTACACAAGAGAGAGCTATTGAGATTCCAAATTTAGGTCCTAAACGCAAGATTGACGAGGCTAAGACTGCTATGAAGAGGAAATAAAACCCATGTAAGGCTACTCCTACTAAGCCTACTTTGGTTGATGAAGAAGAAGAAATTGAAGAGGAAAATCCTAAGGAACCCGTTTCAGAACCACGAGCTCCACGCAGAAAAGATATAGCTCAAAAACCCAAGAGGGTAGCCATGAGTTGGCCTGATCAGGTTCACGACAAAATTAATTATTTGAAGTTTGGTGTTGAGAGAGTATTTCCTTCTGGTATTATGAACAGTGAGTTTAGGAGTTATGCTATTACTTGTGATAAGTTTGGGTGGACCGAATTGAGACAGGGAAACCTAAATTTTATCCGCACCCTGGTACGTGATTTTTATGAATGAGTAGCCTTTTCGAATAAACAGTCAATTATTGGCTGTAAAAAGGTATTACCCTTCTCAATTGAACTTATTCGCAAGACGTTGAAATTGCCAAACTTTACTGGTCCTTGTACTTATTTCGAAATGCTTAATGTCCCATCTTTTAAGTGGGAATCTCTTTGGGACACAATTTTAGTTCATGGGAAACGCCCTATTCCGAATGGTGAGAGATATGCGGGGTAAGTTTATAGCAGTTATTTGTTACCTTGTGCTAAGGTATGGTCAAGATTCATAATTCCTACTTTCTTTGGTATAACTCACACTTCCGAATTGTAAAAGAAGCATGTTATCTTCATTAAATGTATAATTTAAAATCAAGAGATGGATATTGCACATGTAATTTATGAAACTATAATGGAGTTTGAGAAAATTCCTACAGTTCAGCAAAACCTTAAGTTCCCTTGTACCATCACTGCCTTGTGTCTAGACGCAAAAATACCGCGTAGGAGCGAAGAGGTTGAGCCTTCAGAACAAGGAGACACAATGACATTGAAATCCATTGAAAACGCTCACAATGACGCAACCCATCCGATAAAGAATCCTAGAGCTCCTCTACTAAAGAAGAAGGTACATACTGATAATGGGTTGGAAAATGAAATTTGGGTGTTGAAAGAGAATCAAGAAAAGATGATGGCTACTTTGGGATACGTTACAAAAGAGTTAGACCTTCTCAGAAATATGCTACTTGGGGTGAGCACCATCCAATACGCCACTTATGATCTACTTACGAAGGATTCTCTACTTGGACGCAACACCGATAACCAGCATCGTGCTGGTTAAGATTCATTTTCTATCCCTTCTCATTTATTGTAGATTAGTTTATTTGCTTTGAGTCTTTTCGAGTTGTGGGGACACGACTCACTTTTAAGTTTGGGGTGGGGTTCGTTGTCTCATCCCATTTTTATGTGTTATTTGTTTTAATTGCTTACAATAAAATTAATTAGGAGTTGCGTTTGACTGTAGAAGTTCTTAAATGTCCCCATTAAGCATGCTTTTGTTAAATCTGTGATAGTAAATAGTGGACTTTAGGAGTTAGTATAAAACACACTTTAATTGCATGCAAACATAGGTAATAGATAGGAAGAATTAATAAACAATGCAAAAGAAGTAAACTTGTACTTAAGATAAATGTTTGGTTTGTAGAACGTGAGATCTAAATTAGTAGAGAACCCACTTAGATATGAATTAGAGACGAACCATGTAACTAGGAAAATGATAGGGGCAGTTCTTTGTTAGCCATTTGAGACCTGTTTAGCCTTCTATCCCTTGTATTAATATTATCCGTCTTAGCCCAATTTTAAGCCTTAAGCCTTATATTTTGAAGCCACGATATAAGCCCATATCCCCTTTGTTTATTAGGCATTTCCAAATGACCCACACTTGAATTACGATCCTGCGACATGTCTCGAGCTTGAGTTTGGGGTGGTGGGTCCATCTTTTGGGAAATTATATTGGGAGGGAATCGTATGTGTTTATATTGAGGCACAAATCTAGATGATGATATTATTTGTAAGCCTTTGCAGGGATTAAAAAAAAGAAAAAAAATTCTCAATACAGTAGGATCCGGGAACCTGGATTTCACAATACCGAGAACCCGGTTTCTCCTGTACAAAAAAAGAGAGAAAAAGAAAAATAAAGAAATAATAACTTACTCGGAAAAGTGGAAATTTCTGGAAATCATCTTAGTATATATTGGGCTGACTTGGGGACGTGAAACTAGTACATCAAATGGGTTGAGTGAGAACGATATTCGAGTGTAAACTCAAGCTCGTGGACAGTTGTTAATGGTAAGTGAGTAGAGAGCCAAAAGCTCACTACAAATTTACCAAATATACATGCCACACCGTCCCTAAGCCTACGCTAAAACCGTGAAGTCCTCGTGATTCCTAGGTACATGGTAAGTTAATAGGGAATATACTAAGTGGAGCGTTCAAAGCGAGAAAAGATCGAGGAAAAACCTATAGCCATCATATTGAGATAAGTACAAGTGTAACCTTCTAGCATTGTGAAGTTAATTTTAAGATTGAAATTATTTGTGTTTGATTTTGCATGATTAGTGTATGTGTATATTAGTTCCTAATGTTTGCTATATGAGATTTATTTTAAATGTTGCTTTGGGTGTATTTATTAGCTTCTGCATCTCTGCATTCACCTTTCCCCTTTGTTTTTAATTTTACTTTGTCGGGACGACAAAGGTTTGAGTTTGGGGTCTTGATGTCTCCTCTTTTGTTCTACTTATATGTCTTTAGGAGACATCAAAGTTGGTGATTATTTTACTAATTCGATAGACTTTTAGCAATAATATGACATATTTTATTTTCTCTCCTTAGATTTTAGTATTTTTAATTTACTAAGCTTTTGCGCGTAATATGGTTTGTTTTTAGTGAAAAGTTAGTAGGTTTCTAATACTAGCAAGGAGAGGAATCAAGATTAGAAGTCTTAGATCGTGTGAAGAAGTCAAAAGCTAGAAGAAATATCTCGAGGAGTTGACAAATTTGCGCTGAAAATCTAGAAGGCTGATGGTAATTTCTGATTTCGAGCCACTTAAAGATGGATTCAGCCTCTGAGTTATGAAGAATATTCGTGCCTTATCTACTTACGAAGAATTAACAAGTTGAATGAGTTAATTCAAAGTTATATTGAGAAAGTTACAGTCGTTTTCGTGAAGGGTGTACATCAGTTACGGGATTTCGGGCTTGAAGAGTGGACTTGGGCCATTTAATATTTGATTATTCTTTTAATTTAGCCTAAGTCCGAAATTTATAGTATAAATAGGCTTTTAGACTTTTAGACTTTATTTTTACACACAATTCATTTTCTAAAAAGTTAGAGCGTTAGAGAAAAAGGCAGAAGCAAGGAACAAGGAAAAAGATAAGAGCTGGAGACTTCAACATCTCCAAATCAACAGCCAATCCAACATCCTAATTATGTCTTTTAATTTTATTTTCTTTCTGTTAAACATGAATTCCATTATTTTAATTTCTTCCGTTTTAATTTCGATTATGAGCTAAGGTTTTATTGTACTTGAGAATCCTAACATGAGTTGAACCCTTTCTTTAATAATTAGTTTTTTTTCCGATTCGGGATTGAATTAATTTAAATTGAGTTTTTATTTTACGTTGGCTCTTACTTTATGCTTGTTTATTATCCTTAGAGTCATGAACTAGGGATAAGTTTTAGTACCTAGGCTATTCCATATAATGGTGTATGGATCACCTTGACGGGGGTTTTGGGTATAGAACTAAGTATTTGCCGATGGTATCTTCCAATGTCCTTGACATGCTTGACTAGCCATTAGCCAATTAGGTAAGATTTAATCATCCGAAAGTGGTTTTAATCACCCTGACGGGGTTTAGAAGACCGTAGGAGAGTTTTTAGGTCCAGCCTGACGGGGGATAAGAGATTTTAGAATCCCGACTAGCGTAAGAATAATAACTCAACCCCTAAAAGGAAACATTAATTAGGAAAGTTTGCGGTGAAACCCTAGCGTGACTCAAGTACTACTTTTCTCTCGCGTCTACCTCATTTACTTGCATTATTTACATTATAGTATAATTAATTTAGTATTTAATTTACTTTTGCATTTTAGATTGTTAATCAAAAACCCCAATAAACATTATATCTTTTATTTTTCCGTTATTTGCAATTATTCCACTAATCGTTAACATTAGAGTCAACCATCTGTCCCTGAGAACGAACTTGTTTATCATATATTACTTGGGACAACTGTACACTTGCAGTTCGTGGTTCCTCTTCTTTACTAGCATTATTTTAGAACACACAAGGACCCACCAGTTACCCGATCATGTAAGTCAATACAGACTATAACATGATAGTGAGACAGATAATGTAATAACAGTGAGCTCTTATTCACATAAATGATGTGATATATATATAAAGGGGTCAGAGTTACTGTAACATGATACAAAATATTCTTAGTCTGGGGTACTACAAGATACGAAGGAATGAGATTTCATTTGAGCAACTATGTACCCTAACTAGTCAATAGTAACGTATGCTCGTATGCTTGTCGGTCACACGACCTATTTGTCATGTATAATGAATTATTCTAGAAGTGTGTATATGAGAAGATTTGAGAAATATTGGTGTATGGTGCATTGTAATGCATGTACCTAAATAGAATGATTGTAACTCCATCATGTGCGAGTGGGAGAACGAAAGATATAAAAAGATAAGTTTTCTTAATTCCATGTCACCCATGATGGGAAGGGCATGAGCTTACAAGGAACAGGGAAGTTATCTTTGATAACTTCACACTTAGATGGTGGAGGGAGTGGAGAGAGTGGGAGAGTGTTTTATTAACAGACAATAAACCAACTCTCCCGCTCTATAAATAGAGTAGCCCTCTCTTACAAATTCACAACAACTCATAGCAGAACACCAAACGTACAATTCTTTATTTCTCTCCAAATCATAAATACACAAATCATATTCTCAGACACTTAGGTGGTGAAAATAAAGAACTTAATTCTTGTAATTAAGTTCACAATCAGAAAGTAGACATCAGAAATTATCAATCCGCTATGTAAGAGGTTTGTCAAAAACCCTAACTATTTAATTCATAAGTAACACATGTTGATGGATCTCGCTCTCCACCCCCGATTCTACCAATTATGTCTTATGGCATTCAAAACTAGAAGTTGTGTTGGAGGCTCATGGATATCTTAGTCATGTTGATGGATCTCGCTCTCCACCCTTGTCTTCCGATCCCGTTTTATCCACCTGGTTGATTGTAGATCAACAACTTAAGGTATCAATATTATCATCCACGATCCTGTCTATTCTCTCTCAAGTTGTTAAGCTATCACATGCCTTTGATGTTTGGCATAAACTTGGGGAAATTTTTGTATCACAATTCCGAACTCATATTCATCAACTTAAGATGAAGTTATGTAACATTAAGAAGGGTGATGTAGCTGAAATACAGGACATATGTGATGGGCTTGAAACCGCGTCCTCTTCTCTTCCACTTGATGATGTTATTATGTATACGCTTAGGGGTTTACCATAGGAATATAATCAATTCAAATTGAGTATACGAATTTCGAATGCTCAAACCTCCACTCTTAGCTTTCATTCTCTAGGAAGCTTGCTTATCGCTGAGGAATTACACATTAAGATGAGTGAATCAAGTGAAAATTTGAGCTCCACTCATATAACTCTAATTTTACCTTCACATAATTCATCATCCTCTTCTTCTTATGCTACTCGTGGTCGTGTTTACTCTAATCGTGGTCGAGGAAGGGGCCGTGCTCGTGGTTCATACTGGAATTCACCTTCTACTTTAGGTGCACCACCTAATTCTCCATCCTCAACAGGTTTTGGTATGAATTTTTCCCCTCCTAATGTGCTTACATGTCATATTTCTATCCGCTATGGGCAATCTGCAATTGATTGTTGGTATAGGAATGATTTTGTGAATTTTCCATCTCATCGAGCGCATAATCGTGTTGCTCTTACGACTCAAATAAATCATGTTTCAGCTCATGACCCCGAACTTTGGTATTTAGTTTCAGGTGCCAATAGTCATGTTACTCATTACTTGAACTGATTCGACAACCTTCTCCTTATGGAGGTACTAGTGATGTTTCTAATGGAAGTGGGCAATCTTTAGACATTGCTCATGTTGGAAATAGTAAGCTTCTTTCCTCTTCCTCCTCTTTTCTGATAAATAACATTCTTCACGTACCTTACATTACCTATAATCTTCTCTCTATTTCTAAGTTCACAACATATAATAATTGTTATATAGTTTTCTCATCTGACGCTGTGTCTATTTGTGATTCATCCTCACATCATGTCATGTTTCAGTGACCTTGTAAGGATGGTTTATATCCTATATCTTTTGGTTCAAGTAGGTCATCTTCCCCTTCTCAGTCTGATTTTCCCTTCATGTGTCTCCCCTCCACTTTGAGTTCATCTTCAACCCACTTGTGGCATTACAAATTGGGTCACCCCTCTTCAAATGATTCAGGTCTCTTTCTTCCATTGTGAACACTAAATTAGATTTTTATGGTGTCATCTGTAATGCTTATGCATCTTCTAAAGCACATAAACTTCCTTTTATGTTATCTGTAACTAAGTCTAATTATCCTTTTGATTTAACTCATATGGATGTTTGGGCTCCTTCTCCAATTCAATCTTACTCTTCGTTTAAGTATTATGTGTGTTTATTGATTATTATAGCAAGTTTCTTGGGTTTATCCACTTGCTCTTAAGTCCAATGTGTGTGCATTTTTTCAACCGTTTTACACTATGATTCTCACACAATTTAACCTCAAAATAAAAACTCCGCGTTCAGATAATGGGGGTGAATATACAAGTCATTTATTATCATCCTTTATCTCTTTTCATGGTATAATACATCAAACTAGTTATCGACACACTCCTGAGCACAATGGTGTTGTAGAATGCAAACATAGACACTTGTTTGAAACCACTCGTTCCCTTCTTTCTCATAGTTTCCTAACCTCTAAATTTTGGTTGGAATCTCTTGCTACAACCATCTATTTAATTAATGTTCTCCATACACCTACTCTTTCCCATTAATCACCATTTCAGGTTCTTTATAATGTTCAAACCTCTTATTTACATCTTTGTGTTTTTTGTTGTCTTTGATACCCCTGGCTTAAGCCATATAGTTCACATAAGCTAGCTCCCTTATCTGAGTCATGTGTGTTCTTAGGTTATTGCAATCATACTAAAGTATACAAATGTTTCTCTTTAGCTTCTAAGAAAGTGTTTATTTCTCGCAATGTTGTCTTTAATGAACAAGTCTTTCCATTCAATTCCTCTGAGTCATCTGTGTCCTCTAGTTTTGAGCCTACTTACTCTACATATATTTATCATTTTGATCATACTATTAATCTTAATTCTTTGTCTCAACCTGCCTTGGAATTTTTATCATCTCCTTTATCACCTTTTGTTGTTCATCCCTCCCCTTCTTCTTCATCCCCTGATCCCATTCCTGAACTTTCTACTCAACCTCCAACTCAAACTCCACCCCCACCAATTCCTAAACATCACATGATAACTAGGCGTCAAACAGGTTCCCTTAAACTCACATATAAATGTCAGAATACTATTCTTTCACCTTCTCTTATTGAACCCTCTACTCGTAAAGAAGCTGCTAAATTTCCTTGTTGGTAAAAATCTATGTCTGAAGAATATAATGCTCTAATTAACCAATAAACATGAGACTTAGTGCTACCCCCACTTGGTCAAGATCCACTCACATGTAAATAGATTTATAAGATCAAGAAACATGCTAATGGATCTATAGCTCGCTAAAAGGCTCGCTTAGTTGCTCGAGGTTTTCTTCAAGCTTATGGTTTTGATTACACTGAAACCTTTAGCCTTGTGGTTAAACATCAAATGATTTGGGTTATTTATCTCTTATAGCTACCTTTAAATGGTCTATTATTCAATTAGATGTTTCCAATGATTTCTTGCGTGGTGCTTTGGAAGAAGATGTGTATATGGTTCAGTTGGATGGGTTAGTTAATGAAAATTATCCTTCTTATGTGTGTAAACTTAAACGCTCACTCTACGGTCTCAAACAAGCACCTAGATCATGGAATCTATTGCTCACTACTATCCTCGAATCTCATGGATTTCTTGTCACTCCAGCGGACTCCTCTATGTTTATTAAAGGTGCTCATAATAATCTAACTATTATTTTAATTTATGTAAATGACATTTTAGTCACAGATGGAGATTGTTCTAGTATCCAATATATTATTGAAGCTTTGAAATTGCGCTTTGATATGAAGGATCTTGGTTCCTTATCTTATTTCCTTGGATAAAAGATCACTACTACTTCAGATAATATAATTGTCTCTCAAGCTAATTATGCTAAATCTATCTTCCCCAAAGTTGGCATGACTGTGTGTAAAAGTTGTCCTACTCCAACCTTGAATAAATATTCAGTTCGAACTTCTTATGGACTACAGTTGTTTGAAGATCCATTCTTATTCAGGAGCATTATAGGAGCCCTACAATACCTTACTCTTTCAAGACATGATATTGTATTTGCAGTTAATCAATTGTGTCAAGCGGTTCACAACTCTACTATTTCAGATTATGAGGCCTTGGAAAAGTTACTCAGGTATATTAAAGGAACACAACATTATAGAAAAAAGTTATTCATCTACTTCTAGTCTTTGAGCTTTCTCTGAATCAGATTGAGCTAGGAACTCACGTGATCGCCGCTCTACCACCGACTACTATATCTTCTTGGGCTCGAATCTCATCTCTTGGGTATCCAAGAAACAAACTACCATTTCTCATTCTTCTACAGAAGCGGAATATAGGGCGATGACGTATGTGTCTGCAGAATTAAAATGGCTTACCTCTTATTTCTCCTACTTTTTCTTGTGATAATCTCTCATCGATTGCTCTTTCCGCTAACCCGGTGTTTCCCACCCGTACTCGCCACTTCGATGTTGATTTCCACTTGGTATGTGAGCAAGTTAAGGCAAAGTAATCGCACATTATTGATGTTCCTTCAAACCTTCAAGCTGCAGATATTTACACTAAGGGTCTTTCTGAAGCTATATTTTCCACTCCTACGAGTGCTCAACTTGAGGGGGGATGATAAGGTATATAACACACAAGATACACAAGAAGTATGATGCAGCTCAACAACACAAGAATATTACTCAATCACTACAATACAAAGTTAGTTAGAGTAATAGATATATAAAGTGTATGTATTTCAACACCAATCGTGTGTTTAGTTTTATATATTATATACTATCTTGTAACACTATTAACACACATAAATATATATACAAATTCTTCTCCTCTCATTCTAGTATAATACTTTGGTTGGTATGTGGCATTGGTCTCTTCACCAGTTGAATATTAGTACTGATTTCCTTCAGAAAATGTGAACTAATATTTTAGTCAAGCAAACATGTTTTTATTCTGAAGAAGTACTTTCAGCTTGAAATAGATATTCGCAAACAAGTAGTTGGTATTAGTTTGGTCAGAATAAAGTAATTTAGATATATTAGATCTCATAATTCATAAGCAAATAAGTTAACCCTTTCCATATCAAATGGCTATTTTTTTTGACAAAATGAAATATGAGAAAATACAATGTTATCCAACGCCCCTTTTGCTACATACTTTATACAAGAAAATATAAGACTTATAAAGCGATGTATCAAGCTACCGTGAAAGATCGAGGTTTTGCCTAACACATTTAGCAAATGCATTTGTCGTTCCATTGAGATATCTTTTAATATGATGAATGTTCTAGTTTGGGAATTTTTCTATCCAAATTCAGGCTTCATCAATCATTGGTTGGATCTTCCAATTAATTCCCGTTTTTTTAATACTTGAACAATTTCAAGGTTATTATAGTAAAAGGTGAACCTTTGAAACTTGATATCAACAACTGATCTCATGGCCAAAAGATTGACCCAAATTTACCATTCGACTGTAGATTTTACTTTTCACCTCTGCATAGTTTTATGAGAGATTTCTCCTTGTTGATTGATGGTAATAGATGTAACCCTGCTGGTTCCCATTCTTTGGTTATAAACGTGTCGTAAAGCCAAATTATTTCTGCTTCGTCTTGTAGAGTGTTGTTATCCTTCTCAATGTTTTCTCATCTTGTATCACTAATGATTTTAATGTGCTATCTCTTTAAAGACACGATCTTTTCACCCTCCTTAAAAGATTTGGGATCGAATCCGCTTGGCGTCAACAACCTTTTCACTCTTTTTACGAGATCATGGGTCTAAATCTTGTTGGGATCAACAATTTAAAACTAAATGAATACATCAAGAAACTGTACAAGAATATCATAAATAATAAATTATTAATTATGTTAAGTACAAAAAAATGAAATGATATGTATTAGAAATACAAAGATTTAAAAAAACAATTTAAGTTATTGGAAAATTCCCATAACTCAAAAAGTTGTGTAATGAATATTTTTTTAAAACTAAGATAATTGAATTACGAAAAAATTCCGATAACTCATAAGAAAAAAGTATTAAGTTGAGTTACTGGAAATTGTAATAGTTGAGTTATGAGAATTTTCTCATAACTGAAAGTAATTTTAAGAAAAAAACCAGAATAATGGATCATTAAATATGTTAAGTGCAAAGCAATGATGTTGACTTTAGTTTGACTCGATCTTGATTATAATTACGGTATTTTCTATTAATTTTTGGATTATTATTTATTTATAAATTATATTTGCATTATATTTATATAAAAAAAATTGAATAAAAAAAACAAAAAAAAAAACAAAAAAAACAATAAAACAATTAAAAGTTATATTTAAAAAAAATAATTGAATCAAAACAAAATTTAAAAAAAAAATAATATATAAAAATACAATTAAAAATTATATTAAAAAAAAGATTAGCGACGAACGAACTCGTAGCTAATATATAAAAGAAATAAATTAATCATCTATGCTGGATAAAAAGAAATGAAAAAAAATAAACTTACCTACGAAAAGTCGTCGCTAAGTTTCGACGGTAAAGAAATAAAAAAATGTAAATCAATAATCTACGAATAAAAAAAAGAAAAATTAATTAACTAATTACCGACGACATCTGTCGTCGCTATTATATAAATTTAGCGACGACGCGTGTCGTTGTTAAGCTTATGAGCAATTAGGGATGACAGCCACATCTTTCGTCGGTAAGAGTCCTTTTACCGACGAAGTTCTAGGGACGAAAAGTTACCGACGAAATTTCGTCGGTAATCCTGAATACCGACGAATTATGGGTTTTTACCGACGAACTCTCTCGTCGGTACCGTAATGTTGTAGTGCAAGTAATCCCCACTAGCCTTGTTTATTCTAATCATGTAAAGGAGAATTATGTAGAATTGCAATAACCAGGGTTCTAAATTCCTCCCTACCCACGTCAGGGTGGACTAGGGTGGCGACCTCACAATCACAAGGGGACTTAAATAGGGTGCTCCTACGTCACTAGGTTCCTAAATGAGACTGACCTTCTAATGATATTGTTGGTTAAATCGTACCCTAATGGTTATCTAGTTAGGCAAGCCCTTCCGGATCACTACCGCACACTAGACAATTATGTGGTGTTTCAATAATTAGACACCCCTTCCTGGTTACCATCTAACTACTATTAAGGTAATCCTATACATATGGCTCCACAAGGAAAACTGACAATAAGTCAAATCACATTAAACTGAGAATAAAACAGTCGTTCATTTAAATATTTATCATCCAAAAATTAAAATAGATATAAAACAAATCTAGGGTTCATATCCATATGCTAAATCTCAAGTTAAAATAAATTAGTTCATACTAGAGAAAGAAAAGAAAATAATTACAAATTTGAAGGCTTGTGAAGACATAATGTAGTGTTCAACTCCTTCCAGACTTCTCTTTTCTTATTGTAAGCTTCCTCTTGACTTAAGGATTGGACAAGGATGTATTTATACTGATTAAAGGGTGTATTTATAGGGTATAGAAAACCCTAAAACGTTTTCTTGGAGTGGAAGACAAGTATTGTTCTTCTAGCCCAACTCAGATCCGTAACCCTAAAATATAGAAAAGGTAATAAACTGTTGTTGTTTTGTTTTGGCCGCAACTTCTCCAATACAGCTCCGATTGACGCTTTCTTTATATGGAAACTTATCGTCTCGGAAAGCTCTACAACTTTGCTTTCGACCATTATTCCAAATTACCAGCCGTTTTTGAGTTATGATCAATTTAATGGACGTAGCTGCTGGATTTCAGATTTATTTAGCAACTTTATCTTTTCATACTTATCTTTTACTTCCTTTATCTCCAATTTCCATCGTATCTTCTTTCCATTATCTTTTGGAATTGATTTGGCCTCTAATTAATTACCATATATCTTTAAAGCTTCACATTTACCAAACAATTAAACCCAATATGCTCTAAAAATAATAAATAATCAAATCAAGACAAGAAATAGGAAAATACAAAAATATGGATAAAGATCGACATTTAATTTACTAAATATACCTAAAATGATGTCCCCAATTAAGATTATATCATCACAAATAGGGAGACATCAGTAATATTTCCACACCATTCTGAACACATAGGGGTTGTGGTAAGGCGGACAACCTTTACAGATTGGAATTCCATAGTGAAGGAATTCACAATGTGGAAATACATCATAATGAAATAAAGATTCAAGAGTTATTTATACAAGCTTAAGAGCATCAGATGCATGCCAAACTTTCTTTTCTTGATGAGTTAATAGCTTCATTTAAGGTTCAAGTCTCAAACTTTGAGGAATTGGGGATGATTAATGAACCTCTCTTGGAACAAAGAAGTTAACAAAATCAAGAGAGATAAGAATTTATTATACACAAGCCTCCTAAAGGTTATATAGATACCATCATACACCAAAATCAATTGTAATAATGGTGATAGTTTGATGAGTAAATCATATAGATGATAACCCCATCAAGTGATGATCCTAAAACACCCTATGAAGAGGCCATGACTAGTCTAGATAGTGACAAGTGGTTAAGAACCATAGAATCTGAATTAGTATCTATAAGAATCAACAAAGTTTAGTACTTTGTTTGAATCTTCAACAGATATAAGATCCATTTATAGTAAATGGGTGCTAGGGAAATGATTGGAGTAGACGGTAAGGTAGAGACCTATAACTTCCATCTAATTGCTAAGCATTTAAATCAAAAGGAAAACATCAATTATGGGGAAATTCTTTTCTCATAGCAATGCTTAGTTTATTTCAGATTCTACTATTGGTAACTGCATACTATTATTATGAGATATGATAATATCATGTGAAAATAGTTTTCAATAAATGGGAGTTTATGACGTCCTTAGGACCAATCCTTAAGGTCTCATATTGCCATTTACTGATAATAAAATATGTAAGTTCCAATAATCCATTTGATGGATTCAGCAAATGTTACTAAGTTGGATTATTCTCTTTCATACAATCAAATAGTTTGATTTTATGATTTTAGAATAAGAGTCATAAGAGTACAAATGACTAGTGGGAGTGCACTCATCTTCCTAGTGTTATACGTAGATGACATATTATCACATAAGGATATGATATACCAACCAAACAGATAAACCAAGTTTTAATTGTCTAATAGTTCTCCATATAAGATTTAGGGAAAGTAGCTTATATTCTTTGAATTAGGATCTATAAAGATAGATTAAAGAAGCTACTTGACCTATATCAATCTTAGTATATTTTTACTTTTTAGAAGTATCACATGGTAATTTCAAGAGGAGCTATTTAACAATAGGCTTTGGAACTACTCTTAATGGGAGGGTTTTAGGACCCTAAAAGTAAGAGAATGAATGTGTATAGTCCTATTTGTTACAACAATAAGGATCTGTCCAACATACCATGAAAAATGTATAAGACCTGAAGTGTACTACACGCTAAGAGTAGCGAGTAAGTATGAAGGTAACCTTGATGGGAATGTTGGAAACTAGTAAAGACTATCCTTAAGTACTTAATAAGTATTAAGGACCGATTCCTCATTTATGGAGAATATAACTTAAAGCTAATTGGGTATATAGATACTTGTTTTTCTTTAGACATGGACGATAGCAAATCTATATAGAGGAGAAATGAATTGGAATAGTTCCAATCCTGATAATATAGCATATTTCAGTACTAAAGGTAGAATACATAGAAGCATAAGATGAAACCATGCAAGTTGTTTGGATAAAAAAGTTCTTATATGATAATAGTGTAGTCTATACAATAAAGAAATTGTTTCTTTATACTATCACAATATTTGAAATATGTATGATGTTAGAGACCTAGACCACCTATAGATCCAAACAAATTCTACAGTGGTGTTACTTGATTCGAGTAACAATCAAACATGAAGATGTTTGCATTTGATAGGTGCAAGGAAGGAAAAATGATGTACATCTATTCACTTAAGTGTTTCTATCAAAAGGAGTTTGAGAAGGACAAACTAGTGATGAGATTATGGTACTTGAACGATAGGATCTAGGCCGAGTGGGAGATTGTTGGAATAATGACCTAGCCCCGATCGTCTTGTAATGAATTGAACACGAGTGTTTCCCGTACACGATAATAGTTATCCCTACAGTAATGATTAAAGAAATTGTTTCATTGAATCTATGGTAAGATTTTATGATTATGGTATTCATCTACATAAATATAAAGACAAATCCTTAATTAAGTTATGAACTAGATATCATAAGGTGTTATGATTATGAGAATCTAGCTCATAGGACTTAATCTAAACTTGTACTTAATCGTAGGATCATCGAGCTAGGTCCTCGATGATCCAGTTAGATTAATATGTAGCTAACGAGTATTTATTGGATAAATATCGGTAGTTCTCGTTTACCGAGTTAGGTACAAAGATAATGCACATAGAGATGTGATTATCAAACCGACTAAAACTAGAGATTCCTAATGGTTAATTACCTTGAACTGTCAAGTAGGTTAATCTCTAGAAGGAATTTAATGCTTGTAATCCTTTGACTTGAGATCATCACTATTGTTGTGTATGTGCTTGTTATGTTTTAATACTGGACTACTAGTGTGTCATAATGCTAGTCGAAAGTATATTGGGCGAAGCTAAGTATATATGCTCCTAGGGATGAGTCAAGATGGAATCTATCAACTCTAGGTAAAGAGTTTGAGCTCTACGATGTCATAAGATTATAACAATTGTATCGAATCCTTGTCCAAGGTGATCAAATGAATGAAGAAAGGAGTTTCTTAGGTCATTCGTCAATCGTTGATAATCGACGTGTAACGTAGTTGATTTTCTAATGGGATTTGACAGTTGTACCATATTCCAGGATGATTCGGAGCTGTAAAGATAGAAAGAATACGTGTATGATCCTTTACCAGGTTCTTTGTACAGAGTTACTTCACGTTATCCGGTCTTTGGGGAGTGTTGTTAGACGCCAACCTCGATTAATAGTTAATTAAGTTAACTACTACCGGTTTAACGATGAAGCCACGTAGTCGCATACTAACGAGTGTATTGATCTTGCTTCATGTCATTAATCAATTTTATAATTAGATAATAAATATTAATTAATTATATACTTGGAATATTGTTATATTAATTTGCTACCACAAATAAATATTTAATTATAAGATCGAACTAAGACAAAAAAGAAAACGGAAAATTAACAGGTTTATGGATCAAACCACGTACCTCCAGTAATGTGAAGTGTGTCACTAACCGCTGGGCTAATCAAGTAATTTGTATAATGTAAAAGGTCCAAGTACACTATACATGTGGATAGTGGACCAGATTATTAAGATAATTAATTTTCATTATACGTTGATGACTTTTCATTTTCTAGACTTTTCACTTTCTCTAAAGTTATAAAAGTATAATTGGTTTTATTATACAGATAACTTTTCCATCAGTTTCTCCCAAGAAAACCAAAACACAAGAAAAGAAAAGGTCTCTTAATCTCCAAGTCCGAATTTGATTATGAAAGCAAGGATCAAAGCTCGGTGTGCAAAGCGTGGAGGCTTCAAGTTTTTGAAGCTGGGTTAGTCACTTTCAATTCGATTCTCATACAAAGGATTCAGGTATGTAATCGAATTTTCTCTTGTTTTAAATTCTTAAATCGCAACTAAATGGTTTTAGGATTGCAATATATTTCTCTTATATTTCATAATGCATATTTATTGTTGGTTATTTCACAAACAATAAGGAAGAACTAAAATATGAAAACATTACAAAAATGCACCAAAAAAGACGAACAAATGAGTTATGGGAAAATTTCCATAACTCACATTGTTATTCAAAATGAAAGTAAGCACGGCCTTGAGCTCTGTGCCACAAATCCCACAGGTTTATCCCATTAAACAACTTTTAGTCCACACTTCTATAGTGCATTCTAATACCATGCCAGCCTAAAGAAGAAGAGTCATTCACTTATTCGACGCTAGAGATTGATACTTCTTGTTCCTAAACTAAGAAAGTCTTCATGAATCATTTTGACTGAAACAAGGGGAGGGTCTTTACCAACTTCAAAATCTTCTATTTTAATGAAGCAAAAAAGAAGAAGCATGTTGTTAGAGCAGTAATCTTTATCCTGGCTTTCTTTGAGTTGATTTAGTCTTCTTAATCGCAGTTAGGTATTAAATATAAAATAAATTATGTATTTTATATAAAGTATAAAAATGAAACTTCATTTAATAATAAACAATAAACAAGAAAAAGTATATGAAGAGAACACAAAATGCATCAAAAAACAAAGAACAAATTATGTTATGGAAAATTTCCCATAACTCAATATGTTATTCAAACGAAGAAAACAAACACATATATTCATACCCCATTATCAACATAAAGGTAAAAAACACACTTGAAACCAAAAAATGAAACAAATTAAGCAGTAAAATAGGTATAACAAAAAACTAATGAAATTAAAAGTATGCATTTAAAGAAAAAAAGGGAATCATACATGAAATAAAAATAAAATTAGAAAATTATGTATAGATTAGCCAATTGAAATAAATAATAAGTATTAATTATAAAATAAAAATATGTTTATAATTCGTTAATAATGATGAAGTATAAAGTATGGAAAGTTTGTTTATAAAATTTATGATATATGAAAATATAGAAAGATTGTTGTGAGCCTCTGATAATAACTAACAACGTGAAGGAATAAGGGCAAAAAAAGAAAACAAGAAAATGAATGGTGTTTTTTATGCGGGAGTAAATGGCGGATGTGGTCAGGGAATAAAAAATAAAATGGGAGAATTTATTGGGCATTAATCCTCATCATAATCATCCTTAGTTATATGTTGATTTTGAGGAAACACAACTTTAGCAAGTATGGAACCTCCCACCAAGCTGAACACATGGTCAAATTCTCGGGCATGTATTCTAGAAGTTGCAAAGTAAAACAATGGTTTGTTTCTTTTAATTTTTCAAAGAAACCATAGAGGAATAATAAATGTAAATTACCTTTACTAAAGATGGAGGGGTCACAGATGAACATAGGTTAATCATTCAGGTGCCTATCTTCAAAACCTGTAACACAAATCACAAACATATGTGAGAGAACTACTAGTCAGCCAATTGTTCTTACAAAATTAGTTAGTACATTAATATGTTAGTAGGCCATACTTCTTTATAAATGGGACTAGTGTGTTCAAGTCAAGGTGCCATCTAAGAAGTGAAACTCACCAGCTGTAGAAACAGTTCCACTACAAAGTACAGTGATTTCAAGTAATTGATGGTGGTTTTCTGAAGATACTGTTGAAATACTACGAACAAACTTCTCAACAATACCAAGTGTCTAGGGACGGTCCTGTGGGTAGGCTGAAGAGACGACCGCTTTGGGCCCTTTATTTTTTGATGTTTTAAGGGCCCTATTTGTGTTACAGGTGTTATATTGGTGTTGGTTAGGGCGTGTTAAAATAACGATAAATAAAGATGCAACTAACACCCTAACCTAAACTCGTTACTCACAGCAAGTATCACAAATCGTATGAAAGTTTTAGTGATAAGTAGAATTCGTCCTCAGAGACTATGAAAGTTTGGATAACTCATGCAAATATAAAGTGCAAATAAAAGAAGCTAGAAGAATAATATACTACAAAAGAAAGACTCTGAAATATTTATTTGGTTATTATGACTCTAAACAGACTTAAACTAAACATAAGAAAGTAAAATAGGATAGATAGAAGCTTAAGATATAATTTAGCTTGAGAACTAGCAAGTAATCCCCACTAGCCTTGTACTATGTTTATTACCAAAGAAAGAATAGTGTGATATACAATATTTGAGATTCTAAATTCCTCCAAACCCCCTTCCAGGTGGACTTAGGAGGCTCAAAACTTGGTGGTTAAATTAAACCCTAATGACTATCCATTTAGGCAAGATCACTACCGCACACTAGACGACTATGTGATATTTTCCATAATTGAACCCCCCTTCCGGATGTTAACTAAATTACTATGGTAATCCTATTGGTGCACATCGCAAGAACTACAAACATTAATTCAAAGCACATAATACAGAGCTATCACTACTAAATACAATTAAATGTAAAAAGATATCCCAAATTAACTAACATATAAAAAAAAACTCTAGGGTTCATAACCATATGATAATCTCAAGCTAGATAAATTAGTTAATAATAAAGAAATAAGAATATAGAATTACAAACGGGAAGGGTTGGAATGGCATGAAAAGCTTCCAAGCTCCTTCTTCTCTTATTCTCTCTTGATCTAGGCTTCCTCTTGGTCTTTTGATGATTAGGTATTGATCGAGGATGATTTGTCTAAGGTAGAAAATGGGTATATATAGGCCCTTGGTCGAAATTAGGACTAAGCTCCAAGTTAAAGAGTCCAGATCTTACCAAAATTTGTATTTCTAACTTGTAGGAAGGGATAAACGTTAGCAGATTTTGATTTGGTCATATCTCATTCTTTACTTATCGGATTTTGACGTTATTTATATGGAAACGACAACATTAAAAAGATCTAGCTGCTCATATAAAAATATCTCCATAACTCCAGACTTTTTTTTTCTGTAGTAAATTGATTAGTGGACGTATGTGTAGTTTTGACATCTTATTTACATTCCAAATATATCCAAACTCTTCCTTTTTGACTTTGACGAAGGGTTTTCCTTTACTTTTCATTTTCAAATTAGTTTTCATAGGTGTAATATCTTCCATATACCTAAGTGCTACACAAATAACACACACATTACGCGCAAAAGCTTATAAAATAGCAAAACACCTAAAACTAGACAAGAAAGTGTAAAGTACAAAAAAATTGGGAAAATCCCGAATTTAATAACTAAATAACCCTAAAATGATGTCTCAAGTCTAGATTAATATATCACAAATATGGAGACATCATATATAAATATGATGAATTGGTAGCAATGGAACTAGGACTCCCCGCAAGCGTACAAGTTGTCTCCATGGAAATATATGATAAGACTAAGGGATATCGATCCACAGGGACTACTAACGCTGTAAATAATGTGTTTTAAATGTAATAAAATGTCGAGTTGTAATTGAAACAATAATAATAAGGGAGATTTTGTATTGGGTATTTCATAATAAAAAGGGCTAACTTGCAAATAAGTAAATATTAAACTCAAATATAAATGAGTAAAATGCTAAAGAAAGTTTATAAAGTATGAGAGTGTAATGCTTGATCCTTGCGAGTAATCCACCTAATGACAATTATCTTGTTTGTGGTATAAGGACGAATTAAACATGGTTCACATTACCCCGGGATGCAATTGCACCTAAAACCCCTCACGGGAAACCTAGCTATCTACCTTACTCGTCTTTTGCCTTTCGGGTAGGCTTAAGCACAAAGCCTAATTGACTACCCAACATGCTGATATCGTCCGATAAAAGACACTAGGCGCTTATGTATTATGTCCGAAAATCCGACCCCCCACCCGAGTGTTAGTAGAAAAGACTTAAACTACCTATACTTTTAAGTGTATAAGTAGGCAACATGAAAAGATATATAAACAATGGAAAATAAAGGTGTAATAAATTTCAATACATAAAAAGTATCCCAAATCACCAAAACATGGATAAACATCACTTAGGGTTCATACCCTTGCAAGTTTCAAGCATAAATTAGTTTAGCTCATACTAAATAAAGGAAAATACAATGGAAATAATACTAGAGTCATGTTTAAAAGACAAAATAGAATCGAATTAACCTAAAATATGATTTATTAGGTTGTGGAATGTTGGAGAATGATGAATTTTGGGTGTAAAACCCTTCTTCCCTCTTCTCCAGGCGCTTGAGCTCTCTCCAGATGAAGTTATTTGATGAAAAACGAAGCGTACTAAAATTAGGAGCTCAAATAAGCTTATATACTAAGTCCAAAAACGTTTTGGACCTAATGGGCTCACATAATTAACTTGAAACCAACCCGTTTTGACCATGATGTTCAGGTTCGAGCCACATGGTAAAACTATCATAATTTTCTCATCTAAACTCCGAATTGACTTCTGCCACCTCTCATGTGATCCCGACTCTAAGATCTTTTCATTTCAAAAGGAATAAGGTTCATATATATCACCAGTTAATTATGGTGACAAAAACAATATGACGATGCACTTTTCCCGGTAAACACTTTAACTTTCCAAAAGTGACCTCTAGCTCTATTTACGTCTTGGCTTGGGTTTGGACGTCCATTATTTACTATTCCTCACAGTCTTGGACCCTTGTGTCAACCATGTACCTAAAATCTACTCACTTAACACACAATTACGACACAAAAACACTATAAATGAATTATTATGCAAAAGAATGTAGAAAAGTGCAATATGGAATGTATTAGGTAAAAGTCCCTCACTTAGGTCACATAAACCCTCAAAAATATGTATCATGAGTAGATTAATATATCAAAAAAGAGGATATATCAATACCCACAACTCAAAGTTTGTTGTCTAGAAAAGAAAAGAAAACCAAAAGAGGCCTAAGTCCAAATAACCAAGGAAGAAAGGAGGGAATAGATAGATAATGAATAAAGCTAGTGGTGTTTATGTCTCTCTATTTGTGATAAATTATCCTATTCTTGAGACATCATTTTAGGGTTATTTAGTTATTAATTTCTGGTTTTCCCCCATTTATTTATACTTTGCACTTTCTTGTCAAGTTTTAGGTGTTTTATTATTTTATGAGCTTTTGCGAAAAATTTGTGTATTATTTGTGTAGCACTTATATATATGGAAGTTATTACACATATGAAAACTGATTTGAAATGGAAAATAAAGGAAAATCCTTAGTCAAAGTAAGGAAGAGATTAGATATATTTGGACTCTAAAGAAGCTACCAAAACCGCACATACGTCCACTAACTAATTTACTGCAGAAAAACGGTCTAGAATTATGAAGATATTTTTATATGAGCAGCTATATCTTTTCAACTCGGTCGTTTCCATACAAATAACGTCAAAATCCGATAAGTATTGGAAAATATATGACCAAAACAATATTTGTTAAGGTTTATCCCTTCCTACAAGTTAGGAATACGAATTTTGGTAAGATCTGGACTCCTTAACTTGGAGATTACTCCTAATTTCGACCAAGCGCCTATGTATACTCATCCCTACCCTATAGAACTCATCCTTGGTCAGCATTTAAACCAAGAAGAAGCCTACATCAAGAGAAGAGAAGATCAAAAGGAGCTGGACAACAAATCATGCCTTCCCAATCCTTCAAATTTGTAATTGTATTCCGTTCTTTCTCTAGTATGAATTAATTCTATTTTAGCTTGATATTAACATATGGGTATGAACCCTAGACTAGTTTTATATCTATTTTAATTTGGGATGTTTGCATTTAATTGAAATTAGTGTTTTATTCTCTGCTTATATGTGTTTTGATTTATTGTCTGTAGTTTTTGCGATTGTAAACATATAGGACTACCTTAATAGTATTTAGATGGTCACCCGAAAGGTGTTTCTAATTATTAAAACACCACATAAACCTCTAGTATGCGGTAGTGATCCGGAAGGGCTTGCCTAACAAGATAGTCATTAGGGTTTGAGATTAACCACCGATCACTGCACAGGGTACCCTTACCCATGTCCCCTGGTATTTGTTAGTTCGCCACCTAAGTCCACCCGAAAGGGGGTTAGGGGGAATATATAATCCTGGCTATTGCATATCACATAATTATTCTTTACATAAATAGGTTATAACAAGGCTAGTGGGGATTACTTGCTAGATCTCAAGCTAAACTCTCATACTATCTTCTTCTCTTTATTTATTTTTATGTCTTTATTTAAGTTTACACAAATTTCAAGTCACATATGTCATTGTGAATTAACTCTAAAGGTACCAAATTCATTTCTATAGATTTTAATGAGGTTTTTGTTAATTTTGACTCAACGCATACTTCACATTCCTTTTGAGAATTGAAGTTCACATTAGATAGTAACCCGATGTTTACTAACTTACTTAATGAACCAAAATTAACATCTCCTAATCTATTGTGCCATAAATAAGGTGAGTCAAGGATATATTACTTACTCGGTTACATTTTGGTAGGTACAATGGTCATTATATTCATCTTAAATAAACCATGACATAGATACCCTTTACCCACAAATATCCCACCTTTAGTGAGAATAAATTTATCAGACTCAAATACTAGTTTGAAGCCATTCTTACTCAATAACGAACCTGAAACTAGATTCCTTCTAATGTCAGGCACATAGAGAACGTTATAGAGACTCAACTCTTTTTTTTAGAAGTCATTATTAGAATAACGATTCCAGATCCAACTACTTTTGATGTAGAGAAATTTCCCATACATAAAGTCTCTTCAGTAGATGCAACTTTGTATGTCTTGAACATACATGTCAGGTGGCCCAAGTATCCACCCACCAGTGTTTGGTATTGCCAACCAAATTTACTTTAGAAACTACTGTAGTAAAATCATTCTTATTTGATCTTAGTCATGGTTGCTTGGCCTTATTTTCCTTTCATGGAATTGCCTTTACCCTCTGTGATTTCAGCCGTCTATTCCTTTACACAGATAGTCATTTCCATTTAACCTCTTAGTCTCCTCAACGGGTCTATAAGAGTCGGGATCATGTCCCACAAATGTATTTTCCATAAGTGAAATTGCTGATGGTATGTTGTTACCGATTCCATCATTTCTGGACATATTGTTTATCTTGGTAGACATCATTTCAATTACCAAGGATTACACAATATTATAGATAATTCAAACAAACTAATTATTCAACCTTTCTCACTAAAAGACAACACAAAAACTTGATTCTTTCTTACGGCAAAATGATTAAATTAATTTTAATTTCCCAAGTTTTATATTCTTGTTAGTCCCCCAAGTTTTTATATTCTTGTTGTAGAGGATCGAAGAAATTAAAGAGATAATCAATTCACGTAAAAGAAGAATCTCAATCAATTAAGAATTCTTTTAGCAGAAAATTTTCAAACCACAAGGTTCGACAAGTATGCCGATACTAGCAAGATTGATATTAGTTGTTAAAAAACACACTAATATTACAACGTAATATGACGTTAGTAAGCGAGTATTTTTCTAGTATGTATACACAAGCCTAGAAATCAGAATAAGAGAAAAGAAATAGAATGTAATATTCATGTTCTGTATACACATACCCAAATTTTTTTTCCAAAAGTAAAGTTTATAAAAACATAAAAAGAAAATGTTTTCTGGTTTATACCACGTGAATCGTAAATACCTTAAATTGTTGTGTTATGTTTGTATAAACCATTAAAAAAATATAGGAACTAATGCAGAAATAAAATATAAGTAAATAATTAAATAACAATAATTAAATAACTTTACTTGTCGAGGCTCGGATTGGATCCGATGTCTTTAAGGTATTTAGGCCACATACATGTGTCTTACGTTTGTTGGCTTCAACCTCCAGGATACAACGGCAAAACTATTCAAAAGAAACTGACACACGAATTCTTAATAATTTCAACGAACTTAATAATGCTGCTTCTTTCTATCTCTCTCTTATAATTTTAATGCTTTTGAAAAAAAATGAATGAATAAAATGGTTTAGTTGGCCAACTATTTATAGAAAATGAAAAGGTGGCTTGCCAAAGGTTGTGATGTTTCATTTTGGAGTTACGTTGTATTAATTTAAGATACAACGTTTACTTAAAAACCAAAAAAAACTTGGGCTGGTCCAAATAGTATGAACCTAAGGCCCAAAAGCCCAACAAAGATAATGGTCCAGGTTCATACCCCACCTAAGGCCCAACAAAGGTATAGACCTAAGGCCCAAAAGCCCACAAAGCTAATGGTCCAGGTTCAACCCTACCTAAGGCCCAACAAAGCTATGGACCTAAGGCCCAAAGCCCAACAAAGCCTTTTTTTATTTCTTTCTTTCTTTGCTATATATATATAAAAAAGAAATAAAATAACATATATATATATATATATATATATATTTTCTTTTAATTTCTCCACATTACATGACTCAATTTCTCATTCAATTTCAAATGATTTTAACCAAGTGAATATATTACGTTAATCTTCACAAGTTGAGTAAACATATTAATATCCGAATCATTTCATTAAATTGAGTCACCGACTAACATCGTAAACATGGTAAACACTTGGGTAGAATCCCATTTGTCCAACAGTATCTTCTTCTTCTATCTATTTTCTAACCAAGATCTCAATGTTTGATTCCTCTAAATGCAGCTTGGCAGGGTTTTCCATACACGTAATCTTCCCTTCACAAGGTTTAATTCCAACTTCGACTCGATTATCAACAATTGTCTCATCTATGATTAGCGTGGTTGGTTATTCTATTGTTTGAATCTCTAGTTCACTAGGTGTAACTTGTGGCTTCCACTTCCTTCTCTTCTTGAAGGCTAAACTCTTCAACCCCATCGAACTGAACATCGCTAACTTGACTGGCCTTATGATTAATATTTGTACCTTCGCCAATTTGCATAGATGGTACTTGTTGTAGCCTCTCAATTATTTCTGTGAGTTGCGTCAATCGTTGCTCCATCAATTGATGTTGTTGTTTTTGCATGTCTTGCACTAATGATATGTCACCATTGCTTTTCGCCTCACTCTTTACTACATTATCCATTGTAACCTTAATGAAACGATTGAGGGAGTCCTCCAACTTCCTGAGCCTTTCTTCATGATCTCTAAAACTCCCTCGTGTCAGATCCATAAAGATGTGTGTTCTATCAATAAAGTATTGTACTTGATTACACCAAGCCTGTGGTGGATCTTGTTCTTGATAGAGGGAAATTTCCATACCTAAAGAAAAATCTGAAAATAGACTAAAACAAAACAAACGTAAAACTAAAAACAACTAAAACTACCAACCTAACCGCAATAAATCCCCGGCAGCGGCGCCAAAAACTTGGTGGGTCCTGGTGGGTTATAAAATAAAGCAGTAAAAGTAATAGAATAAAGGATCCACAAACCGCAAATTTACGGGTCGTCCAAAGTAATAAATAAGTAAAATCGGGATTATCGTCTCCACATGGATTTAAGTAGTTATTCTAAATTTGTATTCAATATCAGAATAGATAGTTCTAATTGTTTTAACTAAAAATATAAGCAATGAAGTATTTTTTTCTAATTAAATAAATAAAAATAAATAATAAAGAATAAACAATTATGAAAATAAGATAAGGAGATGCAAGTATGAATCTATCCTATTGAATTTATTATTCCTAAGAATAAGGGTGAGTGGGAAATTTTAAAATAGTCAGGACTCTATAATCTTCTAACCCCCGTCAGGGTGGACTTAGGAGCTACCCTACCGTATTACAAACCCCTTCAGGGAGATTTTAAACTACGTTCAGATGATTAAGATCTTTTACCTCTTTGGCTATGTGGTTAGTCAAGCCCGTCAGGATCAATGACGAATACCACACGTCTATATTCTAGTTCTATAATTAAACCCCCCTTCCGGATGATCACCGCCACTAGTGAATAGCCTAATTACTAAAACCTACCCTTGATTTGCGACGTCAATGATAGTAAACAAGCAAAAGAATATAGTCATTGGAAATTAAGAACCAAATCAATTGAATACTAAAATCCCAGATTCAAATTAAAACAGAAAAATAGTAATCAATGATTCATATAATTACAATCCTAAAGAGAAATTATGCATACTAAAACTCTTGAATAAATAGCTTAGAAATAACTCATAGACAAAATAGATCTAATACTAATTTACCCAAAGAATAGAGATGGAGAAGTGTTGAATTGATGTAGTTAAACTCTAGCTCTTGCTTCTTCCTCCTCTAGATCATCTTGATTGCTTCTATAATGAATTATGTATGTATATTAAGCTTATGCATCCAAGGGATGATTTTCAATGGGTTAGAACTGGTATATATATATATATATATATATATATATATATATATATATATATATATATATATATATATATATATATATAGGTGCTAGTTCGAAATCTTGGAGTAGGGACCAAGTAAAAGAGTCCAAGCCCAACTCAAATTCATAAGTAGATAAGGATAATTACTGCTGACTTGTTTTGACCATATCTCCTTTGTTAGGACCGTTTTTGGCCCATAAGGTATCAAAAGAATCCTTATATAAAGATCTATCTACCTATGAAAGGGCTTTTCCAGAATTGTCTCGTATTTGGAGTTATCTTTACTTCTTTAGACGTAGTCGCAGAAATTCATATTTATTTGACAACTTTTCTTTTCCTAATTGAACTTTGTTTCCTTCTATCTCCTGATTTCTTCAATATCTTATTTCCTTATCTCCTTAGAATTTATTTGGCATATAATTTATTTCCATATTATCTTTAAAGCTTCACATTTACACACAAATTAAACGAAATATGCTCAAAAATAATAATTCATCAAATCAAGACAAGAAATAGGAATATTACGAATTAAGCACAAATGTCAATATAAAAAGACCATTTTCTACCTAAAATGATGTCTCCTAAGGGCTTATATTTAGAACAATAAGGGAGACATCAGATCCTTGGAGACACCCCTTGTTTTAATTGCTTTTTTGTTAGTTTTATGTTTTATAGTGTATAATATTAAGTTAGTGTACATTTTTAACGTGTTTACAAGCTACTAGGAGAGAAAGGTAGTATGTTATTGTGCAGGAAATGAGTTTGGGGTCAAAAGGAAAAATTTGAAAAAACTGACCATGGGACCGGTACCCGCTCGAAATGCCCGGTATACCGGAGAGAAAAAAACAGTCGTAACGGTGAGAAAATCATGTAAAATTCTGAGAGGAAGGTTGCAAAACCACGTAATCACTTGCGCAACACAGCCTGGATAAAAAAATCTGACTGACATACCGCTCCATCCAAAACCATGAAAACGGTCACAATATCAGGGTCAAAGTTGAGGTAGCAATAGCAAAACCATGGTCGCAATTGACGACACGGTATGTGATGACGTCACGACCGGTATACATCCGCGAGGCGGTTTGTGAAGGATTTGTTTCCAAGTCAACTTCTCACCTTTTAAAAGCTAACCGTAGCCTTCTTTAACCTTCCCAACACGAAATTTCCAGACCCAAACCCTATAAATACATCTTGAAGCTTGATTAAACCTTCAAACAAATAGAACAACACCATTAAATATTTTCTCAATCTTACATAAACACATATTCTTCATCAAATCCATTACACGATACCACAAAACACCAAAGATCCTCAAGTTTTCAAGATTACTTCCAATACAAAATCGAGAATTCCTTCTTCTACCATTGATAATCATTCATCCAAGCAACAACCTCAAGCCACACCAATATTTCATAACTTTATTCTATACTTGGTGTAACTTGAGTTGTGGGTTAATCAAAGATGACTAATAGAACGGATGCTATGTATTACAAGAGGAAGTCTTCAATCTTAGGGAAGAACAAGAATTTTCCTAGAGCTACAAAAGAAAAGTACATTGATCTTGATCAGCCTATTGAACGAAGCCAAAGATAAAGGCAACGACATAACCACTACGAGGAAAACTCACAACAAGAATGAGTGTACCACCAAGGGCTAAAGACAAGATACCATTCCAAGATCAAGGTTCACCTTCAAATCTTAATGAAAATTCAGAAAGTGTATCAACACCACCAGCATGGGCAGTTAAATTGATGGAAGAGATCAGTAGTTTAAAAAGAGATTTCAACACCTGCTGGATGGAAATTTTGAGAATGGATCATGTGATGAACAAAGTTAGCAGAAGACCTGGATATAGATAATGACCATCCTTATTAAAAGGAATGGCAAGAGATACTTTATGGAAAGCTACCACTTTATAATCCTTTTACTTTTGCTTATATGAATTAGTTTAGTTTAAATTTTATTTCTTTATTGCGTCTTTTTCGAGTCGTGGGGACACGACTCACTTTTGAGTTGGGGGTGGGGATTCGTTGTCCTCATCTTCCTTTCTATTTCTGCATAAAATTTAAGATTTTTAGGTTATAATTGGCATAGCATATGGTGAGTGTACGTATCAAGCATGTTTTAATTAATTCAATGATAGCATGTAGTATGTTTTTGAAGGATGTCACAAATATGTTTAGTATACATATATGAAAACATGAAGTATAAGATAGGGAAGATTAATAAGCAATGCGTATGAAGTTTCAAGTTGGAACTTAAGGAGAGTTAATTGGTGTGTAGAACGTAAGGTTTGAAATTAGTTGAAAACCCACTTCTCTATGAACTAATAGTGAAAAAGTTACGAAATCTGGTAGTTAGAAAAGTGAATAAGGTAGTTTTTTCATACTGAAACCACTTGAAGCCTTTTAGCTTTCTCACCCTTTTATTTAATTATTATTATCCGTCTTAGCCCCTCTGAGCCTTTCTAAAACCTTCTATTAATTACATTACAAGCCATAGCCCTTAGTTAGTAGGACTTATCTATATGATCCGCACTCGAATAGGAAAACCTGAGACAAGTTGTTTTAGAGCTTGAGTTTGGGGTGGTGGGTTTCATAATTAGGGAAACATTGGGATTGGGAAATTAATTTTAATTGTGATATTATTGATGCTGAGGAGTTCTATTGTTGTAACCCTTTGCCGGGGTAAAAGTAAATGAAAAAAAAGTTATGAAAAGAATAATATTATTATGAGAAAAAGTAGGATGATATCTCACATTAAAAAGAGAGTCATAGCTAGCTATTAAAAGAAAAGAGATATATATGAAAAAGATTTAAAGATTTTGACTGGCAATGTGGAGTTTATTATGTAATCATCATGAAGAGGTTTTAATTGGGGATGCAAAATCAGGCATAAAAAATTTGGTTGAGTGAGAACATCTTCGAGTGAAACTCAAGCTCTAGGACGATTTGTTGATCGAATGTGAGGAGAGAGCCAAAATCTCACTTTTCATTATCCAAATATACCATACCATCCCTAATCCACGTTATAACCATAAAGACCTTAGGATTTCTAGCTACTTGGTGGAGGAACAATGGAACAATTAGGGCAATAGGTAGGTGGACCATAGGATACTACATTAGGACCTATGATCACCCTATAGCCGTTAACAGGTACTGAGTTGAAGACCTCTCCTTCTGGCATTGCGAAGTTAATCTAGACTTGAATTTATGGATTGTTAATTATGGGAATACTAAGCATATGTATGCATTATTGCTTTAGCATTACTACATGAGACTTTTTAGATATTTTGCTCTAGGATCAATTATTGTTTCTTCTTCTTCTTCTTCTTCTTCTTCTTCTTCTTCTTCTTCTTCTTCTTCTTCTTCTTCTTCTTCTTCTTCTTCTTCTTCTTCTTCTTCTTCTTCTTCTTCTTCTTCTTCTTCTTCTTCTTCTTCTTCTGTATTTATTATTTGACTACCCTACTGTTTTTATCTTTATTGCATCAGGACAATACAACTTTGAGTTGGGGGTCTTGATGTCTCTCTATTTGTGATAAATTAATCTATACTCGAGACATCATTTTAGGGTTATTTAGTTATTAATTTCAGGATTTTCCTTATTTATTTATACTTTGCACTTTCTTATCTAGTTTTAGGTGTTTTATTATTTTATGAGCTTTTGCGTGTAATTTGTGTTTTTTTTTGTAAAACTTAGATATATGGAAGTTATTACACCTATGGAAACTGATTTGAAGTGGAAAATAAAGGAAAATCATTAGTCAAAGTTAAAAAGGAAGAGTTTAGATATATTTGGACTGTAAAGAAGCTGCCAAAACTGCACATACGTCCACTAATTAATTTACTGTAGAAAAATGGTATGGAATTATGGAGATATTTTTATATGAGAAGCTAGATCGTTTCAACACGGTCATTTCCATATAAATGTCAAAATCCGATAAGTATTGAAAAAGATATGACCGAAACAAAATCTGCTAAGGTTTATCCCTTCCTACAAGTTAGGAATACAAATTTTGGTAAGATCTGGACTCCTTAACTTGGGGATTACTCCTAACTTTGACCAAGGGCCTATATATACTCATTCCTACCCTAGAGAACTCATCCTTAGTCAGCCTTTAAACCAAGAAGAAGTCTACATCAAGAGAAGAGAAGATCAGAAGGAGTTGGACAACAAATCATGCCTTCCCAATCCTTCAAATTTGTAATTGTTTTTCGTTCTTTCTCTAGTATGAACTAATTCTATTTTTTCTTGAGATTAGTATATGAGTATGAACCCTAGACTTGTTTTATATCTATATTAATTCGGGATGTTAGCATTTGATTGAAATTAGGGTTTTATTCTTTTCTTTTATGTGTTTTGATTTATCTCTGTAGTTCTTGCGGTTGAAAACGTATAGGATTACCTTAATAGTAGTTAGGTGGTTACCCGGAAGGGGTGTTTAATTATTGAAACACCACATAAATGTCTAGTGTGCGGTAGTGATCCAGAAGGGATTGCCTAACTAGATAGTCGTTAGGGGTTGAGATTAACGACCGATCATTGCGTAGGGTCCCCTTACCCAAGTCCCCTGGTAATTGTTAGGTCGCCACCTAGGTCCACCCGGAAGGGGGTTAAGAGGAATATATAATCCTGTCTATTTCATATCACATAATTCTCCTTACATAAATAGGTTATAACAAGGCTAATGGGGATTACTTGCTAGATCTCGAGCTAAACTCTCATACTATCTTCTTCTCTTTATTTATTTTCATGTCTTTATTTTATTTAGTTAATTGTTAGAATCTTAAAAACCAAACAAATATTTCAGTAGTCTTTTGTTTTCAGCGTAATATTCTCCTAGCTTTCTTATTTGCACTTTATATTGCATAAGTGCTTCCTAACTTTTGTAGTCTCCGAGGAACGAATTTTAATTATCATTAAAACTTGCGTACGACCTGTGATACTTGGAGTGAGTACCGTGCTTCGGTTGAGGTGTTAATTTGCATCTTATTTTATCATATTTTTATCACGCCCTAACCGACATCAGGTGTTCAAGAAATAATAAACAAATATGCCTAATATATAAACATTCAACATCTAACAAGTTTAATTGTGGTTAATTTCGCAATGCAAGAAGAACCGGTTCTCTCTTAATTTGATATATCGACTATAAAGTGTTCATAGGTCTTCCCTAGTGTCTAATGGTCCACTTAATTACTCCCTAATTGTTCAATTCTTACTTTCCCAAATAGCTAAGATTCCTAAGGTCTTAAGATGTAGCGTAGGCTTAAGGTAGGGTGTTATAAATATTTAGGATAAATAGAGTGGGCTTTTGGCCCTCTCCTCACTATTTATCAACTAATCGTCTTAGAGCTTGAGTTTTCACTTAAAATCATGCTCACTCAATCCAATTGATGCTATAGCATTGCATCCCCGAATCCTAACAATGTCACAAAATGTCCAATGCTAGTTTTTCTATAACCACTCTAAAGGGTAAAGGATTATAGAGTGGTTATCAAATATAAGCCTACAAAGTCTAGAACTGAGCTAATAAGGATATTATAGTTCATTACAAGTAAGCAAGCTAAAGGTAACAAAGGTCTAACAAATGAATGCTTAAATCATCTTTCTAATTACTAGGGTTCGTTACTTTCTTACTTTTAGTTCATAAGTTAAGCGGGTTATTCACTAGTTCCAACCTCACGTTCTACAAGCCGCTCATATTTTCCTAAGTTCAAACTTAACTTCTATGCATTTCTCCTTAATTCTTTTTATTCCTTATTCAATGTTTTCATGCAAATATATTACACACTTTGTCAAAAAGTTCAAAAACACACTATTTTCTCTCATTAACTTGTTAGAACTTATGCTTAAAAGGCACATTCACTGCATTATCTAAGCCTAATCCTTATTCTTATTTTTCTTAAATTTTTTATTGATTTGTGAAAAGTAAGTAAGAACAAAAAGAGAATGAGGGCAACGAGTACTCCACCCCCAACTCAAAATTGAGTCGTGTCCCTGCGACTCTATAAAAGACTAAAATGCAATAAAATTACTAATATACAGTAACACATAATAATTATTTAAGGAGAAGGGTTAGAAGATGGTATGTGTTCGTAGCACATCCTCTCGAATTCGCGATCGAAAGAGGTTTAAACGATCTCTATTCCAATGTTCTTATGGATTTTCTTCACATCTTGTATGACAATCAAATGGCTCAGGACACTGCTATGCTTTATCTTCTCAAGTTTCTCTATCCTGTTAAACAATGCTATTGCCCAATTTGGAACTTCAGGTTCAACGCTATCCGCTTCTTCTTTCGGAGTAAAGGAAGAAAGATATTCCGTCTCAGCTGGTTGTTTCTCGTTTTCTTCCCCTAGAACGTTTTTATTAGGTTATACCTCTTCTTTTGTTATGTAGTCATTTTGGGGTTTTGTTTCTTCTCTAGAGAATGAAGATTGGTTGTTTTTGTGTTTTCCCGAATGATTCCTCACCTTCTTATTTGGTAGGCTTCGCATTTCCCTCTTGAATTGAGTGGCATCCGTTCTCTTAGTCATAAGTCTGAAATGAAGTTCTTGAACTTTGAAGATTTGTGTTGTTTGGTTTGTAATAGTGTAGGAAATTATAAGGCTCTTGGATTTATCTTGTGAACTAAGGAAGAGTAATACCTTGTTTGAATGTTGAAGATTTTCTGAAAAGATTTAAGATTCTTGGTGTTTATTGGTGTAATGGATTGGATTGAGCGTTGTTTCTGTGATGGTGGAAAATTGATGAAGGATTTTTTGATGTTGGTGAAGGTTCCTTAAGCTTTAGTGAAGTTCCAATGGAGGTTGAAGGCTGGGAATTCGTCTAGGTGAAGAAGATGGAGGTTGGAGGCTAGGGTTATAATGTAAGAAACCCTATTATTACTCACTCTTGTCCTGACGCATCTCGTGCACTGTACCGCAAGAATGTTGCGGTGTACCACACCTATAGCGTGACGGAATATCGCGACGATTTGGTGCAATGGTCTTTCCCTTTGCAACTCTCTGACCTTTCATGCATTGACTATCGTGCTCACGGTTTGAATGGGCATGTGGTGTACTGCACCCTTGCTGCGGTTTACCGGGGCTAAGGCGTGTGAAGTTTCCCTTGACGGTATGTCGCGAGTTCTTGCTATCATCTCTCCGACTCGTCAAGGGTGGACTATCATCCACATGCTTTGCATGGTCTGTGGTGTATAACACCTATGACGCGGTGTACCGCAACTCCTCTCTTGTTACAAATCAAAATCTTCTGACCTTCAAACAATGGAGTATAGTGCACATGGATTTCCCTTTGGTATGGTGCACCGCACCTGTGTTGCGGTATACCGCATCTTAGTGTTGTTGAATTTTTCTCATCGCTTCTTTCACCCCTAAACTCATGTTACACCTACCTACACAACAAAATACTATATTTCGTTCTCCCATTAGCTATAATACACACTAATACACATAAATAAAACACAAAACTTAATACTATACACTAATTAAAGCAATAAACTAGACTACAAATAGGGTTTTACATTTATTATTCTTTTGTTTAACGTTGTTAAGCTTGACGAGTTACCTCGTGGGCTACTGGTGGGGGCAAAGGTGTGATAAATAAACAGATTAATAAGATAATAATAAAGGACACACACCATTGACTACTACGAGAAACTCACTACAAGTATTACAGATCGTTTTGCAAGTTTAGTTAGTAAGTAAAGTTTGTGCGCATGGATTTGATCTGTTAGATCTACTTGTATTCAATAAGCGTAGATGAATTTAGATGTTCAGATTAAAATAGGATAAGACGAATAATTATATAACGTGAATAAATAAATAATGCAAATAAATTAATATGAATATAAGTATGATAAATTAGGGTTACAAGTATGAGCCTATTACTAAGTTATTATTCTAACCTTAAAGGTGAATTGAGCATTATATATGTACCCGAGATTCTAAATTCTTCCTAACCCCCGTTAGGGTGGAATTTGGAGGCAACCTCTCCACTACCAAGGGACTTGGATAAAGGGACTTTGCGCAACGACCGGTGGTTAAATAAAACATTAATAGCTATCTAGCTAGGCAAGCCCGTCAAGATCACTACTGCACACTAGACGATTATGTGGTGTTGTCAATAATTGAATCCCCCTTCCGGGTGTCAACTCAATTACTAAGGATAGTCCTAAGATTGGACAAATTTAGGTCTGGAAATAAGTCAAAGCACATAACACAGATATGCACTGAACTCAAATCCATTAAAATAATAAATAGTATTCTTAGGATTTAGACTGAAAAATAACCCAAACAATTAAGAATTAAAACTACAGAATAAAAACTTAGAAATATGGTTAAGCCACAAATCTATATCTAATTACACTTAAATATAGAGTAGGAGAGATATAGAAGAGGAGTTTGTCACTCTCCTTCTTCTCGCTTTTTGTCTTTCTCTACAGGCCTGCTTTCTTCTTTGGATGATCTCTAAGTGTAATATTGAAGAATAATTGAGCAAGGAAATTTTTACAATGATAAGAGGGTGTATTTATAGGTGTTTTCTAACCCTATGTCGAAATCTTTGAGTGGAAGGAAAGTAATTGGAGTCCAAGTCCATTTCAAATCCGTTTCCTAAAATATAGGACATGATAAACACAGCTCCAGTGATTTGGCCATATTGCCTTCATTACTTATCAAAGTTTTGTGCACTTTATATGGAAATGACCGTAATTCAAAGATTATATGCTGGTAAAGTATCTCATCCAAATTCGTAATATATCTTCTTCAGTGTTCAAAACACTGTACGACTTTTCATCATGACAGATTTACTTAGCAGCTTTTCCGTTCCTAATTCAACTTTGTTTCCTTTACCCTTAGATTTCACCTTCGATCTTCTTTCCTTAACTCTTTGACATTATTTTTTCTTTAGATATTTTGTTTTACTTAAGAGTTTCACAATAACACACAAATTATACCAAAAACGCTACAAAAGTAATAAATCTCCAAATCAAGGCATGAATTAAGAAATTATCTAATAATGGGGAAAAGCCCCTTAACAATAACGAAATAAACCTAAAATGATGTCTCAAACCTATATTAATATATCACAAATATGGAGACATCAAGACCCCCAACTCAAAGTTGTATCATCCCGATACAATAAAGAATAAGAACACATGAAGTCTCTAAATACACCTAAGTCAATTAAGCACATGTGGAAAATATATAGAAGAATATGAATAATAATCTTAAAGCAACTACTTAGAAAGTTTCATGTAATAATATCTACAAACTAAATTACCTATACAGTTATTGTATAAACAATCAACATAGTTCAGATTCAAGATCGGATTAGCTTTGCAATGCACGAAGGAGATGTTATTCACTTAGTTTAACATGGAGGCTATAGATTGTTCATCGATCCTAACAAAGTCTCCAATGATCCATCTAATTATTTTGTATTGGTTCAATTACTTTTTAGATCACATATCAAAGAATCATAAGGTCTTTAAGGTAATGTTGGCTTAGGGACACTATGATTGTATATTTAGATAATTTAGAGTGAACTTTTGGCTCTCTCCTCACTAGCCATCAACGAATCGCCCTACAACTTGAGTTACTCTCATAAGATGTTCTCACTCAACCCAATTATTTTATGCACTAATTAAAATCCCCAATAACCCAATATAAAGCATTAAGATGATTACAAAAAGATTCCACCTTGTTGGTCTAAATCATATACTCTTTTCATAACATTTTTTCGTTTGGCTATGGCTCTCTTTTAGATGTGAGATATCATGCTACCTTTTCACAGATATTTCTTTTCAATTCTTTTTTCATTTACTTTTACCCCCGACAAAGGGTTACAATATATATAGTGAATCATCATCAAGAGCACGATACATAAGCTCAAAAATACCCAACCCAATAATATTTCGCATAAGGTGAACCCACCTCTCCAAATTCAAGCTCTAAAGCGACAGTCTATGCATCGCAATTTGAGTGCGGGTCATATGGAAAAGTCTTAAAATCCAAGGGGTATGGCTTATTATCTGGCTAATAAAAAGGCTTTGGAAAGGCTAGAAAGGCTAGAAAGGGCTGAGAAGGATATATATAAATAATAAAGGGAAAACAAGCTAAAAGGAAACAAAGGCTTATCAAAGAACCACCTTAATCACTTTCTAAACTATGTAATTTCGTTAATTTCTCACCTCTAGCACGTTCATTAAATTGGTTTATCAACTAGCTCAGATCTCACAGCCTACACACCCCTCAAGGGGCCCTAAGATCAAACATACATTGATTACTAATATATTCTTTACTTATTAATGTGTGTTTCGTGTTCATATTCAAAGCATATAAAATAATCAGCTCATAAACATATTTCTTAATATCATTAACTCATTAAGTTTATGCTTTTAAGCTATTAAACACAATCTACATCTAATCCCTTCTATAATTTTTTTTAATTTATACTAAAAAAACAATAAATCACAAAAAATGGAGATGGGGGACAACGAATCCCTACACTCCCACCTCAAAAATGAGTCGTGTCCCCACGACTCCAAATTACTTGATAAGAAATTTAAAACTAAAACATATATTGCAAGTACTGAACAATGGTAAGGAAGAAAGAAAACATACTCTTCGAGGCTTATTGCCTCGCATGATCAATATCCAAGATAGGGTACAGTGCTTTTTTTGTATGTAAACTTCTAGTATCACCAATTTTGCATTCCCTTACCTCCTCTTGGGATTTATCCCAATCAATCATAGTACTCTAGAAATATCTTGTTCTTACCTTCTCCAATTTCTTTCTCAAATACTTTCTCATGGGAAGGTGTTCATCCAGGAATCATTCTTGTTGCGGCAACAACAAATAAGGCCTTTAGAATCTTTGCTCATCTCGGTATAGGAATCTTTGAATAGAAGAGGTTGTGGTATTTTCCTTGAAAGATGTAACTGCTTTGCTCTTTGAGTTCACCACTGCTAGCTTTCCTCTCATGTCTTACACTTCTCAATTGATTTCTTCTTGATCTCACCCAATACCTTGCTTTGATTCTTCATCTTCCTTGTAGTAGATAATGTCTCTGTTCTTTTCGTCATCTCAATTACCTCTAACTCAAAGATTTGAACACTTTTGGAAATTTGTACCCCTTGATTTTCGGTTGAAAAAGTGTTATTTAATTTAGGAAAGGTTTTAGGATGATTAATCTTTATGTGGGTATGATGAAATATTTCTGGGTTGATATGGGTATAAGGAATTTTAGAAAAAGGATTTTGAAATTTTGGTTTTGATTCTTGGATTCTAGATGTTTTGGAATGATTTGGGTGTTTGATTCTTGTTTATAGGAAGGTAGGAAAGGATTTGGATATGAATCTATGGTTATTTGGTGGTGTTTTGACGTGAGGTATAGGTTTTGTGAAACTTTCATGTGTTTTAATGGAGTTTGGGACTGGAATATTCGTTTTAGTGAAGTTTGAGGAGGCTAGGGTTAGGTTTTGCACCATTATAGACCGCCCCCGGTCTGGTATATCGCCCATATGGCCGGTATGTCGGTCAACTCACTGTTTGGGACCGTATTTTTGATCGTCACGACCCTTCTATCGTGTTTCTCAATATGGTCGGGCCGGCTAGCTGGCCAGAAAGGCTGATATATCAGTCATAGATTTTTAATTTATCATTGGATAGATGTCGAAAAATACGCGGTTTAGGCTCAAGAAAAAGTGAATTCCTTCCTTCGTACGCAAAGTTATGGCCTTGTGAAGTTTCCCAGGATTTTTTGACCTCGCTACGGATGGAGGTCGGTAGGCCGGTCATGGGACTAGTATGCCCGTCCTAAGCTTCAATGTTTCTGACCTTGAACCGTAGCGAAACCGTCATGAACCTTCTTCATGGACCAGTATGCCAGTCCGTCTTCTATCTTTAGCGAAACCGTAGATTCTTGGTGTTTATTGGTGTAATGGATTAGATTAGGTGTTGTTTACGTGATGGTGAAGAATTGGATGAAGGATATGATGATGTTTTGTGTGTGTTGGTGAAGGTTTCTTAAGCTTTAGTGAAATTCAAATGGAGGTTGAAGGCTGGGATTTTGTCATGGTAAAGAAGATGGAGGCTGGAAGCTAGGGTTATAATGTAATAAACCCTATTATTACTCATTCTCATCCTGACGCATCTCGTGCAATGTACTGCACGAATGTTGCGGTGTACCTCACCTATAGCGTGATAGAATATTTTGACGGTTTGGTGCAATTGTCTCTTCCATTGCAACTCTCTGGCCTTTCATGTGTTGACTATCGTTCTCACAGTTTGAATGGGCCTACGGTGTACTGCACCCTTGTTGTGGTGTACCGCAGCTGAGGCGTGTCAAATTTCCCTCGACGGTATATCGCGAGTATTTTTTATCATCTCTCTTACTCGTCAAGGGTGGACTGTCGTCCACACGATTTGCATGGTCTCTGGTGTATAATACCTATGTCACGGTATACTGCACCTCCTCGCATGTTACAACTCAAAATATTCCGACCTTTTAACTGTGGAGTGTAGTGCAAACGTATTTCACTGGGATGCGGTGCACCGCACCTGTGCCGCAGTACACCGCAACTTAGTGCTGTTGAATTTTTCACATGGATCCTTTCACCCCTAAACTCATGTTACACCTACCTACACAACAAAATGCTATATTTCCTTCTCCCATTAGCTATAATACACACTAATACACATACATAAAACACGAAACTTAATATTATACACTAATTAAAGCAATAAACTAGACTACAAATGGGTTTTTACCCGTATTATGCTTTTGTTTAACGTCGTTAAGCCTAACGAGTTACCTCGTGGGCTACGTTGCTTGATACCCGCCTCTTTGAGGTACATGATCTCTCCCGGATTTGGAGCCTCCTCAAGAATGTTGTCTTTGCCTTCAAGATAAATTTTCAACCAATGACCATTCACCATATAGGCGCGATGTTCGATTGGGTGCTCAATCCCTATAGTTCCATGAGGCGTGACTTTGGTAACAATGAATGGACCAGGACACTTTGATCTCAACTTCCCCGTATAGTTTTTGAACTTAAAGCTATACATTAGGACTCTCTGTTCTACTTCAAATGTTTTCTTTAGAATTCGCTTATCATTCCATTTCTTAGTTATTCCTTTGCATATCTCTTTTAATTCAAGATATCTATATTTTTTGTTATAACTTGATGCATGACCTACACAATTTTTATTTATTTGTTTACATTTCTATCTCGTAAGCTTTCTTTGTTTATCTCTAGTTCTTTCATAATTGAGGTCGTATTTATTTGTAAGAACCAGTAATCTAACATAACTCTTATTTTGGTATATAAATGTACAAAAGCCTTCAAATTTAAAATAAATGTTAGGAATCAATATGGCAATGTAAATATATCTTCACCAGCTTCCTTTTGAAACTCCTTGAGTCGAGTAAGATACCCAGTCTTGATTTCTTTATCATCTTTGGAACCTTGATATTTTGATTCCAATATTTAAAATTTCACTATAAATTCATATTTTATAACTCTTCTATATTCAGTTTCACTTAATTCACACGCAGGTGTATATAAAGTTTTGTTTTTCTTGGAGAGTCTTTCCAAGTCTAAGTAATGAGCCCTTCTTATATCTTGATTTCTCCGATCTTTAAATTATTGTAGGACATAAATGGACCATCTTCAATAGTAATCCAAAACTCATAGTAAATTGACTTGAGAAATGTAACCCTCTTAATTTAAAATAATTTATTCAGTGCCTTCGAATGACATAGGTCTTATAGCTCTTGAAGCTTCAGGTTAGTAAGGTTCCATGTCTTAATGGTCTTGATATGGTTAAAAGAGAATAAATATAGAGCTATATTCTGATACAACTTGTTTTGTAGATATAAATACTCCTATATAAGGATGAATAAAGATACATATGTTAGATAGACACAATAGGCTAATATATATAAATTAAATAAGTAATCACACAATTTTTCATAAACCACACTTCTAATAAGAAAACATTTTGACCTCCGAATAGACTGTGATTTAAGATGCATGAGAAGATTAGATTTTAAATCTTCAAAAATACCCTAACTCTAGACTACCAACAATGCTGAATCTGGACTACCAAAGGCAGAAGAAATTTTCCAGAAAATAATTAAAGATAATGGACATTTGATGTAGTATTACTGAAACCCTAAAGCTGAATAAAAAATAAACTATATTTAATAACTAGTCATTACTAAACCGGACCTCAGGCTAGGATATGTTAGATGTTCGACACTTTAAGATTTGACCCATATTTTGGTTACAGGTGGTAGTATTAGTTAGAGATTTTTTATTTTTAAATAGATTTTTTACATCAACAAATTCGACATTTTTCAACACCAAAATTCGTTATGTATAAAAAAGTATCTTAAAGAAGGATCTAAAGAAATTCAAGATAAACTTTAATATTTCATATGTTCTTTGTAAGAAACATAGTCATATATACATACTAAGGAGTATAGAATCTTGACAAAAGGGTCCCCTCGTTATAGGTGAGAAGTGTATCTTCAATAGAATAGGAAAAAGTGGTTTGTGTAACTCCGTGTACGTTTAAACATGAGAGAAGGTTTCATGATTTTTTTAAAATGTTTGCTAGTATCTATAGAGTACAAGAATTCTTGTGTTGTGCATCAAAAGTGAAGACTTCATGGACTTGTGAAGTTATATTTTTGAGTAATATATACTAAGGTTTTTTATTTTGAGGGAGCACAAAATTTGGTTCGAGGTTTTTTTGAAGTGGATGTAAATATTATGGTGTAAACTTGTTAAAGAGATATGAAAGTTAAAGGGGATGATCTTAGAAATCCTAAAATTCAAGTAGACAATAGTTAGTGGCTAAGCATATAAGAGGTGAACAATTTGAAATCGTGTATATCCATTTTTATACAATACTCTTTACTTTATTATGCTAAATATTTGATTATGTGTATTCGTAATTGTTGGCTAATAGTTATTATAAATTTTATGTTCTTAATGTTTGATTACCTGTCACATCCATAACTCATAACATATAATCTCTATTAGCTTATCTATCTTTTCATTGTTTAATTTCCTTAAATTAATGATTTTAAATAGCTTTATTTTCATTGGTTAAATTAGATTATTTCTTAATTCCTCATAATATTTTCTTCACCCAACCCCATTTAACTCTGTCATATTTGTACATTGTAAAAGTAATTATGATATTGTAATAAAAATTTAATTCCCATTATGAAAAATATTTGTAGTCACGTGAGTTCACGAGACTACACAATTCTTTGAGTTTAAATGGTTATATAATTTTTTGGCGTAGTCTTAAATAAATATGCGGGTTTTGAGGATAGGTTTGTGCTGAGAATATGGAAACTTAACCCATTTTATCACAACCTCTTATAAATAAGAAATCTGAGTAATTAATTTAGTTTACTCAAGACCTTATTCAAGTCACGTTCCTTAAATAAAAAACAAATTCTTTTATAATAATGTAGAATAAATTTCTCTCTAAATATCACAACTTTAAGAGTAAGAAGAATTGGCATGAAAATATTTAGATACACTCTAGACAAAATTTATTTGTTATAGTAATATAGAAACCCTATCTAGAAGGGTAGGGCTCCTTTCGGCTGCGCCTCGTAAAAACTTTTGAGCTCATTTGTGTCCTTAAGCACGCTCCAACTTTATTTTCATTTTGAATAAATTGTTTACTTAATTCTAATCAAATTTGAGTAATATATATAGTCACATTTTTTTATAATCTTCAAAAATTCAATCTCCAATTAATTTACGCATTTTTTTTTTCTCCTTAGAGGTTTTTCCTCTTACTCTTTGAATATCATCTTGTCTTCCTAGTATGTATACTTCTCTATCCCTTTGGATATTTCACCATTTTATTCTTTCATCTATCATTAGCTGGACCTCTTAGGTATTTCTCTACTATATGGCTTCGTACATATGTCCCTTTTCGTATTCTATTGGTTTCCTCATTTTGATCTCTCAATATTAATTAATCAAAAATATTCATAGGGATAAAAAATTGACTAACCTTATCATTTATAAACATACTTGTGATATATATATATATATTCTTTTACTATCCCATGAATTGAGAATATCAAGGTTGTACCCATTGTAAAATGTGTTTAAAAATATTCTTTGGGGAGGTGAATAGTCGAGGGTGAGTGTCATCTTGAAATAATTGAATTTTTGGTTAAGAATAAAAAATAATATGTAAATTTAAATGTAAATTTATCACTTTACTTTTTTATGTTGAAAAGTCAACGCAATTAAAATTCTTGAGTGGTGTATGTCAGTTACATGAGAATACTTGGGGTTTTTTTAATTGTTATTTCATCACAATGATACTTTTTGAGTTTACAAGAGACCATATAGATTTAGATGCATTTAGTTCTTTTGGGGTTTATTATATGTTTCTAATTGTGTAAAAACTGACAACCATAATTTTTTATATACATATTGATGGGCTAAGAGTGTGATAAAATAATGATATAAAAATATAGATTCACACCCTTAACAATCACTGAAACTCACTGAAATTATCACAAATCATTTGCAAGTTTAGCTGATAAGTAAAAATCATTCGCAGGTATTAAACCTGTTAGCTTAGAATCATGTTTAGAAAAGAAAGCGTAGTAGAGATTAATTTCTAAACTAAAAGACAAATAAAAGAGATAAATAATTGAAGAGAGTAATTATTAACTATTAATGCAAATAAATAAAACTAAATAGAATGGAGATGAGATCTATAGCTTAGGTTTGCTAGTATGCACTTATCATTCTATATCTATATTTCAGTTATAAGGGTTATTAAAGCTCTTAGAGAAAATTAGTCAGGATTCTATATTCCTCCTAACTTCCTTTCAGGTGGACTTAGTTGTCAACCTAACAATCACTATGGGACTTAGGTACGGGGTCTCTGCGCAATGACCGGTGGTTAATCTCAAACCCTAGTGTCTATCTAGTTAGGCAAGCTCGTCAAGATCACTAACGCACATCAGATGTTTATTTGGTGTTTCAATAGTTAAACACCCCTTCTGGGTGACCATCCAACTACTATTAATTGGGTAGTCTATACCTGTGCACTAGAAAGAATTACGATCAATACATCAAGGCACATAAAACAAATATATAAAAAGATAAGAAGCTTATTCTATTTAAAGGCTAATCCCAAATAACATAAAATAAACAAGTAGAATTCGAATATTATACATGTGCAAAATCCAAGCTGTGGGAGAATTAGTTCATACTAGAAAGAAAAGTAAAAGATAGATACATACTATCAACTTGCTTCTCCAGATGTTGCTACTTGATACTCTAGACTAATAATTAAGCAAAGATTGGGTAAGGAAATGTTTACAATGATAAGTAGGTGTATTTATAGGTGTTAGCTAAACATAGGTCGAAATCTTGGAGTGCAAGGAAATTTGTTGGAGTCCTATTCCAAATCAAATTTGTTTCCTAAAATATAGGACATGATAAACACTACTTCAATGATTTGGTCATATCTCTTTCTTTACTTATCGGATATTCACACACTTTATATGAAAATGATCGTAATTCAAAGATTTATATGCTCATAAAATATCTCTTCCAAATTTAGATTTTCTGCAGTTTTTAAACCACTGGTCGACTTTTAAGCATGACTGATTTATTTGGCAGCTTTTCCTTTCCTACTTCAACTTTGTTTCCTTGTAACTCTAGATTTCACCTTGGATCATATTTCCTTAACTCCTTGACATTGATTTGGCCTATAATTCTTTTCTTTTACTTAAGATATTCACAATAATACACAAATCATACCAAAAACGTTACAAAAGTAATAATCTCCAAATCAAGGCATGACTTAAGAAATTATCTAATAATGGAGAAAAATCCCTTACAACTAAGAAATACACCTAACATGTCTCAAAACTAGATTGATATATCACAAAGATAGAGACATGAAGGCTTTAGAAAGGATAGAAGAGTCTGAAAAGAATATAAATATAATAATTGGACAACAAGCTAAAAGGAAATAAATGGCTTATCAAAGAACCGCCTTAATCCTTTTCTAAACTATGCAATTTCTTTACTTTCTCACCTCTAACACGTTCATTAAATGGGTTTATCAACTAGCTCGGATCTCATGTCCAACACACCTCTCAAGGCGCTCTAAGATCAAACATACTTCTACTACATTGCTTATTAATCTTTTCTTTACTATTAATGTGTGTTTCACGTTCATACTCAAAGCATACAAAATAAATCAGCTCATAAACATATTACCTACTATCATTAGCTTACTAATTTTATGCTTTTAATCTATTAAACACAATCTACATCTAATTCCAGCTATCCAATTTTTTTGATTTCTTCCTAAAAAGCAATAAATCACATAAAATCGAGATGAGAGACAACGAATCCTTACACCCCAACTAAAAAATGAGCTGTGTCTCCACGAATAAAAAAAACTCAATAAAGACATTAACAACTAACAAATATTGCATATAAAGAAATGGTAAGGAAGAAAGAGAATATGTTCTCGAGGCTTATTTCTTCGCATTATCTAGATCCAAGATAGGATTTGGTGGATTTTTCCTCGCGCCTTAATTGCTCCAGCATTGTCATGATGTGTACTTGATTTTATTTGATTTATATTACGTCATCGGCCAAGGAGCTTGAAAATCCGGCCTCTATTTCAGACTAGTAAAAAATTCTTGTTTAAATATGCTAGCTAAATAAAAAAATGGTAAATAAATGGAGGAAGACTATATGATAGGATGTCCGAACTAAGGCCAGAAAGGATACAAATAAGAACGAAATATCAAAACACTTAAATAAAATCATACAAAGGTCCTATACTTCTGAAAGAGAATCATACAACCCTAATATTATTAAGATATAAATATTATGCATGCAACTCATGAAACATGAGAAATTAGTACAACCCCAAGATAAGAAAGTACACACAAATAAATACATATATTGAAATAGAAAAACCACATATAAAATACTAGATTAACATGAATAATAATATTTATAGAAGATACAAGACTTAGATATCCTCTATAAGATTGTTTTAGAATTTATAATTATTAAATAAGTTATTAATTATAAATTCTAACAAAAGTTTCATCAAGATGTGTAAATAGTCAATATCAACAATATGATAAATCAAAAATTGAATGCCACATATGCCACAAATTTGGTTATTATCGTTCTGAATGTTAAACCAAACATAGGAATGATAATAATCAAATTAAAAAGTTCAATTTTGTTGAAGAAACAAATGATTATGAAACATTCTTTATGATTTCTCATGATGTTGAAAAACAACATCAGTTTAATGTTTGGTATGTGGATACAAGATGCAGTAACTATATGTGTGGAAGTAAATGATTTTGTACTGTTTTAAATGAAGATTTTAATTCTACATTATTTTCGGTGAATTTTTTAGTGAAAGTATTGAGAAAAGGGGATATTAATATTAAAACCAAGAATGGTTTTGTAGAAACAATTTTCAATATTTTTTATGTTCCTGATTTGAAGACTAATCTATTAAGCGCTGGTGAATTACAAGAAAGAGATATGCAATAACAATTAAAAAGGGTTCTTGTGAAATTTATGATCCTAAAAGAGGAGCAATTGTTGTTGTGCAAATGAGTTCAAACAAGTTATTTCCATTGAAAATTCAAACTTCAGAACCTTTCTTGATGGCGAAAGTAAATAATCCTCGTGGCTTTGACATTTATACTATAGACGCCTGAATTTCGGAGGAATTAAAACTCTACAAAAGAAAGGTATGGTGGAAAGTTTTTCAGAAATTATAATACTACCTGAAGTCTGCAATGAGCATGTTGTTAGCAAACAACATTTTTCACTATCTCCCCAAAATAAAACTTGGAGAGAAAAAAAGGTTTTGGAGTTGATTCATTCTGATATTTGTGGCCCAATAAATCCTACATTAAATTGTGGTAAAAGATGTTTTATTACCTTCGTTGATGATTATACTCGAAAAACATGGGTTTATTATTTATAGAAAAAATCAGAAGTTTTATAACATTTATAAGTTTCAAGGCACGTGTAGAAAATGAATCAGAAAGATTTATCAAAAAAATTTGCACAGATCGTACATGAGAATATTGTTCTAAATACTTTGATGTTTATTGTAATGAACATGGTATACAGAAGGAACCCACTACTGCATATACACCTCAGCAAAATGGTGTATCAGCAAGAAAAATAGAACTATTCTCAATATGGTGAGAAGTTTGTTAGTAAGAGTGAAAACATTTGCTGTTCAAAATATGACACCTGTAGAAGTTTGGAGTGGTAATAAACCAGTTGGAGATTACTTCAGAATATTTGGTTTTATTGCTTATGCTCACATTCCAAAAGAGAAAAGAAAGAAGCTAGATTATAAAAGTGAAAGATGCATCTTTCTTGGTGTAAGTGAAACATCTAAAGCATACAAATTATACAATCTTATTACAAGTTTTTATTATTAGTCGAGATATATTTGCTGATAAAGAAAAGGCATGGGATTGGGATAATCACCAACCTACTCAAATATCTTTTGAAGAAGAAAGGCCGCAATCTTTACCATCGGAAACTACAGAAACTCCACAAACAATATTGGAGAAAATTCAATACCTGAAACATTTCAAACAGGTCTTGTGCGGAAGAGATCTGCTTGGATAATTGATTATGAGGTATCTGAAGTCAATCAATACGATGATCAAATTTCTCATTTTACATTGATTTCAAATTATGATTCTACTCTATTTGAAGAGGTTATAAAAGATCACAAATGGAAAAAGGCAATGGATGCAACTTTATTCAGTTTAGACTAATGATACATGGGTGCTAACAAATCTTCCAGATAGACATAAGACGATTGGTGACAAATGGTTTTACAAGACAAAGCTGAATGAAAGAGGAGAGGTTGATAAGTACAATGCTCGTCTTGTTACAAAAGGCTATAAACAAAAATATGATATCGATTATAAGGAGGTTTATGCTTATGTATCAAGGTTTGACACTATTCGGTTAGTATTATCAACTATAACTCAACACTCATGACTTGTATATCAACTCGATGTAAAGTCAGCATTTTTACATGGAAATCTGGAAGAAAAAGTATATGTTGACCAACATCCTGGTTATATACAAAAATGTCACAAAAATCAGGTATATAAATTGAAAAAGGCTTTATACGGACTAAAATAAGCACCTAGATCTTGGTATACTCGTATAAATGATTACTTAGTAATAGAAGGATTTATTAAGTGTCCTTATGAGTATTCGTTTTATACAAAGATTGTTGGCCATGGAAAAATGTTTATAATGTTCTTATATGTTGATGACTTTATTTATGTCAGTAATGATGGAGCATGTTGGATGATTTTAAGAACTCTATGATGAAAGAATTTGATATGACAAATTTAGGTTAATGCGATAAATTTTTGGCATTGAATATTACAATCTCGCATATTTATTTCACAAAGAAAATATATTTTTGATGTTTTAGATAAATTTAAAATGAAAGATTGTAATCCTGTCTTGAGCAGATAGTTGGGAGTCTTAAGCCGATCGTTGAGAGTCTTATGTATTCGACATCTACAAGACAAGATATCACGTATGTTGTGAGTTTAATTAGTAGATACGTCCATATGAAGTGCATATTTTAGAAGGCAAGAGAATTTTACCTTATCAAAAAGGTACAACTGATTTTGGAATCAGGTATATAGTGGATGCAAAATCAAGGTTAGTTGGGTTTTCTGATAGTGATTATAATGGTCACATTGATGACAAAAAAAGAACATCTGGTTATGTGTTTTTGATGAATTCTAGAGATGTTTAATGATCTTCAAAGAAGTAACAAATTGTTACTCTATAAACTACTGAATCGGAATATGTTGCTGCAACATTTGGTTTATGTCAAGCAATTTGGTTGCGAAGGTTACTTGATATATTAAAACAATAATAAGGAAGGTCCAACAACAATTTATTGTGATAATACCTCTGCAATAAAATTGTCAAAGAATCCAGTTTTACATGGAAGGAGCAAACACATTGATATACGCTATCACTTTCTACGAGATTTATGCAATGAAGATGTTATTGAGTTGGTATTTTGCAAAAATGAAGATTAGATTGCAGATTCTTTAACCAAGCCATTGAAGAGTCAAACTTTTGAAAAACTTAGAAGAATGCTTGGTGTGTGCTGTCTGACCACAACAGTTAAATAGATTTCTGTAGATTTCTGTTTAAGGGAGGATGTTAGAATTTATAATTATTATATAAGTTAGTAGTTGCTAAAATGTTTAAAAGTTTATATGTTGAAATGTTCAAATTTTATTACCGTCGTAGAAATAATAGTTAGCAGTTACTCATTATAATCTATAAGTAGATGGTTACTCCTTTATTGATTAATACATCATTATAGTAATATCTATTGATAACAACAAACATTTTCAAAAATTCATGAAACCTTCTATCTTGTTTTAACGTACACGAAGTTACACAAATCACTCTTTCCTAGTCTATTGAAGATCACACTTCTCATCTATAACGAGAGGACCCTTTAATATGATATTAAAACTAACCAGTTAAGATTTTTTACTCCTTAGTGCGTATATATGACTATGTTTCTTACAAAGAACATACGAAATATGAAAATTTATCTTGAATTTCTTTAGGGTCCTTCTTGAAGATACTTTTTCATACATATCAAATTTTGGTGTTGAAAAATGTTGAATTTGTTGATATGAAAAAACCTATTTAAAGATAGAAAAATAAATAACTGATACTACCACCTGTCACCAAAATATGGGTTGAATCTAAAAGTTTCGAACATCTAACATATCCTAGACCAAGGTCAGGTCTAGTAATGACTAGTTATGATATACAGTTTATTTTTTTATTCAACTTTGGGGTTTCGGTAATACTACATTAGATGTCCATTATCTTTAATTATTTTTTGGCAAATTTCTTCGGTCTTCGGTAGTCTAGTTCTCAGCATTGTTGGATGTCCAGACTTCTGATCCATTAGTAGTTTCCTTAAATGCTAGGTGGTAGTCTAGGGTTGTGGTTTATTTGAAGATCCAAAATGTAATCTTCTCATGCATCTTAATTTACAATTTATTCGGAGGTCGAAATGTTTTCTTATTAGAAGTGTGGTCTATGAAAAAATGTTTGATCAATTTTTTATATATATATATATATATATATATATATATATATATATAAATTGTTTCCATCTAACATATCTATATTTATTCATCCCTATCTAGGAGTATTTATATTTACAAAAAGTTGTATAAAAATATAGCTCTATATTTATTCTCTTTTAACCATATTAAAACCATTAGGACATGGAATCTTACTAACCTGAAGGTCCAAGAGCTATAAGACCTCTGAAGGTACTGAATAAATTTTTTGGAAAAAGAAGAGGGTTTATTTTCTCGAGTCAGTTTACTATGAGCTTTGGATTACTATTGAAGATGGTCCATTTATTTCCTACAATAATTAAAAGACCAGAGTAATCGAGATATAAGAAGAACTCATTCCTTAGACTTGGAAAGTCTCTCTAAGAAAAAAAAGGTTTATATACACCTGCAAGTGAATTAAAATGAATGGAATATTGAAGAGTGATGAAATATGAATTATTCAAGAAATTTTTAAATATGGGAATCAACATATCAAGGTACCAAAGATGATAAATAAATCAAGATTGGGTACCTAACTCGACTCAAGGAGTTTCAAAAGGAGACTGCTGAAGATATATTTACATTGCCCTATCGATTCCTAATTTTTTTAAAAGTGAAGACTTTTGTACATTTATATACCGAAATAAGAGTTATGTCAAATTACCGGTTCTTACAAATAAATATGACCTCAATTACAGAAGAACTATAGTTAAACAAAGAAAGCTTACGAGATAGAAATGAAGTAAATAAATAAATAAAATTTTGTAGGTCATGCATCAAGTTATTAAAAAATGGAGATACCTTGAATTAACAGAGAAGAGATGATCATGTATCGAACCTAGTTGGGTTTATGGTGATGATGAGTCTAATGAAATCATGAATGATACAATAGTTTATAACCTACATGGCCTCAAACTTATATTCTATCAACAAGACTAATGATTGTGATAGGCGGCTTCGAGCATCTCTACTAAAACACAAAACTAATAAGTGGATGATCAATATGTTATAATTTATAATTATAAAATCTAACAACACTTGTGAAGTAATATATTTTAGTATTATATACTAAGTTTTTTATTTTGAGGGAGCATAAAAATTGGTTCGAGGGTTTTTGTAAAATGGATGTAAATGTTTTATGGTGTAACCTTTTTAAAGAGATATGAAGGTTAAAGTTGAGGATCTTGGAAATCCTAAAATTCAAGTAGACATTAGTTAGTGGGCCAAGCCTACAATTGGTGAACAACTTAAAATCGTGTACATCAATTTTAATTCAATAATTTTTACTTTATTATGCGAAATATTTGATTATTTGTATTCTAGATTGTTGGATAATAGTTATTATTAGTTTTTCATTCTTAATGTTTGATTATTTGTCACATCCATAACTCATAACATATAATGTATATTTCGCCTATTTATCTTTTTATTGTTTAATTTTCTTAAATTAATGATTTTGTATAGCTTTATTCCATCACTTAATTTAGGTTATTTCTTAATTTCGAATAATATTCATTCACCCAACCATATCTAACGCTGTCATATTTGTATATTGAAAAAGTAATTGTGATATTGTTATAAAAATTTATTTCCATTATAAAATATATTTGTAGTCATGTGAATTTATGAGACTACCCAATTCTTTGAGTTTAAATGGTTAAATAAATTTTTGATGTAGTCTTATATAAATATGCGGGTTTTGAAGATAGGTTTGTGCCTAGACTATAGAAACTTAACCCATTTTATCACAAACTCTTATAAATAAGAAAATTGAGTAATTTATTTAGTTTATTCAAGACCTTATTTAAGTCATGTTCCTTAAATAAAATAAAAATTGTTTTGAAATTATGTAGAATTAATTTCTCTCTAAATATCACAACTTTAGAGTAAGAAAATTTGGCTAAGAAATTTAAGATACACTATAGACAAAGTTGATACGTTATACTAATATTAAACCTATCCAGAAGGGTGGGGCTCCCTTCCGCTGCCACCTCGTAAAATTGTTTGAGCTCATTTGTATTGTTAATCATCCTCCAACTTTATTTTCATTTTGAATAAATTGTTTAAGTAATTCTAATCAAATTTGAGTAATATCTATAGTCATGATTCTGTTTTTATAATCTTCAAAACTTCGATCTCCAATTTTTTAGGCATTTTGTCTATTTTGCTCCTTAGAGGTTTTTTCTTAATCTTTAATCGTCAACTTGTCTTACTATTATGTATTCTTCTCTATACTCTTGGATATTTCACCATTTTCTTATTTAATCTATCTTTAGCTTGACCTGTTAGGTATTCCTCTGCTATGTGGCTTCGTACATATGTCCCTTTTCGTATATTACTGGTTTCCTTATTTTGATCTCTAAATATAAATTAATCAAAAATATTCGTTGGGATAAAAAATAACTAACTATATTAACTATAAACATATATATATTATTTTATTATTCCATGAATTGAGAAGATCAAGGTTATACCTACTGAAAAATGTGTTCTAAAATATTGTTTGGAGAGGTGAATGGTCGAGGGTGAGCGTCATTTTGAAATTAATTGAATTTTTGGTTAATAATAAAAAATAATAAGTAAATTTAAACGTAAATGTATCGTTTTACTTTATTTATGTTAAAAAGTTAATGTTATTAAATTTTTTGATTGGTGTATGTCAATTGCATGAGATTACTTGGGGTTTTCTAATTGTTATATCATCAATTTGATATTTTTTGAGTTTAGGAGTGACCATATGGGTTTAAATGCATTTAGTTCTTTTGGGGTTTATTATATGTTTCTAATTGTGTAAAAAATGACAACCATAATTTTTTATCTACATGTTAGAAATAAAAGTATAGCTTGACTACAAAAATAAATTTCATATGCTTAAAGATGTATCGGTGAAGTTCAAGATTCTCGTGATAATGATTAGCTTGAATGCAACATACGAGTTCATTATTTTAACTATTCATACCCTTGCCCATACATATTTTTAAGACAACAAATTAATTTGTTAGTAACACTCTCCAATATAAGAAACACCACAGTAATATATCAAATAGATTATTAAAAGAATTTGTTTTTACTCAGGTTATCATTTGGATGCTATGTTCGAAATGATTTTTTATAATAGATGATGGTAGTGTAAGATGATTATGTTCGAAAGGATAAAGAGGTAACTCAAATTTCACACATATTTGCTTAAATTTTCAACAAGTTGTGTAGTTAATCAAATAATGTACCATTTAAAATATTATAAAATAAAAGTCTAAACTGAACATATATGGAATTTTTTATTATTATTTAACTATCAAATTGTAGACTCAAGAGCCATATAAACATAAATATTACATAGGTATCAATGTATTTGAATTTAACTTTTTCTTCCAAAAAGACTTTACATCATCTACAATAAGGCACGCACTAGGAAGCATTGAACTTTTGTATTTTATCTATTTGCAATTACTAATACAAACTTTGGAACACTTATTAAATGTCTCATCAGTATTTTGTCTTATAAGTACTGCTTTAGGTTTGAACCTTTCCAGTTGCCCAAGTGTTAATGATAATGACTTACTACAAAGGTCACCCATTTTTGCAAGGTTACAACAACATGTAACATCTAATGCTGCATTATTAAATATATACTTACCCAATGCATCAACATATTTCTATCTTAGAACATCTATACATTGTCCTAAGAACCTATAATAACCAGGCCTTGGTTGTGGGGGTAGCCCCTGAGGGAGGTTTATTGGATTATCATGTATATAGGGACCAATAGATGTTACTGTATATCCTTGTGAGTTTGTATGTAAAATTAGTGTTGTATATATAATGAACATGAGATGAATGTTGTACGAAACCCATGTATTGTCTTTTGCATTGAATAATTATGAAGTTGGTATTTTAGGATGTGATAATGTTCCTCTTCTTATATAGATATCTATATACCATAAAGATAATTAATAAACAAAATATTAAGTTTAATTTATGTTTCAATTAAGATTTATTGCCGTATAGGTAACTCCACTTACATTTATATCAAAGATTTAAAATGAACATTTTTGCTTTACATTTAAGTGATGAATTAAATTAATATTAGCACACGACTTATGTTTTATTCTTAGATGGTCTACTCTCAAATATTCAATATTTGTAAATTAGTTAGATATGAAAAATAAGGTTAACCAATATTTATCTAGTTATGTAACTCTGCAATGAATAAAAATAATTTGAACATTTAAAAAACACGATAGAGTATATAAATATTAGAAACTAATGTTAATATACTAAATTTTTATTTAATTATCGATTTTAAGATCTCTAACACGTTATTATGATAATACTGTATTTTTTGGTCTATTTTACCCCGTTAGTTGATGTTGTGGTAGGATTTGTAGATAAATGGATAAATTCATGCCTTCAAAATAAATATGCATAAAATTCAGGCATTGTAGTTTAATTAATAAATAATAAATTTTTGGATATATAAGGGAAGAAAGACAAATTGGGTAAAGTATGTGGCCACCAGAAGCTTGAAAGCCCGGCTCTTATTTTGGACTAGTCGAAAATTCTTGTTTAAAGATGCCAGCTAAATAAAAAAAATGGTAAAAAATGGAGGAAATCTATATGATAGGATGTTCGAACTAAGGCTCGAAAGGATACGAATAAGAACTAAATATCAAAACACTTAATACCATCACACAAAGGTCCTATGCCTCTGAATGCCAATTGTAAGACCCTAAAATTATTAAGATATACATATTAAGCATGCAACTCATCAAACACGAGATATTTAGTACAACCCCAAGATAAGAAAGTACACACAAATAAATACATATAACAAATAGAAAAATCACGTGTAAACTACTAGATAAACATAGAGACATAATATTATAGAAGATACAAGACTTAGATATCCTCCATAGGATTGATTATCCATTTATTAAGTTTTTGTTTTAGTAGTGATACTCTAAGCCGCCTATCACAATGATTAGTCTTTTGATTGACATATTAGTTTGATGACATGTATGTTATAAACTATTGCATCATTTATGATTTTATTAGACTCATCATTAGTTTTCATAAACATAACTAGGTTTGATGCACGATCATCTCTTCTTTGTTAATTCAATACATCTCCATTTTTTTGTTATAATGTGATGTATGACCTACACGATTTTTATTTATTTATCTAATGCATTTCTATCTCGTAAGCTTTCTTTTTTAATTCTAGTTCTTCCATAATTGAGGTCATATTTATTTGTAAGAACCGGTAATCTGGCATAACTCTTATTTTAGTATATAAATATACAAAAGCCTTTAAATTTAAAATAAAATTTAGGATTCGATTGGGAAATGTAAATATATCTTGATAGTCTTTATTTGAAACTCCTTGAGTCGTGTAAGGTACCCAATCTTGATTTCTTTATCATATTTGGTACCTTGATATGTTGATTCCAATATTTTAAAATTTCTTGAATAATTCATATTTTACCACTCTTCTATATTCTATTTCACTAAATTCACATGCAAATGTATATAAAGCTTTGTTTTTCTTAGATATTCTTTCCAAGTATAAGGAACGAGTACTTCTTATATCTTGATTTTTCTGATATTTTAATAATTGTAGGACATAAAATGGACCATCTTCAATAGTAATCCAAAGCTCATAGTAAATTGACTTGATAAATGTAACCCTCTTATTTTTCTAAATAATTTATTCAGTTCCTTCTAACGACAAAGGTCTTATAGCTCTTGGACCTTCTAGTTAGTCACATTCCATGTCTTAATGGTCTTAATATGGTTAAAAGAGAATAAATATAGAGCTATATTTTGATACAACTTGTTTTGTAAATATAAATACTCCTAGATAGGGGTGAATAAAGATAGATATGTTAGATAGACACAATATGCTTATATATAAATTAAATATGTAATAAAACAATTTTTCATAGACTACACTTTTGATAAGAAAACATTTCGACCTCCGAATAGACTGTGATTTAAGATGCATGAGAAGATCAAGAAAAACCACAACCCTAGACTACCAACTATAGCATTTAAGGAAATTACTAATGGATCAGAAGTATGGACATCCAACAATGCTGAGAACTGGACTACGGCAATGCCAAATAAATTTGCCAAAAAATAATTAAAGATAATGGACATTTGATGTAGTATTACCAAAACCCCAAAGCTGAATAAAAAAATAAACTACATTTTATATCTGGTCAATACACGACCGGACCTCGGACTAGGATACGTTAGATGTTTGACACTTTAAGATTTAATTTTGGTAACAAGTGGTAATATCAGTTAAGGTTTCTTATATCTATAAATAGAATTTTTCACATTAACAAATTCGACATTTTTCAACAGCGAAATTCGATATGTATAAAATAGTATCTTCAAGAAGGATCCTAAAGAAACTAAAGATAAATTTTCCTATTTCGTATGTTCTTTGTAAGAAACATAGTCATATATACACATTAAGGAGTATAGAATCTTGACATATTAGTTTTAATATTATATTAAAGAGTCCTCTCGTTATAGGTGAGAAGTGTGATCTTTAATAAACTAGGAAAGAGTGATTTGTGTAACTTCGTGTAAGTTCAAACATGAGAGAAGTTTAATCAATTTTAAAAAAAATTAATTAGTATGTATGGATTACTAGAATCCTTGTGTTGTGCAACAAAAGTGAAGACTTCATGGACTTGTGAAGTTATATTTTTGAGTATATTATACTAAGATTTTTTATTTTGAGGGAGCATAAAAATTGGTTCGAGGTTTTTTTTTTGAAGTGGATGTAAATGTTTTGTATTGTAACCTTGAAAATGAGATATTAAAGTGGAGGATTTTGGAAATCCTAAAATTCAAGTAGACTTTAGTTAGTGGGCTAAGCCTACAAGAGGTGAACAACTTGAAATCGTGTATATCGATTTTCATACAATATTCTTTACTTTATTATGCTATATATTTGATTATTTAAATTCTAAATTTTTGGTTAATAGTTATTATTAATTTTCCACTCTTAATGTTTTAGTATATGTCACATCAATAACTCATAACATATAATGTCAAACTAACCTATTTGTTTTTTCATTGTTTAATTTCCTTATATAAATGATTTTGAATTGCTTTATTTCCATCGGTTAAATTAGATTATTTCTTAATTCCTCATAATATTCATTCACCCAACCCTATCTAACTTTGTCAAATTTGTATATTGAAAAAGTAATTGTGATATTGTAATAAAAATTTAATTCCCATTATAAAATGTATTTGTAGTCACGTGAATTATTAGACTACACGATTCTTTGAGTTTAAATGGTTAAATAATTTTTTGGTGAAGTATTAGATAAATATGCGGGTTTTGAGGATAAGGTTGTGATAAGATTTTAAAAACTTAACCATTTCATCACAAATTCTTATAAGTAAGAAATCTGAGTAATTTATTTAGTTTATTCAAGACTTATTCAAGTCAAGTTTTTTTAAATAAAATAATTTATTTTTTAAAATAATAGAATAAATTTCTCTTTAAATATTACAACTTCAACCATAAGAAATTATTTTAAGGAAAATTTTAGATACACTATAGACAAAGTTTATTCGTTATAGTAATATTAAACCCCATCCTGAAGTGTGGGGCTCCCTTCGCCTGCCGCCTCGTAAATTTTTTTGATCTTATTTATATTATTAAATATGTTCCAACTTTATTTTTATGTTCAATAAATTGTCTACATAATTTTAATCAATTATGAGTAATATCTATAGTTATCATTATGTTTTATAATCTTCAAGAATTCAATCTCAATTTACTTCAGGCATTATGTATTTTTTGCTCTTTAGAGGTTTTTCTTCCTACTCTTTATCGTCAACATGTCTTCCTAGTATGTATTCTTTTGTATTTCTTTGAATATTTCACCATTTTATTCTTTCATCTATCTTTAGCTGGACCTCATAGGTATTCCTCTACTATGTGGCTTCATTCGTATGTCTCGTTTTGTATTTCTGCTAGTTTCCTCATTTGATCTCTTAATATAGATTTATAAAAAATATTCGTCGGGATAAAAAATTGACCAACTTTATCAAATATAAACATACTTGTGAAATATTTATTCTTTTATTATTCCCTGAATTGAGAAGATCAAGGTTACCCAGTGTAAAATGTGTTCCAAAATATTTTTTTGGGAGGTGAATGGTCGATGGCGAGTGTCATCTTGAAATTACTTGATTTTTTGGTTAAGAATAAAAAATAATAAATAAATTTAAACGTATATTTATCATATTACTTTTTTTGTGTTAAAAAGTAAATGTTATTACAATACTTGAGTGGTGTATGTGAATTACATGACACTACTTGGGGTTTTTTTTACTTTTTATTTCATCACATTGATATTTTTCGAGTTTAGGAGAGACCATATGGGTTTAGATGCATTTAGTTCTTTTGGGGTTTATTATATGTTTCTAATTGTGTAAAAAAGGACAACCGTAATTTTTTTGATATACATGTTTTGAAATAAAAGTACTTCCACAAGAAACTGTAACTTGACTACAGTAATGGATTCCATATGCTACGATGTATCGGTGAACCTCAGGGTTCTCGCGATAATTATTAGCTTGAATACAACATAAGAGTTCATTATTTTAACTATTCATACACTTTCCCATAAGTCTTTTTCAGACAACAAACTTAATTTATTAGTAACACTCGCCAATATAAGAAACACCACAATAATTATCAAATAGATTATTACAAGATTTTTTTTACTCACGTTATCATTTGGATGCTATGTTGAAAGTGATTTTTTTTAATGGATGATGTTAGTGTAAGATGACTATGTTCAAAAGGAGAAAAGGGTATTGACGAGTTAGCCTATGTTTCAAATATTTATCCCTTTTTATACTAACATATAATAATTTTTTTTTAAATATTAAAGTTTAATTGTTTATGGAATTAACATTTATAACTGAATATGAAAATATAACTTAAATCTGACATTATTTGTACATTCTAAAAAGTGGATAAATTGTTTTGTTAGCATATTCACATAAAATATGAATTATATAGAGTATTTAACTCAACTTTCACAAATATTTGCTTAAAGTTTCATCAAGTTGTGTAGATAATCAATGAATGTACCATTTAAAACATTTTCAAACATAAGTATAAACTAAACATATATAGAAAACAAATAATTTATTATTCGACTATCAACTTGTAGACTCAAGAGCTAAATATTACAGGGGGATTAATGTATTTGAATTTAACATTTTCTACCAAAAAGAGTTTACATCTACAATAAGGCTTGCACATAGGAGGCGTTGAGCTTTTGTATTTTATCTATTTGCAATTACTGATTCCGACTTTGGAACACTTATTAAATGCCTCGCCATTCTTCTGTCTTATAAGTAGTGCTTTAGGTTTGAACCTTTCCAATTGCCCAAGTGTTAATGATAATGACTTACTACAAAGCACTAATCCCACATTAGCCTCTCGCGACTAATTTTCTAGCGACTACGCGCTGTAGTCGCTAAAGACCAGAGCCTGTAGCGACTACTTCAATTTAACGACTTTATGTGATGTTTCTCGATTACAGCGTAGTCGTTAGTAAGTTTCGCGTTTAACGACTACAAGAAGTAGTCGTTAATACGTATGACGTAGTCGCGAGTGATTTTTGTAATTTTTAATTAATTTCCCACCGCCATTAAGTAGTCGCTAGATATTAGAGTATTTAACGACTACTTTGTGTAGTCGTTAGTACTTCTTTCTAACGACTACGTTTTAGTCTTTAGCGACTACTCGTGTAGTCGCGAATAGTGGTAGTGTGTTTTCCAACCGTAACTTACGAATTGCTTTACTCAATACACCATTATTATATAATTTCTCTTTCTTTCTCTCAAAACTCTCCCAATTTTTTTCCACAATTCATCATTAAAAATTATTTCAACACTTGGAAAAGTTTGCTCGGGTCAATCATCACGTGGGACCGACTCAATTATCAATTTTGATATCCAAATTTTCCCAAAAGTAGGTATTTTTTGTTCCATAAAACTCTTTCAAATTTCTTTTACTTACATTCAATTGTGTAGTAAATGTTAAATAGTATCACTTATTAGGTATTTCAACACGTGGACAAGCTTTCCCGGGTCAAACATCAACGTGGGACCGCCTCAATCTTCAATTTTTTCTTCCAAATTTGCCCAAAAGTAGGTATTTTTAATTCCATAAAACTCTTTCAAATTTCTTTTACTTTCATGCAATTATGTTGTAAATGGTAAATAGTATCAATTATTAGGTATTTCAACACGTGGACAAGCTTTCCCGGGTCAAACATCAACGTGGGACCGCCTCAATCATCAATTTTTCCTTCCAAATTTGCCCAAAAGTATGTGTCTTTTTCATTCTTTCCTTATTTCATTACAATTGTATAGTTAATGCTAAATATATAATATCACAATGTATATATCTCTAATCATTTAATAATTTTATGTGAATTATAAATATTATATTAAGTATATATATATATATATATATATATATATACATGCATATATATAAATACTTATATTTGTATGATATATTAGTGTATGATGCTATGTTTTATGCGCTTTTAATTTTTTATATAGGTATTTATTTTGTGATGTTATATATTGTATGCTTTTAATTTTATATTTATGCATTTATTTGGTGATGTAATATTTTGTGTGCTTTTAATTTTATATTTATTTATTTAATCGGTGATGTAATAATTTTTTTTAATTTTTAATTCATTTATGTAATCGGTGATGTAATAATTTTATTTTTATTTTTATTCATTTATGTAATCGGTGATGTAATAATTTTTTTTCATTTTATTTATGTTGTATTTTTTCATATTGTAATAGTTGACTATGGCTTCGGGTATTGATAAGAGTTGGATTGGTACCGCTCATAAAGTTTCGTGTGAATTTACTAAGGGGATAGAACCATTCCTTGCTTTTGCTGAAAAGAATAAACCTCCTGGTGAAGAAACAATTTTTTGTCCGTGTAATCAGTGTTCGAATAATCGTCGGTATACGGTGGTCAAAGTTAGGTCACATCTGTTACTGCATGGGTTTTTGGAGACGTATGATATTTGGACAAAGCATGGTGAGCCCGAGGATATTTCCGAGACTCGATATGAAGAAAACGAAATGTTGGATGTATACGATGATTTGAGACCTAATTACGAGGTTGTTGGTCATTCCCGTGACACCGAGATGACAGACTCGAACAGTACAGCCCGTGACAAATTCGAAAGGATGTTTTCCGATTTAGAGACCGAGTTATACCCTGGTTGTGATGTCATGAGTTCATTAAATTTCATTGCGAAGCTAATGCACGTGAAGGTGAGGAACAAGTGGTCTAACACGTCTTTCACCGAGTTGCTTGATCTTTTGTGTCGTGTGTTGCCCAAACCTCATACGTTGCCCGATTCATACGAGGCATGCAACAAAAAGTTAAAATTTTTTGGTATGGGTTACGATACCATTGATGTTTGCGTGAACGATTGTGCTTTGTTTTACAAGGAGAATGCCTACCTCGAAAAGTGTCCAGTATGTAATGAATCCAGATGGGACCCGAAGAAGGGTATGAAAGTAGCGCATAAGAAACTCAGATATTTCCCGATTGCCCCTAGGCTACAGCGACTCTATGCTTCGAGACACACTGCCGAAAATATGATCTGGCACCAAACAGGAAAGAATACAGATCCAGATTTGTTGCGTCATCCGGTTGACGGAGATAGTTGAAAGAGATTTGTTCAGTTACATCCTGAGTTTGCCAGTGAACCTCGGAACGTCTTCTTGGGTTTGGGTATCGATGGCTTTTGCCCATTCTCTATGCAGAACAACTCATACAGTATGTGGCCAGTTATATTGACCGTCTACAACTTACCACCGTGGGAGTGTATGAAGGAGACGACATTCCAGCTTTGTTTGTTGATTCTGGGACCCCGTTCACCCGGCAAGGACATGGACGTCTTTCTTCGTCCTGTTATAGATGAGTTGGACGAGTTGTGGGGTAAGGGGATTCTTACTTATGATGCCCACAAGAAGGAAGAGTTTACTATGAAGGTCTGTTTGTTGTCTACGACTAACGATTTTCCCGCTAGGTCATACACCTCGGGATGGTCGGGTCAAGGTTACAAAGCTTGTCCAGAATGCATGGATTCTACTCCGTCATTGAGCGTGAAGAAAGGGGTTGCTTACTTCGACCATAGACGTTGGTTACCTACCAACCATCGTTTTAGATACGAAACTGTTTTGTACAAGGAACTCGATGAGAGGTGACCACCGAAGAAATATAAACCTGCCGATATTCAGAGACAGTTAGATGGCCTTCCCATTGTGCTTCCCGGTAAACACAAGGATTTTGGGGGAAAGATTGTGAGACAGACTGGTCCTCGTGTATTCAATTGGAAGAAAAAGAGTATCTTTTACCGTTTACCTTATTGGTCCGAAAACTTGTTGAAACATAACATTGATGTAATGCATTGCGAGAAAAACGTGTGTGATTCTCTTCTCGGCACAGTAATAGGTCTTGATGGGAAACTTAACAAAGACAACGTGAAAGCGAGAATTGATCTCAAGGAAATGAAAATCAGGCCAGATTTGTGGTTGAAAGATAGAAATGGTAAACAAGTAACGCCTCGAGCTAATTATACGTTATCCACGGAAAAAAGGAAAGTATTTCTTGACTGACTGAAGGCACAGAAGTTTCCCGATGGATTCGCATCGAGTTTGAGAAATAACGTTCAAAGTGACTTGGGCAAGATTATAGGAATGAAATCTCACGACTGTCACGTGATGATGCAGTACCTTTTTGTGGCTAGTCTCCCAGGGCTTTTCGAAGACAAAGCGAGTAGTGACGCGATTATCGGTCTAGCCAACGTTCTTAGAGTTGTGTGCAATAAAAATCTGAGCAGGAAAGAGTTCGAAAAGGGGAAGAAGAAAGTGGTTAAAGTTATGTGTAGATTGGAGATGATTTTACCTCCCGCGTTTTTCGATATAATGATCCACTTGGTCATTCATTTATACGACGAGGCTTTGTTAGGGGGACCGGTTCAGATGCGTTGGATGTATCCGTCTGAGCGGTATCTAAAGAAATTAAAGGAGTACATACGAAACCCGGCTAGGGCGGAGGGTTCAATCGCAGAGGGATACGTTGTAGAGGAGACTTTGACATTCATATCGCGTTACCTTAAAGAAGAAAAAACAAAGTTTAATGATCCAGGAAGATATACCGATATCGAAGCTCAACCTAAAGATTTGTCCATATTTAAGAGCCAATGTAGTCCTATAGGTAAAAAAGAGTATGGTAATTTGGAATATAACGAGAAGGAGCAAATCGATTGGTATATCCTACTTAATTGCGATGAAATACAACATTTGATGACGTAAGGTTTCAATTTATTTATTAAATGTTTATTCAATTTATTTATTCAATTTATTTATTAAATGTTTATTCTAATGTGCAGAGAACACAAAGCCACGTTATCGGGTTCCCCAGCCGAAAAAGATAGGAAACACCGGCAAAATTTCCGAGACTGGTTTCTGCATAAGGTATAAATCCATTCAAATACAAAAATAATATACCATTTTAGGAAACATTGTTATAATTGTTTATGCTTGTAGGTTTATGAAATGGAAAAAGAAGGTGATGCATTCGCTACAAGTGAGATGATTGCATTGGCTAGTAAGTCTCATGGTGCAATTTATAAGTACGATTCATGTGTTGTGAATAGCGTTAAATGGGTCACTAAAGAAAAGGGTGAAACAAGGGTGACACAAGATTACGGGGTATCCGCCATATAAGACGGAAACCGTTTTATGGTGAATTGGTCAAGGTTATAGAGGTCACATATGACGATGACTGTTCTGTTGTGCTGTTCGAATGTAATTGGTATAACACGAGTAAACAGAGAGAAGAGAATGGGGTAACTCTTATCAACACGTCTAATTTTTTTTGGGAATCAGAGCCGTACATCTTAGCTACTCAAGCAAAAAAATATTTTTACATAGACGAGATTAATTTAAGGAAATCACAAAAAGGGTGGAAAGTAGTATGGGAACTCAATGATAGACATGGATGGAGTCCTGAGTTATGGGGTGCAGAATCAATGCCCACCGGAGACGCGAGTGTCGCTATCCCTTTAGTGAACACCGAGACGATTTCCGATCCGGTGAACCTGGCATCCACAGAGGAGATCGAGATTGACCCTGCTCATTTTTTTGTTGCTTTGAATTTTGATATGGTTGTTGATGAAAATGAGGAAATTGAAGATGACACCTTGGATGAATACGGTGATGAGGAAGAACCTATTGAGGTTGATAGCGATGACGAAACTATAGTTGTTAGTGGATATGATTCTGAGTAGGAGTTTTTTTTCTTTGGGTTTATTTGTATTAAAACATTTTATTTACTTAAACACTAAATTTTTTGTTATTTTAAGCATGTAATTCATGGTTTTTTGGGTTTATTTGTATTAAAACATTTTATTTACTTAAACACTTAACTTTGACTCTAAACACTTAACTTTGACTCCAAACACTTAACTTTGACCATAAACACTTAACTTTGACTCTAAACACTTAACTTTGACTCCAAACACTTAACTTTGACCACAAACACTTAACTTTGACCACAAACACTTAACTTTGACCACAAACACTTAACTTTGACCACAAACACTTAACTTTGACTCCAAACACTTAACTTTGACCACAAACACTTAACTTTGACCACAAACAATCAACTTTGACCACAAACACTTAACTTTGACTCCAAACACTTAACTTTGACCACAAACACTTAACTTTGACCACAAACACTTAACTTTGACCACAAACACTTAACTTTGACCACAAACACTTAACTTTGACTCCAAACACTTAACTTGGACCACAAACACTTAACTTTGACTCCAAACACTTAACTTTGACCACAAACACTTAACTTTGACCACAAACACTTAACTTTGACCACAAACACTTAACTTTGACCACAAACAATCAACTTTGACCACAAACACTTAACTTTGACTCCAAACACTTAACTTTGACCACAAACACTTAACTTTGACCACAAACACTTAACTTTGACCATAAACACTTAACTTTGACCACAAACACTTAACTTTGACTCCAAACACTTAACTTTGACCACAAACACTTAACTTTGACTCCAAACACTTAACTTTGACCACAAACACTTAACTTTGACCACAAACACTTAACTTTGACCACAAAAACATAACTTTGACTCCAAACACTTAACGTTGACCACAAACACTTAACTTTGACCACAAACACTTAACTTTGACCACAAACAATCAACTTTGACCACAAACACTTAACTTTGACTCCAAACACTTAACTTTGACCACAAACACTTAACTTTGACCATAAACACTTAACTTTGACTCCAAACACTTAACTTTGACTCCAAACACTTAACTTTGACCACAAACACTCAACTTTGACTCTAAACAATCAACTTTGACCATAAACACTTAACTTTAATTTAAATGATTATTTGGTATTGAATTAAAATATTGGATAATTGTATAGTGTTTAGTGTTTTTTTTGTAAAATTTTTTAAAAAAAAGGTTTCTATCGACTACTTTTGACCTATAGCGACTAGTTCATGTACATGAACTAGTCGCTAATAAGTCTATAGGACTAGCGACTACATTGTAGTCGACAAATGTCGAATTAATTTCCCCAACCCGATGGCGGTCCATTTTCCCGCCCACGAAAGGACACGCGTTTCACTCAGCTGTCTAGCGACTACAATATAGTCGCGAAAGACCAGTTGACTTGGTCAAAAAACAATCTAACGACTACTTTTGTTGGCTCTAGCGACTACTCGTTGTAGTCGCTAGAAAAAAAGCCCTATATCTACCGAGAGCTCACTCTCCTCTTTCATTTCTTAAACACTAAAACACCAAAAAACGAGAGAGAACTTTGCAGCCATCCAAGCTCCGATTCAAGCAACAAATCTTCGTCAAAGGTAATCAAATCCAACCCCTAATCTTATTCCATTCCATTCTCTATCATTTATAAAGCTTTTTTTAATCAATTTTTATATTTTCTAATAATTTTTTTCTTTGTTTGTGTTTCAATCCGAATCAATATGGCATGGATTCATCACCAAATCAGCTCCAATCTCTTCCAATAAGGTAAGTTTTCCAACCCATTTCTGTCTTTTACTTTTTATGCTTTTTTTTTTTATTTTTTTCTTTGATGATTTCATGGTTTTTTTTAATTCCGAGAATAGTATGTGTTGTTAGTGTGTTGTATGCATCATTTTAAACCAAAAATTGATGTTAAATGGCCTAAAAAATATTTTTTTGGAAATCTAATTAAATTTTTTTCCATTTTTTTGTGTTTGATTCTTAATTCCGAAAATAGTAGGTGTTCTTAGTGATTAATTTTTGTTATTTTAAGCATGTAATTCATGATTTTTGATTAAAAATTAATTAGGTTGATTTTTCGGGAATTTTGTTAATTTTTGTTATGATTTTTAGTATATTTTAGATTATAAAAGTGCAAAAATTGTGTTAAAAAATGTGTTAGAATGAAATTGTGTTAAAAATTGTGTTAAAAATAACTTAGGGACCTTTAGGCAATTTTTAAAATATTATGTTAGGGACTTTTATGCAATTTAAAAAAATATTTAGGGACTTTCATGAAATTTTAGAAAAATTAAATATGGACTTTTATGCAATTTAAAAAAATATATAGGAATATTTATGCAATTTTAGACAAATTAAATATGGACTTTTATGCAATTTAAAAAAATATATAGGAATATTTATGCAATTTTAGAAAAATTAAATATGGACTTTTATGCAATTTAAAAAAATATAGGGAATTTTATTTAATTTTATTTTCATGATGTAATAATTTAGTATTTTTTATGTTATTTTTTATTCTGTATTTTAATTTACCTATAAAATGATAGATGGCCGATGTAATGTCTCGACAGCACGGAGGGGACGGTGGGGGTAGGGACCCAAACCAAAATCCGAACCGAAACTTAGCCGACTGTGCAAACCATCCTGGTAAATAAACAAATTCAACTCAATACTTGCTTAACAAATAAAGTCACTACTAATTAATTTAATTTAAAACAGATCCCCCTGCACGGAAAACAAGGGGTGGAGGTGCCCTAAAAACTGCGATGAAGGCACTAAAAGCTGTTGGGTGGCTTTGCCGGTCAACTTTTGTGTACTAGACGACATGTGGAGTCCAACAGGCAAGTACGGGCATCACGTTGCTCAAGTGATTGGGATTGCAGTACGAGAGAGGATTCCGCCCTATCACCCGTCTTGGAAAAAAGTGCCGGACGCGGACAAAAACGCCGTGATTAGGAGATTAGCGGTATAAATTTAATTTTTAATATTTTTTTAACTTAATTTATTATTCTAATTTAAATTTAAATAATGTATTTTTTTACAGAAATATTTTGACATAAAGACTTGGAGAAAGAGGAAAGACTGGAATGAGATTTACGGAAACTTGGACGATACAATGAGGATGAGATTTAAGGATTACAAATATTACGTGAAGAAGCATTATTGGAGAAAGGGTTTGAAGCCGGAATGGATGTCCGATGAGGTGTGGGCTAAGTGTTGTGAGTATTGGGGCTCGAGAAAAGCTAAGGTGAATTTTTTATTATTTTTAATTTTAGTATATATTTAAAATTATAATTGTTTTTATTAATAATTGAATTTTAATTTTTTTTAGAATCAAGCAAAGGAAAATAAAAAGAATCGAGAAAAGCAGAAAAACAAGAGTGGAGCGGGGTCGAGGAGGTATTCCCGAACTCGGGATATGCTATACGAGGTGATTTTTTATTTAAGTAAATTTTATTATTATTAATTTATAATTTATTTTGAATATTTTTTATTTTCCTGAAACAGGGTGAAGAATTAATCCCGGGAGGGAATCTGGTGATAAGGGATGAGTCTACCCAACAAGACATCCCAATTCCGCGTATGGGTGCTTTTTACGAGGTGGTGGGGAAAACCAAGAAGACTAGAGAGTGGAGGTCGGTGGGCTACGAAAAAGCCGATGTAAGTTTATTTTATTAGTTTATTTTAATTATTTTTTTCATCTATTATCAAATTTAATTGATATATTGTTTTTTATGTAACAGAAATTGCTCAAGGACGCGATGAAGGAAAAGGTGACTCAAAGTCAATCAGAGTCAACCGATTGGGAAGGAATGAGTCAAAAGGAGCAATACGATTACGTGAGGAGCACCGCGAAGGAGGTTGGGTCACCGAAGAGGAGCTTTATTTCGGGCATTGGCCGTCCGAGGAAATCGAAGAACAAGCCTAATACTACTCCAGCCCGGAACGAGCAGCACGAGGAGATGATGGCGGCGATTAACGAGCTCCGAGTGTCCAGCGGTCTTCCCCCATTCTCCCGCCCTGAAGGATCTACTGGCACCGCGCCTCCACCTTTTTCGATGGCTGTTGTGAATGATGCCATCGCGTACGTTAATCAGTTGAGGGCAGATAAAGGCGAGACCCCCTTCCAGCCTATGAATGCGGGCCCCAATCCTCCTAGCGATGATGAAGATGAAGAAGATGATGATAGTAGTAGTAGTAGTGGTGAAGATGTTGAAATGGATGAAGATAATATCGAGCTCGGGAATGATGAAGACGTTTATAGACAGCACGGATTTTAGTTATTTTGGATGTTTGGTGTTTACTTTATTATATTTTAAGACTTTTGGTTTAATTTTATTTGGTTTGTATTAAGACTTTTTATTTTATTTTGGTGTAGTTGGTATGACTTTGACTTTGGTTTAATTATATATTTTAATTAATTATTTTGAATTGTTAATTTTATTTTTATTTATTAATTTTTTATTTAAAAAAAATAAAAAAATATGATTTTCGAATTATTTTTAATTACAGAATTGGAATTAAAAATAATTCGAAAATTGTGTTTTTTTTATTTTTTTTAAAAATAAAAAATTAATATTAGCGACTACTTAGTAGTCGATATTGACTACATAAAGTAGTCGCTATACCTTGTAGAAGTAACGACTACAATGTAGTCGTTAATAAACTTCACATTTATCGACTACGAAGTAGTCGACGATATACTTAGTTTTTCTCTACTACTAAGTAGTCGCTAGAAGAAGCGATATCAAGCGACTACTTTGTAGTCGTTAATCATACCACGTACTATAACGACTATTTATTCGCGTGTAGTCGTAACGATTACCTTCTAACGACAACTTTTTCGCGACTAATTTCTAACGACTACTTGTAGTCGTTAGATCCTTCATTTGACTTCTAGCGACTATTTTTTTATTTTTAGCGACTACTCGTGTAGTCGCGAGACCCTTGACGCGGCGTAGTGAAGGTCACCCATTTTCGCAAGGTTACAACAACATGGAACATCTAAAGGTGTAATATTAGATATATACATACCCAATGCATCAACACATTTCCATCTTAGGACATCGATACATTGACCTAAGAACCTATAATAACCAGGCCTTGGTTGTGGGGGTAGCCCCTTACGGAGGTTTATTAAATTATTAGGTATATATGGTTTGGTAGATGTTACTGTATATCCTTGTGAATTTGTATGAACAATTAGTGTTGTATATATAATGAACATGAGCATGAATGTTGTACGCAACTCATGTATTGTCTTTTCCATTGAATAATTATGAACTTGGTATTTTAGGATGTGATAATGTTCCTTTTCTTATATAGATATCTTTATACCATAAAGATTATTAATAACCAAAAGATTAAGTTTATTTTGTGTTTCAATTTATATTAATTGTCGTATATGTAACTCAATCCACATTTATATTAAAGATTTAAAATGCCCCAGGCACGTGAAAACTAGGTGTTCAACTAGGTGTTCTGAGAGGGATTCGAAGGCAGGATCCTAGACAGTTGAGCTAACCTAACTAGTTGAGTTATACTAATAATACTTTATATTTAGTCAATTTTACCTTGTTAATTGATATTTTTGTAGGATTTGTAGGTTAATGGATAAATTCAAGTCTTGATAAGAAAATATGCATAAAATTGAGGCATTGTAGTTAAATTGATAAACAATAAATTTTAGGATCTACCATAAGAGAACATATAAGGAAAGAAAAACAAATTGGGTAAACTAAGTGGGCACCAGAGCTTGAAAATACGACCCTTATTTTGGACTAGTAGAAAATTCTTGTTTAAAGATGCCAGCTAAATAAAAAAATGGTAAATAAATGGAGGAAAACTATATGATAGGATGTCCTAACTAAGGCTAAAAAGGATACGGATAAGAACGAAATATCAAAACACTTAATACTATCACACAAATCCTATACTTCTAAAAGCCAATTATACAGCCCTAACATTATTAATATCTAAATATTAAGCATGCAACTCATCAAATATGAGAAATTTAGTACGACCCAAAGATAAGAAAGTACACACAAATAAATACATATAGCAAATAGATAAATAACATGTAGACTACTAGATAAACATGGAAACATAATATTATAGAAGATACAAGACTAAGATATCCTCTATAGGATTAATAATCCATTTTTAGGTTTTTGTTTTAGTAGTGATGCTCGAAGCCGCCTATCACAATGATTAGTCTTTTTGCTGGCAAATTAGTTTGAGGCCATGTAGGTTATACACTATTGCATCATTTATGATTTTATTGGATTCATCATAACTTTTCGTAAACACAACTAGGTTTGATGCACAATCGTCTCTTCTCTGTTAATTCAATATATCTCCATTTTTTGTTATAACTTGATGCATGACCTTTACGATTTTTATTTGTTTATTTACTGTATTTCTATCTCGTAAGATTTATTTGTTTAGCTCTAGTTCTTCCTTAATTGAGGTCATATTTATTTGTAAGAACTAGTAATCTGACATAAATGTACAAAAGCCTTCAAATTTAAAATAAAAATTAGTTATTGATATGGAAATATTAATATATATATCTTCACTAGTCTTTATTTTTAAATCCTTGAGTCGAGTATGGTACCCAATTTTGATTTTTTTTATCATTTTAGGTACCTTGATATGTTGGTTCCAATATTTAAAAATTTCTTGAATAATTCATATTTTATAACTCTTCTATATTCTATTTTACTTAATTCACATGGAGATGTATATGAAGCTTTGTTTTTCTTAGAGAGTCTTTTCAATTCTAATAAATGAGTGCTTCTTATATCTTGATTTTTCTAATCTTTTAATTACTGTAGGACATAAATGGACCATCTTCAATAGTAATCCAACGCTCATAGTAAATTGACTTGAGAAATATAACCCTCTTATTTTTCCAAATAATTTATTCAGTGCCTTCTAACGACAGAGGTCTTATAGCTCTTGGACGTTAAGGTTAGTCAGATTCCATGTCTTAATGGTCTTAATATGGTTGAACGAGAATAAATATAGAGCTATATTTTGATACAACTTGTTTTGTAAATATAAATACACTTAGATAGGGATGAATAAAGATAGATATGTTAGATAGACACAATATGCTAATATATATATATATATATATATATTAAATAAGTAATCAAACAGTTTTTCATAGGCTACACTTCTGATAAGAAAACATTTCAACCTCCGAATAGAATGTGATTTAAGATGCATGAGAAGATTATATTTTGGATCTTCAGAAAAACCACAACCTTAGACTACCAACTAGCATTTAAGGATAATACTAATGGATCAAAAGTCTGGACATCCAACAATGCTGAGAATTGGACTACCTGAAGACCAAAGAAATTAGGCAAATAATAATTAAAGATAATGGAAATCTGATGAAGTATTACTGAAACCCCAAAGCTGAAAAGAAAAATAAACTATATTTTATAATTGTTGACCAGACCTTAGACTAGGATAGTTAGATGTTCGACACTTTAAAATTTAACCCATATTTTGGTGACAGGTGGTAGTATCAGTTAGAGATTTATCTATCTATAAATATATTTTTTCACATCAAAAAATTCGACATTTTTCAACACCAAAATTTTAAATGTATAAAATAGTATATTCAAGAAGGACCCTAAAGAAATTCAAGAGAAATTTTCATATTTCGTATGTTATCTACGCATTAAGGGGTATAGAATCTTGACAGATTAGTTTTAATATCTGGTGTCGCCTAAGGTGTGATAAAATAATAGATAAATAAACGCAATAAACACCCTAGGCTGAGCATAATACTGCAAGTATTACAGGACGTATGCAAGTTTTTTTAAAGATAAGAAAGTTCGTTCTTCGGGACTTAGTGTGTTATACAAATGAGCAAATAGTACGAATCGAAAGTAATTAATTAAAAGACAAAAAGTAACTAAGAATAATTGAGAGATGATAAATTAAACTAATAAAAATAAAGACGATAAATTAAAAGATGAGAAATATGAGATGAGAGATATAGCATAGGTTTTGCTAGTATGCACTAATCTTTCTAATTCTTTCTATCAAATTCTAGTTAATAAGGGAGATAATTAGGTCTAAGATACTTAGTTAGGATTCTAAATTCCATCTCCTAGACCTTGAGAGCAACTAGGTGGGCTACAGACACACCAAGAGGCAACCTAAACTTAGGGTTATCAAGCGTCACCAAGGCCCTAAGCAATTCAATTCCTATATGGTTATAGTGGTTAAAACATACCCTAATGGATATTTAGTTAGAATCGGTGTTGTCAAGACAAATATCGGACACTAGACATTATGTGGTGTTTCAATAATTAGACACCCCTTCCGGGTGACCATCTAACTACTATTGAGAAAGCCTAAAGTGATTAAGTTTAGGACAGGCAATAATTCAAAACACATTAACAAATATATGGGTAAGCAGCTAATATAAAATTAAAACATATAATTCTCAAAGAAATTTAGATAGAAAATAAAATAAAATTCATAGATTATACATAATGCAAAACTCAAGCTATGGGAAAATTAGTTCATACCTGAAGGAAATAATCTAAAAGATTGAATAAAAGACTTCATCTTGCTCTCTACAATAAATCTGATGATAATAAACCTAAGGACTAATTAATGGGAGACAAGGAAGATTTACAAGTGATATAAGGGTGTATTTATAGGTATAGAGAAGCCCTAGTTCGTTTTATTGGAGTAGAAGACGATTAATGGACTCCCAGCCCAACTCAAATTCGTAACCCTAAAATATAGAAAAGGTAACAATCAGCCCCATTTTTGTTTTGATGCGTTCCAATAGTCGAAACTGGTCGCCTCGGAGAACTCTTTAACTTTGCTCTTGACCATTCTTCCAAACTCCTCACTGATTTCGAGATATAAGCCCATTTGTGGTCGTGGGTGCTGGAATTCAGATTTATTTGACAACTTTATCTTTCCATATCCTAGCTTTTGTTTCCTTATCTCCAATTTCCATGTGTATCTTCTTTCCTTTATCTCTTAGAATTGACTTGGCATCTAATTAATCTCCATATATATCTTTAAATTTTCACACTAAATAAATAATTAAACCCAATATGCTCTAAAAATAATAATTCATTAAATCAAGACTAGAAATAGGAAAGTGCACTATATCATGTGAAAATCGAGTAAATAGACTTCCAAAACACTAAAAATGATGTCTCCAACTAATATTAATTCATGACAAATGGGGAGACATCAAGACCCCCAACTCAAAGTTGTATCGTCCCGATACAATAAAGATAAAAACAAAGGGAAGTCTCTAAATACACACCTAGGGCAATTAAGCTCAGTGGGAAAGAAAGATAGCAGAATATACAGAATAGACATAAAGCAACTACTCAGAAAATTTCATGTAATAATATTTGTAAACTACATACATGTACACTTCTCATATCCACAATCAACACGATTTGAATTCAAGATTAGATTAGCTTCGCAATGTAAGAAGGAGAGGAACTTTACTCAGTTCACCATGGAAGCTATAGATTGTTCATCGAACTTCACTAGTATCCAAAGATCCACTTAACTACTCTCTATTGGCTCAATCACTTCTCGATTACATAGCAAAGAATCAAAAGGTCTTTAAGGTTGTAATTTTGGCTTTGGGACTGTATGATAGTATATTTGGATAATTGAGAGTGAGCTTTTTGCTCTCTCCTCACTAGCCATCAACGAATCGCCTTAGATATTGAGTTACTCTCATAAAACGTTTCTCACTCAATCCAATGATCTTTCCTGATGCACAAGGTAGCATCCCCAATAACCCAATTAAAGCATTAAAATGTTCACATAAAAATTCCTCTTTGCCGGTCCGAATATATATTCTTTTCAAATTATTCTTTTTTCTTTTTTGTATAGCTATGACTCTCTTTTTGATGTTGAGATATCACGCTATTTTTTCTCATAGATTTTTTTCTTTTCTTTTCATACTTTTTAGCTTTTTTCATTCACTATTACCCCGACAAAGGTTTACAATATAAACCTGTGAATCATCATCTAAATAATAACCGAGCATAATTAATAAGCTCAAAAATCCGAACCCAATAACAATTCCTATAATGGTGGACCCACCACCCCAAACTCAACCTCTAAAACAACTGTCTATGCATCGCGATTCGAGTGCGGGTTATATGGAAAAGACCTATAATCTAAAGGGATATGGCTTATAATGTGGTTAAATAAAAAGGCTTTAGAAAGGCTAGAAGGAGCTGAGACGGATATAAAATAAATAAATCAAATAACAGGGTGAGAAAGTTAAAAGGCTTCAAGTGGCTTCAATATGAAAGAACTGCCTTAATCATTTTCTACACCATGCAATTTCGTTATTCTCTTACCTTTAGCACGTTCATCAAATGGGTTTATCAACTAGATTGAATCTCACGACCTACACACCACTCGAGGCTCCCTGTGATCAAACATACTTTCTATCGCATTGCTAACTAATCTTTTCTTTACTATCAATGTGTGTTTTCCTGCAAATACTCAAAGCATACAAAATAAAATAGCTCATAAACATACTACTTACTATCATTAACTTACTAAGCTTATGCTTTCAAGCTATATAACACACTCTACATCTAATTCCCATGTATCAAACATTTTAATTTCTACCTATAAACAGAAAAATGGAGATGAGAGACAACGAATCCCCACACCCCAACTCAAAAAAGAGCTGTGTCCCCACGACTCGAAAAAGAAATTAAAATTAGCAGATAAAGCATTTACATAAATGGTAAGGAAGAAAGAGAACATACTCTCGAGGCTATTGCCTCGCATTATCGACATCCAAGATAGCATTTGATGGATCATTCTTTATTTGCTCAAGTAGTGTCATGATGTGCACTTGATTGGCTTTGATTTGTGCCACCTCTTCGACTAAGGAAGTTTGAGCTTCTTCGACTTTGTTTAAACGCTCCTCCATCTTCTCTTTCCAATTTTGCTCCTTTTCTTATTTTGAGACTTGTATAGATCCCGCTCCCCTTAAGACTTTCATGATCCTAGCATTATCAATATTACTCTTTTTAAATTCAAGTTTCTATTCTTTACCCAAAATCACATTCGCTGTTCGCACAAGACACGTGATCATAGTAGGATATTTTACATTATAAACTGTTTTAGGAGAGACCGGAAATCGCATCACCTCCTCAAAGATCAACTGTGCCACATCCACTTCTTCTCCTCTCAAAATACAATTAAAAAATAGAGCGTTCTTTTTACTTATGTCCCAAATTCGTGTGTTTCCAAATACGTTAGGGAAAAGGAAACTGTGTCAAACTTTAGCATCCGGTTGAAGATATTTGTAAGGCCAAGGTGCCTTCAATTTTCCCTTATGTGATTACAGTTTCTCCTTGTCTAAAACATACTCAAAAATTAAATTCCAATCAAAGACTCTTTGTCTTTCCACCGCTTCTCTATACTTGCATGGTCCAACCAATTTCTTAAACTGGAAGTGGTTTCTAATCTCTTTAACTTTGAAAGAAACTAACTTTCCTCTAACTGGAACACAACCTTCACTATCTCGGCTAAAGAGGCCTAAATAGAAATCTAAAACTAACTCATGACATTAATCAAAACGTCTTACCATGAATGTAGACCAACCCAATCTTTCACCAAGCTCCAAGAATCTCTTTTACTCTCCTTTTCCAACTTCTTCATCAAATACTCCCTCATAAGCAAAAGGTAGTTCCTTTAATTGTTTCTCTGTAGAAGCTATCATGGTCTGTGAAGCTTTCTCTTTGTCTTCGGGTGTAGGACCTTTGAATTGGATAGGTTGTGTTGTCTTCTTGGTAAAAAGTGGAACCTTTTTGCCCATAGAATTGAACGAAGCTAGCTCACCTCTTTTTACATAATCTATTTTACCCTTTGTGTCGGAACTATAACTTTTATCACTTGATTTCTTCTCAATAGAACCCAATACCTTTCTTTTCTTCATCTCCCTCTTAGTAGCTAATGTTTCTGTTCTTTTAGTCATCTCAATTAACCTCCAACTCAAAGCTTTAACCCCTCTTGAAATTTGAAACTCTTGATTATTGGTTGAACAAGCTTTATTTGGGTTAGGAAAAGTGTTTTGATAATGAATCTCTATGTGGGTAAGATGAATTCTTGATGAATTGGTATGGATCTAAGAAATTGTAAGATGAATTTTGAAAATTTAACCTTTTGATTCTTGGATTCAATGTGTTTGGTATGATTTAGGTGGTTGAATATTCTTTGTAATGATGTGGAGAGAATATTTGATGTGTTTTTATGGTGATTGGGTAATGTTTTGATGTTTTGGGAAGGTTTGATGAACCTTTAATGGAGTTGGGAGAAGTTTGGAGAAGAAAAAGAGGCTTAAGGATTGTGAAATTTGTGATAGACCAGCCTCTTCGTCTTTATAACCTAAAAACACATCTTTTTTCTCTCTCCAGCGGAGCTGACCGGCTTACCGCCCATATGGCCAGATATGCCGGTGCACTGGTCTTTTGAAACTCATGCTTCGGCAAAAAAACACGAATCGTGCACACGTGGGCTCGTGTTTTGGTCTTGACCGGCTTACCGGTGGTATGACCGGGTACCCGGTGCTGCTTGCTTTTGAAAATCAACTCTCGAAAATGAACACGAGACACCTACACGAGGGCTCGCTTTTTGACCCGTCGGCTTACCGGTCATATGACCGGCATACCGGTGGTCAAATCTAAATTTGCCCAAAAATTTTTGTTTTTCCTCCCAAACTCGATTTCTTTAACACTTGAACATAAAAAACACTAATACCTTTCTCAAATATGCAATATCAACTAAAAACAACCAAAATAAACATAAATTAAAAACATAAAAACATAAAAAATTGCGGGTTGTGTCCTGTACAACACTTTTATTTAACGTCTTTTAAGGTTAGACGCGTTACCTCTATCAAGATTTGCGAATATAGCCTCCCCAACAATGAGCAAGGCTATGAACGTCAACTAATCTCCTCTTAATGCCCTTCTTAGGCCTGATCTCTATCACCTTAGCTGAAACAACTTTAGTGACGATAAATGGTCCCATCCACGAGTCTTTGTAATTTCGTGGCATATTCTCTGGTTTGTGGGCCTTCCATAGAAATTCTTGGCCGACCCCAAACTCAATGTTTGGCTCAGTATCCACAGGATTTTCATGGATCTTCTCTTTAGGGATTTTGTGATGCGAAAGGCTGTGGATGATAGGAACAGTGGGATCTAACTTCCTTGGTTTCTTACCCCAGACATAGAATGTCTCAGATACGTTCTTAGCATGAAGGGTAATCGTCCCTTCTTGGAAGTTTATTATTCTCTGACTTGTGGCCATGAACGGCCTTCCAAGTATGATTAGAACTTGCTTATCTGCATCAAAATCAAGTATAACAAAGTCAGTAGGGATGGTGATATTACATGATCAGACAAGAACGTCCTCCACTGTTCTCCATGTCCTTGTAACTGAGTTGTCAACAAACTGCAACTTCACTGGAGCTTTCTCTGATTTCTGAAGTCCACGTCTATCGAATAAGGACTTTGGCATAAGATTCACACCTGAACCCACATCGTACATGGTTTTCACCTTGAGCATACCATTTATTTGAATAGGAGGGTTAAAGCTTCCAGGATCTTTGAGTTTTAATGGAAACTCTTACTCTTCTTGAGACTCTCACAGTCTCTTTCTTGTCTTCTACACTCGCTTCTTTCTCTGGAATAACATGCGTAAAAACTTGTCGCGTTGTAAGCCTTTTCTTTGCAATCTCAAGCATTTGGGCGTTGATATTCTAAGGAGTGTACGCCTCTACAAATGTCTTGAGTTCAATGTCACCCTTCAGATTTGTATCAGGAATGGTTGATGAAACTGGTTGAACAACTGATGGCGATTCGAAATTCTCTTCTTCTTTCTTTTCTTGCACAGCAAGTGCAACTTCTACTTTCTCTTTTGAGGCTTCTTCCTCTTTCTCTTTAGGACGCTCAGCTTGTAACTCCGTAACCGATCTAATCTATTCCTGCATATCTCTCAGAAGTTGTATAAAGTCGGATTTTTTAAGAATCTTCTTCCACATCATCCTCAGAATAGTTAGAGTCCACGGGGCTAGACTTGGTTGGTTCTTCTTCGGTACTCGGAACTTCCACGACACTTTAGGCAACATGTGGTACTTCCTTATTTTCTTCAATTTCAAGGCAAATAGCCTTACAAGCTTCGAACCCAACATTGGCATCACCTCCTTTGATAACCTTCAATTCTTTTTGTTCCATAATATTTGTGAGAACTTTATTCATTTGTTCTACTTGATTACCTAAAATATGAATTGGAGCTTCTTGTTCTCGTAACTTCTCCTTCTACGAATGCATATTAGTGGTCATCAGATCCATAAAATTCTTCAATTATTGATCACCAACAGCTCCTTCTTGAGGATACTGTGGTAGAGCTTTATGAGCTAAAGTCTCGGTATATGCATCATTAACAGGTTGTTGTGGAGGAGCAGCTCGATTAAAATTCTGATTTTGATATTGACCTCTAGGTTGAAAAGAGTTATTCTGGGGGCGAGGTTGGTAATGACCAGGATTAGCGACCCCCTGTGGATTTGAATACTGTATACCCGGATGATTCCTATTACGAAATTGATAATTTCCTTGGTTGGATATGAAATAAACAGATGCTAGATTTTCTTCGCACTCTTCCCATGTATGATTTGTAACCCCACATTGTTGACAACCTTGTGCTTCTTGTTCTTTGCATCTCAAGCTTAAGTTCTTTAATTTGATTTTCAAATGCGGACAATTGAGCTGAGTTTGCAGTTTCTGCATCTAATCGAAGCGTACCTCTGGTATTTGTAATAGGAGCTCGCGAAGATGGCCAACTCCTTTCTGTTTCGATAATATTTTCTAAACCTTCGGCGGCTTCTGTAGGATCCATGGACACGAAATTTCCCTTTCAAAAATTATCTACCTTCAATCTACTTTCTCTATTAATACCTTGATAAAATATAGCTAACTATAAAGATAGGGTGTAACCATGGAGTGGACTTCTAGCTAACTTCTGTTGAAACCTTGTCCATGCTTCTCCTACTTCTTCTCCATTCTCTTGACAAAACTTTGCAAGATCGCTTTGGTCTTTGAGTCTCATACTCTTCGGATAAAAACAGTTAAACAATGAGGCTTGAAGTTCTGCCCATGTATTAACAGTTCCTGGTGGTTGCCTATCTAGCCACTCACAAGATTTACTGGTTTGAAAGAACAAAAACATATGAAAATACAGTTGCTCGCGTGTAATGCCTGGAGTAACATAGGCATCACAAATCTGCATGAACTTCTGAATCACTGTTACCAGATCTTTAATTGCTGTACCACTATAGAGTCCAAAACTTTGAAATTGACTGAGCATGCCCGGATCAGGCCTAAATTTAATATTTTGGATCTCTGGAGGACGGTAACCTAATGGTTGAACATGAAACGGTACTCCCAAGCCTGGAAAGTCTTGCTCAACTCTGTTCTGATTATTATTATTTCCGTTACCTCCTACCGGTGGTTGTTGTTGTTGTCCCGCAGGGACAAGTGGTGGATCTACTTGATCTTGTACTTCTGTCATAGCTCTTCTCAAGGCTCTTTCTTCTCGGATACGTCTGTTATAACCTATGAAGCTCCTCTCGGGCACCGGTAAAGGAGGCCAAAGATTAAACACTGTTGAAACCTGAAAAAACTAAAGCAAACCACAAGCATAAATCTGGAAAAATAAAAATAAAACTGAAAAATAAAAATTAATTAAAAACTACTACTCGAAATAGATAGCCCACACGCTAACGAGACACAATTCCCTCCAAAAACTTGGTGTTTCCTAAGGTGTGATAAAATAATAGATAAATAAACGCAATAAACACCCTAGGCTGAGCACAGTACTGCAAGTATTACAGGACGTATGCAAGTTTTAATGATAATAAAGTTCGTTCTCTGGGACTTAGTGTGTTATATGAATGAGCAAATAGTACGAGTAGAAAGTAATTAATTAAAATACAGAAAGTAACTAAGAATAATTGAGGGATGATAAATTAAACTAATAAAAATAAAGGCAATAAATTAAAAGATGAGAAATATGAGATGAGAGATATAGCTTAGGTTTTGCTAGTATGCACTAATCCTTCTAATTCTTTCGATCAAATTCAAGTTAATAAGGGAGATAATTAGCTCTTAGATACTTAGTTAGGATTCTAAATTCCCTCTACTAGACCTTGAGAGTGACTAGGGGGGCTACAGACACACCACGAGGAAGCCTAAACTTAGGGTTATCAAGCGTTACCAAGGCCCTAAGCAATTCAATTCCTATATGGTGATAGTGGTTAAAACATACCTTAATGACTACCTAGTTAGAATCGGTGTTGTCAGGACCAATATCGGACACTAGACGATATCTGGTGTTTCAATAATTAGACACCCCTTCCGGGCGACCATCTAACTACTATTAAGAAAGCCTAAAGTAATCAAATTTAGGACATGCAATAATTCAAAACATATAAACAAATATATGGGTAAGTAGCTAATATCAAATTAAAACATATAATTCCCAAAGAAATTTAGATAGAAAGAAAATAAAATTCATAGATTATACATAATGCAAAACCCAAGCTATGAAAAATTAGTTCATACCTGAAGGAAATAAACTAGAAGATCGAATAAAAGACTTCAGCTTGCTCTCTACAATAATTCTGATGATAATAAACCTAAGAACAAATTAATGGGAGGCAAGGACGATTTACAAGTGATATAAGGGTGTATTTATAGGTATAGAGAAGCGTTAATTCGTTTTCTTGGAGTAGAAGACAAGTAATGGACTCCTAGCCCAACTCAAATTCGTAACCCTAACATATAGAAAAGGTAACAATCAGCCCCGTTTTTGTTTTGGTCATAACAACTTCAATTCTTATCCGTTTGATGTGTTCCAATAGTCCAAACTGATCATCTCGGAAAACTCTTTAACTTTTCTTTTGACCATTCTTCGAAATTCCTCACCAATTTTGAAATATAAGCCCTTTTTTGGTCGTGGGTGCTGGAATTCAGATTTATTTGGTAACTTTATATTTTCATATCCTAGCTTTTGTTTCTTTATCTCCAATTTTCATGTATATCTTCTTTCCTTTATCTCTTAGAATTGACTTGGCATCTAATTAATCTCCATATATATCTTTAAATCTTCACACTAAATAAATAATTAAACTCAATATGCTCTAAAAATAATAATTCATTAAATCAAGACTAGAAATATGAAAGTGCACTATATCATGTGAAAATCGAGTAAATAGACTTCTAAAACACTAAAAATGATGTCTCCAACTACTATTAATTTATGACAAATGGGGAGACACCAATATCATATTAAAGAGTCTTCTTGCTATAGGCAAGTAGTGTGATCTTCAATAGATTAGGAAATAGTGATTTGTGTAACTTTACATACATTTAAACATGGAAGAAGGTTTCATGAATTTGTTAAAATGTTAGTTAGTATCTATATATTAATATAATCCTTGTGTTATGCATCAAAAGTGAAGACTTCATGGAATTGTGAAATTATATTTTTGAGTATTATATACTAAGGTTTTTATTTTGAGGGAGCACAAAAGTTGGTTCAAGTTTTTTTTTGAAGTGGACGTAAATATTTTATGGTGTAACCTTGATAATGAGATATGAATGTTAAAGTGGAGGATCATGGATATCCTAAAATTCACGTAGACATTAGTTAGTGGGCTAAGCCTACAAGAGGAGAACAACTTGAAATCGTGTATATTGATTTTCATACATACTATTTACTTTATTATGCTAAATATTTGATTATTTTGTATTCTAAATTGTTGGTTAATAGTTACTATTAATTTTCCATTCTTAATGTTTGATTATCAGTCACATCCATAACTCATAACATATAATGTCTAATTATCCTATCTATTTTTTCATTGTATGATTTCCTTACATAATTGATTTTGAATAGCTTTATTTCCACCAGTTAAAATAGATTATTTATTAATTCCTCATAATATTCATTCACCCAGCCCTATCTATCTCTGTCATATTTGTACATTGAAAAAGTATATTGTAATAAAAAATTAATTCCTACTATAAAAATAGTCACATGAATTTATGAGACTACACAATTCTTTGAGTTGACATGGTTAAATAAATTTTTGGTGTAGTCTTAAATATATAAGCGGGTTTTGAGGATAGGTTTGTGATGAGATTATAGAAACTTAACCCATTTTATTACGAACTCTTATAAATAAGAAATATGAGTAATTTATTTAGTTTATTCAAGTCATATTTCTTAAATAAAATAAATATTTTTTTGAAATAATGTAGAATACAAATCTCTCTAAATATTACTTCTTTAAGAGAAAAAAATTGGCAAGGAAACTTTAGATACACTATAGACAAAGTTTATTCGTTATAGTAATATGAAGCCCTTTCCAGAAGGGTGGGATGGGTCTCCCTTCGCTGCCGCCTCATAAATATTTTTGAGCTCATTTGTATTGTTAAGAATATTTTAACATTATTTCGCATGTTGAATAAATTGTTTACGTAATTTTAATAAAATATGAGTAATATCTATAGTCATGATTATGTTTTTATAATCTTCAAAAATTCAATCTAAAATTACTTTAGGCATTTTGTCCTTTTTGCTCCTTAGAGGTTTTTCTTCTTACTCTTTAATCTTTAACTTGTCTTCCTAGCTAGTGTGTATTCTTCTCTATACTTTTGGATATTTTACCATTTTCTTCTTTCATCTATCTTTAGATGGACCTCTTAGATATTTCTCTGCTACGCGACATTGTACGTATGTCCTTTTTTGTATTTCTGCTGGTTTCCTCATTTTGATCTCTTAATATAAATTAATCGAAAATATTCATTAGGATAAAAAATTGACTAACTTTATCAACTATAAACATACTTTTAAAAAATAAGCGAGGTAAACACAGGTATGAATACTGAACATAAAGAAAAAACTAATAGTAAAAATGATAAACTCTTTGATAACATTACAAAGCCTACTCTAATTGTTAACACTGATGCTTCAATTAGTAATAATCTAAAAGCAACAGCGACGTGTATTATTAGAGATGAACAGGGGGTCTTTGTACATGGAGCAGCATGGACTTTTGGATGTAACAATGCTGAAGAAGTGGAAGCTATTGGGATTCACAACTCTATTCTTACGGCGAGGATGTATCAAGATCATGATATAAGACTCGCAAATGATTGTAAAAATGTAATTGATCAACTTCAAAATAGGAAAGAGTTGTGTAACCAAATGACTTCGATTTTTATTTATGATTGTAATAGATTAGCTAGTAATCGGTTTAAATTCTTTCTTGTGGGAAGAAAAAACAATTCCATAGCAGATTGGGCTGCTAAGAAAATGCTAAAAGACAATTTGCTTCGCAATTGGGCCTCAAACCCCTCTCCCAACTTGTTAACCTTCTTCAAGCCAATGCTCCTTCTAAGGGGATTGGTTAGATTGGGCTTTTGTAACCATGTTTATGTCTCTTTTTAATATATCATGTTTTCGACAAAAAAAAAGGTTATACCTGTTGAAAATTTTGTTCCAAAATATTGTTTGGGGAAGTGAATGGTCAAGGGCGAGTGTCATCTTGAAATTAGTTGATTTTCTAGTTAAGAATAAAAAAATAATAAATAAATTTAAATTTATCATTTTACTTTTTTATGTTAAAAAGGGAATGTTATTAAAATTCTTGAGTGGTGTATGTAAATTACATGAGACTACTTGGGGTGTTTTTATTGTTATTTCATCACATTTATATTTTTTGAGTTTTGGAGAGACCATTAGGATGTAGATCCATATAGTTCAATTGGGGTTTATTATATGTTTCTAATTGTGTAAAAATGACAACCATAATTTTCTATATACATATACTGAAATAAAAGTACTTCCACAAGAATCTGTAGTTTGAATACATTAATAGATTCCATATTCTCAGAAATGTATTGGTGAAGCTCAAGATTCTCACGATAATGATTAGCTTGCATGCAACATAAAAGCTCATTATTTTAACTATTCATACCCTTGCCCATACGTCTTTCTCAGACAACCAACTTAATTTAATAGTAATACTCGCCAATATATGAAACACCACAGTAATATATCAAATAGATTATTAAAAGATTTATTTTCTCAGGACCATTTGAATGCGATGTTGAATTTTGTTTTTTTTATGATGTTAGTTTAAGATGATATGTTCGAAAGAATTAAGAGGTATTGACGAGTTAGCTTATGTTTTCAAATATTTATCCCTTTTTTCATACAAACATAAAATAATTCTTTTTAATATTAAGTTTCATTGTATATGGAATTAACATTTATAATTGAATTTGGAACAATAATGTGAAGATGACATTATTTGTATGTTCTAATAAGTGGATAAATTATTTTGTTAGCATCTTTATATAAAAGATGAATTTTATAAAGTATTTAACTCAACTTTCACACATATTTTCTTAAAGTATAAACAAGTTGTGTAGATGATCAATGAATGTACCACTTAAAATATTATCAAATATAAGTATAAACTAAAAATATATAGAAAACTAATAATTTATTATTAGACTACCAAATTGTAGACTTAAGATCTATTTTCATCCATATTAACATAAATATGACATGGGGATTAATGTATTTGAATTTAACCTTTTCTTTCAAAAAGACTTTTACATCTACAATAAGGCATGCACATAGGAAGCATTGAGGTTTTGTATTTTATCTATTTGCAATTACTAATTCCAACTTTGGAACACTTATTAAATGCCTCGTCAGTCTTTTGTCTTATAAGTAGTGCTTTAGGTTTGAACCTTTCCAGTTGCCCAATTGTTAATGATAATGACTTGCTACAAAGGTCACCCATTTTTGAAAGGTTACAACAACATGGAAGATCTAAAGCTGTATTATTAAATACATACGCACCCAATGCATCAACACATTTCCATGTTAGGACATCGATACATTGTCCTAAGAACCTATAATAACCAGGCCTTGGTTGTGGGGGTAGCCCCTCAGGGAGGTTTATTGGATTATCAGGTATATCTAGACTGGTAGATGTTGCCGTATATCCTTTTGAATTTGTATATACAAATAGTGTTGTATATATAATGAACATAAGCATGAATGTTGTACGCAACCCATGTATTGTCTTTTCCATTGAATAATTAAGAAGTTATTTTAGGATGTGATAATGTTCTTCTTCTTATATAGATATCTAAATATCATAAGGATAATTAATAACCAAGAGATTAAGTTTATCTTATGTTTCAATTAAGATTAATTGTCGTATATGTAACTCCATTCACATTTATACCAAAGATATAACATGAACATTTTCACTTTCATTTAAGTGATGAATTAAATTAATATTAGAAAAAGAATAACGTTTTAGTCTCAAATATTAAATATTTTTAAATTAGTTAAATATGAAAAAAGAAGTTTAACCAATAGTTTTCTAGTTATGTGACTCTACAATGAATAAAAATAAATTTAACATATAAAAAACACGATAGAGTATAAAAATATTAGAAACTAATGTTGATATACTAAATTTATATTTATTTATCGATTCTACGATCTCTAACACATTATCCCAATACTACTGTATTTTTAGGTCTAGTTTACCTCGTTAGTTGATGTTTTTGAAGGATTTTTTGGTAAATAGATAAATTCAAGCCTTCAAAAGAAAATATGCATAAAATTGAGACGATGAAGTTAATCTAATAAAGAATAAATTTTAGGATCTATCATAAGAGAACATATAAGGGAAGAAAGACAACTTGGGTAAACTAAGTGCGCACCAAAGCTTGAAAATCCTACCATTATTTTGTACTAGTCGAAAATTCTTTTTTAAAGATGCCAGCTAAATAAAAAAATGGTAAATAAATGGAGGAAAACTATATGATAGGATGTCCTAACTACGACTTGAAAGGATATGAATAAGAACAAAATATCTTAATACCACCACACAACGATCCCATACTTCTAAAAGCCAATTATACAAAGATCTAAATATTAAGCATGCAACTTATCAAACATGAGAAATTTAGGATAACCCCAAGATAAGGAAGTACACACAAATAAATACTTATAACGAATAAAAAAATCACATGTAAACTACTTGATAAACATGGAAACAAAATACTATAGAAGATACAAGAATTTGATGTCCTCCATAGGATTTATCATTTAATTAGGTTTTCATTTTAATATTGATACTCAAAGCCGCCTATCAAAATGATTAGTCTTTTTGCTGGCATATTAGTTTGAGGCCATATAGGTTATAAACTATTGAACCATTTATGATTTTTTTAGACTCATTGTCACGTTTCATAAACACAACTAGGTTTGATGCACGATCATCTCTTCTCTGTTAATTCAATATATCTCCATTTTATGTTATAAGTTGATGCATGACCTACGCGATTTTTATTTATTTACTGTATTTATATCTCGTAAGCTTTCTTTGTTTAGCTCTAATAGAAGTCATATTTATTTGTAAGAACCAGTAATTTGACATAACTCTTATTTTGGTATATAGATGCACAAATGGCTTCAAATTAAAAATAAAAATTAAGAATCGATAGGGCAATTTAAATATATCTGCATTAGTCTTTATTTGAAACTCCTTGAGTCGAGTAAGGTACCCAAATTTGATTTCTTTATCATCCTTGGTACCTTATATGTAGATTCCAATATTTAAAATTTTCCTGAATATTCCTATTTTATCACTCTTCTATATTCCATTTCACTTAATTCACATGCTGGTGTATATGAAGCTTTGTTTTTCTTAGAGAGTCTTTCCAATAGCTCATAGTAAATTGACGTGAGAAATCTAACCCTCGTATTTTTCTAAATAATCTATTCAGTTCCTTCTAACGACAGAGGTCCTATAGCTCTTGGACCTTAAGGTTAGTCAGATTCCATGTGTTAATGGTCTTAATATGGTTGAAAGAGAATAAATATAGAGCTATATTTTGATACAACTTGTTTTGTAAATATAAATACTCCTAGATAGGGATGAATAAAGATAGATATGTTAGATAGACACAATATGCTATTATATATAAATTAAATAAGTAATCAAACAGTTTTTCATAGACTACACTTCTAATAAGAAAATATTTCGACATCCGAATAGACTAAGATTTAAGATGCATGAGAAGATTATATTTGGTGTGGCCTAAGGTGTGATAAAAAGATGTATAAAATAAGTGCAAATAAACACCCTAAGCTAACACGGTTCTGCAAGTATACAGATCGTATGCAAGTTTTAATGAATAAGTAAGATTCGTTCCTCAGGGACTACGAAGGTTAAGAAGAACTTATGCAAACTATTCAAGTGCAGATATTAAAGATAGAAAAGATAATACGCTAGTAGGAAGAAGAGATAGACAGATATTTATTTGGTTTTTAAATAAGGGGCAACGCCCAATTAATTACGCGGAGAAGGTAAGTATTCCCTATTAATTACAACTTCAACTTAATTCCCAATTAAGCACAAAATATTACCCAATTACCAAAATATCCTTCTACCTATTATTAATTACTTTAATTATATATTTTATTAATTATAGTTTAATATTTATTTATTTTTTTCAGTTTTTTTTTAAATATTTTTTTTTTCGAAAAATATTTTTTTTTCAAAAAATATTTTTTTTTTCGGAATTTTTTTTTTCATAAAATATTTTTTTTTTCGAAAAATATTTTTTTTTCGGAAATTTTTTTTTTTCGAAATTTTTTTTTTTCCCGAATTTTTTTTTTGTCGATTTTTTCCCCCGGAATTTTTTTTTCCATGATAACATGATGTAAGATTAGTACATATGATAATTGTGTGTTAAAGTAACACAAAATCATATGTGTTGTGTGTTGCATGAACACCCAATATGTATAATATTGAGTTGCTTAAACACACATAAATAACAAATTTTGTGATACATGAACACAAAATCAGACAGACAGAGTATTTGTACACAAAGGTATAGAATAATGTATATGTAGGCTGATTATGTGTTCATGCAACACGCAATTGCTGAAAGTATGTGTTATAGTAACACACAACAGTATGGGCTTTGTGTTGGTAAGACACACAATGCGTTTATCATTTACAGTTTTGCGTTGCTTAAACACACACAAATAACAATTGTGTGTTGCAGGAACATAGAATAAGATATACAGAATATTTGTACACAGTAATAGATAATAGTGTACAAATAGTCTGAACATCTGATTGTGTGTTAATGTAACACACAATTGCTTGATGTGTGAGTTACTGTAACACAAAACAGTATGGACTTGTGTGTCATTTACAGTTTTGTGTTGCTTAAACACACAACAAATAACAATTGTGTGTTGCAGGAACACAGAATAAGATATACAGAATATTTGTATACAGAAATAGATAATAGTGTACAGATAGTCTGAAAATCTGATTGTGTGTTAATGTAACACACAATCGCTTGATGTATGAGTTACAGTAACACAAAACAGTATGGACTTGTGTATTAATGAAAAAATCTTCGAAAATATTTTTTCGAAAAAAAAAAAAAATCGAAAAAAAAAATCGAAAAAAAAAAAATTCGAAAAAAAAAATTTCCGAAAAAAAAAATATTTTTTGAAAAAAAAAAAAATCGAAAAAAAAAATATTTTTTGAAAAAAAAAAATTCGAAAAAAAAATATTTAAAAAAATAAAAAAATAAATTCAGATATTAAATATAGAAATATAATATAAATATATAATAAAATAAAAAAACATATAAGGGCAATAATGGAAGGTAAATATGACCATGTGCTTATTTGAGAATTAAGTTGAAAATTTGTGAGTAAGTAGGAAGTAATTTCCTCCTTCCTTTTTTTTGAGAATGAAAAGTGAGGAAGTGTAATTAATTGGGAATTATCTCTTTAAATAATAAAACTAAACTAATAAACTAAAGACAGAAAATAAATAAAATAAAATGAAAGAAAATAGTATGAAAGTTAGCTTGAGTAATTAACATGTAATCCCCACTAGTTTTGCCGTTCTAAACTTGTAAGGGTGAATTATGTAGTATTTCCCTAATCGGTTCCAATTCGCTATCGGTAGTTATAAATAGGATTTACCTGTGTCAATAAGGCTTCCTAAGCAAACTTTTCCTGTAATTGGTAAATAGTCACAAGAACTAAACCATAGTGATTATCTAGCTAGGTTGGGTTGTCAGATCAGACCTAATACTAGACGTTATGTGCTAAACATGCAATTATACACCGTTGTCAATGGTGACCTAATTACTAGATGGTAATTCTATATGGGCGCGCATCTACAAGAACACAGAATATATATCCAAACACATAAATAGAGAATAAAAACTATAATTCAATTTAAAACATTAAGTTCCCGAATTAGATAGATGTCAACTCAAAACTAGGGTTCATACATATATGCTAAAACTCAAACTAAAAAGAATTAATTCATACTAAGAAAAGAAGAGAAAAGAATTACAAAATAAGAGGTTGAAGGAGACATAGTTGTTGCACAGCTCCCTCCAGACTTCTTTTCTTGTGTTGCACCTTCCTCTTGGCCTTAAGGTCTGGCCAAGGATGATTTAAGAGTGTTAAGAGGCTGTATTTATAGTGTATAGGTTGACCTAATTCGTTTTCTTGAAGGAGAAGTAAGTGGTGGACTCCAAGCCCAACTCAAATTCGTAAGGAAATAAAGATAAACACTGCTGGACCGTTTTGAGCATATCTTCTTCGTTATTGGTCGGTTTGAGCTCCATAAGATACCAAAAGAATCATAACAGAATTATCTTTGTCCCTAAGAAAGGAAATTACCAAAATCGGCCTATTTCTTAGGTAAATAACCACTTCTTTAGGCGTGTACTGCAGAATTCAAATTTAGGCAGCTTTTCCTTTTCCTAATTGAACTCAGTTTCCTTCTATCTCCAATTTCCATGCTTATCTCTTTCCATATCTTGTAGTCTTTGACCTGGACTCTAATCAATCTCCATAATTATCTTTAAAGTTTCACACTAAATAAACAATTAAACCCAATATGCTCTAAAAATATTATGTTACTAAATCAAGACTCAAAATAGGAAAGTGAGTATTACTACTTATATTAACTTGATTTGGTTTGAAAGAAATATGCGTGAACATGGTGATAAACAAATGAATGAAGAAAGGCTTTACAATGTGATAAATTCTTATGTGGCTATCAAGTTGAAGAGAAGAAGCTTTCGGAGTTTAAAGGCCAATATTGCGAGTAATAACATTTGTAATAGATAGTTGTTATTCTTTTAATATGTTATAATGTATTTGGGCTTTTAAAGGTTTGTAATAGTTAAAGTTATAATGTAGTAGTAATGTAATTGGCCCATTAGTAATGGGCCTATGTTGTAAGGTGTTGACAGTTTTGGGCTTCATTTAATACAAGTTTGATTTACCGATCAAAAATAAAAAAAACACTACCGTTCTATCCTATTAGCTTGTAAACACATTAAAAATATACACTAACTTAATAATATACACTACAAAATATAAAACTAACTAGAAAGTAATTAAAACAAGGGATGTCTCCCAAGAGGACTTGTGTTTAACGTCGTTTAGTTTGACGTGTACCTCGGGTTAAGCGTGTTCATCGAGATGGATCGTCTCCTCTCGTCCACAGTCCTCACTATAAAGGTATATATTCAAGCGCTGACCATTCACCATGAATGTCCTTTTAGGTGTTCAACTTCTATTTCTCCATGAGGTGTGACTTTTGTAACAATATAAGGCCCTCCCCAACGGGATTTAAGCTTAGATGGATAGTTCGAGAATCTAGAGTTTTATAATAGTACCTTTTGTCCTCTCTCGAACCTCTTTGGAAGAATCCGTTTATCATGCCATCTTTTTGTTTTCTCCTTATATATACATGAATTATCATAGGCATGGAAACAAAACTCATCCAACTCATTCAATTACATCATCCTTTGTTTACCCACCAAGTCCGGGTTTAGATTAAGAGTTTTAATAGCCCAGAACACACGGGATTCAATCTAAATAGGCAGATGACATGCTTTGCCGTAGACCACGCGATAGGGAGATGCCCTAACTAGTGTTTTGATGTCATTTTGTAAGCCTAAAGAGAATCATCTAATTTTAATGACCAGTCCTTCCTTGTTTTGTTCACGGTCTTCTCTAGAACAGACTTGATTTCTCGGTTAGAAACCTCAGCTTGACCATTAGTTTGGGGATGATAACCGATTAAAATGCGGTGTCTCACCCCCAACTTACAAAGGGCGGCTCTCAACTGAAAATTTATAAAGTGGGTACCTTTATTACTGATGGGACTTGTGGCGTGCCATGTCTTGAAAATATATTCGATTTAAGGAATGAGATGACTGTTTTGGCATTGTTCTTTTGTGTTTCCACCCACTTAGACACATAATCTACTACTAGCAAAATATAAAGTTTACCATGGGAAGATATGAAGGGTCCCATGAAATCTATTCCCCATACATCAAAGATTTCGACTTCTAAGACATTGTTGAGTGGCATCTCGTCTCTTTTTGATATATTGCCAAAGAAATGACATCATTGACAATTCTGGACGAATTGATGTCAATCTTTGTGTGGGTAGGCCAATAGAAACCAGATTGATGAACTTTAGCTGCAGTTGTATCGCCTTTGAAATGGCCACCATATGGTGAGCTATGACAGCTTGCCATGATCATACTGATTTCGCCCTCATGGACGCATCTCCTAATAACTTGATAACTGCAAACTTTAATGAGGTAAGGCTCATCCAAAAGTCTTGTCTGGCTTTATGACTTAACCTCTGTCTTTGTTGTGGATTAAAGTCCATGGGGAATACACCACTCACGATGAGGTTAGTTATATCTGCATACCAAGGCTCAAACTCAACTTTAATTGTAAAAAGTTGTTCATCAGGGAAGATCTCCTTAAGCAATTCTGGTTCTTTGTTGTCATCAGATCCTTCAAGCCTGGATAAATGATCAGCGACTCGATTCTCGCATCCTTTTCGGTATCAAATATCTATATCAAACTCTTGTAGCAATAGTATCCATCTATGAGAAGCGGCTTAGTGTCCTTCTTCGTCATGAGGTACTTGATTTCCGAATGATTCGTGTATACAATAGTTTTCATCCCAAGCAGGTGGGAACGAAATTTATTGAAAGCGTAGACTACGGCTAATAACTCTTTCTCTGTTACTGTATAATTTAATTGGGCAGCGTTAAAGGTCTTACTCGCGTAGTAAATCCTATGGAAGATATTTTCTTTCCTCTAGCCTAACACAACACCCATTGCGTGATCACTTGCATCACACATAAGTTCAAACAGAGAAGTCCAATTTGGAGGTATGACAATTGGTGTGGAGTTGAGTTTCTCTTTAATCGTCAAAAACACATTAAGACATTCGTCATTAAAATAAAAGGAGTATCCTTTTCAAGTAAAGAGCAAAGCGGTTTGGCGATCTTGGAGAAATCTTTAATAAATCTTCTATAAAAACCTGCGTGACCAAACCTTAACAGAAACCAGAGATGGTAAGTTTTGATAACTACAATTTCAGCTATATCAACCTCCATGCCTACACTTGAAACTTTATGTCCCAACACAATCCCTGCTCGAACCATGAAGTTGGCATTTTTCCCAATTAAGCACAACATATGTTGTTTTGCATCGCACAAGTACCTTTTCGAGATTATCGAGGCATTCATCAAACTATCTCCAAAAATAGAAAAATCATCCATAAGAACCTCCAAGTATTAATCAATCATGTCCCAAAATATTGACATCATGCACCTCTGGAACGTGGCAGGTGTATTTCATAAATCAAACGACATCCTCTTATAAGCAAAGGTGCAAAACGGACAAGTAAAAGTTGTTTTGTGTTGATCAACAGGATCCACACAAATCTGATTATAACTTAAATATCTGTCCAGAAAGCAATAATACTCTTTTCCTGCGAGTTTTTCTAGCATCTAATCAATGAACGGTAGAGGGAAGTGATATTTTTTTGTAGCTTTGTTGAGCTTCCGGTAATCTATGCATACTCTCCACCCCATTATTGTTCTTGATGGAATGGCTTTGTTTGATCATTAAGGATGGTAGTGATACCTCTTTATTTGGAACACATTGCACTGGACTAACCCAATCACTGCTAGCAATCAGAAAGATAATACACGCGTCTAATAATTTGATTACCTCCTTCCTTACCACCTATTTCATAGCTGTCATGAGCCCTCTTTGCCCCTCTATAGACCGCTCTCCTTCTTTCTCAAGAATAATCTTATGCTTGCGAATGGAAAGACTGATTCCCTTGATATCGACAATAGTCCACCCAATTTTTTCTTTGTTTACGCGAAGCAAACGAAGTAGCTTATTATCTTGAGGACCTGAAAGGTTAAAAAAGATAATAACAGACAAAGTATTTTTCATACCTAAATACGCATAGCGCATATGGTCTGAAAGTTTTTCTTCGAGAATAGGTGGACATATGATAATTGGTTTCTTCATTGGCTCAATGTCTCTTGATTCTCGAAGTTGTTCTCTAATGGATCTTGTCCTACCGTTGATTGAATCTAATGCTGCAACTTCGTCAGCTATATCATCGTATATTTCTAGAGATTCAAGTGCCAAGGCTGCCGTTAGAGTGTCATCAAAGCTGGATTCATTAAATAATTCTTGCGTAATTTTCCTTAGGACATCTATTTTCAAACATTCATCTTTCGTATCTGGATATTTCATAGCTTTGAGCACATTGAGTCGTACTGTTCGTCTTGGACCCTCATGATCAATTCACCATTCTCACCATCTATTAGTGTACGCCCCGTGGCTAAGAATGGTCTACCTAAAATGATGGAGACATTCTTATCCGTGTCTTAGTCAAGAATAATAAAGTCACAAGGAAATATAAAACTAAACATCTTTAATTCTACCCACTGGTTGGGAGAGTGAGCGATCTGCCATCTGTAATACCACTGAAGTGGGTACTACCTCTTCTATGTTGAGCTTCTCGAATAGGGACTTTGGCATGAGATTCATTATCGCGCCTAAATCACATAATACTTTCCCGGTCCAACTTTCACCTGTAGCTATGGGAATCGTAAAACTTCCGGGATCTTGCTGGATGGAAATTTTAAGGGTGGACTACGTGATGAACATAGTGACAAAATAATTGGATATAGATAATTATTCTCCTTCAGAAGAGGAATGGAAAAGGATGCTTTATGGAAAGGTACCACTTTCTAATACTTCTCCTAAATTGCTTATATGCATTAGTTTAGTTTAGTTTAAATTATATTGCTTTATTGAGTCTTTTCCGAGTCGTGGGGACACGACGCACTTTTGAGTTGGGTGTGGGGATTCGTTCTCCTCATTTTCCTTTTTGGTTTTGCATAAAATAAAAATAATTTAGGTTTAGAATTGACATAGAATATGGTGAATATACCTATTGAGCTTGATTCAATTAAGTCAATGATAGTAGGTAGTATTTTTTTGAACGATGTCACAAATATGTTTAGTATGCATGTATGAAAACCAGAAGTAAAAGATAGGGAAGATTAATAAGCAATGCAGTGTCAAGTTGGAACTTAGGAAGAGTTAATTGGTGTGTAGAGCGTTAGGTTTGAAATTATTTGAAAACCCGCTTGTCTATGAACTAATAGTGACAAAGTTACGAAATCTGGTAGTTAGAAAAGTGAATAAGGAAATTCTTTCATAGTGAAACAACTTGAGGCATTTTTAGCTTTCTCACCCTTTTATTTGATTAGTATTATTATCCGTCTTAGCCCCCTCGGAGCCTTTCTAAAGACCTTTTTTAACCATATTACAAGCCATACCCCTTAGTTTATAGGACTTATCCATATAATCCGCACTCGAATTGCAAAACCTGAGACAAGTTGTTTTAGAGCTCAAGGACGTCAAACCCGAATTTGAGGATTGCACGATTCTCGCAAATTTACACATTTTCCCCTTCCTTGTGAACTATTTTTTACAAGCAGTTTTTTGAGTGTTTTTAAATTTTTGTGTCTTTACAAGTCGTGAAGTCACGACTCGCCTTCGAGTTTAGGATGGGTATTCCTTGTCTTCATCCTATTTTATGTGTTTATTTTCATTTTAGAGTATAATATAGGAATTTGTCTTAGAATATTTAGAATGTCCCTATTCAAGCATGATTATAGTTGAGTCAATAATATTTGTTATTGTGTTTTTAAACTGTGTCATGACGTGATTAATATATTTACATGAAAACATTAAGTAAATGACATAAATAATTAATAAGCAATGCATAAAATAAAAGTTGAATCTTAGTGAGACTTGAGCGGTAAGTAGGTCGTGAGGTCTGAAAGAGTTGATAACCCGCTTGTACTATGAACTAAAAGTGAAAATATAACGAAGCATAGTTGTTAGAAAAATTAATAAGGCAGTTCTTTGATAAGCCACTTGAAGCCTTAAGCTTACTAACCCAATTTTTTCGCAAATTCTTTTAGACGCTACTATAATTTCAAGTTTTAAATAATATCAATTTCAGTGATTTTATATTTAAAAGTTCAATTAATGTATTAAAAAGTTCAAGTAAAAATGAACATCTCAAACAGGACCTAGTCACCTCAAAAGCTAAAAAGCAAGCAACTGAAAAGGGGAAAAGACAATGTTCAAGCTCTTAGTCATGAATCACAATATTTGTTGGGAGAGCTAGAGTGGTAAAGAAAACATGGACAATAATCTGCCATGATTTCATCAAAACCTTATTATGTTCTTGATCTAGATGTCAAAAAAAAGTGAATAATTTTTATTGAGTATGTTCCTAATGTTATACAATATTTTTTATCGATTAATTTGTAGATTTTATATACAAAAAGAATATGAAAAAAACGTGGAAGACATAAATGAGTATATAATGTAGGAATCATTTCATTTTTATGTTGTCAATTTCTTAACATCCTCAAGGAGAAAGAAAAAACTATTTTCCTTGGTTTGATCCATAATTATTAGAACCCTAAATGGGAATCCTTGGATTATAAAAATTCACCTTTACATGATATAGTGGATTTTGATTTATCAATTGACATGACGCAACACATATCAGATTATTGCTTTTTCACATCTATGAACTGGGTTTTGGGGAAGCATAAAATTATCTTTGCTTCTTGATCAACACTGTCTCATATTTTCTTTTTGTTATCCTCAACTAAATATCTTAATTTTTAATTGCTAAAAATATCAGAGTGTGGGAACTCAAAATGAAGTTGGTAAAATAAATTATAAAATCTTGCATTTGATGGTCACGGTGGAGGAAATTGTTAAACAGCTTATTAAAATGGTTGAATGTCACTGTTGAAGAATTTCTTACAAGTTTGACCTTCGCAACAAATATTTCTTAAATTAGACCGTGTATTTATGAAAACAATTGAGGATAACTGTAAATTATGGAAAAATTGTTGGCTTGCGATATTGGACCAACATACATTGTTGACCTCCCCGACCCACGACCATCTAGGATGCAAGCTGATAGGGGATCCTAACTTTCTATATATATGTATATATACATGTAGTTATGTAAAATTAATCCCATTTTATTTATTAAAGTAAAGTTCAGCCTATACTTTGTTGGAAAGATTTATGTACCTCTTCCTTGGTGATGTAGGTTTGAGAACCCCATAAGTTTATATTTTGTGTTTATTTAAAAACCAATATTACTTTTACTCTTTATTTTACCATTAATTTTTTTACAATTAAAAGTAATATTTATATCTAATACTTATTTTACAAAAACTCTTACCTTTATGTTCAAAATATATATTATCAAAAAATACATCTTAATCTATCATATTTGTTTATGATTTTATAAAATTAACATAATATCTTTTCATCATAATATATAAGAAATCATGGTGTAGTCCTACAAATCTATTTCCTTTAAACGCTATTACGATTTTACTTTATGTAGTTGTCTTGTAGTAGTACCTCAATGAAGGGTTCTAGAGATCGCACTGAGGGTGAGTCTGAGCATGCTTATCGTACTCTAGCTTTTTTTAGAGAGTTTAAATCGAAAAATGATGACCTTGTTGTGACTTGGACTACCTCTTCTGTCGACAAAAATGATCACTTGATTGTCGTGGATCGCGATGAATATAATAGTCTGGTGGTCAGCTGGTCATCTTCCTCTTTAGGTGATAATGAATCCTTTGCAAATTCTTCTTCTTCGAGTGATATCAATTCTCCCTCCCAGCCATGTTTTTACGGAAAATATGGTTGTAGTATATGACCCTTCATTAGTCTACCGAGAATAGGTTTAGGAGGTCCTCCATTGACAGAATTCAATGCGTAACGTAATGTATGCAAACTCAACATCTTCAGAACACAGGTTCCTTGATTCAGAAGTGTCAGGGGTATACAAGTATCAGGGATATACAAGTATCAGGGATATACAAGTATCAGAAGTTAAATACAATCGACTTACGGGACGTAACTTCCTTAATGTCTAATTTATAGCACACCTTGGGAGCTATCAATATCTAAAGTTGGAGATTTTAATTCTCAGATGTTGTAACGATAGAGTTTGATTTTTAAGCAACAAATATACTTATGTTTAAATTTTAGGTCTCTTATTTTTACCCCTAACAAAATTTCAGGGACGTTAACCCCTATATCTTAAGCCTCATTCGTCCATGACCCAAGAATTTCAAGGGGCCCATTTTAGCCCAATTAACAAAAATTCATTCTTTCAAAGCTAAAGTTGAAATTATTAAGAAAGAATAGACCTCATTTTCTAATTCTAACACCCAACAAACAACCAGTTGCCAACAAATTTAACTTTATTTATAGAAAAATCTTATTTTATTTCATTTATGAAAAATGTTGATTTACCTATACAATCCACAGAGGATGGCAGATTGCCCATCAGGTCTAACCCACCTCAAATGACCGTCCTGTCTTAGTACCCCATTAATTAGAAATTTAGTTACCAAAACAATTTTCCCTGATTTTATGCAATTAGTCAAAAATTAGTAACCCATTAATTAGAATTTAGTTACCAAAAAAATTTCCACGATTCCATGCAATTAGTCAAAAATTAGTAACCCATTAATTAGAATTTAGTTGCACAAATATTCTGTATTGGGCAATAAAAACGGGGGTGGGTAATGTTTGTGTTTGTGATGGGTTGTCTTTAAAAAATGGTGGTACACGGAAAACTATTTTGATATTGTGTTCGCGCAAAATGATAGGTTACGCTTTTTCTCGAGTTAAGAGGGGGTGGGTTACCTTTGTTATTTTGATGGTTTGTGTGTTAAGTGTGATGGTGTTTATATAAGCTCAGCAAGTTTGTACACTAAATATACATTGAGGAAAATAAGCTTTTATTGAACGGGGAAGCTTAACTTCGTTCTTCTCAGTCGAACAGAGAACCTCTAGATCCGTCAAAATCGTACTTCTTCGAAATCGCATTCAATCCGATTTGATTGGGGTTCGTGTTGTTGTTTAAGACTTTATAAGACTTTGTTTGTAGATATCTTGAAATGAGATGGGTGGTGATTGGAAAAATGAGGATTTGTTACCATCGCCGGAGGAGGGAGGTGGAGGAGCGGCGGCTCGACTGCGATACTCTGAAAAGTTTTTACGGATACCTTCTAATTAGTCGTATTGGAAGGTGAATTAGAAGTGCCGGTATTGGTGGTGGAAGAGAATTTCTAGGGTTTGGGTGGTGGAGAAGAATTGGGAGAATGTGATGGTTGCTTGAGGCTGGCTTTGACGTCGCTGAAGTAAGATCAAACTGATGATTTTGATTGCGGTGGTGATGGATTCGATTCGTCATCACTGTCATAGGGGGTAGATTTTAATAAATTGTTGTCCTCGTTGTCGTAGGGGTGGAAGAGAAGAAATTAGATTGGATGCCATTAAGAGATATGCTACTTAAATGGAATTAGTAATTGCGTTAATCATGGGAAGTTTAGATATTATCTGATTATGGTGAAGGGGAACGATCGAATATTATAAAATTCATTGGACCTGCTAGGGAAAATATCAAGGGTTGGACCTGATGGGGTGGGTAATTGGGTTCTAGGACTTAATTAGCTAATAACTCTATAAAAAATCTATAATTATTATCATTAAATCCTATAATAGTTATATAGATATGTGGATTTATAGCATAAGCATGGATTGGTGTTGTTGTAATTAACTTTGTACTTCATAATAAATTATTATAATATGGCCATATACATAGGATTTGATAAATATTAAATTATTCTCAGATAGGGGGTTTGTTAGTGTATCTATGATATTTACGCATCATTGAATTAAAGAATCAAAGGAGCTATACTAATGAGGTAATCATATAAGGTTTAAACGTTAGGCGTCTAGATAAAATGAGTAGGATTCATTCAAACGAGGTTCCTACGGTTACGTAGCATCCAAATACTTATCTATAAGGAACTTAGGGAGACTTTATAATCCTGATATCTCTCTTTTTTATGGATTATTCCACTTATGAGACATTACTTTAATATTTTATTGGGCATAAGTGAGAGATCTTTTGTTAAAATTTTCTATGTTATACTTTTGCCTCTTGTTTTGGTCATATTACTATTTATAAAGCCTTTATTCCTTAATTGGGTGTTAATTGGTAGATTTTATGTACATGGTTAATTCAAGGGGCCAAGATAAAGAAAATATGTCAAAAATTAAAGATAAACCCCAAACCAAGGCAGAAATTGAGCCTAGGGTCACTTTAGGAAGTTAGAATGTCTGCTGGAGAAATCTTAACGCCATATTGTTTCAGTCACCCCGAAATATAAGTAAGAGATTTGGACCTGGTTCATTTCTGTTCATAAAATAGCTTGACATTAGTGTTGCATGGAAAATTACACAATTCAATTTGGAGTTGAAATAAAGAAGTTATGTCATTTCCTTCCACTATGACTTGAACCAATCCAACTTTAGCTAAAAACAGGTTGGGTCATTCTAAACCTAATTTAGTGAGACAAAACGGGCACAATTTTTTTTAGATATTATATAAGTCATTTAGAAGCACCCTTATCACTATCCATCATCACACAACTCATTTTTATATTAATTTCCAAGTGATCAAGGGTAGTAGAGCAGGAGAGAAGAAAAGAAGGGTTTGTCTATACACCGAAAGATTTTTTCTCAACTATATGTCGTTTCTTTTCATTATCAAGAGTACCAATCATTTATTTTTTATTTTAAATAGGATTATTCCTTTAGTTTTTATTTGTTTTATTTTAATATGAACTAAACCCTCATTGATTGAGGTTTCTTATGTCAGAACTTATGCATAGTTTGTTAATTACATTTTTGAATTTGGGACAATTGTTTAATTGAAATGGTTTGATTTTTATTCCATTTACTATGTGTCTGTTTTAACAATAATATTGCTCAGGCCAATTAGTGAATAGAGTAATCAAGCTAATACCCGAAGCAGGGGGTTTGATTTCCAAAATAGCACATAGACATCTAGTGTGCGGTATTGATCCTAGACATGCCATTGTTACATCGAGACATTTCCAATGGTGTATTTACCCAAGTCTTCTAGTTGTGTTAAGGTTGCTTCCTAAGCTACCCTAACAGGAGTTCAAAAAAATTATAATCCCGTCTAATACGAATTCACCAACTCATCCATACCAATAACACCATTAAACTAGAAGCATAGGGAATTACTAGCAATTTCTCAAGCAACTCTCCGATCCACTAATTTATCTTTTAATTAATTATTTAGTTTACTATATTTTAATTTTAATCTTGTCTCATTAATTATCACGGTCTTTAATCATTGAAAACCAAATAAATATTTTATTGATTAAGGTTATGGCATTTACTTATTTATATTGCAAACTCTACATTTTTACTTTTTTTGAAGCGAAGTTATCTATATTGATAGTCTATGTGGAGATTATAAACCCTCACTTATTAAATTATTACTTGTCAACGAATCGTACACTTACGCAAAGTCACCCTCTCTAATGTTGATTTTATATCACACTCGGGATGCGAACAAATCCAAATTAGCAAATATTATTTTGTTTTGACCTTAAACTTGCAAGTAAGTTTGAGCTATAGATAGTGGGTATCACAAGTGTCCCGAGCTACAATTCTCTCCCCATTCTTAAAAAATTTGTAGTTTAACAGATTTAGTTAATTATTAGTCTTAATTGCTTAGTTTTTGTAGTTTCTTAATCTAAAAATCAAATATAAATCTTTTCTTTTTTGTCTTTCATTTTATCAACAAATAATTAGATGTAGAACTAAATTACATATTCTCATCTAATACTTGTGGATACGAAAATATTGGTAACTCCCAAGGTGTGATTAAACAAGGATGAAAAAGCACACACACCTTGAGACAACTACAATTATCTCTCTACAAGTATACAGATCATTAAAAGTAATAAGAAAGTAAAAACACACATATTTGTGTTTAATAGAAGCATAGATGGTTTTAGATGTTTTAAGTAAAAGATACAAATCGAATAAGTGGTTTTTTTTGTTTTCAACTAAGAATGTAAGAATACTAGCTTATAATTGCAAGTACTCAACTATATTACTTAGTCTCTATTCTAAGTATAAGGGTAAATTGAGCTAATTTAAGTAATCGGGATTCTATAATCCCTCTAACTCCCGTTAGGGTAGTTTAGAGGGAAACCTCAACACGAGTAGTGGACTTGGGTAAGGGAACCCTAGGAAATGATTGGTGATTAATTTCTAACCCTAATTATTATCGTGTTAGACAAGTCCGTCAGGATCACTACCAACACTAGAAATTATAAATCGTTTTCAATAACCGAACCCAATTACTATGGGTAGTATTATACTTGGCCAGATAAAAACTAGAGTTAACGGAAAATACAAAATACAATTATTAAATAGTGGCTTAACTCTATTAAAATATTTCCCCTATAATAAAGAATTAGAAAAATTAATAATTAGGGTTTATACATAGTGCAAACCAAGTTATAGGAAATTTAGTGCATATTAAAACAAAACAATAAAAAGCTTTGAAACATGGTTAAGCCAAAATCTAAAGCTGATTACCATCACGATAGAGAAAGAGTGATGCATAATTGAATGTTAAGATGCTCCAGCTTTGTTGGTTCCTCTCTAGGTCAACTTGTTCTCTAATTTTTCTAAAGGTTGCATAATGGAATGGAAAGGACATGTTTTTAAAGTCAAATACTTATATATATATATATAGGCTCATGTATGTTTTATTGATTCATGGTCTAGGTTTAATTGACCTAATCCAGCCCAAACACTTTTTACATAAAAAGTGGACTAGTGTGGCCCAAAACAACTATAACTTTAATAACTTCTTCGTTACATCTTAAAATCACAAACCGTCAGCGGCTATGTGTTACTAACTTGAAAACACCTTTACATATTAGGTCATGTATCCAGATTGATTCTAACTTGAAATATTTTTGGATCGGTATGGTATTCGGTTTAGAGTTTAGAATCAATAGGTGATTAATTTGATCTTATTACGGTTGGTACCATCACTATCGTATCTGGATACCTGTCAAGCCAATGACCAAAGACAAAACCGCGATCAAGCCGTTCTTTAACAAAAAAAATTCGATAGTTGGTCCAAGTATAATAAAAGCCTTTATTCTAGTAAATAAATTTATTTATACAAATCATATTCTCATTATTAATCTGGTCCTTACTTTACTTTTCATTAGAAATTGTAATATCATTAAAATTACATATGATAGTACTAGGTTAAATATGATTAATTTTTGTATCATGGAGTTTATTCCAAATCAAAGCTCTATCATTATAGTTGGTAAGATCATGAATGCAGACAATATACCAAATTATTATTATTAATATTATTAATAAGGTCGATATGATAGTGCTTACAAACATTAATAATGGATATACTTAAAGAGTTTTGCAACAAAACTAAAGTATCCCTGGATTTAGACGTACAACTCTCTAGGTATTTAACAATGACATTATCATAGATAGACTAATAACTTGATCAGAATCTTGTGTACCAAGTATCGTTGTAAAGAGACAATTTAACTATCTTATATTTTGCAATTAATGAATTAAATACATTTCTTATCAAGGATGCACAAACTCTTTGACAGTTTCACATCAAATATTATGTCGATAACAAGCATTTAGTTGATTTCATCTATGAGGGTAACCTTAGATAGAATAAAAGCAGTAATCAGGTTGATCACTAAGTCGATTCTGACGATAGTAATAAGAGTAACTGATATAACAGAAAATGAAATTTAATTGAGTAAATGTTAGACCAATAAAATAGCAACCAATAGAATATCCTACCCAAGGTTCAAAAAGATAAAGCAAAGGTCTAAGAAACGACGATGATCCATCAAATGTGTATCCCCATAAAAGGGTTGAGGATGAAAAAAGCCGAGATTGCAATTGCTCATTATCTCTGAAATCCACTTCCTTCAACTCCATGTTATAAAAAAATTAAGAGTCTATTTGGAACTACTTATTTTAAAGCACTTTTAGAAAAACATTAGAATATTTATACAAAATTGAAATCTTGAATTACTTAGTGTTTCATGTTTTAAGTATATATTAGTAGTTATGCTAAAAGTGTTTTTAAGTGTTTAACACTTTTAAGAATTAAGAAAAAATTTATCATTGTAAAAATAACATTTTAACTTATACTAAAAAATCACCCCTAATAACGCCTTTCACTTTAAATCTCATAACTAATAACAACTCAACCTCCTTACAATGGATCAAAAGACACAAAAGTTGTTAACGTATTAGAGATTTTTTTATATATTTGAGAGTCACTTTAGACTCGGAGTCATTTTGACTACAAAAATTTTGATCCCAACACGTATAGTTTTACTTGATTTTCATGTTTTTTCATCATCCAACAAGTATTAGAAAAACATATAAGATTACATTTGGATATCTTAGCTCATTAGACCCATTACATAAAAAGCCCAAAACCAAAGTCACAATGACATCAATTAGGCTATAAAACAACTATGCAAATCAAGTCGCTTCATCTTCTAACATTAGATCTCCTAACACTAAACTCTCCCGTCTCAAAGTTAACTCTTTTATCTCATCTCTATAGTACCTTTTAATTCTCCTCAGATTATCCTAATAACCAATGAATTTTTTCTAAAGATTGTATCTTGTCTGTCATGATATCTTAAAAGGCTCTATTGTTCCTTTCGATCTAGATCCAACAAACAGTAATATCGATAACATTTTTAATAACTTCATTTTTCAAGATCTTTTTCTTAAATTAACTATAGCCCAATTGATCAACTCAAGCCAAGAAAAATCTGTATGGTTACAATTCGATAGCATGTGGTCACGATCTTTATTTGAAAGTTGCAAATCTCACAGATCAGATTCACAATTACCCCAAGTAAGTAGCCTTTGCTTCATATGTAAACTATTTTATTGAGTTAGCCATATAATAACTTTCTATTTTGGTAAACAATTTGTTTTCAAAACGATTTCATCCCATTTCGGCTCTCTTGTCTTGTAGATGTTTATACACTTTGTTTGTCCTGATTTTCATGTTTGTATTAATTTCTATGATTTAATTTATTTTTATGATTTTGATTAAATTATTTTCTGAAAAAAATTATTTTGATGGATTCTGTTATTCACTTTATGTTTAGGGATTGAGATATGTTTTGTTCTTTCTTTATTTTAATGTAATTCTATCATTTAATTTATATTATAATGGCTACTTAATTATTTTAAAAAATTAGATCCATTGTTTTTGTTATTCAATTTTTGTTTAGAGATTGGGATATGTATAGTTAAAATTTATAGCTGCATCTTTTATTTGGTGTTAATCATGTTTTTGAATTTCATTACAGTAAAAAGATCGATAACCATCTCATTTCAACATAGGAGAGCATCCCTCCTCCACAAGCTCTAGTTCCTAATGTAACTCCACCAAGTTCACAATATCCACCTCCGATCTCAACTTGCTGCTTCTGCTACCCCATCACCACATACTCGCATTACTGTCACTTCAATCCCTGCTACAAGTTACTAGGCATTCACTGATGTCCCCACTACCACAAACGCTGTAGAATATCATTGACCATGACATTTCAGCTGTGGAAAATATTTGAGGATTCTGCAACAGATCCAAAGAATCTTGAAGAAAAGATAGATTATGTATAGATTGTGTGTAGAATATGTTGTAACTATTTATTTATATGTACGGATAATCTAATATGATGTATTTATTAAAACTTTTGTTCTAGCTTATTCATGTCAAAAAAAAGTAATAGCGTATTCCTATAGTAACTTATTTAAATGTTCAAAGATTTGGAAACAAAATTTAAAAAATATGTTTGTTAATTAACCGCAATTATGTTTAACTCTATTAGATAAAAATTTTCCATTCCAATTAATCTAAATCTAAAGCCCGTGAAAAGAGGGTAATATTATGTGATGTGCCATCATGTGTTTAGGAACCCAAAATTGTGTAGATACATTAATAAATAACATATTAAAGAAACCCCAAACCGTCTTTATGATCATTCTTAAAATAAAAAATATTGACTCAACCTTTAAAAGGGGTTGTTGCATAAAATATGGTTAGATGTTTGTATTTTTCTAAAAAAATCCCTCACTCAACCATTGAAAGGGTTTATCAGGTAAAAATTGTTACATCTTTGTGATAACTTTAAAAAAAATCTTGTCTTTATCCTCAATAAGATCCTCGAGTAAAATTAGTAAGATCCATGTAGTTATTCGTGAAATTTACTGTGACCCAACCCTTGGTCAAGATCACGAAGCACCCCCAACAATTATTTGTTAAAAGCATGGTATCAAATAGGTAAAAAAGATTAGCTACTCAATATATAATAAAAAATATAAATACAAAATCGGAATAACTTTATATTCCAATTGCAAAAACATAAATCTTTGGTCTCATACAAGAAAAAAGGGGAAATAAGAAGCGAAAAGAAAAAACAACACATACAAAATTCAATTCCAACAACCAATTATTAAAATCTAGACTTTCTGGGAAACATTTGGTTGGGCGTCACTCGCTCGACCACCCTTCGAGTTTGAGAGGAACAATTTATCATAAAGTCAAAATGACAACATCAGTAAAAAATTGGGAACGAAAAAGAAATGATCACTTGGGAAATCCACTTTTGCGATCTTGCAAGCCTCCAAGGTATAAATGACTTTCTTCGAAAAAGTAGGCGCCAACATTTTTTTTACCATGAAAGCCCCAAAAAAATTAAGTGAAGTGGTCTTATTAATAATTTCAGGAGCAAAGGTCACAATGGGACTCCTAGGATGAGAATATACATGAGTCACGCATTATATGTCTCCCATTCTTGAGCAAAAAGGTTGGGTACGTCGGTGACACCATGATTATGAAATAAAAAAGAAGAGTCCATAAATGGAAATAAATTTACTATCACTTGAACTCTTAAATAGGAATTAAAGCTAGAAGAATAGGAAGAGTCAGTAATTAAGATGTGGTGTTTTAAGTGACTGAGGCAAAGAAGTTATGATTACCTGATTCGGGAAATAAAGCGTCTACCATGTATGTGTTGTTAAAAGAAATTGAATAGACTTCCAAGTTCTCCAATACACCATATTATATTTTTGATATGCATTCATTTAAGGGCTAATATGTGACGTTTTGAATAATATACAATTAAACCCCTATTAAATAAAAATATCTCTAAAGATCCTCTCTACGAGGTAAGGAACGTTAGCTGAGGAGGAAATGATAGGTAGGAGGCTAGCTCAACCCAACTCCTTTGGATAGATCCTTGCCTAGAAAATCCAATAAAATAACATACACACTAAATAAAATTTAGTTTGAAACACTCTTATTCAATAAAATATACCAATTACAAGAAACTAGCATCAATTGCAATAAAATCTAATTTCTTCTTTTTCTTCTAAATTGATTCTCTTTTCACGCAATATTTTCAGCTACTTTTTCTTCCTTATTCTGATATATTATACCCTGTTTGGGTTGTGAAAATAAATTCTATTTTTATTTTAGAGTAAATATTCTTAAAATAATTTTTGTTTTTATTTCAATATTTTCAAGAAATATAGAAAACGTTGATTTCATGTTCTCCAGTATAGAAACGTTTTCATTTGATTGTCCACAAAACTATTTTCATTTTCTCTAAAGAAACACGTTTTTATAAGAATTTTGAAAAATATAGAGAATAAAAACTAAAAATACCCATTACTTTTTAAATCAAACATAGCCTTAGGTTTTCAAAATATTTTTGAGTTGTAGGTACCATTTTAATTCCCCAAGTCAACCCAAAAACGTTTTAAGAGAATGCAGACTAGGTCGGACCACGGTAGCGGCAAATTTAATAATTCTTTCATCTTGACTTCTAATCAAGAACCTTCACCTCTAACACGCTCATGGCTTCAATTGATATTATAAAACCAAATGGCTAGCTTATAATCCTAGCCAATTTTGTACAGAGTCTCTCTTAAGTCAATTTCCACGTCTTTCCTATATACGCTCTAGTAGTCCAAATTTGGCTTGTTGGTCCTTTAATGCCTTGACTTGAGGTAGACCTTGTTTTCTCTACTTCTTGTCCTTGTCTCGAGGTCTTGTAACATCCAAGTATCAAAGAGTTACACAGTTAATACAAAATTAATGAAAAAATAATTCAAGAACGAAATAAATATCTAAAACAAGACGAGAAATGAGAATATGTCTTAATAAAGGGACCAATCCCTCAAATGAGTCCAAATAACCCTTATAACTATATCTCGTGATACGATTAATCTATCACACAAAAGGAGACATCAATTAAGTGTGAATCTCCTAGGTACATGGATGGCATTAGACCCAAAGATGAAGCTAATAAGCCAAAAAGTCACGAATAAACTCAAATGAAGTCGTAAAAGGAGCGAACATGCCCATGAAAAGCTCAACATGAAATGATGACCAAATGTTTCCATTAACTTTCGAAGGCCGTAACTCATAATTAGTGAAACTTTTGATCATGAAATCCGTTATTAAGATATCCCTTTAATGTTAGATCACGTGAGAAGAAACAGTTTGCTATTTGAAGTTGAATTGAAGAAGTTATGGGTGTTTTTATGATAAGATCCAAAGCTGTCCAGATTTAGAAGAGTTCATTGGACAACTTTTGATTCACTTAAGTTGGCCTAGATAAGATAAACCCTTTTTTAGGGCTATAAATACATGTTTTAATCAGTAAAACATAGTCAGCTAGAAACCTTGGGATCAAGGGAAAGAAGCAAGGAAGAGTCATAACAACACTTAATTTCCTAATTAGTATTATTTTTTCCTTATATTATGTTTTTACTTTATTTGGTTTTATTTTCTTCCATGATGAATTAAATTTACAGTAGCTAGATATATTTGGGTATGAACCCTTACTATGATTAGGTCTTATTTGTATGAATCTAGGATTTTGTATTTAAATAAAGCATGGATTGGTGTTGTCGTAATTATCTTTGTACTTCATAATAAATTATTATAGTATGGCCATATACATAGGATTTGATAAATATTAAATTGTTCTCAAAAAGGGGGTTTGTTAGTGTATCTATGATAATTACGCATCATTGAGTTAAAGATTCAAAAGAGCTATACTAACTAGGTAATCATATAAGGTTTGAACGTTAGGCGTCTAGATAACATGAGTAGGATTCATTCAAAAGAGCTTTCTACGGTTACATAGCATCCAAATACTTATCTATAACGAACTTAGGGAGACTTTATAATCCTGATGTCTCTCTTTTTTATGGATTGTTCCACTTATGAGACATTATTTTAAGATTTTATTTGGCATAAGTGAAGATCTTTCGTTAAAATTTTCTATGTTATACTTTTGTCTCTTGTTTTGGTCATATTACTATTTATAAAGCCTTTATGCCTTAATTGTTTGTTAAGTGGTAGATTTTATGTACATGGTTAATTAAATGTGCCAAGATAAGGAAAGGAAGTCAAACAGTAAAGATAAACCCCAAACAAGGGAAGAAATTGAGCCTAGGGTTACTTTAGGAAGTTAGAATGTTTGCTGGAGAAATCTTAACGCCATACTGTTTCAGTCACCACGAAATATTAGTAAGAGATTTGGACCTGATTCGTTTTTGTTCATAAATTAGCTTGAAGTTAGTGTTGCGTGGAAAATTACACAAGGCAATTTGGAGTTGAGATAAAGAAGTTATGTCATTTGCTTCCGCTATGACTTGAACCAATCCAACTTTAGCTAAAAATAGGTTGGGTCATTCTAAACCTAATTTAATGAGACAAAGGGGGCCCAAATTTTTTTTAGATATTATATAAGTCATTTAGAAGAACCCTTATCATTATCCATCATCACACAACTCATTTTTTTATTAATTTCCAAGGGATCAAGGGTAGTAGAGCAGGAGAGAAGAAAAGAAGGGTTTGTCTATAAACCCAACGATTCTTTCTCAACTATATGTCGTTTCTATTCATTATCAAGAGTACCAATAATTTATTTTTTATTTTAAATAGGATTATTTCTTTAGTTTTTATTTGTTTTATTTTAATATGAACTAAACCCTCATTGATTGAGGTTGCTTATGTCAGAACTTGTGCTTAGTTTGTTAATTACATTATTGAATTTGAGACAATTGTTTAATTGAAATGGTTTTATTTTTATTCCATTTACTATGTGTATGTTATAACAATAATTTTGCTCATGCCAAATAGTGAGTAGAGTAATCGAGCTAACACACGAAGTAGGGGGTTTGATTTCAAAAATAGCACATAGATATCTAGTGTGCGGTAGTGATCTTGGACATACCTAGCTAGATAGTCAATAGGGTTAGAATTGTTACATCGAGACATTTCCAATGATGTATTTACCCAAGTCCCCTAGTTGTGTTAAGGTTGCTTCCTAAGCTATCCTAACGGGAGTTCGAAAGAAACTAGAATCCCGTCTAATGCGAATTCACCAACTCACTCTTACCAATAAAACCATTAAACTAGCAGCGTAGGGAATTAGTAGCAATTTCTCAAGCAACTCTCTGATCCACTAGTTTGTATTTTAATTAATTGTTTACTTTACTATATTTAAATTTTAATCTTGTCTCATTAATTATAACGGTCTTTAATCATTGAAAACCAAATAAATATTTTATTGATTAAGGTTATGGCATTTACTTATTTATATTGCAAACTCTACATTTTTACTTTATTGAAGCGAAATTATCTATATTGATTGTCTATGTGGAGATTATAAATCCTCACTTAACAATTTATTACTTGTCAACGAATCGTACACTTGCGCAAAGTCACCCTCTCTAGTGTTGATTTTATATCACACTCGGGGTGGCAACAAAACCAAATTAGCAATTAATATTTTGTTTTGACCTTAAACTTGCAAGTAAGTTTGAGCTATAGATAGTGGGTATCACAAGTGTCCTGAGCTACAATTATCTCCCTATTCTAAAAAATTCGTAGTTTAATAGATTTAGTTAATTATTAGTCTTAATTACTTAGTCTTTGTAGTTTCTTAATCTAAAAATCAAATAAAAATATTTTATTTTCTTACTTTCATTTTATCAACGAATAATTAGATCTAGAACTAAATTACATATTTACTCATCTAATCCTTGTGGATATGAAAATATTGGTAACTCCCAAGGTGTGATTAAATAAGGATGCAAAAACACACACATCTTGAGAGAACTACAATTATCTCTCACAAAGTATACAGATCATTACAAGTAATAAGAAAGTAAAAACACACATATTTGTGTTTAATAGAAGCATAGATGGTTTTAGATGTTTTAAGTAAATGATACAAATCGAATGAGTGGTTGTTTTGTTTTTCAACTAATAATGCAAGGATAATAGCTTATAATTGCAATTACTCACCTATATTACTTAGTCTATATTCCAAGTATAAGGCTAAATTGAGCTAATATAAGTAATCGGAATTCTATAATCCCTCTAACTCCCGTCAGGGAAGTTTAGAGGGCAACCTCACCACAAGTAGTGGACTTGGGTAAGGGAACCCTAGGAAATGATCAGTGATTAATTTCTGACCCTAATTATTATCTTGTTAGACAAGTCCGTCATGATCACTACCTACACTAGAAAATTATGAATCGTTCTCAATAACCGAACCCAATTACTATGGGTAGTATTATAATTGGCCAGGTAAAAGCTACAGTTAACGGAAAATACAAAATACAATTATTAAACAGTGGCTTAACTCAATTAAAAGATTACCCCTATAATAAAGAATTAGCAAAATTAATAATTAGGGTTTATACATAGTGCAAACCCAAGTTATAGGAAATTTAGTGTAGATTAAAATAAAATAATAAAAAGCTTTGAAACATGGTTAAGCCAAAATCTAAAGCTAATTACCCTCACGATAGAGAAAGAGAGATGCATAAGTGAATGTTATGATGCTCCAGCTTTGTTGGTTCCTCTCTAGGTCGACTTGTTCTCTAATTTTTCTAAAGGTTGCATAATGGAATGGAAATGACATGTTTCTAAAGTCAAATACTGATATATATATATATATATATATATATATATATATATATATATAGGCTCATGGATTTTTTATTGATTCATGATCTAGGTTTAATTGACCTAATCTAGCCCAAACACTTTATACATAAAAAGTGGACTAGTGTGACCAAAAACAACTGTAACTTTAATAACTTCTTCGTTACATCTTAAAATCACAAATCGTCAGCGGCTATGTCTTACATTCTAAATCTGGTCGACAACTCTCGCACTTTCAAAAAATAACTTCTTTTGTACTTGTACTATTGCATTCCAATTTTATCTCCTTTCCTCGACTTATTATCCATGATTTGTCATCTAATATAATCCTTGTAGCTAGGAGCTTCACATTTAAAACACGAATTACACTTAAAATGCTCTAAAAAGTAACATTTCTCCAAAACAAGGTACAAAATGCAAATAATATCAAATAACATAGAAAAATCTATCAACTAAGCACATAATGAACTTAAAATGATGTATCCTGACTAGATTGTTCTATCACAAACATTAAGACATCACTATCTACTATATTTATTACTTGACTACTCGTACACTTACAAAAAGTACTTCCCCAAGTGTGGTTTTTAAATCACACCTCGGATACACCACTTGTCATGCACAAATGTAAAGAGATAAGGGGAAAGAAAGCAAATAAGAGATTTAGAGTGTTCATGCTACCATAGGATAAGTCCACCACCTAATAGATATAGTGGTGAGAGCACAAACGTTTAAAACTCCTTGAATAGATATTTTAAGTTTCTTCAGACATTCATGCCAAACGTTGCTTTCATCCTTGATTCTGACTATACTATTGTAGCTTCTTCTCTGTAATGTAGCGACATATAAAAAAATTATATTTTACTCACGTGTGTGTATCTATTGATTCATTGATATATCCACCCATAATTGTTCCTCCATAACTATAACTCATCCAACTTATCTAGAACATGTGCCTTCATTTCCTGTGATTATGTGTTACTAGAGTCTTTTAAATAATTGCCAATAATTTGGTAACCATTTTATTTCCTTCTTATTATTTGAAATGTCTTTTTTCTTCAATAAGTTCAACACTTGAGATGTAACTCGTTCGAAAAATATAATTGTACATCAAGTCATCTTCCATCGGACCACGTGCAGCTTGAACAACGTCTTTACACATTGGGTCCTCCATCCGGAATGAGTCTAACTTGAGACATTTCTTGATTGGTATGGTCTTTGGTTTAGAGTTTAGAATCATGGGTGAATAATTTGACCCTATTACGGGTGGTACCATCACTATCGTGTTTTAATACCTATCAGTCCAAGCACCATAGACAAAAACAAGATCAAATCGTTCTTTAACAATGTCATCGTGTTTTCCGATGTTTAGTCCAAGTATAATAACACCTTTAGCGGACATATGAATAAGGTTATTTGAGTCAATAAAATTATTTAAACAAGTCATATGCTTATTATTAATAAATTTACTTATCATTAGGTTTTGTAATATTATTAACTTTTTCTACGATAATACTAGGTTCATTATGATTACTTTTCCAATCACAAAGTTCATTCCAAATCATAACACAACCCTTATGATTAGGAAGAGCATGATGACAGACACTACGCCAAATAAATTTATTATCATTAATAAGGTCGACAAAATATTGCTTACAAACAATAATATTATAAATTTTTAAAGAGTTTTGCCACAAAACCAAAATGCTTCCGGATTTAGACGTGCGACCCTTGGGGCCTTTAACAAACAAATCATCATACTTAGACTAACTAATAACATGATCATAGTCTTTTGTACTAAAAATGGTTTAAAAAAGACAAACATATTCGGTATATATTTTTTCAATTAACGACTTAAATACCTTTTTAAAGGGTGCACGAACACCTTGAAAATTCCACATCAACATACTCATCGAAACATGTAGACGTCTTGGGGACACTTTGGATTTACCTTTGTAGCTTGCTATAACCACCTTTATTTCAACTAACATTGTAACTCAAATTTTTTATTTAAATACATTAGATAAATAAAAGTCAATTTCATGAGTAGGAGTGTTTTTGACAACTATGTTGATTTTGGCCATGAAATTAACCGTAGACGTAATACAAGTAGGATTTATAAGATGTAACTTGTTATATATGTACTGTAAATAAGCAAAAATAAATGTTAGGGATAGGGGGATCTAACTACTATGTCGCTATCAACCATTTATGTGTTGCCATGCATGTAGCCCTTGATGGAATAAAAGTCATAGTGTGCCAGAACAAGTTTATTCTAACCATAGGAGTAACTGATGAAATTGAGAACAAAAAATAAATGAAGTCACTGTTAGACAAATAAAATCATTCATGAAAACTAACAATATAAATCCTTACGTAATATTTGAAAAGTCTGTTGGACAAATGAGATTCTACCCAAGTGTTGACCATGTTTACGATGATAATCGGTGACTCAGTTAAAAAAAATTATTCAGAAATGGATACGTTTATTCCAGTTGAAAAGATTAATGTAATATATTCACTTGGTTGAAATCATTTGAAATTGAATGAGAAATTGAGTCATGTAATTTGGAGGAATTATAAGAGAGAGATAGAAAGAAGCAACTTTATTAAGTTCTTTAAAATTATTAAGAATTCGTCTATCGTTTCTTTTGAATAGTTTTGTCGTTGTATTTTATAGGTTGAAACCAACAAACGTAAGACCAGTACGTAGCTTAAATACCTTACAAACATCAAATTCAATATGAGTCTCGATAACTACATTTATAAATTTATTTACTTTTAGTTTATTTATGCATTTGTTATTATATTGTTTTACTAGTTTAAACAAATAAAATACAATAATTTTAGGTATTTATGATTCACGTTGTATAAATCAGAATATGTTTTCTTTTTATGTTTAATAAACTTTACTTATACAAAATTTATGGGTCTGTGTATACAGAACATGAATATTACTTTCTATTTTCTAAACTTGTGTATACATACTAGAAAATTACTCGCTTAATAACATCATATTTCTAGCTCATACCGGACATGGGGAAAATTACTGAATAAAGTGAAAACATTTAATTTTATGTTGTAATATTAGTGTGTGTTTTTAACAACTAATATTAATTTCACTAATATATGCATACTTGTCGAACCTTGTGATTTGAAATTTTTTTGCTTAAAGAATTCTTAATTGATTGAGATTCTCTTTTACGTGAATTGATTATCTCATTAATTTCTTCAATAATATACAACAAGAATATAAAAACTTGGGGGACTAACATAATATACAAACTTGGAAAAAATTAAAATTAATTTAAACATTTTGTTATAAAAAAAAGAATTGATTTTTTGTGTTGTCTCTTAGTGAGAAAGGTTGAATAATTCATTTGTTTGAATTATTTATAATATTGTGTAATCCTTGGTGATTGAAATGATGTCTATAGAGATAAACAATATGTCAAGAAATGATGGAATCGGTAACAACATAGCATTAGAAATTTCACTTATGAAAGATGCATTTGTGGGACATGATCCCGACTCCTTTAGACCCATTGAGGAGTCTAAGAGGTTAAATGGAAAATGACTATCTGTGTAAAGGAATAGATGACCAAAATCACAGAGAAAAGGCTAAAGACAATTCCATGAAAGTAAACTAAGTCTAAGCAACCATGACTAAGATCAAATAAAATTGATTTTACTACAGTAGTTTCTGAAGTAAATTTGGTTGGCAATACCAAACATTAATGGATGGATACTAGGGCCACCCAACATGTATATTCTAGACATACAAAGTTTCAACTACTGAAAAGACTTTATGTATGAGAAATTTTTTGTACATCAAAAGTAGTTGGATCTTGAATCAATATTCTAATAATGACTTCTGGAAAGAGTCGAGTCTCAGTAACGTTCTCCATGTGCCTGACATTAGAAGGAATCTAGTTTCAGGTACGTTATTGAGTAAGAATGGAATCAAACTAGTATCTGAGTCTTATAAATTTATTCTCAATAAATGTGGTGGTACACCGCGTCCTAGCCACGGTGTTGCAACCCAAGAAACTGTGACAACGGTAGAAGAATTTAGGTACACGTGCGACACCAAGTGGCGAAAACTGCGCCGACACACGCGAAACACCGTACCATGGTGTCATCTAGAGACTTTGTGCGGTATATAGCATGAACTCTGCGATGCACCGCATGAGGGAAACTGTCACCACGGTCGGGATTTTTGGTTCGTGGCCGAGAGTGGGCATCAAAAATCATGTCGTCAAGCTTGTGTGTGACAGTGACAAGGTCAAAGTCAGAGCAGTCATGTGGTACACCGCATGATTAGTCTGGTACACTACGCCATAAAAAAAACCGTTACCACGATCAACAAACCAGGGTCAATGCCGATAATCAACACTTACCTACTGTTTCGTCAAATGCGAAGAACCGTGCCATGGGTGCATGACGTCACCTACAGGTACACCATAGAACATCCGCGGTACACCATAGGGAGGCGGTTTTGAAGAGGAATTTTATTATAAATAGGATTCTTACCTTACAAGAGTTAAGCCTAGCCTCTTCCAACCTTCACAACACGAAATTTTCAAACGCAAAACCAATACATACACCTTGAAGCTTTATTTAACCTTCAAACAAACACAACAAAATCAACAAATACTTCATCAAATTCATTACACAACACCATTAAACACTAAAGATCATCAAGTTTCAAGATTTCTTACAAAACAAGTCAATTATTCCTTCCTCTGTTATTGATAATCATTCATCCAAGCAACAACCTCAAGCCACACCAATCTTTCATAACCTTATTCCATACTTGGTGCATCTTGAGTTGTGGGTTAAACAAAGATGACTAATTGGACATATTCTATGGATTACAAGAGTAAGTGTTCAATCTATGGAAGAAAGAGATTTTGCCCAGAGCTACAAAAGAGAAGCCCATCTATCTTGATGAGCCAATTGCAAAGAAGCCAATCTCGAGGCAACAACACAACCACTATGAAGAATTACTAAGAGAATGAGTGTGCCCGTCAGGCCTAAAGCAAAGACAACATTTTAATATCAAGGTTCATCTTCAAATCTTAATGAAAAAACAGAAAGTGTATACACACCACCAGCATGTGCAGCTACATTGATAGAAAATGTCGATAGATTAAAATACGGCTACAACTCCTGCTGGAAGAAAATTTTAAGGGTGGACTACGTGATGAACAAAGTGACAGAAGAATTGGATATTGATAATTATTCTCCTTCAGAAGAGGAATGGCAAAGGATGATTTATGGCAAGGTACCACGTTCTAATACTTCTCCTAAATTGCTTATATGCATTAGTTTATTTTAGTTTAAATTTTATTGCTTTATTGAGTCTTTTCCTAGTCGTGGGGACACGACGCACTTTTGAGTTGGGTATGGGTATTCGTTGTCCTCATTTACCTTTTTTTTTTTGCATAAAATAAAAATAGTTTAGGTTTTGAATTGGATTTGAATATGGTGAATATACCTATTGAGCATGTTTTAATTAAGTCAATGATAGTAGGTAGGATTTGTTTTGAACGATGTCACAAATATGTTTAGTATGCATGTATGAAAACAAGAAGTAAAAGATAGGGGAGATTAATAAGCAATGAGGTGTCAAGTTGGAACTTAGGAAGAGTTAATTGGTGTGTAGAACGTTAGGTTTAAAATTAGTTGAAACCCCGCTTGTCTATGAACTAATAGTGAAAAAGTTACGAAATATGGTAGTTAGAAAAGTGAATAAGGCAGTTCTTTCATATTGAAACCACTTGAGGCATTTTTAGATTTCTCACCCTTTTATTTGATTAGTATTATTATCCGCCTTAGCCCCCTTTGAGCCCTTTTAAAGACTTTTTCTACCACATTACAACCCATACCCCTTAGTTTTTAAGACTTATCCATATGACCCGCACTCGAATTGCAAAACCTAAGACAAGTTGTTTTAGAGCTTGAGGACGTCAAACCCAAATTTGAGGATTGCACGGCTCTCGCAAATGTACACATTTCCCCCTTCCTTGTGAACTATGTTTTTCATGCAATTTTTTGAATGTTTTTAAATTTTTTTGTCTTTACGAGTCGTGGAGTCACGACTCACCTTCGAGTTTAGGGTGGGTATTCCTTGTCCCCATCCCATTTTATGTATTTATTTTCTTTTTAGAGTATAATATAGGGATTTGGCTTAGAATATTTAGAATGTCCCTATTCAATAATGATTTTAGTTAAGTCAATAATATTTGGTATTATTTTTTTAAACTGTGTCATAATGTGCTTAATATATTTACATGAAAACATTAAGTAAAGGATAGAAATAATTAATATGCAATGCATAGAATAAAAGTTGAATCTTAGTGAGACTTGAGCGGTAAGTAGATCGTGAGGTCTAAAAGAGTTGATATCCCGCTTGTACTATGAACTAAAAGTGAAAATATAACAAAGCATAGTTGTTAGAAAAACTAATAAGACAGTTCTTTGATAAGCCACTTGAAGCCTTAAGCTTACTAACCCGATTTTTTTGCAAATTCTTTCAGACGCTACTGTAATTTCAAGTTTTAAATAATATCAATTTCAGTGATTTATATTTAAAAGTTCAATTAATTTATTAAAAAGTTCAAGTAAAAATGAACATCTCAAATAGGACCTAGTCACCTCAATAGCTAAGAAGCAAGCAACTGAAAAAGGGAAAAGCCAATGTTCAAGCTCTCAATCATGAATCACAATATTTGTTGGGAGGAGCTAGAGTGGTAAAGAAAACATGGAAAATAATATGCCATGATTTCATCAAAACCTCATTATGTTCTTGATCTAGATGTCAAAAAAAAGTGAATAGTCTGTTCCTAATGTTATACAATATTTTTTATTGATTAATTTGTAGATTTTATATACAAAAAGAATATGAAAGAAATGTGGAAAGACATAAATGAGTATATAATGTAGGAATCATTACATTTTTATGTTGTCGATTTCTTAGCATCCTCAAGGAGCAAGAAATATATATTTTCCTTGGTTTGATCCATAATTATTAGAACCCTAAATGGGAATCCTTGAAACATAACAATTCGCCTTTACATGATATAGTGGATTTTGATATATCAGTTGACAGGTCACAACACATATCAAATTATTGCTTTTTCACATCTATGAACTGGGTTTTGGGGAAGCATAAAATTATCTTTGCTTCTTGATCAACACTGTCTCATATTTTCTTTTTGTTATCCTCAACTAAATCTCTTAATTGTTAATTGCAAAAAATATCAGAGTGTGGGAACTCAAAATGAAATCTTGCATTTGTTGGTCATGGTGGAGGAAATTGTTAAAAGGTTTATTAAAATGGTTGAATGTCACTATTGAAGAATTTCTTACAAGTTTGACCTTCGCGACAAAGATTTCTTAAATTAGACTGTGTATATATGAAAACAATTGAGGATAACAGTAAATTATGGAAAAATTGTTGGCTTGCGATATTGGAGGAATATACATTGTTGACCTCCCCGACCCACGACCACCTAGGATGCAAGCTGATAGGGGATCCTAGTTTTCTATGTATATGTATATATACATGTAGTTATGTAAAATTAATCCCATTTTATTTATTAAAGTAAAGTTCAGCCTATACTTTGATGGAAAGATTTATGTACCTCTTCCATGGTGATGTAGGTTTGAGAACCCCATAAGTTTATATTTTTTTTTTATTTAAAAACCAATATTACTTTTACTCTTTCTTTTACCATTAATTTTTTTTACAGTTAAAAGTAATTTTTTATCTAATACTTATTTTACAAAAATTCTTACCTTTATGTTTAGAATATATATTAATAAAAAATACATTTTAATCTATCATATTTGTTTATGATTTTATAAAATTAACATAATATCTTTACATCATAATATATAAGAAATCATGGTGTAATCCTACTGATCTATTTCCTTTAAACGCTATTACTATTTTACTTTATGTAGTTGTCTTGTAGTAGTACCTCAATGAAGGGTTCCAGAGATCGCACTGAGGGTGAGTCTGAGCATGCTTATCCTACTCCTGTTGTTGTTAGAGAGTTAAAATCAAAAAATGATGACCTTGTAGTGAATTGGACTACCTCTTCTTTCGACAAAAATGATCACTTGATTGTCGTGGATCACGATGAATATAATCAGTTGGTGGTCATCTTCCTCTTTAGGTGATAATGAATCCTTTGCAAATTCTTTTTCTTCGAGTGATATCAATCCTCCCGCCCAGCCAGTTTTTACGAAAAGTATGGTTGTAGTATATGACCCTTCATTAGTCTATCGAGAATAGGTTTAGGAGGTCCTCCATTGAAAGAATTCAAGGCGTAACATAATGTATGCAAACTCAACATCTTCAAAACACATGTTCCTTGATTCAGAAGTGGGATATACAAGCATCAGAAGTTGAATACAATTGACTTACGGGACGTAACTTCCTTAATGTCGATTTTATAGCACACCTTGGGAGCTATCAATATCTAAAGTTGGAGATTTTAATTCTCAGATGTTGTAACGATAGAGTTTGATTTTTAAGCAACAAATATACTTATGTTTAAATTTTAGGTCTCTTTTTTTTACCCCTAACAAAATTTCAGGGACGCTAACCCCTATATCTTAAGCCTCATTCATCCATGACCCAAAAATTTCAGAGGGCCCATTTTAGCCCAATTAACAAAAACTCATTCTTTCAAAGCTAAATTTGAAATTATTAAGAAAGAATAGACCTTATTTTCTAATTCTAACACCCAACAAACAACCAGCTGCCAACAAATTTAACTTCATTTATAGAAAAATCATATTTTATTTCATTTAATAAGAAGGTAGATTTACCTATACAGTCCACGGAGGATGGTTGATTGCCAATCATGTCCATCCCACCTCAAATGACCGTCCTGCCCTTAGTACCCAATTAAATAGAAATTTAGTTACCAAAAAAAAAATTCCCTGACTCTATGCAATTAGTCAAAAATTAGTAACACATTAATTAGAATTTTAGTTACCAAAAAAATTCCCTGATTCAATGCAATTAGTCAAAAATTAGTAACCCATTAATTAGAATTTAGTTGCACAAATATTCTGTATTGGGTAGTAAAAACGTGGGTGGGTAATGTTTTTGTTTGTGATGGGTTTTCTTTAAAAAATGGTGGTACACGAAAACTATTTTGATGGTGTGTTCGAGCAAAATGAAAAATTACGCTTTTTGTTGAGTTAACAGGGGGTGGGTTACCTTTGTTATTTTGATGGTTTGTGTGTTAAGAGTGATGGTGTGTATATAAACTCAGCAAGTTTGACCACTAAATATACATTGAGGAAACAAACTTTTATTGAACGGGGAAGCTTAACTCAGTTCTTCTTAGTCGAACTGAGAAGCTCTAGATCCGTCAAAATTATACTTCTTCGAAAACGCAGTCAATCCGATTTGATTGGGCTTCTTGTTGTTGTTTAAGCCTTTATAAGACTTCATTTGTAGATATCTTGAAATGAGATGGGTGGTGATTGGAAAAATGAGGGTTTGTTACCATCGCCGGAGGAGGGAGGTGGAGGAGTGGCGGCTCGAATGCGATACTCTGAAAAGTTTTTACGGATATCTTCTAATGTAGCCATATTGGAAGGTGAATTAGGAGCGCCGGTATTGGTGGTGGAAGAGACTTTCCAGGGTTTGGGCGGTGGAGAGGAATTGGGAGAATGCAATGGTTTCTTGAGGCTGGCTTTGACGTCGCTGAAGTAAGATGAAACTAATGATTTTGATTGCGGTGGTGATGGATTCGATTCGTCATCACTGTCAGGAGGGGGTATATTTGAGTAAATGGTTGTCGTTATTGTCGTTAAGGTGGAAGAGAAGAAAACAGATTGGATGCCATTAAGAGATGTGCTACTTAAATGGAATTAGTTAATTGCGTTAATCATGGGAAGATTAGATATTAATTGATTATGGTGAAGGGTAACGATGGAATATTATAAACTTCGCTGGACCTGCTAGGGGAAAAATCAAGGGTTGGGCCTGATGGGGTGGGTAATTGGGTTCTAGGACTTAATTAGCTAATAACTCTATAAAAATCTATAATTATTATTATTAAATCCTATAATAGTTATATAGATATATGGCTTTATAGCACAAGTAACTATAAAAAAAAAAATGTTATCATATTTTTTTACTGATTATGTTGGTTCCTATTTAATTATGGTGTAGTCATGCTGGATTATGTAACATAAATATGCATCATTTTTATATATTAGACCATATTTACTATGAATCTGTGATGAGTAAATAAGACCTTTTATTCAAACATACTTCTAGTTAATAATATTGAGGCAAGAAGAATCAATAGACTCAGCAACAAACTCCACTCCAACTGAGTCAACTTAACACAACACTAGGAAGAAAAGCAATGCAGAAAATAAAACACAAAAAGACATCCACATTGTCCAACTTCAAGTAAGCGTAATTATTTATAAGTATATTTTCATGTTTTTTCCTTCCACCATTTTCATGATCTCGTTATGTATACATATAATTTATTTAATACTCGTGTTTGTGAAGGGTGGTCTACTAATGGTACAATTAACCCTTGGTATGTTTGTTTGTTTTTTCTACAGTTTTTTCTGTATATTAGAGGGAATAATGGTACAATTAACCCTTGTGATTATGTAGAATATCGTTGACCATGTCCTTTCAACAATGAAGAATATTTGGTGGTTCTTTAGCAGATTTATAATATTCTAAAAGAGAAAATAGATTATGCATAGATTGTGTTTAGGATGTGTTTTCAATCTATATGTATATGAATTGATAATCCAGTCAGCTGTATTTGTTAATACTTTGTTTCTGTAGTAGCGTATTCATGTCCTAAAAAAGTACTATAGTATCCTTATAGTAACTTATTTGAATATTTAATGTTTTTAAAACAAACTCTAAAATATATGTTTGTTAACTAACCGCGATTTTGTTTCACTCGATTGGATCAAATCTAAATCAGGTGAACAATAGTTCAAAAACGTGAATGAATGTGTTTTTGTTAAGAATTGTCAGTGTGACTAACAGTGGGTACAACAATATTAGAGCGATCCAATCAATTTGCTGGCATCATCTGTTTAGTAACACGTACATAAAAAAAGGTTTTTTTTTAACAAAGTAAAGCCTCATAAATTAATATGGTAAAATCTTCGTGATAATTTGAATTAAACCCCAACCCAACCCGTATAAGGGGTTGTTGAGTAAAGATGGTTAGATCTTCGAGATCACTCTCAATATAAAAAATGGTTAGATCTGCGTGCTCATTCTAAGAAAATTTCGACTCAACCCATAGAAGGGGTTTATCGAGTAAAACTTTTAGATTTTCGTGATTAATTTTCAAATAAAAACCTCATCGTGATCGATCCTCGAGTAAAAACAGTATGATTACTTTGATCATTCATGACATACACTATGACTTGACCTTTGGACAAGATCATATCAGCCACAACCAGATCCTAGCAATGTTTTGCTAAAAAAGTTTGAAATCAAATTGGTAAAAATGACTAGCTACTCTATATAATAAGAAATATCAATCCAAGAAGGGAATAAACTTTATATTACAGTTGTGACAATAAAAATCCTTAATGGAAAATAAGAAGCTAAAATAAAACACTACGAATACAAAATTCAAGCCTAGTAGCACGATAAGCCAAAATATAATGCTGATATTTGGTCCAGCCCAAGGAGGCCCTGACCTTCCAAGTTAATGATGTACATGCATAAATTAGAAGAAAAAAATGGTAGCTTAAGGGAGAGGAGTGACAAACTCTTCTCATGGTAGATCTCTCGAGCCACGTGAAGGCCAAAGCAGGAAGTAAAGATCACTTTGACATAACATGTTTCCCTGTACCGTCATGCATGCTTCCTCAACATCTATATATACCCATATCCACGATAAAATTAGGACATCCATCTATCTCTCTTTCTCTCGTTCACTCTTTCTTATAAGGTTGTGGTTATTATATAAAGTCTCCATAACTCATCGGATTAAGTAATTCACAATAGAAATAGTGCTAATGTTGAGTGCCATCTAAAGTTCACCATTTCAGAAAGACTGGAAAAAGCAAGTATATCCTCAGACCTTCATTCACATTTTTGGTATAAAAAAGACAAAGTTGCTCGATCAATATATGTAGTAAAGTGCAAAGTTACTACCTCTTCTCACCGTCTAATTCATCATCCTCAAATATTATCCACTTTGCCTACACATACATTTTTATGCTACTATATTTTGGTTATGTATGTATCCTTATGACGAGTGTTATCCCGAGGGTATGAGGGTTATCAATCATAGGAAATGCGGCGATAAGAAAAACTACTAAGGAAAAGTAAGAAGTGAATAATTGAGAATGGGAAAAGTTACCAATATACTTACATTGGAAAAAGTGGCTTTTTATCTTCCGAAGTTGGAAAAGTGGGTAAAGTTACAATAGTAGGAATTGAATGATCGAGTTAGTCATAGGTTGCTCAGAGGTTCTTCACCTTATATTGGTATGCATTTATTCTTAAATTTCAAGCCTCGTAAGCTGACATGAACTTACTTTCTTCAAATTGGGAGTCTGTAATTATCCTGACTTGAGTGTCTCCTAGTTCGAGGACGGTCTTCAAACCTATGATGATAGCCTCGTACTCGGCCTCGTTGTTGGTTTTTAGGAAATTGAGGTGGATAGAGATTTCGTACTCTAATCCTTTGGGGCTTAATATCAACAGCCGTTCCATTTTCTTGATTGTCTACAACTCAGCCTACTTCTAATCGAAATTCATTTTGTTCCTCCACCTCCTTTATCTTTTCCTCGAGGCCAATGGTGTTGTCGACAATGAAATCGACCAACGTGTGGGGTTTAATGGCCTACCATCAATCTGTAGGTTATTTCGTATTGGGATAATTTGAAAACAAAAATAGAGGAACCTACATGATACTTCAAATTTTGTTAGCACCTACTTTAATGGGACATTCTTTAACTCCTTTATTTTGTGCGACTAGAAGAAGGTATTAAACTTTCTTGAGGCCGCTACTAGGGCTAGTGCTATTTTTTTAGACTGGATAGTGTCACGTTTCAGTTCCTTGTAGTTGTTAAGTGACGTAATATATGGGCTTACTCTTCCTATATTCCTATCATATTAGCACTTCCCCTACCACTTCCGGACTGGTGGATAAGTAAATGATAAGATGACCTCTTTCAACTAGCTTCTAGAGTTTTGGTACATCCGCCAAATACGTTTATAAACCTTCAAACGCTTCCTGTAATTCCTTAGTCCAAATGAAATTTTTAGGATTTCGTAAGGTATTGAAGAAGGGATCACACTTCTTTTGTGACTTGAACATTAATCGACTTAGCGCTACAACTTTCCCGTTAACGAGTGTACCTGCTTGATACGTCGTGGGGGTAGCGTATCCATGATAGCCTTAACGATCTTGGGACATGTTCTAAATGATCAAGGAGGAGGTCGTGGAATGGTCCCATGAACTCCTTCTAAATGAGCAAAGACACTAAGCTGACATTGCCCACGTCGAGCCACCATATTTACCCTCTAAGTGGTAATCTGAATGGCTTGCTATGAGCTACTTTTCTATCCTATTATGAAATTTTTACTTGAAATTTTCTCCATATTAATCCACCACTATCTTCACTTTAGGTTGAAGTCTATTACAAGTAATATTTATGTTTGGTGTTAACGGAACATGGTCGCCATCTTCTGGGGCTTCTGCTTGCACTATAATTGGTGCTATAATCTATGTAACATCGGCTGCAAATATACCGGAGGCGGGCCTTCTCCTTGCGAATTTATATTGTTGGATTCAACCAAAACTGCGTATACTTCTCAATTTACCAAATCTTTGTTATGTCCTTGTACTATCTCTTCTTTATATACTCATGGTTTCTCCACTGTCTCATAATTTGTCATCGTGGTATCTCAATGGGTGAATTATTTTCACACAGACGGTTCCAATCTAATCCAACAATTTCTACCAGATATATATAATAAATATTGACTGGATTTCGTGCACGAATGTTATTGAAAAAATCAAATCAAGATTTTTTACAAGATTCCTTTATTTATTGACATATTAAATGCTTATGATAATTTTTTCTCAAACGTTAGCAAGTTGACACCTACTCATGGAGATGAGTATATGTTATTGTTGATGACACCACACGTGATTTTAGTTGTTAAAATATAAGATTAAGCAGTTTTCTTCCTCATATTCTTGATAAACTTTTTTCACATTTCCTTGCTCATTTTTTTACTCAAACTTGGATTATTTTTTCCGTGTAGCCTCGATATATTTCGGTATTAGGTCTTTAGAAAAATTGTATGTATTTCTTGTTATTAGATAACATAGGGTAACACAAGAGTTATGATATGTGAGTAGTATACTCTATTAAGTACTTAGGGTATATACTCAATGAAAGAATACAAGAAACTAATAAAAGAGATACCTACACAAGTATTAAACATGAAAAATCTATGCATAAGAAAAATTAAGAAAGTACTGAGTCAATAGAAGAAACACTTGGAATGTAAAATAGTAAAGAGATAAGGAAAAAGAAAGCGATCAAGGTCTTCCAATAGAATCTCTCGTGTCTTAAAGGTGAAAGCATAAAACTTTAAAACTTCATGAATAGACCATTAACGTTCTTTGGAAATTCATGTCAAACGTTGCTTACATCCTTGATTATGACTATCATGCTGTAAGTTCTTCTCTGTAACGTAGCCGCATTGATTTTATTTTTATTTTGAAAGCCTTTGTGTATCCATTAGTCTGTTTATCTATCCACCTAATATTCTTCCTCTTTGGTCCATATATCGTCCAACTTATGTAGAACTTGGTCATCCACTTTCATGTATAACTAGAGTATTTTGAATAACAGTCAAAGTTTTTTGTACCCAATTTATTTATTTCATGTTATTTGAAAATATCCCTTTATTCCAATATTCCCACACTTGAGATGATACACGTTTGAGAATAAATTTTTCAAATAAGTCCTCTTCTGTTGGCCCCATATAAATCTTGAAAACACCTTTACATATTAGGTCATGTATCCAGATTGATTCTAACTTGAAAGATTTATTAATCAGTATGGTATTTGGTTTAGAGTTTAGAGTCAATAGTTGATTAATCTGATCCTATTACGGTTGGTACCATCACTATCATGTCTGTATACTTGTCAAGCCAATGACAAAAGACAAAAATGTGATCAAACCATTCTTTAACAATAATTTTTTCGATAGTTGTTCCAAGTATAATAAAAGCCTTTATTCTAGTAAAGAAATTTATTTATACAAATCTTATTCTTATTATTAATCAGGTCCTTACTTTACTTCTCATTAGAAATTGTAATATCAATAAAATTACCTATGATAATACTAGGTTCAATATGATTACATTTCCTATCATGGATCCCAAATCAAAGCTCTATCATTATAGTTGGTAAGATCATGAATGCAGACAGATGTCTCCCTATTTTTTCTAATTATTAGCCCTTTGGAGACATCCTTTTGGGTGAATATTTGACTTATTTGATAGATTTTATTCTTATTTCGTCATATTACACTTTCTCCCCTTGGAATTAGACTATTTGCAATTTTAGAGCTTTTGTGCATTAATTTGAGTATTTTTAGTGCAAAGTTAGTAGGTTCTTGAATTTCATAGAAAACCAATACAAGGGGGAGAAGTGAGAATTAAAGTTGATGTCTCCTCATGTGTGATAATAAAATCTATCTCCGAGACATCATTTTAGGCGTATTTATTAGTTTATATGTTGATTTTAGCTTAATTTAGTGCACTTTCCTATTTGAGTCTTAATTTAGTAACATAATATTTTAGAGCATATTGGGTTTAATTGTTTATTTAGTGTGAAGATTTAAAGATAATTATGGAGATTTATTAGAGTCCAAGTAAAAGACTACAATATATGGAAAGAGATAAGCATGGTAATTGGAGATAAAGGAAACAAAAGCTAAAATCATGGAAAAGGAAAAACTGCCTAAATTTGAATTTCTGCAGCTACGCCTAAAGAAGTGGTGATAACTCCAAAACCAAGCCGATTTTGGAAGATTCCTTTCACAGGGACGTAGATAATTCTGTGACGATTCTTTTGGTATATTGTGAAGCAAAAACCGACCAATAACGAAGAAGATATGCTCAAGACAAGTCAGCAGTAATTATCTTACGAATTTGAGTTGGGCTTAGAGTCCATCACTTAACCTCTTCTCCAGGATACGAATTAGGTCAACCTATACACTATAAATACAGCCTCTTAACACTCTTAAATCATCCTTGGTGAAACCTTAAATCAAGAGGAAGCTTACAACACAAGAAAAGAAGTTTGGAAGGAGCTGTCATCAACAATGTCTTCTTCTACCTTTAAATTTGTAATTTCTTTCTTTTCTTGCATGAACTAAATTTCTTTAGCTTGAGTTTTAGCATATATGTATGAACCCTAGTTTTGATTGACATCTATCTAATTTGGGAACTTAATGTTTTAAATTGAATTATAGTTTTTATTCTCTGTTTATGTGTTTGGATTTATATTCTGTGTTCTTGTGGACTGCAGCCATATAGAATTACCATCTAGTAGTTAGGTCACCATTGACAACGGTGTTTAATTACATGTTTAGCACATAACGTCTAGTATTCGGTTTAGATCTGACAAATCAACCTAACTAGATAATCACTATGATTTAGTATATATTGCTATTTACCAATTACAGGAACAGTTTGCGTAGGAAGCCTTATTGACACAGGTAAATCTTATTTAAAACTACCTAGCGTAATTGGAACCAATTATTGAAATACTACATAATTCACCCTTACATGTTTAGAACGGCAAAAATAGTGGGGATTACATGTTATTGACTCAAGCTATATTCTCATACTACTTCTCTTTCGCATTTAATTTTCTGTCTTTTAATTCTTAGTTTAATTTAGTTTAATAGAAAACCAAACAAATATCTATTTGTCTTTACTTTTATTGCGTTTTAATATTTCTAGCTTTAATTTTTTGCACTTGATTTTTGCATAAGATTCCCCTAACCTTCGTAGTCTCTGCGGAACGAATCTTACTTATTTTCTAAAACTTGCATACGATTTGTATACTTGCAGAACCGTGCTAGCTTTAGGGTGTTTATCTGCACTTTATTTATATCATATTTTATCACACCCTAGGCCCCACCAAGTTTTTGGCGCCGCTGCTGGGAACTATATCGTTAGTCCTTGTGCATATATCTTGTGCTTTTATTTTCAGTTAGTTCTATTTTACGCTTTTTGTCTCTTAGTTTTTGTTTTATAGATAGTTATACACTACAAGAAATAGTATCTTTAGCGGCAAAGAATTTAACACTAAAAATCTTAATTTTGCCGCTAATAGTCGTTATTTTTCGCCTCTATAAGTTTCTCGCTAAAGATACCTTTAGTAGCAAATTATTTGTTTTTGCCTCTATTAACTTTATCTTTAGCGGCAAATATTGCCGCTTAAAATATAATTAGAGGCCATTTTGGTTTTTAAAAATATCATTAGAGGCCATTTTAATTGTTGCCGCAATAGCTTTCCCGCTAATGCTATCTTTAGAGGCCATTTTAATTGTTGCCGCAATAGCTTCCCCGCTAATGCTACTATTTCTTGTAGTGATAGATGGAGAACCCAAGGAGCCTTGAGCTACCCATCGAGTTTAGAGTGGAGCCAAGAGGAATTCGCGCTCCAGAAATCCAAGCCGCAAAATTTAGACCTGATCCAGGGATGCTAACTCAGTTCGCAACTCATAGATTATTCAGCGGTGCTGCACATCAAGATCCGATCCGATATATTCAGAAATTCATGCAAATCTGTGATGCTTATATCGTAAGAGGAGTTACTAGGGAACAAGTGTATTACGTGATGTTCCAGTTCTTCTTGACCAGAGGTGCAAGCGATTGGTATGATACCCAATATCCTCATGTTATTCCAGATAGGGACAAGCTTCAAGCAAGATTCCTAGACCGCTTCTATCCGGTTAGTAGACGTTTAAAAGATATGTTGGAGGTTGAGCAATTTATACAGGAAGACGGAGAGAGTTTGGGTGAAGCATGGTTACGATTTACTAAAAAAGAAGGCGAGATGTCCATATCATAAATCCTCGCCGGAATATTATTTAACCTTGTTTTATGGAGGACTTAATGACAAATCAAGAGAGAAAGCAGATTCGTTAGGAAACGCAGGTTTTGTGTTACTAGACCCTGAAGAAGCTGAGTTGGGGATGGAGAGAATTCTTGAGAACGAGAGAAGTTGGCCCAAGAAAGCAGAAAAAGAAGACACTTCAGAATCTCTGAAGCTTAAAGAATTGGCCCAACAACTCGAAGAGCTACAAGAACAAGCCCGAACAATTTCACAAGTAAAAGTAGTACGCACAATTCCTTCGTGTCTTGGTTGTGGATCAAGAAATCATGTGTGGGAAGGATGTATTAATAATCCAGCAGTAGCTTCCGTTACCTATCCGCAAGATAACTATTATTCTAATGGTTATACTTCTCCTCAAGAAAGCTACACTAATTATCAACAACCTCCACAACAAAGAAGTTGGGTCAGAAATCAAGAGACTTATCATCAACCCCAACCTCAATCCTATAATCCACCTCAACCTATTCAGAAAAAGGTAACCATTGTTAAGAAAGCTTATCAAGAAACAAAGAAAGATCCACCTAGACAATCAATGCAACTGGCAAAGAAAGAACAAATCCAAAGCTTGAATTCGAGTATGGCTAAAATAATGCAAGCAGTTGAAACCAATATGAGTCGTAGCCAACAGAAGATTCAAGCCCAGCAGAAGATAATCAAGAAACTAGAGCATACTTTATCACATATGGCAAGTACATTACAAAATCGGCCAAAAGGACAACTTCCAAGTGATACTATTGCCCCTAGAGATGACTCTTGCCATGCAGTTGAACTGCGAAGTAGAAAACAACTACCTACACGAAGACTAGAAACAGAACCAATCCCTATTCCAGAAAAGGTGGGAGAAGAAACTATCAAAGATACAGTAGAGGAGGTAGTTAAACCAAAGAGTGTCCAAGCCGAGACACCTGAAGAGACGAGTAAACCAGTGGAACTTAATACACGCCCTCCACCACCTTACCCTTCACGTGTTAGAAAGAAGGACAATGACCTGGAATTCAAGAAGTTCGTTGACATGTTGAGTAAGTTAGAGGTTGCTTGTTGAGGCTCTCAAGAGAATGCCAACATATCTTAAATTCATGAAAGACATTCTCTCTAACAAGCGAAGTATAGAAACTGGGGAAACAATTGGATTGCCTGTGGAGTGTAGTGCTATATGTCAAAGTAAGTTTCCACCAAAGCTAGAAGATCCCGGAAGTTTTACAATTCCCATCGGCATTGGAGATAGTTGGATCGGGAAAGCATTATGTGATTTAGGCGCAAGCATCAATCTCATGCCTAGATCTCTGTTCGAGAAGCTTAATATAGGAGAGGTAGTACCCACATCTGTGGTATTACAAATGGCGGATCGCTCCCTCTCACAACCAGTAGGTAAAATTGAAGATGTTTTAGTTAAAGCTGGTTCTTTTATTTTTCCTTGTGATTTTATTATTCTTGACTACGAAGCGGATAAGAATGTCCCCATCATCTTGGGTAGACCATTCTTAGACACGGGGCGTACACTAATTGATGTTGAGAATGGTGAGTTGATCATGAGGGTACAAGACGACCAAATAAGATTCAATGTGTTTAAGGCCATAAAGTTACCAAATTCGAAAGATGAATGTTTCAAAATAGATGTCATCGGAAAAATTGCGCAAGAAGTCTTCAATGAAGCAAGCTTAGATGATGATCTTGACGAAGCCTTAGCACTTGAATCACCAGAGGAACTCGAGATTCCCCCTGAAGATGTTGCTGCATTAGGATCAAATGTACGAGAACTACTTCGAGAATCAGGTGACATTGAACCAATGAAACAACCATCAATAACATGTCCACCTATTCTCGAAGAAAAACCACTTCCTGATCATCTACGTTATGCATATCTAGGTATGAACAAAACTTTGCCTGTTATTATTTCTGCTAACCTTTCAGGTCCTCAAGAGGAGAAGCTACTTCATGTACTTCGCGCTAACAAAGAAGCAATCGGATGGACTATTGCCGACATCAAGTGAATTAGTCCTTCCGTTTGCAAACACAAAATCATTCTTGAGAATGAAGGTGGGCGATCTATAGAGGGACAAAGAAGACTCATGCCAGCTATGAAAGAAGTGGTGAGAAAGGAAGTCATCAAGTTGTTAGACGCAGGAATTATCTATCTGATTGCGAGTAGTGATTGGGTTAGTCCAGTGCGATGTGTTCCAAAGAAAGGAGGTATCACAACCATCCTTAATGATCAAGGCGAAGCCATACCATCAAGAACAGTTGTGGGGTGGCGAGTATGCATGGATTACCGAAGACTCAACAAAGCTACAAAGAAAGATCACTTCCCGCTACCATTCATTGATCAGATGCTAGACAAACTTGTAGGGAGAGAATATTATTGTTTCCTTGACGGATAATCGGGCTATAATCAGATTTGTGTGGATCCCCTCGATCAACACAAAACAACTTTTACTTGTCCGTTTGGTACTTTTGCTTATAGAAGAATGTTGTTTGGTATATTTAATGCACCTGCCACGTTCCAGCGGTGCATGATGGCTATATTTTGGGACATGATTGATAAATACTTGGAGGTTTTTAATGGATGATTTTTCGGTTTTTGGAGATAGTTTTGATGATTGTTTAAATAATCTTGAGAAAGTCCTTGTGAGATGTAGAGAAAAAGATCTTGTGCTTAATTAGGAAAAATGCCACTTCATGGTTCAAGAGGGAATAGTGTTGTGACATAAAGTTTCGAAGGCAGGGATGGAGGTTGATCGTGCTAAAATTGAAGTTATCAAAACATTACCACCTCCAGTTTCTGTAAAAGGAGTGAGAAGTTTCTTGGGTCACGCAGGATTTTATCGAAGATTTATTAAAGATTTCACCAAGATCGCCAAACCGCTTTGTTCTTTACTTGAAAAGGATACTCCTTTTAATTTTACTGACGAATGTCTTCAACCGTTTTTGACGATTAAGGAGAAACTGATCTCCACACCTATTGTTATACCTCCTGATTGGAAAGCTCCGTTTGAACTTATGTGCGATGCTAGTGATCACGCTATGGGTGTTGTGTTGGGACCGAGGAAAGACAAGATCTTCCACACGATTTAGTATGCAAGTAAGACTTTCAACGCTGCCCAGATGAACTATACAGTGACGGAGAAAGAGATGTTGGTCGTGGTTTATGCTTTTGATAAATTCCGTTCATATCTGATTGGAAAGAAAACTGTTGTATACACGAACCATTCAGCTATCAGGTACCTTATGGAGAAAAAGGATGCTAAGCCGCGTCTTATTAGATGGGTACTATTGCTTCAAGAATTCGACATAGACATTCGAGACCGAAAGGGATGCAAAAACCAAGTTGCTGATCATTTATCAAGGCTCGAAGGATCTGATGCGAACAAGGAACCATTGTTGGTTAAAGAGGTATTCCCTGATGAACAACTTTTTGCTATTAAACATGTGTTTGTGCCATGGTATGCAGATCTAGTCAACCTCATTGTGAGTGGTGTATTCCCCAAGGATATCCACCCACAACAAAGACAAAGATTATCTCACCAGGCCAAACAGTATTATTGGGATAAACCGTACCTCTGGAAGATTTGTAGTGACCAAGTGGTTAGAAGATGTGTGCATGAAGGTGAAATGGAAAAGATCATTGCAAGTTATCATAGTTCACCTTATGGAGGTCACTTTAAAGGCGATAGAACTGCAACTAAAATTCTTCAATCCGGATTCTATTGGCCTACCATACACAAAGATTGTCATCGTTTTGTCCATTCATGTCAAAGATGCCAGTTTACTGGTAATATATCAAAAAGGGACGCGATGCCGCTTAACAATATCCTAGAAGTTGAAATCTTTGATGTATGGGGAATAGATTTCATGGGACCTTTCATCACTTCCCATGGAAATCTTTATATTTTGCTTGCAGTAGATTATGTATCAAAGTGGGTGGAAGCAGTGGCAACACCAAAGAACGATGCTCAAACAGTGATTAAATTCTTAAAAACAAACATCTTTTCAAGACATGGTACGCCACGTGTTCTCATCAGTGATAAAGGTACCCACTTTATTAATGCTCCTCTGAGAAATTATCTTCGTAAGTTTGGAGTGAGACACCGTATTTCAACCGGTTATCACCCACAAACGAACGGTCAAGCTGAAGTTTCCAACCGGGAAATCAAATCTATTCTTGAGAAGACCGTGAATAAAACGAGGAAAGACTGGTCTTTAAAGCTAGATGATGCTCTCTGGGCTTACAGAACAGCATTTAAAGCACCAGTTGGGGCATCTCCATATCGCATGGTCTACGAAAAAGCGTGTCATCTACCTATTGAACTAGAAGCTCGAGCCTACTGGGCTATTAAAACTCTGAATCTAGACCTAGAACTGGCCGGAAAACAAAGGATGATGCAGTTGAACGAGTTTGAGGAGTTTCGTTATCTTGCCTATGAAAATTCACGCCTCTACAAGGAGAAAACAAAACGATGGCATGATAAACGGCTCCGTCCAAAGCATTTCGAGAGAGGAAAAAAGGTTTTATTATACAACTCTCGATTTTCGAACTACCCAGGAAAGCTTAAATCCCGTTGGGGAGGACCTTACATCGTTACGAAAGTCACACCTCATGGAGCGATTGAAATTGAACATCCAACCGAGCAACGGACATTCATGGTGAATGGCCAGCGTTTAAAGAGATACCATGACAGTGAAGACTTCGGGCGAGAGGAGACAATCCATCTCGTAGAAAGCGCTTAGCCTGAGGTACACGTCTAACTCAAAGACGTTAAACAAAAGTGCTCTTGGGAGACACCCCTTGTTTTAAGTGCTTTTTAGATTAGTTTTATTGATTTGTAGTGTATAATATTAAGTTAGTGTATATTTTTAATTGTGTTTACAAGCTAATAGGAGAGAAGGGTAGTGTGTTATTGTGCAGGAAATGAGTTTGGGGTCAAGGAAAAATTTCGGAAATATTCGCAGGCAGGTCCGGTATACCACGCCTCACGTCCGGTATACCGCGCCTGAAAAACCCTCACCACGGGGTGGCTACCACGGGTTTTATACCGAGACAAAAATTTTGAAGCATGATGGCTGCGGTATACCGCGCCTCATGTCCGGTATACCGCAGGAAGCAAAAACCCGTACCACGGGTTGGATACCGCGGGTTTTTTTACGGAGACGAGACATTGAACAGTGGCAAAAACCCGTACCACGGGTAGGGTACCACGAGGTCTTTGCCGAGACGAAAAATTGGAGAGCTGATGGGTCCGGTATACCGCACAGTGGCGGTTTGTGAAGAATTTCTTGCCTAATCAAATTCTTACCATAACCAGATTAACCCTAGCCTCTCCCACACGAATTTTTCAGACCCAAACACTATATATACATCTTAAAGCTTGTACAAAACTTCACAATTAACACAACAACTTCACAAATTCTCTCCTCCATCTTCCATAATCACAATCTCTTCATCAAATTCATCACACTACACCATTAAACACCATCAAATTCAACAAGCTTTAAAGAATTCTTCCAAGATTCATCAAGAAACCTTTCTCTTTCATCAAATCCAAGCAACAACCTCAAGCTAAACCAATTTCTCTAAAACTTTTAATTCATCCTTGGTATAACTTGAGTTGTGAGTAATTCAAACATGACTAATAGATCTGAAGCTATGGAATACAAGAGAAAGTGCACCATCCTTGGGAAGAATAAGAAATTGCCTGGAGCCACCATTGAAAATCCTATCACCATTGATGAGGCTACTGAAGAATCAAAAGAAAAGGCACCAGCACAACCACTACAAAAGAATTTAACTGCTAGAATGTCCATACCATCAAGGCCTTTAAAGAAGATAAAGATTCATGACCAAGGTTCTTCTACTTCTTCCTCTAAAATTGATCATGATCTTCCTCCATGGGCTCTCAAATTACAGCATGAAATCGAAAGATTACATGAAGATAACAGAGAACTATGGACGGAAGTCATACAGATGCAATCACAGCTGGAAGATATTACCTTGGAAAGGGATATTGATAGTTATACCGATCCCTCGGATTCGGATGAGGAGGAGGATATAATGGATCTCTATGGCCAGCCAGGTAAGTCATTCTAATTTCTCTTAATAGCTTATATACATTAGGTAGTTTAGTTAGTTTTTAATTTTAAATTTTATTCCATTCTTGAGTCTTTTTCGAGTCGTGGGGACACGGCTCACTTTTGAGTTGGGGGTGGGGATTCGTTGTCCTCATCTTCTTTTCGTTTAAAATTTTTAGGTTAAATTAAGGCATAAAATATTTTGAATGTACCTATCTGAGCATGATTTTATCAGGTCAATGATAGTAAGTAGTATGTTTTTGAAAGATGGTACAAAATTTGTTTAAGATGCATGTATGAAAACAGGAAATAAAGGATAGGAAAGTTAATAAGCAATGTTAAGAAGTCACGTTGAAACTTAGGGAGAGTTATCTGGTGTGTAGAACGTGAGGTTTGAAATTAGTTGAAAACCAACTTATCTATGAACTAATAATAAAAACGTAACGAAATCCGGTAGTTAGAAAAATGAATAAGGTAGTTCTTTCATGATAAAACACTTGAAGCCTTTTATACCTTCTCACCCTTTTATTTGATTTTTGTTATTAATTAACCGTCTTAGCCCCTCTGAGCCTTTCTGAAGCCTTTTATTGAACCATGTTATAATCCATACCCTTAGTTTGTAGGACTTATCTATATGACCCGCACTCGAATCGCAAAACCTGAAACAAGTCGTTTTTAGAGCTTGAGTTTGGGATGGTGGGTTTCATCATTAGGGAACATTGAGATTTTGGAATTATAATTGTGAAATTATTGATGATGAAAAAGTTATTATTGTAACCCTTTGCTGGGGTAATAATGAATGGAAAAGAAGCCACGAGCTAAAATTGCCAACAAGGGCATAAAAAGGAAAAATATATATATATGAAAAAATAGCGTGATATCTCGAACATCAAAAAGAGAGTCATAGCTATACAAAAGAAAAATTGATATGAAAAGAATATATATTCGGACCGGCAAAGTAGATTTTATATCATCAAAGGTTTTAATTGGGATTTATTGGGGATGCACATCAAAAGCATCAATAAATTGGGTTGAGTGAGTACATCTTCGAGTGAAAACTCAAAATCTAGGGCGATTCGTTGATGTTTAGTGAGGAGAGAGCCAAAAGCTCACTTTTCATTATCCAAATATACCACACCGTCCCTAAGCCACGTTATAACCAAAGACCTTAGGATTTCTAACTAATAGGTGGAGAAACAATTGAGCTATTAGGTAGTAGGTAAGTGGACCATTGGATGCTATATTAGGACCTATGAACAACCTATAGCCATTAACATGAACTAAGTTATCATCCTCTCCTTCTGGCATTGCGAAATTAATCTTGACTTGAATTTATGGATTGTTGATTATGTGTATATTAATCATATTTGTGCATTATTTCTTGAGCATTACTACATGAGATATTTTTAGATATTATGCTCAAGGATCATTCATTATGTTCTATTCTTATTCTCCTCCTCCGACTTCTTCTTCTAGTTTATTTGACTACCCTTCTGTTCTTTACTTTTATTGTATCGGGACGATACATCTTTGAGTTGAGGGTCTTGATGTCTCCTCATGTGTGATAATAAAATCTATCTATGAGACATCATTTTAGGCGTATTTATAAGTTTATAGGTTGATTTTAGCTTAATTTAGTGCACTTTCCTATTTTGAGTCTTGATTTAGTAACATAATATTTTTAGAGCATATTGGGTTTAATTGTTTATTTAGTGTGAAGCTTTAAAGATAATTATGGAGATTTATTAGAGTCCAAGTCAAAGACTACAATATATGGAAAGAGATAAGTATGGTAATTGGAGATAAAGGAAACAAAAGCTAAAATCATGGAAAATGAAAAGCTGCCTAAATCTGAATTTCTGCAGCTACGCCTAAAGAAGTGGTGATAACTCCAAAAATAAGCCGATTTTGAAAGATTCCTTTCCTAGGGACGTAGATAATTTTGTGACGATTCTTTTTTGGTATATTGTGGAGCAAAAACCGACCAATAACGAAGAAAATATGCTCAAGACAAGTCAGCAGTAATTATATTACGAATTTGAGTTGGGCTTACAGTCCATCACTTAACCTCTTCTCCAAGAAACGAATTAGGTCAACCTATACACTATAAATACAGCCTCTTAACACTCTTAAGTCATGCTTGGTGAAACCTTAAACCAAGAGGAAGCTTACAACACAAGAAAAGAAGTTTGGAATGAGCTGTCATCAACAATGTCTTCTTCTATCTTTAAATTTGTAATTTCTTTCTTTTCTTGCATGAACTAAATGTCTTTAGCTTGAGTTTTAGCATATATGTATGAACCCTAGTTTTGATTGACATCTATCTAATTTGGGAACTTAATGTTTTAAATTGAATTATAGTTTTTATTCACTGTTTATGTGTTTGGATTTATATTTTGTGTTCTTGTGGACTGCAGCCAAATAGAATTACCATCTAGTAGTTAGGTCAACATTGACAACGGTGTTTAATTACATGTTTAGCACATAACATCTAGTATTCGGTTTAGATCTGACAAATCAACCTAACTAGATAATCACTATGGTTTAGTATATATTGCTATTTACCAATTACAGGAACAGTTTGCTTAGGAAGCCTTATTGACACAGGTAAATATTATTTAAAACTACCTAGCGTAATTGGAACCGATTATTGAAATACTACATAATTCACCCTTACATGTTTAAAACGGCAAAACTAGTGGGGATTACATGCTATTGACTCAAGCTATATTCTCATACTACTTCTCTTTCGCATTTAATTTAGTTTAATAGAAAACCAGACAAATATATATTTGTCATTACTTTTATTGCGTTTTAATATTTCTAGCTTTAATTTTTGCACTTGATTTTTGCATAAGATTCCCCTAACCTTCGTAGTCTCTGCGGAACGAATCTAACTTATTTTCTAAAACTTGCATACGATCTGTATACTTGCAGAACCGTGCTAGCTTTAGGGTGTTTATCTGCACTTTATTTATATCATATTTTATCACACCCTAGGCACCGCCAAAAGTCTTAGAGTAATTTTAGTGTTTTAGGAAGTATTTTATTCGAGTTTTAATTTTAGAGTGCACTTTCTTATTTCTAGTCTTGATTTAAGGATTTATTAACTTTTAAAGCATATGCGGTTTAATTATTTATTTATTGTGAAGCTTTAAAAGATATAATTAAGGTAATTAATTAGAGACCAAGTCAAGTATAAGAACTAAAGGAAAGAAGATATACATGGAAATAAGAAGATTAAGGAAGGATATATGCAAAGAAAGAAAAGATAAAGCTGCCAAATAAATATGAAATTCTAGCCACGTTCAAAGACGAGCTCATAACTCAAGATTGGCTAGGAATTTGGGAGAATGGTCTGGACAATGTATAGATCTTTCCGAGACAAGTGATTTCGATATAAAGAACGCGTCAAACGGATAATTATTGAAGGAGATATGACCAAAACAAATCAGCAACATAATCTTACCTTTCCTAAATTTTAGGGCTACGAATTAAAGAGTTCTTGCCTTGTCTTCCACTCCAATTAAAAACAAAATAGGGCTTTCTAAAACCTATAAATACACCCCTTAGCCTCCTCTTTACACATACTTCAGAGAATTACACAAGAGGCTTAAGGTTTTCAAGTCAGAGTCAGAAGGCAAGGAGAAGCTAGCACTGGAGGAATTTTGTTCTTCCATCAACAGTCATCCAACACTTTAGGTTATCAATTTATTTACTGTAACTGAATTATGAATTCCTTTTATTTATTTTCAGTCTTTAATTTTATCATGAGCTAAATTTCCATATACTTGAGAATCGCAATAAAGGGATGAACCTTTATTAATTTATTCTATGTTTTGAATTTTGGATTGTTATGATTTAAATTGAATTGAATCTTAGATATTGGATATAACTTTGTTCTTATTTACTTATTCTTTTCCGCACAACTAGAATTAGCTTTTAGTATTTGGGCTATTCACTTTAGTGGCCAAGTGATCATCCGACAAAGGGGTTTGAATACAGACTTAGGTAATACTCGTGTAATGGCCGAAAGGCATATTAATTAGATAGACAAAGAGGTAAAATATTATTCATATGAAAGTAGCTTATAATCACCCTGACGGGGTTTGTAATACCGTAGGATAGCTCTTAGGTCCACCCTGACGGGGGCAAGGATATATTAGATTCCCGACTAGTATACTAATACCAATTCTATCCTTAAACAAGCATAGGTTACATTAATTAGGTGGATTCCTTGCGAGACTCAAGTATCTCTCATCTCTGAAGTTAGTCAATTTACTTGCATTATTTCTTTTCAGTTATTTATTGTTAGTGTTTATTTTATTGCATCTTAGTTTTTAAGAAAACCAAACAAAAATCATATTATTTACTTTTCAGTCATACAATTATTTCTACTATCTGATTAATACTTGAGTTGAACCTAATCCATCCCTGAGAACGAAACCCGATTAATCGGAGTATTACTTGGACAACCGTGCACTTTCGGTAATTGTGGTTCCTTTATTTTCGTACTTAATTTTATAACACCCCAGGACCCACCATAGACAATATACCAAATTATTATTCTTATTAATAAGGTCGATAAGATAGTGCTTACAAACATTAATAATTGATATACTTAAAGAGTTTTGCCACAAAACTAAAGTATCCCTTGATTTAGACGTACGACTCTATAGGTCTTTAACAATGACATTATCATAGATAGACTAATAACTTGATCAGAATCTTGTGTACCAAGTATCGTTGTAAGGAGACAATTTAACTAGCTTATATTTTGCAATTAACGAATTAAATACATTTCTTTTCTAGGATGCACAAACTCTTTGACAGTTTCACATCAAATATTAAGTCGATAATAAGCATTTAGTTGATTTCAACCATGAGGGTAACGGTGGATAGAATAAAAGTAGAAACAGGTTGACCAGTAAGTCGATTCCGACCATAGTAATAGGAGTAACTGATATAATAGAAAATGAAATTTAATTAAGTAAATGTTAGACCAATAAAATAGCCACCAATAGAATATCCTACCCAAGGTTCAAAAAGTTAAAGCAAAAGTCCAAGAAACGACGATGATCCACCACATGTGTATCCCATAAAAGGGTTGAGGATGAAAAAAACCGAGATTGCAATTGCTCATTATCTCTGAAATCCACTTCCTTCAACTCCATGTTATAAAAAAATAAGAGTCTATTTGGAACTACTTATTTTATAGCACTTTTTGAAAAACATTAGAATATTTATACAAAATTGAAATCTTGAATTACTTGGTGTTTTATGTTTTAAGTATATATTTGTATTTATGCTAAAAGTGTTTTTAAGTGTTTAACACTTTCACGAATCAAGAAACATTTTAACTTATACTAAATAAGGACCCCTAATAACGTCCTTCACTTTAAATCCCATAACCAATAACAACTCAACCTCCTTACAATGAACCAAAAGGCACATAAGTTGTTACCATATTAGAGATTGTTTTTATATATCTAAGAGTCACTTTGGACTCAGAGTCTGACTACAAGAAAATTGATCCCAACACGTATAAATTTACTTGATTTTCATGTTTTTTCATCATCCAACAAGTAATTTTATTGGAAAAACATATCTGAATATATTTGGACATCTTCGCTCATTAGGCCTATTACATAAAAAGCCCAACACTGGAGTCACAATGACATCAATTAGGCTATAAAACAATAAAGCAAACCAAGTCTCTTCGTCTTCTAACATTAGATCTCCTAACCCTAAACTCTCCGTCTCAAAATTAACTCTGTACGGTTACAATTCCATAGCACGATCTTTATTTGAAAGTTGCAAATCTCACAGATCAGATTCACAATTACCCCAAGTAAGTAGCCTTTGCTTCATATGTAAACTATTTTATTGAGTTAGCGATATAATAACTTTGTATATTGGTAAACAATTTGTTTTCAAAATGGCGCTCTTGTCTTGTAGATCTTTATACACTTTTCTTGTGCTGATTTTCATGTTTATATTAAATTCTATGATTTAATTTATTTTTATGATTTTGATTAAAATAAATTCTGAAAAAATTGTTTTGATGGATTTTGTTATTCAATTTATGTTTAGGGATTGAATTATGTTTTTATTCAATTTGTGTTTAGAGATTGGGATATGTATAGTTCAAATTTATAGTTGCATCTTTTATTTGGTGTTTTTGTATTTCATTTACAGTAAAAAGATCGATGACCATCTCATTTCAACATAGAAGAGCATCCCTCCTCCACAAGCTGTAGTTCCTAATGTAACTCCACCATGTTCACCATCTCCACCTCTCAACTTCAATCCCGGCTTCAAGTTACTTGGCATTCCTTTCAATTCTGGCTGCAAGTTACTCTGGCATTCACTGTTGTCCCCGCTACCACAGCCGCTGTAGAATATCATTGACCATGACATTTCAGCAATGGAAAATATTTGAGGATTCTGCAACAGATCCAAAGAATCTAGAAGAAAAGATAGATTATATATAGACTGTGTTTAGGATATGTTGTAACTATTTATTTATATGTAAAGATAATCTAATATGATGTATTTGTTAAAACTTTTGTTCTAGCTTATTCATGTCAAAAAAAAAAGTAATAGTGTATTACTAAAGTAACTTATTTAAATGTTCAAAATTTTGGAAACATAACTTAAAATATATGTTTGTTAATTAACCGAATTATGCTTCACTCTATTAGATAAAAAAATTTCATTCCAATTAATCTAAATCTAAAGCCCGTGAAAAGAGGATAAAATTATGTGATATGCCATCATGTGTTTAGGAAACCAAAACTGTGTAGATATTTTAATAAATCACATATTAAAGAAATCCCAAACCGTCTTTATGATCATTCTCAAAATAAAAAATATTGACTCAACCTTTAAAAGGAGTTGTTGCATAAAAATATGGTTAAATCTTTGTATTTTTCTTAAAATACCCCTCACTCAACCATTGAAAGGGTTTATTGGGTAAAAATAGTTACATCTTTGTGATAACTTAAAAAAAAAAATCGTCTTGATCCTCAATAAGATCCTCGAGTAAAATCAGTATGATCCATGCAGTCATTCGTGAAATATACCGTGACCCAACCCCTGGTCAAGATCACGAAGCACCCCCGACAATTATTTTCTAAAACTTCCTTACGATCTGTATACTTGCAGAACCGTGCTAGCTTTAGGGTGTTTATCTGCACTTTATTTATATCATATTTTATCACACCCTAGGCCCCACCAAAAGTCTTAGATTACTTTTAGTGTGTTAGGAAGTATTTTATTCGAGTTTCTAATTTTAGAGTGCACTTTCTTATTATTAGTCTTGATTTAAGGATTTACTAATTTTTAAAGCATATGTGGTTTAATTATTTATTTATTGTGAAGCTTTAAAAGATATAATTAAGGTAATTAATTAGATACCAAGTCAAGTATAAGAACTAAAGGAAAGAAGATATACATGGAAATAAGAAGATTAAGGAAGGATATATGCAAAGAAAGAAAAGATAAAACTGCCAAATAAATATGAAATTCTAGCCACGTTCAAAGACGAGCTCATAACTCAAGATTGGCTAGGAATTTGGGAGAATGGTCTGGACAATGTATAGATATTTCTGAGACAAGTGATTTCGATATAAAGAACGCGTCAAACAGATAATTATTGAAGGAGATATGACAAAAACAAATAAGCAACATAATCTTACCTTTCCTAAATTTTAGGGCTAAGAATTAAAGAGTTCTTGCCTTGTCTTCCACTCCAATTATAAACAAAATAGGGCTTTCTAACACCTATAAAAACACCCCTTAGCCTCCTCTTTACACACACTTCAGAGAATTACACAAGAGGCTTAAGGTTTTCAAGTCAGAGCAAGAAGGCAAGGGGAAGCTAGCACTGGAGGAATTTTGTTCTTCCATCAACAGTCATCCAACACTTTAGGTTATCAATTTATTTTCTGTAACTGAATTATGAATTCCTTTTATTTATTTTCAGTCTTTAATTTTATCATGAGCTAAATTTCCATATACTTGAGAATCGCAATAAAGGGATGAACCTTTATTAATTTATTCTATGTTTTGAATTTTGGATTGTTATGATTTAAATTGAATTAAATCTTAGATATTGGATATAACTTTGTTCTTATTTACTTATTTTTTTTCCGCACAACTAGAATTAGCTTTTAGTATTTGGGCTATTCACTTTAGTGGCGAAGTGATCATCCGACAAAGGGGTTTGAATACAGATTAGGTAATACTCGTGTAATGGCCGAAAGGCATATTAATTAGATAGACAAAGAGGTAAAATATTATTCATATGAAAGTAGCTTATAATCACCCTGACGGGGTTTGTAATACCGTAGGATAGCTCTTAGGTCCACCCTGACGGGGGCAAGGATATATTAGATTCTTGACTAATATACTAATACCAATTCTACCCTTAAACAAGCATATGTTACATTAATTAGGTGGATTCCTTGCGAGACTCAAGTATCTCTCATCTCTGAAGTTAGTCAATTTACTTGCATTATTCCTTTTCAGTTATTTATTGTTAGTGTTTATTTTATTGCATCTTAGTTTTTAAGCAAACCAAACAAAAATCATATTATTTACTTTTCAGTCATACAATTATTTCTACTATCTGATTAATACTTGAGTTGAACCTAATCCATCCCTGAGAACGAAACCCGATTAATCGGAGTATTACTTGGACAACCGTGCACTTGCGGTAATTGTGGTTCCTTTATTTTCGTACTTAATTTTATAACACCCCAGGACCCACCATAGATAATATACCAAATTATTATTCTTATTAATAAGGTCGATAAGATAGTGCTTACAAACATTAATAATTGATATACTTAAAGAGTTTTGCCACAAAACTAAAGTATCCCTTGATTTAGACGTACGACTCTATAGGTCTTTAACAATGACATTATCATAGATAGACTAATAACTTGATCAGAATCTTGTGTATCAAGTATCGTTGTAAAGAGACAATTTAACTAGCTTATATTTTGCAATTAACGAATTAAATACATTTCTTTTCTAGGATGCACAAACTCTTTGACAGTTTCACATCAAATATTAAGTCGATAATAAGCATTTAGTTGATTTCACCCATGAGGGTAACGGTGGATAGAATAAAAGTAGAAACAGGTTGACCAGTAAGTCGATTCTGACCATAGTAATAGGAGTAACTGATATAATAGAAATTGAAATTTAATTAAGTAAATGTTAGACCAATAAAATAGCCACCAATAGAATATCCTACCCAAGGTTCAAAAAGTTAAAGCAAAAGTCCAAGAAACGACGATGATCTTCCACATGTGTATCCCAATAAAGGGTTGAGGATGAAAAAAACCGAGATTGCAATTGCTCATTATCTCTGAAATCCACTTCCTTCAACTCCATGTTATAAAAAAATAAGAGTCTATTTGGAACTACTTATTTTATAACACTTTTTGAAAAACATTAGAATATTTATACAATATTGAAATCTTGAATTACTTGGTGTTTTATGTTTTAAGTATATATTTTTATTTATGCTAAAAGTGTTTTTAAGTGTTTAACACTTTCACGAATCAAGAAACGTTTTAACTTATACTAAATAAGGACCCCTAATAACGTCTTTCACTTTAAATCCCATAACCAATAATAACTCAACCTCCTTACAATGGACCAAAAGGCACATAAGTTGTTACCATATTAGAGATTGTTTTTATATATCTAAGAGTCACTTTGGACTCAGAGTCACTACAATAAAATTGATCCTAACACGTATAAATTTACTTGATTTTCATGTTTTTTTATCATCCAACAAGTAATTTTATTGGAAAAACATATCTGAATATATTTGGACATCTTCGCTCATTAGGCCTATTACATAAAAAGCCCAACACCGAAGTCACAATGACATCAATTAGGCTATAAAACAATTAAGCAAACCAAGTCTCTTCGTCTTCTAACATTAGATCTCCTAACCCTAAACTCTCCGTCTCAAAATTAACTCTGTACGGTTACAATTCCATAGCATGTGGACACGATCTTTATTTGAAAGTTGCAAATCTCACAGATCAGATTCACAATTACCCCAAGTAAGTAGCCTTTGATTCATATGTAAACTATTTTATTGAGTTAGCGATATAATAACTTTGTATATTGGTAAACAATTTGTTTTCAAAATGATTTCATCCCATGACGATATCGGTGCTCTTGTCCTGTAGATCTTTATACACTTTTCTTGTGCTGATTTTCATGTTTGTATTAAATTCTATGATTTAATTTATTTTTATGATTTTGATTAAAAAAATTCTGAAAAAATTGTTTTGATGGATTTTGTTATTCAATTTATGTTTAGGGATTGAGATATGTTTTGTTCTTTCTTGATTTTAATGTAATTCTATCATTTAATTTATATTATAATTGCTACTTAATTATTTTTAAAAAAATAGATCTATTGTTTTTTTATTCAATTTGTGTTTAGAGATTGGGATATGTATAGTTCAAATTTATAGTTGCATCTTTTATTTGGTGTTTTTCTGTTTCATTTACAGTAAAAAGATCGATGACCATCTCATTTCAACATAGGAGAGCATCCCTCCTCCACAAGCTCTAGTTCCTAATGTAACTCCACCATGTTCACCATCTCCACCTCTCAACTTCAATCCCGGCTTCAAGTTACTTGGCATTCCCTTCAATTCCGGCTGCAAGTTACTCGGCATTCACTGCTGTCCCCGCTACCACAGCTGCTGTAGAATATCATTGACCATGACATTTCAGCAATGGAAAATATTTGAGGATTCTGCAACAGATCCAAAGAATTTAGAAGAAAAGATAGACGTTGTAACTATTTATTTATATGTAAGGATAATCTAATATGATGTATTTGTTAAAACTTTTGTTCTAGCTTATTCATGTCAAAAAAAAAAGTAATAGCGTATTACTATAGTAACTTATTTAAATGTTCAAAGTTTGGAAACAAAACTTAAAATATATGTTTGTTAATTAACCTAATTATGTTTCACTCTATTAGATAAAAAATTTGCATTCCAATTAATCTAAATCTAAAGCCCGTGAAAAGAGGGTAAAGTTATGTGATGTGCCATCATGTGTTTAGGAAACCAAAACTGTGTAGATATTTTAATAAATCACATATTAAAGAAATCCCAAACCGTCTTTATGATCATTCTCAAAATAAAAAATATTGACTCAACCTTTAAAAGGAGTTGTTGCATAAAAATATGGTTAGATCTTTGTATTTTTCTTAAAATACCCCTCACTCAACCATTGAAAGGGTTTATTGGGTAAAAATAGTTACATCTTTGTGATAACTTAAAAAAATATCGTCTTCATCCTCAATAAGATCCTCGACTAAAATCAGTATGATCCATGCAGTCATTCGAGAAATATACCGTGACCCAACCCTTGGTCAAGATCACGAAGCCCCCCGACAATTATTTTCTAAAACTTGCATACGATCTGTATACTTGCAGAACCGTGCTAGCTTTAGGGTGTTTATCTGCACTTTATTTATATCATATTTTATCACACCCTAGGCCCCACCAAAAGTCTTTGATTACTTTTAGTGTGTTAGGAAGTATTTTATTCGAGTTTCTAATTTTAGAGTGCACTTTCTTATTTCTAGTCTTGATTTAAGGATTTATTAATTTTTAAAGCATATGCGGTTTAATTATTTATTTATTGTGAAGCTTTAAAAGATTTAATTAAGGTAATTAATTAGAGACCAAGTCAAGTATAAGAACTAAAGGAAAGAAGATATACATGGAAATAAGAAGATTAAGGAAGGATATATGCAAAGAAAGAAAAGATAAAACTGCTAAATAAATATGAAATTCTAGCCACGTTCAAAGACGAGCTCATAACTCAAGATTGACTAGGAATTTGGGAGAATGGTCTGGACAATGTATAGATATTTCCGAGACAAGTGATTTCGATATAAAGAACGCGTCAAACGGATAATTTTTGAAGGAGATATGACCAAAACAAATCAGCAACATAAGCTTACCTTTCCTAAATTTTAAGGCTACGAATTAAAGCGTTCTTGCCTTGTCTTCCACTCCAATTAAAAACAAAATAGGGCTTTCTAACACCTATAATACACCCCTTAGCCTCCTCTTTACACACACTTCAGAGAATTACACAAGAGGCATAAGGTTTTCAAGTCAGAGCAAGAAGGCAAGGAGAAGCTAGCATTGGAGGAATTTTGTTCTTCCATCAACAGTCATCCAACACTTTAGGTTATCAATTTATTTTCTGTAACTGAATTATGAATTCATTTTATTTATTTTCAGTCTTTTATTTTATCATGAGCTAAATTTCCATATACTTGAGAATCGCAATAAAGGGATGAACCTTTATTAATTTATTCTATGTTTTGAATTTTGGATTGTTATGATTTAAATTGAATTGAATCTTAGATAGTGGATATAACTTTGTTCTTATTTACTTATTTTTTTCCGCACAACTGGAATTAGCTTTTAGTATTTGGGCTATTCACTTTAGTGGCAAAGTGATCATCCGACAAAGGGGTTTGAATACAGACTTAGGTAATACTCGTGTAATGGCCGAAAGGCATATTAATTAGATAGACAAAGAGGTAAAATATTATTCATATGAAAGTAGCTTATAATCACCCTGACGGGGTTTGTAATACCGTAGGATAGCTCTTAGGTCCACCCTGACGGGGGCAAGGATATATTAGATTCCCGAATAATATATTAATACCAATTCTACCCTTAAACAAGCATATGTTACATTAATTAGGTGGATTCCTTGCGAGACTCAAGTATCTCTCATCTCTGAAGTTAGTCAATTTACTTGCATTATTCCTTTTCAGTTATTTATTGTTATTGTTTATTTTATTGCATCTTAGTTTTTAAGAAAACCAAACAAAAATCATATTATTTACTTTTCAGTCATACAATTATTTCTACTATCTGATTAATACTTGAGTTGAACCTAATCCATCCCTAAGAACGAAACCCGATTAATCGGAGTATTACTTGGACAACCGTGCACTTGCGGTAATTGTGGTTCCTTTATTTTCGTACTTAATTTTATAACACCCCAGGACCCACCATAGACAATATACCAAATTATTATTCTTATTAATAAGGTCGATAAGATAGTGCTTACAAACATTAATAATTGATATACTTAAAGAGTTTTGCCACAAAACTAAAGTATCCCTTGATTTAGACGTACGACTCTATAGGTCTTTAACAATGACATTATCATAGATAGACTAATAACTTGATCAGAATCTTGTGTACCAAGTATCGTTGTAAAGAGACAATTTAACTAGCTTATATGTTGCAATTAACGAATTAAATACATTTCTTTTCTAGGATGCACAAACTCTTTGACAGTTTCACATCAAATATTAAGTCGATAATAAGCATTTAGTTGATTTCACCCATGAGGGTAACGGTGGATAGAATAAAAGTAGAAACAGGTTGACCAGTAAGTCGATTCTGACCATAGTAATAGGAGTAACTGATATAATAGAAAATGAAATTTAATGAAGTAAATGTTAGACCAATAAAATAGCCACCAATAGAATATCCTACCCAAGGTTCAAAAAGTTAAAGCAAAAGTCCAAGAAAAGACGATGATCCACCACATGTGTATCCAATAAAAGGGTTGAGGATGATAAAACCGAGATTGCAATTGCTCATTATCTCTGAAATCCACTTCCTTCAACTCCATGTTATAAAAAAATAAGAGTCTATTTGGAACTACTTATTTTATAGTACTTTTTGAAAAACATTAGAATATTTATACAAAATTGAAATCTTGAATTACTTGGTGTTTTATGTTTTAAGTATATATTTGTATTTATGCTAAAAGTTTTTTTAAATCCCATAACCAATAACAACTCAACCTCCTGGACCAAAAAGCACATAAGTTGTTACCATAGATATTGTTTTTATATATCTAAGAGTCACTTTGGACTCAGAGTCTGACTACAAGAAAATTGATCCCAACACGTATAAATTTACTTGATTTTCATGTTTTTTCATCATCCAACAAGTAATTTTATTGGAAAAACATATCTGAATATATTTGGACATCTTCGCTCATTAGGCCTATTACATAAAAAGCCCAACACCGAAGTCACAATGACATCAATTAGGCTATAAAACAATTAAGCAAACCAAGTCTCTTTGTCTTCTTACATTAGATCTCCTAACCCTAAACTCTCCGTCTCAAAATTAACTCTGTACGATTACAATTCCATAGCATGTGGACACGATCTTTATTTGAAAGTTGCAAATCTCACAGATCAGATTCACAATTACCCCAAGTAAGTAGCCTTTGCTTCATATGTAAACTATTTTATTGAGTTAGCGATATAATAACTTTGTATATTGGTAAACAATTTGTTTTCAAAATGATTTCATCCCATGACGATTTCGGGCGCTCTTGTCCTTAAGATCTTTATACACTTTTCTTGTGCTGATTTTCATGTTTGTATTAAATTCTATGATTATATTTATTTTTACGATTTTGATTAAAAAAAATCTGAAAAAATTGTTTTGATGGATTTTGTTATTCAATTTATGTTTATGGATTGAGATATGTTTTGTTCTCTCTTGATTTTAATGTAATTCTACCATTTAATTTATATTATAATTGCTACTTAATTATTTTAAAAAAAATAGATCTATTGTTTTTTATTCAATTTGTGTTTAGAATTGGGATATGTATGATTCAAATTTATAGTTGCATCTTTTATTTGGTGTTTTTGTGTTTCATTTACAGTAAACCATCTCATTTCAACATAGGAGAGCATCCCTCCTCCACAAGCTCTAGTTCCTAATGTAACTCCACTATGTTCACCATCTCCACCTCTCAACTTCAATCCCGGCTTCAAGTTACTTGGCATTCCCTTCAATTCTGGCTGCAAGTTACTCGGCATTCACTGCTGTCCAGGATTCTGCAACAGATCCAAAGAATCTAGAAGAAAAGATAGATTATTTATAGACTGTGTTTAGGATATGTTGTAACTAATTATTTATATGTAAGGATAATCTAATATGATGTATTTGTTAAAACTTTTGTTCTAGCTTATTCATGTCAAAAAAAAAAGTAATAGCGTATTACTATAGTAACTTATTTAAATGTTCAAAGTTTGGAAACAAAACTTAAAATATATGTTTGTTAATTAACCTAATTATGTTTCACTCTATTAGATAAAAAATTTGCATTCCAATTAATCTAAATCTAAAGCCCGTGAAAAGAGGGTAAAGTTATGTGATGTGCCATCATGTGTTTAGGAAACCAAAACTGTGTAGATATTTTAATAAATCACATATTAAAGAAATCCCAAACCGTCTTTATGATCATTCTCAAAATAAAAAATATTGACTCAACCTTTAAAAGGAGTTGTTGCATAAAAATATGGTTAGATCTTTGTATTTTTCTTAAAATACCCCTCACTCAACCATTGAAAGGGTTTATTGGGTAAAAATAGTTACATCTTTGTGATAACTTAAAAAAATATCGTCTTCATCCTCAATAAGATCCTCGACTAAAATCAGTATGATCCATGCAGTCATTCGAGAAATATACCGTGACCCAACCCTTGGTCAAGATCACGAAGCCCCCCGACAATTATTTTCTAAAACTTGCATACGATCTGTATACTTGCAGAACCGTGCTAGCTTTAGGGTGTTTATCTGCACTTTATTTATATCATATTTTATCACACCCTAGGCCCCACCAAAAGTCTTTGATTACTTTTAGTGTGTTAGGAAGTATTTTATTCGAGTTTCTAATTTTAGAGTGCACTTTCTTATTTCTAGTCTTGATTTAAGGATTTATTAATTTTTAAAGCATATGCGGTTTAATTATTTATTTATTGTGAAGCTTTAAAAGATTTAATTAAGGTAATTAATTAGAGACCAAGTCAAGTATAAGAACTAAAGGAAAGAAGATATACATGGAAATAAGAAGATTAAGGAAGGATATATGCAAAGAAAGAAAAGATAAAACTGCTAAATAAATATGAAATTCTAGCCACGTTCAAAGACGAGCTCATAACTCAAGATTGACTAGGAATTTGGGAGAATGGTCTGGACAATGTATAGATATTTCCGAGACAAGTGATTTCGATATAAAGAACGCGTCAAACGGATAATTTTTGAAGGAGATATGACCAAAACAAATCAGCAACATAAGCTTACCTTTCCTAAATTTTAAGGCTACGAATTAAAGCGTTCTTGCCTTGTCTTCCACTCCAATTAAAAACAAAATAGGGCTTTCTAACACCTATAATACACCCCTTAGCCTCCTCTTTACACACACTTCAGAGAATTACACAAGAGGCATAAGGTTTTCAAGTCAGAGCAAGAAGGCAAGGAGAAGCTAGCATTGGAGGAATTTTGTTCTTCCATCAACAGTCATCCAACACTTTAGGTTATCAATTTATTTTCTGTAACTGAATTATGAATTCATTTTATTTATTTTCAGTCTTTTATTTTATCATGAGCTAAATTTCCATATACTTGAGAATCGCAATAAAGGGATGAACCTTTATTAATTTATTCTATGTTTTGAATTTTGGATTGTTATGATTTAAATTGAATTGAATCTTAGATAGTGGATATAACTTTGTTCTTATTTACTTATTTTTTTCCGCACAACTGGAATTAGCTTTTAGTATTTGGGCTATTCACTTTAGTGGCAAAGTGATCATCCGACAAAGGGGTTTGAATACAGACTTAGGTAATACTCGTGTAATGGCCGAAAGGCATATTAATTAGATAGACAAAGAGGTAAAATATTATTCATATGAAAGTAGCTTATAATCACCCTGACGGGGTTTGTAATACCGTAGGATAGCTCTTAGGTCCACCCTGACGGGGGCAAGGATATATTAGATTCCCGAATAATATATTAATACCAATTCTACCCTTAAACAAGCATATGTTACATTAATTAGGTGGATTCCTTGCGAGACTCAAGTATCTCTCATCTCTGAAGTTAGTCAATTTACTTGCATTATTCCTTTTCAGTTATTTATTGTTATTGTTTATTTTATTGCATCTTAGTTTTTAAGAAAACCAAACAAAAATCATATTATTTACTTTTCAGTCATACAATTATTTCTACTATCTGATTAATACTTGAGTTGAACCTAATCCATCCCTAAGAACGAAACCCGATTAATCGGAGTATTACTTGGACAACCGTGCACTTGCGGTAATTGTGGTTCCTTTATTTTCGTACTTAATTTTATAACACCCCAGGACCCACCATAGACAATATACCAAATTATTATTCTTATTAATAAGGTCGATAAGATAGTGCTTACAAACATTAATAATTGATATACTTAAAGAGTTTTGCCACAAAACTAAAGTATCCCTTGATTTAGACGTACGACTCTATAGGTCTTTAACAATGACATTATCATAGATAGACTAATAACTTGATCAGAATCTTGTGTACCAAGTATCGTTGTAAAGAGACAATTTAACTAGCTTATATGTTGCAATTAACGAATTAAATACATTTCTTTTCTAGGATGCACAAACTCTTTGACAGTTTCACATCAAATATTAAGTCGATAATAAGCATTTAGTTGATTTCACCCATGAGGGTAACGGTGGATAGAATAAAAGTAGAAACAGGTTGACCAGTAAGTCGATTCTGACCATAGTAATAGGAGTAACTGATATAATAGAAAATGAAATTTAATGAAGTAAATGTTAGACCAATAAAATAGCCACCAATAGAATATCCTACCCAAGGTTCAAAAAGTTAAAGCAAAAGTCCAAGAAAAGACGATGATCCACCACATGTGTATCCAATAAAAGGGTTGAGGATGATAAAACCGAGATTGCAATTGCTCATTATCTCTGAAATCCACTTCCTTCAACTCCATGTTATAAAAAAATAAGAGTCTATTTGGAACTACTTATTTTATAGTACTTTTTGAAAAACATTAGAATATTTATACAAAATTGAAATCTTGAATTACTTGGTGTTTTATGTTTTAAGTATATATTTGTATTTATGCTAAAAGTTTTTTTAAATCCCATAACCAATAACAACTCAACCTCCTGGACCAAAAAGCACATAAGTTGTTACCATAGAGATTGTTTTTATATATCTAAGAGTCACTTTGGACTCAGAGTCTGACTACAAGAAAATTGATCCCAACACGTATAAATTTACTTGATTTTCATGTTTTTTCATCATCCAACAAGTAATTTTATTGGAAAAACATATCTGAATATATTTGGACATCTTCGCTCATTAGGCCTATTACATAAAAAGCCCAACACCGAAGTCACAATGACATCAATTAGGCTATAAAACAATTAAGCAAACCAAGTCTCTTTGTCTTCTTACATTAGATCTCCTAACCCTAAACTCTCCGTCTCAAAATTAACTCTGTACGATTACAATTCCATAGCATGTGGACACGATCTTTATTTGAAAGTTGCAAATCTCACAGATCAGATTCACAATTACCCCAAGTAAGTAGCCTTTGCTTCATATGTAAACTATTTTATTGAGTTAGCGATATAATAACTTTGTATATTGGTAAACAATTTGTTTTCAAAATGATTTCATCCCATGACGATTTCGGGCGCTCTTGTCCTTAAGATCTTTATACACTTTTCTTGTGCTGATTTTCATGTTTGTATTAAATTCTATGATTATATTTATTTTTACGATTTTGATTAAAAAAAATCTGAAAAAATTGTTTTGATGGATTTTGTTATTCAATTTATGTTTATGGATTGAGATATGTTTTGTTCTCTCTTGATTTTAATGTAATTCTACCATTTAATTTATATTATAATTGCTACTTAATTATTTTAAAAAAAATAGATCTATTGTTTTTTATTCAATTTGTGTTTAGAATTGGGATATGTATAATTCAAATTTATAGTTGCATCTTTTATTTGGTGTTTTTGTGTTTCATTTACAGTAAACCATCTCATTTCAACATAGGAGAGCATCCCTCCTCCACAAGCTCTAGTTCCTAATGTAACTCCACTATGTTCACCATCTCCACCTCTCAACTTCAATCCCGGCTTCAAGTTACTTGGCATTCCCTTCAATTCTGGCTGCAAGTTACTCGGCATTCACTGCTGTCCAGGATTCTGCAACAGATCCAAAGAATCTAGAAGAAAAGATAGATTATTTATAGACTGTGTTTAGGATATGTTGTAACTATTTATTTATATGTAAGGATAATCTAATATGATGTATTTGTTAAAACTTTTGTTCTAGCTTATTCATGTAAAAAAAAAGTAATAGCGTATTACTATAGTAACTTATTTAAATGTTCAAAGTTTTGGAAACAAAACTTAAAATATATGTTTGTTAATTAACCGAATTATGTTTCACTCTAATAGATAAAAAAATTTCATTCCAATTAATCTAAATCTAAAGCCCGTGAAAAGAGGGTAAATTTATGTGATATGCCATCATGTGTTTAAGAAACCAAAACTGTGTAGATATTTTAATAAATCACATATTAAAGAAATCCCAAACCGTTTTTATGATCATTCTCAAAATAAAAAATATTGACTCAACCTTTAAAAGGAGTTGTTGCATAAAAATATGGTTAGATCTTTGTATTTTTCTTAAAATACCCCTCACTCAACCATTGAAAGGGTTTATTGGGTAAAAATAGTTACATCTTTGTGATAACTTAAAAAAAATATCGTCTTGATCCTCAATAAGATCCTCGAGTAAAATCAGTATGATCCATGCAGTCATTCGTGAAATATACGGTAACCCAACCCTTGGTCAAGATCACGAAGCACCCCCGACAATTATTTTCTAAAACTTGCATACGATCTGTATACTTGCAGAACCGTGCTAGCTTTAGGGTGTTTATCTGCACTTTATTTATATCATATTTTATCACACCCTAGGCCCCACCAAAAGTCTTAGATTACTTTTAGTGTGTTAGGAAGTATTTTATTCGAGTTTCTAATTTTAGAGTGCACTTTCTTATTATTAGTCTTGATTTAAGGATTTACTAATTTTTAAAGCATATGTGGTTTAATTATTTATTTATTGTGAAGCTTTAAAAGATATAATTAAGGTAATTAATTAGAGACCAAGTCAAGTATAAGAACTAAAGGAAAGAAGATATACATGGAAATAAGAAGATTAAGGAATGATATATGCAAAGAAAGAAAAGATAAAGCTGCCAAATAAATATGAAATTCTAGCCACGTTCAAAGACGAGCTCATAACTCAAGATTGGCTAGGAATTTGGGAGAATGGTCTGGACAATGTATAGATCTTTCCGAGACAAGTGATTTCGATATAAAGAACGCGTCAAACGGATAATTATTGAAGGAGATATGACCAAAACAAATCAGCAACATAATCTTACCTTTCCTAGATTTTAGGGCTACGAATTAAAGAGTTCTTGCCTTGTCTTCCACTCCAATTAAAAACAAAATAGGGCTTTCTAACACCTATAAATACATCCCTTAGCCTCCTCTTTACACACACTTCAGAGAATTACACAAGAGGCTTAAGGTTTTCAAGTCAGAGCAAGAAGGCAAGGAGAAGCTAGCACTGGAGGAATTTTGTTCTTCCATCAACAGTCATCCAACACTTTAGGTTATCAATTTATTTTTCTGTAACTGAATTATGAATTCCTTTTATTTATTTTCAGTCTTTAATTTTATCATGAGCTAAATTTCCATATACTTGAGAATCGCAATAAAGGGATGAACCTTTATTAATTTATTCTATGTTTTGAATTTTGGATTGTTATGATTTAAATTGAATTAAATCTTAGATATTGGATATAACTTTGTTCTTATTTACTTATTCTTTGCCGCACAACTAGAATTAGCTTTTAGTATTTGGGATATTCACTTTAGTGGCGGAGTGATCATCCGACAAAGGGGTTTGAATACAGACTTAGGTAATACTTGTGTAATGGCCGAAAGTCATATTAATTAGATAGCCAAAGAGGTAAAATATTATTCATATGAAAGTGGCTTATAATCACCCTGACGGGGTTTGTAATACCGTAGGATAGCTCTTAGGTCCACCCTGACGGGGGCAAGGATATATTAGATTCCCGACTAATATACTAATACCAATTATACCCTTAAACAAGCATAGGATACATTAATTATGTGGATTCCTTGCGAGACTCAAGTATCTCTCATCTCTGAAGTTAGTCAATTTACTTGCATTATTCCTTTTCATTTATTTATTGTAAGTCTTTATTTTATTGCATCTTAGTTTTTAAGAAAACCAAACAAAAATCATATTATTTAATTTTCAGTCATACAATTATTTCTACTATCTGATTAATACTTGAGTTGAACCTAATCCATCCCTGAGAACGAAACCCGATTAATCGGAGTATTACTTGGACAACCGTGCACTTGCGATAATTGTGGTTCCTTTATTTTCGTACTTAATTTTATAACACTCCAGGACCCACCATAGACAATATACCAAATTATTATTCTTATTAATAAGGTCGATAAGATAGTGCTTACAAACATTAATAATTGATATACTTAAAGAGTTTTGCCACAAATCTAAAGTATCCCTTGATTTAGACGTACGACTCTATAGGTCTTTAACAATGACATTATCATAGATAGACTAATAACTTGATCAGAATCTTGTGTACCACGTATCGTTGTAAAGAGACAATTTAACTAGCTTATATTTTGCAATTAACGAATTAAATACATTTCTTTTCTAGGATGCACAAACTGTTTGACAGTTTCACATCAAATATTAAGTCGATAATAAGCATTTAGTTGATTTCACCCATGAGGGTAACGGTGGAAAGAATAAAAGTAGTAAACAAGTTGACGAGTAAGTCGATTTTGACCATAGTAATAGGAGTAACTGATATAATAGAAAATGAAATTTAATTAAGTAAATGTTAGACCAATAAAATAGCCACCGATAGAATATCCTACCCAAGGTTCAAAAAGTTAAAGCAAAGGTCCAAGAAACGACGATGATCCACCACATGTGTATCCCATAAAAGGGTTGAGGATGAAAAAAAAACCGAGATTGCAATTGCTCATTATCTTTGAAATCCACTTCCTTCAACTCCATGTTATAAAAAATTAAGAGTCTATTTGGAACTACTTATTTTATAGCTCTTTTTGAAAAACATTAGAATATTTATACAAAATTGAAATCTTGAATTACTTGGTGTTTTATGTTTTAAGTATATATTTGTATTTATGCTAAAAGTGTTTTTAAGTGTTTAACACTTTCAGGAATTAAGAAAAAAGTTTAACTTATACTAAATAAGGACCCCTAATAACGTCTTTCACTTTAAATCCCATAACCAATAACAACTCAACCACCTTTACAATGGACCAAAAGGCACATAAGTTGTTACCATATTAGAGATTGTTTTTATATATCTAAGAGTCACTTTGGACTCAGAGTCTGACTACAAGAAAATTGATCCCAACACGTATAAATTTACTTGATTTTCATGTTTTTTCATCATCCAACAAGTAATTTTATTGGAAAAACATATCTGAATATATTTGGACATCTTCGCTCATTAGGCCTATTACATAAAAAGCCCAACACCGGAGTCACAATGACATCAATTAGGCTATAATACAATAAAGCAAACCAAGTCTCTTCGTCTTGTAACATTAGATCTCCTAACCATAAACTCTCCGTCTCAAAATTAACTCTGTACGGTTACAATTCCATAGCATGTGGACACGATCTTTATTTGAAAGTTGCAAATCTCACAGATCAGATTCACAATTACCCCAAGTAAGTAGCCTTTGCTTCATATGTAAATTATTTTATTGAGTTAGCGATATAATAACTTTGTATATTGGTAAACAATTTGTTTTCAAAATGATTTCATCCCATGACGATTTCGCCTCTCTTGTCCTGTAGATCTTTATACACTTTTCTTGTACTGATTTTCATGTTTGTATTAAATTCTTTGATTTACTTTATTTTTATGATTTTGATTATAAAAAATCTGAAAAATTGTTTTGATGAATTTTGTTATTCAATTTATGTTTAGGGATTGAGATATGTTTTGTTCTTTCTTGATTTTAATGTAATTCTACCATTTAATTTATGTTATAATGGCTACTTAATTATTTTAAAAAAATAGATCTATTGTTTTTTTATTCAATTTGTGTTTAGAGATTGGGATATGTATAGTTCAAATTTATAGTTGCATCTTTTATTTGGTGTTTTGGTGTTTCATTTACAGTAAAAAGATCGATGACCATCTCATTTCAACATAGGAGAGCATCCCTCCTCCACAAGCTCTAGTTCCTAATGTAACTCCACCATGTTCACCATCTCCACCTCTCAACTTCAATCCCGGCTTCAAGTTACTTGGCATTCCCTTCAATTCCGGCTGCAAGTTACTCGGCATTCTTTGCTGTCCCCGCTACCACAGCCGCTGTAGAATATCATTGACCATGACATTTCAGCAATGGAAAATATTTGAGGATCCTGCAACAGATCCAAAGAATCTAGAAGAAAAGATAGATTATGTATAGATTGTGTTTAGGATATGTTGTAACTATTTATTTATATGTAAGGATAATCTAATATGATGTATTTGTTAAAACTTTTGTTCTAGCTTATTCATGTAAAAAAAATTAATAGCGTATTACTATAGTAACTTATTTAAATGTTCAAAGTTTTGGAAACAAAACTTAAAATATATGTTTGTTAATTAACCGAATTATGTTTCACTCTATTAGATAAAAAAATGCATTCCAATTGATCTAAATCTAAAGCCCGTGAAAAGAGGGTAAATTTATGTGATGTGCCATCATGGTTTTAAAAAAACCAAAACTGTGTAGATATTTTAATAAATCACATATTAAAGAAATCCCAAACCGTTTTTATGATCATTCTCAAAATAAAAAATATTGACTCAACCTTTAAAAAGAGTTGTTGCATAAAAATATGGTTAGATCTTTGTATTTTTCTTAAAATACCCCTCACTCAACCATTGAAAGGGTTTATTGGGTCAAAATAGTTACATCTTTATGATAACTTTAAAAAAATATCGTCTTGATCCTCAATAAGATCCTCAAGTAAAATCAGTATGATCCATGCAGTCATTCGTGAAATATACCGTGACCCAACACTTGGTCAAAATCACGAAGCACCCCCGACAATTATTTTCTAAAACTTGCATACGGTCTGTATACTGGCAGAACCGTGCTAGCTTTAGGGTGTTTATCTGCACTTTATTTATATCATATTTTATCACACCCTAGGCCCCACCAAAAGTCTTAGATTACTTTTAGTGTGTTAGGAAGTATTTTATTCGAGTTTCTAATTTTAGAGTGCACTTTCTTATTTCTAGTCTTGATTTAAGGATTTATTAATTTTTAAAGCATATGCGGTTTAATTATTTATTTATTGTGAAAGTTTAAAAGATATAATTAAGGTAATTAATTAGAGATCAAGTCAAGTATAAGAACTAAAGGAACGAAGATATACATGGAAATAAGAAGATTAAGGAAGGATATATGCAAAGAAAGAAAAGATAAAGCTGCCAAATAAATATGAAATTCTAGCCACGTTTAAAGACGAGTTCATAACTCAAGATTGGCTAGGAATTTGGGAGAATGGTCTGGAAAATGTATAGATCTTTCCGAGACAAGTGATTTCGATATAAAGAACGCGTCAAACGGATAATTATTGAAGGAGATATGACCAAAACAAATCAGCAACAGAATCTGACCTTTCCTAGATTTTAGGGCTACGAATTAAAGAGTTCTTGCATTGTCTTCCACTCCAAGTAAAAACAAATTAGGGCTTTCTAACACCTATAAATACTCCCCTTAGCCTCCTCTTTACACACACTTCAGAGAATTACACAAGAGGCTTAAGGTTTTCAAGTCAGAGCAAGAAGGCAAGGAGAAGCTAGCACTGGAGGAATTTTGTTCTTCCATCAACGGTCATCCAACACTTTAGGTTATCAATTTAATTTTCTGTAACTGAATTATGAATTCCTTTTATTTATTTTCAGTCTTTAATTTTATCATGAGCTAAATTTCCATATACTTGAGAATCGCAATAAAGGGATGAACCTTTATTAATTTATTCTATGTTTTGAATTTTGGATTGTTATGATTTAAATTGAATTAAATCTTATATATTGTATATAACTTTGTTCTTATTTACTTATTCGTTTCCGCACAACTAGAATTAGCTTTTAGTATTTGGGATATTCACTTTAGTGGCAGAGTGATCATCCGACAAAGGGGTTTGAATACAGACTTAGGTAATACTCGTGTAATGGCCGAAAGGCATATTAATTAGATAGCCAAAGAGGTAAAATATTATTCATATGGAAGTGGCTTATAATCACCCTGACGGGGTTTGTAATACCGTAGGATAGCTCTTAGGTCCACCTTGACGGGGGCAAGGATATATTAGATTCCCGACTAATAAACTAATACCAATTATACCCTTAAACAAGCATAGGTTACATTAATTAGGTGGATTCCATGCGAGACTCAAGTATCTCTCATCTCTGAAGTTAGTCAATTTACTTGCATTATTCCTTTTCATTTATTTATTGTTAGTCTTTATTTTATTGCATCTTAGTTTTTAAGAAAACAAACAAAAATCATATTATTTACTTTTCAGTCATATAATTATTTCTACTATCTGATTAATACTTGAGTTGAACCTAATCCATCCCTGAGAACGAAACCCGATTAATCGGAGTATTACTTGGACAACCGTGCACGTGCGGTAATTGTGGTTCCTTTATTTTCGTACTTAATTTTATAACTCCCCAGGACCCACCATAGACAATATACCAAATTATTATTCTTATTAATAAGGTCGATAAGATAGTGCTTACAAACATTAATAATTGATATACTTAAAGAGTTTTGCCACAAAACTAAAGTATCCCTTGATTTAAACGTACGACTCTATAGGTCTTTAACAATGACATTATCATAGATAGACTAATAACTTGATCAGAATCTTGTGTACCAAGTATCGTTGTAAATAGACAATTTAACTAGCTTATATTTTGCAATTAACGAATTAAATACATTTATTTTCTAGGATACACAAACTCTTTGACAGTTTCACATCAAATATTAAGTCGATAATAAGCATTTAGTTGATTTCACCCATGAGGGTAACGGTGGATAGAACAAAAGTAGTAGAAAGGTTGACCAGTAAGTCGATTCTGACCATAGTAATAGGAGTAACTGATATAATAGAAAATGAAATTTAATTAAGTAAATGTTAGACCAATAAAATAGCCACCAATAGAATATCCTACCCAAGGTTCAAAAAGTTAAAGCAAAAGTCCAAGAAACGACGATGATCCACCACATGTGTATCCCATAAAAGGGTTGAGGATGAAAAAAAACCGAGATTGCAATTGCTCATTATCTCTGAAATCCACTTCCTTCAACTCCATGATATAAAAAAATAAGAGTCTATTTGGAACTACTTATTTTATAGCTCTTTTTGAATAACATTAGAATATTTATACAAAATTGAAATCTTGAATTACTTGGTGTTTTATGTTTTAAGTATATATTTGTATTTATGCTAAAAGTGTTTTTAAGTGTTTAACACTTTCAGGAATTAAGAAACATTTTAACTTATACTAAATAAGGACCCCTAATAACGGCTTTCACTTTAAATCCCATAACCAATAACGACTCAACCTCCTGGACCAAAAGGCACATAAGTTGTTACCATATTAGAGATTGTTTTTATATATCTAAGAGTCACTTTGGACTAGAGTCTGACTACAAGAAAATTGATCCCAACATGTATAAATTTACTTGATTTTCATGTTTTTTCATCATCCAACAAGTAATTTTATTGGAAAAACATATCTGAATATATTTGGACATCTTCGCTCATTAGGCCTATTACATAAAAAGGCCAACACGGGAGTCACAATGACATCAATTAGGCTATAAAACAATAAAGCAAACCAAGTCTCTTCGTATTCTAACATTAGATCTCCTAACCCTAAACTCTCCGTCTCAAAATTAACTCTGTACGGTTACAATTCCATCGCATGTGGACACGATCTTTATTTGAAAGTTGCAAATCTCACAGATCAGATTCACAATTACCCCAAGTAAGTAGCCTTTGCTTCATATGTAAACTATTTTATTGAGTTAGCGATATAATAACTTTGTATATTGGTAAACAATTTGTTTTCAAAATGATTTCATCCCATGACGATTTCGGCGCTCTTGTCCTGTAGATCTTTATACACTTTTCTTGTGCTGATTTTCATGTTTGTATTAAATTCTATAATTTAATTTATTTTTATGATTTTGATTGAAAAAAATTCTGAAAAAATTGTTTTGATGAATTTTGTTATTCAATTTATGTTTAGGGATTGAGATATGTTTTGTTCTTTCTTGATTTTAATGTAATTCTACCATTTAATTTATATTATAATGGCTACTTAATTATTTTAAAAAAATAGATCTTTTGTTTTTTATTCAATTTGTGTTTAGAGATTGGGATATGTATAGTTCAAATTTATAGTTGCATCTTTTATTTGGTGTTTTTGTGTTTCATTTACAGTAAAAAGAAGATCGATGACCATCTCATTTCTACATAGGAGAGCATCCCTCCTCCACAAGCTCTAGTTCCTAATGTAACTCCACCATGTTCACCATCTCCACCTCTCAACTTCAATCCCGGCTTCAAGTTACTTGGCATTCCCTTCAATTCCGGCTGCAAGTTACTCGGCATTCACTACTGTCCCCGCTACCACAGCCTCTGTAGAATATCATTGACCATGACATTTCAGCAATGGAAAATATTTGAGGATTCTGCAACCGATCCAAAGAATCTAGAAGAAAAGATAGATTATGTATAGACTGTGTTTAGGATATGTTCTAACTATTTATTTATATGTAAGGATAATCTAATATGATGTATTTTTTAAAACTTTTGTTCTAGCTTATTCATGTCAAAAAAAAAGAAGTAATAGCGTATTACTATAGTAACTTATTTAAATATTCAAAGTTTTGGAAACAAAACTTAAAATATATGTTTGTTAATTAACCGAATTAAGTTTCACTCTATTAGATAATAAATTTGCATTCCAATTAATCTAAATCTAAAGCCCGTGAAAAGAGGGTAAATTTATGTGATGTGCCATCATGTGTTTAGGAAACAAAAACTGTGTAGATATTTTAATAAATCACATATTAAAGAAATCCCAAACCGTCTTTATGATCATTCTCAAAATAAAAAATATTGACTCAACCTTTAAAAGGAGTTGTTGCATAAAAATATGGTTAGATCTTTGTATTTTTCTTAAAATACCCCTCACTCAACCATTGAAAGGGTTTATTGGGTAAAAATAGTTACATCTTTGTGATAACTTAAAAAAATATCGTCTTGATCCTCAATAAGATCCTCGAGTAAAATCAGTATGATCCATGCAGTCATTCGTGAAATATACCGTGACCCAACCCTTGGTCAAGATCACGAAGCACCCCCGACAATTATTTTCGAAAACTTGCATACGATCTGTATACTTGCAGAACCGTGCTAGCTTTAGGGTGTTTATCTGCACTTTATTTATATCATATTTTATCACACCCTAGGCCCCACGAAAAGTCTTAGATTACTTTTAGTGTGTTAGGAAGTATTTTATTCGAGTTTCTAATTTTAGAGTGCACTTTCTTATTTCTAGTCTTGATTTAAGGATTTATTAATTTTTAAAGCAAATACGGTTTAATTATTTATTTATTGTGAAACTTTAAAAGATATAATTAAGGTAATTAATTAGAGACCAAGTCAAGTATAAGAACTAAATGAAAGAAGTTATACATGGAAATAAGAAGATTAAGGAAGGATATATGCAAGGAAAGAAAAGATAAAGCTGCCAAATAAATATGATTTTCTAGCCACGTTCAAAGACGAGCTCATAACTCAAGATTGGCTAGGAATTCGGGAGAATGGTCTGGACAATGTATAGATCTTTCCGAGACAAGTAATTCTGATATAAAGAACGCGTCAAACGGATAATTATTGAAGGAGATATGACCAAAACAAATCAGCAATAGAATCTTACCTTTCCTAGATTTTAGGGCTACGAATTTAAGAGTTCTTGCCTTGTCTTCCACTCCAAGTAAAAACAAATTAGGGCTTTCTAACACCTATAAATACTCCCCTTAGCCTCCTCTTTACACACACTTCAGAGAATTACACAAGAGGCTTAAGGTTTTCAAGTCAGAGGAAGAAGGCAAGGAGAAGCTAGCACTGGAGGAATTTTGTTCTTCCATCAACAGTCATCCAACACTTTAGGTTATCAATTTGTTTTCTGTAACTAAATTCTGAATTCCTTTTATTTATTTTCAGTCTTTAATTTTATCATGAGCTAAATTTCCATATACTTGAGAATCGCAATAAAGGGATGAATCTTTATTAATTTATTCTATGTTTTGAATTTTGGATTGTTATGATTTAAATTGAATTAAATCTTAGATATTGGATATAACTTTTTTCTTATTTACTTATTCTTTTCCGCACAACTAGAATTAGCTTTTAGTATTTGGGATATTCACTTTAGTGGCGGAGTGATCATCCGACAAAGGGGTTTGAATACAGACTTAGGTAATACTCGTGTAATGGCCGAAAGGCATATTAATTAGATAGACAAAGAGGTAAAATATTATTCATATGAAAGTAGCTTATAATCACCCTGACGGGGTTTGTAATACCGTAGGATAGCTCTTAGGTCCACCCTGACGGGGGCAAGGATATATTAGATTCCCGACTAGTATACTAATACCAATTCTACCCTTAAACAAGCATAGGTTACATTAATTAGGTGGATTCCTTGCGAGACTCAAGTATCTCTCATCTCTGAAGTTAGTCAATTTACTTGCATTATTCCTTTTCAGTTATTTATTGTTAGTCTTTATTTTATTGCATCTTAGTTTTTAAGAAAACCAAACAAAAATCATATTATTTACTTTTCAGTCATACAATTATTTCTACTATCTGATTAATACTTGAGTTGAACCTAATCCATCCCTGAGAACGAAACCTGATTAATCGGAGTATTACTTGGACAACCGTGCACTTGCGGTAACTGTGGTTCCTTTATTTTCGTACTTAATTTTATAACACCCCAGGACCCACCATAGACAATATACCAAATTATTATTCTTATTAATAAGGTCGCTAAGATAGTGCTTACAAACATTAATAATTGATATACTTAAAGAGTTTTGCCAATAAACTAAAGTATCCCTTGATTTAGACGTACGACTCTATAGGTCTTTAACAATGACATTATCATAGATAGACTAATAACTTGATCAGAATCTTGTGTACCAAGTATCGTTGTAAAGAGACAATTTAACTAGCTTATATTTTGCAATTAACGAATTAAATACATTTCTTTTCTAGGATGCACAAACTCTTTGACAATTTCACATCAAATATTAAGTCGATAATAAGCATTTAGTTGATTTCACCCATGAGGGTAACGGTGGATAGAATAAAAGTAGAAACAGGTTGACCAGTAAGTCGATTCCGACCATAGTAATAGGAGTGACTGATATAATAGAAAATGAAATTTAATTAAGTAAATATTAGACCAATAAAATATCCACCAATAGAATATCCTACCCAAGGTTCAAAAAGTTAAAGCAAAGGTCCAAGAAACGACGATGATCCACCACATGTGTATCCCATAAAAGGGTTGAGGATGAAAAAAACCGAGATTGCAATTGCTCATTATCTATGAAATCCACTTCCTTCAAATCCATGTTATAAAAAATTAAGAGTCTATTTGGAACTACTTATTTTATAGCACTTTTTGAAAAACATTAGAATATTTATACAAAATTGAAATCTTGAATTACTTGGTGTTTTATGTTTTAAGTATATATTTGTATTTATGCTAAAAGTGTTTTTAAGTGTTTTAACACTTTCAGGAATTAAGAAACATTTTAACTTATACTAAATAAGGACCCCTAAAAACGCCTTTCACTTTAAATCCCATAACCAATAACAACTCAACCTCCTTATAATGGACCAAAAGGCACATAAGTTGTTACCATATTAGAGATTATTTTTATATATCTGAGAGTCACTTTGTACTTAGAGTCTGACTACAAGAAAATTGATCCCAACACGTATAAATTTACTTGATTTTCATGTTTTTTCATCATCCAACAAGTAATTTTATTGGAAAAACATATCTGAATATATTTAGACATATTCGCTCATTAGGTCTATTACATAAAAAGCCCAAAACCGAAGTCACAATGACATCAATTAGGCTATAAAACAATTAAGCAAACCAAGTATCTTCGTCTTCTAACATTAGATCTCCTAACCCTAAACTCTCCGTCTCAAAATTAACTACGGTTACAATTCCATCGCATGTGGTCACGATCTTTATTTGAAAGTTGCAAATCTCACATATCAGATTCACAATTACCCCAAGTAAGTAGCCTTTGCTTTATATGTAAACTATTTTATTGAGTTAGCGATATAATAACTTTGTATATTGGTAAACAATTTGTTTTCAAAATGATTTCATCCCATGACGATTTCGGCGCTCTTGTCCTGTAGATCTTTATACACTTTTCTTGTGCTGATTTTCATGTTTGTATTAAATTCTATAATTTAATTTATTTTTATGATTTTGATTGAAAAAAATTCTGAAAAAATTGTTTTGATGGATTTTGTTATTCAATTTATGTTTAGGGATTGAGATATGTTTTGTTCTTTCTTGATTTTAATGTAATTCTACCATTTAATTTATATTATAATGGCTACTTAATTATTTTAAAAAAATAGATCTTTTGTTTTTTTATTCAATTTGTGTTTAGAGATTGGGATATGTATAGTTCAAATTTATAGTTGCATCTTTTATTTGGTGTTTTTGTGTTTCATTTACAGTAAAAAGAAGATCGATGACCATCTCATTTCTACATAGGAGAGCATCCCTCCTCCACAAGCTCTAGTTCCTAATGTAACTCCACCATGTTCACCATCTCCACCTCTCAACTTCAATCCCGGCTTCAAGTTACTTGGCATTCCCTTCAATTCCGGCTGCAAGTTACTCGGCATTCACTACTGTCCCCGCTACCACAGCCTCTGTAGAATATCATTGACCATGACATTTCAGCAATGGAAAATATTTGAGGATTCTGCAACCGATCCAAAGAATCTAGAAGAAAAGATAGATTATGTATAGACTGTGTTTAGGATATGTTCTAACTATTTATTTATATGTAAGGATAATCTAATATGATGTATTTTTTAAAACTTTTGTTCTAGCTTATTCATGTCAAAAAAAAAGAAGTAATAGCGTATTACTATAGTAACTTATTTAAATATTCAAAGTTTTGGAAACAAAACTTAAAATATATGTTTGTTAATTAACCGAATTAAGTTTCACTCTATTAGATAATAAATTTGCATTCCAATTAATCTAAATCTAAAGCCCGTGAAAAGAGGGTAAATTTATGTGATGTGCCATCATGTGTTTAGGAAACAAAAACTGTGTAGATATTTTAATAAATCACATATTAAAGAAATCCCAAACCGTCTTTATGATCATTCTCAAAATAAAAAATATTGACTCAACCTTTAAAAGGAGTTGTTGCATAAAAATATGGTTAGATCTTTGTATTTTTCTTAAAATACCCCTCACTCAACCATTGAAAGGGTTTATTGGGTAAAAATAGTTACATCTTTGTGATAACTTAAAAAAATATCGTCTTGATCCTCAATAAGATCCTCGAGTAAAATCAGTATGATCCATGCAGTCATTCGTGAAATATACCGTGACCCAACCCTTGGTCAAGATCACGAAGCACCCCCGACAATTATTTTCTAAAACTTGCATACGATCTGTATACTTGCAGAACCGTGCTAGCTTTAGGGTGTTTATCTGCACTTTATTTATATCATATTTTATCACACCCTAGGCCCCACGAAAAGTCTTAGATTACTTTTAGTGTGTTAGGAAGTATTTTATTCGAGTTTCTAATTTTAGAGTGCACTTTCTTATTTCTAGTCTTGATTTAAGGATTTATTAATTTTTAAAGCAAATACGGTTTAATTATTTATTTATTGTGAAACTTTAAAAGATATAATTAAGGTAATTAATTAGAGACCAAGTCAAGTATAAGAACTAAATGAAAGAAGCTATACATGGAAATAAGAAGATTAAGGAAGGATATATGCAAGGAAAGAAAAGATAAAGCTGCCAAATAAATATGATTTTCTAGCCACGTTCAAAGACGAGCTCATAACTCAAGATTGGCTAGGAATTTGGGAGAATGGTCTGGACAATGTATAGATCTTTCCGAGACAAGTAATTCTGATATAAAGAACGCGTCAAACGGATAATTATTGAATGAGATATGACCAAAACAAATCAGCAACAGAATCTTACCTTTCCTAGATTTTAGGGCTACGAATTTAAGAGTTCTTGCCTTGTCTTCCACTCCAAGTAAAAACAAATTAGGGCTTTCTAACACCTATAAATACTCCCCTTAGCCTCCTCTTTACACACACTTCAGAGAATTACACAAGAGGCTTAAGGTTTTCAAGTCAGAGGAAGAAGGCAAGGAGAAGCTAGCACTGGAGGAATTTTGTTCTTCCATCAACAGTCATCCAACACTTTAGGTTATCAATTTGTTTTCTGTAACTAAATTCTGAATTCCTTTTATTTATTTTCAGTCTTTAATTTTATCATGAGCTAAATTTCCATATACTTGAGAATCGCAATAAAGTGATGAATCTTTATTAATTTATTCTATGTTTTGAATTTTGGATTGTTATGATTTAAATTGAATTAAATCTTAGATATTGGATATAACTTTTTTCTTATTTACTTATTCTTTTCCGCACAACTAGAATTAGCTTTTAGTATTTGGGATATTCACTTTAGTGGCGGAGTGATCATCCGACAAAGGGGTTTGAATACAGACTTAGGTAATACTCGTGTAATGGCCGAAAGGCATATTAATTAGATAGACAAAGAGGTAAAATATTATTCATATGAAAGTAGCTTATAATCACCCTGACGGGGTTTGTAATACCGTAGGATAGCTCTTAGGTCCACCCTGACGGGGGCAAGGATATATTAGATTCCCGACTAGTATACTAATACCAATTCTACCCATAAACAAGCATAGGTTACATTAATTAGGTGGATTCCTTGCGAGACTCAAGTATCTCTCATCTCTGAAGTTAGTCAATTTACTTGCATTATTCCTTTTCAGTTATTTATTGTTAGTCTTTATTTTATTGCATCTTAGTTTTTAAGAAAACCAAACAAAAATCATATTATTTACTTTTCAGTCATACAATTATTTCTACTATCTGATTAATACTTGAGTTGAACCTAATCCATCCCTGAGAACGAAACCTGATTAATCGGAGTATTACTTGGACAACCGTGCACTTGCGGTAACTGTGGTTCCTTTATTTTCGTACTTAATTTTATAACACCCCAGGACCCACCATAGACAATATACCAAATTATTATTCTTATTAATAAGGTCGCTAAGATAGTGCTTACAAACATTAATAATTGATATACTTAAAGAGTTTTGCCAATAAACTAAAGTATCCCTTGATTTAGACGTACGACTCTATAGGTCTTTAACAATGACATTATCATAGATAGACTAATAACTTGATCAGAATCTTGTGTACCAAGTATCGTTGTAAAGAGACAATTTAACTAGCTTATATTTTGCAATTAACGAATTAAATACATTTCTTTTCTAGGATGGACAAACTCTTTGACAATTTCACATCAAATATTAAGTCGATAATAAGCATTTAGTTGATTTCACCCATGAGGGTAACGGTGGATAGAATAAAAGTAGAAACAGGTTGACCAGTAAGTCGATTCCGACCATAGTAATAGGAGTGACTGATATAATAGAAAATGAAATTTAATTAAGTAAATGTTAGACCAATAAAATATCCACCAATAGAATATCCTACCCAAGGTTCAAAAAGTTAAAGCAAAGGTCCAAGAAACGACGATGATCCACCACATGTGTATCCCATAAAAGGGTTGAGGATGAAAAAAACCGAGATTGCAATTGCTCATTATCTATGAAATCCACTTCCTTCAAATCCATGTTATAAAAAATTAAGAGTCTATTTGGAACTACTTATTTTATAGCACTTTTTGAAAAACATTAGAATATTTATACAAAATTGAAATCTTGAATTACTTGGTGTTTTATGTTTTAAGTATATATTTGTATTTATGCTAAAAGTGTTTTTAAGTGTTTTAACACTTTCAGGAATTAAGAAACATTTTAACTTATACTAAATAAGGACCCCTAATAACGCCTTTCACTTTAAATCCCATAACCAATAACAACTCAACCTCCTTATAATGGACCAAAAGGCACATAAGTTGTTACCATATTAGAGATTATTTTTATATATCTGAGAGTCACTTTGTACTTAGAGTCTGACTACAAGAAAATTGATCCCAACACGTATAAATTTACTTGATTTTCATGTTTTTTCATCATCCAACAAGTAATTTTATTGGAAAAACATATCTGAATATATTTAGACATATTCGCTCATTAGGTCTATTACATAAAAAGCCCAAAACCGAAGTCACAATGACATCAATTAGGCTATAAAACAATTAAGCAAACCAAGTATCTTCGTCTTCTAACATTAGATCTCCTAACCCTAAACTCTCCGTCTCAAAATTAACTACGGTTACAATTCCATCGCATGTGGTCACGATCTTTATTTGAAAGTTGCAAATCTCACATATCAGATTCACAATTACCCCAAGTAAGTAGCCTTTGCTTTATATGTAAACTATTTTATTGAGTTAGCGATATAATAACTTTGTATATTGGTAAACAATTTGTTTTCAAAATGATTTCATCCCATGACGATTTCGGCGCTCTTGTCCTGTAGATCTTTATACACTTTTCTTGTGCTGATTTTCATGTTTGTATTAAATTCTATAATTTAATTTATTTTTATGATTTTGATTGAAAAAAATTCTGAAAAAATTGTTTTGATGGATTTTGTTATTCAATTTATGTTTAGGGATTGAGATATGTTTTGTTCTTTCTTGATTTTAATGTAATTCTACCATTTAATTTATATTATAATGGCTACTTAATTATTTTAAAAAAATAGATCTTTTGTTTTTTTATTCAATTTGTGTTTAGAGATTGGGATATGTATAGTTCAAATTTATAGTTGCATCTTTTATTTGGTGTTTTTGTGTTTCATTTACAGTAAAAAGAAGATCGATGACCATCTCATTTCAACATAGTAGAGCATCCCTCCTCCACAAGCTGTAGTTCCTAATGTAACTCCACCATGTTCACCATCTCCACCTCTCAACTTCAATCCCGGCTTCAAGTTACTTGGCATTCCCTTCAATTCCGGCTGCAAGTTACTCGGCATTCACTGCTGTCCCCGCTACCACAGCCGCTGTAGAATATCATTGACCATGACATTTCAGCAATGGAAAATATTTGAGGATTCTGCAACAACAGATCCAAAGAATCTAGAAGAAAAGATAGATTATGTATAGACTGTGTTTAGGATATGTTGTAACTATTTATTTATATGTAAGGATAATCTAATATGATGTATTTGTTAAAACTTTTGTTCTAGCTTATTCATGTCAAAAAAAAAAAAGTAATAGCGTATTACTATAGTAACTTATTTAAATGTTCAAAGTTTTGGAAACAAAACTTAAAATTTATGTTTGTTAATTAACCGAATTATGTTTCACTCTATTAGATAATAAAAATTCATTCCAATTAATCTAAATCTAAAGCCCGAAAAGAGGGTAAAATTATGTGATGTGCCATCATGTGTTTAGGAAACCAAAATTGTGTAGATATTTTAATAAATCACATATTAAAGAAATCCCAAACCGTCTTTATGATCATTCTCAAAATAAAAAATATTGACTCAACCTTTAAAAGGAGTTGTTGCATAAAAATATGGTTAGATCTTTGTATTTTTCTTAAAATACCCCTCACTCAACCATTGAAAGGGTTTATTGGGTAAAAATATTTACATCTTTGTGATAACTTAAAAAAAATATCGTCTTGATCCTCAATAAGATCCTCGAGTAAAATCAGTATGATCCATGCAGTCATTCGTGAAATATACCGTGACCCAACCCTTGGTCAAGATCACGAAGCACCCCCGATAATTATTTGTTAAAAGCATGGTTACAAATGGGTAAAAAAGATTAGGTACTTGATATATAATAAAAAAATATAAATACAAAAATAGACTAACTTCATATTCTAGTTGCAACAACAGAAAGCTTTGGTCTCATACAAGAAGAAAGGGGAAATAAGAAGCAAAAAGTAAAAACAACACATACAAAATTCAATTCCAACAACAAATTATGAAAATCTAGATTTTCTGGTAAACATTTGGTTGAACGTCACTCGATCAACCACCCTTCGAGTTAGAGATGAACAATTTATTGTAAAGTCAAAATGACAACATCAGTAAAAAAATTGGGAACGAAAATGAAATGATCACTTTGGAAATCCACCTCTGCGATCTTGCAAGCCTCCTGGGTATAAATGACTTTCTTTGAAAAAGTAGGCGCCAATACTTCCTTTATCGTGAAAGTCCAAAAAAAATTAAGTGGAATGCTCTTATTGATAATTTCAGGAGCAAAGGTCACAATGGGACTCCTAGGATGATAATATACATTAGTCACGCATTATATGTCTCCTATTGTTGAGCAAAAATGTCAGCTACGTAGGTGACTCCATGATTATGAAATAAAAAGAGAAGAGTCAAAATAATGGAAAGAAACTGACTATCACTTGAACCCTTAAATAGGAAATAAAGCTAGAACAATAGGAAGAGTTAGTAACTAAGACGTGGTGTTTTAAGTGACAGAGGCAAAGAAGTTATGATTACCAGATTCGGGAAATAAAGCGCCTAGCATGTATTTGTTGTTAAAAGAAATTGAATAGACTTCCAAGTTCTCCAATACACCATATTATATTTTTTATATGACTTCATTTAAGGGCTAATATGTGAAGTTCTAAATAATATAAAATTAAACCCCTATTAAAGAAAAATCTCTCTAAAGATCGTATCTACGAGGTAAGGAACGTTAATTGAGGAGGAAATGATAGGTAGGAGGCTAGCTCAACCCAACTCCTTTGGATGGATCCTTTCTTTGCAAAGCCAAAAAATAACATACACACAAAATAAAATTTAGTTTGAAACACTCTTATTCAATTAAATATACCAATTACAAGACTCTAGCATCAATTAGAATAAAACCTAATTTCTTCTTTTTCATCTAAATTGATTCTCTCTTCACGCAATATTTTCAGCTACTTTTTGTTCCTTATTCTGATATATTAGACCTTGTTTGGGTTGTGAAAATAAATTCTATTTTCATTTTAGAGTAAATATTCTTAAAATAATTTTCTTTTTCTTTTCAATATTTTCAAGAGATATGGAAAATGTTGATTTCATGTTCTCCAATATAGAAACATTTTCATTTAATTGTCCAGAAAGCTCTTTTCATTTTCTCTAACGAAACAAGTTTTTATAAGAATTTTGAGAAATATAGACAATAAAAACTAAAAATACCCATTATTTTTAAAAACCAAACAGAGCCTTAGGTCTCCAAAATATTTTTGAGTTGTAGGTACCATTTTAATGCCCCAAGTCAACCTAAAAATGTTTTAAGAGAATGCAGACTAGGTCGGACCACGATAGCGGCAAATTTAATAATTCTTTCATCTTGACTCCTAATCAAGAAACTTCACCTCTGACACGCTCCTGACTTCAATTACTATTATAAAACCAAATGGCTAGCTTATAATCCTAGGCAATTTTGTACAGTGTTTTCTTAAGTCAATTTCCACGTCTTTCCTATATATGCTCTAGTAGTCCAAATTTGGCTTGTTGGTCCTTTAATGCCTTGACTTGAGGTAGACATTTTTTTCTCTACTTCTTGTCCTTGTCTCGGGGTCTTGTAACATTCAAGTATCTAAGAGTTAAACAGTTAATACACAATTAATGCAAAAATACTTCAAGAAAGAAATAAATATCTAAAACTAGACAAGAAATGAGAATATGTCTTAATATAGGGACCAATCCCTTAAATGAGTCCAAATAACCCTTAAAACTCTATCTCGTGATACGATTAATCTATCACACGAAAGGAGACATCAATTAAGTGTGAATCTCCTAGGTACATGGATGACATTAGACCCAAAGATGAAGCTAAAAAGCCAAAATGTAACGAATAAAATCAAATGAAGTCACAAAAGCAGCGAACATGCCCATGAAAAGCTCAACATGAAGTGATGACCAAATGTTTCCATCAACTTTCGAAGACCGTAACACATAATTAGTGAAACTTTTGATCATGAAATCCAGTATCAAGATATCCCTTTGATGTTAGATCATGTGAGAAGAAACAGTTTCCTATTTGATGTTGAATTGAAGAAGTTATGGGAGTTTTTATGATAAGATCCAAAGTTGTCCATATTTAGAAGAGTTCATTGGACAAATTTTGACTCACTTAAGTTGGCCTATATAAGCTAAAACATTTTTGGTCCTATAAATACATGTTTTAATTAGCAAAACGTAGTCACTTATCATATTGAAGAGCTAGAAACCTTGGGATCAAGGGAAAGAAGCAAGGAAGAGTCATAACAACACTTAATATCCTAATTAGTGTAATTCTTCCTTAAATTATGTTTTTACCTTATTTGGTTTTATTTTCTTCCATGATGAATTAAATTTACAATAGCTAGATATATTTGGGTATGAACCCTAACTATGATTAGGTCTTATTTGTATGAATCTGGGATTTTTTATTTAAATAAAGCATGGATTGGTGTTGTTGTAATTATCTTTGTACTTCATAATAATTTATTATAGTATGGCCATATACATAAGATTTGATAAATATTAAATTATTCTCAGAAAGGGGGTTTGTTAGTGTATCTATGATAATTACGCATCATTGACTTAAAGACTCAAAAGAGCTATACTAACTAGGCAATCATATAAGGTTTGAACGTTAGGCGTCTAGATAACATGAGTAGGATTCATTCAAAAGAGGTTCCTACGGTTACATAGCATCCAAATACTTATCTATAAGGAACTTAGATAGACTTTATAATCTTGTTGTCTCTCTTTTTTATGGATTATTCCACTTATGAGACATTGTTTTAAGATTTTATTGGGCATAAGTGAGAGATCTTTTGTTAAAATTTTCTATGTTATACTTTTGCCTCTTGTTTTGGTCATATTACTATTTATAAAGCCTTTATGCCTTAATTGTGTGTTAAATAGTAGATTTTATGTACATGGTTAATTCAAGATGCCAAGATAAAGAAAAGAGGTCAAAAAGTAAAGATAAACCCCAAACCAAGGCAGAAATGGAGCCTAGGTTCACTTTAGGAAGTTAGAATGTTTGCTGGAGAAATCTTAACGCCATATTGTTTTAGTCACCACGAAATATTAGTAAGAGATTTGGACCTGATTCGTTTTTGTTCATAAAATAGCTTGAAGTTAGTGTCGCGTGGAAAATTACATAAGTCAATTTGGAGTTGAGATAAAGAAGTTATGTCATTTGCTTCCACTATGACTTGAAACAATCCAACTTTAGCTAAAAACAGGTTGGGTCATTCTAAACCTAATTTAGTGAGACAAAGGGGGCCCAAATTTTTTTAGATATTATATAAGTCATTTAGAAGCACCCTTATCATTATCCATCATCACACAACTCATTTTTATATTAATTTCTAAGGGATCAAGGGTAGTAGAGCAAGAGAGAAGAAAAGAAGTGTTTGTCTATAAACCCAACGATTCTTTCTCAACTATATGTCATTTCTTTTCATTATCAAGACTACCAATCATTAATTTTTTATTTTTAAATAGGATTATTCCTTTAGTTTTTATTTGTTTTATTTTAATATGAACTAAACTCTCATTGATTGAGGTTGCTTATGTCAGAACTTATGCTTAGTTTGTTAATTACATTATTGAATTTGGGAAAATTGTTTAATTGAAATGGTTTGATTTTTATTCCATTTACTATGTGTCTGTTTTAACAATAATTTTGCTCAGGCCAAATAGTGAGTAGAGTAATCGAGCTAATACCCGAAGTAGGGGGTTTGATTTCCAAAATAGCACATGGACATGTAGTGTGCGGTAGTGATCCTAGACATGCTTAGCTAGATAGTCAATAGGGTTAGAATTGTTACATCGAGACATTTCCAATAGTGTATTTACCCAAGTCCCCTAGTTGTGTTAAGGTTGCTTCCTAAGCTACCCTAACAGGAGTTCAAAAAAATTAGAATCCCATCTAATGTGAATTCACCAACTCACCCATACCAATAAAACCATTAAACTAGAAGCATAGGGAATTACTAGCAATTTCTCAAGCAACTCTCTGATCCACTAGTTTATCTTTTAATTAATTGTTTACTTTACTATATTTTAATTTTAATCTTGTCTCATTAATTATCACGGTCTTTAATCATTGAAAACCAAATAAATATTTCATTGATTAAGGTTATGGCATTTATTTATTTATATTGCAAACTCTACATTTTTACTTTTTTGAAGCGAAATTATCTATATTGATAGTCTATGTGGAGATTATAAACCCTCACTTATTAAGTTATAACTTGTCAACGAATCGTACACTTACGCAAAGGCGTCCTCTCTAATGTTGATTTTATATCACACTCGGGATGCGAACAAATCCAAATTAGCAAATAATATTTTGTTTTGACCTTAAACTTGCAAGTAAGTTTGAGCTATAGATAGTGGGTATCACTAGTGTCCCGAGCTACAATTCTCTCCCCATTCTTACAAAATTTGTAGTTTAACAGATTTAGTTAATTATTAGTCTTAATTGCTTAGTCTTTGTAGTTTCTTTATCTAAAAATAAAATATAAATCTTTTCTTTTTTGTCTTTCATTTTATCAACGAATAATTAGATGTAGAACTAAATTACATATTTTCTCATCTAATACTTGTGGATACGAAAATATTAGTAACTCCCAAGGTGTGATTATATAAGGATGTAAAAGCACACACACCTTGAGAGAACTACAATTATCTCTCTACAAGTATATATATCATTACAAGTAATAAGAAAGTAAAAACACACATATTTGTGTTTAATAGAAGCATAGATGGTTTTAGATGATTTAAGTAAATAGTACAAATCGAATAAGTGATTGTTTTGTTTTTCAACTAAGAATGCAAGGATACTAGCTTATAATTGCAAGTACTGACCTATATTACTTAGTGTCTATTCTAAGTATAAGGGTAAACTGAGCTAATTTAAGTAATCGGGATTCTATAATCCCTCTAACTCCCGTTAGGGTAGTTTAGAGGGCAACCTCAACACAAGTAGTGGACTTGGGTAAGGGAACCCTAGGAAATGATCGGTGATTAATTTCTAACCCTAAATATTATCTTGTTAGACAAGTCTGTCAGGATCACTACCAACACTAGAAAATTATGAATCGTTTTCAATAACCGAACCCAATTACTATGGGTAGTATTATACTTGGCCAAATAAAAACTAGAGTTAACGGGAAATACAAAATATAATTATAAAATAGTGTCTTAACTCAATTAAAAGATTTCCCTTATAATAAAGAATTAGCAAAATTAATAATTAGGGTTTATACATAGTGCAAACCTAAGTTATACAAAATTTAGTGCATAATAAAACAAAACAATAAAAAGCTTTGAAACATGGTTAAGCCGAAATCTAAAGCTAATTACCATCACGATAGAGAAAGAGTGATGCATAATTGAATGTCAGCTTTGTTGGTTCCTCTCTAGGTAAACTTGTTCTCTAATTTTTATAAAGGTTGCATAATGGAATGGAAAGGACATGTTTCTAAAGTCAAATACTGATACATATAGGCTCATGGATGTTTTATTGATTCATGATCTAGGTTTAATTGACCTAATATAGCCCAAACACTTTTTACATAAAAAGTGGACTAGTGTGACACAAAACAACTATAACTTTAATAACTTCTTCGTTACATCTTAAAATCACAAACCGTCATCGGCTATGTGTTACTAACTAAAAATCATAGCTAGATATAAAAGGTTTCATCCATATTCATTGCCAATCTCACGTGGCATCTCAAACAATTTACTTTCTAAATCTAGTCGACAACTCTCGCACTTTCAGAAAATGACTTTTTTTGTACTTGAACTATTGCCTTCCAATTTTATCTCATCTCCTCGACTTATTATCCATGATATGTCATCTAATATACTCCTTGTACCTAAGAGCTTCACACTAAAAACACGAATTACACTTAAAAAGCGCTAAAAAGTAACATTTCTCCAAAACAAGGTACAAAATGCAAATAATATCAAATAACATGGAAAAATTTCTCAACTAAGAACATAATGAACCTAAAATGATGTCACCTGACTTGATTGTTCTATCACAAATATTAAGACATCACTTATCTACTATAGGTTTTTCTAAAACTAGTTTCTCTCTCTCTAGGTTTCCTTTTTGTTTTCGGTAGCTTTTCTACACCGATTTCCGCCACTTCTTCTCTTATTTTTTGCCAATCTCACCGTGATTTCACGCTGGTTTCACTGGTTAGGTGGCCTTTATTTCTTTCTCCCTTTTGCTGCTATTCTTTTCTCTTCCCTTCACTCTATTTTATCCTAAGCATAAACCTAAACACTTAACATACAACCCAATCTACCTCATGAGATTGGATAAATGGCTCCAAAAAAAAAGTAAAGAAAAAGAAAACAATTAGTATAGTGGAGGTTACAGAGATTATGGGTACTTCAAAAACCCATAGTTCAGGATATGGTCAGACTACTAATGAAAGAGCTAAAATCAGTGTTACACCATTTAAAGAACCAAATAATAGAGGAAATACCACAAATCTAAGGTCTATTACTCAAAATGTTACACCAGTTCAGAAAAGTATTGATGTTACACATATGGAAGCTTTTCCCACTCTACAACAACAAAAAAAGTGCTCCAAAAAGAACAGAAGTTATCATAGAGGAATTTATTCCAATTTCTAGCTCAGAATTGGTGAATTCACCTCATCATTGCTAGATGAGACCTCAGCCACGATTACTATAAAACATGTGTCCCCTCGTTAGACTTGATCTACATTTTTTGATGGTGAAATCAAAGAAGAGGTTCAAATTGAGTTTGTAAAGCCAGATATGAGAAATGATAGAATTATTGTAACTCTATTTATTCAAATAAAAGAAGAGGGATGTAAAGCTTGGAAAACAAGCTTAGTGGGACAATCTTTAGATAACCCTCCACCTTTCTATATGGTAGAAACTTTATAGAATATATATGGAAAAGTACAGTTCAGTACCTCTGAACAGGGCCTCTTTGTAGTAAAAATGGAATCTGAGGAAGCATGTTTCAATGTCTTGGGTGAGTTATGGCATTTCAACAATAAACCACTTATTCTCAGAAGGTGGAAACCAAATACACATTTTGATAAATTCAGGATTGATAAGGTTCCAGTATGGGTGAAACTTAGGAAGGTACCAGGTGAGCTTTGTACTAAAGCTTGTCTTAGTGTGGTAGCTAGTGCTCTGGGTAAACCTCTCCAAATGTATGATAACACTGCTAAACATACAACGCCCAGTTATGCCAGAGTATGTGTTGAGATGGATCTCAAACCTGACATTATTGATAACTTTTAAATTGATATGGGTGACAATCAAATTGAGACATTTGAAGTTGAGTAATAGTTGGAAACCATTACTATGTACTACTTGTAATATTTTGGGTCATTCTGAGAGTTCCTGCAGAAACAAAAAACAAGTATGGATTGGAAAACAAAATCAACCTGTAAATGTAAAAGACAGTGAAGCTTTACCTCGGAAAGAAACTCACAAAGAAACATGGATACAAGTATTTAATAGAAGGGCCAATACACCTCTAGCCCATATGAATGGGGGGAAGTAATATAGCTTCTACTTATAATAGTTTTAATACCCTGGAGCAGAATCAAGAGAGTATTGAGGATATGGTCAAAGATTTGATTTCAATCAACACTGCGGAGGCAGTGCAGGAAGAACCTCCAAACCCTCATCTTACATGATAATTACATGGAATGTAAGGGGCATAAATAATAAGTTTAAACAACTTAGTTGTTTAAAGTATGTAAATAATTTCAATATCAGTCTTTTTATTTTAATTGAGACAGAAGTTAAGCATCATAAAGAAAAGAATATTTGGGATAAATGGAAAGTTACACACAACTATGATCATCATGAGCTAGGCAGGATCTGGACATTTTGGGACAAGAGAGTTTTTTATGTTAGAGTTATGGGGTGTACTAATCAAGCACTTCTTTGCAAGATAGTACATATCGAACCCAAAACTGAATTTTTTTATTCCCTTGTATATGCCTTGAATAAGCCTGATGAGAGACTTATTATATGGAACACTTTGAAGGGCTGGGAGAGTATAACAAATACTTACCCTTGGATTATCCAGGGTGATTTTAATGAAGTAATGCATATCAATGAAAGACTTAATGTTACAGTACTTTCGGGCCCTTAATATGAGAAAATGTGTAAATGATTTAGAACTAACAGACATCAAATATACTGGGCCAAATTTACATGGACTAATAAGTCAGCTGAAGGGGACATGAGAGCTAGTAGAATAGAACTCTCTTAAATGAGAATTGGCTCAAGACCTTTCCAGACACATCTTTAATACTTGAGTTCCCTTTTCTATCAGATCATTGTAGCCAAGTCATAAAGTTTATGAAAACTGAGAAAAAAAGGAAGTACCCATTCAGATTTTACAATGTTTGGATGGAACGCCCTAAATTTAAACCTGTTGTTCAAGAAGTCTAGAATACCACTTTTCAGGGTACCCCTATGTATAGAATAACTAAGAAGCTGAATCTCCTCAAAGAAAGACTTAAAGTCTTTAATGAAAAATATTTCAAGTTCTCCCATGATAAAATTGTTAAACTCCAAAGTCACCTGAAACACATACAAATGAGTAGATTACAAGGAAACATTGGAAAAGAACTACTTATTGAAGAAAATGAATTAGTTTAGAAAATTACCCAGGAAATGATTACTGAAGAAGAAATAACTAAGCAAAAATCAAGGGACCAATGGGTTGATATAGGAGACCTGAATACAGCCTATTTCCAAAATAAATGAGAGGTAGGAGAGCTCAAAATAGTATATTCAATATTATTAATAATCAAGGTAATTGTAAAACAGATGAAAAAGATATATCTGATGTCTTTGTCAACCATTTCAGAAACATCCTAGGAACAAGAAGGCATAACAGTGGTGAGTATTGTGTAAATACTCTTAAAAAAATTCTGAGTAAAACTATAAATCAAGATGAGGCTAATAGACTCATATACCCCATAACAGAGGAAGAAATTAAAGCTACTCTATGGTCTATAGATAGTAACAAGAGCCCAGGTCCTGATGGTTTTTCCTCAGGGTTTTTTAAATAGTGTTGGGACATTATAAAAACAGATATATGTTCAGCAATAAAAAGCTCATTTGATGATTGTCAGATTCTCAAAGAAATTAACTCAGCATATATTTCTCTGGTGCCAAAAGTAATAAACCCGAGCTATACAAAAGATTTTCGACCTATAGTCTGTTGCAATATTCTTTACAAAATCATCTCCAAGATTATAGCCAATAGGCTTAAAAGTAATTTACAAGGTGTTATCTCCCTTAACCAATCTGCCTTTGTTCCAGGTAGATTAATTGGAGAAAATATTTTAGTTGCGCAAGATATTGTTAGGGGCTACTCAAGAGTAAATCTCTCACACAGATGTACATTAAAATTATATCTTATGAAAGCTTATGATTCTGTTAATTGGGACTGAATCTTGAAAACTATTGAAGATCTAGGATACCCTAGTAAATTCATCAACTGGGTATCCATATGCCTCACAAGTACTTCATATTCAATAATTATTAATGGTGTACCTCAGTGTTTCTTTAGAGGGGAGAGAGGGCTTAGACAAGGGCTCTCTCCTTACCTCTTTGTAATAGGTACGGAGGTTTTATCTCAAATATTTAAATATTTGGGTCAGAAAAAGAGGTTAGCTGGTACCCAAAATGTGGAAAACTGAAGATCAACAACCTAATGTTTGCTGATGATCTTCTAGTTTTCTTTAAACCCACTAAAGAATCAGCTATTTTGGTAAAAAAGGGACTTAAACTTTTCTTTAACCTCTTAGGGATGAAAATCAGTAATAGTAATATATTTTATGGAGGTGTACCTGACATAATAAAATAAGATATTAATCATATTTAGAGTATACCATAAGGAATACCACCTATGAAATACTTAGGCCTTCCTCTCATTACAGGAAGACTTAGCCTACAAGACTGTAAGCCTCTTGTGGATAAAATGGTTAAGAAAATTGAACGATGTAGCTTTAAACACCTTTCTTATGCTGGGAGAGTGCAATTGATAAAATCAGTGTTGGGTGGTATTGCAAGTCATTGGTGTAGTGTGATTACTCTTCCCAAGAAAATCATCAAAACTCTTCAAAGTAAAGTTATGGCTTTCCTCTGGAGTGGTAAAAGTAAGTATGAAGGTGGGGCTAAGGTTTCTTGGAATACTGTGTGTAAACCTATAGAGGAAGGAGGTTTAGGTATAAAGGATTTGAGTGTTCAGAATAAGGTATGGGCTTTCAAGCTTCTTTGGGGTTGTTGCCTTCATAAAGAAACGCTTTGGTCTCAATGGTTGCAACTTAACCACCTAAGAGGTAAATCTTTCTGACAAATTGATATTCCAACTGATTGTTCTTGGGGTTGTAGGAAAATACTCAAAGTTAGAGACATTTCTAATAAAGTTATCAGATATATAGTGGGTAATGGTAAAGATACAACACTTTGGTGGGATTATTGGCTACCTCAAGATAAGAATCTAAATGCGATGAGTTGTGGCAATATTGCTTCGAGTTACTAAATAAATAGTAAACTTTCACAATTTATGCATAAACTGAATTGGAGATGGCCTGCTAAGTTATCTTTCATGAATAACATTACCAAAAATATGGTGATATCAGATGAGAAAGACAGAGTCATTTGTACCTGTACAAAAAAGGGCAATTTTAAATTCGCAGAAATTTATGAGGAGCTTAGAGAAAAAGGTACAAAAACAAATGGTTTTCGCTAATCTGGGATTTGAAAGCCTTACCAAAATATAAATTCATTTTCTGACTCTGTCAATTGGATAGGCTACCAACAAAACAACGCTTAATGAGTTGGGGTATGATATCTAACACAATTTGTGAAATTGTAAGATATATAGTAAAGACATAGATCACTAGTTCTGAAATTGCCCTAGTACAAATCGAATCTGGAATACTTGCAAAAGGAAATCAAATGAAAAATCTCAATCGAGTGATTGAATACAGTTATTCAAAGATTTGAAAACAAAAAACCTAAAAATATAGATGAGGAGATTACCAGATTAATGATACTGATAGTTGTTCATACGATTTGGATGGAGAGGAACAACAAAATCTTCAATCAAATCGTTACTAGCGAAGATGAGTTATTGAAGCAGATTATTGATAGAGTAGCAGAGAATATGGTGAAGCTAAAGATATTTGGCAAGGATGAAAAGGCAGATGCAATGAAGCGTTGGAGAGAGAGATAGGTTTTATTGTACTTAGGGGTACACGTGAAATTGAGAGAGTAGAAAGTTAAATGTACTTTGTCTTTTTTTTTCGTTTGAGTTGTAATGGCTTTCTCCTTTATGTCTTATGTTGACTAGTCAAGTCTATGTTGACTTAGTTTGATGTGTAACAAACATATTGGTTATGATATAAAATTATTCTTTTTTGCTTAGCAAAAAAAGTAAAGAGATGAGGGGAAAGAAAGCAAATAAGAGATTTAGAGTGGTCATACTCCCCTAGGCTTAGTCCACCACCTAATGTCCATACACCCTTAGGATTTGCAAGATTGTCAACTCGAATCCCATGTGTCTCTTAAAGGTGAGAGCACAAATGTTTAAAACTCCGTGAATAGATATTTTAAGTTTCTTCAGACATTCATGCCAAACGTTGCTTTCATCCTTGATTCTGACTATACTATTGTAGCTTCTTCTCTGTAATGTAGCGACATATAAAAAAATTATATTTTTCTCGCATGTGTGTATCTATTGATCCATCAATCTATCCACCCATAATTGTTCCTCCATAGCCATAACTCATCCAACTTATCTAGAACATGTGCATTCAATTCCTGTGAATATGTGTTACCAGAGTCTTTTAAATAACTGCCAATGTTTTGGTAATCATTTTATTCCCTTCTTATTATTTGAAATGTCTTTTTGCTTGAATAGGTCAACACTTGAGATGTAACTCGTTCGAGAATATAATTGTACATAAAGTCATCTTCCATTGGACCCCGTGCAGCTTGAACAACGTATTTACACATTGGGTCCTCCATCCGGAATGAGTCTATCTTGAGACATTTCTTGATTGGTATGGTCTTTAGTTTAGATTTTAGAATCATGGGTGAATAATTTGACCCTATTGCGGGTGGTACCATCACTGTCGTGTTTTAATACCTATCAATCCCACCACCATTGACAAAAACAAGATCAAATCGTTCTTTAACAATATCATCGTGTTTTCCGACGTTTAGTCCAAGTATAATAACACTTTTAGCGGACATATCAATAAGTTTATTTAGTCAATAAAATTATTTAAACAAGTCATATTCTTATATTAATAACTTCACTTATCATTACGTTTTGTAACATTATTAAATTTTTCTACGATAATACTAGGTTTGCTATGATTACTTTTCCAATCACAAAGTTCATTCCAAATCATAACTCTACCATTATGGTTAGTAAGAGCATGATGACAGACACTACACCAAATAAATTTATTATCATTAATAAGGTCGATAAAATAGTGCTTACAATAGATAATATTATAAATTTTTAAAGATTTGCCACAAAACCAAAATGCTTACGGATTTAGTCGTGCGACCCTTTGGGTCTTTAGCAATGAAATCATAATACTTAGACAAACTAATAACATGATCATAATCTTTTGTACTAACAATGGTTTGAAAGAGACAAATGTATTCAGTATATATTTTGCAATTAACGACTTAAATACCTTTTTAAAGGGTGCACGAACACCTTGAAAATTTCACATCAACATACTCATCGAAACATGCAGACGTCTTGGGGACACTTTGGATTTCCCTTTGTAGCTTGCTATAACCACCTTTATTTCAACTAACATTGTAACTCCAATTTTTTGTTTAAATACATTAGATAAATAAAAGTTAATTTCAAGCCATAAAATTAACCCTAGACGGAATACAAGTAGTATTTTATAAGATGTAACTTGTTATATATATAATGTAAATAAGCAAAAATAAATGTTAGGGATATGCCAGTCTAACTACTATGTCTCTATCAACCATTTAGGTGCTAACATGCATGTAACCCTTGATGGAATAAAAGTCATAGTGTGCCGGAATAAGTTTATTCAAACCATATGAGTAACTGATGAAATTCAGAAGAAAAAATAAATGAAGTCAATGTTAGACAAAATAAATAGTTCATGAAAACTACCAACATAAATCCTTACCTAATATTTGAAAAGTCTCTTGGACAAATGGGATTTTACCCAAGTGTTGACCATGTTTACGATGATAATCAGTGACTTAGTTAAAAGAATGATTAAAATATGGATACGTTTATTCCAGTTGAAAATATTAGTGTAATATATTCACTTGGTTAAAATCATTTGAAATTGAATGAGAAATTGAGTCAAGTAATTTAGAGAAATTAAAAGAGAAAAAAAATTAATAATGTATGTTATTTTATTTTTTTATTTCTTTTTATAAAGCAAAGAAAAAAATTCAGCCTAGTTGGGCTTTTGGGCCTTGGGCTTATACCATCTGGGCCAGTCAAATTTTGTATCCATTAGTAAACGTTGAATCTTTTAATTAATACACCATATCTCCAAACGATACATCACAGCCCTTTGTCAAACCACATTTTCATCTTTTATAATTAGTTGGCCAACTAAGCCATTTTCTTCACTCATTTCTTTAAAGCATCAAGTATTAAAATTATAAGAGACACATAGAAAGAAACAAACTTTTTAAGCTCGTTGAAATTCTTAAGAATTCGTTTGTTAGTTTCTTTTGAATAGTTTTGTCGTTGTATCCAGGAGGTTGAAGCCAACAAACGTAAGACACCGGTACGTGGCTTAAATACCTTACAGACATCAAATTAATTCTGAGTCTCGACAAGTAAAGTTATTTATTTATTTACTTTTATTTTATTTCTGCATTAGTTATTATATTTTTTTACTGGTTTAAACAAATAATACACAACAATTTAAGGTATTTATAATTCACGTTGTATAAAACAGAAAACGATTTCTTTTTATGTTTTGTAATCTTTACTTTTGCAAAATTTCTGGGTCTATGTATACTAAACATGAATATTACATTCTATTTTCCAGACTTGTGTATACATACTAGAAAATTACTCGCTTACTAACGTTATATTTCTACCTCATACCGGGCATGGGGAAAATTACTGATTAAAGTGAAAACATTTAATTTTATGTTGTAACTTTAGTGTGTTTTTTTAACAAATAATATTAATTTCACTAATATCTGCATACTTTTCGAACCTTGTGGTTTGAAAAGAATTTCGCTTAAAGAATTCTTAATTGATTGAGATTCTCTTTCACGTGAATTGATTATCTCTTTAATTTCTTCGATTGTCTACAACAAGAATATTAAAACTTGGGGGACTAATAAGAATATACAAATTTGGGAAATTAAAATTAATTTAATCACTTTTTTGTAAAAAAAAGAATTGATTTTTTGTGTTGTCTCTTAGTGAGAAAGGTTGAAAAATTCATTTGTTTGAATTATTTATAATATTGTGTAATTATTGGTGATTGAAATGATGTCTACCAAGATAAACAATATGACCAGAAATGATGGAATCGGTAACAACATACCATTAACAATTTCACTTATGAAAGATGCATTTGCGGGACATGATCCTCACTCCTTTAGACCCGTTGAGGAGTCTAAGAGGTTAAATGGAAATGACTATCTATGTAAAGGAATAGATGGCTGAAATCTTAGAGAGAACGGTAAAGACAATTCCAAGAAAGTAAATCAAGTCCAAGCAACCATGACTAATATCAAATAAGAATAATTTTACTACATTAGTTTCTGAAGTAAAATTGGTTGGCAATACCAAACACTGGTGGGTGGACACTGGGTCACCCAACATGTATATTCAAGACATACAAAGTTGCAAAGGAAAATAACCAAAGGATTTTTTTCAACCCAAAAATCATGTTACTTACTTATCCAAGAAAAGCGATCTACATAGACTAAAGTCACTTGTATAAATAATGTGTCTAAAAGATAGCACAAAAATGATAGATCATATCAAACTCATATTCATGCCTCTCAATCTTTTCGTTGTCTTCTTTTGGGTGAAACACCCTATTTTCTATACTATAATTTCACATTTCCTTCCCAACTCCCATTGCCAAATTCTCACATAAGCGCCCAAAGAAACTAACAACCTCAATATATTTCCCTATCTCTTCCTATCGTTTCTCTACCATTAACATAGATAAAAATATGAAGAATATATAAACAAAATGAAAAAAATGAAATTAGTTTCATTTTGATGTTTAACATATTTTTTTAATGATTTAACATACATTTCATTTATTTTTATAATTAGGATATTATTTTCCTAAAAGTGTGTTTTTGTTATTCTATTTGTATTTAGGTATTGATAATTAGAATGAAACTTTGGTTTTTATGAAACTGATTATTATTGTGCTAAATTATGAATACATTACTTGTTTTGTTGTTAAATACTGTTTTTATTTTCTGTACATCAAAAAGATTGATAGTTGTGTCATTTCAACTAATATAGTAATCCGGGAATAAAGAGATCTCAAATAGATCTGGAGCATTGATGGCATGCACAAATCAACAAGTATTAATTGAGTGTGTCGTTTGTGTAATTGATTTTAAAGATTGAGATCAGATTAAAATTTACCTTTATATGGACATATCTACTATATTCCATATATTGATAAATGACTAGATTCTAACTCTATTTGTTAGATTAGTTGTAGATTTTTCATCTACAAGAAAAGGGGTCATCCTCGCCATGAAGAAGTATAATTTAATATATGATAAACTATGTTTAAAATATATTTATGATATGTATTTTTGTAAATATATTTATGATATAGTTTGATCTATTTCTCGTTTCTTTCCATGATGTGTATATATGATATTTATTACCTTTCTTATATTCTAGACATAAACAATTATGTTGAAAGAGAATAGATAACAAAAAAGACTAGGACATATGACTAAGACATGGTGGCTAATATTAGTTGAACTTCATACAAATAAGAAGTTTGTTTAAACCACTTCTTATTCAATCAACCTTATATATTGTTTGGTTTAAAAATACTGTTGTCATTGTCAATGGTGAGTTTATTTGAGTAAAACAAATTTTGTTTGGTAAAACAAATGCTTGAATTTTGGTTTTCCTCGTTTTTTTCAATACGCGTTCAATTTTTTATACACGTTTGAATGTTACTAAGTTGTATATGTTTGGACTTAATGGACCTTTAATGAGCCATAAATCTAATTTGTTCTGACACCGACCCATTAAGATTGTTTGCATCCATTTTCTTTCTTATCTAAGGTCTTTGCATTTGATTATTTGGATCCATTTCCTTCCTCATCTAAAGTTTCAGTTTATTCTTCAATTGTGCCAAGTATATTTTGCTTTAGTATTTTTTTCTTAAATAGTCTTTTACTTCGTATTTATTATTAATAATATTGGTGCAAGGTTCGAATCCCAAAGTTTATTGTCCATGGCTCTATTTCCCAACCATGAGGTCCAAGGTTCGAATCCAGTTAAGAAGGTTTAGAAGGTTAGGTCTCCCCATTCATGAGGTCCAAGGTTCGATTCTCGAAGGTGGGAGAAAGTTAAAAAAGGTTTAGAAGGTTACTGGCTAGGGGTATGGTTGGGGAGGCAGTCATATCCACCGTGGAATAGTCGGGTGTAAGCCCGGAACCCACGTATCAAAAAAAAAGGTTGAGTATAATTGATTAGCATAGAAAAAGTATCTTTCTATCATATAGAATATGAATAATATAAATGATCATAAAAGAATAATTCATATTTATGAAATTAGTGACTTTGTGAATCTTTCAAAGAAAAAGGTCTCACTTGTTGGATGGGTGCGTCTCTTAGCAAGGGTCAATTAAGGAGACTGTTGATGCAATGTACAATGAGGGTAGATGAGACTGGAAAAAAAATTATATGAATAACAATATCAATGATAATAAAAAATAAATCACAAAATCTACATTGAAATTTGAGGTTTAGATTTATTTCAAGACTTCTTCTATTATTCTATTACTATCACGTATCATTATAAAAATATAATTAACTAATCGTAATATGTTGGTTGTAAGCCCAGAACTCACGTATCCAAAAAAATATAGGTTGAGTGTAATTGATTATCTTAGAAAAAGTATCTTCCCATGATATAGAATATGATAATTATAAATGATCATAAAAGAATAATTCCTATCCATGAAATTAGTGACTTTATGACATCTTTCGAAGAAGAATTCTCACTTGTTGGAAAGGTGTGTCCCTTAGCAATGGTCAATTAAGGAGAATGTTGATACAATGTACAATGAGGGGAGATGAGTCTGGGAAAAAATATTACATGAATAACAATATCAATTATAATAAAAAAAATCACAAAATCTACATTGAAATTCAAGTTTTAGAGTTATTTCAATCCTTCTTCTATTCTGCTCTTCCTCTCATGATTAATTATAAATATATAATTAACTAATCGTAATATGTTAGATAATACTATATATTATACTCAGATGTTATTTTTGTATCGTTAAGATTTATTAAATTCCAAAAACAGATGATTGAGTTATTAAATTGCAATGACGTTTATTTATTGGGTTTGTAATTGTCTCTCATTTGCTAATTGATTCTTTAACTGGGTTACCTTAATAGATTTATACTTTTAAATGGGAAATAGTTTGGAGACTAAAGTGTCCACCAAAGATGAGAATTTTCTTATGGAACAAGATATGGAAACGATTACCGACATGGCTTATATGTTCGAGGAATCTAAGATTTTGATTTGAGCATCAGGTGCGGAGACCACATGGAGACAACTAAGCATCTACTATGGGAATGCAGCAAATCAAGGGAACTCATGGTTGGATTCCTGCATTTTTGCAAAAATTAAGGTCCCTCTACGAGAATAGTGAAGTTCAAGACTAGAATTTTGCACAAATGAACAACAGTAGCACGTAGAAAGACATGGTAATAGCAACAACTCGCGCAGGTAGAACCTTTATAGCCTAGTCTAAGATAATGGGAAAGAATATAATTGTCATCCAATGTACGGATAGAAAGCATTGAACTAAGACTCTTGTTGGTAGCACATCAGTTGGTTGGACATAAACTTTTACGTGTATATTTTTGGAAGGCAAAAGCTTAGCCACAGGTCGTTTGGAACTCTACTTCCAAGTAGTTGATCATTAATTCAGGCTCGAAGGATCTAAAATCAAGATAGGACCAGAATTGGTTAAAGAGGTATACCCTGATGAACAACTTTTTTTCTATTAAAGATGCATTTGTTCCTTGGTATGCATATATAATTAACCTTATAGTGAGTGGTGTATTCCTTACGGTGAGTGGTCCACAACAAAGAAAGAGGTTAAGCCATAGAGCAAGACAATTCTTTTGGGATGATCCCTACCTCATCAAGGTTTGCAGTGACCAATTTATTTGAAGATGCGTCCATGAGGGCGGAAGAAGGAAAATAATTGCAAGCTGCCATGGTTCACCATATGGTGGCCACTTCAAAGCCGATAGAACCGCAGCTAAAATTATTCAATGCAAATTATATTGTCCTACCCAACACAAAGATTTTCATCAGTTCGTCCAAACTTGTCAAAGATGCCAATTCAATGGCAACATATAAAAAAGAGACGAGATGCCACTAAGCAATGTTTTAGAAGTAGAAATATTTGATGTATGGGGAATATATTTCATGGGACCTTTCGTCTCTTCCTATGGTAATCGTTATATTTTGCTGGCAGTAGGTTATGTGTCAAAGTGGGTAGAAGCAGTGGCAATACCAAAAATACGTTGCCAAGACAGTCATTTCGTTCCTTAAATCAAATATCTTTTCAAAACCTGGTACACCATGTGTTCTCAATAGCGATAAAGGTGCCCACTTTATAAATTTTTAGTTGAGAGCTGCCCTTCATAAGCTGAGGGTGAGACAAATTACTTCAACAGGTTATAATTCACAATAGCAATAGTGCTAATGTTGAGTGCCATCTAAAGTTCACCATTTCAGAAAGACTAGAAAAAGCAAGTATATCCTCAGACCTTCATTCACATTTTTGGTATAAAAAAGACAAAGTTGCTCGATCAATATCGGTAGTAAAGTGCAAAGTTACTAGCTCTTCTCACCGTCTAATTCGTCATCCTCAACTATTATCCACTTTGCCTACACATACATTTTTATGCTACTGTATTTTGGTTATGTATGTATCCTTATGCCGAGTGCTATCCCGAGGGTATGAGAGTTATCACTCATAGGAAATGCGTTGATAAGAAAAACTACTAAGGAAAAGTAAGAAGTGAATAATTGAGAATGGGAAAAGTTACCATAGTACTTACATTGGGAAAAGTGACTTTTTATCTTCCGAAGTTGGAAAAATGGGTAAAGTTACAATAGTAGGAATTGAATGATCGAGTTAGTCATAGGTTGCTCAGAGGTTCTTCACCTTATATTGGTATGCATTTATTCCTAAATTTCAAGCCTCGTAAGCCGACATGAACTTACTTTCTACAAATTGGGAGTCTGTAATTATCCTGACTTGAGAGTCTCCCAGTTCGAGGACGGTCTTCAAACCTATGATGATAGCCTCGTACTCGGCCTCGTTGTTGGTTTTCAGGAAATTGAGGTGGATAGAGATTTCGTACTCTAATCCTTTCGGGCTTAATATCAATAGTCGTTCCATTTTCTTGATTGTCTACAACTCAGCCTACTTCTAATCGAAATTCATTTTGTTCCTCCACCTCCTTTATCTTTTCCTCGAGGCCAATGGTGTTGTCGACAATGAAATCGACCAACGTGTGGGGTTTAATGGCCTACCGTCAATCTGTAGGTTATGTCGTATTGGGATAATTCGAAAATAAAATAGAGGAACCTACCTGATACTTCAAATTTTGTTAGCACCTACATTAACAGGACATTAGTTAACACCTTTATTTTGTGCGACTAGAAGAAGGTATTCAAATTTCTTGAGGCCTCTACTAGCGCTAGTGCTATTTTTTTAGACTGGATAGTGTCGCGTTTCAGTTCCTTGTAGTTGTTAAGTGACGTAATAGATGGGCTTACTCTTCCTATATTCCTATCAGATTAGCACTTCCCTGACCACTTCCGGACTGGTGGATAAGTAAACGATAAGATGACCTCCTTCAACTAGCTTCTAGAGTTTTGGTACATCCGCCAAGTATGTTTATAAACCTTCAAACGCTTCCTGTAATTCCTTAGTCCATACAAAATTTTTAGGATTTCGTAAGGTATTGAAGAAGGGATCACACTTATTTGGTGACTTGAACATGAATCTACTTAGCGCTACAACTTTCTTGTTTAACGATTCGACATGCTTGATACGTCGTGGGGGTAGCGTATCCACGATAGCCTTAACGATCTTGGGACATGTTCTAAATGATAAAGGAGGAGGTCGTGTCATGGTCCCCTGAACTCCTTCTAAATGAGCAAAGACACTATGCTGACATTGCCCACATCGAGCCACCATATTTACCCTCTAAGTGGTAATCCGAATGGATTTCTATGAGCTACTTTTCTATCCTTTTATGAAATGTTTACTTGAAATTTTCTCCATATTAATCCACCACTATCTTCACTTTAGGTTGAAGTCTATTACAAGTAATATTTATGTTTGGTGTTAACGGAACGTGGTCGCCATCTTCTGGGGCTTCTGCTTGCACTATAATTGGTGCTATAATCTATGTTACAACGGTTGTAGATACCGGAGGTGGGCCTTCTCCTTGCGAATTTATATTGTTGGATTCCACCAAAATTGCGTATACTTCTCAATTTACCAAATCTTTGTTATGTCCTTGTACTATCTCTTCTTTATATACTTATGGTTTCTCCACTGTCTCATATTTTGTCATCGTGGTATCTCAATGGGTGAATTATTTTCACACAGACGGTGCCAATCTAATCCAACAATTTCTACCAGATAAATATAATAAATATTGACTGGATTTAGTGCATGAATGTTATTGAAAAAATCAAATCAAGATTTTGTAAAATTCCTTTATTCATTGAAATATTAAGTGCCTATGATAAATTTTTCTCAAACGTTAGCAAATTGACACCTACTCATGGAGATGAGTACATGTTATTGTTGATGACACCACACGTGATTTTAGTTGTTAAAATATAAGATTAAGCAGTTTTCTTCCTCATATTCTTGATAAACTTCTTTCACATTTCCTTGCTCATTTTTTACTCAAACTTGGATTATTTTATCCGTGTAGCCTCGATATATTTGAGTATTAGGTCTTTAGAAAAATTGTATGTATTTCTTGTTATTAGATAACATAGGGTAACACAAGAGTTAAAATGTTTCTTAATTCCTAAAAGTACTAAACACTTAAAAACACTTTTAGAATAAATTCCAATATATACTTAAAACATAAGACACCAAGTAATTCAAGATTTCAATTTTGTATAAATATTCTAATGTTTTTCAAAAAGTACTTTAAAATAAGTAGTTCCAAATAGACTCTTAATTTTGCTATAACACTGAGTTGAAGTGATGTCTCCTCATTTGTTATGAATTAATATCATGATGAGACATCATTTTTAGTGATTTAGAAGTCTTTCTAGTCGATTTTCTTAATAAATGCTACACTTTCCTTTTTTGAGTCTTGATTTAGTAAATTACTGTTTTTTAGAGCATATTGGGTTTAATTATTTATTTATTGTGAAGATTTAAAGATAATTATGGAGATTAATTAGAATCCAAGTCAAAAACTAAGGGGGACGTATTCAATTAGGATTTTAAAAGACTTTATTGGAGTTTTTATAATCCATAGATTTACAAATTCTACGGATTTTAAAAGAGTCTATTAGAGTTTTTGTAATCTTATATAGAGTCTCAAAAATTCTTTAGAATTATATATAGAATTTAATAGAGTCTATATTTGGATTTGAATGGATTATCATCATGTAAATCATGAGACAGATAATAAAATGTATTAAGCGATGGAAAATTCTTCAATCCAATATTGGATGATTCTAATCCAATTATATTAATACACATACTCTATGTTTTAAACTTGCAAAAGTAACTAACTTATTAATCTAATGACATGTGTTTTGTATAATAATTAATGGTTGTGATATGAATATTGGACCATCTAATATTGGATGGAAGTCTTACCCGCAGCGATGTTATATTAGAATCAGATATAAATAAGTGAAAATTTTATCTATTTATATATATTTATGATTGTTTATGAATCGGACGTTGGCAAGTGAAAGAACCTATATTCGAAAGAAGTAAATAGAATTGATAGTTTTCCACTCATCTTCAACTCCATCATCTAATACAAAAATTTTAACCCCTGTGGCTGTCAATAAAAAAAATCTAGATGCATACTTGGAATTGATTTTGAATATATTCAAAGGGTTACGTTGGGTTCAGATGGAGAACAAATTTAAAGGAAAATTATTTTTACTGATAAAAAATATTAGATTGAATGCAAGAAAAAGTGTTAATATTGGCATATTATGTTAGGACTGCAAAATGGTAGTATTAAGGTCAACCAGAATGGTCAGATAGATTTGCTTTATAATGGCCACAGAATGTTTTCTGTTTGTTTTTAAAATTTGGTTAACAATTGATATGATATGTACTTTGGACTAATAACGTTTTATTTTTTTCATTGACTTTATGAAATCTCTTGACAAAAAAAAAGACTTTATGAAATCTCTATCTTTAGATAAAGATTTGTAAAAGAAATTTGTAGGCATATTAAAGAATTAAACTCCTATAAAATCTAATGATTTTAAAAGTCTACAAAAATATCAATATCTCTATATTTTAAATGATTTAAAAAAGTATGGATTGAATACACCTAGATTTGAAATGATTTTTTAAAATCTGAATTGAATACCTCAAAATTTTAAATGAGGTCGATCTGATTACTGCTTTTATTCTATCCATGGCTACCCTCATGGGTGAAATCAATTAAATGATTGTTATCGACTTAATATTTGATGTGAAAATGTCAAAGAGTTTGTGCATCCTTGAAAAGAAATGTATGTAATTCGTTAATTGCAAAATATAAGCTAGTTAAATTGTCTCTTTACAACGATACTTGGTACACAAGAGTCTGATCAAGTTATTAGTCTATCTATGATAATGTCATTGTTAAAGACCTATAGAGTTGTACGTCTAAATCCATACTTTAGTTTTGTGGCAAAACTCTTTAAGTATATCCATTATTAATGTTTGTAAGCACTATCTTATCGACCTTATTAATAATAATAATAATAATAATTTGGTATATTGTCTGCATTCATGATCTTACCAACTATAATGATAGAGCTTTGATTTGGAATAAACTCCATGATAGGAAAAGTAATCATATTGAACCTAGTACTATCATAGGTAATTTTAATGATATTACAATTTCTAATGAGAAGTAAAGTAAGGACCTGATTAATAATAAGAATATGATTTGTATAAATAAATTTATTTACTAGAATAAAGGCTTTTATTATACTTGGAACAACTATCGAAAAAAACATTGTTAAAGAACGGTTTGATCGCGTTTTTGACTTTGGTCATTGGCTTGACAGGTATCCAGACACGATAGTGATGGTACCAACCGTAATAGGATCAGATTAATCACCTATTGATTCTAAAATCTAAACCAAATACCATACCGATCAGTAGATCTTTCAAGTTAGAATCAATATGGATACATGACCTAATATTTAAATGTGTTTTCAAGTTGTATATGGGGCCAACGGAAGAGGACTTATTTGAAAAATTTATTCTCAAACGTGTCACATCTCAAGTGTGGGAACATTGTAATAAATGGATATTTTCAAATAACATGAAATAAATAAATTGGTTACAAAAAACTCTGACGGTTATTCAAAATGCTCTAGTTATACATGAAAGTGGAGGACCAAGTTCTAGATAAGTTGGACGATATATGGACCATAGAGGAAGAATATTAGGTGGATAGATAAACAGACTAATGGATACACAAAGGCGTTCAAAATAAAAAAAAATTCAATGCGGCTACGTTACATAGAAGAACTTACAGCATGATAGTCATAATCAAGGATGTAAACGACGTTTGACATGAATTTCCAAAGAACGTTAAAGGTCTATTCATGAAGTTTTAAAGGTTTATGCTCTCACCTTTAAGACACGAGAGATTCTAGTAGAAGACCTTGAAAATCCTAAGGTGCATAGGTCTTAGTTAGTGGACTAAGCCTAAGGAAATCGAACCATTCTAAATCTCTTGATCGCTTTTTGTTTCCCTTATCTCTATACTGTTTTACATTCCAAGTGTTTCTTCTATTAACTCAATACTTTCTTAATTTATCTTATGCATGGATTTTTCATGTTTAATACTTGTGTAGGTATCTCTTTGATGATTTTCTTGTATTCTTTCATTGAGTATATACACTAAGTACTTAATAGAGTATACTAGTCACATATCATAACTCTTGTGTTACCCTATGTTATCTAATAACAAGAAATACATACAATTTTTCTAAATACCTAATACTCAAATATATCGAGGCTACGCGGATAAAATAATCCAAGTTTGAATAAAAAAATGAGCAAGGTAATGTGAAAGAAGTTTATCAAGAATATGAGGAAGAAAACTGCTTAATCTTATATTTTAACAACTAAAATCACGTTTGGTGTCATCAAAAATAACATGTGACTCATATCCATGAGTAGGTGTCAACTTGCTAACGTTTGAGAAAATTTTATCATAAACACTTAATATTTCTATAAATAAATGAATCTTGTACAAAATCTTGATTTGATTTTTTCAATAACATTCGTGCACTAAATCCAGTCAATATTTATTATATTTATCTAGTAGAAAATGTTGGATTAGATTGGCACCGTTTGTGTGAAAATAATTCACCCATTGAGATACCACAATGACAAAATATGAGACAGTGGAGAAACCATAAGTATATAAAGTAGAGATAGTACAAGGACATACCAAAGATTTGGTATTGAGAAGTATACACAGTTTTGGTGGAATCCAACAATATAAATTCGCAAGGAGAAGGCCCACCTGCGGTATCTGCAGCCGTTGTAACATAGATTATAGCACCAATTATAGTGCAAGCAGAAGCCCCGGAAGATGGCGACCACGTTCCGTTAACACCAAACATAAAAATCACTTTTAATAGACCTCAACCTAAAGTTGGTAATTGGGCTATTCACTTTAGTGGCGAAGTGATCATCCGATGGGGGGTTCGATTACAGACATAGGTAATATCCGTGTGATGTCTGTTATTGACCGACAAACTTAACTAATCACATAGCCAAAGAGGTAAAATTCTTCACATCCGTAAGTAAACTTGCTACCTTAGAGGGGCTTGTCTTACCGTAGGATAGCTCCTAGGTCCACCCGACAGGGGGCTTGGAGATATTAGAGTCCCGACTAGTACTTAAATACTAACTCTACCCTTAAACGAAACATTAATTATTTTAACTTAGGTGGATTCTCTTGCGAGACTCAAGTACATTTCTCATCTTTGCGTCTACCGTTATTTACTTGCATTATTTTAATTCCGTCAATCATTTTAGCATTTTATTTTATTGCAACATTAGTTCTTAATCAAAACCAAACGAAAGTCTTTATCATTTTGCTTTTCTATTTTACAATTACTTTTACTAGTTGATTATAACTTGACTTATAACTATTCATCCCTGAGAAGGAAACCCGATTTATCAGAGTATTACTTGGACAACCGTACACTTACGGTCCGTGTCCATCTCAAAATGGGTGGTGATTTTATCACACACCAGGAGACACCAAGTTTTTGGCGCCGCTACCGGGGATGGTAGAGTGTGACCCCGATATTAATCCTTTAGTAGTTTAGTTGTTATTTTATTTTTTTAGTTTTACGCTTTTGTTTGTTCTTCCTTTCTCAGGTTTACAGGTTTGGTGTATGCCCGATAACCCTGAGATATTATTCAGACTTGAAAACAAAAGAAATAAAAAGGAGGAATGATTCCGGTTGGATGTTATTGGATAGGTAGAGAAAGGCCCAACTAAGGTTGTGGCATCCCTAGGAATGGAGGAAAGAGAGCTGAGAAAGAAACCACCGAATAAAACTCCTCCATATCCGAAGGGAAGTCCACACCTTGACCATGCAAAGAAGAAAGATAAGGCACGTGCCATGAAGGTTCCAAAGAACCTAGATCATTCCAATAAACGAAAACTCTCTTCGGCTTTTGAGCACATACCTTTCTACTCGGAGGTTTCTGTTGTTGAACGGGTTCTTCAGGAAATTCTTGTTCTTTTTCTTCCTCAATCTCATCTTCACTTTCTTCCTCACTCTCTGGTTCATCAATTAATCTACTATTTTTTGGATTAACCTTGCTTGGATTTTCTTTCCTTTTTGGAGCAGCTGGGCTTTGTTCAGTCTTTTTGGTACGCGAATCCGGAATCTCAATTGCTTGTTCTGGGCTAGCACCAACAGTGTTCCTGTTTCTTGGTATGTTTCTTCGGTAATTGCACATGGAATCGGTTCTGTTAGTCATCTCTTTTCCCCCCAAACTCAAAACTTCAAATAGTGATCAAGCTAGAGAAAAGCTTAGAACTTTGATGTTTTGAGGTTTAAAACTTGAAGAATATGGTGGAATATGAGATGGGTAGAGGCTAATTGAGAATAATTGTGGAGGAATTGGGTTTAATTTGAAGGTTAAGAAGAAGAAATTTTTGGAGAAAAGTGGGAATTTGATGATGTTTTGGAGAGAATATGAGTTGATTATGTATTTTTGTGATGAAAAAAGGCTAGTTTAGATGATTTTATAGTGTTTAGTTGATGATTTTCGGAGTGGGTGAAGGCTAGGATCCGGAATAAGAGGTTGGCTTGGGAAAGAAGGCAAAAAAATCTAGGTTAAAAGCTCAAAACCGCCTCTCACAGTGGCGAAACTGGGTTTCCGGTTTTTGTTGCTGTGTCGGCGCGGAAAAATTACTAAATTCGAATTTTTTTTACCTTGGACGCAAGCCACCTTGCGTTAAAGCTGACGCAATAACCAGAGAGTTGGGATTCCTGGTTCTCGAAACCGGGTTCCCGGTTTTTGTCGATGGCGCAAATCCCAACGCAGCCTCGACGCAACCTCCTGCGTCAATCCCGACGCACTAACCAGAGAGTTGGGGTGCTGTAGCTCTCAAAACCGGGTTCCCGGTTTTGCCCCTATCTTGGGGTTCGTTTTTCCTCGTTTTTCCATCTTTTCGACCCCAAACTCTGGACCTTTGACCCTGGTGGTCCTTTGTGTGTTCTAAAATAAATGCAAAAAGTAATTGAACCACAACCGCAAGTGTACGGTTGTCCCAAGTAATAATAGTGATAACAGATTCGTTCTCAGGGACGGATTGGTTGACTCTAATGCTTATCAAGTAGTGTTTAATTGCACGTAAAAGCAGATAATTGATTTTAAGTTTGTTTTGTTGGTTATCTAATAACTAATACAAATAATGAAAAGACTAAAGTAATGCAAATAAAGACTAGACGCAAGAAAATAAAGTGCTTACGCAAGATGAGAAGGTAGTACTTAAGAGACGCAAGGATTTCACCTAATTATCATTCATTTCATACATTGTTTAAGGGACAAATTTGTAAATTTGTATTGGTCGGGATTCTATAATCTCCTTACCCCCGTCAGGGTGGACTAAGGAGCAACTCTCAAGTGCTACAAACCCCGTCAGGGTGATTATAGTCGACTCTTAAGTGATTAAGTTTAAATTACCCAATTGGCCATAGGATTAATTACGCTCGTCAAAGTCAAATAACTTCAATCCTACATTCATTAACTAGTTCCGTATCTAAACCCCCCATCAAGGTGATCCAATCGCCACTAATTGAAATAGCCTAGATACTAAGTCCTATTATTGATTGATCAGGTCAAAAATAGTAAATAAAGTGAAAATTAAAGAAAAATACAATTTACCCAATTTGATTTAAATAATAATAATCCCAAATCCAAACATATGAATGAAATCAAATTGGGATTAACCCATTATGCGTTCTCAAGCACTTAATTAAGTTTAGCTCATAATTATTAAAAAGACAAAAACTAAAGAAATAATTGGGTTCATAATGTTTTACAGAATAAAATAAAAGAACCTAATTATGGAGTTGAATTGGCTGAGAATCGGAGATATAGACAGTCTCCAGCTCTTGCTTCTTCTTTTCCTTGTTTCTACTTCTTCTCTGGACGATCTCTTCTAAGAATGAATTAAATTGAAGAATAAAATGAGAGGTACTGAATAATGAGGTCTAAAGGCCTATTTATAATGATAAAATCGGATTAGGGCTTTTACTTAAGGATTAAGTGAAAATTAGAAAAGCCCAAGTCCACTAATTAAGCCCAAATCCCGTAACTGCTGCACCACCTCCACTAAAACAGCTCTAGCCAATTCGTTATAACTCCGATTGACCTCAAATCACTTGCTAAATTTCTGTAACTCGATAAAAAACATAATCTCTTCAAAGGTCAGCGGCTAAATCAACTCGTAAGTGTCTCGAAATCAGCAATCTTTGGCCTGTTTTCCAGATTTGCAGCTTCAAAATATAATTCTTTTCGGGATTTATTTTCAAGTTTTGACTCCATATCACGATCTTTGACTTTATTCTCGTGTTCCTCTCCTAGCTAATATTCAAAACCTACAAACTTTTCACTAAAATACACAAGATTACGCGCAAAAGTTTAATAAATAAAAAATACTAGAAATGAAAGAGAAAATTCGGATTATTGCATATTTAGCCCAAAAGTCTATCAAATTAATCAAATAAACACCAAAAATGATGTCTCCCAAGGGCATAAAATTAGAACATTTAGGGAGACATCAAGACCCCCAACTCAAAGTAACTTAAGAGCTTTTGAACTAGTAGAGAGTAGTTGGATGGACCTTATAAACTATACGAGGATCGTGTTACACCCTATAGCCATCATAGCGGACTAAGAGAAAAACCTACCCTTTGTGCATTGCAAAGCTAATTTGATCTTAAAATTAATACGTGTTGATTGTTTGTTTGCTAAGAGTACACTTGATTCAATTTGTAAATATTGGTATGTAAGACTTGTTAGAATTATTGCTCTAGTGTCATTCATTACTTTTTATTCTTTTACTATTCATTTATTTATTGGACTTAGACTAAAGGTGGCTAATGTGCCGGTCCGGACCTGTTCGGTCTGGTCCTTAATGGATCTGGGCCTTACCGGACCGTTCCGGTCCACCGGTTCTCTTTTTATTGGACCAGTCTGGTCCGGTTCTTGGGAAGGGCAGTTGAGGTTCCGGACCGGTTCCAACCATGTCCAAACCGATTCTCCTATTGTTTTTTTTCTTAATAGTTTAGGCCGATTTTTTGAAAAAAAATTATATTATATTATCGGTTTGGTCCGGTCCGGACTGGTTCTAAACCTTTAATATTTTTTTTCCGGAACCGGACTGATAAGCTAAGGACCGATCTGGTTCCCTACTATTCCTCCGGTTCGGTCTGGTCTTGGAACCGGCCGGTCCGTAGGACCGGTAGAACCGGTCTGATAGCCCGGCCAAACTTAGACCCTTCTACTCTATTTTTCTTTTTGATTGCTGATATAGCATATAGACGTCTAGTGTGTGGTAGTGATTCTAATGGGCTTGCCTAGCTAGATAGTCAGTAGGGTCAGAATTACTACATCAATTCATTGCATAGGGTGTCCTTACCCAATTCCCCTAGTTGTGTTGAGGTTGCCTCCTAAGCTACCCTGACGACGGGAGTTAGAAGATTTTTGAATCCTTGCAAATACGAATTTACGACTACTAGCAAAACTCAATCAACTCCCCCCCCCCCCCCCCCCACACACACCATTCCTTTCATCTTTTAATTAGTCATTATTTTATTTTTATTTTAGTTCATAATTTAGTTTGTTAATTGTTTTAGTCTTTGATCATTGGAAACCCAAATATATTATTTGTTTACATTATTGCCCTTTCATTTTCTATTGCGAACTCTACAATTTTACAATATTGAAGCAAAATAATCTACAGTGATAGTCCATGTGGAGACGATAATCCCTAGTAGTTATCTTTATTACTTGTCAACGACCCGCACAGTTGCAGTAAGTGACTTTTAGGGTGTTGGTGTCAACTACCATTGTATTTCATATTTTTTCGTGTAACTAAACTCCATTTAACTTGAGATGATTTGTATGAACCCTAGACTATAAATTATGTTAAATTTTGATTATTTTGGATCATATCTAATTCAAAACGAATTGAGGAATAATTGTACTATTCTTTATAACTCTTGTGATAATTGTGTAACCCAATTATAGTGACCATGCAATTGGGTATAATAGCTATTTAACTGTCACCATGACGGGGGTTGGGTAGTAGACATAGGTTATAACGTCAGGTGTGTGGTAGTTATCGTGACGGGTTTGTCTAGTCGGATAATCATATAGGTTAGTTTATATTGCCAAATTCTGCATTGAATAATCTAACCAGAGGACTCTAGTATTAGTGAGGCAGTCTTCTAAGCTATTTTGGCAGGAGTTAGGAGAAAGTTAGAATTTCGATTAACAATAAATCAAGAATAATTCCAAGTCATAAGTAGTGGTGTAATTTATGGTTAAAATTGTTAAGTTATGGTTTTTAATAAAATAAATGATTAAGATTATGGTTTTTTATATATTTAAAAAACACCATAGTATACTTTTTTTAGTATTTTCTGTGCTGTGGTGGTAAACACAGAATTATCCCCAACTAAAGAGAGTCCAAGAACCCGAGAGAGAAAGGGAAATGGGGAATCTTTATGCATTGGACTTTGATGGAGTTCTATGTGATAGCTGTGGAGAAAGCTCACTCTCAGCTGTTAAAGTCAACTCATCAACCTTTTTCTGTTCTTTCTATTTTTTATTTTCAAAATTAATCGTTTTCTTATTTTTCATAAGGCTGCTAAAGTGAGATGGACAGATTTGTTTGAGAACGTGGATTCATTATTGGAAGATTGGATTGTTGATCAAATGCATACTGTAAATTATTTCCTCTCTCTTTTTTTTGTTTCAAATTGATATTTGTTTAGTGTAGTTCATATACTAAGAATTTGTAGATTAACTGTATTAATCTCAGTGTGATGTGAAAGAGCTAAATATAATACTCTAGTTGAGTGTATTTGGCTATTTCTCATAACACAGAAACAGTGGGGTAATTTAGGCAGATTTATTGAATGATTAGTATAACTGTATAAGTTCAATTATGAACACAAAGAACTGTGACTAAAAGTATCTGTAATTTGGATATTTCTATATAGAACTTCTCGCTGTATTTTCACATATTTTACTAATCAAAGAGAAAACAAATACGTAGTTTATTTTGTTTTTGGAATTAGTATTAAGTATTAACCATGCATAATACTATTGACCGTGTTGTGAGACATTTCTATATATATGGTAAGTCGACCACCTATTAAGTATCAAGCACTTTATTCTGTCCTGAAGACATTGGGTTTTAACTTGTTTCAGGTTAGACCTGTAGTAGAAACTGGATATGATAATGTCTTACTTGTGAGATTGTTATTGGAGACAAGAGTACCCTCAGTTCGCAAGTCTTCGGTGGGTACTTAAAGCATTTAACTGCTCCATCAATTAAATACAGTATTCTATTTGTGCTCTTCCTTGCTTTTTGTTTAGATATATTATTTGTAATTGAATGTGCAAGGTTGCAGAGGGGCTCACAATTGAGGGAATACTAGAGAACTGGCTTAAGATAAAACCTATAATTATTGAAGAATGGAATGAGAATCTGGATGTTTTGAGTGAAATCTTGAGTAAAGTCAGGGATGAATGGATAGACAAGGACTTGAGGACTTGGATCGGTGCAACCAGGTAATTTCTGATTCGCTATTTCTTAGAAATCAATATCGTCATCTGTGTATATAATTTTTGAAGGATAATATAGTCGCAAATATTATTTATAACTTTATATAGCTTTCCGTCTTTTCTTACACCATCTATGAAATTTGAAAATGTTTCATATGCAGGTTTTATCCAGGTGCGTCTGATGCACTAAAGTTTGCAAGCTCAAAGGTGTACATCGTCACGACAAAGCAGGTTTGTTAAGGGGACTCGTTAAGAGCCGGAAATGAAATCTGTAATTTACTTATTATACAAAAAAGATTGCTTTTTTTTACTTTTTTGTTGATAGCTTATCATAGTGTCAGTATGTAAAGCATACTTATAGCTTCTGTGACTTCATCTCAATTCTTATAGCTGATTTTTCGTTGTTATGTTGTTTCAGGGTCGTTATGCTGATGTGTTACTTCGTGAGCTGGCTGGAATAAGTCTTCCACTTGAAAGAATCTATGGCCTGGGAAGTGGGTGAGTTTCTTGCTTTAAAATTGGACTTCGATAAGGAAAAAATAGCTCAGTCAAGGCCATAATATTTTACGATCAAACAAAAAAAAATAACATAGTGGCGCACGTTTGCAAGTATTTGGACTTGTACCTATAACCCTAAAACACTGGTCTTTGCTCTTTGTGATGCTTCTCTGGTTTGTGTACTAAATAAATTGTGTAAATGTGGATCAGACCAAAGGTAGAGGTATTGAAGCAGCTTCAAAAGATGCCTGAACACCAGGGACTAACTCTACAGTAAGACTCATTCACTCCTTGCTACAAATAGACAATCATGAAATGTTATCCTTCATGTCTAACATGTAAAAGTTGTTTGACCAGCTTTGTGGAAGATCGCCTAGCAACCCTAAAGAATGTCATTAAAGAAGAAGAATTGGATGGATGGAACTTGTATCTCGGTAATCTCTCTCTCTTTTTTTTTTTTTTTTTTTGCTTTTGCACAGTGTGTAATAATTCAGATTTATCTCGATGCTTGAATTGTTTCTAAAATGAGTTAGTTGAAACAGTGGATTGGGGGTACAACACACAAAAGGAAAGAGATGATGCTGCAACCATTCCTAGAATTAACATTCTTCAACTTTCTGACTTTAGCAAGAATTTGAAGTGATGAGCTATTCTTAAAACTCTCTATTACACAAAATGTATGTTTAAGATACTACATCATGAAGATGTATTTGTTACTGTTGTATATTGTCTTGTACTCACCTATTTACAGGACTAGTGCGAGTTACCACACTAAATCAAATTACTTGAAACTACTTATTTCTTTACTATCTCTGTTAGGTGTTCCAAAAATTTTGCTGTAAAGTCTTTACTGTCGATGGGTTTTTACTTTGAAGGTATTTCTTCATGGACTGAAAGCTTGTCTTGTGGCTAGGTATACAGTGTTAGTCATAATTATATTTTAGGTTGTGTTAAAATCTAATGTATCTAAATTAATATTTTTGTCAAGCAAACATGTTTTTGTTCTGAAGAAGTACTTTCAGCTTAAAAAATATATAAAAATATATTCGCAAACAAGTAGTTGGGATTGGTTTGGTTGGAATAAAGTAATTAGATACATTAGATCTCATAATTCATAAGCAAATAAGTTAAAATCTTTCCATATCAAATGGCTGCTCATCCTTACACAAATTCTAAGTTACAACAGAAATTACAATTACTTAAAAACATTTTCTATGGACTATAGAGGGTCCATTTTCATCGTAATCACCCTTGGTTATATGCTGATTTTGAGGAAACACAACTTTAGCAAGTATGGCACCTCCCACCCAAGCTGAACACATGGTCAAATTCTCCGGCATGTATTCTGGAGGCTGCAAAGTAAAACGATAGTTTACTTTCTTTTACTTTTTCAAAAGAAGACATTAAAAGAAATAATAAACGCAAATTACCTTCACTAAAGAAGGACGTATCACCGATGAACATAGGTTAGCTTCGTTCTGGAACCTATCTTCAAAACCTGTAACACAAAAGTGAACTACTAGTCAGCCAATTCTTCTTACGAAATTAGTTAGTACATTAATATGTTAATAGGCTTAGTTTCGTTATAAATAGGACTAGGAAGTGAAACTCACCAGCCATAGAAACAGTGCCACCACAAAGTACAGTGTTTTCTAGTAATTGACGATGATTCTCTGAAGATACAGTTGAAATACTATGAACAAGCTGCTCAACAATCCCATGTGCCTCTAGACCTAAAATAGATGGTTGAAATAAAGCTTCTCCAACCATATATCTTTCTTTTCCAATTTTAATCACCTACACCAAATATTACAAAAGAATTGAAGAAAATAATAATAAGCAGAAAAAAAGAGTTTATTACCTGTCCATCAGGTAAAACATGTTGCTCTTCTTGGCATAATTGTTGGAACCTTTTATAAGCAACTTCATCATCAGCACAACATGCATATTGCTCTTTTATTTTCTCAGCATCAGATATATTGAGCTTTATATGTGGATTGGATTTACTAAGTTCTTGAGCAAGTAGCCTCGTTAAATCCACACCACCAATTTCAAATCTTCTTGAAGCTATGTGCTGAACTGCACCCTCGATTACAGGTGCAATGTCTGAAAAAATATAAATTTGACATAACCTTCCGTATAAAAAGAAAAATTATTAATAATAATAATAAAAATAAAATTGACATACCTATCTTTCCATGTCCAATATCAACAGCACAGCCAGAGATACGCCCTACAGCATAAAGTGATAATACTGCTTGCTCAGTGGCGTAAAACCCCGATACATTAAAAGTCTCAAACATTAACTGCACTAGCTGTTCCCGAACAGCCTGAAATATAAATGTGATTTAATTATTAATAAAATCATTCTTCTGGTTCCACCAATAGGTTTCGTAAAAAAAAAAATACAAGAATTACAAGAAACGTTAAAAAAAAAAAAACATATGCCTAAACTAACCTTGGGAGAGGAAAGTGGATCTGTGAATAAAATTTGTCCTTCATTGCCAATTTCCCATCCAAGACCAGTGTAAAGGACATGGTGTAATAGATCTTCCATGGCATCCCAATCGTTGATATAACCTCGGACAATAGGATCAACAGTTTCCTCGAGCGAGGAACTATCTACTAATGACCCATCTTCTTCCATGTGTTTCATTTGAGTTGGAATAATCTTCACCACGAAGTAAAACAAGTTATTAGTCTTTAGTGTGTAAGATATAAATCCGAACCTTTTAACAACTTATAAAATACAAATAGAATAAATGCACTGATTTTTTTTTTTTTTTTTGGACAAAAGATGCACTGATGTTAAAAACAACTATTAGCTGAATCGACTAAATCTTTGATAATTTGACAAGATATATGAAAATATTCCAAATATCAATTATCATATTCTACGCACTAGCCTTTCAAGAAACACCCAACCGCAGAAACTGAACTTAACTTTCAAAAGGTACATTTGACTTTTTTCATATAGTCATACACCCATACCGGGACCTTGCTGTAAGCTTAAGAATTAACTATTTAAACCACTTTCAAATCGCCCAAATTAGACCTATGACACTCACTTAAAAATCACCCCGAATCTTTCATAATTCGATTTGGAACAGTACTTATACAATTCAACACGAACAAGAGAATGATTTCACTAGACCCCAAAAAGCTCAACAACAGCTGATTTGCTAGTAAAATTTCAAACTTTAATTAATTAATGCAACAAAAAAGAGGAGCAACTAACCCGTTACAGAAAATAAAAGATTTGAAGTGACCCGAAAGATGAAAAAAGAAAAGGAAATAATTTTACCATAGAAGGAGGTTGGTCGGGAACGGCGAAACCAGCTTTGAGGAGCTTGGAGCCGGCGTCTACAACCACTGCTTCCATTGCGACAATCACTGGCTCAGCTAAAATGGGGTTGGGTTCACGAAGGTAATACTATTCAGTTTTCTAGTGAGTTAGTGAATAATTTTGGTGCTTAATAGTACTCCGCGAAAAAGAAAAAGAAAAAGTTAAGTACTAGATAGAAAAAGGGTAGAAAGGGGGTAAATTTCGAAATTTATAAAAGCTTGAGGTTTAGAATTATGAAAAAAAAAAAATTCTAAACCTTTTACCATTAAAAAAAGGGGTTATTGTTGAAAACATCCTCCTTAAACTCTCTAATTGTTTTTTTATGCCTTCAATAATCTTATTTATAAAAAAATGCCTAATGAAATAATTATTTATAGAAAACATCCCCTTTATATTTTCTATACCTTTATTAATTCCATCACATGCGCGCGTCCGTGAAATTTTTTTAAAATCGTGATAACTAATTCAAAAAAAATCAGAAAATTAAAAAAAAAATATTTTTGAATAAATCTAATTAATATTTACGTCTATGAATTTTTTTGATTTTTTTTGAATTTTTTTAATTTTTTCGAATTTTTTTAATTTTTTTTCGCAGACACGGAATTCCATGTTTTAAACCTGGAATTCCATGTTTTAAACCGTGAAATAAACATGGAATTCCATGTTTCAAACATGAAATTCCATGTTTTAAACATGGAATTTCGTGTCTGCGAAAAAAAAAATTAAAAAAATCAAAAAAAATCAAAAAATTCAGAAAATTCCGAAAAAAATCATAGACGTAAATATTAATTTGATTTATCTAAATATAATTTTTTTTGATTTTTTTGATTTTTTTTGAATTAGTTATGACGATTTTAAAAAAATTTCACGGACGCGCGCGCGTGTTTATTAGTTTTTTTCTTATTTTTTAATTGTTAATTATAAGGGGGCTGTTTTCAATAAATATTTTTTTCTAGGCACCTTTTTCTAAATAAGTTTTTTAATAGGCATCAATCAACAATTGGCTCATAAAAAAACTATTACTCTCTCCGTCTCAAAAGTAATGTCCACGTTACTAAAAATAAGAAGAATATATAATTGAGGCCCCAACAATATAGAACTTAACTTTAAAAGTCTCCCCTCCTAACTACATATTACAAACCCAACTAAATAAACAAAATAGCCCAAAAAGCCTTCTCCCTACTCCTTTAATACCGTGAATAACAAATCCAGAACAAAACTCATATAGGGTTACTGAAAATCCACATTCACTTCTCTACACCATTCTTTCTCCTCTCTTTACTACTCTCTCTCTCTCTCTCTCTCTCTCTCTCTCTCTCTCTCTCTCTCTCTCTCTCTCTCTCTCTGCATCACCCCTCAGAAAACCATCACCACTATTGGACCATTCTCCACCATTACAAACCTCAGCACTGCCGGACCACTCTCCGCCATCACCAATACCAACCACGTCCTTTCCATCTCTCCACCATCCACCATCTGCTATAGAAGAGAACCGCGGCCAGCTCCACCGTCTGATGTAGCCGAAACCCGCCACCATCTACACCATCTCGTCACCAGATCATTCTCCACCTCCAGATTTGTTAGATCTTTTTTTTTCTACCTGAGTGTGAATAAATTTCTATTTCTTTTTTGTTCCTGCAACAAAGTGTGAAGAGATTTGATCTGTTTCTTTCACAGACCATGAACATCCCATGGGTACAACCCTGTTGGTATTCGAACTGGGTCTGTACCCAATAGTTGTGGATTGGCCCTACTGCTGGAGATGATCTGTACCCCTACCTATCGTTATTCTAACTGGGACTGTACCTATCACTTATTGTTCAAGCGAGTATGATTGAAGAGATTTCTATTTCTCTTTGTATAAACGAGTACACTGTTGTTTGTGCGTGTGAAGAGATCTGATATGTTTCTTCACATACCATGAACATCCCATGGGTGCATCCCTGTTGGTATTCGAATTGGGTATGTACCCAACTGCTGTGGATTGGCCCAACTGCTGGAGATGTTCTGTACCCCCACCTATTGTTAGTCTAACTGGGTACAAACCTGGGTGACGAGACCTCCCTTACACAATCGTTACAATGCATTGGGAAAAAATCAAAAAGAAATCTCTTCACTTTCCGGTGACAAAAACAGGTCTCTTCACCAAGATCTCTGACATTTTCCGGTTTCATTGTTTTTCAATGTTCACGGTTTCAGTTAGTTTCGTTTACTCTCCATCCCCTTGAGTCATCATATCATTGGCAGCAAGTCCACCTTGGCTAGGATTACTGCTACTGTCCTCACCATCACCCTCAAATCTACGTAATGGATAAAAATACACCACTTCATCAAAGTGTCGCCAATGATCTTTCTTCCTTATAACGTGAAATGCCTTGTCATCGCTCCTTATGTTCATTTCTTTATGCCAGTTGCAGTAACGAGCCATGTCATCCGACCATTTAGGCCTCACCATAGAAGTTGGACAAATACTTTTATTGTGACCAAGAACCCCATAGTTAAAGCAAAATAAGCCTACGTTTTCATAGATGAAAGATACCCATGCCTTTCCATCGAGTTGCTCCAGGAAGACTCTAGTTTTGAGTGGCTCAGAAACTTTGATTTTAACCCTGAATCTTATGAAGGAAAGATTATCAAGGTCTACTCAATAACTTCTCTAATGAAGTCCCCAAAGATTTGTATTGCTTCTAGAGTGTTCTGTATTCCTGATAAACCATAAATTCGAACCCATACACAAGAGTGCTTAAGGTCCAATCCTTGAATTCACATCCTCCTTCCCACTTCGTTATGCTAACATGAAGTCCCTGCACCATGAAAGGTCTAACAAAGAACAGCCTTTCCGCTTCTTCCAGTTGGAAGAGAGTGAGTTTGAAGATGTTAGACTCCAATTCTTCGAAGATAATTCTCCCAAGTATACCCCAGACATCAAATACAACTTTTCTGAAAGACGTAAATAAGACCACTCTATCTGAAATGATTTTCGCAACTAAGACATATTCAGGTGTTTCAGGTTTGATAGATTGAACTTTGGTGGAGAGGGATAGGGTTTCGAAGTTTTCTAGGTTTTCAGTTTTAACACGAGCAAGAGGTAAAAGGTGGTTGTCAATCGATGCCATAGTATATGCTTGACCTTTTTTGTAAAGTGTTGTTTTGTTTGTACTGTTAAGACTATGAAACGGTGCCGTACTTATACTCGATTGAAGAATCTTGCAGAGGGTATAGATTGTCCCTTTTCTGAGAAAGCTTCTGAAATAATTTTGCATGCCTGCCACATGTATAATGAACACTCTTTTCCAATACTTTGGCGTGAAACTGTAACTAAACCCCTTGGAACCCTCAATGTAGGTATCTAAACAGTCTATTAGCGTGAGAATTTTTGACAGGGTGCTACTTCTTTTATTATGTGTCATTACCAATGTAAACCTATTAAGATTTCTTAATAAATATTAATTTTACATCCGACATTCTCCAAGTAAGTATTGATAACATGAGTCCATACGTGTATCCCATTTAATTGGTTGTATATACCGGCCAAGTAACCAAACCTCTCAATTATGTAAACAACTTTGTTTCCTTTAATGTCTATTATATGATTTTTCGAGATATGCTTACAGTTGTTATATAACTTCCATAACTGACTTAATAAATTATAACCGGTATAACTCGTATATTTATTGAACCAAATCAACAGAGAAAAGGTTAAAGTAAAGCACTTGTTATATATCTTTAATTGGCTTAAAAATCATCTTTGTTAACGAAAATCCCATAATACTAGGATTTGCATGCACCAGATCTTTTGAGAATGATGAGATCTTCGGAGAATCCATACCACCGCTTCTTCAGTATAAGATTGATTAGTTTAACACGCCTAGGATTAACATTATATCTTCCATATCTTATTTGGCACCAATAGACACACATGCATTCCAAGTTTCCATCGGTAATTATAAAAGTAAGAAGTAGCTTGTAAAACCCACTCTAGTATTTTCATCACTCTGATCTTCACAAGACTTATCTTTACTTCGAACATAGGTGTAATAGAGGGATGATAGGGGTCCCTTATCCCCTTGAATAAGGTTAATCAAAATCCTGCTATAACTGAGATTGTAGTCAAAACACACCAAGTCCACAACAAAAGAAATCCTCCTACAAGTAGCTTGCTCGGTCCTGGATCAAAATCCTCCCATCCAAAAACCAGCCACCCCATATGTACACCGTGATTGGTAGGGTGAAAGAAACGAAAGAAAATAAAAGGAAAAAAGAAAAACAAGAAATGACTTAGAAAACTAAAATTTGGCTATGATTTGCCGGGGAAATATGAACAATAAATGTTAAGGGAGACATTTTTACAGAGAAAAAAGAAACTACTTATTTCTTTCCTAATTCATGCATATTTCTTATTGAGGTAAAAATGGGGAAAAAAATATTTAATTTTTAGTAAAATGATTAGATTAAAGGTGGATGTTGGGGTTTTTTTTTTTTTTGTAAGGGGTCTTTAAAATCCGTTGGTAAAAATCTAAAAAAAAAAAGGAAATAGAAAAGGAAAATTTACCATTTTATTGAAAGCGGCCCAATAAAGCGGGAAGGGCTATAAATTTATTAATACTCCCATGAGCCTCCAAACGGAAGCTGGGCGAGATGAATTTCACAGTAAAAGCATGGAGCAAAGGAGGAAAATCTCGGTTAGGCGCTATACAATTCAATGGCTGCCCATATTCAATCGAAACACCAGCTCTCCTCCTCAGTACTCGTAAAGGCCTGCCCGTTTTCATACCCCCTGACCATCTTTCGTCTCTTCCTTTTCCTGATTCTCGTTTGCTTCAATTCAGTCCCCTTCATCTGTGAGTTATCTCACTCTATATATGCATTCAGCTATAATAATTTCTTAGTTCGAGTATTTTGGATAAGTGTCGAAGTATTAGCTCGGTATATGTGTTAATATGCTGCCACTTTATAATGAATTGTTTAATATATTTACATTCATTGTCAAGTACCTTATTGTTCTTATTCAGGCATATCTAGTTGAGCCCATTAGTCTAAAAGAAATTTTGTTAAGATTGCCCCAAGAACAACTTTTCATTACATGGTCCAGAGTAATATAGGGGAGATGGTGCACCAACATGTATATTTTAAAGAATGATTTGTGTTTTTGGGTTCGCTTTTAGGTTTTTATGATATGGGTTATGTGTGTTTTTCTTGTTACAGATTGGAAGGCATATCCTTAAAAACAATAGCTAGTATTGGAGGGTTGGGTCAATTGGTTGCTTTAGGTGAACATATTTTCACTGCTGTTCCAAGAGATTCTGTTTTCTCTGTACCTGAACACAGCAGTGCAAATCGGATTGGGGCGTCTTTTGAGACCCCTTGTGGTCGTTACTCGGTAACTCTTCAAACCTGCCATTTTCGTATTAATTTAATTCTGATATTTCTTGATTCTGCACTGTATTAGTATATATGGAAAATAAAATACGGATGTTGTGTGAAATTCAATTTTAGGTGAAGCCTTCAGATTATATGGAGATGATTTCTGCAATGAAACCAAATATATGGGCCACTTTAGCAGATGAAGTGCCTGCTTGGGTATCAGAGAAGAGGAACAAAGCATCGGTTGAACGTACTTTGAGATGGCTTGATGATTGCCTTTCATCAGAATTAGCAGACACTGTATGTTTTTTTTTTCTATAACCCTCCCTAAATAAATAAATATATATATATATATATCGTTTCACCAACATCAAGTAATAATTGTCTAAATGTAGGCACATGGAGCTGTTTTTGGATCGGTTGTTGGAGGGTCCAGGATTGTACAACGTCAATATTGTGCACAAGAAGTGGCAAAGCGAAATGTATCAGGTCTCATTTTCCTTGAAAGTTCAAACTTAAACTTTACTAGTCTAATTAATATATGGTGATGTGCAGGTTTTTGGATAGGTGGATTTGGGCTTGGAGAGACTACTGAACAACGCTCAGCTCTTCTCGCTGCTGTTACGGTATGTTTTTTGTAACCTCTCAAATCTCCTTATCTAGTTTTAGCATGATCATAATATTACATACCATTTTGATATGATATTTCAGGATAATTTACCCAAAGAAAAGCCACGACAGATTAGTGGCCTGGAACTTCCAGGTACAGATCTCTCTATATGTTATTTTGGTGATTTGATTTTGGATCGTATGGACAATTGGAACCTAGTGAAATGTTACTAATTATATCCATCTTTTCTTTCTATTCTCACAGAGGAGATTTTGCAAGGTGTGGCTGAAGGCATTGACCTTTTCGATTCCATGTAAGTTATTACATTTTTTACATTATCCTCTCTGATTCTTTCCCGTTAGAAAATATTAGAATGTGGAAATATTGATTTTTGAAACAGGTATATTTACCATCTGACGCTTGATGGATTTGCACTTACGTTTCCTTTTGAGACAAATAACTCTAATTATTCCTCAAGTGATTTCAACACAAAAATCAATATAAAAGCTATTATTTACAGGTAACTGTTTCTCCTACTCTGCATATTCACTTTTCTCACCTTGAATGTAGAATGTTGTAAGATTCTATTTCATTTTGTCTGATAGGAAAGATTCTTCACCAATTATGGACGACTGTAAGTGCTTTACTTGTCAGAATCATACAAAAGCATATATTAATCACTTGTTTAACGTTCATGAAATGTTGGCTCAAACACTATTAGAAATGTAAGTATATTAACGCTTCCACTATTGTACTTTTTTCTTGTTATGCGTGTTAACTTATTCTATGTTTATTTACAGACATAACACGCATCATTATCTGGGGTTTTTCCGATCGATTAGAGAGGCAATCAAGGAAGGTAAGTTTGAGGAGTTTAGAGAAAAGTTCATTGAGAGAAGACATGATGATCTTTTTGATGATGCAGCTGCAACTGCATAGATGGTACCAAGAGGTACTGACAAGTGTCAGGAGGGGATTATAGTAGGGGTAAGTTGAATTGTAATCAGATGCTTGTGGTGTAACAATCTTGAGCCACTTTTGTTTGATTTATTTATATTATTTACTTCTTAATTGCTAAAGTTATACCCAAACATACATATATATTGATTATCCACGCAAATCACAAGACGTAGCTTAGATAATAAATGATTGACAAGAGTTCGAAACTGATGGAAGTAATTTGTGGCCATAGTATTCTTAATAACCCACACAGAACTTAATCCAATCAAAAAATAAAATGAAATTCTTTTATTAAAATACAAAAGCCTGCTAATTGTTATCTGTTAGTATTTGTGTTGTTGGATTATTATTGCCATGAAAAATTGATATATTTTCACGTTAGGGGCGGACCTAGGGGTGAGATAGGGGGTGGGGCGGGGCTGCAGCCCCCCAGCCCAGGGGTACACAGAGAAATTTGGCTGATAATTTTTTAAGGTAAAAATCAGAGGTAAAAATAGACATACACCTCAAACCTAATTATTAGACTTTTAGCCCTCCCAAAACTAAAAATTATCCCCCAAAAAATAAAATAAAATTGGGCTGCCAACCTAAGCCAGGTGTTTTCTTCTAACTTTGAGGATCCGCCCCCATACGGTCTGCTAAGGGTTGAACGAGTGGTAAATTGTGACTTATTCGTGAGATTGGAATTTTTCCTTTGATCATATGCAAGATTTTTTTTTTTGTTTTCCGGTGGAACTTGATCTTATCTATACTGTTGTTAGTTGTTAATCTTAAATCAAACGACCCCTGCACTAAAATAACAGGGCATTTGGCGATTTGGGACTTGAACTTCAAAAATAACCGAATGAGCCTTAACTTCAACAATAATCAAATGAAAATTGGGTCAGTTCAACTACACAAGATCTTGTTATTTCTTCTAATTTATCTGAAGTATGCATTGGCGGCGTGTAAATCAATCAAAACGCGCGGGCTCTCGGATCACCCACATTAAAAAAAATAAACAATAAAAAAGCCAAATGAACCTTATTTTGTCCAGTGTAAATCCTCAAGTGAAACAGATAAGATAATTTAAAAGGTTATAAACGTTTCAGTTACCAAACAAAATGTTTAAAAGCTCATTGTCATTACTTAAAATAATAGCCAACTGGGTTGGAATACAAACATTCCAGTTACCAAACAGAGTGCTTAAAAGCTTATGTTTAGCAACTCACAGCTGCCTCATTTTTGTTCTTAGTGATAGAAAAAAAATTAGATTTCGACAACTCCACAAAACCATAAATATTTGTAATAATGTTATTAATTGAATGACACATAATCGTTTGATTAGAAGAAAGAGAATTCATAATCTTTTCTGCATCATTTTTCAATTATCACGCTTCCCATGGGTAATCTTACATCATTTATATTACTTTTAAGATGTATGTCGCTTCTGCCTCTCGGACTGAATCAACTTCAATTTTCCAACATTTTCTAGTTACAAATTCATTATTGGAGTTTCGTAGTATACATGCAATTGCAGTCTCTTTCTTTGAAAAGACTGCATCATGGTTAATTTTAAAATGATTTGGAGATGGGTTTTTCCATTTATCTTTAAATTTAATACGATTATTGTTATTATTCACCGTTTGTTGGTACTCTAAATTATTAGTTAAAATGGTATTAGGGTATTCATTAGTAGTCGTTTCTTTTTTCATAAATTTAATATTATCAGGGTTAGATATTTTGTAATAAAACCCCAAACCCTAACCATGGATAGGATATGCTCCTCCTTGCTCTACTTTCTCTCTCTAGGGTTAGTAGTTTTTAGGTGTAGCCTTGATCAACCGTTGACTTCCACTGACTGTCGTTGACCTCCATCCTCATGCCGATGATTCTCCAATTTTATGGTCGGAGTTTGACCGGCGATTGATCGGAGTTGACCGGAGCTTGGCTAGTTCAACTCGCTTTTATTTTTAGTTGCATTTTAAGTTTTTTTTGGTGTAATTGCTGATTAATTGCTGAAGTGGCTTTATTAGTGGGTTTGCTTTTCAGAGTTTGTCGGCCATTAACGCACGGTGGGGAGCTCACGCGCGTTCGTATTAGTTTACTGGATTTGCTGATTGTGCGTTGCACTAACTCCGCTTGTGTGATTAAGTAATCATTTGTTCTAATCTCGATACGTATTAACCTTTATTTCTGTGGAAAATCTCCATCGAAGTTAGGTTTTGGATTGAAGATTTGATGTTGGATTTTTCAGCTCGTTCTTCATCATTTCTTAAAGGCGCTTGTTGGTTCTTTTTGCGTTGTTTTGCTGTTGTTAATCCGCATCTATGGGGCCAAGAAAGAAGACTAGAAGTAGGAACGTGAAGGATAACACTGAAAGTAGTACAAAATATGTACCGGCTACACCTGTAATAAAGGTTAGCAACAACTTCTCTACCGCAAAACGTGATTCTGGGAGGATTTTGATGGCTAATATCATGGAAAAGGTAAGTGATTCAGAAATACGTATTGAGGGGGATAGTGATTGTAATAGGAAAAAGGTGTTTGAGGAAAGTCATGAGTATAAGACTGAGGCTTATGTTGAGAATTTGATGGACCAGAACCTAACTAACTATGGTAGATGTATCAATGTTGATCCTGCTATTGATTATACAGTAGTAGAGGACACGAACGACCAAGATGCTGCCTTCTTAGAAAGTGCCTTCAAAGAGGGTGAGGCTCTAAATGTTCTCAAGAGATCAAATTTTGATACAAGCTACAAAGGGAGTAACTCAACTATTGGTACAGGAGAAAATCCTCTACCTAGTGCAAGTTCTCTTTTTGGATAGGTTAATGTTTTGAATAAGGAAAATGGTGTTAATAAAGTAACCAAAGTGGCTGAAACTAAGGGAGTTTGGGTTGAGTTGTTTAACAAATATGTTAAGAAAGATCTTAAACTCAAATTCTTCCCTCTTGGCCTTGTGGATGATGAGTTCATAGTGAAACCACCCAAGAATATTGTTAATGAAGGTGTGCAAGTGTGGAATAATTGCTTGGTAGGAATTTTTTTTGGTGACGCTCTTGCTTATCATATGGTTAATAGTATGGTTAACGCACAATGTAAAGATAGTGGACCTGTTGAGACCAAATCTACTGATATGGATATGTATCTCTTCAAATTTCAGAATGAGCAAGTGTGTGATAAAGTTCAAGAGAAAGTCTGGCATGTTGGAGGAAGGATTATGATTCTTAGAGTGGGGACCAAACATGAAATTTGGAAAGTTAAATATGTCCAAAGTTCCTCTTTGGGCAAAGCTGAGGAAAGTCCATTTGCTAATGTGGACTAATGTTGGGCTTAGCTACAATTGTAGTGCTATTGTTATGCCAATTCAGATTGATCCTATTACAAAATCAAGAAATAGGCTAAGATTTGCAAGAGAATGTTTGAAGTCGATATGATTAAAGAGCTTGCCAAAAAGGTTAAAATTGATCTTGAGGAAGATGGGATGCATGAAGTTGATGTTTACTATGAATAGTTTCCTCCAAGATGTTCTAATTGGTGCTAATTTTGATAAGACTAAGAAATATAGGTTCAAAGATAAACATGAAGTTCAACCACAACCTATTGGTCTTGCTAAAACAAAGGAAGGGAAAGTTGTGCAAAAAAACAAAAAGGACAATAAAGTTCATAGTCCTAAAGTTAGTAGTGAAGCTACTACTACTAGAAGTGGTAGTGAAGCAACTACTAGTGTCAAAGGAAAGGAGAAATGTACCCCTACCTCTCCAAAAAGTAACAATTATAAAGGTCAAAACATTAATACTTTTGAAGGAGGTTTAAGTAACTCCTTATGTATACTTAACATGGTTAAAAGAAATCCTTGAAGATGATTTGTACCCATTTATGGGAAGTACCTATAAGGAAGGAAATCCACATGATCAATGATTGTTAGTTCATGGAATGTAAGAGGCCTGAATCTCAGCCTCAAACAACAAGAAGTTGTTCATGTTATTCAAGATAAGAGGGTTGATTTAGTGGGACTTTTTTAGACTAAAATGACAATTCAAAGTGACAACAAATTCAGTTCTACTTTCCTCACTAATTGGGGTTCTCTCACCAATCATGATAAAGACAAAGAGGAAGAAATTGCATTATATAGGATAAACATACTACTGAGGTTAATTGCTTGGACTCTACTGATCAGACTATGTTACTTGAGGTTTATGATGTTGATAATAAGAGAAAGTTTCATTGTATTATGGTTTATGCTGACAATGATGAAGACAGGAGAAGAATTCTTTGGGATACCTTTACAAATTGGATGAGTAAAGTGGATAAGTCACCTTGTATATGGTGTGGGGACTTTAATGAGATCATCGAGGTGGAAAAAAGAAAGGGATGCACTAGCTTACATAAAAGTAATGAGGTATTTGAAGAATGTATCAATGATAATGCTATGGTAGAACATCAAAGTCTAGGCTGCTTTTATACTTGGACTAATAAAAGAACTAATGGCTTTATATTTAGTAAAATTGACACGATTTTTGTTAATGATGCTTGGTTTGCTAATTTCAAGTCTCATCTCTATGTTGACCCTCCTGCTATTTCTGATCAATCTAACCTCATTCTTACTATTCAAGGGAATACAAAACAAAGACCTTTAGCTTTCAAATTCTTCAACATTTGGACAACACATGACCAATTCTTGCCCGAAATTGGGATAACTTGGAGAGATAACTTTGAGGGTAGCTTAATGTTTCAGGTTTTTAACAAGCTTAAAGAAGTAGAGAAGGCCTTTAAGATCTTTACTACGAAATAATTTCATCACTCAACTGAGGAGATTATGAGAGTTAAGGATGAGCTTGCAAAGGTTCAAATTAGAATTATGAATGGTGATATTACAGGCCTTGATTATGAGAAGGATTTAAGGGACAATATTATTCATCTTCTCACTATCCAAGAAGAGTTTATGAAACAAAAATCTAGCAGAAAAGTGATTGTGGTTCATCCTTATATCATAAAAGTATTAGAGCAAGAATCACACATAACATGGTGTCTTTTATAGTAGCTGAGAATGGTAACTTCATTGTGGAGGAGGAAGAAATTCAAGATGAATTTAGTAAATACTACACGAGCCTAATTGGAACTAAAGATAGTAAAGAAGAAAAGATTTCCAAGGATTGTCTGAATAAGCTTGTTAATAAAAACCATTGATAAAGCTGTAGCTGATAACATGATAAGTGACATCACAAGTAAAGAAATAAAGGAGGCTATTTTCTCTACTGATAGTGAAAAATCTCTGGGACCAGATGGGTTTACTAGTGCTTTTTACAAAGCTGCTTGGTCTATTATTGGAGAGGATGTATGTAATGCAAACAAAGAAGTGTTTAAGCATGGACAGTTTCTCAAACAAATCAATTTTACTAACCTTGTTCTCATTCCCAAAGTTAAGAATCCCACTTCAGTCAAGAGCTTTAGACCTATTGCTTGTTGTAACATTCTATAAAGAGAAATTTCTAAAGTTATAGCTAACAGAATGAAGAAATGCCTTGAAAGTATTATTTCTCCTAATCAGGCTGCTTTTGTTTGGGGCGGGGGTGGAAGCATTGCAGATAACATCTTGGTAGCTCAAAGTGTGGTTAATGGCTATGATAGACTAAATATTAGCGGTAGGTGTACTCTCATCTTGACTTGCAAAAGGCCTTTAATACTATAAATTGGGATTATCTTCTCAATATGCTACAAATTATGGGATTTCATGATAAGATTATCAAATGGATAAACATGTGTATATCTACTCGAATGTTCTCTCTTTGTATGAATGGAAGTATATGTGGTTTTTTTTAAAGGAGAAAGAGGGTTGAGACAGGGTGATCCCTTGTCTCCTTATCTATTTGTCATTTGTATGCATGGCTTTTCAGCAATTCTTGAGGTTGTTTTCAATCACAAAAACTTTACTTTCCATCCTTAGTGTGTGATGTCTCCTCATTTGTGATAGATTTATATTAGGATGAGACATCATTTTTAGTGATTTAGAAGTCATAATAGTCGATTTTCTTGAGAAATAGTGCACTTTCCTATTTTGAGTCTTGATTTAGTAAAATAATATTTTTAGAGCATATTGGGTTTAATTATTTATTTAGTGTGAAGCTTTAAAGATAATTATGGAGATTAATTAGATTCCAAGTCAAAGACTACAAGATATGGAAAGAGATAAGCATGGAAATTGGAGATAAGGAAACAAAAGCTAAAAACATGGAAAAGGAAAAGCTGCCTTAATCCTGAATTTCTGCACCTACGACCACAAATCAGCTTATATCTCAAAAACGGTGTGGAATTTGGAGAAACGGTCAAGAGTAAAGTTTAAGATCTTTCCGAGACGATGAATTTGGTATACTCATACGCGTCAAACGGATAAATAGTGAAGCTACTAGGACCAAAAGAAAAACGGGCCTGATTTCATGTTTTTAGGGTTACGAATTTGGGTTGGGGTTGGAGTCCATTACTTACCTTCTCCTTCAATAAAACGAATTAGGTCTTCTAAACACCTATAAATACACCCTTATATCACTTGTAAATCATCCTTGCCTCATAGTAATTAGTTCTTAAGGTTTTAATCTTCCAAGTTATTGTAGAGAGCAAGATGATGTCTTTAGGTATTTCTTTTAGTTTATTTCCTTCAGGTATGAACTAAACTTTCCATAGCTTGGGTTTTGCATCATGTATAAACTATGAATTCTGATTTCTTTCTATCTAAGTTTCTTTGGGAATTACATGTTTTAAACTGATATTAGCTGCTTACCTTTATATTTGTTTATACGTTTTGATTTAATGACTGTTTTCCTTGCTAGTGCACGAGTATAGGTTTACCTTAATAGTAGTTAGATGATCACCTTAACTGGGTGTCTAATTATTGAAACACCACATAACGTCTAGTGTCGATATTAGTCCTGACAACACTGATTCTAACTAGATAGTCATTAGGGTAAGAATTAATCACTATCACCATGTATGGAAATTGATTGCTTAGGGCCTTAGTAGCGTTTGATAACCCTATTTGAACTAGCCTCGTGGTGTGTCCGTAGCCCCTTTAGTTGCTCTCAAGGTCTAAGGTATGGGAATTTAGAATCCTGACTAAGTATACAAGAGCTAATTATCTCCCTTATTAACTAGATTTAATAGAAAGAATTAGAAGGATTAGTGCATACTAGCAAAATCTAAGCTATACTTCTCATCTCATATTCTTCGTATTTATTCTATTGTCTTTAATTTTTTTTAGTTTAATTAGTTATTTTCGAATTTACTCTCTATTTATTCCCCTTAATTTTCTGTCTTTTAATTACTTACTTCTTACTCGTTATTGCTACCCATTCGACTAGCACACTAAGTCCCTGAGAACGAACTCAACTTATCAACTAAAACTTGCATACGTCCTGTAATACTTGCAGTACTGTGCTTGTCTAGGGTGAGAGTGCGTAGTTTTCTAGACTTATATTTATCTTATTTTTATCACACCCTAGGAGACACCAGTGTGCCAAGATGAAGCTAAGTGCCCGTTTGGGATTGCTTTTCAAAATAATCACTTAAAGTGATTTTAGATTCATAACAATGTTTTAGACTCTAAAAATCACTTTTTAGAAAAGCACTAGATTAGTGATTATTAAAATAATCACTTAAAGTGATTTTGGATGTCAAAATATTTTTTAATATTTTTTACAAATGTTGTAATTTTAATCAAAAAGCGATTTTAGTTTCAAAATAATCAATCCCAAATGGGCTCTAAGTCATCTTATTTTTGATGATGATAGTTTAATTTTCCTTAATGGTGATGTTAACTCTGCTTCTAGACTTAAGGAGGGGCTTGATTTTTTTACTAGAATTTCAGGCTTAAATATTAGTTCTGAGAAGAGTGAGTTGTACATGGGGGTAAGAATCCTGACCTACATAAGGAATTAAGTGAAATCTTAAATGTTAAGTGTGGGAAACTCCATGTTATATACCTTGGTGCTTCACTTACCACTAAAGGTCCTAACAGTTTGATGTGCAAAGCTCTTATCCATAACATTGTGGGTAGTATAGAGGGTTGGATGCATATATTTCTTACTTTTACAGGTAAAGTTCACTTAATTAAATGTGTACTTCAGAGCAAGGCAAGATATTGGTGTAATGTGCTATTTCTTCCTATAGGGGTAGGGCTCACTATTGAGTCTCTTCTTAGTAGATTCCTATGGAAAGGCAATACTTCTGACTATCATGGTACAAAGGTGTCTTGGGATGATCTTTGTAAGAGTAAAGAGGATGGAGGCTTAGGGATTCCTAGGCTTTTACACATGAATCAAGCTGCCATTCCCAAAGCTTTTTGGAGAATGTATGGAAATAAAAACAACATTTGGTCTAGGTGGGTGTATTCAAACTGGTTGTATAACAAAAGTATGTGGAGTATTGTATATGATAGTGCTCTCCCTTGGACTTGGAGGGCAATGCTCAATGTTAGAACCATTGCTTTCCAATTCATACAACACAACATTGTTAATAAAGACTTACCTCTTAACTGACAAATGGATCAAAGGAAAATGTGTGCAAGATATCTGCAATGATGAAATTATCTCTATGGGAAACTATAATATTAATAGAAAGGTTTCAGAGTACCATGTTATGGCAGATTGAGGTTTCCTTATAATTTGACTAGTATCATGCGCTCTATTCAGCATTCCAACTTATATGATAAATATGACATTATTCATTGGGGTAGCAAATGTTTTAGTACAAGAGAGGTTATGTTTAATTTCTAGGAAGAAGCATTGCAGGTTGATTGGTATGACTTGATTTGGCATAAAGGGAACTTACCTAAATATAACCTTTGTGGCTGGCTTGTGTGTAAGAATAGGCTCAATACTAACGACAGTATAATAAGGTGGGGGTGAGTGTTAATGAGTATTGTATCTTGTGTATTGTGGAGCTTGAATGTAGAAGCCATCTATTTGTGGAGTGTAACTTCACAAAAGTTATTTGGGATAAAATTTGCTCCTTGATTGATTGGCATTGTACTAGGCAAAACTGGATGAGAGATTGAAATTCATGAAGACTTATAAAGGCAAATCATTGGAAGACACTATATCCATTCTCAGTTTTCTGAGCTTCCTTTATTATGTCTGGGATGCTAGGAATAAAAGATAATTCATACAAATTAAGTATACTCAAGAAGACATTCGGAAAAGGATTGGAAGTGATATCCAATATGCACTTCGGAACAAAACTAAATTCACCAACTCTGATGTGAATAAGAAGCTTAAAAGTAATTGGAACCTCTTCAATGTCCTTGTGTATGATACTAAAGATTGGCTGAATTTAGGATTGATGGTGTGTGTGTTGAGAGTTTGGGCTTTTAGCTTGGTTAGCTTGGAGGTGTTTCTGCAATAGCTGGAGTAGTTTGGAGTTAGAGGGAGGCTTTAGTCTTCATGTTTCAAAAACATGAAGAAACTTTACTAAGGAAGTGAAGTTTATTAAGAAGAAAGTAACACTAGATATGGATGTGAACTTTACAAGGGAACCAATGATGGAAGAGGTGAAAGAGGCAGTGTTTAGCTTGGGCGCGACTAAATCGTCAGGACATATGGTTTAGTGGGAAGTTCTATCAGAAGAACTGGGACATAGTAAAGACTGGTATTTTTAATATGATCAAGGATTTTTGAAAATAATATTTCGGTGCAAGGATTAAATCATATGTCTCTTACACTCATTTTGAAAGGTGGTAACTAGGAAACAATTAGGGATAACCGGTCATTTCTTGTATTAATTTCGCATACAAAATTATATAAAAGAATATTAGCCAATCGGCTCCAAAAGATCATGAACGACATAATCTCACCAACGCAATCGAATTTAATTTAGGATCACTATATACAAGAGACCATTTTTATTGCGTAAGAAATATCTTTCTTTCTCTTGTATAAATAAAAAGTAATAAAACTACGATGCAGTGAAAATTGATATGACGAATACATATGATCAGGTTATGTGGGATTCCCTTCATGTAATGCATCATCTTGGATTTTTAGATAAGTGGGTTAAATTGATTAGTAATTGTATCTCTACTGTTACTTTCTCAATTAACTTCAACGACAAAACTTTACTCTAATTTTCACCATCTAGGGGAATTCGGCAATGGGACCTTATGTCTTCCTTCTTGTTTAGACTGATGACTGAGGCACTTATTGATCTCATCCAACAAAGATTTGAAAAGAAGACAAATAGTAAAAAATGGAAGTGTGATCATGCCAATACTGAGAATAAACAAATTGACAGAATACGAATTACTAGAAACTGACCTAGACTTAATCATTTCTTATTTGTAGATGATTTTATGTTCTTTAATTCTTTACATGATCAAGAAATAGAATTCAAGTAAGTGTTAATAATATACCGTGAGTGCTTGGGGTTGCGTATTATCTATAAAAAATATTCAATTTGCTTTAGGAGGGGCACTCCAGAGGACATTGTTCATAAAACTATGGATGTTTAACATGTCCAACAACTAGGCAATCTAGGTAAATATTTGGGAATTCTAGCATGTCATCAATGATCTAAAGTTGAGGCACTAAGATGGATTGAAGAAAGAGTTTATGCAAAGGCTTAGAGTTGAAAATAACAACTCTTGTCATAAGGTGACAAAAAAGTGCTCATCAAAGCAGTTCTACAAGTCATCCCAACTTATGTGATGTCTATTTTTAAATTTCCTAGAAAATTTTGTAAACAATTAACTAGTATGATTGCTAATAGTGTGTGGGGGTTCCAGGACCAAGAACAGAATTCACTGGGTAGAACAGGCAAGATTAGCATTTAGTTAAACCATTGACGATTTTGGGATTCATAGATTTTGAGAACTATTAGCAGAGCAAGTCTGGTGAATTTGGCAGACCCCCGACTCCCTAGTTGCATAGGTTCTGAAAGATATTTATTACTCGAAGACAACAATCACGAAGCCAACGACCAGACAGTCAAGATCATAGTCATGGGCAAGTATTTCATATGGAAGAGACATTCTTCAATATATGGGATGTGTTTGGTAGGAACGGAATATTCAATCAACATATGAAAGGATAGATGGATGGAAATATTTTTTCTTTTTTAAAAGTTAAAAAGATATGCCCGCAAAAAAGTAGCACAACTGAAAAATCAAGATGGAGATAAATAAAATCAGAAAATTATGGATAAAATTATATTGAATCAGCTAAAATAACATCAATAATATTAAACTATTGCAACCACACACAAAGACAAATTTATATGGCAAAAAACCATTGGGACTAGCTCAATGGCCAAGACCTTGTCTCTCATTTAGGAGATACAAGGTTCGAATCCTCTCAGTCTTGTTATTTCTTGAGCCCTTAAAGGGGGTAAAAGAGGTGCAAGGTTCGAGTCCCCTCCAACATGGGTAACCTAGTTCTGATTAAGTGGGAGTATACATGAGGAGGCGTGTATCTTTCCTATGGGAATAATCGTTTTCTTGAGCCCTTAAAGGGGGTAAGCAAGAGGTGCAAGGTTCGAGTCTCCTCCCTAAACATTGGTAACCTAATTCTGATTAAGTGGAAGTATGCATGAGGAGGCGTGTATATTTTCTATGAAAATTGTCGTGGTACGCGTAAGTTAGCCCGGACACCTATACATAAAAAAAAAAAAAATATGGCCGAAAATAAGAAGCAATATGTATTTAAAGAATCGAGATACCATACACAAGTAGAAGACATGCTAAAAAGGATATCGCAATCATCATTAACAAGATAAAATAACGGTCAGTCACAAGATTTGACACTGAGATAGATAGTTGGCCTAGTGGTTAGGCTACTCCGCAGAGACCAAGAGGTCCTGGGATCGAATCTCATTGGAGTCGTGGCTCTCTCATGTACTAAAAAAAAAGATTTGACACTAGTATAATAGTTGATTTTTATAAATTAGAAATTGGCTAACTCAAATCTTAATAGAGAATATATATATAGTAGGTATATTAGGATTACGCATATTTACTTCCGTTTTAATTAAATGTTTGAAAGAAAAAAAAAGATGTCGAGCGGAACTAATAACTCAGGATGAATTTCTTTTATGTAACTATTACTTGAAAAAATTCAAGATGATATTCTTCAGAAAAGGAAAACATTAAGTAATCTCAACTTTCATTAACTACTGGGTGTAAAGCAAAAATACTTTATGATGAACATGATTGAAAATTGGAATCTGTAGAACAAAAAAGAAAAAAGAAAAATCGAATCATGTTAGATGTAAAAGCAAGGGCTAAAGAATAAATAAATGGCTCATTGCCACATAAATAAAAGTAAAATGGAGCCCCCATTTCAAGAATTATATGATGCTCGATGTTTATTATATTATTCGATGACAAAAGAAAAACTAGAAAAACATTAAGGCATTGTCCTTCCACTATGCAACAATCAACATAGTATTAGACAATTGGCGGCTTTTTTTCTTTTTCTGGACTGTAGACAATTGGCGTTTATAAAGGTGTTCATGGCACGTTATATATTTTAATAGGTTTTTGTCTTCAATCAGTTAATTAATCAAAATAAAGGTTCAAGATTATGGACTTAGATGTTGAGATTAGACTAAACATCCGACTTGTTCACGTCTCTCCTTAGTTTTGCAAACGTGGATATATGATTATTGGTACATAATTTGTTTTGGGTAAAGATCCCGTATAGCCATTTATCTCAGACCAAATTGCAACGGCAGTACCGAAATGAACTTTTGTAACGAGATGGCCTGATATCTTTCATTTCATAACGTTCACGGCCTTTTTTTGACGGAATCGTCAGTTGACCTTTAGTCAACGACGCGTGGCGCCAACTAAGCGCCACGTCCTCGCCACCTGTGCATGACGTCATCCTTAACCTTAACTTCTTCTCCACCGTGGCAAGGACAATAAGGACATTTCATTTTCACCTCTTTACCTTCTAACCCTAAAATATATACACTTTTTCACTAGTTCATTCATTACCCGCTCTTCTTCTTCTTCTTCTTCTTCTTCTTCTTCTTCTTCTTCTTCTTCTTCTTCTTCTTCGTCGTCGTCGTCGTCGTCCATTCATCTTTGCCTTTGATATCCAGCGCCATGTCCGGATCGAGAAACACGACGTCCTCAAGTCTGATGCCCGACCCACGTAAGGAGGACTGGGTTTGTTACTGTGGTGTAAAGTGTAGGATAAGCATCTCCTGGACGGACATGAACCCGGGAAGGAGGTTTCTGGGTTGTTCCAAGTTTCGCGCGTCTGAAAAAAAGTGTTCGTTCTTCTGTTGGTTAGATCCACCAATCTGTGAGAGAGAGGTCCAGGTGATTCCTGGCTTGCTAAGGTCCTTGTCGCGGAGAGAAGAAGAGATTTAACTTTTGAGATCAAAGGAAGGTAAAAATACGAAGTTTTGGTATGTTTGTATGTATTTGTTGTTAGGTTTTTTAATCGGTAGGTTATTTTAGGGTGTTTTTTTAACTTAATTTTATGTATTTTCTGGGTTTTCTGGGTTGTACGACGGTGTTCTTAGGATTTTGGATTTCTGGGTTTACAGGTTTGGGTGTGTTTCTTTGTGTTTCGTAATTTTTGTTTGGTAGATGGTGGTCTTGATGTAAGTTTCTGAAAGTTTGAATCAGTTGTTTGAAAACCACTCTATGCCTCTGTGATTTTATGTTTTTCAATTGAACTACTTTTTGATTCGTTGGTGGTTAAGTGTAAAAAAGAAATTGTGTTGGTTATAAGTTACAAAAACCTAGCGAAGAAGGAGGCCCTGTAGGAATTGTATTTGTAACCTTCTGGCCCTTTATTTTATATAAGTTGGACACTGTGGCCTTTCAATTTATTTAAGTTAGAGAATGTAGCCCTTTGAATTTATATAAGTTAGACAATGTGGCCCCTAAGTTTATAGTTTCTGTTATAAGTCATAATTTCATTATTATTAATTGATTATGTTATTTGTGGTTTCAAGAAAAAAAAACAAAAAAATGAAACGTTTTCCCCATATGTCATTATTATTTTTTGTTCTATTGGTTTAAAATGTATAATGAAATGAAACGTTTCCCTTGGGTAATTAAAAAGTGGCTTCGGTAAACAAAAACGTGATTGAGTACTATTAATTCGTGTATACACCCCTGCCTATATATATCACACACATACATTACATTACCTTTACTCTTTAAAACTTTCAAGTAACCTGTTAATTCAATTATAATCATGAAGACGGAACCAATGGAGGTTGAATTAGTGCGAATTGGTGTGGAGAAACAAGGTACTATATTTTTGTTTTTTACGAAACTAATAATAATTTTTCTTGCGTAGGTACATATTTTAATAATTTAATAACTAATATATATGTTCATAACACATGTGAGTCTTATTTGATCTTAACACAAATGTTTTTCTTATCTCAGAAGTTGCTACAGGTTCGAGGGTTGAGTCAAACAATGTGCCAAGGAAACATGATCCCCGCCCAGCACCCAGGAGTTTTAAATCCCCCACATTTGGTAGTACGTGGAGTGTAAGAACTTCTCATGTAGTTCTTGTTAAGGCTCCAAAAACATGTACCATCTCATTAGCTCACGGCGAATTAATATATGTCCACTCAAGCTCAGATGAGGAAAACACCCCTACGTCAAAGAGGAGGAGGGTCGTGCAGCCTGTGCCACTGAAAATGTTTTCGCCTAAGTACTTCAACTTTGATGAGGAGTCGGAGGAGCCTGAGGAGAATGAACAGCGTGAAGAGCCTGAGCAGCCTGAAGAGCCTGAGTAGCGTGAAGAGTGTGATGATGACATGTATTTAAGCATTTAGTTATGGTTATGTTGGTTTTTGTTGGTTTTGTGTCGTGGTTTTGGTTGGTTTTGGTCGGTTATGTTGGTTATATTGGTTTTTATGTTATTATTATGCACTTTTACTGAACTATTAATCCTTTTAGTTTAATTATGTATTGTTGGAGTTGGACTTGGATTTTTTTAGTTATGTAATGTTGAACTTGGACTTGGACTTTTTCTAATGTAATGTTGGACTTTATTTATGTAATGTTGGCGTTTTATTTTATTTATCCAGTATTTTCGTGTATTTGTTTATAGGAAGTAAAAATTCAGATAGCGATGAGTAATAAAATGAAACTTGCACATTAAAACAAGAAACCCTACATCACGGACTACAATTTATTAGTGGAAATAAGATGGAACTAATGAAAAAAACAAACTTAAAACAAAAGAGACTTAAAGACTTCAAACTTGAAAGACTTTAACACGAAAACAAAAAACTTAAAAGAAGACTTTAACCTTAAATCATGAAACTACAAATCAGAATTAAAGACCGAATTGCACGTATAAATAAACTTGAACTTACTCTTCTGGTGGTCCTTTACCGCATCTGTCAGATGTTGAAGAATCTGTCTTTGGAGTGGTGCTTTGAGTAGGAACATCATCGTGTTCAGGAATCCAACAAAAGAAATCACATTCCCTTTGGGGATACTCTTGCATGCGATAATCTTCAAAATGACAATGAAGAGAACGGAAAACCTATTACTCTCTAATACAATAAAGTAATATAATGCGGGCATTCCGCACTTACATACAACTGTATCGGAGTAGTTTTCCGGTTCTATGTCTATTAGCGGAGAAGATCTAATAACCCCATCTATAAACTCACTTGGAGAGAAATCAGGGACCATTGGTGACCTTGTGCCTGAATAATCACTGTCGCTCGAGTTTTCATAAGACATAACTCTCTTCGCTCTTACTTGTGGTGGACTAAGTGTGTGTGGTTAAATATAGAAGTACTGGTTATATAGAGCATTTTAAATTCAAATAAATGTTCAAAAAGACAATAAAATATTACACATTAAATATCTGACAAGTAAAGTACTCCAACAAAGTTGAAATAGTTATTACACAACCAGAATCTTACTAATTAAAAGTTGAAATAGTTATTAAACAACCAGAATCTTACGAATTAAAAGATGAAAGTCTAAAAGAACACGCAATTGACTGTATTTTTTTTTTCTTTTTTCACTTTGACCAAACTTATCCTCTTACCATTGACTTTGTCTTCATCCTTCTTGGATTTTTTTTTGTTGGGGGGTTTTTGACAACAACTAGTTTATTATTTTCATTAGGGAAGTTTGTTCATCATCTTTCTTATCATTCACTTTAGATGATGATCCACGGTTGAACAAACCTTTCAAATATGTTACCATTTTCTTGTCAAATGTGTTGAATTGTTGACACCTACCTCGTCACCCTTGTCCTTTTTGGAGATATTGGCTACTCTAAGCTTTTCCAAGCTAACATGGCTCTTTACATTGTATAAATACGGGTTACCTAAATCTTTGATGAACCAATTGTAAGTGTTCCTAGGTTTGTTAGTGGAGTAGGAACAAGGTGTACACACCTAATCCAGCTGGCCTAAATGGAGGCCTCTTTGAAATGTACTATAAGAGGTAAACTAGTCTTTGGATGTTTCCAATTATGGTGTGTCAGATAAATAAATAGAAAGCTAACTTACACTTGGTTGTCCAAGCTTTTTAACCCCAGGTGGAAGATAAAATTTGCTCTTTCCCTCTTCATCGGGTGTAGTAAGCTTCACAATTTCCAAAGATGGTCGTTTATTTGGTGTGAACTACAACAACCATATAGAAGCTTACGTTTATAACACTTCTTATGCTACACCCATAATAACAAATGTGTACATATACTAACTTTTGCATCAAAAGTAGAATTCTCAACCTGTGATAGTTTCTTTGGTTTCATACACTTACTCTGTTCTCCCTAACTACAAGACCAATTGCGTTAGTGGTACTTGCTTGCATCATTACACACGTCATCTCATCAATTTCATTGGTATCATATGCAAATTATCAAATGAACAACTCAAATAAATAAAAACATCTATAATCTATTCAAATAATTAAATTTACATACCTTAGATGGTTGACTATCATCAGTAAACAACTTGGACACAACCTTTGACTCTTGTTCTCGTTTGTCACTATAGTTAACATACACCTTCTCTTCCTTTTATTTGGATGATGTAGCACCTCTCTGCACTTTATATTTAGGTCTCCTACCTTTTGGACTAAGTACTTGGGTTGTTACCACAACATTACTATCTCTCACCTCTAACTGCACATCACTTGACTCAATATCAACATCAACCTTACTCTTAGATCCTGTAACACGAAGTTCACTCATTGAAGCATCAACATTCACTTCGCTATTGATAACATTAAATCACTATTTGAAGCCTCAAAGTATACATTATTCTGAACCGAGGTTGCCTTGTTCCTAAGTCTAAGTGAACGTCTTTTGTCATCTTTCACAACACTACTACCTTGGCTTTGAGACTCTGAGGATATCTTGTTTGGTATTGATTGTATGGTAGTTGGTTCTTGAATCTCCATTACATTAACTGATGCACCCTCATTATTATAGATGGACCCACATTTGTATCATTAACCATGCTTTTTGTAAGACTTTGTAACTGATTTTTAGTTGGACAATTCCTTTTATTGTGACCACCAACCTTTCAAAAACTACATTTACCTTTTATCCTAGATCTCCCTATCTTCTCCATATTCACTCGCACACTTTCTTCCACTTTTTCTTTTTTTCATCCTCTCCTCTTCATCCTCCCCATCTAACCTATCTCTTTTTTTAGGTCTTCCACAAAGCTTAACACCCTTAGGAGGAATAAATTTTGGGCCATTAGTTTGAGGCCACAAATCAGGCCCGTTAATAGGTCCAATATAAAGCTCATATGCTTTTTTAAAGGTACTGGTCTTAAAATATTCTGATGTGTATGCCTCTGGCTTAAGACCCGAGTAAGATAACGCATAAATGATGTGGATACATGGCATGCCCGACAATTCACCCTCTACAAGCACATGTAAAAGTCGGCAAGTCTACAGCAAATTGTCCCCCACTAACACCCTTGACCTGGAAAGAACTAGCCCCCACAAAGAACATGAACTTCTTCTTCTTGTTCATCATTTTTCTTATTTTTGGGAATATTTCCCATTTCCATCTAGATATCCATCTTCATCTCTTTTCAAGTCTCTCTACTAAATACATCCTAATGCACTCTATACAAACTAAAATACTAGAATCCCTAGCATCCAGTAGTTGTTTATTCCATGACTCACATATGTTATTTAACAACACATCACAATGTGTATTAGTCCTTAAATTTAACCTACTCCAATACCTTGGGGGTTCTTTAGCAAGACATTCATAAGCTTCACGATCCATGCTTCTAATCACCTCCATAATCTTTGTAAATCTCTCCACATACGTTGCTCTTGCCTCCTCCCACATTTTAACTTTGAGGGCAAACGAGCCATGCTTTTTCTTAAAGTTTTGGTGTAGATGCCTTACACAATGTCTCAACATTGGGCAACATTTCATCAATAAAAATACCTAAACCCAGTGGTATTAACAATGTGATATTAGTACATAGAATCAAAAAAGATACAGTTTACAAAACAAGTAATAAAACTATACCTTTTGCTTGTCGTTTATAAACACCCACATTCCAGGATCATTAATATCAAGATCTTCTACTAATAGAGTTACAAACCATCTCCAAGTCTCCAATTCTCAGTTTCAACCAAGCTATAATAAATTGAATAAATGCAATTGTTAGCATCCATCCCCACTACCGTCAAAATAACTCTAGGGTGAGGTCCTTTCATGTGACAACCATCCAACCCCTCAACCTTCCTACAACCTGCTTTGAACCCTCTTTTCAGTGGTTCTAAACAACAATAAAACCTCAAGAACCTGTGTTCCCCACTAATATCATCTTCCTCTGTTTTTATGAATACAGTTGATCCCGGATTAGTCCTAATTAACTCAACACAATAGTCGTGTAACAAGCTATATTGATCCAAGAAGTCCACCTCATCTAAAGTCTTTCCCTTTATAATAGCACGGTAAGCTTTCCTTTTACTAATGCTTATGTGAAGATCATGCAATACCCGAGTGCAACCTATGTCTGTGAGCATATCTCTTGGATAACACAGTCGAGTTTACATGCTTGTTGTTTAGAGCACAACCATAAGTATGTGTTTGGTTTAGTGTCGTAATTTGAAAACAACCAGTTTTACAAATTGTGGCATATATAAACCACTCGCAATTCTTTCCCCTACACTTGGCTCTAACTCTACTCTTCTTGTTACAGGGGAACCACACATTCCTAATCTCAACAAGCACTTTTGATTTCACTACTTCTTTAAATTCGATACCATTCTTGAAAATCATACCAACCTTGAACTTAGGGTCCTCCATGTCCGCGCTTGCATTAAAATGGGAAACTTTCATACTTCAATCTCGAGACCCTACAACATCATCATCGCTAGAAGAACGATCCAAGCTAACCTGATCTGAATCTACACATGGATCCTCATTAAACCCATCATCATTGCATTCAGGTAGAACTCTTGGACAAGGGAGTTCTAACCCATTAACGTCTAACAATTGCGAAGTACCGACCCCAAAAATTCAACCCCAATGTCGACATTCTTGTCAAACAATATATCATCTTCATCATCTTCAATGTTGTTATCACTATCAGCAAATGAATCGTCAGAATTAGACTTCTCATCTTCGGAATTAACATTCTCGGAATCTACAACACAACATCACAAAAATGTGTTGTGAATTAGTAATCAAACTAAATGGGTCTAACATGAAATGGGTCCATAAATTTTTTACCTGAATCGGAGAAGATTTCATTTAAAATGGCCATGATAGGCGCGTTGATATCTTCTGTATGAAGTGTGTTTGATATCTTCTGTTAAATGTGATTTAAGTGTGTGTACAACACTGTTGCGATGATTCTGTTTAATGGGTTGAGGGATTTTTTTACCCTTATACTATGAACACCAAGAACACCGCCTACTATATGTTTTAGTGTGTGTTTAATCCGGTCAGATTGAATTTTGTGATTTGTTATTTGACCCAATTAAACTTATTATAAGGTAAAGAGGTGAAAATGAAATGTCCTTATTGCCCTTGCCATGGTGGAAAAGAAGCTAAGGCTGAGGATGATGTCATGCACATGTGGCGAGGACGTGGCGCTGAGTTGGCTCCACGTATCGTTGATTAACGGTCAACTGACGATTCCGTCAGAAAAGGCCATGAATGTCACGAAATGAAAGATACCGCTAATTTAGGTACCGCCACTGCACTTTGGCCTAAGATAAAGGGCCATACGGGGTCTTTACCCTTTTGTTTTTCCAAATTATATAAATATTATAAATAAGAATATAAAATTTGGAAAAAAAATTCATTACAAATTATCCAATTGTGTGATGAAATTAGTAGTCTCATATCACCTTCTTAGTGGAATTTTAAATTAAAATGGGTCTTCTACAAAAATAAAAATATCCTTACTACTAGCATGGTTCGACTTTATGAAAGAAAACATACAACATTACCACCAAACTAACAATATTATTTTTACATAATTATTCAAATCCAGCATATATATACACACACACACATAATACATTTAGATGATATGCGATTCTTAAAAAGTCAAAAAATTAGGGCCCTAAGTGGCCGCGTCTTTTGCTTACACACACGGCCGACCCTGAAAAAAAGTCTTACTCTGTCATCTTTAATGGCTATTAACACCACCTCCCCATCGAGTTATACCACAAAAAATGAGCAAATAACGTCATCGTACTCCATATATGATCTATATTTCACTCAATATAAGCATTCTCCAACTCTTGTCATTTTTCAAGTAACAATGTTTTTAACCCATAACTCTTCTTTCTCCATTCATCTCATTCTAGTATTTATTACTTTATTTGTCTAGTTATTTTCTAAGTGTTGTTTTTTCTTTTCTTTAAAACTTTTATTATTGTTTACTTTGGAATTCATCAGAAGGAGTAATGATAAGGGCAAATAAAATGAAGCCCTTATCCTTGAGGTTGACCACGACTTTCTTCATGCAAAACTTAAAGGTCCCAAACTAATAGAAAAAATTAAGAAACTCTTAGCTTTACCTTTTCCAAGTGCTTATTGTTAAAAACTGGGGGTTTATCCAAAATGTTGAGCTTGAAAAAAGGCTCTAGTACATGTACTCTTGAAATCAAGAAAGAAAGGGACTACATGTGAGTTTGGAATAATAGGGTATGGATCATTTGTGGTAAACATGCACTTATTCAAAATTGGAAGCTAGAGATTGTTATGACAAAACATGAAAGAAATTGCTCACCTGTATAAATTCAAATTCACGGTATACACCCAAATCTTATCAAAGAAAGCAGCGTGCTAAAGATTGCATCTCAGCTGGGCAAGGTTACCAATATTATGGCCACCTCCTATAGCCTCATTCAACAAATTTGGTTGTCCTAGAGCCAGAGTTGAGTGGAGTGTTAAGAAACCAATCATTGATAACTTACAAGTTACTGTTGATCAAGGCAGAGCTATAAAAAACACTTTTAAGTACAATAAGATGGGAGATGTATGCTTTTATTGTGGTTTTCTTGATCTTCAAGCAAGAAATTCCATTTCGGTTGTTAAGCTCAAAACTAAACTAGGCATGTGGATTCATGGTATATTCCTAAAATATTTGGAAGAAAATGAGGTTAATGAGATGATCACACTTGTCAAACACGTGGAGAAGAAAGAGCCTACCAAAATGAGTCAGCCGAGTGGGAGTAAACTCGGGAAGAAAATATCAAAAAAAATATAGGTGTAATGACTACTCTAGCTGTCAGGTAGTACTGGTGGAATGGTTTTTGCATTTAATGATAAGGGTACGATGGTCAATCGCGTGGTACTAGTCGTCTCGCTACGAAAGGACTTGACAATAGTGGGTTGAACAATATCAAGACTCCAAAATGGTGCATTATCTTTGATAAAATGATTCCAAGCTCGATTGATTTATTATTTGGATCTTTGTCCAATTCTATTATAAAGAAAAGGAATTTACTCAAAGGAATTAACTGATATATTTGGATATAAGTCATCACGTATCAACTCAAAGGAAAAAGAAATGGTTTTATTAACAAACCCTAAAACGCCAAGCTATCATTAAAAATTTCAACAACATCAAGAGTTTTTATAAACACTTAATTGTATATGTTTGGTAAAGGATATGTCTTCTTCCTGAATCAAAGTTTGAAGGATCTGAAGCTGGTAATAACAGGAGTGAAGCACAAAAGTTTCAATCCCATAATGCTCGAGTGGGAAAGATGAATAGCGAGTTGTAGTTTGATTACAAGTTGAGAAATTTAGGCCATCTTGTTGGCTATGAAGTCTGCAGCAGATCATAATTTTCAGAGTTTCTCCTTTTACTCTGATAACCTTGAAATTATTCAAAGCATTATCAAATAAAAGGGAATTAATTGGAGGATCCAACCAATGACTATTGAAGTCTGTAGATGGATGGACAAATTCCTGGAATGGAAAGATTACATGTTAAGAGATAACTTAATAAAGTGGCGGACATACTTTCTAAAAGCGTTCGACATAATATGGATTTCACTGATTGGAAGAGCAATAATCCTTTGGATTCATTTCATTACCTTTTCTAGTTGTAAAAAGAGGTGTAGGTTAACCTATGCTAGTTGTAATCTTTTTTACCACTTTGACAAAAAATAGGAGATGGAGAGCCAAAAAACTCTACAACACAAGGTCTCCATAGATGAGGGTATACAAAACAATGTAGGCATCAAGGTTTTATGATAAATAGAAGCTATCTCTACTAGCGTTGATGGTATAAAAACAATGACTTAAGGGGATCCTCATATGGAACATTATGGGGTTGATCCTAACTAACCCTTTCAAAAAAATTGATACAACTATGTTGGAACTATCAAGGGATTGACAACCCCTTGACAATTCTAACACAAAAGGAGCTTGTAAGATCATACTAGCCAAAAGTACTTTTTCAATATAAAATAATTATGATATTGTCCTTGAGTTTGAAAAAAGCATTAAAATGGAGTTAATAACTATTTTTTACCCTAAAGGGAAATCTGAGGGTTTAGCTTTCCTAACTAAAATTATAAGGTTAATGTCATTAAAAAAATGATAGTAACATGATACATACTATTATAAAATATGAGAAAAAGGTAGAATGTAGCACCACCTTTGTTTACATTACTACTGAAGAGGATAAAAAAATCACTGAAATATCTACTTGTTAAAAAACAAATAGTAAGAACCTACCAAGGAATATAGTTGGGGACTTGTATTTCACCCTATGTCACCATGTAAATCTAGGGGGTAACCCTAAGATCTATACAAAATGCTAAGATTTCATAACCTTATGAATGAACTTAAACTATGTGAAGTACAACCTAAGGGATGTAGGTACACTTGGACCAATAAAAGTGACGGGAAGGAGTTAATTTAAAATAAAAATAAAAAGATGCATTTCCAATGAACAATGAAATTTAAAATTCCATGATGGGTGGGTACTTGTGTTGCCTCAAGTGGGATCAGCGTACTCCCCTATAATGGTTTTGTTTATAATAATATTGTTAAGAGCAATACAATATTTAAATATGAAAAAAATTGGTCTAAGGGAACCAAAAGTTATTAACTTAACAAAAAATACTCAGGATAATCTAAAATTTATGCTTGTAAAGGTATTATAAAATGTGGTAAGAAACTACATACTCTGGGTGGGCGTCCTTACTAAATGGGACTGAAAGATGAAAATGCTTAAGAAAAATAAGTGATGAGCTACTTTAAAGAACTTGAGCATATTTGTAATAACAATAATAATACATATATAATAAGTTTAATGAAAAATAAAAAAGAACGGAAGTTATTTGGACCAAGAACGAACAATATTAGAAATCGAGGTCTTGAAATAATTGGTTAGAGTTAGGTGATAGGAATACCAGGTCCGTATAATCAATAACTAAATTCAGGAGAATTAGAAATAAAATATTGAAAATTGAGAATAAAAATGGTGAGTAGACGGAAAATCCACTTGAAAAAGACTATTATTAAAAGAATACTTTGAAAATATATTTATTATTCAGGGTCCTAGGGATTACATCAATATCATTGACAATATCAAACCTTGTATTTCTCAAGATGTTAATGATGATCTAACTAGGCCCACCAACATGGAAGTTTTAGTTCCAGTGGTGTAAACAATATTTTCTAGATTATAAAACCTAATTAAAAACTTTAATCAAAGCAAAAACTGAGATAAGATTAAAAAAACTTTAAAGAAAAGAAAAAGATAGAAATACTGATATATGTAATGCAGTTGATTGAGGGTAGGATTGGATCCTCTATCTTTAAGGTTTATTAGCAATGCACTGGTGTCTTACGTTTTAAAGGCTTCAACCTCCAGGATACAACGATATTTTTCTGTAAATACTGACGCTTGAAATCTACAAAACTTTCGAACTCTTAAATGGTGTATTATCTCTCTTTCTCTTGTTTTATGCAATAATTGTTTGTAAAAAATTCAATGCTTGAAAACAAGTTTGGCCAAATATTTATAGATGCAAAGCACCGGTTAAAAGACTTGTCTTTTCAAAAATGGAGGAAATGTTTGTTGGGAATGAAGAGGTGTGTTGTTTCATAAATGACCGTTCCAAACACCTTTTGATTTTTAGGGTTTTAAAAAGCCCTAAACCCTTGAATTTTAATTAATACGTTATAAACATATAAATTTGAAAATTTAGCAAGGTTTTCATCCCAACACTTCACTTTCAACACTCAATTTCTCATTCACTTTTCATTTTTATAAAACATGTAAATACATATTATTAATCACCTAAGTGAAACGGACAAATTTTGTATTTGTCCCAACCTTTAACAAGGTCCATAAAATATTTTAAATTCGAGTTAAAGAGAGCCACTTCACTTGGTTTAAATACTAAATGACAAAATTTTCCACATGAATGAAAATTGATTGGTCATAATGCATTTGAGAGCAAAATGAGAGAGAGAAAATTATGGAAGAATACTACATCGAGAAAGGTAGTTTTTTGCCTTGAACCTTCTCTAGCAAGGGCTATCATATTTACTTGCTAACCAATGAACTTGATGTCTTGAACTGTTCAGCTTGATGTAAACCAAGTAAATAGAACTTACATAGTACTGCCGACCATTATTTGGTTTTCACAGTTGTGTCTGTTTCTGGCCCTGGACAACTCCTGGAATTCATGAGTAATTTTTCAGAAAACTAGCCTTTCAATATTTTCCTAGGAGTGGCCCTCACTCCTTTACTCATATAGGTGGTCTCTTATCAAGAGTATCATGTATTACTCTATCTTTAATTTAAGATACAAGAACCATTAAAAGCTTTGTTTAACCACAACTTTTAACATGAAGCACTGTATATAGGTTCTAGGAATGGTTTTGGGAAAACTAAACTAATAAACTAAAGACAGACTAGTAAATAAAAGAAAAGAAGATAGTATGATAGTTTAGCCTGAGTAAATAGCATGTAATCCCCAATAGTTTTGCCGTTCTAAACATGTAAGGGATGAATCATTTAATATTTCAATAGTTTGGTTTCAATTGCGCTAGGTAGTTTCAAATAGGGTTTACCTGTGTCAATAAGAATCTAAACAAACTTTTCCTGCAATTGATTAAATAGCAATGCACTAAACCATTGACTATCTAGTTAGGCTGAATTGTCAGATCAAACCTTATTCTAGACGTTATGTGCTAATTCTATAGTCAAATATACCGGTTATCTAACTACTATGATGGTAATCCTATACGTTTGCAACCGTAAAGAACACAGGATATAAATCCAACACATAAACAGAGAAATCAAAACATAAATTCAATCAAATTAGATAGATGTCAATCAAAACTAGGGTTCATACATCTATGTTAAAACTCAAGCTAAATAGAATTAATTCATACTAAGAAAACAAAAGAAAAGAAAAGAATTACAGAATTAAAGGTTGAAGAAGACATGACTTATGCACAGCTCCTTCCAGACTTCTCTTCTTGTGTTGTAAGCTTCTTCCTGGCTTAAGGTTTAGCCAAGGATGATTTTCTAATGATAAAAGGCTGTATTTATAGGGTATAGGAAGACCTAATTCGTTTTGTTGAAGGAGAAGGTAAGTAATGGACTCCTAGCCCAACTCAAATTCGTATGTAGATAAGGAGAATTATTGCTAACTTGTTTTTATCATATCTTCTTCGTTATTGGACCGTTTTTTACCCATAAGATGTCAAAAATATCCTCACGGAATTATCTACCTCCCTATGAAAGGGATCTTTCAGAATCGGCTCGGTTTTGGAGTTATCATCACTTATATAGACGTAACTGCAGAAATTCATATTTAATTGGCAGCTTTTCCTTTTCCTAATTGAACTCTGTTTCCTTCTATCTCCAGATTTCTTCAAGATATTCTTTCCTTATTCCCTTATAATTGACTTGGCATCTAATTTATTTACATATTATCTTTAAAGCTTCACACTAAATAAATAATTAAACCCAATATGCTCTAAAATTAATAAATCATTAAATCAAGACTAGAAATAGGAAAGTGTACTAAATCATGATAAAATCGTCCTATACTCAAATAATACGCCTAAAATGATGTGTCCAACTAATAATAAATCATCGCAAATGGGGAGACATCAAGTTCCCCAACTCAAAGTTGTATCGTCCCGATACAATAAGAACAAAGAATAGTAGGGAAGTCAAGAAGAAGAAGTAGGAGGAGAATAAGAACAAAAGATAATGAATGATCCTAGATCATAAATACCTAAAAAGTATCATGTAGTAATGCTAAAGAAATAATGCACAAATATGCTTAATATACACATAATCAACAATCCATGAATTCAAGTCAAGATTAATTTCGCAATGCCAGAAGGAGAGGTCTTAACTTAGTTCGTGCTAATGGCTATAGGTTGTTCATAGGTCCTAATATAGCATCCAATGGTCCAATTACCTACTACCTAATAGCTCAATTGTTTCTCCACCAAGCAGTTAGAAGTCCTAAGGTCTTTTGTTATAATGTGGCTTAGGGACGGTGTGGTATATTTGGATAATGAAATCAACGAATCTCCCTGCAGCTTGAGTTTCCACTTGAAGATGTTCTCACTCAACCCAATTTGATGCTTTTGATGTGCATCCCCAATAATTTCAATTAAACCCTTTTTATGATGATATACAAATTACACTTTGCCGGTCCGAATATATATTCTTTTCATATCAATTTTTTTCTTTTGTATAGCTATGACTCTCTTTTTGATGTTGAGATATCATGCTATTGTTTAATAAATTATGCCTTTTCATAACTTTAGCTCGTAGCTTCTTTCTCATTCACTATTACCCCGACAAAGGGTTACAATAATAACTTTTTCATCATCAATAAAATCACAATTACAATTTCCAAAACCCAATGTTCCCAATGATGAAACCCACCACCCCAAACTCAAGCTCTAAAAACGACTTGTCTCAGGTTTTGCGATTCAAGTGTGGGTCATATGGATAAGTCCTACAAACTAAGGGTAAGGATTATAATGTGGTTAAATAAAAGGCTTTAGAAAGGCTCAGAGGGGCTGAGATGGATAAATTATAACAATAATCAAATAAAAAGGGTGAGAAGGTATTAAAAGGCTTCAAGTGGCTTCAATATGAAAGAACTGCTTTATTCATTTTTCTAACTACCGGATTTTGTTACTTTTTCACTTCTAGTTCATAGACAAGCGGGTTTTCAACTAATTTCAAACCTCACGTTCTACACACCAAATAACTCTCCCTAAGTTTCAACGTAACTTCTTAGCATTGCTCATTAGCTTTTCAATCTTTTATTTCCTGTTTTCATACATGCATACTAAACATATTTGTGACATTTTTCAAAAACATACTACTTACTATCATTAACTTAATTAGATCATGCTCAATAGGTACATTCAACATATTCTATGCCTATTTCAACCTAAAAAATTTAAATTTTATGAAAAAAACAAAAAGGAAGATGAGGACAACGAATCCCCACCCCCAACTCAAAAGTGAGCCGTGTCCCCACGACTCGAAAAAGACTTAATAAAGAAATAAAATTTAAAATTAGCACACATATTGCACATAAAGAAATGGTAGGGAAGAAATAAAACATACTCTTTGAGGCTATTACCTCGCCTTATCGAAATCCAAGATAGGATTTTGCTGGATTTTCTTTAATTGCTCACGGAGTGTTATGATGTACTCCTTTTCTTCTTTTGAAAGTTGCGTAATTACTCTCAAAACTTTAATGGTCCAAGCATTGTCAATATTGTTACTCATCTTAAACTCACATGTTTCTCCTTCACCCAAAATCATATTCGCTTTCCGATCAAGACACGTGATCATTTTAGGATATTGCATTAAATAACGACATGGGAGAGATTAAAAAACCGTATCACCTCCTCATAGATCAACTGTGTATAAAATTAAAAGTAAGTCGTGTCCCCACGACTCGAAAAAGACTCGCCTTACCATTAACGTAGACCAACCTAATCTTTTATCGAACTCCAAGAGTCTTCTTGTATCCTCCTTTATCAACTTCTTCTTCAAATACTTTCTCATACGCAAAAGGTAGTTCCTTTAATTGTTTCTTTGGAAAAGCTATCATGGCCATTGAAGCTTTCTCTTATTCTTCGGGTGTAGGACCTTTACCCTTTGTGTTGGAACTAGAACTTTTGTTACTTGATTTCTTCTCAATAGAATCCAATACCTTGATTTTCTTCATCTCCCTTACAGTAGATATTGTTTATGTTTTCTTAATCATCTCAATTGACCCCCAACTCAAAGCTTTAACCACTCTTGAAATTTGAAACTCTTGATTATTGGTTGTACAAGCTTTATTTGGGTTAGGAAAGGTGTTTTGATGATGATCCTCTATATGGGTAAGATGAATTCTTGATGGATTGGTATGGATTTAAGAAATTATAGGATGAATTTTGAAAATTTAAGCTTTTGATTCTTCAATATAATGTGTTTGGTAAGATATGGATGGTTGAATCTTCCTTGTAATGATGTGGATAGAAGTTTTGATGTGTTTTTATGGTTATTGGGTAGTGTTTTGATGTTTATGGAAGGTTTGATGAAGCTTCCATGGAGTTGGGAGAGGTTTGGGGAAGAAGGAGAAGCTTAAGGATTAAAAAATTCAAATTAAATCAACCTCTTCTTCCTTATAATCTTAAAAACACGAAAATTTCCTCTCTCCAGCAGTGTCGGGCGGCATACTGGCCATAGGGCCCGGTAAACCGGAGTTATTGTTCTTCTAGGCCGAGTTACGGCAAAATACCCGAGTCGTAACACGTGGGCACCCCTTTTTGCTCTGGGCGACATACCGGAGGTATGGCCCGGTATACCGGGGCTATCCTCCTTCGAAATTTTACCTCTCGGCATAGAACACATTACTAGTACTCGTGGGCTCGTGTTTTGACATGCAGTATACCGCCGGTGAGGGCCGGTATACCGGTGGTGCGATCTGATTTTTCCAAAACTTTTCGTTTTTCCTCCCAAATTCGATTTCTTTAGCACCTAAACATCAATAACACTAATGCCTTTCTCAAATATGAAATATCAACTAAAAATAACTAAACTAAAGATAAACTAAAATCATAAAAACGTAAAAACATAAAAGAAACTACGGGGTGTCTCCCGTATAGCACTTTTGTTTAACGTCTTTTAAAGTTAGACGTGTTACCTCGATTAAGAATGACAAAATTTCCACCCCTTTCCTCTCACTCCCATGAACTTTTCAGGTCTATTCTTTGTAGCAATGGATGGTTTCATCCATAAGTTCTGGGGTGTTTGCGCGTCTTGTGGTAACTTTATAGTATTACACTCCTCTGGTGAGCCACTCATCTCCTCAGTTTCGAATCTTCATTTGTTAGAGAGAATGTCCTTCATAAATTTTCGATATTGTGGCATTCTTTTAAGAGCTTCTACAAACGGTATGTTAATCTTTATCTTGTTTACCATGTCAAGGAACTTCTGGAAATCTTTTTCGTTGTTCTTGGTTTTGACACGTGATGGGAATGGTGGAGGAGGACGTGTATTTGTTACCACCGTGCTCTCTTCCTTTTCATGTGTCTTCTCTGGGACACTTGTTTGTTCAATTACCTCTTCCACCTTGTCTTTAATTGTTTCTTCAACAACTTTTTCAGGAATAGAGGTTGGTTCTGGTTCTACTCTAGGTGGAGGTAATTGTTTTCCACTTCTTAATTCAACTGCATGACAAACATCATCTTCTGGAGCACTAGTATCACTTGGGAGTTGCCTTTTTGCAAAGATTTGAAGTTTACTCGCCATTTGTGACATTGTATGCTCAAGATTCTTAAGCACCTTGGATGAGTTTTGGCTTCTTTGCTGGCTAATCTTCATATTTTCTTCAACTAAGTTCATCATCTTAGCCATGCTTGAATTCAAAATCGAAGGTTGCTCTTGTATGGTTTGTTGCATTGAATAAATAGGTGGTTCTTGGTAAGCTTCATTATAAATCGGCGCTTCTTGATAGATAGGTTGTGGAGGATAATAAGATTGTGGTCGCGGTTGATAATATGTCTGTTGATAACTGACCCAATTAAAATTCTATGGGGGCTAATAATCAGCATAATTTCCTTGAGATTGATAATAATCATTATAATAATGGTTTCTTTGATAAGGTATGAAAAAGGAAACTGAATTTGGATTATTCATGAAATTCTCCCACGAGTGATCTCTTGCTCCACAACTAGGACATGAAGGTAAAGTATGTACTAGATTTCCCTGAGCTATTTCTTGCGCTAGTTCGCGTAATTCATCAAGTCCTCGGTCTATCTTGATGTCTAGAATACTCTTCATAACTGTGTTAGCTTTTGCAGGATCTAGTCATACGAAACTTTCCTTTCCTAATAAATCCGCTCTCGCCTGGAAAAAATCTGTAAAACAAAAACTAAAAAGAAAAGCGTAAAATAGAACTAACTAAAATATAAGCACTAGATAATTGCACAAGGACTAACGATGTAGTCCCCGGCAGCGGTGCCAAAAACTTGGTGTCGCCTTAGGTGTGATAAAAAGATGTATAAAATAAGTGCAAATAAACACCCTCAGTTGAGCACGGTTCTACAAGTATACAGATCGTATGCAAGTTTTAATTAATAAGTAGAATTTGTTCCTCAGAGACTACGAAGGTTAAAAATAACTTATGCAAATATTCAAGTGCAAATATGAGAGTTAGAACAGATAATACGCAAGAGTAAAGAAGACAAAAGATAGATTTTTATTTGGTTTTTGAATAATAAAACTAAACTAATAAATTAAAGACAGAAAATTAAATAAGCTAAGAAAAGAAGATAGAATGATAGTTTAGCCTAATTAAATAGCATGTAATCCCCACTAGTTTTGCCGTTCTAAACATGTAAGGGATGAATCATGTAATATTTCAATAGTTTGGTTTCAATTGCGCTAGGTAGTTTCAAATAGGGTTTACCTGTGTCAATAAGAACCTAAGCAAACTTTTCCGGCAATTGATTAAATAGCAATACACTAAACCATTGACTATCTAGTTAGGCTGAATTGTCAGATCAAACCTTATTCTAGATGTTATGTGCTAATTCTATAGTCAAATATACCGGTTATCTAACTACTATGATGGTAATCCTATACGTTTGCAACCGTAAAGAACACGGGATATAAATCCAACACATAAACAGAGAAATCAAAACATAAATTCAATCAAATTAGATAGATGTCAATCAAAGCTAGGGTTCATACATCTATGCTAAAACTCAAGCTAAATAGAATTAATTCATACTAAGAAAAGAAAAGAAAAGAATTACATAATTAAAGGTTGAAGAAGACATAACTGATGCACAGCTCCTTTCAGACTTCTCTTCTTGTGTTGTAAGCTTCTTCCTGGCTTAAGGTTTAGCCAAGGATGATTTTCTAATGATAAGAGGCTGTATTTATAGGGTATAGGAAGACCTAATTCGTTTTCTTGAAGGAGAAGGTAAGTAATGGACTCCTAGCCCAACTCAAATTCGTATGTAGATAAGGATAATTACTACGGACTTGTTTTTACCATATCTTCTTCGTTATTGGATGTCAAAAGAATCCTCACTGAATTATCTACGTCCCTATTTAAGGGATCTTCCAGAATCGGCTCGGTTTTGGAGTTATCATCACTTATTTAGACGTAGCTGCAGAAATTCAGATTTAATTGGCAGCTTTTCGTTTTCCTAATTGAACTCTGTTTCCTTCTATATCCAGATTTCTTCAAGATCTTCTTTCCTTATTCCCTTAGAATTGACTTGGCATCTAGTTTATTTCCATATTATCTTTAAAGCTTCACACTAAATAAATAATTAAACCCAATATGCTCTAAAAAATAATAAATCATTAAATCAAGACTAGAAATAAGAAAGTGTATTAAATCATGATAAAATCGACCTATACTCTAATAAATACGCCTAAAATGATGTCTCCAACTATGGCCCGACATACCATCAACAAACTGTCCAAGAGCTTAAGTTTATACTCAAATAACGTTCTCACTCAACCCAATTGACGCGCTTAATTATCGTCCCCAAATTAACCCAATAAGCACTAAGGATGATTCACATAAAAATTTCCACTTTGCCCGTCCCTGCGAACGAACTTATTTATCATATATTACTTGGACAACCATACACTTGCGGTTAAGTGGTTCCCTTATTTTCAGTTCTTAATTTATAAACACACCAGGACCCACCAATTTTTGGCGCCGCTGCCGGGGACGGTAGCGTGTGACCCCGATGTTAATCTTTCAGTAGTTTAATTGTTTTAGTTTTATTTTTCAGTTTTACGCTTTGGGTTGTCTTTCTTTCTCAGGTTTACAAGTTTTGGTTTATGCGTGAAGATATCGTGATTCTTGTAAATCCCGAAAACCTAGTTCGAGACGCAAACAAAAGAAAGAGAGAAGCTAAAGCAAAAGAGTTAGAGGAGCAATTAGCAAGAGAAGCAATGGCTGAACTCGACCCTCCTCTTGTTCATGTGGTTCCTATTGTTCCACAAGTTCAACCTCCTCAGAACAATGATCTTTGGTTCATCAATGGCCCTGAAGAAGCTCCATTTAGAGATCCTGCCCTCGGAATTGGCCTAGCAATTATTAATGTCGAGAGATTCAGACCCGATCCTGGTATGTTATCTCAATTTCAGAGTTATGGCAATTTCCGAGGAGCACTTGGCGAAGATCCAATTCGTGCTGTACAGAAGTTCATGCAAATCTGCGATTCCTATATTACGCAAGGAGTAACAAGAGATCTGATGTATTTTTCTAATTTTAGTCATTTCGTTATTGATGGAGCAAGTGAATGGCATGATTCTCAAGAACCCGGAACAATTACAAAATGGGACGCATTACAAACTGCGTTCTTCGATAGATACTACCCAACGAATATGAGATTAGACGCGCAAGTTGAATTGAATTCATTCAAACAAGATCAAGACGAGACTTTGGGTAGAAGTTGGAAGAGATTTCAGATTTGTTTAAGAAGAGTCCCTGATCATGGCCACACAGAGATTCAACAGATGAAGATATTTTACCGAGGACTTGATGACTCTTCAAGAAAGGATCTAGACTTGCTTTGTGGTGGTGGATTTTTACAGGTACAACCAGTCCATGCTAAGATTATTTTGAATAGAACAGTTACGAATGAACTAGGGTGGAATACTGTGAGAACACCTATTCGAGGTGGAAATAGTGCGTTGATTGAAGAAAAATTCACCGCCATGGAGAATAAACTTGAGCAGCAACTGAAACATCTTACTCTAGCTGTTACAAAAAGTGTTGCAGGTAGAAGATCAGATGTTAATGTTACACAAGAAGTTTATGGGTGTTCTAACTGCAGTACACAAGATCATGAATGGGAGCAGTGTCAAAACAATCCAGAATTCGTAAAGTTTGTTTCTAATCGAGGGAATTATAATTCAGAAGGTCAGGGCTATCAACCGAATAGAAACCATCCGGGTTTCCAATATTCGAATCCAAATGGGGCCGCTAATCCACAACATGCATATCAACCACGTCCCCAAGGCAATAACTATCAACCAAGACCACAAAACAACTACTAAGGTGGACAAGCTTACGGAAATCAATCTCAGAGACAACCTCCTCAAGATGCTTATGCCGACACCATGAACCAGAAAGATCTGCCTTCTCAACCTCAAGAAGGTGCATTAGATGTGCAACAAACCTTGACGACACTAGTCAACATTCAACAAACTACAGCCGCAGCACTTAAATTGATGGAAACTCAGATGGCTCAGATGGCAAAGCAATTAAATCAGGGTCCACAAGGACAATTACCGAGTGACACTAAAGAAACTAAACCATATGAAGAATGTAACGCTATCTCTCTTAGAAGTGGTAAGAAGCTTCCACCACCACCTTTTCCCGTTATGAAAGAAAAAGAAACAACTGTGAAAGAGAAAACGGTAGAGGATGTAGTGGAAAAAGAAGATGAACCAGAAGTAGTGGAAGTGGAGAAGGTGCCGGAAAATACGAAAAAGAAAGATGCTATAGAAATCCTTGCTCCTCCACCCTTCCCTTCAAGAGTTCAGAAGAAAGGAGATACTGCGGAATATCAGAGATTTATGACTATGGTGAGTAAGCTCAACATTAATATACCTTTCTTAGAAGCTATCAAAGGTGTACCTAAATACATGAAATTCTTGAAAAGAGCTATCACCAGCAAGCGTCAGTATCTTGAGAATGAAATGGTGGGTTTACCAGAGGAGTGTAGTGCTGCCATCTGCCAAAGTAAGTTGCCACCCAAATTACTTGATCCTGGAAGTTTTACGATCCCGATTTCCATTGGTGCTAAGTGGCAAGGGAAAGCTTTGTGTGATTTGGGAGAAAGTATTAATCTCATTCCCAAATCCGTGTTTGAAAAGTTAAAGATAGGAAACGCAAAACCCACCTCTATGGTTTTGCAAATGGCTGACAGACCCCTCGTACATCCAGAGGGAAGACTAGAAGATGTCCTCGTCAAGGCTGGTACGTTAACCTTTCCTGTTGATTTTGTGATACTTGATTACGACGCGGATAGGAATGTCCCCATTATCTTGGGACGACCATTTCTAGCCACGGGGAGTACTTTGATTGATGTAGAGAACGGTGAAATGATTGTGGGTATCCAAGACGAGGAGGTAAAATTTAACGTGTTCAAACTGATGAAGCTTCCGGATCCCAAGGAGGATTGCTTTTGGATTGATGTGATTGAACAGGAGCCAACTAAGGCTGTGGAGACCGTTGGGATGGAGGAAAGAGAGCTCAGAAAGAAACCACCTAAAAAAGATCCTCCATACCCTAAGGAAAATCCACACCTTGACCATGCAAAGAAGAAAGAAAAAAGGCGTACTAGGAAGGTTCCAAAAGAACCTAAGAAAGAAAGAAAGAAAGAAGAGGAAGTTCAGCGTAGGCGAAGAGGTTGCAATGAAGAAGCCTGATCCTCCTCCGAAAACGCGCGAAGCCAAGAGTTCTTGGCAAGGACCGTTCATGGTCACAAAGGTTATTCCGAATCAACTGGTGGTGATAAAAGCTAAGAGATGCAAATTCCGTGTAGCAAACATTGATAACCTCACTCACTGCTGGGGAGGTTATGTTAAAAAGTGATTCATGAGGTAACCCGTCGAGCTTAACGACGTTAAACAAAAGACAGCTCATTGTATATTAGTTTATTTCTTTAAGTTTTTCAATTCCCAGTGTATAATTCTAAGTTAGTATCGAGTTTTAGTGTCTACTTTTAAAAGAAATGACAAAGGTAGTGTGTTAATGGTGCAAGAATTGAGTTGTGTGTGCTAAGGAACAGAAAAGAATAATATGATGCTCTGACCGGTATGCCGGCGAGATTTTCGGTATGCCGGTGGAGCAGGATCACGTGCCCACAGGTCCAAGGCTCGGGTTGTTTGCCGAGAGGTAGAGAAAATCACACGAATCGCACCGGTATGCCGGTCAGAATTCTGGTATGCCGGCCAGAAGAAAAACCCGTGCCCTCGGGTAGCTCGGCTCGGGTATTTTGACGAGAGGTACAAAAAGACACACGTCCAGCACCGGTATGCCAGCCATCAGCCCCGGTATGCCGGTCAGCATGGCGGTTGGAAGAGATTGTTGCCTTATACACTTCTTACCTTATCAAAAGAAAACCCTAGCCTCTCCCATACGAATTTTCCAGCTCCCAACCTTATAAATAGACCTTGAAGCTTGATTAAACCTCTGCAACAAACACAATAACATCAATAATTCTCTCCTCCATCCTCCATCCTCCATAAACACATCCTCTTCATCAAATTCATCACAATACACCATTAAACATCATCAAGATCATCAATCTTTCAAGAATTCTTCCAAGATTCGTCAAGAAACCTTCTTCTTTCATCAATTCCAAGCAAGAAACTCAAGCCACACCAATCACTCTTAACTTTATTCTAACCTTGGTTTAACTTGAGTTTAGGGTCTTAACAACCATGACAAACAAAACAGATGCTATGGATTATAAGAGGAAGTGTTGTATCCTAGGGAAGAACAAAAATTTGCCTGGTTCTACAATTGAAAAGGCCATCAATCTTGATGAGCCTATTGAAGAGAAAAAATAGGAAGAGGCACCTGCACAACCACTACACAAGATATTAACAGCAAGGATGAGGGTATCATCAAAGCCTAAAGAAAAGACACAAATTCAAGATCAAGGTTCTTCTTGCTCTCAAACTAATTCTTGTATTCCTCCATGGGCTCTCAAATTGCAACATGAAATCGAGATTTTAAGAGAAGACAACAGAGCACTTTGGATGGGAATTACACAGATTGAGACAACATTGGAAGAGGTAACTACGAACATGGATATTGATAATTATTCTTCTCCTTCGGAGGAGGACATGATGGATCTTTATGGCCAGGTACCCCATTCTAATTCTTCTTCTTAATTGATGGTAGGCACTAGGTAGGTAGTTTAGTTAATTTTATTGCTTTATTGAGTCTTTCTCGAGTCGTGGGGACACGACTCACTTTTGAGTTTGGGGTGGGGTTCGTTGCCTCATCCTAATTTTTTGTGTTTTACATGCTTTCAATAAAACTAATCTTAGGGTTGCATTGATTGTAGAGTATTTTAAATGCCCCCATCAAGAATACTTTTATGAATTTATGATAGAAAATAGTTGACTTTAGGAGTTAGTGTAAACTGCACTTTAATTGCATGCAAATATGAAATAATTGATAGGAAGAATTAATGAACAATCCAAAAGAAGTAAACTTGTGCTTAAGGATTATTGGTGGTTTGTAGAACGTGAGATCTAAATGAGTAGAGAATCCACTTAGGTATGAACTAGAGGCAAGTTGTGTAAATAGGATGATGATAGAGGCAGTTATTTGTTAGCCTTTTGGATCCTTTTGGCCTTCTATCCCTGAATTAATTATATCCGTCTTAGCCAATTTTTAGCCTTTAAGCCTTTCTTTTGTCGCCACATTATAAGACAATATCCCTTTAGATTGTTAGGCATGACCATATGACCCGCACTTGAATCACGATCCTGAGACTTCCTGTCTTGAGCTTGAGTTTGGGGTGGTGGGTCCACTATATGGGAATTTACATTGGGTTGGGATTTTTGAGCTTATCAATTGTGCTATGTGCTATATTTTAATGATGATTCACGGGTTTATTATATTGTAACCCTTTGCCGGGGTAATAGTGAATGAAAAAGAAGCTACGAGCTAAAGTTATGAAAAGGCATAACTATGAAAAAATAGCATGATATCTCAACATTAAAAAAAAAGAGAGTCATAGCTATACAAAAGAAAAGAAAAAAAATGTTTTGAAAAGAATATATATATTCAGACCGGCAAAGTGGAATTTTTTATGTGAATCATCCTTAGTGCTTATTGGGTTAATTTGGGGACGCTAATTAAGCGCGTCAATTGGGTTGAGTGAGAACGTTATTTGAGTATAAACTCAAGCTCTTGGACAGTTTGTTTGATGGTAAGTGAGGAGAGTGCCAAAAGCTCACTTCAAATTTACCAAATATACATACCATACCGTCCCTAAGCCTACTCTAAAACCGTAAAGACCTCGTGATTCCTAGATGCATAGTGAGTTAATAGGGAGTATGCTAAGTGGAGCATTCAAAGCAAGTAAAGATCGAGGAACACCCTATAGCCACCATCTTGAGATAAGTAATAAGCGTAATCTTCTAGCATTGTGAGTTTAATTTTGGATTGATATTATTTAGTGTTTGATTTTGCATGATATGTGTATGTGTACATTAATTCCTAGATTAGACTATATGAGATTTGTTTTAAGTTATTCTTTGGGAATATTTACTAGATTCTACCTTCTGCGTTCACCTAAAAGATCCTTTGTTTTTTATTTTACTTTGTTGGGACGACAAAGGTTTGAGTTTGGGGTCTTGATGTCTCCCTATTTGTTCTAATTATTAGCCCTTTGGAGACATCCTTTTAGGTGAATAAATGACTTATTTGATAGACTTTTAGGCTTAATTGAATATATTGCGCTTTCTCCCCTTGGAATTTCACTATTTGCAGTTTCTGAGCTTTTGTGCGTCATTTTGACTAGTTTTAGTGCAAAGTTAATAGGTTCTTGAATTTCATGAAAGACCAATACAAGGAGGTGATGTGAGAATTAAAGTCTTAGGGTATTTAGTGTGTTAGGAAGTACTTTTACTCGAGTTTCTATTTTTAGAGTGTACTTTCCTATTTCTATTTCTTGAAGTATTGATTTATTCTTTTTAAAGCATATGCGGTTTAATTATTTATTTACTGTGTAGCTTTAAAAGATATATGGTAATTACTTAGAGACCAAGTCGAGTTAAATAAGTAAAGGAAAGAAGACTTACATGGAAATAAGAAGATTAAGGAAAGATATATGCAAAGAAGGAAAATATAAAGCTGCCTTATGAATCTGAAATTCCAGCCACGCTTCAAAGACGAGTCCATAACTTAAATTGACTAGGAATTTGGGCGAGTGTTCTGCACCAATGGAAAGAGATTTCCAAGACAAGCGGTTTCATATATTGGAACGCTTCAAACGGATAAGTATTGAATGAGATATGACCAAAATAAATCAGCAGCAGAATCGTACCTTTCCTAGATTTTAGGGCTACGAATTTAAGGGTTCTTAACTTGTCTTCCACTCCAAGTAAATTCACCCCTTAGCCTCCTCTTTTCACACACTTCAGAGAATTACACAAGAGGCTTAAGGTTTTTAAGTCAGAGCAAGAAGGCAAGGAGAAGCTAGTGATAGAGGAAACCTGTTCTTCCATCATCAGTCATCTTACCCTTTAGGTTATCAATTTATCTTTTGTATTTGAACATGAATTCCTTTGTTTTAATTTTAGTTTTCCATTCCGTTATGAACTAATTTCTTTAGTACTTGAGAATCGCTATATGGGTTGAACCCAATTATGTTTAATTTATGTTTTCTGAATTTAGGATTTAATGGTTTAAATTAGATTAGGTATTTTGTGTTGACTATTATTTTGTTTTAATCACTAATTTTGAAGTCATTAATCAAACTTAGCTCATAATAATTAGGCTATTCCATATAGTGGCGTATGGATCACCTTGACGGGGGGTTTAATTATAGACTTAGATAATAGACGCATAATATCCGTTATTGACCCTAACAGGCTTAACTAACCATGCAGCCAATGAGGTAAATTAGTATTCATCTGAAGGTAGCTTATATTCACCCTGACGGGGTTTGTAATACCGTAGGATAGCTCTTAGGTCCACCATGACGGGGGCTAGGAGATATTAGAGTCCCGACTAGCACAATAATACCAGTTTAGCCCTTAAACAGAAGCATGAATTAGATAGGTTAGGTGAAACCCTTGCGAGGATCAAGTACTCTCTCTCTCTCTCTCTTCTGGAGTTTCAAGTCTCTTTTATTTGCTTTCTTTTATTTCCGTAATTTATTTTCTTGCATCTTTTAATTTATAAAAACCAAACAAAAATTTTGTCTTCTATTTTTCTATCAACCAATTATTCTTACTTGTCGATTAATACATGAGTTGTGCCTAATGAGGATAGCACCGGTATGTCGTGCCATAGTTTTTGGCGCCGCTGCCGGGGACTACATCGTTAGTCCTTGTGCAATTATCTAGTGCTTATATTTTAGTTAGTTCTATTTTACGCTTTTCTTTTTAGTTTTTGTTTTACAGATTTTTCCAGGCAAGAGCAGATTTGTTAAGGAAGGAAAGTTTTGTATTACTAGATCCTGCAGAAACTAATACAATTATGAAGAAGATAGACCAACAACTCGCTGAATTACACGAACTAGCGCGAGAAATAGCTCAGGGAAATCTAGTACATACTTTACCTTCATGTCCTAGTTGTGGAGCAAGAGATCACTCGTGGGAAAATTGCATGAATATTCCAGCTTCGATTTCCTTCATACCTTATCAAAGAAACCATTATTATAATGGTTATTATCAATCTCAAGGAAATTACCCTAATTATCAGCCCCCACAGAATCATAATTGGGTCGGAAATCAACAGACATATTATCAACCACGACCACAATCTTATTATCCTCCACAACCTATGTATCAAGAAGCGCCAATTTATAAAGAAGCTTATCAAGAACCACCTATTTATTAAATGCAACAACCCATACAAGAGCAACCTTCGATTTTTAATTCAAGCATGGCTAAGATGATGAACTTAGTTGAAGAAAATATGATGATTAGCCAGCAAAGAAGCCAAAACTCATCCAAGGTGCTTAAGAATCTTGAGCATACAATGTCACAAATGGCGAGTAAACTTCAAATCTTTGCAAAAGGGAAACTCCCAAGTGATACTAGTGCTCCAGAAGACAATGTTTGTCATGCAGTTGAATTAAGAAGTGGAAAACAATTACCTCCACCGAGTGTAAAACCAGAACCAACCTCTATTCCTGAAAAAGTGGTTGAAGAAACAATTAAAGGTAAGGTGGAAGAGGTAATTGAACAAATGAGCTTCGCAGAGAAGACACCAGAAAAGAAAGAGGACCCAGTGGTAACCAACACACGTCCTCCTCCACCATTCCCGTCACGTGTCAGAAATCAGAACAATGAAAAAGAATTCAAGAAGTTCCTTGACATGGTGAACGAGTTAAAGATCAACATTCCGTTTGTAGGAGCTCTCACAAGAATGTCAAAATATCGTAAGTTCATGAAGGACATTCTTTCTAACAAACGAAGTTTAGAAACCAAAGAGATGAATGGATTGCCAGAGGAGTGTAATGCTACAAATGAAATAGAGTTACCACCAGACACACCTCCTCCCACGAATCTTGGATGGCACCATCCATGATTATGAAGAATCGAGCTGAAAGGTTCGTGGGAATTAGAGGCAAGGGGTGGAAATTTTGTCATTCTTAATCGAGGTAACACGTCTAACTTTAAAAGACGTTAAACAAAAGTGCTATACGGAAGACAACCCGTAGTTTCTTTTATGTTTTCATGTTTTTATGTTTTTAATTCATGTTTAGTTTAGTTAATTTTAGTTGATATTGCATATTTGAGGAAGGTATTAGTGTTTTTTGTTTAGGTGCTAAAGAAATCGAATTTGGGGGGGAAAACGAATTTTTTTGGAAAAATCAGATCACACCACCGGTATACCGGTCCTCACTGGCGGTATACCGCAGGTCAAAACACGATCCCACGGGTACTAGTCACATGTTCTATGCCGAGAGGTAAAATTTCGAAGGAGGATAGCCCCGGTATACCGTGCCATACCTCCGGTATGCCGCCCAGCACAAAAACCCGTGCCCACGTGTTTACGACTCGGGTATTTTGCCGTAACTCGACCTGGAAGAACAATAACTCCGGTGAGGGCCGGTATATACATATCCAAATATACATATTGTACCGTCCCTAAGCCGACATTACAACCTTAAAGACCTTATGATTCTTTGTTATGTGATCTAGAAATGATTAAAACAATAGAGAGTAGTTAGGTGGACCATTAGATACTAGTTAGGCTCGATGAACAATCTATTGACTCCGTATCAAACTAAGTGAAGAACTTATCCTTCGTGCATTACTAAGCTAATCTAATCTTGAACTTAAACCGTGTTGATTGTTTGTATGATAAGTATATAGGTAATTTAGTTTGTAAATATTATTACATGAAACTTGTTAAGTATTTTCTTTAGGATTATGATGTCTCCCCATTTGTGATGTTTTATTATTAGTTAGAGACATCATTTTAGGTGTATTTATTATAGTATAGGTCGATTTTATCATGATTTAGTACACTTTCCTATTTTGTGTCTTGAATTAATTATTTATTATTTTTAGAGCATATTGGGTTTAATTATTTATTTAGTGTGAAGCTTTAAAGATATATGGTAATTAATTAGAGTCCAAGTCAAAGTCTAAGAGCTAAAAGAAAGAGGATAAACATGGAAATTGAAGATAAGGAAACAAAAGCTAAAAATATGGAAAAGGAAAAGCTGCCATAAATCTGAATTCCAGCACCTACGATTACAAATCAGCTCCTATCTCAAAATTGTTGAGGAATTCGGAAGAACGGTCAAGAGAAAAATTAAAGATCTTTCCGAGACGATGAATTTCGACTACTCATACGCGTCAAACGGGTAAGTATTGAAGCATTTAGGACCAAAACAAAAACGGGGCTGATTCCATATTTTTGGGCTACGAATTTGAGTTGGGCTAGGAGTCCAGTACTTACCTTCTCCTTCAAGAAAACGAATTAGGTCTTCCTATACCCTATAAATACAGCCTCTTAACACAAGAAAATCATCCTTGGCCAAACCTTAAGGTTAATAAGAAGCTTACAACACAAGAAGAGAAGTCTGGAAGGAGTTGTGCATCAATCATGTCTTCTTCAACCTTTAATTCTGTAATTATTTTCTTTTCTTTTCTTAGTATGAATTAAATAAATTTTAGCTTGAGTTTTAGCATATATCTATGAACCCTACTTTTGATTGACATCTATCTAATTTGATTGAATTTATGTTTTGATTTCTCTGTTTATGTGTTGGATTTATATTATGTGTTCTTTACGGTTGCAAACGTATAGGATTACCATCATAGTAGTTAGATAACCATTGACAACGGTATATTTGACTATAGAATTAGCACATAACGTCTAGAATAAGGTTTGATCTGACAATTCAGCCTAACTAGATATTCAATGGTTTAGTGTATTGCTATTTAATCAATTGCAGGAAAAGTTTGCTTAGGTTCTTATTGACAGAGGTAAACCCTATTTAAAACTACCTAGCGCAATTGAAACCAAACTATTGAAATACTACATGATTCATCCCTTACATGTTTAGAACGGCAAAACTAGTGGGGATTACTTGCTAATTACTCAGGCTAAACTATCATACTATCTTCTGTTCTTTTATTTACTTTTCTGCCTTTAGTTTATTAGTTTAGTTTTCTTATTTAAAAACCAAATAAATATCTATCTATCTCTTCTTTCTACTTGCGTATTATTTGTTCTAATTTGCACTTGAATATTTGCATAAGTTCTTCTTAACCTTCGTAGTCTCTAAGGAACGAATCTTACTTATTCATTAAAACTTGCATACGATCTGTATACTTGCAGAACCGTGCTCAGCTTAGGGTGTTTATTTGCACTTATTTTATACATCTTTTTATCACACCTTAGGCGACACCAGATTATTATTCACATTCTTCTATCTTCTTCCCTTAAGCTTAATTGACTTAGGTATATATTTAGAGTCTTCCCTATGTTCTTATTATTTATTGTATCATGACTTTGAGTTGGGGTCTTGATGTCTCCATATATGTAATTAATTAATCTATTCGTGAGACATCATTTTAGGTGCATTATATTGTTTATTGAGGGATTTTCCCTATTATTTGATAAATTCTTAATTTATGGCTTAATTTGGAAGTTTATTATTTTTGTAGCATTTTTTGGTATAATTTGTGTGTTAAATGTGAAACTCTTAGGTATATGGAATATAATTAGATGTCAAATCAATTGCAAGGAGTTAAGGAAAGAATATCCAAAGCGAAATCGAGATTCAAAAGGAAACAAAGTTGAATAAGGAAAGGAAAAGTTGCCAAATAAATTTGTGATGTTGTAAATATGTCAAGTGTTTTGAAGAAAAAATTGTTACGAATTAGAAGGAGCCCTTTTATGGTCAGATACGTCTTTGAATTGCGGTCGTTTTGTTAGGTAGTATGATGAATTTGACCTAGTAACAGAGGAGTTATGCTTGTTTCAATCTCCAGTGTTTATCATGTCCTACAACTTAGGAATACGAATTTGAGTTGGATTAGGACTCAAGTAACTTGGACTATACTTCAAGATTTCGACCTAGCACCTATAAATACACCTAGATACCATTGTAAACAGGTCCTTGCTCAATTACTCTTCAATATTACACTTAGAGATCATCCAGAGAAGCAGGCTGGCCTGTGAAAAAAGACAAGAAGAAGAAGAAGAAGCTGGAGAGTGACAAACTCCTCTTCTACATCTTTCTTTCTCTATAATTAGGGTAATTAGCTATAGATATGTGGCTTAACCATATTTATAAGATTTTATTCTATAAGTTTTGATTATTATCTATTTGGGTTATTACTTTGTCTGAATCCCATAATACTATTTGTTATTTTAATTGGTTGAGCTTGGCGTATATCTGTGTTATATGCTTTGACCTATTCCAACCCTAGATTTGGCCAATTTTAGGAATGTCCTTAGTAATTCGGTTGACACCATGACGGAGGATTCAATTATTGAAAACACCATATAACTGTCTAGTGTGGGGTGGTGATCTTGATAGGATTGCCTAGCTAGATTGCTATCAAGGTTTTATTTAACCAGTGATCATTGCGTAGGTCCCCTTACCCAAGTCCCCTGGTAGTGTAGAGGTTTCTTCCTAAGTCCACCCTGACGGGGGTTAGGAGGAATTTAGAATCTCGGCTACATATATTATGCTCGATTCACCCTTAAGGTTAGAATAACAACTTAGTGAGATAGGCTCATACTAGTAACCCTAATCATCATCTTAGTTGCATTCATATTTATTTATCTGTATCTGTATTTATTTACTCGTGTTATATAATTATTTATCTTATCTCTGTTTTAATATAAACATCTAAATTCATCTACGTTATTGTTAAATTAAAGGTTGAGCTAATTACCTAAATCCCTCAGATCAAACTCTTACTTATTAAACTATTACTTGCTAATGCTCTGTGCACTTGCAGTGAGTTTCTCGTGGTAGTATAAGGCATGTGTCCATTATTATTTATCTAATATACCTTTTCCACTACCAGGGTTTTTCCCATATCATCCACTAGATTGTCCCTATTTGTTTTACGATCCACCTCAAATCAGAATAGGTATCTTATCTTTCCAAATATATAATCTACATACATTGATGTCGATTCTTTCCTTTACCTTCCATATTCTTTAGTAGTATATCATTCAGATCTAGAAGGTTTCATACTTGTAAAGTTAAAATTTCCCATCGATTTTGTTGGAACTTAACCGCCCAATTCAAATTCTTAACATGTACGTGATGTTCTTTCAGGTTGTTGCCTCTCATTCCAACTTTAGAGTCCTTTTTCCACGTAGTCTTCTTCTCAAACTCATTTGTTGGTTTGTTTTGAATGGGTTAGCGAGCTGACATGAAATTTAATACAATTTTTTAGTTTAGGCACCACTTTCTTTGGCTCATTACAAATTCTTTCTTCATGCTCGAAATTTCCACATGCATAGTAAACATGTCCAAGGTGTTCAAGCTTAAATTTTATCCATGTAGGTGAATGGATATTTTCTCAAAATTGAAATCTAAAAAGATAGGCATTTCGAGACTCCAATTTATCATGATTTTTGAAAAAAGAATTTCGTCGATGAATTTTTCAAGTGGTAAAATTATTTTGTGGATTTCTCCAATGGGATAACACATTTCACAAATGCTTTTCTCATTGAGGTGACTAGGTGGTAAATCGTATATTTGGTTCCAGCAATTTGTATGACTGACACCATTATAAACTCCATTCAAAATTTGTTAATTGCTAGATGTTTCCCATTAGTATCCATGGGCGTTATTCCCATAGCATATATTTATCTTTTTGGTTCACAAATTTGATTACAAATTATTTCTTCCTCTTCTCAGGTTGCACGTTTCCAATTGAATTCCAGTGTTTCTAGATGTGGTTGCGTATGAAGGAAAAATTGATTCTTTCATGATACAGAAGTTTCACAATAAATTTTAATTCTTTGATTTTTTTTGATAATTTTGGAAAAGTTTAAATATTTATCATAAAATATCAAAGTCGTGAATATTACTTATTACAATGAAAAAAATGAAAGTTACAAATTTGATATTACAAATCATGAAAAATGTTACGAATCAAAGAATTAAAGAGATAGTGGCCTCATGGGCCTCTCACTTGTTTTCAACATATTTTGTATGTTTTTTAATAAGTTACAATAAAGATTGTTTGATTTCGAAATGAATACCCCAAGGTAAGGGTAACCTACATGCTATGTTGTAGATCTCGATTTTGCAGTCTAGGCGTTTCGACCGGGATTTAGCGCCTAGGCGGGATTAGCCGGTCTTGAATCCCGTTGTGTAATTTTGTATATTTAGTAATATTTATGTAGTAATTATAAAAAATTTAAATATTTAAGTCATAATATTCATCTAACAACACTATTGTAAATACTAAAATTTGAGTTATAATATCAATTCAAGAATTCTAGAGAATCAAGAATAATAAAAAGAAGGCTTTTGCGATCATCTTATACCATTAATCAGCGCCTAAGCGGCCATTCTTCTCCATTAATCGGCGCCTAGGCGGGCTAGGCGCCTCTTCCACGGCGACTAAGGCATTAGGCAAAAATGCGTAGAATTTTTACTAGGCTTAAGCGGTTGAGGAGGGAGTTGACGCCAGGCGGCGATTCCTACAACATAGCCTACAGGGGCGGAGGCGCGTTCATGGCAGGGGTGTCCATGGCCCCCCTGAATTTATAAAAAAAACATAACTAACTATAAAAAAAATTATATATAATTAACCTAATTTTTTTTTTTAGAATTTTCATTTGGCCTCCCTTAATTTTTATAAAGTTTTAAAATATATATTATATACAAAATAATGTTATATTGTATATGAAAATGAATTTATAGGATAATTAATTTAAAAAAATAATATTGTAACTTATATTGCAATCTTTACACAATATATGGACTTATAGTAGTGTTTTGCATAAAATAAAGACCTATTTTGCAATTTTTTCATAATATATAGACTTATAGTGCAAATACAACGAAAAAAGTTTTTTAGACCCAATGTTATTTTTGGGCCGGGGTAATTTTACCTATAATTTTTTGTTCGATTTTCAGTAACACTAAGTCGGTTTTTGGTTTAAGTAATATTAAGCTCAGACCTAAGTAAGAGTATTACATATAATTTACGTCTTCCTTTAGAAAATTCGATGGAATTTTAGGAAGGGATCGAGAATACACTAAGGGGGTGTATTCAACTGGAATTTTGTTGAATTTTTCTAGATATTAAAAGTTCAGAGGTATTCAGTCAGAATTTTAAAAATTCTATTAAAATTTAAAGGTATTCAATTGGAATTTTAAATTTTTTTTTAAAATCAAAATGTATTTTGTTTATTTTTTTATTTCTAGATGTATTCAATTAAAACTCTTTTAGATTTATTAGAATTTTGGAAAGTTATTGAACTTTTTAAGTTATTAGTTTTTATAGAATTTATGATTTAAGTATAATAACATAAGAATCGACCTAAAAAAAAGTATAATAACATAAGAGTTCAAGAATCATTGGTGATATTTTTTGACCATAAAGACTTTAAAACTATCTGTTCAAGATAACAGGGACTATAATGTAATTAACCCGGTATAATCACCACATTTAAACTGCATATACTGAAGGCACATGGTACTTTAGAGCGTGACATGTCAACCCACCAATTGCAGTGACAACCAGCCCATACAAATTATTTATCCAACAAAAACTTTTCATTATTTGTACTTTTTATTAGTTCAACCAAGGTCTAAACCATTAGGAAATTATTACAAATTTAACCCTATGTCGTTTCAGTAGTGCAACATTACATAATATATGCATGGCCAAAAAGCCTTAAAAAAGAAAAAATCTAAATACAGTTTTAATATATCCAAGAAAAGCAGAGTAAGTGTTTTAAGGGAGAAAAAAAATGGCTGGAGGAGGAGCTGATGATGTAAATTTAGAGTATACACCAACATGGATTATTGCACTTTTATGCTTTGTAATTGTTGCCATCTCTCTTTCAGTTGAAAGATTTCTTCACTTTGTTGGAAAGGTAAACATAAAATTGTTTTAGTTTAACTTTGTTTACTTAATTTATGGTCATCTTTATTCTTGATGATGATGGTGTGTTTTCAGTACTTACTCAGGAAAAAGCAAAAACCGCTTTTTGAAGCCTTACTAAAGATCAAAGAAGGTTTATTATCTCTCTCACAGCTAACTTAATTTTTTTGTTATTTTATCCATGCCTGATTCTTCCATTTCCCATCTGTCGGTGCTGTTATGGTTCTGCATATTTTTATAGTCAAGTCAAAATTCATTTTTAATTACTGTGCTGGAAATGGATGACAGTGGATCAGACATGGTACGTTATGGTGAAGTCAAAAAAGTTTTCGAGTCAATTGCGCTATGTTATCCTATATTTTATGCAAGATTTGCATTATTAGGTCCCTATATAATACAAAAATTGTACTATCGGTCTAGATATTATTTTTGAAATAATTACATAATACTAAATAATCTATATTTTAATTTTAAAAAAATTATATAAATAAAATAAAAATCAAATCCCCCCACCCCACCCCACCCCCCCTCACCCCCAACACACACCTTCCATCACTGATTGAACCTATTTGGAACGGCCACACGAACCCGGTGAGTTAGATATGTTACTTGCGATTTGTTTTTTTAACTTTTGGGGTCCAATATGAAAGTTTAAAAAAACAAGTAAATGTGAAAAGCAAAAAACCTTTTTTTACTTAAAAAGTAGATTATTTGAATATTATTGCTATATAATAAGTGAATTATTCTAGATTATATTTATAATATTTATTTATATAGGGTAAATAGCTTGAAATAGGGGTGAGCATGGTTCGGTTCGGCTCAGTTTTTTTCCGTAACCGAAACCGAAACCGAATCATTCGGTTTTTAAAGGGGTCGGTACCGAACCGAACGGTGTTCATCGGTTTTCGGTTCGCTATATGTTTGGTTCGGTTTTTTTGGGTTTTGGTATATGTTTTATTCGATAGTTGGATATATTTTACTTGAGACATTTTATTTTCTAGAAAATCTATATATGAAGTGCTTGATTTTCATGTTTCATGTAAGAAATTATATTATTGGAACTCAAATATTATATAAGTCGTAAACGAATAATAATATCAAAGAAATATTTATAAAATTTGATGTTTATGTTTTACCTTCAACAAATATTAATAAACGAAGGATTTTATAAATTATATCGACTCATAACTTGTGTAAAAATATGTTGCATATTATAACATTTTTAGGGACGATTCATGTCATATATGAACATTTTTGTTTTCAAAAATTACTCAATTTTCTATCCCATTGTCATAATCTTTTAAAGAATATAAATTAAATTCAAAAATGTTTTAGTTTTTATATTTTCTTGGTTCGGTTTTTCGGTTCGGTTTAGCATAGAAAAACCGTACCGAACCGAACTTTTCGGTTTTTTAAAAAAGCTTATGCCGAACCGAAGGGTTTTATCGGTTTTCGGTTTTTTTGGTTTTTCGGTTCGGTTTTTCGGTTTTGTTTTGCTCACCCCTAACTTTAAGGGGTTCCTTGACATGGCTGATCTTTTAATTGAGCATGTTAGATCATATTATTCTAATTTGTGTCATTCTTTAGTTAAACTTTCAAAATATGAACATAAATTATACGTAAAATAAGGCAGATGTGTATAAAAATTATAAAATTATCTTTACAAATAATGTGTATGACATGATCAATATACATTATAAATACTCATACTATGTACATTGTGGTGCAGAATTGATGTTGTTGGGTTTCATATCTCTGCTTCTGACAGTGTGTCAAGAGAGGATTATCGCCATATGTGTACCTAAACACTTGGTTAATCATTGGCTTCCATGTAAAAAGGAAAATGAAGAAAAACATTCTTCTACTACTACTCCTGCTCACTTCTTCACTTCTTTTCTTCCTGGAGGCCGTCGTCTTCTTTCTGGCAGTTCTACCGAGGCACAAGCCTGTGAGGACAAGGTACATTATAAATCTTAATCTTATATTTTGTATTTGGATCTTATTTTTCTTATTTAATCCATAGGGAAAGGCACAAATGTTATCTCTCACAGCATTGCATCATCTTCATATCTTTATATTTGGGCTTGCCGTATCACATGTAGTCTTCTCTGCTTTAACTATTCTATTTGGAGGCGCAAAGGTAATCCAAACTATTTACCTACTATTTTCTTAGTTTTTTATTTCCAATTATTATTAAGTTGATAGTTTAATTTTTTTGTTTCTTCTCTGAAGATTCGGCAATGGAAACAATGGGAAGATTCCGCTCAGAAAAAGAAATATCACTCTGAAACTTGTATGTTTTGCTCTGTTAATGAGTAGTATCTGAAATTAACTAGTCACATACAAACTGTATTCCTTAACATATATAGTGTTATTATTGGTTTTTGCAGCTAATGTTAAGCTTACTCACGTTCGTGAACATGACTTCATCAAAGATCGGTTTCTGGGTTTTGGTAAATGTGAGACTTTGCTTGCATGGCTGGTTTCTTTTTTTAAACAGTTCTATGGATCTGTAACTGAATCAGATTACGCCACTTTAAGGCACGGATTTGTTATGGTAATCAATTTACTTTTTGTGGTCATTACTTGAAATTTCATAATACTTGACTCGGATTATACTTTCTAATTGTTTTTCTTGCTACCTATATTAGATGCATTCCCGAGGAAATATGAAGTTTAATTTTCACAAGTACATCGTGCGTGCCTTGGAAGCTGATTTTAAAAAAGTTGTTGGAATCAGGTAATTGTCATCGATTTTGTTGGCTATAGGTATTTTTCATGATTTCTCTTTTATAGTCCTTGAAAACAACACTAATTTATTTCACTAACATCATCACCTGCAGCTGGTATCTTTGGGTTTTCGTGGTAATATTTCTGCTGCTAAATGTTTACGGTAAGATATATAACTTTCTTGTAAGTGGATCCGGATCAGTAATGCACCCACCTTTACGTCGTGAATCATATTACTCTTTTGTAGTTGGGTATATATTTTTAATTGGTCCCTTTTCCTGCAAAAGTAACATTTTAATCCCTTATCTTTCGACTTGGTGACCATATTAGTCCTTTGGATGCAAGGCCAAATGTAATGAATATACAATACAGGACTAACATTGTCACAAAAAATTAAAAGTTAAAGGACTAAAATGTTACATTGACAAGATAAGAAACTATCAATTGTCAAAATGGTAAAAAAATTAAAGGACCAAATGGGTAATTTATTTTTGTAGTTTTATTTTACCATAAGAGGCTAGAGTCTTAGCTTTTTTTTTAATCTGGATCAGGTTGGCACGCGTATTTCTGGATCGCATTTGTTCCATTTATTGTAAGTTTCTTACTTAAGCTTATTTATGTATTTTCAAAAATTGAAAAATACGGATGAATGAGAGAAGCGATATTTTGTTATTTGCAGCTTTTGCTTGCTGTGGGTACTAAACTGGAGAATGTTATAACTCAATTAGCTCGAGAAGTAGCTCAAAGGCATATAGCCGTGGCAGGGGAATTGGTAGTTAATCCCTCGGACGAACACTTCTGGTTAAGAAGACCTCAACTTGTACTTATATTGATTCATATGACTCTCTTCCAGAACTCCTTCGAAATTGCATTTTTCGTATGGATTTGGGTAAGAAAATTATATTAATAATTAAGCTTTAGAGTTTTGGTCTTATAGCTGGTATAACAATTGAAAACTTATTAACAAATGACAGGCTCAATATGGTTTTAATTCGTGCATCATGGGAGAAGTTGCTTTTATCATCCCTAGGCTAGTAGTCGGGTATCTCCTCTTGGATTGATTATTACTAGGAGGAATTTGTTATGTTCTATATTGGATGTATGAAAGTATATATTTTTGTGCAGGGTTATCGTTCAATTTGTGTGCAGTTACAGTACACTACCATTGTATGCGATTGTAACTCTGGTTAGTTTATGAATTACATTAAGATTAAAGAAACTTCAAGGATTTGTATAATGTGGTTTTTATGTTTTGTTTGAAGATGGGAAGTAAAGTAAAAAAGGCTATATTTGAAGAGCCGATACAAGTGAGCTTGGATAATTGGATAGAACAGGCGAAGAAGAATAGGGCGGCCAAGAAAGCTGGAAATGGATCAACAACTCAAGTAGGTCCAAGGGAATCTCTTGTTGAAGAAAGCATTAAGGAGGCGGCAATGGAAGAAGGAAAAGCAGGAGAAATTGAGGCGGCTACTCTTTCGAAGACTTAAGAATTAGTCTATCGAGTTTCTTATACCTTTCCAACCGAAGCAATCGAATTGTGTTTCAGTTTCAGATTGTTGAATATGCTAATGTGTAGTTTTAGTTGACGAGTATAAGTGTAAAATAGTTTTGTTATTTTGTTTGCGAAATAGTCTTTACAGGTTACAAATTTCAGCAATTGTGTGGTTGTATTATGGATTAATACTCTAAACTACCCCTTGGATAGAAATTCCATCTTATCTCTCTTTCCACTGTGTCACCTTGCCACATCATCTCTGCCACCACTTCGCCGTCATTCGCGGCCTTAATTAATTTCAATTGGAGTTAGTTTAAAGTTCAAGATTTTTTTTTTTGTTCGGAAGAGTAACATAGAACCTCCTACCTTATCATATCCCGACTTTCGATATCCCTATAATTATACCGTTGATGTTGGCTCTGCACCTAACTTTTTCCGCAAGCCTGTTCGATCACAGTTGAAGATTTGTTGGAAGTTTCTAAGAATTAGTAGGGGTTTCTATATATATATTTTTTTTTTGTTCTAAAGGGGTTTTCATATTTGGTAGCTTTTTGTATTGCTTAATAGTAGAAAAGTTGAATAGATATTACTCCCTACGTTTTAAAATACTTGTCTACTTAATAAAATTATTATTTCAAAATATTTATCTATTTAATATTTCAAGACAATTTTTCTTAATTCTTCCATTATTACTTCTATTAAAAATTAAAATTTATATTTTCAATACACATTAAAATATTAAAGACATTTTATGAAAGGTAATTTTGTAATAGGGACTGTTATTAGAGGAAACTGGAGGAGAGCGGCAACCGATCTACCCCAAACATCCATAATCTCACCTTCTTCACCTGCGGCCTTCGATCTACCACAAATATTCATAATCACCTTCCTCCACCTGTGGCCATCGATCTAACCCAAGCCTCTATAATCACCATTATCATTCGGCCAAAAACACAAGGTTTTAAGGTAAACTATTAATTCATTCAATTAAAGCCCTTCATTATATATTTATGTAGTGATTACACGAGAGGAAAGTTTATATATTTACTTGTTTATATTTGTTTAAATTTGTTTACATATTCAGTTATCAATGAGTGCCAAAACTAGGGCTCAAAGTGTTGGATCAAGATTCCCTCTGTATTCACGAAGAGGGGTGAGTTTAGGGCCATCAAATATTGTTTCTGGAGTCAATATCGTATATTACCCTCCTTTCTCCCTACACATGACAAGTAAAAATCATGTTTCATGAAGTTACAAGACATTGATGCAGAGAAGTTGATTAAAGTAAGTAGTAAAAGTATCTTGAAAGAATCTTACTACAATTGGATCAAAGAAGATTGTAAAGGAAGATGATGGGTACTTAATTCAAGTTGATTCAAGACCTGCTAAAAGGGTGTATGACTTGATAGGGAGAAAATCTTTTTGTGCCATTGATGTAGAAGTGGAAGCATATGTATGCCAGGCTTTGACTTTTGTATAGGAATAAAAGAAGAGAAAATGCCACTTATGGTCTTGAACACACACCCCTCTTCTAAATCCCAACCCCTCTTACCTTCTCTTCTTACTAAAGACCTCAAAAAGAATTTAACACATGAAACCAAAAATTCCAATTACAATTGTACCCTCTTTCTACTTTATTTTCTTCTATATATACTAATTTAGAAACCACAAATTATATTTTCAGATCCACTTTCTTTCACCTCCCTCTCCTCCCAGTTTCCTCCTCCGTGAGTAGCTCCAAAACCACCACCACCACCATAACATCTCCACCACCACCTGGGTTTCTATTAAAGCCGAGCACCACCACTCGGCAATGGAAACTCCGACGTGAGTAGCTCCAAAACCAACACCACCACCACCATAACACCTCCACGAAACTCCCCGAGATCCGTGAGCAACGTTTTCCAGCAGCAGATCGAAGCTCCAACGTTTTCCAGCTGCTGCAATGTTCCAAATCTGCAGATCGAAGGTTATTCAAGCTTCCACTGCTCGTTGGGCGCCGATTTGAAGAGACGAAGATTCGCCGGCAGATCGAAGTAGATTCAAGCTTCATCTGTGCAGGTTCTTGCTCGCGCTGCGGTTACGAAGTGAAGCCATGGATGGAGCTTGGTGGTGGTGTTGGTGGGGTGGCCGTCGGAGCTCTTGAACGGTCGAGTCTCTTCAACGTTTTTTGGTGCTGCAAGTAATGGTGGCGCGAGGTGGTGCTGGTGGGGGCGTGAGGTTGTGCTGGTGTCGCGAGGGCGCGAGGTGGTGCTGGTGGTGGCGTGAGGTTGTGCTGGTGTGGTGGTGCTCGCTGCATTTTCAGGTGGAGGTCCGATCGAGCACTGTATTTTTTTTTTGTACGTAGACTAGCGTACATAGTACGCTTGGATTAGGTTTTTTGTTAAATCTGGTTTGACCAGATCTGGTCAAAGTAAAAGTTATATTTGAATTGTGTATTTTTTGTAATTCATTTGAAAATTGAAAGAAATGTGAATAAATTATTATCTTTAGCTTTTTACTCTTTGATCTTTAATTATACTCATCAAAATTTACGTAGTACTCATCAAATTTACGTAGTACTCATCAAAATTATCTGGAGTACTCATCAAAATTATCCGGAGCACTCATCAAAATATATAGAGTACTCATTAAAATATAAAGAATACTCAGCAAATTTATAGAGTACTCTCAGTTTTTCCGATACTCATCAATTTTATCCGATACTCTATGTTTTTCCGGTGACTGGTGGTCGGTGGTCAGTGGTCGGAGGTCGGAGGCCGGTGGTCGGAGGTCGGTGGCCGGTGGTCGGAGGTCGGAGGTAGGTGGGTAGTGGTAGTGGAGAGAGAAACAGTTACATCACCCTTTCTTTGTCTTTTAGGGTTAGTAAGGGTAGGAAAGACAATTGTCAAAACAGAGGTCTCTAATAAGAAGGAATTCCTGGACCATACTCTATAGAGAATAAATATGGTTTTCAAGACCCTACGTATAATTCACCCATAAAAGAATGAAGAGTAGTTGTTAATGAGTAGAAGAAAAAGAAGAAAAATGAGGTCTTTTTTCATATATATGTTGATCTTTATCACCAGAAGACGTTTCTCAATATCTCGATTTGAAATAATTAGTTTTAATTAGCGAATTGAATTGAGTTAGCGAGTTTATTTTACACCGTGAATAAACTATGTGTTATAAGTTTTAATTAGCGAGTTTATTTTCCACAGTGAATAAACTATGTGTTACGAATAAACTTGGTCTTTATTTTACATAGTGAATTGAAATAGCGATTTTCAATTGACAGGATTATATAATGAGTTTAAGCTTGTATAGTGAAATTTTTAAGCCTGTATATTAGGTTTCCCTCTCTTGTCGAAAATAAAAAAAATATAACTATGTGTTATACAAATTCGGCACCATTAATTGAACCCTGTTGAGAGATAAATTTATAACAACTTGTGTAACACATGGATATATTTGATTTTTTTAAAAATAGGCGGTAGTATCGGCTCTATTATAGAACATAGGGACCAATGTTGCAATTCCCTTGAGTTTTTGTACAAAACACATACGAAAGAAAATTGTATCATCTAAGCTTGATGTCCACAATCAATATGCTTGCTCCAAAGAAACTTGTTTGAGTAACTGTCCTATGTTATTAGTCTTGTTATTCGAAAAACAAAAAAAGTTAATTGCACAATTGGTTCATGCTTAAATAGCAAAATACACCCAGGTCTTCAAAGATGTCAAGTGTAGACGTGTTATGCATTATGTTGCAAGCCTACCCCTAAAACATAGTATAGTTTCTATTGCTTGCGACACATGGATATATATAATGGTGTCATCTATTATATACCAAAATGCTTGTGTTGGATTTATTAGAAGAACTTTCCAAAAGAACCGACTTAAATTTGTCACACCAAGACTGCACAGCTTTAATGAAAGTTTGTGTAAGGCTTTAGAAGCTTGAAATGGTCAAGGCATTATATGATTAGTTTGGAGTACATTGATTCACAGTCGGAATTTGAGGAAAAATATCAAGATGCCATGGCTGTTATATAGGAAACGGAGGTTCTGATTGCTTATCATGTGCTGACATATTTAAGTAATTATTAAGTTTAAACTTCATTTTCTATACATAGAGATAAGACAATATTTAATAGTTTCAATGCTTAAATTACAGAAAACACAAACTAGTAGGTAACATATTTTGACAAGCTAATTCTGAAATACAGTTATAAATTGCAGAAAAGGTTAAATGTTAATCAATCTGTATCCATTTAAAAGTTAAAATCACATTTACAACACTAAATAGGAAAACATAATAGACATTTCATTATAGGTACAGTTTAACAACATAACTTTGTTTGTTTACTCTGCTAAAACTACTATTTAGTGCACCGAATGTACAATAAAGTAGATTCCAGGGAATTTTTACAAATAAGTGTCCGTGCTCACGATCTTTCAACTCCTCTCTCAAATAACTGGTGTTTAGTCCTTCAATCCTATAGAATCATAAGACAATAAGAAACTAGTATTATTCTAGAAACACCAGATAGCCCTTGCTTCAATGATTTTTAATTAGTTGGATCTTTAAAAAATCTCTTTGGCTGCACTGAATTAAGTACCCATCATCTTCCTTTACAATCTTCTTTGATCCAATTGTAGTAAGATTCTTTCAAGATACTTTTACTACTTACTTTAATCAACTTCTCTTCATCAATGTCTTGTAACTTCATGAAACATGATTTTTACTTGTTATGTATAGGGAGAAAGGAGGGTAATATACGATATTGACTCCAGAAACAATATTTGATGACCCTAAACTCACCCTTCTTCGTGAATACAGAGAGAATCTTGATCCAGCACTTTGAACCCTAGTTTTGGCACTCATTGACAACTGAATATGTAAACAAATTTAAAAAAATGTAAACAAGTAAATATATAAACTTTCCTCTTGTGTAATCACTACATAAATATATAATGAAGGGTTTTAATTGAATGAATTAATCGTTTACCTTAAAACCTTGTGTTTTTGGCCGAATGATACTGGTGATTATGGAGGCTTGGGTTAGATCGATGGCTGCAGGTGAAGAAGGTGATTATGAATACTTGTGGTAGATCGAAGGCCGCAGGTGAAGAAGGTGAGATTATGGATGTTTGGGGTAGATAGGTTGCCGCTGATGAGAAGGTTTTTCTTCAGTTTTTTTTTCTTTCAATTAATTAATATTTCGTCTTTTGTTTTATTTTTCTTTATATAGTTAAGAGAGATACCTTACTTTTAAGAGTGAGGTGCCACCTCTCCTCCCCTTTCCTCCCCTTTCCTCTTGTAATTATTATATTTCTTGATATGTGTAAAAAGAAAAATGGACAAACATTTTAGAACGGAGGGAGTAAAATTGATATATAATATCGTGAAAAAGTAGCCATTATTGTGTTATTGTGTCGGTCTTTTAAGCAACACAGAGAAGTTATTGAGGAGTCAAGAACACCCTCCTGATTTGTCCAATTTTCTAGCTGAACTGATTACTTCTTACTGGTTTTAATTACTATGTTGTATGTTAGAATTAGGAACGCGAATAAAAAATAAAATAAAAAACGTGAAACGAAAGGAACGCCGTTATATGTGAAAAATTCAAAATATGAAGAATTTCGGAAAGAGAAGAAGATTTTATAATAGAGGATATATTACAAGGATAGTCTAATGGCTATTGCTAATTGAATATGTTGGCTAATAACTTATACAATATAAGTAAATGAAAGTATTAGGGTTAATAACTAAATAGGTCAGACCTTACAAAAAAGAATTTGAGTCATAAGTCTAACAATTCCTACCTTGACATAATCGAGACCCGAAAAACCTAATAATATCTCCACCTCAGAAAAATATCTCCATCTTGACAAAGAATCCACTAAAGAGTTAAGAAATAAATCGTCAATATTCAAATATCTCTCCTACTTTAAGAAGCCTCGAAGGGTTGAATAAGTCTCGAAAAACTGAATAAGCAATATTTCTTTCCAAGGCCTGCTAAAGATCAAAGAAGGTTTATCATCTCTCACTTTATATATGTATATTCCTTAACATGGTTGATCTTTTAAATTGAATATGTTAGGGGATATCATTCTAATTTGGGTCAATCTGTAGTTAAACTTTTAAAATATGAACATAAACTATGTGTAGAAGAAGGTGTGTGTAGTAAATAATCCTTACGAAATAGTATTGTGGTGCAGAAATCATGTTGTTGGGTTTGATATCTCTGCTTCTGACGGTGTGTCAAAATAGTATAATAGAAATATGTGTTCCTAAAAACTTGGTTAATCAATGGCTTCCATGTAAGATGGAAAACGAAGCTACTACTCCTGCTCACTTCTTCACTGACACACAAGCCTGTGAGAACAAGGTATATTATATAATCTTAATCTTATATTTTGTATTGGGATCTTACTTTTCTGATTTAATCCACAGGGAAAGGCACATTTGTTTTCTCTCACATCATTGCATCATCTTCATATCTTTATATTTTGGCTTGCCGTATCACATGTAGTCTCCTCTGCTTTGACTATTCTATTTGGAGGCACAAAGGTAACCCAAACTACCTACCCACTATATTCATACTATTTTATTCCAATTATTTTCAAGTTTTGTTTCTTTACTGCAAATTCAGCAATGGAAACAATGGGAAGATTCTGCTCAGACAAAGGAAGATCACTCTAACCCTGGTATGTTTTCGTATCTGAAATCAACTAGTCACACATGCAAACTGTGTTCTTACTATTGGTTTTTGCAGCTGACTTTAAGTTTACGTTCGTTCAAGAACATGAGTTCATCAAAAGATGGTCTCTGGGTATTAATAAATATAATACCTTACTTGTATGGCTGCTTTCTTTTATCAAACAGTTCTATGGATCTGTAAGTCATACAGATTATGTCACTATGAGGCATGGATTCATTATGGTAATTAATTTACTTTTAGTGATCACTGCTTGAAAATTGCATTATACTTACTTCCTAATTATTTTTCTTGTTACCGATATTTAGATGCATGCTGGAGGAAATAATAAGTTCAATTTTCACAAGTACACCGTGCTTGTGAAAATTAAACTTCATATTTCCTCCAGCATGCATCTAAATATCATTTTATAAGAAAAATAATTAGAAAGTATGATACAATTTCAAGCAATGACCACAAAAAGTAAATTAATTATCATAACAAATCCCTTCCTCAAAGTGGCTTAATCTGATCCAGTTACATATCCATAGAACTGTTTGAAAAAAGAAATCAGCCATACAAGTAAAGTATTACATTTACCAATACCCAGAGACCATCTTTTAATGAACTCATGTTCTTGAACGAAAGTAAACTTAAAGTCAGCTGCAAAAACCAATAGTAACACTATATTTATATTAAGGAACCCAATTTGTATGTGATTAGTTCATTTCAGATACGACTCATTAACAGAGCAAAAACATACAATTCAGAGTAATATATCTTGTTCTCAGCAAAATCTTAAAAATATCAACTTCAAAATTATTGGAAATAAAAAACTACGAAAATAGTGGGTAGGTAGTTTGGGTTATCTTTGCACCTCCAAATTGAATAGTTAAAGCAGAGACTACGTGTGTTACAACAAGCCAAAATAAGTATAAAGATATAAAGGTGATGCAATGCTGTGAGAGGTGACATTTGTGCCTTTCCTGGTGGATTAAATCAGAAAAATAAAATCCAAATACAAAATAGAATGAAATGAACAAATGAAAAATATTTCATAAAATATGTAAACAAAATTAAATTAAAACAATTTCATGTTACGTTTTCAACAAAATGAAGAATTCTTTCAATAGAAAGAGAGATATCTATGACCAAAAAAAAAAAGAAAGAGAGATATCAACAATCACAAGGCATAGAAGTGCAACAATCCATGATGGTGTATACTCTAAATTTACATCATCAGCTCCTCCATGACATTTTTTTTCTCCTTTTAATCACTTGCTCTGCTTTTCTTGGATATATTAAGACTGTTCAAATTTTTGTCTTTTTGAGGCGTTTTGACCATGCATTATTTATGTTTAAATTAATGTGATTTTCCCATACTAATTTACCCATATAAATATTTCCTATGCTTCTTACACATATACCAATCACAAAACACACACACATATAGCTTGATATAACTTGATTTGCTGCAGTTTTAGTGTTTTTGTTCTTATCAAGTGCAACCACAGTTTTTGATAGTTTTCGATAGTTTTTGATAGTTTTTGATGTTAGTGTAAGTCCCAATATTTTTGCAAAAATTGCACAACAGGTCCCGATGCTTATGCAAAAAATTAGCCATTGGTCCTTCGTGTTACACAAATTAGCGAAACTACTGTGTTTCAATTGGAGGTGTGATTGGACCCGAGAGATGGAATTGGGATATTAAGTCTGTTTAAGGATGATCAAAATCACGATCCAAATGCACAGCTCCTTACATATAAACCAGTCCACAAACAAGGAAATGAAATAAAGTGCTTCAAAGAAACCTACTTATTCACCAACTAACCACCCTTAAAAGTAGTACTAACTATATAGGGACCAAGTGTGCAATTACCCTTAAAGTAATTCTAATTCGTCTATTTTTGCATAACACAAGAGGGACCAATGGTGCAATTACCCTTAAAAAGTAATTATGATTCGGCTATTTCGCATAACACAGGGAGGGACTATTATGAATTTCAACGAGAATAATAATTAAAGACTTACCAATTTCATTGCTTAATATCCTTCTTTCTTGTGTGTTCGTTCTCTTCACCTTTGATTTCACCATTACTTCCGCCTATTTAAAAATTCAACAAGATTGAAAACAAAATTAAGTAAATTAAACTAATAGCAAGGGCAAGTAAATTTACTCTGTTAAATGAGAAAAGAGAGTAGAAATACTCTGTTAGACCATCTCCAGCAGTTGCAGATATTTACTGCAAAATAATTCAAAAAATGCAGTATAAGACCAAATTGCTCACTCCAACAATCATGGGACCCACAAAACTCACACGGCATCCCATCCCCATTTACGCTTTTTTCCAGTAATCACTTCTCATGTGGTATTTAGCTATTTCACAGAGCCAGGACTATGATGCAAATTTAATCAAATTTTTAAATCAAGTTAAAATTCTATGCTTGAGTATGGATAAAAGAATTGAATCCCACCCAGTAGATCAAAAACAAATCAAACGAAACCAAAATCACCATCTGAACTACCCCTGGAGTTATACTTAAATAATAATTCTGAAAAATTGTAAAAGTGATGAGATTAGTTGAGATCAAGATGGGTAGAAGAACTAGTGCAGTTGCGCCAAATGAATATGTACTGTAAAACAATTAAAAAAAATTGCAGTATAACACCAAATTGCTCATACGGCATTTCCCTACCCAGCTATTCTCAGCGCATCACTTCTCCTACGGTAAAAGGCTTCCAACGGTCATAAAATGGTCATTCTAGGTATATAATAAACATCACGACGACTGTAATTATACTTCAATTTGAAAAATTGTAAAAGCGATAATATTAGGTTATCAATTTTTTAAGTTTCAATGGTAAAAATTGATTTTTACCTTAACTTGGGTTCTTCGATTGTTGATGGCGTAGCCAAGGCGGGTTGATGAGGGTGAGAAATGGTCCACGAGGTGGGAAGGTGAGAGTGAAGAGATTTTCTTTTTGTTTTTTCTTCCAACGCGAGCATGAAAGAGATATTAGGTTCCTGTGTAGAAGCTTAAGAGAGAAGTTAGAGTGATCAAGAGAGAGAGGAAAAAAGTTCGGCTACACATGTACTTCTTTTTGTTTTTTTTTTTTTTGTCCATAATCTTTCTATTAAAACCTTCAAAACTTACAAAATTTAGCCTACCCCTATACTCGGGGCATCGGCTTTGATTAGTTCAGCTAAAATTGGTGGGATTAACCCTCTACCTAACTCAAAATCTATGCCTATCGGCGTATTTTTAGTTAGCCAATCAGCTACTACGTTACATCTTCTCGAAACATATGAGAAAGATGGATTACATGATTCGCTAATAAAGTAAATACTACGGACAATATTCTTAATACAATCATTCAAAACAGGAGAATTAGAAGCTAATGGCCCTATGACATCTAAACAATCATTCTCAATAATGCATCTAAATGTCTTGAAGTCCCTAGCCCATAGACATGCTTTCAAAATGCCTAGTGCTTCGGCTTCAATTGGATCAGCAGCTCCTATCTCCCATGAATTTAGCTTGATAACCTTTCCTGAGTAATCCCTAATCACACAAGATATAATAGACTTATTAATTTTAAAAGATGCATCCGAGTTAATTTTGTACCAATTCTTTGGGGGAGGTTCCCATTTTGGTTTAGAACACTTCTTATCATTACCAATCATCTTAATATTACTCATAGTATCAGTTTTACCATGGTTAGGTAATAAGTTTACCTTTTTTTCTCTCAGACTAATAGAGTCATCCTTGAGATTTTTATTCCCACTAAGGTTCATTTCATAAATATTGATTTCTTCCTTCAGATTTAAAAAATCATCCTTAGGATTTAAATATTCACATTGTTCCTGCCAATCCGAGTTAGCCAACATTAAGGTTTTATTTGGACAGACTTTAGTGTTTCTAAAAAGAAACTCATTTCTAGTCTTCCATATATGCCACATGATAGTAGCAAATTTTTCTAGAATATGTGCGCTTTTATCACTTTCCATATGAGCTTTATATAGATAAGTAGCCATCCAAACATCCACTTTACATGGTTGTTGGTTGCTAACTTTAAAGCCCATTGAGGATGAAAACCAAACAGCTTTAGCCCAAGGGCAATCAAAGAATAAATGTTCAGTAGTTTCCTCATTTGAATCGCAAATACTACATATTTTCGTATTGTGTATCTTTCTGTTAAACAAATTTACATATGTGGGGAGTAAGTTTTTAACAGTTTTCCAAAGAAAATTCTTAATCTTTGGTATAATGTTTAGATTCCAAATCATTTTCCACACCCATGGATCAACCGTGTGTATATTAGGATTAGTATTCAAGTTAATGACACTCTGACTTACTTCTTGTTCATTTTTTAACATGTGATAAGCATGTTTGACCGTATATATCCCATTCTTAGACTTGTTCCAGTAGCATACATCCTTCATTGGGACCAAAGGAATAAATGTCTTAAGTATATTATCTACTGTATTATTATCAAAATTCTTTTTAAGGGTATCCATGTCCCATTTTCTCTCCCCCCTAATCATTAGGTCTTTAACCGAAGACACTTCATTTGTAAGGGGAGGTTTTATAGTATTTAAATTGTTAATCCAAATATGCTTATTAAGTATGATATGTTCCCCATTTCCAATTTTCCATTGGATATAAGGTAGAAAAGTATCTCTTCCTGCAAGTAAGCTTTTCCATCCCCAAGAGGGGTTATTTCCTAGTTGGGCCTCCAAAAAGGAAGAATTGTGAAAGTATCTACCTTTTAGAATATTGTATAAAAGGGAGTCAGTGTTATTAAACAAATTCCACGCTTGTTTTCCTAAAAGTGCAATGTTCATCAAATGAAGATCACGAAAACCGAGACCCCCTTTGAATTTACTATAGGTAACTTTTTCCCACTTGCACCAGTGGGTTTTTTTGGCTCCATTTTTGCCCCACCAGAATTTTGCAATATGGGATATAATTATATCACATGTTTTCTTAGGCAATAAGAATGAAGACATGTAATAATTAGGTAAACTTTGAATAACAGCTTTTATTAGAATTTCTTTACCAGCATCTGTAAGATATATATTTTTCCAATTTGATATTCTTTTAACCACTCTTTCAGTTAACATTTTAAGATCCTTAACTTTTGACCTCCCCCATTCCGTGGGGAGACCCAAATATTTTCCTAGGTTCTGGACTACTTTCATGTCAATTTTATGAGCAAAGATAGCTTGGATAAAATGAGGGGTATTTTTGCTAAATTTTACCCCACATTTATTTTTATTAAGTGTGAGTCCCGTAGAGTAAGCATATCTAGATATAATATCATTAAAGCTATTAACCTCTTCATTATTTGCTTTTAGGAAAAACATGCTATCATCAGCAAATAGGAGATGGGTTAAGTTGGGACAGTTTTTAGTAATTTTGATTCCTTCATAAAGACCTTTATTCATTTTTTCTTTTACTAGAGCTGAGAGAGTTTGAGTGACAATACAAAAGAGGAAAGGAGACAGGGGGTCACCCTGCCTCAAACCTCTTTCAGGTGTGTCCAATTTGTGAGGTGTACCATTAATAAGAACTGAATAAGTAACAGTAGTTACACAGTTCATGATTAGCTTACACCATTTTTCATTAAAACCCATTTTAATAAGAAGGCTAGATAAAAAATCCCATTCCACAAATTCATATGCCTTTTGTATATCTGCTTTTATAATCATATAATAGCTTTTAGTATTTCTTTTCTCATTAATAAACTTGTTCACTTCATGGGCAATCAAAGAATTCTCCTGAATATGCCTATTAGGGACAAAAGCCGACTGATTCTTTTTGTTCAAATTGGTTGTATAGCAGCTAGGCTTTAAAAAGAAGAAAAAAAGCCTTAAAAAGTAAAAAATGTTATAAAATATTATCTTAGTAAGATATTGTGTACTATGATATATGGAAACCTAAGTTGCTTCAAAAGAAAGAAAGCTTGACACTTGTATTTTTACAAAGTTTACTTTGTGATTAAGTATTGGTTCAAGGTGACTAACAGATTGGTCCAACCAGTCCTACGGACCAAACCGGACCGGTCAACGTGAGAACTGGACCAAACCGAAAGTCAACGCAGGCACACGAATCGGACCAGACCTGTTCTTCACTTTTTAAAAAATAAAGGGGACCGGACCAGCCCTTTAATTTTTTTTCTTATTTTTTATATTTCATTGTTTCAGGCTTTTAGCTCAACCCATTAACCCATTATTATCACACCCATACCAACCGATTAATTAAACCCAACCCAAATAAACCCATATTGCTTGAAACCGTGCATTTCTATCAAAACAGTGTCTTTCTATAAAAAACAAAGTTGGAACCGCTAAAAACCGAACCGGACCGGAACCGGATCCGGTTTAAACGGTCCTCTTAACAGTTCGGTTCTCACCTCCTCCAATCCTAGAACCGGACCGAACCGGAACCGGTAAGTGGAGCCAGTAAGCCGGACCGGACCGATAAGGCACATGTCCGCTAGGAACCGGTCCGAACCGGTCCGGAATGGACCGTTAGCCACCTTGAGTATTGGTAAAGGTTTGAACAAGAAAAACAAAAATAAAGTATAGTATCCGTAAAATATTATAAAATATTATATTAAGTGGATATACACTAACGATATATCTAATAAAGTAGTAGTGTATAAGCGACTTGTAGTGTAGTTGCACAGCAGCTTAAGCTAGTAGATGCGTAACTATTTACGGTTTTCAGCAGCATTCTGATTCCTTCTCTGGAAGTGGTTGCGTTGTTGGATGAAGATCAGTAGGTTAGGCGTTCACAATATATAGTACGATATTCATATCATACTGTAACCATTCTGAATTTCATATAATAATACTACGAGATTATATTTCTTTATATTTCGAGTTATCGTCGTTAATTTCATAACACATTATCAACACAAGTCTTTCCAACTTTCCAAATTATATAGGTTTAATTTTATCTAATTAAATTTATATACTAAAATCATTTTAGTAAATGAATTAACTTGATATTTGTTATGCTAAATTTGTACATAACCCCTGTCCAGTGCCTAGTGCCTGGCAGAGCTAAGGTGGTTTAAAAAAAATGGACATGGCTTAATCTTTTTCTTTGTTATACTTACGTGAGTTTAAAAAGAAAACCAAAGTGATAAACTCTTTATGTCATCTTTGATATACATGGTTACTTTTTGTCCTATCCTTAGTCATAGGTGAGTCAGCTAGTATACTCTCTTTTGTTACCATCTTTACTAGATTTATTTTTGTTCACACACCTTTACTAGAACTTTATATTTTTTTTCAAAAAATATCTTAACTAGATAACAATCACAGCTTTGCCACACTTACTAATCTAACACTTGTACACAGCCTACTTTTTAGAGACTAACGTGTAACTTTTTTTAGTGACTCATGTTTTTTTTATTCATACAAAAGTTTGATATATCAGTTCTAATATCATATATTAGTATTTGTTTACTTTGTTTTTAGTAACTTACAGTAATGGAGGACTAATTATTGTTTCCGTGATTATTATTCTCCCTTGCTTACGATTCTTCTAATAACAAAAAAAGTATTGGATTCGTTTGAAGTTGAAAATAGAATGGTAAGTTTACCTATTTATTATGTATTAACAGTATTTTGATTAATATTTACAAAAGACTATGTATTCTAGTCGAATACGGGTTTTAAAAAAGAAAAATTTTCCAATTCAATATTGGATGATTCTCCACCAATAATATTAATACACATAATCCATGTTTTAAACCCCTTTGAGGGCTAGGGGAGGCCCCCCTAAACCCGGAAATTTTATAATACGTCACTGTAATTTTGTCCCGAAAGATAATTAGCCCCCTCTGAATATTTATCTAAAACATGTATACTCTAAAGACTACAAAAGGTATTATGGTTTAGTGGTTTAAGAACTTTATATTTTAGTATTTTAAAAAGAAAGTTAGGTGTTCGAATCTTAGCAATTACTTTATCATTTACCAAATAAATATTTATGTTATAAATTTGTCAATTTCCATAAAACTTTTTTATTTATTATTTGTATTACTCTAATAAATTATAGTATTTATTTTTTATAAATGATTTATTTTTTATATTTATACATTAAAATATTAGTATAACATATATTATATTAATGATAGTATATAAAATTAAGTGTATATAATGATGTTGGTTTATATATTTTTGGGGTAATTAGGAACGGGTAAACTCATCAATTTGAAAAACAGAAAACGTAAAGACGTTTGAATCTCATAGTTACATTTTGACATTGCTATTTATATGTTTATGTGTCATATTTTTACCTTAAAAAATTTCGCAAAGTTTTGACTCTCGAACTTCCATATAATCCAAGCCCCCCCTCAAATTAGTTTCTGGATCCGCCCCTGGTAGCTAACTTATTAATCTAATGACATGTGTTTTGTTATAATTATTAATGGGCATGATGTGAATATTGGACCATCTAATATTGGATGGAAGTCTTACCCTTTAAAAAATTACTATCCTAATATTTCAAGCCACGATTATATTCTTGAAATAATAAAGTTTTCGAGCAAAAGAAAAACCGAAAGTTTTTCGAGCGAAAGAAAAACTCGAAGTTTCCGAGCGAAAGAAAAACTCGAAGTTTTCCGAGCGAAAGAAAAACTCGAAGTTTTCCGAGCGAAAGGAAAACGCGAAGTTTTTCGAGAAAAAGGAAAACCCGATATTTTTCGAGAATTTATTTTATGTATTAAATGATATTTTGATTATTATTTATATGGGATAAGTATTCCAGATGAATACAAGAACTTCGTCCTGTCACGGTAATATCCCCGAAATAATAATAATGTATGAGTAATATTTTATGGATAAAGTATTCCGAACGAATACGTAAATTTCGCCATGTTACGATAATATTCCCGAAGTAATAATATCGTAAGAAAATGTTTTTCCTAATATAGTGGGTTAGAACTATATTTTCTCGTATATGAGAAAAATAATGAATCCCTGATTTAAAATCATGATTTGTGTTCCACTGACTAATTTTTATTTCTTGAATCGAATAGATTATATTCCTTGAAGTGAATATTGATTTTTAATATATATGTAAATAGATATGGTGGTGGCTAAAAACGAGTGGATTACACATTGTATTCACAGGTTAAAATTCATTCTCCGAAGTGAATGAAAATGCGTTTCTAGAAGAAAATACAATGCCTTCCAATATATAAGAGAAGGGAGAAAAAATTAATTTTATACCTCTATTTGGGTTGTAATTAATTTACGATTTTATATTCTGTTTTGTAATCGGTTTATAATTTATATTCTGTTTTATACTGTGATAAGGTTATGATTTATATTCTTTTGACTAAATTTCATTCCCTGAAGTGAATAAAAATGCGTTTCTGAAAGAAATTGCAACGTCTTTCAATATATTTGAAATTGACGTCTTGATGATCCGAACTCTAGTCGAGGTTACGGTCATTAAGAATTAGTTCTTGATTATTAGTAGTGTGAATACTACAAATAAATAAATTTTCTTACCACAATATGTGGAATAAAATGAAATATCACGCAAGTGAAAAATCACGGAAAATAAGTTATCACGAAATGATAACCATGAATGTTATTGATATAGTGAAACTATTTTTTGGTCGTGTAGTTGTCGTATATTTGATCGATCTATTAAAAAATTTGGATACCTAAAAGTTATGTGGTGTTGCCTAGGGTGTGATAAATTAATATAATAAAAGATAGATAAACGATGCACAGTTCACCCTAGACTAGCACGGTACTGCAAGTATTACAGGACGTATGCAAGTTTTAATGATAAGAAGATTCGTTCTCAGGGACTTAGTGTGTTATACGAATGAACAATAATTAATAGTAGTAAGTAATTAATCAACAGACAGAAAGATGAATAACTGAGAGATGATTAATTAAACTAATTAAAAGTAAAGACAATAAATAAATACGAAAAAATATGAGATGAGAGATATAGCTTAGGTTTTGCTAGTATGCACTAATCCTTCTAATTCTTTCTATCGAATTCTAGTTAATAAGGGAGATAATAGCTCTTAGATACTTAGTCAGGATTCTAAATTCCCATACCCTAGACCTTGAGAGCGACTAGGGGGGCTACGACACAACCATGAGGTAGTTTAAAATAGGGTCATCAAGCGCTACCAAGGCCCTAAGCAAACAATTCCTTCAATTGGTGATATGGTGATTAAAATATACCCTAATGACTATCTAGTTAGAATCAGTGTTGTCGGGACCAATATCGGACACTAGACGTTATGTGGTGTTTAATTATTAGACACCCCTTCCGGGCGACCATCTAACTACTATTAAGAAAGCCTAAAGTGATCAGGTTTAGGACAGACAATAATTCAAAACACATAAACAAATAAATGGGTAAGCAGCTAATATCAAATTAAAACATATAATTCCCAAAAAAACTTAGATAGAAAGAAAATAGAATTCATAGATTATACATAATGCAAAACCCAAGCTATGGGAAATTTGTTCATACCTGAAAGAAATAAACTGAAAGATTGAATAAAAGACTTCATCTTGCTCTCTACAATAACTCTAATGATAATAAACCTAAGGACTAATTAATGGGAGGCAAGGATGATTTACAAGCAATATAAGAGTGTATTTATAGGTGTTTAGAAGACCTAATTCGTTTTCTTGGAGTAGAAAACAAGTAATGGACTCCAAGCCCAACTCAAATTTGTACCCCTAAAATATAGAAAAGGTAATAATCAGCCACTGTTTTGTTTTGGTCATAACTGCTTCAATACTTATCCGTTTGATGTGTTCCAATAGTCGAAAATGATCGTCTCGGAAAGCTCTTTAACTTTGCTTCAGACCATTCTTCCAAATTCCTAGCTAATCTTGAGTTATAAGCCCATTTGTGGTCGTGGGTGCTGGAATTCAGATTTATTTGGAACTTTATCTTTCCATATCCTAGCTTTTCCTTTCTTTTCTCCAATTTCCATGTATATCTTCTTTCCTTTATCTCTTAGAATGGACTTGACATCTAATTAATCTCCATATATATCTTTAAAGCTTCACGCTAAATAAATAATTAAACCCAATATGCTCTAAAAATAATAATTCATTAAATCAAGACAAGAAATAGGAAAGTGCAGTATACCATGTGAAAATCGAGTATTTAGACTTCTAAAACACTAAAAATGATGTCTCCAACTAATATTAAATCATCACAAATGGGGAGACATCAAGACCCCCAACTCAAAGTTGTATCGTCCCGATACAATAAAGATAAAAACAAAGGGAAGTCTCTAAATACACACCTAGGTCATTTAAACACAGTGGGAAAGGAGATAGCAGAATATATAGTATAGACATAAAGCAACTACTCAGAAAATTTCATGTAATAATATTTACAAACTATATACATGTACACGTCTCATATCCACAATCAACACGGCTTGATTCAAGATTAGATTAGCTTCGCAATGTAAGAAGGAGAGGAACTTTACTCAGTTCACCAAGGAGGCTATAGATTGTTCATCGAACTTCACTAGTATCAAAAGATCCACTTAACTACTCTCTATTGGCTTAATCACTTTTAGATTACATAGCAAACAATCAAAAGTTCTTTAATGTTGTAATGTTGGGTTAGGGATGGTATGATAAGTATTTTTGGATAATTTAGAGTGAGCTTTTCGCTCTCTCCTCACTACCCATCAACGAATCGCCCTAGAGCTTGAGTTACTCTCATAAAACATTTCTCACTCAACCCAATGTTTTTCTTGATGCACAAAGTAGCATCCCTAATAACCCAACTAAAGCATAAAGATGTTCACATAATAATTCCTCTTTGCCGTTCCAAATATATATTCTTTTCAAATCAATTTTTTTCTTTTTTTGTATAGCTATGACTCTCTTTTCGATGTTCGAGATATCACGCTATTTTTCTCATACATTTTTTCTTTTCTTTTCATGTGGTGTCGCCTAAGGTGTTATAAAAAGATGTATAAAATAAGTGCAAATAAACACCCTAGGCTGAGCACGGTTCTGCAAGTATTACAGGACGTATGCAAGTTTTAATGATAAGAAGATTCGTTCCTCAGAGACTACGAAAGTTAGGAAGAACTTATGTAAATTATCAAGTGCAGATATAAGAGCTAGAGATAATAATACGCAGGTAGAAAGAAAAGAAAGATAGATTTTTATTTTGTTTTTAAAGAGAAAATTAAACTACTAAATTAAAAGACAGAAAATTAAATAAGCTAAGAACAAATAGTATGATAGGTTAGCCTGAGTAATTAGCAAGTAATCCCCACTAGTTTTTCCGTTCTAAACATGTAAGGGTGAATCATATAGTATTTCAATAGTTGGTTTCAATTGCGCTAGGTAGTTTTAAATAGGGTTTACCTATGTCAATAAGGAGTCCTAAGCAAACTTTTCCTGCAATTGATTAAATAGCAATACACTAAACCATGGTGACTATCTAGTTAGGCTGATTTGTCGGATCTATCCCTTATTCTAGACGTTATGTGCTAATCCTATAGTTAAATATACTGTTGTCAATGATAATCTAACTACTATGATGGTAATTCTATATGGTTATGATCCACAAGAACACATAATATAAATTTTAACACATAAACAGAGAATAAAAACAATAATTCAATTTAAAACATAGAATTCCCAAATTAGATAGATGTCAATCAAAACTAGGGTTCATACATATATGCTAAAAGTCAAGCTAAATTTATTTAATTCATACTAAGAAAAGAAAAGAAAAGAATTACAGATTCGAAGGTTGAAGAAGACATAATTGATGCACAACTCCTTCCAGACTTCTCTTCTTGTGTTGTAGCTTCTTCCTGGCTTAAGGTTTAGCCAAGGATGATTTTCTAATGATAAGAGGCTGTATTTATAGGGTATAGGACGACCTAATTCGATTTCTTGAAGGAGAAGGTAAGTAGTGGACTCCTAGCCCAACTCAAATTCGTAACCCTAAAATATGGAATCAGCCCCGTTTTTGTTTTGGTCCTAACAGTTTCAATACTTATCCGTTTGACGCGTATGAGTAGTCTAAATTCATCGTCTCGGAAAGATATTTAACTTTGATCTTGACCGTTCTACAAAATTCCTCACCGATTTTGAGATATAAGCTAATTTGTGGTCGTGGGCGGTGAAATTCAGATTTATGGCAGCTTTTCCTTTTCCATATTTTTAGCTTTTGTTTCCTTATCTTCAATTTCCATGTTTATCCTCTTTCTTTTAGCTCTTAGACTTTGACTTGGACTCTAATTAATTACCATATATCTTTAAAGCTTCACACTAAATAAATAATTAAACCCAATATGCTCTAAAAATAATAATTAATTCAAGACACAAAATAGGAGAGTGTACTAAATCAGGATAAAATTGACCTATACTCTATAAGTACAACTAAAATGATGTCTCCAAATAATAATAAATCATCACAAATGGGGAGATATCATCATGCTTTTTAGCTTTTTTCATTCACTATTACCCCGACAAAGAGTTACAATATAAACATGTGAATCATCATCTAAATAAAGCACATAGCATAATTAATAAGCTCAAATATCCCAACTCAATAACAATTATCATAATGGTGGACCCACCACCCCAAACTCAAGCTCTAAAACAACTGTCTATGCATCGTGATTCGAGTGCAGGTCATATGGAAGTCTTATGATCTAAAGGGATATGGCTTATAGTGTGGTTAAATAAAAAGGATTTAGAAAGGCTAGAGGGGGCTAAGAAGGATAAATAATAACAATAATCAAAATAAAAGGGTGAGAAAGTTAAAACGTTTCAAGTGGCTTCAATATGAAAGAACTGCCTTAATCACTTTCTAAACTATGCAATTTCGTTATTCTCTTACCTTTAACACGTTCATCAAATGTGTTTATCAACTAGCTTGGATCTCATGGCCTACAAAACACTCATGGCTCCCTGAGATCGAATATACTTTCTATCTCATTGCTTACTAATCTTTTCTTTACTATCAATGTGTGTTTTCCTGCAAATACTCAAAGCATACAAAATAAAATAGCTTATAAACATACTACTTACTATCATTACTTACTGAGCTTATTCTTTCAAGCTATTAAACACACTCTACATCTAATTCCCATGTATCAAAAATTTTAATTTCTGCCTAAAAACAAAAAAAATGGAGATGAGAGACAACGAATCCCCACACCCCAACTCAAAAATGAGCCGTGTCCCCACGACTCAAAAAAGACTCGAAAAATAAATTAAAATTAGCAGATAACATATTTACTAAAATGGTAAGGAAGAAAGATAACATAATCTCGAGGCTATTGGTGGGTCCTGGTGTGTTATTAAATTAAGTACGAAAATAAAGGAACCACAATTACCGCAAGTGTACGGTTGTCCAAGTAATATTCGATAAATCGAGTTCGTTCTCAGGGACGGATTAGGTTCAACTCCAGTATTAATCAGATAGCAAGAATAATTGTTTAACAGAAAAGTAAAAGAATAGATTTTTGTTTGGTTTTCTTAATAACTAAGATGCAAATAAATAAAGACTACATTAAAATAAATAAAAGAAAATAAAAGACTGACTTCAGATAAGACAGATACTTGAGTCTCGCAAGGAATCCACCTAATCAATATAACCTAGGCTTTGTTTAAGGGTAAAATTGGTATTAGTATATTAGTCGGGAATCTAATATCTTCTAGCCCCCGTCAGGGTGAATATAAGCTACTTTCAAATAAATAATATTTTACCTCTTTGGCTATGTAAATCATATGACTTTCGTCCATTACACGGGTATTACCTAAGTCTGTAGTCAAACCCCCGTCAAGGTGATCACTTCGCCACTAAAGTGAATAGCCCAAATACTAAAATCTATTTCTAGTTTTACGGAAAAGAAATAGTGATTAAGAACAAAGTAATATCCAATATCTAAAACTCAATTCAAATTAAATCATAACAATCCCAAATTCAAAACAAAGATTAAATTAATTAGGGTTCATCCCTTTATTGCGATTCTCAAGTATATAAAAGTTTAGCTCATGGTAATATAAAAGACTGAAACTAAATAGAAAGACATCATATTTAATTACAGAAAAGAAATATATAACCTAAGTATTAGATGACTGTTGATGGAATAACAGAATTCCTCCAGCTCTAGCTCCTCCTTTGCCTTCTTGCTCTTGAAGTCTCTGACTCTCTCTCTCTCTCTAAAGATGTATATATTGAATGAATTGTGAGAGGTACTGAATTATGAGGTCTAAGGGGTGTGTTTATAGGTGTTAGCAAGCCCTAGGTCGAATTACTTGGAGTGGAAGACAAGGCAAGAACTCTTAAATTCGTAGCCCTAAAATCTAGGAAAGGTGAGATTCTGCTGCTGATTTGATTTGGTCATATCTCATTCAATACTTATCCGTTTGAGGAGTTCCAATATATGAAACTGATTGTCTTGGAAAGAGCTTTCTCTTGGTGTAGACCAATCGTCCAGATTCCTAGCCAATCTTTAGTTATAGATTTATCTTTGAAACGTGGCTGGAATTTCAGATTCATATGGTAGCTTTATCTTTTCCTTCTTTGAATATATCTTTCCTAAATCTTCTTATTTCCATGTAAATCTTCTTTCCTTTACTCCTTTATCTTGACTTGGTCTCTAAGTAATTACCATATATCTTTTAAAGCTTCACATTAAATAAATAATTAAACCGCATATGCTTAAAAAGAAGAAATCAAGAAATCAAGAAATCAAGAAATAGAAATAGGAAAGTGCACTCTAAAAATAGAAACTCGAGTAAAAACATTTCCTAACACTCTAAAATACCCTAAGACTTTAATTCTCACTTATCCTCCTTGGATTGGTCTTTCATGAAATTCACGAACCGATTAACTTTGCATTAAAAACAATCAAATTTACGCACAAAAGCTCAGATTCTGCAAATAGTTAATTTCCAAGGGAAGGAAGTGCAATATGATCAATTAAGCCTAAAAGTCTATCAATTAAGTCATTTATTCACCTAAAAGGATGTCTCAAAAGGGCTAATAATTAGAACAAATAGGGAGACATCAATACCTCAAGTGTGATGGCAAAGGCTTTTCTTCCAACTGCGGAGGAGATCCGATTGAAGGATTCTTTTTAGTTATAATCTCCCCCGGTTCTCTCACAGGTTCATAGGCTAGACGCCTATACTTTGGATTCTCAGAGTTAAGAGCTGCCACTGTTTCGACAAGCTCTTCCATCAATTCAGGTAGATCTAATGTCAAGGTTGCCTGCAAAAAATCATCATAATTAAATTCATTATATACCTCTTGTGTAGCATGCTCGATGACATCCATTCGGAAGAAATCCTCTTGAGAATCTGGAAACTTCATAGCTCGGAACACGTTAAACTTCACTACCTCGTCTTGGATTCGCATTGTTAATTCTCCGTTTTCTACATCAATTAAAGTGTGCCCCGTGGCTAGGAATGGTCTTCCCAAATTAATGGGGACATTCCTCTCCGCGTCGTATTCAAGAATAACAAAATCAACGGGAAATACTAAAGTACCTATCTTGACGAGGACATCTTCTATTCGACCCTCAAGATGTGCAAGGGATCGATCCACCATTTGCAAGACCATAGAAGTGGGTCTTGCTACTCCAATTTTCAATTTATCGAAGATTGATTTGGGCATCGGATTAATGCTTGCACCCAAATCACATAGTGCTTTACCTTTCCATTCTTCTCCAATCGATATAGGAATTGTGAAACTCCCAGGATCAAGTAACTTCAGAGGTAACTTACTTTGACATATCGCACTACATTTTTCCGGTAAACCAATCATCTTATTATCGCAATACGGCTTTTTATTAGTGAGAGCTCTTTTTAAAAACTTCGTATATTTTGGTATATCTCTGATAGCTTCTAGTAGCGGAATATTAATACTAAGGCCTCTCACTCTATTGAAGAACTTTTGATACTCAGCTATATCACCTTTATTTTGAACTCTAGACGAAAACGATGGAGGAGGACGACTTACAACATCATCTTTCTTTTTCGGAATTTCAATCGGCCTCTCCACTTCTTCTACTTCATCATCTTTATTCGTGTCCACCACTTCCTTTTCTTTTCTAGTAACTTCTTTCTCTTTCATAACGGGAAAAAGAGGTGGGGGAAGATTCTTACCACTTCTGAGAGTCATAGCATTGCAATCTTCTTTCTGTGTAGGATTTTCTGTGTCACTAGGGAGTTGCCCTTGTGGACGCTGATTCAAGCGTTTTGTCATTTGCGCAATTTGATCCTCTAACATCTTAATGTGTGCTTTAGAAGCTTGTTGCCTTTGGGCAGATTGTGCGTGAAGTTCAATCAAACTTTCTACGGTTTTCTGAAGGTTATTTGCACCTTCTTGTGGTTGAGCAGGTAAGGTTTTCTGGTTCATGGTGTCATTATAATTTTCTTGAGGAGGTTGTCTCTGAACATAATTTCCTTGATTCTGTCTCCCTTGAAAATTATTCTAAGGTCTTGAATTATAGTTGTTACCTTGGGGACGCGGATGATATGCGTAAGTCGGATTTGCTGCCCCATCAGGATTTGAATATTGAAACCCAGGATGGTTTCTGTTAGGTTGATATCCATTACCATTCGAATTGAAATTTCCTCTGTTGGAAACAAACATCACGGACTCTTGATTGTTCTGACAATTCTCCCATACGTGATCATTCACACCATAGTACTCACATCCATACACTTCTTGTGCAGCGTTCACTTCAACCCTTTTATTCGAAAAACCTTCTCTCACGGCTAACGTAAGTTGCTTCAATTGTTCTAAGGTGGTTTGTATTTTGTTCTCTAAGGAGGTGAACTTCTCTTCAATGTTGACGTTGTTAACTCCCCCTTTAACTGGTGTTCTTACTGTATTCCACCCAACTTCATTAGTTACCGTTCTATCTAAAATAACCCTCGCGTAAACGGGTAAAACCTGTAAAAATGCACCACCACATAGGAAATCTAAATCTTTCCTCGATTGCCCATCAAGACCGTTATAAAAAAATCTTCAGTTATTGTTGTTCTGAAAGGTCATGATTTGGTACTCTTCGTAAGCAATTCTGGAAACTCGACCAACTTCTACCCAACGCTTCATCATATTCTTGTCGGAAATATGTTAACTCGAGTTGAGAATCTAATCTCATGTTGGAAGGATAGTATCTGTCGAAAAATGCAGCTTGTAATTGTTCCCAATTCGTAATCTTTCCCGGTTCTTGTGAATCATGCCAATCACTCGCTCCATCTATCACGAAAAATCTGAATGTAGCAAAATACATTTGCTCTTTTGTGACTCCTTGAGTGATGTATGAATCGCATATTTACATAAATTTTTGTACTGCGCAAATAGGATCTTCTCTGGGCTTGCCACGAAAATTTCCGAAATTCTGAAAATGAGCTAACATACCCGAATCTGGACGGAATCTCGGACATCGATATTAGCTGGGCCAATCCCAAGAGGAGGAGCAAGGAATGGTTCTTGTGCTGGACTGGTAAGGAACCATGGATCAGCTACTTGGATTTGAACTGGAGGATTAGGAATAACTGGTGGCACTATTGGCTGACCATTCGCGTCTAGCTGAACTCCTGGTTCATTATTGTTATGGAGATTAAGATTTTCCATTTCGTTAGCTAGTCTTTCTAATTCTTGTGCTTCTTGTTCTTTCCTTCTCTTGTTAGCAAGTCTGACTAATGATTCAGGATTATCAAGGATCAGAGGTAATGTCTCAAGATCCTTAAAGAGTCTCCTTCGCATACACCAAACCTAAAAACCTAAAAAAGATGAACAAACAAAGCGTAAAACTGAAAAATAAAATGCAACTAACACTAAAGGATAAACATAGGGGTCACACGCTACCGTCCCCGGTAGCGGCACCAAAAACTTGGTGGTCCTTTGTGTGTTCTAAATAAATGCAATAAGGATAAGAGAACCACAACCGCAAGTGTACGGTTGTCCCAAGTAATATAAGTGATAAAACAGATTCGTTCTCAGGGACGGAATGACTGACTCTAATGCTTATCAAATAGTAGTTAATTGCACGTGAAAACAAGTAAATGATTTTAAGATTGATTGTTTGTTTGGTTTTCTAATGCTAAGACAGTGAATTAAAATACTAAATTAATGCAAATAATTAACTAGATGCAAGAAATAAATAGCTAAACGCAAGGATAAGAAGGCAGTACTTGAGAGACGCAAGGGTTTCACCTAACTATCATTCATTTCATGCTTTGTTTAAAGGACAAATTGGTAAATATTTAATGGTCGGGATTCGGAAATCTTCTTACCCCCGTCAGGGTGGACTAAGGAGCTACTCTCAAGTGCTACAAACCCCTTCAGGGTGATTATAGTCCACTCTCAAGTGATTAAGTTTATTCTACCCAATTGGCCATAGGTTTAATTAAGCTCGTCAGAGTCTCTAATTTCTAACCTACATTCATTAACTAATTCTGTACCCAGACCCCCCGTCAAGGTGATCCAATCGCCACTAATTGGAATAGCCTAGATATTAAGTCCTATTTAATGATTCATGACTTCATAAATAGTAATCCAATACAAATTAACAAAAATTAAACTTTACCCAATTTGATTTAAATAATAATTATCCCAAATTCAATACATGAAACGAAATCAAATTGGGATTAACCCATTATGCGTTCTTAAGCACTTAATGAAATTAGCTCATGCTAATGCGAAAAACTAAATTAAAAGAAATAGAAATACTCATATTGTTTTACAGAAAGAAATAAAAGAAAAACCTAATTTCGGAATTAGATTAGCTGTGATTTGGAGATATAGACCGTCTCCAGCTCTGTAGCTTCCTCTGCTTCCTTGCCTTAACTTCTCTCTAATGCTTTCTTTTGTAAAAGTGAATTGTATGAAAAATAGTAGTCAAAACCCTTATTTATACTCCAGAATTTGGATTTGGACCTTAGGCTAAGGTTTAAATGAAATAATAAAGGCCCAAGTCCATTATCTTAGCCCAAAATCCCGTAACTGCTTCATCACCTCCACTAAATCAGCTCTAGCCGGTTCGTTTCAACTTGGATTGAGCTCATTCAATTTTCTAAAGTTTCGTAACTCAATGGGGCACGTTTTCGTTTCACAAGTCAGCGGCTAAATCTATTCTTAGGTGGCTCGAAATCAGCAATCTTTGGAAACTTTCCAGATTTCCAGCTTTAAAATATCAATTCTTTTGGAATTTGTCTTCATGCTTTGACTCCATAACACGGTCTTTGACTTTATTCTCGGATTCCTCTCCTAGCTAGTATTCAAAACCTACAAACTTTTCACTAAAATACACAATATTACGCGCAAAAGTTTAATAAATTAAAAATGCTAGAAATTAAAGAGGAAAATCGGATTATTGCATATTTAGTCCAAAAGTCTATCAAAATGGTCGAATAAACACCAAATATGATGTCTCCCAAGGGTTATAAAATTGAACATTTAGGGAGACATCAGTGATCTTTATGTCTTGTCTTTTGTGATAGAATAATCATATCACGCGACATCTTTTTGGGGATTAATGGACTAATAAAGGTATTATTCCTTAGTATTTTATATTTCTTACTTTAGTATCTCAATTTGGGCTTACTATTGTTTTTAGAGTATTAAATGCTTTGATCGCGTATTAAATGTGTAGCCTTTAGGTACATGGAACCCCAACATAACATGGAAAAGTCAAGAATTCAAATCCAAACCCAAATCAAGGCGTAAATAGAGCAAAAAGTCATTTTGGAAGCATTTGAGAATTCACCAGAAAGTTTGATGTAACTTGTTTTAGTCACCACAAAGAATTGATTAAAGCATATGACCTGATTCCTTTTGATTTGGAAAGCGCTTGAAGTCTGTGTCGCGTGAGAGGTGACGGAAGGAGATTTGAAGTTGAGCCAAGAAAGTTATACTAATTCTCCCACGGTGACTCAAAGCTGGTCATCATAGAGTAAAAATGGGTTGGGACTTTTAGGTCTCCCAACGGGGCCCATATGGACCTAAAAACGTTTCTGAAGTCATATGAAATACCTTTTACCAGCTGGAATACAAACACAACTCATTTTTTAAGAAGATCACGCCTGGAGCTAGGAGAGGAGAAGGGCTTTCAACGGCCGATCCACCATATTCATTCGGAGCCCGTTTCACCTTAACCATTAGAATAATTTTATTCTGTTTTTTGTTTAAGAATGATTTTCATAGTTTCAATTATTAATTTCCAGTATTTTAATATGAACTAAATCATTATTATCTTGAGAATGCTTAACGTATGAACCCTAACTTTTGGATTATGATTTTTATCGTATTTTGGGATGTTATTATTAAAATAAAATGAGTGGATTGCATTTATTATACATTTCTCTTATATTTTTACAGCCTTTACGAAGGCCAAGTAGTGGTTGGGTATTAGTAAGCTTGACTATAGCCCGGGAGGGGGTCGGTTTATGGAAAATAATATGTAATTCGATGTGCGTTATTGAGTCGGGAGGTCTTGACTAACCGGATAGTCAATTGAGTTATGATTAGCCATGTTTGAAAGTGTTGTAGGGTCACTCGAAGAGGTCCCTAGCATTGTAGGGTAGCACCCTATTTACTCGATACTGATTTGGGGAGATTTTAGAATCCTGGTCATTTCCAATATACGAATTCTCCTTAATACCAATAACCGTGTAAATCCATAGTTAGCGGGAAATACTAGCGAATTTCAAGCTATCTTCTCATATTAATCTTTTTATTTGCATTTTTGTTCCTTTAGTTTAATTATAATTACTTTTATCTATTTACATTTTCGTCCTTCGCAACTGAAAGACCCAAAGATATATCTTCTACTTTTCGGTATTCGCAACTAAACCTCGATTTTACTAAACAAAATTACATTAACTTTAATAATCAATGAGAACGAAATCCCTTTAATTACCGATTTTTATGACTTTCCAACGAACCCCATACACTTGCACGCTGTTAAAGTCCACTAGTTTAGGTGATTATTTATCACACTCACAAGACCGACACATGTTTACACTATGGCAATATTCTTAATCCCTAATAGTGTTTATGATAAAATAAACTTTCTCATCTCCAATTTTGGTGGTAAAAAATAATAATAAAAAACACACTAGACCAACTACAAAGAAATGACTACAAATAAGAATGAGGATGGTATGGGCTCAAAGATATGAAAATTGAAAGCAAAGCCTTATTGGCTAGAAATGCCTAAAAATCATGCATAATCCAAACTCACTCCTTTCTAAAACACTTAAAGGTATTTACTACAAAAAAAACTACCTTTACCCCTCCTGGGTTTGGAGAATCCTAATAGAGGAAAGAAACACTTTAAAGGATGGTCTTCATTGTAAAATGGGTAAAGGTAAATGTATTAATGATGTCTCCCTATTTGTGATATAATAATTTAGGTTGGAGACATCATTTTAGGATTTTATGGTCAATTAATATTAGATTTTTATTCATATTTCAATATTTTCTTATTTCTTATCTTGATTTGATGATTTATTATTTTTAGAGCATATTTGGTTTAATGTATGTGTTAATGTGAAGCTTTAAAGATATATGGTAATTAATTAGATGTCAAATCAATTCTAAAGAGATAAAGAAAGAAGATATGGATGGAAATTGGAGATCAAAGGAAGTAGAGATTAAATAGGAAAGGAAAAGTTGTCAAGTAAATCTGAAATTCTGCAGCCACGTCCACTAAAGTGAATAACTCAAAATCGGCTGGGAATTTGGAGGAGCAATCAAAAGGAGAAGTGTATATTTTTTTGATGCGGTCGTTTCGATATAAAGTAGGCGAGAATCAGAGTAATAAAGAAGAAGTTATGACAAAAACAAGACAACAACAATTTACCTTATCTCCTATATTCTAGGAAATGAATTTGATTTGGAAAAGGAGTCCAGTTGCTTGCCTTCTACTCCAATAAATCTGGCCTAAGACTTCCTACACACCTATAAACACACCCTTTAACTATTGTAAACATATCCTTACCTCCCACACTCAGTCCTTAAGTTTTATTGATCATTAGAAGTCATTCAAGAGAGCAAGTTGACAGTATGTATCTTTATTTTAGTTTATTTTTTTCTCGTATGAACTATATTTCCCATAGCTTGGGTTTTGCATATATATATATATATATATATATATATATATATATATATATATATATATATATATATATATATATATATATATATATATATATATATATATATATATATATAATCTTTGAATTCTATTTCCTTCTATCTAATTTTGTTTGGGAAAACTATTTTAAATTGATTATAGCTTCTTATCCATATATTTGTTTTATGTGATTTGATTTACTGTCTGTCTAAATCCTGTTCAAACTAGAGATGTGCTAATAGTAGTTAGATAGTCATCCGGAAGGGGTGTCTAATTATTGAAACATCACATAAGAGTCTAGTGTACGGTAGTGATCCGGAAGGGCTTGCCTAACTAGATAGTCATTAGGGTTTGTTATTAATCACCGATCATTGCGCAGGACTGTCTCATCTAAAAACCTAGTGGTGTAGGACCACCTTAATTAAGTCCCTGGTAATTGTTAGGCCGTCTCCTAAGTCCATCCGGAAGGGGGTTAGGAGAAATATAGAATCCTGGCTACTTATCTAAGAGCTTTAATCACCCTTATTAACTAGTAGAAGAATTAGAAGGATTAGTGCATACTAGCAAAAATTGAGCTATACTCTCGCATCTTATTCTTACATCTTGTAATTATTGTATTTATTTTACTTAGTTTAATCTTATCTCCTCATCAATCATATTCACTTATTCTCTGTCTTTAACTATTATCTGCTATGATATTTTGTTTACCCATTCGTATAACGCACTAAGTCTCTGAGGAACGAATCTTGCTTACTATTAAAACTTGCATATGATCTGTGATACTTGCAGTGAGTAACGTGTTTAGTCTAGTGTGTTAGTGCATCGTTTTTCCATCTTTTATTATCTTACTTTTATCACACCCTAGGCGACACCAATTGATATATGGGGAGATGTATGGATCCTGAGTATAAAAGCTTTACAATTCCCTTTAAATTGCCCTCTTACAAAAGTCTCTAACCTGTTTTTATAATGGCTCTAATATATGGGATAGGAGCACTATTTCTGAATGGTTTCCTAAGGATATTATAAGTAAAATAACAAAAATAATGACCCCCATCAAATGCTCTGAGGATAATGCCTTTTGGTATTATCTAAGGATGGGAAAGTTACTTCTAAAGCAATGTATTAGCACTTAAAATATATAGAAAATGAGAAGGATATAAAGTGTCTGAATGTATGCCTACTTGCTCTTATACCACCCCAAAAATAATTTGGAAGGAGGTTTGGAGACAAAAGACCCCCCCCCCTCTCCCCTAAGCTAAGGAACTTTACTTGGAAAATGTGCAAAGGTATATTACCTACTGCGGAAAACAAATATAAAAGAAAATATGCCCCCGATATCTTATCTAAGGTTTGTGGTAAAGAAACTGAGACCGTCGAACACCTCTTCTTTGCTTTTCCATGTTATAGAGCGTTGTGACTCATCTCTCCAATGTAACTACTATCTAAACACAAGTGCACACAAAGGTTTGACTCCTAGTTTCTGGGACTTGTACCTTTAAAAAAGTGTACATACATAGCTGGTAGAAGGTTTGGAGATTTAGCCTCCTTTATACTATGGCATATTTGTAAGGAAAGAAATAAGTACTTATACGAATGCATAATCCCTGGCCCACATCATACTTTTATCCAAGTCCTTAAGAGCCTATGGTGAGTACTTCGAGCATAAAGCACAAGTTTATGAGGCTAACACTAATAAAACAACAAGTAATTCAGTTATTACTTAAACATATAATATTGAGCTTTCAACCACAAGTAAAAACCAAAGGAATACTTTTGAGGTACAAACAACTGTTGGAAAATGGTGTTATAATCACTTATAATAAACATTGATACTTCTTTTATGATAGATTAGAGAGTTGTCTCTGTTTATATACTTAGAAATAAGAAGGATACTCTTATTTATGGTTTTGCTTGGTATTTTATTTGTATCAGTGCCGAAGAAGCTGAGTTTATTGGAGTGCGCAATGGACTGCTTTCATCTATTAACATCTAGTATGAAGACATCAGAGTATTTTGTGATAATAAGTGGTGGTTGACCTGCTAAACTCACCTAAAGCGCCTTCACAAGCACAGTATAAATTTATGATGATATTCAATATTTGTGTTGTAATAGATTGGTTAATTTCTTTCATATTGGTAGGAAAGAAAATGTTATTGTTGATTGGGCCACGAAACAACCGTTGTTGAGCGTTTTGTCTATTGATAATTGGTTATTAAATTTCCTCTCCAATTAGTACATATATTAATTGATACACCTAATTCTAGGATGATAGATTAATTAATAGTAATTCTTTGTAATGGATTCTAATTCTTATTAATTTAAAACTTTTGACAAATCTTTTTGTTATGTTTCAATTTTGAGCAAATACACTGTTTACCCCCTGAACTTTGGGCCGATTGACAGACTGCCCCCCAAAGTTTAAAATGCGACTAGTTGACCCCTAAACTTTAGTTTCGTGACTCGATGCCCCCTGTGTCCATTTTCCGTCCAAATTTACCGTTAAGTCGCAGCGTGCATCACACGCGCGCCGTTAACTTTTTTTTTTAATTAAAAAATTAATTTTTTTAACGTATTTTATTTCTATTTTTTTAGAGGGGTAAGATTGGTAAATCACATTTTCTATTAAGTATAAATATACAGAAAATTAATAAACAAAAATAAAAAACCACAAAATTAAACTCTCTCTCTCTTTCTCTCTCTCGCGATTTGGGGAAGAACACAACCGAAGAACCCTAACTCTGCAATTTTTCATTGTTCCCTTTTTGAACTCGGCAAGTAAGAGTCTTGTAACAACAATCATGTCACCCTACTCATCAGATAGCGTGGGCTCCAGTTCTTCTCTCGCTCCCTATTGCAGGTGTGGATTCCAAGCTAGAGAGCACACTTCTTGGACTGCGGAGAATCCAGGTAGGAGATTTTACAGGTGTATGTGGTGGTGTTCGACGAAGGATTGCAATTTCTTTGCTTGGATTGACGAGCCTATGGGAGAATGTAGTGTTTCGGTAATTCGTGGGCTATTGAAAGAAATCGAGTTCCACCCGTTAGAACTTGATGCATTGGGGACGAAGATGAATCTGTTGGCTTCAGATTTGGAGGAAATGAATCAATTAAAAAACAAAGCTTGGGAAGACTTGAAGATGGAGTCTGCAAAAGTGAAGGAGTTGGAAGCCGAGCTTCAAGGAGTTGCTGAGGAATTGGAGGAAGTGCGAAAAATAGAAAACCAAGCTTTGATCTTCGAGTCTGCGAAAGTTAAGGTTGTAGAAGATGAGATGCTCCGTCTTAAGGGGGTGATGAAGGGATTGACAAGTGAGAACTTGATTTTGAAATGTAGTTGTTTGTTGATGGTTATCATCATCCTTTTCAAAACTTGGGGGTTTAGTTGCTTGATGTAGTAGTTCTAGTTGTATGGTGGTTTTTGTTGTAGTGGCGTTGTTTTGATTTGCTATTGTTTTAGTTTCAGTTTCGTGTAGTAGTATAAGGCAGTTTGTTTTGTTGTCTGGGGATTGAGTACTCTTTTGTGTAATGTGTTGTTGTGTTTTCAATGAATGTAGCATTTCTTCTGTTATGTAAAGTAGTTAAACTCAGTATATGTCTAATGTATAAACATAGCTACTACGGAGAAAGACAGTAGTGGACCACAAATCCATAAACATCAATTTTCTTACCAACCAAAAGTGAGGGGGCAAATTGGCATTTGTTGTATTTGTTAGGGGGCAAACTGGCATGAGTTGTAATTTATAAGGGATTAGACTGGCAGTTGTTAAGGGATAGAGTGTTTAAGTTAGTAGACTGTTTTTATAGGTGTTTTTTTAGGAGGTTGTGTTATTATTTTCAAACTACGTATATATTTGTTTGTTTTATAGTTGTAATATAGTATTGGTGTACATTTGCGTAACTAAAATGTTGTCGTGTTAGTGAGATTGTGTTGAAGTTAATGCAATTTAATTCATTGAATATTCACCAGTAGTATCATCCTTAGCCATTTCCATTTCCTCATCAGTTTCATCTATCAGCTTGAAAGGTACTCTTGAGTCCTTCCTCCTGGACCTCTTCAACAATTCCTCATCATTTGCACCTTTCCCACTATTTAAAGCACTCAAAAGTTTATCTAAAGCAGCATCTACAGATTTCTCCATAACTGATCTTTCATCATCTGAAACATCTGAACAAGTCTCACCATCTAGACCCCTGTGTAGCACTTTTTCTTGATCACAGTGGGCTGTTTTGGGGCTTGAATAGTTATCATTTGCTTCCTCAACTACATGGTTGTCATCATTCTCATCACTTCCCTTTTCAAAGGTTTCATTATCTATCTCATGATCTTGAGTAGCTTCCTCAACTACTGTGTGCTCAGCACTTTGAACACAACCCTTAGGTAATAATTCACTAACTCTCTCCTCAGCTAATGTCTCTTCCTCTTCTGGTGGATTAGCAACAACATCAACAACAGTAGCTTCCTCTAAGTTATCAACCACAGTATCACCCACCTTCAAACTTTCCTCCTCTATTTCTTCAGCTTGAATACAATTTTCACCTTCACCTTCCTCTAAGTCAGGTTCCTGCACTACTACTTCTTCCTTCCATTTAAGGAGTAAAGGCATATACACTGGAATCTCAACTGCATCTCCTTCTAAAATCTCTGGTAAACGCACTACAAACATATCAATTGTTTGGTTTTTCTCTGTCACACTAGCCATCTCCGTAACTTTCTCGTCATTCTCTAAATAGACAAGACCCTCTGGTAGTTTTTCAGCCAATTTCAGATAGTATAGCTCTACCTAACCTCTAACTCCCAGTTTCGCACATGTTTTAAGAAGAACAGGTATACTAAGATTGTCATAGTGACATCCCGGCAAATACTCGATCCGTACCTCTCTGTATCGGCTGTAATCTTCATAGAAGAACCCATCAAAATGAATGCGTAATGAAAATTTATCTGTTTCACATGAAAAATACGAGAGTGAGTTAAAAGAATTTAAGGGCGTACGAATTTATGCAGAAAAGGTAAACTTGTAACCACCCACTACGAATAAGGTAAAGAAATCTCAATAATTAGTTCCATTAACAACTAAATCCCGAGATTTAAGCACAACTTCAAAAAAAGAAAGAATCCAATTTAAAAACCCTATATTTTCGGAGTTAAAAAAACAACCCCAACCATTTTAACCCCACCATTTTCGGAAATAGAACGAGCACACTTACTCCATTTGATTATTGGCGGCATCGGTGAAACGTCGCCGGTGATCTCGCTCATTATGGGTGAGACGGTTTGATTTCTCAGTTGTTGAAGTTAATGTGTGAGTTATGTGTTTTAATTTTTGTTTATTTATATAAAAGCTAAAATGTGATGTACCTAAAATGCCCATTCTTTAATAAAGGATACAATTAACAATGTAAAAAAAAAAAAAAAAATTTACTGGACAACATTTCACGCGCGCGTGTCCTGCACGCATAAAAAAATGGACGGAAAACGCCCAATAGGACTAACGAGTCACGAAACTAAAGTTTAGGGGTCAACTAGTCGCATTTTAAAATTTTGGGGGGCAGTCTGTCAATCGGCCTAAAGTTCAGGGGGTAAACAGTGTATTTGCTCTTCAATTTTTAGTAGGTGTGTACAAGTTGTTATTTTTAATAATCATTATATAGGGCTTAATTTATTGCTAGTTTGATGTTTCATAAAATCAAACTAGTACTTTTTGTGTAAGTGAATTGAAGCAAGAAAATACTTGTTAATAAAAAAAAAAATGAATTGTATTAGCTGATTAAAAAAGAAAATCTTGAACTACTAAGATCATTGAACATTGAACCGTTGTACTTCTTTCACGTGAAGGCGTCTCGATAAACATGGCTTAGTTGTCAAAACAAATAAACTGAGTTTTGATTCCAAAATTGGTGACCAATAACAACACATGATATGCCAGTCTATCAAACTTTATTTAAATTATAATGTCACTACTAACCCCCAAAAGGATCTTCACTCTAAAAGACAGCAGAGAATCCTATTTATAAGCTCATGGTTTACACTGGTTAGGAATTTTCCTCTCATGGAAGTGTAGAATTTTTATCTTACTATTTGAGCTTGAAATGTAAATTGAAAAACATAATATTTCACATGTTATGCTCTATTACTTTGTCATGTTCAGAAAAAGAATATTAAAATTGTGTAGAACAACATTTAAAAACTAATCTTGCGGTACGTAGGTGGGTAAAATGTGTATCAACTAATACAACAGATACATGATGTATTCTAAAAGAATTCATAATTACAACGAGTTACTAGATCATCCCGATATGTAAAGTTAGCTTCTTATATAATTCCGTAATGCAACATGTAGAAGCATAATTAATTGAAGGGTAAAGCCTTCGTAAAGCTCCTTATCTTTCCCCAAAGTGCGCGATCCGCCCCCGATCTTCATTTTTACCCTTTCTGGCCCTCCATCTCAATACTTTGTGACGCCATTAGCCTTTTTTTTTATTTTCTGTTAATTGACCGTTAGTCAACGCCACTTGGCTCCAGGTCATCGCCACCTCAGCTCCACGTCAGCGCCACATCATCCGCAGCTGAGATTTTTGTACAATGTGGCAAGGACAATTTTGTCATTTAAACCTTGTAACACAATTACACCAACACAAACACATCAAACCACACACACTGACCCATTAAAACACACACATTCTTGGTGTTCTTGGTGTTCTTGGTGTTCTTCATTGCAACTAAAAAAAAATATAGCTCGATTAAAAAAAAAAAGACAAAACCCAAACCACCACCCCATTATCCCATATCAAACCAATTGAGCTCATTTCATCTGCTTTTGATCGAACAAATAAAAAATGAAAAACTCGATTAAAAAAAAGACAAAATCATTTTATAAAACCTAGTCTCTCTCCTTTACTTTGCAGCCATGGCTGCCGATCCTCGCCGCCAGCTTTCCTCGCCGCCAGCTTTCCTCGCCGCCAGCATGCCGTTCGAGAAGAACAGATCCAGTTCCGGCCACCGTTCGAGCAGAGAAATCTCGTTCGAATATGTGGGCTTCGTTACCATTGCTGGTCCTTCTCTTCGCCGGCCGCTCCGTTCGAATCTTCTCCGGCGAGCTCAGGTCACCCTCCAACAAGAAAATCTGTTCTTCTTTGTTTTCTTCTTCTTATTGAATCTTCTTATAAAAAATGAAAAACCCGATTTAACCCTTGCTTGTGCATCTGGATTTAACCCTATTCCTGTGTTCATCTATACATTTTCTTTTTCTATAGATTTAGTATAATATCCATCTCTTAATATTTTAATTATGCAGATAATGAGGGCTATATTACACAAGAAGATGATGATTTATCTGCTAGGGCAAGTGTTGGAAGTAAATGGGTTAAAACTGATTCGGAATGTAAGTTCAAGTTCAACCTTTTAATGTTAGATAAATGATATTACGTTTCTAATTAAAGTTATGAATATTGATTCCAGATATTGTTCTGGAGATATGATTTAAGGTAAATATATGTTGCATAACTATGATATGGAAGTTTTTAGTAGAGGTGAATAAAAGGTGGGGTACAATTTATTCCTTTTTCAATCTTTTGGACTCAACTGAAAATTTAGACTGATTGTTTTTTACTTTACAGTATCACGGTAGTTTCTCCTTAAGACATTGGCTTCAACAATCTAATTGGCTTTCAATTCTTGAAGAAACTCTTGCTTTAGATGAAGAATCTGCTAAGAAAGTGGAAGAATTTGCAACTTCAGATGTGTCACGAAAGTTACGAATTATTCGAATTGTAATGAGGGGTCTATTAATTGGTATATGTTTTATGCTCCTTGTATATTTATATATGTGATATAATTTATGATAATCTTATTGTAAAGTATCTCGTATAAATTACACGAAGGCCATTGCCATTGTTGATTAGTTGTGAAAAGCTTCATTTTCTTGAGTCATTTGAAGGAATTTTGGGTTTTTTATGAGTTCTAGTTGAAAAGGTTTGAATATACGTTTGAAGTTGTGTTAAGATTGATTGTGAATCATGAGGAATAGCAAAAGGAGATGATTTAAAGAAGAGGTATAGAGGTTGAAGGAAGGTGGGGTGGATTCAACTTCGTTTTTTTGTTTTTCTTGTTTTTCTAGAATCCTCCATTGTTGAAGGTTTGAAGCATTCAAACCTTCAAACCTTTAAAGATTTTTTTTTTAAGTTGGGCACGATGATGACAAAGCCGGTGGCGCTGACGTGGAGCTGAGGTGGCCATGACCTGGAGCTAAGTGGCATTGACTAACGGTCAATTAACAGAAAATCAAAAAAAATGCTAACGGCGTCACAAAGTATTGAGATGGAGGGCCAGAAAGGGTAAAAATGAAGATCGGGGGTGGATCGCACACTTTACGAAGGCTTTACCTTTAATTGAATATGGGTGGCTTCTGCGGTTGATAAAGATGGTGTCATTTTGGAATATTAGTTGAAAGTTGAAACTAACCTAATATATAGTAAATTAAATATATAATAGGATATATACAAGTGTGACAAGACTCAAGCAAACCTTTAGACCACAAATTATAATTTAAACATTATAAAATAAATATACCTGATCTAATATTATGAAATTAAAACAACTAACCACCGTAAATATTAATTAAAAATGACCCAGTACTTAAGGACACCACCATCATGTATTCATGTTATACAAGTACTATCCAGAGGAAGTATGAACGAATAATTCCTCTATATATATCTATAAACAGAAGTCCTAAAGGAATATCGAGAGACGAAAATGACTGGTGGAGGAGATGAAACAACGTTGGAGAATACACCTACATGGGTTGTTTCCGTGGTTTGCTTTGTAATTATTGCAATCTCTTTACTTGTTGCAAAAGTCCTACATCAAATAGGCAAGGTATACTGATTTCTTTCTTCTCCAACAATATATAATAGAACTTTCGAATATTAGTTAATATATTGGTGTGTCATTTTCTTTTGTTTTTTTACTTAGAGTCTTACATCATATATATTATTTGTTGGTAATGAATTAATAAAGTATTATATGCCCATATAGTACTTGAAGGAGATTGAGCAAGAATTTCTTTATGAAGCCTTACAAACAATCAAAGAAGGTAAAACATCCATCTTTACATTAAATATATTTTTGTTATTGGTTTAGAACTCAACTCAACATATGTATAAAAAGTTTAATAACATAATGTGCAGAATTGATGCTTTTGGGGTTTATATCTTTATTGATGACTGTGTTTCAAGATAGGATTCACAAAATTTGCATTCCAAAACATTTGACAAATGATTGGTTGCCATGCAAAGAGCAGGCTGCACCACAATCCATAGCTCACTTTCAACTCTTTCGTCATCTTCTTGCTGATGAATCTACTAATACGGGTTACTGTGAGCTCAAGGTAACAAAAGAATCTACTTAATTAGATACAATTCGTTTTAGTTACAGTTGGAGTATATTGAAAAACCATTGTAATTATATATATTGGTTAGGGAAAAGCCTCGTTGTTATCTAACACAGCACTACATCAACTTCATATCCTTATCTTTGTGCTTGCGATTACCCATGTATTTTTCGCTGCTCTCACTATTCTCTTCGGGAACATTAAGGTACACATACAATACTATTTCTCATATATATTATGTACTCAGGACATTAGCATATTATTTCCTTCAACTATACTACTATTACTGCAGATACGTCGATGGAAAGTTTGGGAGGATTCTATTCAACTAGGCTACGATCCACAACAAGGTACCTTAAAATTGAATTATCTACGGTAAAACTTGAACCAACCCTCTCTTCTATAATAGTATACACTTTAAGGGATACATAATTCTCTTCTCAAATATATATTCCATCTCCTTAGAGACTAGAGCAATTAATGAAATTGACCAGTAGCTAGACATCTTTCCCAAATTTAATGATTTACCAATTATTTAAATGAATTGGATCTCTTCAAATATTATTCAACTATTTATAATTCTTTCTTTATTATTTTTTTAAAATTTAATCATCTAATCAAAACAAAATATACATTATTTGTTGACAGATTCTGAAAATACTGAAAAGTATATGGAGTCTACCAAATTGTCGTCTTTGAGAAGTTGGTTGGTAAGACTAAGTTTTCAAACACACAAACTGAAACTCAATCTCTTCACTAATTTTTTATTTTTTTGTCAAATTCAGTACTTAAGCAACTCAACCTTCCCTTTTTAGTTTAAAAACAGAAATGCATCATTAATTAAACAAGTGTTGAAAAATAAATTTTTCCTAATAGTGAAGCATGCATAAATATATTTTTTTAATACATTGGAGAGCCACTTTTGGACTCGGACTGTATTTTAAACTTAGTAAAATTTGACACCAAAGACCTCTTGGTTATAGGACCTCAATCTTTACTGCACGGACAAGTTCTCTCTTTGGCTTCACTTTATGTAGTTAAGAGTCATGTTAAAGAATCGAAAGAGTAATTATGAAAAGATCAAAATCATGACAGCTATTTTAAGTTTACCGTTAAAATACAGCAATAGCATTATTATGATGATATGAACTTAGCTTATGACTTTTCTTAACAATCTTGTCCTGAGTAATGATATATACCACCCAAATTCATACCACCCAAATATCACTCAATGACGTGGCGTGAATTAATCAAATCAAGAAAATAAATGCATTAACAAATTATAACCAATCAATTCACGCCACGTCATTGGGTGATATTTGGGTGGTATGAATTTGGGTGGTATATATCATTACTCCCTATCTTTATAATAATGGTAATTATAAGTTGACAACGTAAAAAAATTTGTAAACGTTGCATAGGACGATATTTCAGAAGAGTATACAGTTTCGAACTAAAAACAAAAAGTAGAGTACACAGTGATAAACTACTCCCTTCGTCCCAAAATTAATATATATCCACATTACTAAAAATAATATTCCAAAATTATTCCAAAATTATTGTCCACCTATAATACCAAAACACTTTTCTTCAACTTTTTCCACTATTATTCTTATTAAAAAAATAAAATTTACATTTCTAATTCATATTTAAAATATCAAGATATGTAATAATTAGATTTCTTAATTTGTGTAAAAAGCAAAATAGACATTATTTTTAGAAGAAAGGGAATAGAATGAAAGAGAAAAAAGAGGTATTAGCAATTAAGTCTATATTTAATCTTTCTTCATTTCTTTTCATGTCAAAAGAACTAATACCTTCGTCCATGTGTCATATGTTTTTTTTCACTTAAGAAAAGCAATTAATTCTTTTTATATTTACTAAACTACCTTTAATTAATTAAATAAATAAATTTGATAAAGATAAACTTGTGAATATTAAATAAAGACAAAATTGATAGAAAAGGTAAAAACATTTATTGGTATCTTAAATGAACAACCTTTTGTAAACATCTATTTTAGGAAATTGTAACAAATATTAATGGAAGGAAAGAGTAGGATGAAAGAAAGATGAATTGTCAATGTTTTTCGAAAAAAATGATTAATCTCTATCAATAGGCCTTTTAAAACCAAGAATCATGGCGTAAGAGATATGTTTTTAGATCTCGCATTAAAAAACGTTCTTCTTTTATTTATTATAATACATAAAGATAATGCATATAATTAATAGACACTTCTTATAACTTAAAGCTAAATTTTCGAGACAAACATCTGTTACGACCTTAGTGGAAAATGGTAGAGAGAGTTGACAGAGATTCTTTCAAGATCTCCTGATCTAGCACTTATTTTGATCATTTTTCGACATGAGTACATCACACATGGTAACTAGATCAAAATCATGTAAGAATCAGGAGTTTTCACCCTTGATTTAGACCTATTGGCACTTCTTTGGTGCTTTTCAAAACCGCCTCCAATAACCTCAGACACCGTTGACCTCATGTCTCAGAAAAACCCGAAACTCCAACCACTTAGGACCAGGCATTTCCTCACGTAATTTCATGAATCCCCGGAGTAGGTCTTCATCGTCCTTCCCCTGGCGTGTTCACAAGACATGGGGAACTTGAACCCACGCTCGGATTTTATTGTCTCTTGCATGATTGAAGAAGAAGTGCACCATGGGCTTCTAGAGTTGGCCTAGGTAATCTAAAGCAACGTAATGATGCTTCAAACATCACAATGCAGCTAAGTAGAAGTAAAGCTATCACAAATGGTTCAATGTTGCAAAATTGCATCAAACTTAGAAACAAGAGGTGAGCGAGCATAAGTAATACAAAGAAGGTGGCCTTGGATAGTAGTTATGATCGATTGGATGAGTAGGGGAGATCCTTTTTTGGAAAATGCTTGGGATCAATTGATTGCCTACCAAATATTTGTCGCAACACTTAAGAGCAATGCAAGTGTTAATACTCAAGTACTTAATCCTCTTCAAAGTACTAATGAGATTAATTTTATTGAGATTGAATAACCTCTCCAATCAAAGAACGTGGACAACTTAGGGCGTGAGAAGACCAGCCAACGACCCATGATAAATTATGGGGAATTGTTCGTCGATTAGGTAAGCCCGGTTTAATCCCATTTGGAGGAAATAGAGGATGTGGTAGAAGATTATAAGAGCATACTTCTTAATCATAAGAGAGTCTCAAAAGGATCGGACCTTGAGTATTTTGAACCAATAGAAGGTTATAAAACTATAATTGCTCGATAGTGATGTAATGTCGATTCAACAAGCATTAAATTACTCTTTAATGGGTTATATTGTCGACAAAATAGTCCCAGATATGGTTGATATTGCAAATACGTTTAAGAAGTGTGATATGGAGTGTAAAGTTAGGAAACACCCCAACAGATGGCTAATTCTCAAACTGGAGAAAGAGGAAGACCGGATACTCATACTTTCAGATGGACTTTATTATTATTTTGTAAATATGATCCTTATGTCTGGAATTCCATATTTTTTTACTTTGGGAACTATGAAATAACTAAGGTTCCGACTTGGATAATGATAAAGAAATCTTCCACAACAATCGCGCGCAAGATAAAGTATAGCTAAAATCGCTTTGCAAGTTGGGAAGCTATTGAAAACAAATGAATTTACTATGGTGAATGAATATTTTTGTTTTGCTCGTATCCTCATTAAAATAGATTTGATAGAAAAGATGTGGTCGAAATATATACACCGAGGGGTAGGTATTACAATCTAAAAGTGGAATATGAGAATCCGCCTACCAGTTGCCTTAAATGTAAAGCTATAGGGCATGCCAAGTCAAGGTGTTTCTATGTTGCAAGAGTAACAGAGGAAGGGACAAATAATAATGATATATTGTATGCCAGTATAGTTAAAGGGTGTATAGAGCAATAAGGAATTCTTGGGCATAAATATCGGGTGAAAACAACAACTCATGTGGGAATAATAGCCCATCTCAACAAGATAGCAGCTCATCCCAGCAAAACAGTGGTTACTATTGAAGCTAAAAAAATGGCCTACATTTTGTAAAATCGTCGAGTATTCACACCCACAACATGTGGGAAATGTATAGTCGCATGGTGGTGGAAAGTAGTGTAACATGAGAGCTTCGAGCACCCAATGAACAACATATTTTTGTTTGTGCTATAAAGAAATGCAATTGTAATTTAGCTCGAATTAAGGGTAAAATGCAGTCAGGTTTCGCTGCATAAATTCTTGTTTTGGCCAAAAATCATATAAGTTCGAGAGGTTAAAAACACAGATTTAGCTAGTAAGGTTAATTTGTGCATGGAGCCGAGATTTTGTATGATAAAGGAGTGAATTTCATAAAGGCCCGATACGGGAAAATCGTAGAATTTTCAGGGCCAAAAGATAATAATAGCTAGAAAGTTATAAACTTGATAGTAATTGGAACGAAATGGAATAGGGTAGAGATTGGGATCAAATGAGTTGTTTTGGTAGTTAAGAAGCGTACTAAAAAAACAAAGCTAGTGATAGGAAGAAGATTACTGAACGACGTGACCTTTATATAAAAAGAGGAGGTATTAGAGAGTTAAGGGAGTTCACGTGGAGATTGGAGCAAAAAAAGGGGACCCAAGTCGGTTAAGTGATTATTACAACTTGAAATACAAGGAGATTCTCCTCACCTTATAAGAGCTAGAGGTAGTTAAACTCATTCGAAGGTAAAACATTGATATTATGGGAACTTTTGAAACTAAGAGTTCCCAAGGTAATGTTAGTGGGTTAATGCGACTACTGCTCTGAGGCTTGTCATACGTTGAAATATTTGTAATTTAATTGAACATGGGAGGATTTTGCAAGTATGGGACCCGGATAAGGTGGAAGTGGAATTTCTTTTAGTTACACCTCAAGATATACGTTGTAAATTAGTATGTAAGGTAACTTCTCTAAGCCTCCCCGCTTCCACCCTCCCCTCCAGCTGGAGCCTTCTTTACGAGTTAAATGGAAAGATTGAGAGAAAGGGATGAAAGGATTTAATTGATCATGCAACTACTTTTGATGCTCTTTGCCTCTTATTGGGTTACTTTAACAACATCTAGGCTGACAATGAGAGGTAATATGGAAGATTGGTCACTATGCGTGACTATAATGAGTTTGCGAATTTGTTGCAACAGACTTGGATCCAGTGTTCAAAAAATCCCTACCTAGACGCTAGAATGTGGTCTACCTCCCTATGACCTCTTTGGCTCCCTATGTCACCTACGAGTTTATAAGTTAAAGAATTTTTGTTTCTATTAAAAAAATGAATCAGTTTTATATTATTTTCATATAGATAAAATTTATAATCGCCTAGAATACAAATGCCTAGGTCCCGCCTAGGTTCCCGCCCAGGCTTGAACATACCTAACCGTCCGCCTAACACCTAGCGCCTTTTAGAACATTGCTTGGTTTAAAGGATTTGGCAATATTTTGAGAAATTCTTCACTTAGAATAACAATCAAATTATAAATCGAATTGATAGATCAGAGGGAAATCAGGGCTTGAAGTTTCATATCACTATGTTCATGCAGAGTTTGTGCCTAAATCGAGTATTTTTTATCATTCAGCGTGTATCGTATATTTGTTCTTGCAAAATGTTACTAGAGTTACGCATCTCCATGTTTTTTAATATTTTGTTTGATCATGATAATTATAGAGAGGTAGCTAGAAATGGTTGGAATAAGATTCTAGTTCAAAATACAAAGTAATACATTATTTGCAAGAAGATTAAAAATTTGAAATCGGATTTGAGGAGTTTGAATAAAAATTATTTACCTCACATATCTGAGAGAGCTAAAAGTGAAACAGAGTCATTAGAGAATGCCTATGGAAGACTCCAATAAAATACGTGTAACAATGTTAATTTTGAAGAAACTATGCAGTTTTGTAAAACAACTCTAAAACTTGAGAGGCGGAAGTAAATGCTCTCCAACAAAAGGCGAAAAGTGGGTATAAGCTAAAAAATGGTTGATACATAAAACTCTTTCACTTCATTATGAAAAGTAAACAATAAAAGGATTTTATTGCAAGGAAAAACATTCCATCCAAATAGATGGTCCAACATTATTATTAGTCAATCATATTATGACACCCAAGTCCCACTTAATATTTTAAACTCATTTTCGAATAGAAAATGATAAATCTCCTGTGTCCAATGGATATTTGTCATTTTTATATAAAAATTCATAAGATGTGATAGGTGATGAAGTAGCTATGGCTAAATTTTCTCTTCGGATTTTTTTCTTAAATTTTCAAAATACCCCAATTATTACATTCATTTCGAATAAAGACAAACCTATGAAAGTGAAATATTATCAGTTTATCTTGTGTTGTAATGTTATTTTCAAATCCATCATGATAATTACTGTGGACACGGTGAAGTCAATTTCGGATGATCTTGTTGAATTAGCTTAGATTTCATTCATTTATGGTTTGTAGTTAGCTCATTTACGTGTGTAATCTGCTCATTTATCGTTCGTATTTCGCTCTTTTACAGTTTCTATTTCGCTCCTTTAAAGTTCATAATTCACACATTTAGGTTCATAGTTTGTTCATTTATAGATCGTAATTCTCTCATTTATGGTTCATAGTTTATTCAATTACGGTTCGTAATTCGCTCTTTTACTGTTTGTAGTTCGCTCCTTAACAGTTTGTAATTTTTCTTTTACGGTGTGTAGTTCGCCACTTTACGGTTCGTAGTTTGCTCCTTAATAGTTCGTAGTTTGCTCCTTTATGGTTTGTAGTTCGTTTATTTACGGTTCATAGTTTGCTCCTTTAAGGGTCGTACTTCGTTCATTTACGGTTCGTAGGTCTCTCCTTTATGGTAATAATTTGTTCATTTATGATTCGTAATTCGCCCCTTTATGGTTCATAGTTTTCTCATTTACGGTTCATAGTTTTTCCATTTATGGTTCATAGTTTTTCCATTTACCATTTTAGTTTTCCACTTTACGGTTCGTAGGTCTCTCTTTAACAGTTCGTAGTTCGTTCATTTCGTAATCCGTTCCTTTACAGTTTGTAGATCGCTCTCTCATCTATGATTCGTAGTTTGCTCATTAACGGTTCATAGTTTGTCACTTTATGGTTTGTAATTGCTCATTTACAGTTCGTAGTTTGTTCTTTTACGGTTCGTAGCTCGCTCCTTTACAGTTCGTAGTTCGTTAATTTACGGTTCGTATTTCTCTCATTTATGATTCGTAGGTCTGTCCTTTACGGTTCATAATTTGCTCATTCGGGGTGCATAATTCGTTCCTTTATAGTTTATAGGTTGCTCATGATGTTTTGTAGTTCGCCACTTTACGTTCATAGTTTGTTCCTTTACTATTTGTAATTCGCTTATTTACGGTTCGTATTTCGCTCCTTTAGGAATCGTAGTTCGCTCCTATACGATTCGTAATTCGATCCTTTATATTTTTTGGCGCTTTATGATTTGTAGTTCGCCACTTTAGGGTTCGTAGTTTTTCACTTTACAATTCGTTGTTTGTCCCTTTAAGGTTCGTAGTTCGGTTCTTTAAGGTATGTAGTTATCTCTACTTTACGGTTCGTATATTCTCTTCTTTATGGTTTGTAGTTGTTCATTTATATTTTGTAGTTCGTTCCTGGACAGTTCACAGATTTCTCTGTTACGATTCGTATTTTGCTCCTTAGCGGTTTAGAATTTGCCACTTTACAGTTTGGAATTCGCTACCGTATGGTCGTAGTTTGCTTATTTATGGTTCGTAATTCACTACTTTATAGTTTAAAATTTACCACTTTATGGTTTGTAATTCGCCTATTTGTGGTTCGTATTTTGCTCATTTATGATTCGTAATTTACCCATTTACGGTTCGTAGTTCACCCATTTACGGTTCGTAGTTCACCCATTTACTGTCCGAAGTTCTCTTCTCTACGTGTCATAGTTTGTTCCTTTATAGTTCATAGTTCGTTCATGTACAGTTTGTAATTCACTCATTGGGGGATTGGAAGGGATGAGATTATATTAAAGGATAATAACAATCCCCTCCCTTGTTTGGTTTATAAATAATTAGAAGGGAAAGTTTATTAAAGGATTAGAAGAATCCCTTACTATACTATATATTCAATCCTTCCAATTTGGTGTCATTGGAAGGAAAAGATTCTTTTATTACGTCATAATGTCTAAATTATCCATATTCTTTATATATAAGATACAGTACTAAGGGTATAAAATTCATTTAGCTATAAAAAGAATACCTTCCTTTCATTATACTTTCAATCCAAGCACCAAATATATGTAATCCTTTAATAAAATTCTTTCCTCTATTTTTATCTAATCCAAACAAGATTTAATACCCTCCTTTTCAATCCTTTACTAAACTTCCCTTTCCTATATTTTACTATACTATCCCTATTTAATCCAAACATACTCTTAGGGGTTGTAGTTCTCATGTACATGCTTTGTAGTTCTATGCGTAGTTCGCTCCTTTACGGTTCGTAGTTCGCTCCTTTACGGTTCGTAATTATCTCATTTACAGTTCATAGTTTGATCTTTTATAATTTGTAGTTTACTCATCTACGGTTCGTAGTTCTCTACTTTACTAGTTCATAATTCACTACTTTGTGGTTTGTAATTCACTCATTTACGGTTCATAGGTCATTCTTTTACGACTTGTAGTGTGTTCACTTACGGTTCATATTTTGTTCCTTTACCGTTCGTAGTTCATTCCTTTACGCTTTGTAGTTCAAATTTACGGTCAGTTTATCGCTCCTTTCCAATCCTTAGTTTGTATTTTACGGCCCGTAATTCGCTCATTTATGGTTCGTAATTTGTTCATTTACCGTTCGTAATTCTCTCATTTAGATTTCGTAGTTTGCTTTGTTACGTCTCGTGATTCTCTTATTCACGGATCATAGTTTTTCCTTTTACGTTGCCTTATTCGTTCCTTTACAGCTCGGTCATTTAAGGTTCGTAGTTCGCTCATTTATCGTTCGTAGGTTGCTCATTTATCGTTCGTAATTCTCTTATTTACTGTTCGTACTTTGCACATTTACGATATGTACTTTGTTCCTTTACGGATCTTAATTCATTCTTTTATATTTCATAGTTCGTTATTACTTATTACATAGTTATTGGTTCTCTCTTTCATAGTTTGTAATTCTGATTTTTATAATTTGTTTTTCACTCTTTGCATATTGTAATATTATTTAATCTATGTGCAATATTTTTATGATATATTCTTCAAGATTAAAATTTTATATAATTAAGTAAGGATATGAATATAATTTTATTAGTTTATATTTATTAAATACAATATAGTTATTAACCAGAGACATAACCTACAAGGTAAGTCATATCAAAGAATAATCAATGTTGTTTAATTTAAGAAATTGCATTAATTAAGTAAATTAGCTAAACATATGACAATATACTATCAGTTATCAATCCGAAATATAATACACTTATGATTGAAAACTTTTACATGTAATGATGATTATTTTAATTTACTTTACTTTTCTTCTTTAATGTTTGACTTTCAGGATTCTTTTATTAAGCAATTTTCTGGATCTGTAAATAAATTGGAATATGCCATCATGCGAAAAGGGTTAATCATGGTAAAATTTAAAAAATTATTTTAAAAAAATTTATTTGTTTAATAATTGAATAATCCCAAACATGTTTTTTTCATTCAACAGGACCGATGCCCACAAAATCAAAAATTCAATTTCTACAATTTCATAATGTATGCCTTCGAAGATGATTTTAAGCATGTTGTTGAAATAAGGTATATACTTATATATGCTTTGAAATTATTACTCTCTCCAGTCTTAAACTTTAGTCCACTTTTTTTGTCATAAAAATTAAAAAGATTATTAATTAACCTCATATATACTATAATATTGTTAATAAATATATTAACATCTTAAATAATTGTTAGAAACATAAATTTTAATATTATAAAAAGAGTAAAATGGATGTACAAAATTAAAAAGTGTCTTGGTTTTTTAAAATAGACAAGTATTTAGGAACATTTATTTTCAATAATCTAAACTTAAATTTGGAACGAATGTGCTAGATATTAGTTTGATATCATTAACTTCGCCCGGTTTGGTAAGAATACCAGAGTCGTGTGATGGGTGACTATCCAACACGTTTAAGCTCAAACGTTTGCCCAAAACTTCCCAAAAAAAGTTAAACATGTATACATAAATACCTACTCCTTTCGACCCATCCCCTCCTTATTGCTCGAAATGTGGTGTTTTAAGGATTTATTGGATTGGGTTTGCTCCATGTTTAAAAAAAGGACATGTTCTGCTCACAAATCACCAATGATCTGTGAAACACCATGCATCAATGGTAATATACAATGAATAATGAAACACTACCACATGCGATGGTGATTCTCAGCACCTCCATGTCGGAAGACAAGTTGTTGGGGTGGGGAGTTCGGTAAGGGGAGGATTATGTTAATTTACATTTATTTCAAAATTCTTGGAGTAAGTCTTTTTTAAGAAAAATGGAAGTATTAGGACCGTTTAAAGGAACCACTAGTTGTCCCCGAAAGTAATACTTATATATAGCTCTCAGTGTTACCCAGCCACCTGTGTCTCGTGCCAGTTTCCTTTCCAATCTTTCTGGTTCCTCATTAAATATTCTATTCCAATTCTTTTGGGATGCTCCCAATCTAGCTAATCAGTCTGCATAAAAAATTGCTTCTCTATCAATACTTTGCACCATAAAGTAAAGATTAGATAAAGTATCCTCTTGATTTCATTGGTCCATCGTGCCACTGGTCCTCGATCTTCTCTCTCATTGTTTATCATGTCACTGACCTTTCATGAATCGACCTCCACACTTAGCCTCTTTACTTACATTTGTTCCACCCACACTAATCCCTCATAAAGTACAACTAACTTTGCAATCGTAGGTAACACCAAACCCAAACTCCTATCAAAGCCACCCTTCCAATTACCGTTAATGTGTCTCAGTATCCCTCGCACTCCTCCCATTCTTCGATCATGTTAGAACTTCCATCAACATTCAGCTTCATACCCTTTGTAGGAATCGTCCAACCTATTAACTCCACCCGGTTAAGTCTATTATCTTTTCGCTCGGAATCCCTCCTCATGCTCTAACATAATCCCTCTCCAGGCCCTTGTCTTGGGATATCAATTCCTTGGCATTTAATCTCTCAACTCCATTAAATACGACGTCATTACGATGAATCCATAGATACCATATAACCTCTACAAAAAAATTCAGCTCCACGGGATACTTGTAAATAAAAAATTGATATTAACATACTTTCCCCACCATTTTGTACGTGAGTAGGACTCACCCTACCAAATTAAACTCTCAATCAAGTTCCCCACTGTCCAACCATGTTCCCCCAAACCCTAGATGAAATAAATGATTTGCATTGTTGTACTCTATGAACTAAAAATACATGTGAACGGACATGTATTCCACTGCTTACAGTGTTTTTGTCTCAAGTCCAAGGTTGTTGATCTGCATGTTGTCGAAGACCATTTTTTAATTTGATGTTAGAAATGTATTCACATGTTGTTACACTTCTCCTCTGACGCCTGACAATTCTTTCTACCATGCTTATATTGCTAATATTAGTAGCTCCCTCACCTAACCTCACCCCAGCATTACTTGTACTAACTTTTACACGCGTGTCCTCTCATTCGAGATTTAAAAATTCTGCTCCACACCCCAATTATGTATGTAACCATTGATTCAGCCTCGTCTTAGTATAGACTTTTGATCACTCACTTAACACACCACACCAAACGCACTTCACCATGAAGCACTCTTTAAATAAATGATTTGTCATTTCTTTTTCTACCCCACACCATGGGAAATTCTCGGTTGAGCTCAACACCTCTCCTAACTAAATTCATTCTCGTCAGTGGACTCTCTCTCTCTCTCTCATGGCTCGCCATACCGAAACCTTTATTTTCTGCAGGCATCTAAGATTCCATACTTTTTCCCAATCATACTCTTCTTCTTGCGACGACTTATCAGAATACGTAGTTGCCTACTTGACTGTGTATATACCTTTAATTTCAAATTTCCATATAAGATAATCTTTTAAACGACGCATTCTACCCTCCTTCACATCCGCTATCTCTAAAAACTTTGACAAAGTTACAGAAAGCTTGAAAACTATTCCAATACCATGACCTGCCATCATTCATATAATCTTCCACCAACACCCCGTTTATATGACATAAAACACCTTTGGTAAGAGGGACTGATCCTACCCACACATCTGACAAAAATGCAATGATATCCCTATTGTGGATGTTCCATCGGGATCCCCATATAACTATGGAAATACGTTCCACGATGGCTCGATATATTTGTAATTTCGATAACTTCCCTTCATACTGAAACACCCCACACCTGAAATACTTATGTATTAAGATTGCATCCATATCACTATCCTATCATGGACCAACTCCCATCCTATCTTACCTACAAGTATATTGTTCATCGTCTCATTTTATCGCAACCTCAAACCTCATACTTTCACTGATTTACAAAGTAAGTCCTAGCCCACCCAGTGGATCTTTCTTTGCTCAGGTGAAGAACCCCATATGAAGTCCGTTTGTATTTTTTTCAACTCACTTCACACGTATTTGGTTAGCTTCTCTGATTGCATCACATATGTCAGTATCGCACTATGACTGACATGTGTGAACGTAAAATGTTCCGCTAACGTCAAATTTTGACCCCTCCAGCTTTCCAAACTTCTCCTAACTTTGTTCATTGAAATTTCATAGAAATCTTTAGGACGTATTTTGGAAAGGATGTAAACTCTAAGATATCGGCATAGTTCCTCATTTCGCACAAAACCACTCCACGCTACAACCTCTACTGCTATGTCCTCTCTTACATTCCTCGGAAAATATATGATGGATTTCTCTCGGATGACTGACTGCCCTGCATCATGACAAAACCTATCAATGGTATCCTGTAGAAGATAAATTTGATCAAGTGAGATTTCAATGAAAAGTGTTAAATCATCGTAAAAAACACATGAGATATAAGTATCCCCTATGTACACAATCAAGAAGGTCCCCATGCACCACTATCTACCAAGTGTTGGATTAATATAAAAATCATTTCATACATAAGATTGGTGGTAGTGTGTGCAGGAGGTGGCACCAGGCGGTGTGCACATGAAGAGTGAGTTGGAGATATGTGCAGTGATTACTACCGCGCAATGGTTGTGTGGTTTCTTGGTTAATGGTGGTGGTTTTGTTAAAGGCAATAGATTAAAGAACTCGGCGATTTATTTTACAAGAGAGAGGGGAGGAGGGGCCTCGGGTGACATAATGTTAATTGAATAAAAAATGTTGCTAGCATATGCCGGAATCTATGTTGGAATAGAAAGCATTCTCAAATTAGGTGAAAAGTTATTTGCTCGCCTAAAGATGAAGGAAGATTTGGTTTAAAAGACTTAGGTTCATGGAATAAAGTTTTACTCATAAAGATTCTACGGAGGATCGTGGAAACAAGATTCGTTATGGATCAAATAGATACATGGATATTATTTAAAAAAATGAAATATTTGGGAATGGAATGTTGCTAAACTGATTCAACATTACTCAAAGAAATTTGGAGCTTGAAAACCAAATTAATGGTTTCTCGAAAATATGGAAGAAAGGAATAAAGTGGTGTAGAAGTATAGACAATTCAAATGAAATACCAAATGTTGTTATTTCCTCCATCAATGATATCTTAAGTGGATAAAAATTTTCCTTGTACTAGAAGTCTTATGAAGTTTTCCGACAATGATATCTTTAGACCATAGGCCAATATTGTTTTTGATTTTAGTATTACACTCAAACATGTGATTATTGTGTGGATGAAAATAGATAAAAATTATGCATGAAGGATAGGATGGTATATATGGAGTTTGACCCGGTTTGTCGGATGTTTGAAAATGATTTTAGTCAAACGACCATCTATTTTTCGAGTGCTCTTTTGCGAGGGATATCTAGAATGATGTGAAACATTGGTTGGGTGTAACAAAAAAGATTAACACTTATTTGGACTCCATCAAATGGCTCAAAAAGTTACAATATGGAAGAAATTGGATGAGAAACGCTCGGCGCATTGCTTTTACGACAACGGTTTATCTCATTTGGAATGCGAGAAACCAACCAACAATGACGAATTTCACCCCGTCTCGAGAGTTTATATTCGAGGAGGTGATATTGTGCACGTTTAGAATTTTATTCTCGATGTAACTTTATTTTTCCTTGTGAATGAGTGGGTTTCTTAAAAATGTGCACTAATGTGTGCTAGTTGTTTAGCTTTGTTAACTACTTTAAACTTTCAGATTTAAGTAGATGTAACTCATTGATACATGCACAGTTTATTTACCGATTAATACAACTGTTTATCTTAACCATGAAAAGATAAACAAAAAAATTAGAATAAAATTTCTTTTTATTTTGTTTTTTTAATTCTTATTTGAGGGCATGCTCTTCAACATCCGAACTCGTTGGCAACAAGGGTCTTTAAAGGAATCTACTTTCCGAACAAGAAGTTTCTTGATGTCAAGCTCAGACTTAACAGATCGTGGTCCTGGGAGAGTATCATGGAAGGGCGGGATATACTGATACAACACGGTTTATCCGGATTGGAAACGAGGATACAACTTGTATTTGGGAACACAGATGGTTTCCCTCGGAACTTATCAAAGATAAACCTCATGACACGACACTTGAAACGGTTGATCAGCTTATGCAGAGCAACGCGGATAACTGGAACTGGGAACTAATTGATGCGGTCATACCCTTTCCCGCTAAAGGAGAGATTAGTCAGATACCGCTACTTAACAGGAAAGAGCAAGATACATTTACATGGCCGCATACTCATTCGGGTGAATACACCACGAAATCTGGTTATCAGATACTCACTAGGGAGGCACAACGCAAGGAAGAACAATCATCAGCCCAAGCACAGATACGGAATCCGCACTTTGGAATAGAATCTGGAAGTCTAACCTACCTAATAAAATTATGAGTTTCACTTGGAAAGCATTTCAGAATACACCACCAACGAGGAAAAACATGTACCTACGGCACTGTAGTAGTGATACATGGTGCTACTGGTGTGATAAGCAGACTGGAAATAACACTCATCTTCTTTTAACATGCTCATTTTGTAAACAGGTATGGGTAGGGTCGGCCTTACAAATCCGGATCCCGGACACAGAGCCAAATACACTAGGGGAATGGTTCACTAGTATCTATGAAGGAGAAGACACGACACAACGGGATAAACGAACTGTGGTGGCATACATTATGTTAAAAATGTGGAACATTTGTGCTATTCATTTGGCTACCTACTCAGCCAGTACGTAGCCAAACGAATAGCACCGACAATCCTTGGGAACCAGCTAAAATAGTAGGAACGCAATTTATCTTACCTTGTGATGCATATTTCAAACATAAATCTGAACAGAGTGGTATCGGAATCGTAAAGAGAGAAACATGGACGGGCAACCGAACGGTTTATTCTAAACCAATTTGGACAGATTCAGCGGCTGAAGGGGAGGCTATTGCGGTTCTCAAAGCGGCTATGATGGATAGGCATGACCAATTACATAAAATAGTTATTTGCTCAGATAACCTTGATTTGATTCAAGGAATAAAGTCGCTGCCAGATGGGTGGTGGAAAGTCAACCCGTACGTCAAGCGGATCCTTGCATGTGCGGAGGAACATGGTCGTATCTTCTTTAAGCACGTTCTGAGACGACTCAACGGCATGGCGGAACGAACTGCACAAAACGCTAGACAGTGAAAATCAATGAATGATCATCAGCTCAAGCTTACTCTCCATTTTACCAGGGCGGAGATTGGCTAAGTCATACTTGTCTTTCCCTTACGTTTGTCAAAAAAAATCCATTCAGATTGAAAAAACAATTAAATGTGCGAAATATTGATGCCTAAATATAGTAAAAAAACGTATAGATAAAAGGACATTAAATGGTCGATAACTTTGAAAAAAAAATACCCCCAACTTATTATTATTGTTAATTTTATAACATGAGATGACTCATTAGGTTTAGCATTTTCAACCTTATATATATTATTATTATTACTATTATTATTATTAAATTATATTATGATAATTATTTCATATTTAAAATTTATATTTGTTAATCATAATATTATTTAAGTTGATATAATATTATATGTATGTTATTTTAAATAATAATTAATATTTATTAATAAATATAAAAGGAACTTTTAATCATACATAAATGTGTTTTTCTTTTTTTACTTTTTGGGATGAAAAATATATTAAGATTTTATAACTTTTCTAGTGCAAGAATTTCTAATAATATTGTCTTTGTCTTTTTATGTAGTTGGTATCTTTGGTTATTCGTGGTTCTTTTTATGTTGGTAAATTTTCATGGTAAGCTACATTCTTTATAATAATGTTTTTTATTTTATTTTTGATACATATGAGCGGAATCGTTTTGGCTCTAGTTAGATTTGATTTCATAACTTTTTTGGTCATTTTAGAGTACTCTAACCGCTAAAGCAACTATAAATCTTATTATTTTTTAAAAATAAAAAAACCAAAGTTAATTTATGCATAAGATTAAAAATATATTGACAAAAAAAATAGTATGATTAATTGCGGTAAACCAATATTATTACGGATGATAATCCTATATACAAATAAGTTGATAAAATAAAATAAAATGAAGTATTTAATTTTATTTATTAAACAAAAATAACAAAAGAAAGAAAAATAAAAATATTCTCGTACAACCACCCATATCAAAACAAAAATGCATTTTCTTTCATTTTTTCCCTCTTTCTCTATCGAATAATAATATATATATCATTCAATATATCATGGTAATTTACCTATGAGATCTTGGTAACTACTTTTGTGCATATAGGAAACGTGTTTATACATTTCTTCTTCAAATAGGACACAAAAAAGTAAAACACTATAATACCTTTAAATAAAATCAAACTTACAAGATAAAAAGGGACAAAATATATAAAGAGAAAAAATAAGTGGGCCACCGAGTCATCTCCGACCACCACACACCAACCACCGAGTCATCTCCGGCGTCACACCGACCACCACCTGATATTTCTTTGATCCCCGGGAAATTCTCTGAGTACAGGAAAAATCTTTGAGTAGTGGAAGTTCTATGAGTACAGGGAAATTTTTTGAGTATTGGAAATTTCTATAAGTACTAGGCAAAAACACTGAGTATACTCAAAGAAATTTTGAGTGCTCAGCAAAACACTGAGTGTTTAATGGTTTCGAGTTACTAAGTAATACAATCTTGGTAATCTTCTCACCGGAGCTGATGACAAAATCAAAAATATATAGAAAACCATGGCACAAAGCTCAAGAGTCACTACTCAACGTGGATTTAAAACATTGAGTAGTCCATGGTTCTGAAGCACTAAGTAGTCCATGGCTCCATATCCCTGAGTAGTACATGATTCTAAACTGAGTACGCAATGGTTCAGAAATCACGAAGGATATTGTTGCTCACCATAAATCTCAACCGAGTACTCGGAATTTGAAGCCGCTCCTCATGCAATCACCATGGATTCTCACACATCTTATCGCCATCATCACTGCGTACTCACCATTGAAGCTTCCTTGAATAGATCTTACTGAGTACTCAACAGATCTCAGTAAAGCTCAGAAAACTCATTAAAACTTCACTGATTACTCACCATTAAAGCTTAAACAAAGATCACGTAACTCAAAACAATATTGTTAGTTTAGCTGATAAGAGGATACTCAGTTAGTCTCTGTCGGAGCTTTATGGCTATTGTTTATAAAGCCATGAGACCGAGAGAGAAATCATGGTTATTGACATGGATGGAGCTTCATGAACTTCGAAATGGATAGAAACGGATATCACATTTGCAGAGAGAGAAAGAGAGGAAAAGAGTAGGTGGAGTGGAGAGAGAAACCAAAATTAGGGTTTAGTGGAAAAGTAGGTGGAATTATTCTGTAATTTATTATATATATTAAATAAATAAATAACTAAAGGGGTATAATAGGTAACGGGTAAATAGTTTTTTAGTGTTAAATATTTCAATTGGCCTTTCATAAGAAGTGTGGATTGGGTATGGGTCTTGAGAAGTGATTTTCAAGACTCATTGGGTATATATTTTATATATCATCCATTATATATCAAGATTTGGTTAGAAGTAAATCATCAAAAATCTAAAAAATTATAGTCTGGCAATTCATTTTCAACCAAATCACTCGACATCATAGGTAGTATATATCACTACTCTTTTTTATAACTCTTTTTCTTTCCATATATAAAAAATTAAAAATATGCAATTGATTTATATAATAGATAACAAACATTTTCTTTAGATTTGTTCATCTGTAATAAAATTTCAGATTTTAGAAAATTATTTTGAAATTTTGCGAAAACATAAAATAGTTTTAAATTTTTCTAATATCTATTTTATCGATAAAACTCACAAACAGAAATTTAATTATATATTATGAACTAATTACAATATTTATTGAAAAGGTAGGAAATATGCACCCCAATACCTCCAAGATATACAAACTTTGAAAATTTGTTGCATACTTTTACTTTAAATCTATTAACTCTCAAATTTTCAAATTGTGACACGATATTTATGAAATTAATGAACGTAGGTGGAAGGTGTGTAAAAATTTTAAAAAAAATTAATTATGATTTAATAAATCTATGGATTAAGTGGTGAAATGTGAAAACTTAAGATAAAATTTTCAAATAGTGACACGATATTTATAAAATTTATGGATAGAGATAAAAACTTAAATCTACAACAAACATATTTTTAAATTTTTGTATGAATTATTTATGAAAATTTAAAAAATAATAAACTGTAAATTTAAAGAAAAAGAAGATCATGCAAAAAGAAAAAAGAAAGAAAAAAGTATATATATCTTGTTATGATGTTTTATATTAGTAAAATATAATATATATATATATATATATATATATATATATATATATAAATTTAAAATATTTTTATAGGTTTTTGATTCATAAGGTCTTGCAAAAGATTTTTTTGCCAGTAAAGAACATATAAGATTTGTCTTTTTCTTAAAGATTGTTGATTTACAAATTACTAAATTATTTTAATGTAATATTAAATTCAAATAATATCATAAAACAAGTAACAAATAATTACTGAGCACTCATGCTACAATATTGAATATCTCTGGCATATATTGTATCACCGATATAAAGTCGTCAACGTGCACCACTGAGCATGCTAAATGTTCGGTATTGTGTATCTTCGTCAGGGGCCCTAAGTATTTTCGGGATAGTCGGAGCGTCGACATGCCTTCACCAGTGCGCCACCATCGATTGTATCTTCGAGATCGGTTTTAAGATTGAGAGTGATTTTGAAATTAGGCATAATTTTATCACTGAGTATACTCGATGTTCGATGTTCGATGTTATGTATAACTTTATCACTCATAATTTACAATGAGTTTTTTTTTTGATAAACCTATAAGGGATGAATAGGTTTTAAATAAAAATTGTTAATATTTAAAAAACAAAGGAATATAAAATAAGTTTGAAAAATGGTTTAGACAATTTATCAAACACTTAAAAGGAAATAAACAAAACAAGTAAAAGGAGAAAGATCTTACCATTAAGAACCACAAACACAACTCGCGTAATGTAAAGTAAATAAAGGGTTAGAGATTACCTGAGCATATATAGTGTTTCGAACTCTCAAAGGTCTAATCCACTACCTAGGGTCTTTTCCTCAAGATTTTTCAAAACTTCTATTCCAAGAAACTTTTTATCTCTTGAATGTGATATATAAATCTTTACGTTGAGGTATTTCTGAGCTAAACCACAATCTAAGAATGTAATAATCAAGCTAAGCTTCGTTATGCACTTCCAAATAAGGAGGTATTTCTCCATTTCGTTTAAACTTAAGTACAAGTGCTAAATACTAATCTAGATGAGAGTTTTTATGATAAGATTTAATATATTGGTTACAAATAAAATTCCACTACTTGGAGAGTTAATAAATCAATGATAAAATCAAGCCTTCAATGATGATAAGAAGATGATATTCTTGAATGTTTGAGAAGTAATTAAATGATCTTGAATTGAATGCTTTAAAGTGTAATAGATATGAAAGTTGAACTTCTAATTAAATCTCTCTTGAAAAGGGGTATATATAGCCTTGGATGATGTCCCTTATATGTTGAAAGTCCGGATTGCACTGTATCAAAAAATGGTATAATGTTTTGCCCAGAAATGGGGTACCGTTTTAGCTAGATTGTACTATTTTATCGTTGTGCATTTAATGATCCAGCAGTTAGAAATCAAACGTATATTTTACCAAAAACGGTATAACGTTTTACCAAAAAACGGATACCCATTTTGGGTCGAAATCTCGGCATATTTGTTGACGACAAGGTTATTGATTGTAGTATAACGATTTGGAAAGTAAAACGGTTTACCTTCCTATTTTGGGATGTCATTTTTTACTGTGAAAGTGTGTCAATTTTTCCCTTTGTAGTGACTAACTCCACGTATCGATCCTTTTCTTGGGGACACATATTTTCTACATTGGATTTGTTAAAAACAAGCAATCTAGGATAATAAATTACTAAACACCATATAAATGCAATTTTTTTTGCTCAACAATCAAAGATATATTAGATCACCTTTAATTCTTTTACAGTTTATCATCAATTTTAGAGAATGGAATCAACTATAGAACTACATTGAATAAATACTATAATCTAGTTTACACTAATATATTCTAAAGTAAAACATCAATTAACTTTAAGAATATCTTTGAGTTGCCAAGCTTCTGCAATTAAGTTCTTCTTGTTCTTCTTTTTAAACTTACTACAGTTGTGAGTCTTGATGAAGAGGAAGTTTTGAATACTTCACATGATTTCCTCCTCATTCTTTGTACTACCTTGGTGTATATATGCATTTATGTTGCACCATACAATATATATATGAAAGTTGTAAACCAACCTCCATAGATACACCCCATGAACTTATCATTGGCTTCTTGTAAAATAAACTATACCAATTCATTCCAATTCTAACAGCTTGGCCAAGTAGAACCACTAAGTTTGACACACCTGATGATTAATCTTTTAGAAAATGATCAATGAAAAGATTTGGTCTCTACCTTCAATCGAATTATGACATATATCACAGAAATTATTGGTTTGTATTCCCCATTTAATCATCCTACTCTTGGTGGGAAGTCTATTAAGACAAGCAAGCAATTAGCAAAAGCAACACCTGGGAATATTTATGTTGTACCATAGAATTATGTCCACTTAAGGATTTGACCTCCTTGGTTGATCTCACACATTGTTTTATTAAATGATAACTTTTTCTTAATACTAGTTTTACATTTAATCAAATCATTCCCATTACCAAGACTTGGTATTAGATTAGCTAGTCCTCTAAAGAAGGAGGGAAATGCCATCTTCCATGCATAAGATAAGTTTTAACTATTCTATCCTCCCAAACATTATTGTGAGTAATTTCTCTATTTAGTGTTGTGCTTACATTCTTACCTTAAACCCAATTATCCTAGAAGACAAAAGTTTGTGCTCCGTCTCTGATTTCATGTGTTATAAATTGGTAAGCTAGCACTCTAAATCTTTAGGATTTTCTTCCAAATCTAGTCATAATCTTGTTTGATCTTGATGCTCCATACATATCTCCCTTTGAATATATTACTATGTGCCCAAGCACTCACTAAATTATCAATTTTCTGGTAAATTCTACAAAAAAGACTTAACATACATACTTTGTTCAACACCTCAAATTTTAGGTATAATAAGACCACCCTCAAGCTTGCTTCCATACATATTACTCCAAGCGACCTGTGCACCTCTTAAACCTTCTAAATTTCCTTTCCATAAAAAAATAGAACATTTTTTATTGGTCTTATATATAACATTCTTAGGGAGCAAAAACACCCTACACCAATAAATCACTTTACTAATCAAGACGACCCTTATAAGTTCCATCCTACCAGCATAAGTGAGCATTTTATTACTCCAAAGGTTAATATTATCACAAATTTTATCAACTACCGTATTAGCATCTTCAACACTCAATTTTTTAGAACTCAATGGAACCCCAAGATACTTCACATGTATCTTCCCTTCTCTAATCTTCAATATATTAGTAATACCTTCATCTATGTTTGGAGAAGTACCACAAATCTCGCATTTATTTTTATTGATTCTTAAACCAAAAATCCATGTGAAGACTTGAAAACCTTCTTGTGTGAATTTAGCTGGCTAATTATTTGCCTTCATATATATCAATAAATCATCTGCAAATATGATATGGTCGAGCTTCAAACTATCACACTTTGGATGATAATCAAACTTAGCATTTTCACCTATAGCTTGAAATAGAGAGGAGAATACTTGCATACATAGAACAAATAGATAAAAGGATAAGGTATCCCCTTGTATAAGGCCTCTCTTACCAGGAAAACCCCACCATTTGACCATTTATCCCAATATAATAAGTAGGAGAAGTTACACATATTTGGATCCATTTGATGAACTTCTGAGGAAAGTTGATAGCTTCTAAGCGTTGAATATAAACTTCCAATTTAAACTATCATAGGCTTTTTGTAGATCCACGATTATAGTGCATCTAGGAGTGATGTTATCTTTATCATAGTCATGTAAAATGTCCTAAGCTACCATAATATTATCACAAATTTATCTCCCACAAACAAAGGCAACTTGATTCTTTGAGATGATTACATTTAACACCTTTTTAAGTCTATCTAAAATGATCCTTGAAAGTGTCTTATAAGTTGTATTAAGACATGATATAGACCTAAATTGTTTTACACTTGAAGGTCTACTAACTTTAGGTATCAAGGTAATGTTAGTAGCATTTTCCTCTCTAAGTATATGATTAGTTTCAAAGGCTTCTTGTATAGCATTACAGAAATCTTCTCCCACTATATCCCAAAGCCTCCTTATAAAAGCTTAAAGTGTAGTTATCTAGACCAGGGTCTTTAGATTTATTATAGAAAATAGAGCATTCTTTATTTCCTCTTTAGTCACGTGACTTGTCAAACTTCTAACTTGATCTTCAGAAAGTGTAATATTAAGAAATTTCTTTAGAACTTCAATAGAGAAAACTTCTTCATCTTTGTCGTCAGTCTCTATTAAATCTTTGTGGAAATTGATGAATTCATCTTTAATTTGTTGTGGAGAAGATATAACATTTCCAAAATCATCAATAAGTGTGGTAACTTTATTATTAGTTTGCCTCCCTTTAATCAGTCTATAATAAAATGCTGAGTTGCAATCACTTTTTTTGTTCCAAGTGGCTTGAGATTCTTTTCTTAAGTATTTCTTGTTCATTAAGCATGGCTTCTTCAAGATTAGTAAGAGTAATCTTTTCGTCCGCCATAATCAATTCATTTCCACCACCTTGCATTCTTCAAAATCTCAAGATAGATCTCAAGTCAGTAATATAATTAGAATCTTTTTTTAAAATACTTGATATTAAGGCTCTTAAGAACCTTTTTAACAGCCTTTTGATTTGTGTACAACTTATACATATTTGAGCCTTGCACATTAACTTTACAAGGTTGAGCAACCACCTCAAGAAACTCACTATGTTTTGTCTACACATTGAATAACTTGAAAGAGCTAGGACCCTTTTTAACTCGATTCCCAATTGTAATATGTAGCTCACAGTGGTCAAACAAAAGCAGAGGGGGCTGAACAAATTACACTAGAATGAAGTTGATCAAGCCATTTAGATTCGATAAATAGCCTCTTAATTCGGATAGCCTTGAGTTTATTCATGCTTCTGTTACTCCATGTATAGAAGTTTCCACATGTTTGACGTTCATATAACTTAGACTTATCAACACACTCAATAAATTGTTGAGTGCATTTAGTAATTTCATCACAATTTAGTATATCTTCCGTTCTCAAAACTTCATTAAAATCCCCTATACAACCAAATTTCTGATTCTTGTATTAGTTGCTCTACTTAATCATGTCCTTAAAAAGCTTAACTCTATCTCTATCATCATTACTTGCATAAAGCACGCATAATATAATTCTTGTACTATCAGTCAAACTGGTGATCTTCACATGTATAGCTTGAATAGTCTCTTCAATCATTTGAATGGTCCATATTCTTCCTCTTGAATCACGAATATAGTTATGAAATATTACTATATTTATTAATTTCTCCTTCATAATATATCCCGTATTACTAAACCTTACTTTTTTTCTAACTAGCACATGATTTCACATGTCTATTGAATATAAAATTTAAGAAATCTAACTGTCTAAGAGCATATTCAAACCCCTAACATTCCATGATATAATGATCATAGATCAAGGGGTTCATAATTAAGTATCTCCTTAGCATTAACACTAATTATACACATAACATCATCATCTAGTGCTAATAAGGGACTACTTAAGACATTGAAAGTATCAATCTCAGAAATAGGAGAGATATACTTACTACTGCTACCTTCATGGTTCTTTGTCACTGACAAACTTCCAATTTTCTTCCTTCTTCTCCACTATAATCAACCTTCTTACTACTATTTTTCCTCTCCACTTTATCAATATTATTCTCCTCAATTTGAGATAAGTTATTAGCCTTTGGTGCACACACTTTCTTTTCTATTGGTTTACAAATTGAATGTTTAAAACTTTTGCACTTAGGACACTGAGTAGGTCTCCATTCGTACATTACTCCCACTATATGTCACTCATATAATCATGTATCCAAAAAAACCGTGTCAGGAAGACTTGCACAAAGATTAACTTCCACACAAACTCGAGCATATCTATGTCTTGCTCTAGTTTCGGTAATAGAGTCCATTTGAATTTGTGTTCCTATACCACTAGCAATGTAACTCAACCCATCTTTAGACCATAAATTCATTGGTACATTATTTAATTTAATCCATACGAGAACATGAATAAATATACTTTCCCAAACTTCATATCATTCTTCCACTCTCTCAAAAACAGGGGCTTACCACCTGGTGGGGCCTAGGGTGTGATAAAATGAGATATAAAATAAGTGCAAAAACACCCTAGAACTACACGGTTCTGCAAGTATACAGATCGTATGCAAGTTTTAGATAAAGATTCGTTCCGCAGAGACTACAGAGGTTAGGAGAATCTTATGCAAATAACAAGTGCAAATAATCAAAGCTAGAACAAGTAAACGCAAATAAAAGTAAAAATAAATAGATTTTTGTTTGGTTTTCTAAATAACTAAATTAAAACTAAGAATAATTACAAGACAGAAAATTAAATATGAAAGAGAAGTAATATGAGAAGATAGCTTAAGTTATTAGCATGTAATCCCCACTAGTTTTTCCGTTCTAAACATGTAAGGGTGAATTATGTAGTATTTCCCTAATCGGTCCCAATATGCTATCGGTAGTTTAAAATAGGATTTACCTGTGTCAATAAGGCTTCCTAAGCAAACTTTTCCTGTAATTGGTAAAGAGTCATAAGACTCAACCATAGTGATTATCTAGCTAGGTTGGGTTGTCAGATCAAACCTAAAACTAAACGTTATGTGCTAAACATGTAATTAAACACCGTTGTCAATGGTATCCTAATTACTAGATGGTAATTCTAATGGCGGCCGTCCACAAGAACACAGAATATAAATTCAAACACATAAACAGAGAATAAAAACTATAATTCTATTTAAAACATTAAATTCCCAAATTAGATAGATGTCAATCAAAACTAGGGTTCATACATTAATGCTAAAACTTAAGCTAAAGAAATTTAGTTCATGAAAGAAAAGAAAGAAATTACAAATCTAAAGGTAGAAGAAGACATTGTTGATGACAGCTCCTTCCAGACTTCTCTCTTGTGTTGTAAGCTTCCTCTTGGTTTAAGGTTTCACCAAGGATGATTTAAGAGTGTTAAGAGGCTGTATTTATAGGTTAGAGGTTGACCTAATTCGTTTCTTTAGAGATAAGTTAAGTAATGGACTCCTAGCCCAACTCAAATTCGTATGGAAATAAAGATAAACACTGCTGCGTTGTTTTGGTCATAACTTCTTTATTATTGGTCCGATTTTGCTCCACAAGATACCAAAAGAATCGCAACAGAATTATCTAGGCCCTTTAGGAGTAATTTACCAAATTCGGCCTCTTTATTAGGTAAAAACGCCTATCTTTGCAGAATCCCAGATTTAGGCAGCTTTTCCTTTTCCATCTTTTTAGCAATTATTTCCTTATCTCCAATTTCCATGCATATCTCCTTCCATAAGTTGTTGTCTTTGACTTGGACTCTAATTAATCTCCATAATTATCTTTAAAGCTTCACACTAAATAAACAATTAAACCCAATATGCTCTAAAAATAATAATTCTACAAATCAAGACCCAAAATAGGAAAGTGCACTAAAATAAGCTAAAATCAACCTATAAACTAATAAATAAGCCTAAAATGATGTCTCATGAGTGTATTTTACTATCACAAATGAGGAGACATCAAGACCCCCAACTCAAGGTTGTATCGTCCCGATACAATAAAAGTAAAGAACAGTAGGGTAGTCAAAATAAACAAGAAGAAGTCGGAGGAGAACAAGAACAAAATATAATGAATGATCCTAGAGCATAAAATCCAAAAAATCTCATGTAGTAATGCTCAAGAAATAATGCACAAATATGCCTAACATACATGTAATCAACATTCCATAAATTCAAGTTAAGATTAATTTCGCAATGCCAGAAGGAGAGGATGATAACTTAGTTCAGGTTAATGGCTATAGGTTGTTCATAGGTCCCAAATAAAGCATCCAATGATCCACTTACCTACTACCTAATAGCTCAATTGTTTCTCCACCTAGTAGTCAAAAATCCTAAGGTCTTGGTTATAACTTGGCTTAAGGACGGGTGTGGTATATTTGGATAATGAAAAGTGAGCTTTTGGCTCTCTCCTCACTAGCCATCAACGAATCGCCCTAGAGCTTGAGTTTTCACTCGAAGATGTTCTCACTCAACCCAATTTATTGATGCTTTTTAATGTGCATCCCCAATAATCCCAATTAAAACCTTTGATGATATAAAATCCACTTTGCCGGTCCGAATATATATTCTCTTTTCAAATCAATTTTTTCTTTTGTATAGTTATGATTCTCTTTTTATGTTCGAGATATCACACTATTGTTCATATATATATTCTTTTTCTTTTTATGCCCTTGTTGGCAAGATTAGCTCGTAGCTTCTTTTTCATTCACTATTACCCCGGCAAAGGGTTACAATAATAACAATTCATCATCAATAAAATCACAAAGATAATTCCCTATTCCCAAAGTTCCCTAATGATGAAACCCACCACCCCAAACTCAAGCTCTAAAACGAGTGTCTCAGGTTTTGCGATTTGAGTGCGGGTCATATAGATAAGTCCTAAAAACTAGGGTAAGGATTATAATGTGTTTCAATAAAAAGGCTCTAGAAAGGCTCCGAGGGGCTAAGACGGTTAAATAACAAATAATATCAAACAAAAGGGTGAGAAAGTCTAAAGGCTTCAAGTGTTTTATCATGAAAGAACTGCCTTAGTCATTTTTCTAACTACCGGATTTCGTTACTTTTTCACTAATAGTTCATAGACAAGTGGGTTTTCAACTAATTTTAAACCTCACGTTCTACACACCAAATAACTATTCCTAAGTTTCAACGTACTTCTTAGCATTGCTCATTAACTTTTCTATCCTTTATTTCATGTTTTCATGCATGCATGCTAAACAATTTTGTTACATCTTTCAAAAGCATACTACTTACTATCATTGACCTAATAAAATCATGCTCAATAGGTACATTCAAAGATATTCTATGCCTTAATTCAACCTAAAAATTTAAATTTTATGCAAAAACAAAAAGAAGATGAGGACAACGAATCCCCACCCCCAACTCAAAAGTGAGCCGTGTCCCCACGACTCGAAAAAGACTCAAGAATGAAATAAAATTTAAAATAAAACTAACTAAACTACCTAATGCATCCAAGCTATTGAGAAAAATTAGAATGACTTACCTGGCTGGCCATAGAGATCCATCATATCATCCTCATCTTCTGAAGCTGAGGGATCGGTGTAATCATCTATATCCTTGTACAAGGTCGAATTATCTACCCTTGTTTCCAATTGCATAATTTCTACCCAAAGGTCTTTGTTATCTTCACGTAATCTTTCAACTTCGTTCTGTAACTGAATAGCCCAAGGAGGAAGATCATAAGCAATTTTAGAAGAAGAGGTAGAAGAACCTTGGTCTTGGATTTTTATTTTGTCTAAAGGCCTCCTTGATGGTGTGGACATTCTAGCAGTTAATCTCTTCTTTGGTAGTGGTTGTTCAGGTGCCTGTTCTTTTGATTCTTCAGAAACCTCATCAATATTGATGGGTTTTTCAATGGTAGCTCCAGGCAATTTCTTATTCTTCCCAAGGATTGAACACTTTCTCTTGTATTCCATAGCTTCAGATCTGTTAGTCATACTTGATTCACCCACACTCAAGTTATACCAAGGATGGATTAAAAGTTTAACGACAATTGGTTTAGCTTGATGTTGTTGCTTGGAATTGATGAAAGAGAAAGGTTATTTGATTGATCTTGGAAGAATTCTTTAAAGCTTGTTGAATATGATGGTGTTTTAATGGTGTAGTGTGATGACTTTGATGAAGGATTGTGTTTATGGAAGATTTAGGAGAGGATTTGATGAGTTGTTGTGTTAATTGTGAAGGTTTGCACAAGCTTTAAGATGTTTATATAGGGTTTGGGTCTGAAAAATTCGTGGGTGGAAGGCTAGGGTTAATCTCATAAGGTAAGAGTTTGATTAGGAAAAGAATTCTTTCTTTAAACCGCCTCTTGTGGTGCACCGGACATATCCCGCGGTGTACCGCAGCTTCTGTTGCTCCAAAATTTTTACCTACTGGATAATACCCGAGCTAGCACCCCGTGGTACGGGTTTTTGGGTCGCGGACCAGGGGTGCGGTGCAGGGGGTAGTCCGCAGCATGTCCGTCAAAAAACCCGAGGTACCCAACCCGTGGTACGGGTTTTAGGCGCGCGGACTAGGGTCCGGTGTACCGCGCCATGCCCCGCGATTTTTTTCGACCTTCTGGATAAAACCCGAGATAGCCAACCCGTGGTACGGGTTTTTGGGGCGCGGTGCATCCCTGCGGACCATGGGGTAGTCCGCGGGGTAGTCCGCGCCAGACTTGAAGTTCCTCCAGATTTTTCCTTTCGACCCCAAACTCGTTTCCTGCACAATAACACACTACCTTTCTCTCCCATTAGCTTGAAAACACAATTAAAAATTTACACTAACTAAAAACTAAACACTACAAAGCAAAAACAACTAATCTAAAAAGCAATTAAAACAAGGGGTGTCTCCCAAGAGCACTTTTGTTTAACGTCTTTGAGTTAGACGTGTACCTCAGGCTAATCGCATTCGACAAGGTAGATTTTCTCTCCTTGCTCAAAGTCCTCACTGTCATAGTATCTCTTCAAACGCTGGCCATTCACCATGAATGTCCGTTGCTCGGCTGGATTTTCAATCTCAATTGCTCCATGCGGTGTGACTTTGGTGATAATGTAAGGTCCTCCCCAACGGGATTTAAGCTTTCCTGGGTAGTTCGAAAATCGAGAGTTGTATAATAAAACCTTCTGTCCAATCTCAAAATGCTTTGGACGGAGTCTTTTATCATGCCATTGCTTTGTTTTCTCCTTATAGAGACGTGAATTTTCGTAGGCATGATAACGGAGCTCCTCCAATTCGTTCAACTGCATCATCCTTTGCTTCCCGGCCAAGTCTGGGTCTAGATTCAGAGTTTTAATAGCCCAGTAGGCTCGAGCTTCAAGTTCAATCGGTAGATGACACGCTTTACCGTAGACCATTCGATATGGAGATGCCCCAACTGGTGTTTTAAATGCTGTTCTGTATGCCCAGAGAGCATCATCTAGCTTTAAAGACCAGTCTTTTCTTGATTTATTCACGGTCTTCTCAAGAATAGATTTGATTTCCCGGTTGGAAACTTCAGCTTGACCGTTAGTTTGTGGGTGATAACCGGTTGAAGTACGGTGTTTCACTCCAAACTTTTTAAGAAAATGTCTCACGGGAGCATTAAGAAAATGGGTACCTTTATCACTGATGAGAACACGTGGCGTACCATGTCTTGAAAAGATGTTTGATTTTAAGAATTTAATCACTGTTTGAGCATCGTTCTTTGGTGTTGCCACTGCTTCTACCCATTTTGATACATAGTCTACTGCAAGCAAAATATAAACATTTCCATAGGAAGTGATGAAAGGTCCCATGAAATCTATTCCCCATACATCAAAGATTTCAACTTCAAGAATATTATTAAGCGGCATTGCGTCTCTTTTCGATATGTTGCCAGTTTTTTGGCATCTGTGGCATGATTGGACGAAACTGTGACAATCTTTGTGTATGGTTGGCCAATAGAACCCAGATTGAAGAATTTTAGCTGCGGTTCTATCGCCCTTAAAGTGACCTCCGTAAGGTGAACTATGACAACTTTCAATAATTTTCTCCATCTCACCTTCATGTACGCATCTTCTAACCACTTGGTCACTACATATCTTCCAGAGGTACGGTTCATCCCAATAATACTGTTTGGCCTGGTGGTTCAATCTTTGTCTTTGTTGTGGGTGGAAATCTTTGGGAAAGACACCACTCACAATGAGGTTGACTAGATCTGCATACCACGGCACAAAAGCACGTTTAATAGCAAAAAGTTGTTCATCAGGGAATACCTCTTTAACCGATAATGGTTCTTTGTTCGCATCAGATCCTTCGAGCCTTGATAAATGATCAGCAACTTGATTGTCGCATCCTTTTCGGTCTCGAATATCTATGTCGAATTCTTGTAGCAATAGTACCCATCTAATGAGGCGCGGCTTAGCGTCCTTTTTCTCCATGAGGTACCTAATAGCTGAATGGTCCGTGTATACAATAGTTTTCTTTCCAACCAGATAGGGACGAAATTTATCGAAAGCGTAAACCACGGCCAACATCTCTTTCTCTGTTACTGTATAATTCATCTGGGCAGCGTTGAAAGTCTTACTTGCATAATAAATCGTGTGGAAAATCTTGTCTTTCCTCTGTCCCAACACAACACCCATAGCGTGATCACTAGCATCGCACATAAGTTCAAACGGAGCGTTCCAATCAGGAGGTATAACAATAGGTGTAGAGATCAGTTTTTCCTTAATCGTCAAAAACGCTTGAAGACATTCTTCAGTAAAATTAAAAGGAGTATCCTTTTCAAGTAAAGAGCAGAGCGGTTTGGCGATCTTGGAAAAATCTTTAATAAATCGTCGATAAAATCCTGCGTGACCCAAGAAACTTCTCACTCCTTTAACAGAAACCAGAGGTGGTAGTGTTTTGATAACTTCAATTTTAGCACGATCAACCTCCATCCCTGCCTTCGAAACTTTATGTCCCAACACAATTCCCTCTTGAACCATGAAGTGGCATTTTTCCCAATTAAGCACAAGATCTTTTTCTCTACATCTCACAAGGACTTTCTCAAGATTCCTCAAACAATCATCAAAACTGTCTCCAAACACCGAAAAATCATCCATAAAAACCTCCAAATATTTATCAATCATGTCCCAAAATATAGCCATCATGCACCTCTGGAACGTGGCAGGTGCATTGCATAAACCAAACGGCATTCTTCTATAAGCAAAAGTACCAAACGGACATGTAAAAGTTGTTTTGTGTTGATCAAGGGGATCCACACAAATCTGATTATAACCCGAATATCCGTCTAGGAAACAGTAATATTCTCTCCCTGCAAGCTTGTCTAGCATCTGATCAATGAAAGGTAACGGGAAGTGATCTTTCTTTGTTGCTTTGTTCAGCCTCCGGTAGTCCATGCACACGCGCCATCCCACAACTGGTCTTGATGGTATGGCTTCGCCTTGATCATTAAGGGTGGTGGTAAAACCTCCTTTCTTAGGAACACACTGCACTGGACTAACCCAATCACTGCTAGCAATCGGATAGATAATTCCTGCGTCTAACAACTTGATAACTTCCTTCCTCACCACTTCTTTCATAGCTGGCATGAGTCTTCTCTGTCCCTCTATAGATCGCCCACCTTCGTTTTCAAGAATGATTTTGTGTTTGCAAACGGAAGGACTAATTCCCCTGATGTCGGCAATAGTCCATCCAATTGCTTCTTTGTTTGCACGAAGTACTTGAAGTAGCCTCTCCTCTTGAGGACCTGAAAGGTTAGCAGAAATAATAACAGGCAAAGTTTTGTTCGTACCTAGATATGCATAGCGTAAGTGATCTGGAAGTGGTTTTTCTTCGAGAACAGGTGGACATATTATAGATGGTTGTTTCATTGGTTCAATGTCACCTGGCTCTCGAAGTAATTCTCGTACGTTTAATCCTAATACAGCAACATCTTCAGGGGGAATCTCGAGTTCTGGTGTTTCAGGTGCTAAGGCTTTGTCAAGATCATCATTTAAGTTCTCTTCATTGAAGACTTCTTGCGTAATCTTTTCGATGACATCTACCTTGAAGCACTCGTCTTTCGCTTTAGGATATTTCATAGCCTGAAACACATTAAATCGTATCTGTTCGCCTTGTACTCTCATGATCAACTCACCATTCTCAACATCAATTAGTGTACGCCCCGTGGCTAAGAATGGTCTACCCAAAATGATGGGGACATTCTTATCCGCGTCGTAGTCAAGGATAATAAAATCACAAGGAAAAATAAAAGAGCCCGCGTTAACTAAAACATCTTCAATTTTACCTATTGGTCGTGAGAGGGAGCGATCCGCCATTTGTAGTACCACAGATGTAGGTACTACTTCTCCGATATTAAGCTTCTCGAACAGGGATTTAGGCATGAGATTGATGCTTGCACCTAAATCACATAATGCTTTCCCGGTCCAATTTTCTCCAATGCCGATGGGAATTGTAAAACTTCCGGGATCTTCTAGTTTTGGTGGCAACTCATTTTGACATATAGCACTGCACTCCCTAGGTAATCCAATTGGTTCCCCAGTCTCTATACTTCGCTTGTTGGAGAGAATGTCTTTCATAAATTTCATGTAGCTTGGCATTCTCTTGAGAGCTTCAACAAGGGGTATATTGATTTCTAATTTCTTCAACATGTCAATGAACTTCTTGAATTCCAGGTCATTGTCCTTCTTCCTGACACGTGAAGGGTATGGTGGTGGAGGGCGTGTACTGAGTTCCACTGGTTGTCTTGTCTTATCAGGTGTCTCGGCTTGGACACTTTTTGGTTGAACTACCTCTTTGACTGTATCTTTGATTATTTCTTCCCCCCTTTGTTCTGGAATAGGGATAGGCTCTGGTTCTGGTCTTGGTGGAGGCAGTTGCTTCCCACTTCGCAATTCAACTGCATGGCAAGAATCGTCTCTAGGAGCAATAGTGTCACTTGGGAGTTGCCCTTTCGGCCTAGTTTGTAATGTACTCGCCATCTGTGATATAGTATGCTCTAGTTGCTTTATAACCTTCTCCTGAGTTCGAACTCTCTGTTGGCTATAATTTATTTTCTTCTCAACGTTTTGCATTAATTTAGTCATACTTGAAGTCAAACTCTGGAGTTGTTCTTGTTTTGCCAATTGCATTGATTGTTTAGGTGGATCTTTCTTCGGTTCTTGACAAGTTTTCTTAACAATGGGTGCCTTTTTCTGAATAGGTTGTGGAGGATTATAAGATTGAAGTTGGGGTTGCTGACTAGTTTTTTGTTTTCTGTCCCAACTCTTTTGTGGAGGTTCTTGATAATTAGTGTAGCTTTCTTGATTGTAACTATTCGAGTAATAGTTATCTTGAGGATATTGAACGGAAGCTACTGCTGGATTATTCATACATCCTGCCCACACATGATTTCTTGATCCACAACCAAGACACGAAGGAATTGTGCGTACCATATTTACCTGAGCAATTGTTCGGGCTTGTTCTGTCAGCTCTTCGAGTTGTTTAGCCAATTCCTTAAGCTTTAGAGATTCTGAATTGTTCTCCTTTACTGATTTCCTTGGCCAACTTCTCTCGTTCTCAAGAATTCTTTCCATCCCCAACTCAGCTTCTACAGGATCTAGCAACACAAAACCTGTGTTTCCTACCGAATCTGCTTTTTCTCTTGATTTGTCATTAAGGCCTCCATAAAACAAGGTTAAATAATGTTCTGGTGAGGATCTATGATATGGACACCTCGCTTTCTTCTCTGTAAATCGTAACCATGCTTCACCCAAACTCTCTTCCTCTTCTTGTATAAATTGTTCAAGCTCCAACATGTCTTTTAAACGTCTACTAACCGGATAAAAACGGTCTAGGAATCTTGTTTGAAGCTTGTCCCAATCTGGAATAACATGAGGGTATTGGGCATCGTACCAATCGCTTGCACATCCGGTCAAGAAGAACTGGAACATCAAATAATATACTTGCTCCCTAGTAACTCCTCTTACGATATAGGCATCACAGATCTGCATGAATTTCTGAGTATATCGGATCGGATCTTGATGTGCATCTCCGCTGAATAATCCATGAGACGCAAACTGAGTTAACATCCCAGGATCAGGTTTAAATTTAGCGGCTTGGATTTCTGGAGCGCGAATTCCTCGTGGCTCTACTCTAAATTCGATGGGTAGCTCAAGTCTCCTTGGGTTCTCCATTTGTAACTAAATCTGAAAAACAAAAACTAAAAACAAAAAGCGTAAAATAGAACTAACTAAAAATAAAAGCACAAGATATCTGCACAAGGACTAACGATGTAGTCCCCGGCAGCGGCGCCAAAAACTTGGTGGGGCCTAGGGTGTGATAAAATGAGATATAAAATAAGTGCAAAAACACCCTAGAACTACACGGTTCTGCAAGTATACAGATCGTATGCAAGTTTTAGATAAAGATTCGTTCCGCAGAGACTACAGAGGTTAGGAGAATCTTATGCAAATAACAAGTGCAAATAATCAAAGCTAGAACAAGTAAACGCAAATAAAAGTAAAAATAAATAGATTTTTGTTTGGTTTTCTAAATAACTAAATTAAAACTAAGAATAATTACAAGACAGAAAATTAAATATGAAAGAGAAGTAATATGAGAAGATAGCTTAAGTTATTAGCATGTAATCCCCACTAGTTTTTCCGTTCTAAACATGTAAGGGTGAATTATGTAGTATTTCCCTAATCGGTCCCAATATGCTATCGGTAGTTTAAAATAGGATTTACCTGTGTCAATAAGGCTTCCTAAGCAAACTTTTCCTGTAATTGGTAAAGAGTCATAAGACTCAACCATAGTGATTATCTAGCTAGGTTGGGTTGTCAGATCAAACCTAAAACTAAACGTTATGTGCTAAACATGTAATTAAACACCGTTGTCAATGGTATCCTAATTACTAGATGGTAATTCTAATGGCGGCCGTCCACAAGAACACAGAATATAAATTCAAACACATAAACAGAGAATAAAAACTATAATTCTATTTAAAACATTAAATTCCCAAATTAGATAGATGTCAATCAAAACTAGGGTTCATACATTAATGCTAAAACTTAAGCTAAAGAAATTTAGTTCATGAAAGAAAAGAAAGAAATTACAAATCTAAAGGTAGAAGAAGACATTGTTGATGACAGCTCCTTCCAGACTTCTCTCTTGTGTTGTAAGCTTCCTCTTGGTTTAAGGTTTCACCAAGGATGATTTAAGAGTGTTAAGAGGCTGTATTTATAGGTTAGAGGTTGACCTAATTCGTTTCTTTAGAGATAAGTTAAGTAATGGACTCCTAGCCCAACTCAAATTCGTATGGAAATAAAGATAAACACTGCTGCGTTGTTTTGGTCATAACTTCTTTATTATTGGTCCGATTTTGCTCCACAAGATACCAAAAGAATCGCAACAGAATTATCTAGGCCCTTTAGGAGTAATTTACCAAATTCGGCCTCTTTATTAGGTAAAAACGCCTATCTTTGCAGAATCCCAGATTTAGGCAGCTTTTCCTTTTCCATCTTTTTAGCAATTATTTCCTTATCTCCAATTTCCATGCATATCTCCTTCCATAAGTTGTTGTCTTTGACTTGGACTCTAATTAATCTCCATAATTATCTTTAAAGCTTCACACTAAATAAACAATTAAACCCAATATGCTCTAAAAATAATAATTCTACAAATCAAGACCCAAAATAGGAAAGTGCACTAAAATAAGCTAAAATCAACCTATAAACTAATAAATAAGCCTAAAATGATGTCTCATGAGTGTATTTTACTATCACAAATGAGGAGACATCACCACCTATACGCCAGATTTGTTCTAAAGCTTTGATAGAATTAGCTTTGTCTTCAAAACTGAACACAGGCATGTTTCCATTCGAGTTAATATTCACTCTCCCAAATTATTTCCACTAATACCTCACAAAGTTAGTAATGTATATATGGGGACTAGACCAATAAACCACTGGTGGTCCTTTGTGTGTTCTAAAATAAATGAAATAAGTAATGAGAACCACAACCGCAAGTGTACGGTTGTCCCATGTAATAATAGTGATAAACAGGATCATTCTAAGGGACAGATTGGTTAACTACAATGCTTATCAATTAATGAGTAATAGCACGTAAAAACAAGTAAATGATTTTAAGATTGGTTGTTTGGTTTTCTAAATGCTAAGACAATAAAGTAAATTACTAATTTAATGAAAGTAAATACTAAACGTAAGAAAATAAAGTGTTTACGCAAGATGAGAAGGCAGTTTTTGAGAGACGCAAGGGATTCTCCTAACTCTATTTTATAACATATGTTGTTTAAGGGGCAAATTGGTCAACTGACATTGGTCGGGATTCGGGAATCTTTGTACCCCCGTCAGGGTGGACTACGAAGCTATTCTAGGGTGTCACAAACCCCGTCGGGGTGATTATGATCCACCTTCGAATGATTAAGCTAAAATTACCTCATTGGCCATAAAATTAACTACGCTCGTCAAAGTCAAATAGTTTCTATTTTATATTCTGTAATTGATTCTGCACCTACACCCCCCGTCAAGATGATCCACACGCCACTATGTGGAATAGCCTAACCTGTTATTAGTTCGCAACTCTAAGAACAGTAAATAATCACAAATTACAGAAAAATGTAAAAGACCAAATTTGATTTAATTAATTAAAACTCAAATTCAAACATATGAAAATCAATAGAATAAGGATTCACCCATTATGCAGTCTCAAGCACTAAGAGAAATTAGCTCATGCTAATGGAAATTAAAACCAAAAGAAAAATAATAAACTCATATTGTTTACAGAAAGAAAATACAGAGAAACCTAATTTCGGAATTGGTTTAGCTGCGAATTGGAGATATAGACAGTCTCCAGCTCTAAGCTTCTTCTTCTCTGGACACTCTCTTCAAAGGATGAATTAAATTGAAGAATAAAATGAGAGGTACTGAATAATGAGGTCTAAAGGCCTATTTATAATGATAAAATCGGATTAGGGCTTTTACTTAAGGATTAAGTGAAAATTAGAAAAGCCCAAGTCCACTAATTAAGCTCAAATCCCGTAACTGCTGCACCACCTCCACTAAAACAGCTCTAACCGACTCGTTTAGACTCGGATTGACCTCATTCTAGTTGCTAAAGTTCCGTAACTCAATAAGGAACATAATCTCTTCAAAGGTCAGTGGCTAAATCAACTCGTAAGTGCCTCGAAATCAGCAATATTTGGCCTGTTTTCCAGATTTGCAGCTTCAAAATATAATTCTTTTCGGGATTTATCTTCAAGCTTTGACTCCATATCACGATCTTTGACTTTATTCTCGTGTTCCTCTCCTAGATAATATTCAAAACCTACAAACTTTTCACTAAAATACACAAGATTACGCGCAAAAGTTTAATAAATAAAAAATACTAGAAATAAAAGAGGAAATTCGGATTATTGCATTTTTAGCCCAAAAGTCTATCAAATTAATCAAATAAACACCAAAAATGATGTCTCCCAAGGGCATAAAATTAGAACATTTAGGGAGACATCAAGACCCCCAACTCAAACCTTTGTCGTCCCGACAAAGCAAAACTAAAAACAAGGGGAATGAAGTAGATGCAAGAGAAAATAAAAGCTAGCAAATATACCCTAAAGCAATTCTTAAAATAAATCTCATATAGCAAAAATTAAGAACTAACATACACATACACTAATCATGCAACATCAAACACAAATAACTTCAATCATAAAATTAACTTTGCAATGCTAGAAGGTTACACTTGTACTTATCTCATTATGATGGCTATAGTTTGTTCCTCGATCCTTACTCGCTTTAAACGCTCCACTTAGTATACAACCTATTAACTTACACTGCACCTAGAAATCACGAGGACTTTACGGTTTTAGCGTAGGCTTAGGGACGGTGTGGTATGTATATTTGGTAAATTTGAAGTGAGCTTTTGGCTCTCTCCTCACTTACCATCAACAACTGTCCACGAGCTTGAGTTTACACTCATATAATGTTCTCACTCAACCCATTTGACGCGCTAATATTGCGTTCCCATGTCAACCCAATATAAACTAAGATGATTTTTCAAAATATTCCACTTTACCGGTTTATTTTATTCTTTCTTTCTTTTTATTGTACAAGATACTCATGACCATCCTTTTGATGTGAAAGGTCATGTCTCTTATAATTCATTTCTTTTTCTCCCATTTTTTTTAAAATCCCGGCAAAAGGTTACAAATAATAATATCATCTTTTATTTTTGTGCCTCAATACAAACACCTATAATCCCTTCCCAATGTAATTTCCCAAATGTGGACCCTCCACCCCAAACTCAAGATCGATACAGGTCTCAGGATCGTGATTCAAGTGCTGGTCATTTGGTCATGCCTAATAATCTAAGGGATAATGGGCTTATATCATGGCTACAAAAGAAAAGGCTTAAGGCTCAAAATTGGGCTAAGACGGATAAAATTATTATAAGGGATAACAAGCTAAAAGGCTACAAATGGCTAACAAAGAACTGTCCCTATCATTTTCATAGCTACATGGTTCGTCTCTAGTTCATATCTAAGTGGGTTCTCTACTAATTTAGATCTCACGTTCTACAAACCAAACATTTTCCTTAAGTACAAGCTTACTTCTTTTGCATTGTTCATTAATTTTTCCTATTCATTATCTATGTTTGCATGCAATTAAAGTGTGTTTTATGTTATTCCCTAAAGTCCACTATCTACTATCATAGATTCATCAAAAGTATTCTTAAAAGGGACATTTTAAAATCTTCTACAGTCAAACGCAACTCCTAATTATTTTATTGAAAGCAATTAAAAACAATTAACACATAAAAAAATTGGGATGAGGCAACGAACCCCACCCCAAACTCAGAAATGAGTCGTGTCCCCACGACTCGAAAAGACTCAAAGCAAATAAAATAATCTACACTAAATGAGAAAGGATAGGAAAACAAATCTGGATCGGCACTAGGCCGATTACGTGTAGTCTCATGTTGAAATTTTGAATACTTCTTTATCAAGCTTAAAAGATCATGTATTTGTTGCATTCATCTTGAATAAAGTGTTCTTCATTACCTCGAACTCTTTTGTCATATTTTCCAAGTCTTCATCTTTTCCTAACCCTCTCAATCATCATCTCTTCTACGAAAATCTTTCCTCAACACCCAACTTTCTATCTTCATCATGTTCTACGTACCTTTTCCAACCTTCATGGTCATCTTTGATGACCCCAAACTCAATTTTTCACCTACTTAAAGATTACTTGCAAAATATATAATATTAATAGGCTCAAACAATTCACAATTCCTCCGCTAAATAACTAAAATAAATCTTAATTCCCAACTGGTAATAGAAAGAAAAGAAGAGTTCTAGCTATTTTACCGGATTGGCCATGGAATTTTATGATGATTTGATACCTTGCACTTGCAATCTCCAACCTTCAAAGTACAAAAGCTATTGATGAAATTTGTGTCTCTTAATATTGTTGAATGTGGCACAGTAGTGGGATTGGTGATTTATTTGAGATGGGTACTTAATATCTATGGTGTTGGAGAGGTTTAAAGGATATAATTTAAGCTTTGGTGAAGAAATTTTTGGATTAAAACTTGAATTTCTTGGTGTTTTTGGAAAGATTTGAGACTGATTATGTGTTTGGATGAGGTTTAGAGAGATGATTTGATGACATTTTGGTGTTTTGATGGTGGAATTTGAGTGTTTTTTGAGCCTTGGTTCGTTATCAATGGTGTTTCATGTGTTGGAGGCCAAAGGAGAGGGGAAAATAAGGTTTTCTTAAGCTTTGTCAATTTTTCGCCGAGACCACGACCGGCATGCCGGTCAAATGACCGGCTAGCCGGTCGCGTACGACGACCTCCCCAACAGCTAGATCTCGAAAAGTTATGCAGTTTAGGCTCAAAGATCACTTGATTCGGACACACAAGCGCAAAGACATCGCTTGCCGAACTTTCTCTGATTGTGTCCAGATTTTTTTTTTACCTCTAACGCAGGCCTCCTTGCGTCATAGCTAACGCACTAACCAGAACATCCTCCTTTGTTGACCGGCATACCGGTCGCGTCTCGCTGGCGCAACCTCAGACGCAGCATGTTGCGTCAAAGCTGACGCAGTGGTCAGAAACTTTTAGCTGTTTATCAGAACTTTTTGACTTCACCATTGGATAGAGCTCGAAAAGTTATGCGGTTTAGGCTCAAGAAAAAGTTAATTCCGACTTCCGAGCATCAAGTTATGATCTTCCGAAGTTACTTCATTCTTTTTCGTTCTAACTACCCCAAACTCATGATCTTCACTCCTGTAATCATCAAAAACACCAACCTTTCTCATTTCTTATAAATAAACACTAAATCAATAACCATTACTCTAATTTACACTAAGAATTTAAAAGACATGAAAGCAATTTAAAACATGGGTTGTCTCCCAAGAAGCACTTTTGTTTATTACGTCTTTAAGTTCGACGCGTTACCTTCCATGAAGACGGTAATGAGGCCCTTGCGGTGTTCCTCCGCTTAAACTCTCCTCTTCCTTGATGTAAAAGCTTTAGAACCTTCCCCCTTATAATATTATTCAGTCGATCTCTAAAAGGGGGTGGGTAAGTACTTCGTTTCGCCTTCTTATTTTCACGACGAAACTCATTTTCCACCACATTAGAGTAGATAACCGTTCTCAACGGTATAAGATTATTTTTATTCCTCGTTTTAATCTCGTATTAATCTTTAAAATGTGGTGGGTAGGTGCTCCTCCTTGCCACTTTGCTCTCGCGGTGTGGCACCTTGTTTGTATAGCACATATTGATCATTTGTGGAGGTGATTCTTCAGCTCTATTTTCATTCAAGATTCGTAACCGGTATGGGTGAACTTGTTGTGGTGGAGATTCAACTTCTATTTTATTATGAACCTTTATTTCTTCAATTGACCCCTCAACCATTTCATATTCATCTTCGCTTTCAAACCAATCTTCCACTATTACCTCATAATATTCTTTCTTTGGATTTTTTATAACCTCGATCACCACCTCTTCTTGTTTGCGCTCTATATCTTGATCATGTGTATACACCTTAGGAATAGCAACCTCTGTGTTAACTTCTAGAATTTGCGTTGCTACTCCTTCTTCCACCATGCTGACAAAATCCTCAACCACTTGGTGGTCTTCATTTATACTCGGCATGGTGGTCTTATCACTATCAATAATATCTTCTTTCAACACCTCCTCCTCAACTGTTTTTCCATTTTGAGTAAGAAGTTCATCTAGCATCTTTTGCATTCTTTTCAAACTGGAATTAGTTTTCTCTATTGACTCCAGCCCTTGTTCATATACGCGCATGAGTTCTTTTAATGATCGATCTAATTCAGAACTTTGTGGTGAAGGTGGAGGTTGTTGTATGTTTTCAACCCACTGGTTGTTCCATTCTTGCCCGTGTTGATAGTGATATGATAGTTGTTGTTGATTGTTACTAGGGGTGCACACGGGTCGGGTATCCAACCCGCGGCCCCTAAGTCACAAACCAACCCGCACCTGCGGGTTTCAGGTTCTGAAAACCGAGAGTCAAACCATTTTATTTTCACGGGTGCGGGTTGGATCCGCTTGGTTTTTCCTTGAGGGGCTCGGGTTTGGTTTTCTGCGGGTTGGTTCGGGTTTGGGTTGGTTTCGGGTTGAAAATGTGTATTTATCATTTAGTCCTGAAAATTTAAAAAACTAAACAACTTCAACTAAATAATCCAAAAATCCAAATCCACCACAATGATCATCAAATAGTCAATTACAATACAAATCCAACTTTAAAAACTGAATTACATTGCATAAACAAGGCTATTACAACATTGATCATCAAACTAATTAGCTATTACAATTCAAAATTACATTTGATAATAAATAGACACCCACAAAACATTTCCAAAAACAAACTATACCCTTGATCATAGTTTCCAAAAGTTAAGTTTGAAGATACAAACATTCAACTGCTCAAAAACATGCAACTTTCTTTTCTTCTTTTCATTTCTGCATCTTTTCCATCCTATTTCATAAGAATTGTTCAAGTCCTCCATTTGTTAGTTCCATAATCGAGTGTTAAAATAAGCATTATATTCAATTACTCATGTCTTTATCCTCATATTTAAAGTTAATCATTGGATATAAAATTGTCCACAAACTATGCAACAGTTGAGCCTCAGAATAAGCTAAATTAATTCATCACAGGCCCTTGATAAATCTTAGGGACAAGGGACATATAGAACTTCTTTTTCACCATTCTAAACAGCATTAAAACCAAAATGCTCTTCTTGTCACTAAAATGTTAATGCTGTTGAAAATAATGAAAAAGTAGTTCAACTTCAATTGAAGTTAGGCCTCAGAAGGAGTGTAATTTTCATCACAGGCCTTTATAAACCGAGGGACAAGGGACTTGGTGAGTTGTACAATAAAACCTGCAAATTTTCAACTACAAATGCATGACAAAAGAATACCATCTCTAATGGCTTCCTCAGCTTATTTACATATATAAAAGACCAACTTCACATCATATTCATTATTCATTACTATTTGCATCATTGGAAGCACATGAGTTGCTTTCTAATGTCTAAATGCAAATGATGAAGAAAATGCAAGTTTAAATTGTAAATCAGAAACTCACATTAGGCTATTGGCTAAGTCATTGAATCAATTAGAGTGGATTGTGAAGTACCACTCATGCTTAATTCATCAATTCCAAAATAACCTACAAAAGATAGATACAATTCAAGTTAGGTAGTATTGAATGTAGCCTCGCAAAATGAAATGAATAAGGACTAAAGTATTGAATTTACCCATTTCAGCTTCCAAATCTTCCACTAGCTGTTTAGATGAGCCAAGATTAATTGGGAGTGAAGCTCTAAGCCAATTTTGAGTACATATTAAAGCCTCAACAGTTTTAGGGGACAATGAACTTCTAAACTGATCTAGAACCCTCCCACTAGTGCTAAATGCACTTTCAGATGCAACAGTTGAAACTGGAATAGTTAAAACATGTTTGGCTAATTGGGACAACACTTTAAACCTCATTGCATTACTTTTCCACCAGTCTAAAATGTCAAACTGTGAAGACATCTCTTCAATGTCCTCTTTTAGATACTTATCCAATTCAGTAGCTTTAGAGGGATGGGTTTTAGCCATAAATGACTGAAACCTACCACCAAGAACAGGGCTATCATTTGAACTTGTAGCAGAAGTGGAACTAGCCGCTTCACCACCAGTTGTACTAGTAGGAGCAACTCTTTTTTCATAAACTTCAAACATTCTAGTTAAAGCATCCTTAACTCTTTTTAGCAATACTTCACTTTCAGAAGGTGAATACATAAAACTGAAATAACACTCAAGGTATTGTATTTTTTTCCTTGGATCTAAAGCTACTGCAACATAAAGAATAATGTTGATACTTTTAACTCCCCAATATATATTGAACTTTTTCTTCATATCAGTAGCCATTTTACTTAGAACAGGATTCTCATTTGCACACAACTCTACAATCTTTTCCCATATCCTTACAATTTCATCAAAGAATAAATTGGTGGTAACAAATAAGGTGCCACTAAATTTCTTAGTGGAAATATAGAACAACTTAAGGAACTGAACAAAACACCTAGCATTTTCCCAATCAACCTTGTCTGGTGTACTTCTTAAAGCATCATTAAAGTGTGTTTCATATCCTGGATCATCAAGTTTCATTCTCGCAAAAACACTTTCAAACTTTTCTGCACACTCCAACATTTTATAGGTGGAATTCCACCTTGTAGGGACATCAAGGCACAAATTAGACTTACATTCAACCCCACACAAAGCCACAAATCCTTTGAATGCTCTAAATCTAGCTGGAGAACCTCTAACATATTTAACTGCCTCTCTAATATTTTTGATACAAGCATCTAATTCAAGCATACCCTCTTTAACAATAAGATTCAAGATGTGAGCACAACACCTAACATGAAGAAATTCATGTTCAAGTAGAGATTCTGGCTTATCCCCTGCAACTTTCACCAAATACTTAATAGTCACAGTGTTAGAAGAAGCATTATCAACTGTCAAGGTAAGGTATGAAAGAATATTCCAATCCATAAGTATTGACTCTACTTTTCTACCAATTGTTTCACCTTTATGATCCTCAACTGAACAAAAACCTATGATTCTTTTATTTAACTTCCAATTACAATCAACATAATGGGCAGTCAAACACATATAGTTCAAGTTTTGATTAGAGGTCCATGTATCAGTGGTCATACTTATAGTTAAATCATTCAACTCTTTCTTTAACTTAAGCTTTTCTTCTTCATAAATAATCATACACTTTCGCATAATGGTCATTCTAGATGGTATGGTTTTATATTTGGGTTGCATTACATTACAAAATCTTTTAAAACCTATGCCTTCCACAAATCTAAAACTCAATTCATCTATTATGACCATTTCTGCGAGAGCTTTAGTACAAGCTTCAATGGAAAACACATAAGGAACAACAACAGTCTTTCCTTCATCAGTTTTAGTAAAATTTAACAAAGATTGACCATCTTCTGCTGGAGGATAATGTGGATATTTAGGGCATCTTTTAAGATTAATATGATTATTCATATTGGTAGTACCATGTTTCCTAGTATTAGCAGCATATGAATGTTCACAATACTTACAAACTGACCTAACACTACCATCTTCATAAGTAACAATATCAAAGTGTTTCCAACAATCAGAAGTTTCTTTTTTAGCTTTTTTAGGGGCAGGTGGTAAAATAGTACTAGAATTGCGAGTGATAAGAAGAGGATCAGAAGAGTTACCAACAGGTGTTTGATCAACACCTTGACTAGGTTGTTCATCTTCTAAAGTAAAATCAATGATGGAATCAGAAGAATCATTTTCCATATTCATTAATCTGCAAAACACAAAAACCCAAACAAAAAAAGAATTAGTAATATCAATAAAAGAAATTAAAACTGAAATATATTTTCGAAAATCATTACAATGTTTTTATTACTTCAAATTAATTCAGAAATTAGAGTACAGGAAGAACTATAGAGGATTAGAGGCAGATTAGGGTTCATACCTTTAAAAGGGGCTTTGAAGAACACGAACCCTAGCTCGGCCCTTTTATACAAAACCAGAAAACCCCTTAACCATATCAAAATAAGTATTAACCATGGCTTAATCGATTAACCATGGTAAGTGGTAACCTCGGAAATCGGAGGCTAGAAACTCAGAAACAATAAATGCGGACCTCAAAGGTTGGTGTAAACCAGCATAATAATTAATGCGGAGTACAAAAGAAGCCATGGAGGGATGGAGAAGAGACGGTGATGGGTGATTGAGAGGGGATGGTTTCAGAATCGTAGCGAAGAGAGAGGGTGCAGGCTAGGGTTTTTAGCCCCTTTTGGGGTAAGAGAGAGAAGAGAGCGTTTTACGCGTGAGTGAGAAGAGTGAATGGGGTGGACAAATGTTGACCACCCCTTTTATATCGACAAATATAAAAAAAAAAAAAAAATATATGGGCTAAATGTGCGGGTTGGGTTGGTTATCCGTGGTTTGGGCTTTTCCCAAACCGAGAACCAACCCATATCCACCAAAAAAAATATTCAGGGCCCATAACAAACCATGGACTGGGCGGGTTGGTTTTTTCGGGTTGGGTTGGGTTGGTTTTTGCGGTTTTTGCGGGTTGGGCGGTTTTTTGTGCAGCCCTAATTGTTACCGATCCATTCATTATTCCATCCTTGCTCTTGCGGGTTTTGATAAGGTTGTTGGTAAGAATTAATACCCCATTGTTGTTGTCCCGAAGAGTCTTCCCAATAGTTAAATGGACCGGAATTCGGGTAATGTTCTCTATACATCTTTAATTGAATCTCTTGATCATTACCTAAATAAAATAACCTGAAAAGAAAACAAAACAAAAACAAAGCGTAAAACTGAAAATAAAAATTCAACTAATCACTAAAGGATAAACACCGTGGTCACACGCTACCGTCCCCGGCAGCGGCGCCAAAAACTTGGTGGTCCTTTGTGTGTTCTAAAATAAATGCAATAAGTAATGAGAACCACAACCGCAAGTGTACGGTTGTCCCAAGTAATAATAGTGATAAACAGGATCGTTCTCAAGGACGGATTGGTTAACTACAATGCTTATCAATTAATGAGTAATTGCACGTAAAAACAAGTAAATGATTTTAAGATTGGTTGTTTGGTTTTCTAAATGCTAAGACAATAAAGTAAATTACTAATTTAATGAAAGTAAATACTAAACGCAAGAAAATAAAGTGTTTACGCAAGATGAGAAGCCAATACTTGAGAGACGCAATGGATTCTCCTAACTCTATTTTATAACATATGTTGTTTAAGGGGCAAATTGGTCAACTGACATTGGTCGGGATTCGGGAATCTTTGTACCCCCGTTAGGGTGGACTACGAAGCTATTCTAGGGTGTCACAAACCCCGTCGGGGTGATTATGATCCACCTTCGAATGATTAAGCTAAAATTACCTCATTGGCCATAAAATTAACTACGCTCGTCAAAGTCAAATAGTTTCTATTTTATATTCTGTAATTGATTCTGCACCTACACCCCCCCGTCAAGATGATCCACACGCCACTATGTGGAATAGCCTAGATACTAAAAACTGTTATTAGTTCGCAACTCTAAGAACAGTAAATAATCACAAATTACAGAAAAATGTAAAAGACCAAATTTGATTTAATTAATTAAAACTCAAATTCAAACATATGAAAATCAATAGAATAAGGATTCACCCATTATGCGTTCTCAAGCACTAAGAGAAATTAGCTCATGCTAATGGAAATTAAAACCAAAAGAAAAATAATAAACTCATATTGTTTACAGAAAGAAAATACAGAGAAACCTAATTTCGGAATTGGTTTAGCTGCGAATTGGAGATATAGACAGTCTCCAGCTCTAAGCTTCTTCTTCTCTGGACACTCTCTTCAAAGGATGAATTAAATTGAAGAATAAAATGAGAGGTACTGAATAATGAGGTCTAAAGGCCTATTTATAATGATAAAATCGGATTAGGGCTTTTACTTAAGGATTAAGTGAAAATTAGAAAAGCCCAAGTCCACTAATTAAGCCCAAATCCCGTAACTGCTGCACCACCTCCACTAAAACAGCTCTAACCGACTCGTTTAGACTCGGATTGACCTCATTCCAGTTTCTAAAGTTCCGTAACTCAATAAGGAACATAATCTCTTCAAAGGTCAGCGGCTAAATCAACTCGTAAGTGTCTCGAAATCAGAAATCTTTGGCCTGTTTTCCAGATTTGGAGATTCAAAATATAATTCTTTTCGGGATTTATCTTCAAGCTTTGACTCCATATCATGATCTTTGACTTTATTCTCGTGTTCCTCTCCTAGCTAATATTCAAAACCTACAAACTTTTCACTAAAATACACAAAATTACGCGCAAAAGTTTAATAAATAAAAAATACTAGAAATAAAAGAGGAAATTCGGATTATTGCATTTTTAGCCCAAAAGTCTATCAAATTAATCAAATAAACACCAAAAATGATGTCTCCCAAGGGCATAAAATTAGAACATTTAGGGAGACATCAACCACCCAACCAAACAATTAGACCATATTTTAGCACCTTCTTCAAGTACATCTTGTGGTGGCTTAATAATAGTCCGAGCCTCATGAACAATTGGTTCATGAAATTCAAGCGACAAATTACTCTTTATCTTTCCATCAAACAACGTATTCCACTTCTTATTATCACTTTGCTCACTAATTTTAGCTTCACTTAGATATTCAGCCTCACTAACCTCTTTACCAGGTTGGGCCAGAGAAGTAAAGTTTATCTGAACACTTGAAGAGCTTGGAATCTCCTTACAAACAACCTATGAGCTTAGTTTGTTCTCAGTCTGTTTTATATCAGCAGAGCTCAACACTTGAGTAGCATTTTTTTACTTTAGATTGAGTATTTATGTTGTTGTTCACATTATATCTAGAAGAATTATTGTTATTCTTAGCTGATATTTTTTCATCTTCAAAGATTATCCTTGTTATGTCTTTTTAAGCTGATTTTTTGCCTCTTGCCATGGTTCTCACGCAAAGAAAAGGTTTAGATAAAAGAAGAAGCAAAAAATGGTTGAGCGTGGAGTTGGTTTTAGAATGATCTGGATCGGGTTTTTAAATAAACTGAATGAAAATGATAAGATTCTTTGATAGATCCCAGAAAATGTGGAAGCTAACAAAGAATCTAGGAGAGAGAAATCCAAAAAGTATGGATTTCTGTTGTTTTTTAGTTATGATCCAAAACGGAAAAAGAAAAGCACTATAAAAATAAGTGTGAAAAGGTGGCTATCAAACAAATTATAAATTTGGTAAATCGCGTGTAGGCGCGTATCACTTAGTGACTTTCATGACTTTCCTAATTTCTACAAATGCAAGTTATTCAGATAAGGAATGAAGGATCTTGGTGCAATCGATAGAAAGATGCATTTTAAAGATGATTTTTTTTAAAGTGGAAATTATATACACATTATATTTAGAAACTAATTTGAAAAGGAAATTTTTCCAACAATTTTTTCATTTTTTACAATGAGAAAAAATAAGAATACACTGATGCCAACAAACTAATGTCAGTGTACTGACGTCAACTCATCTTCCTCACAAACCAGGTTGTGATCTCCATAGACCTCTATAGCCACCACAACATCTCACTAAGCCTGTTCTCCTTCCAAAATCCGAGTAGCTTTAACCACTAGAACAACCTAAACACTATAGCCACACAAGCTCAGCTTTGCGGCCAGATCAGCCATGGTCGTTCACCTTTGAACAGTTCTGCGACACCACCAAAACACTAAACTCTGAACATATATGCGTCATTAACGAGCTTGCACCGCCAATAACGAACATGCTCCTTAACTAGATTTGTTTGTCACAACCACTACCATTGAACTCCTTAACGGAGCTCGTTCTCCATGAACCTTCACCGAAGGTCCATTCAAACCATCCAAGCGAGCTACGTCATGGATGAGAGAGATTTTGATTAGGGAGAAGGAGTTCAATATCTTTATGTGTTTTTTTATATGTATAGTTTATATAGATTATAATTGGATATATGGGGGGTGTTTTGGTAGAAATTGTGAAGAATTAATTTTTGTAATTTTTATTATTAGCCCTTTTCAAAGAATTATAATCTTGTGGGGATGTTTTGAGAAAAAAGGGTTATTTAGAACAAGATATTTATTGTTTATCTAAGTGTTCTCTAAGGAAAAGGAAAAGAATAGAATAATAGAAAGAAACAATGGAATTATAATAAGAAATATGTTTACATATTAAAATATATTATCATTATTATATGTAAGTATACGTTGGTAAACGATCTATTCCAATTCAAATTGGTTTTTTTATATATATATATATATATATATATATATATATATATATATATATATATATATATATATATATATATATATATGGGGGTAAATTTGTACATACCATGACTAATTTGATGAGAAATAGGCATAACTTCTCCTGCATACTGCAGATAAATCATAACTAAGTTATTCATGTTTAGAGTCGAGATTCGAACTATGTATATATCATTTTACAAATTTTGAGGTAAAAAAAAATAGTAAGATTTTGTTCAATTGAACTAACTCATCCAGTTATTATTAGTTGGGGACTCTTAACGTTTCGACTCGGTCGATAGGGGCTTAACATTTCGGTTGTCAAATAAAATTATGTTATTGGTAAACCCAATTATAATGGAAAATAGTGGAGAAAAGAGATAAAATTGTGACAGGGTTCCGTTTTTATCAATTTGATTTGAAAAACTATACAGATCCAAATCTAACCAGTAATCTTCTCGCTTTAAGGTTAAACTAGTTTGGTGTCCGATTAGTCAAGTAAACATATATAATCTTTTCCGATTTATCGGTACATTAGGTTGACAATAAAGTTCCAGCTATTACTAATTCATTGTATGATACCCAATATAATAGAAGAGAGGTTTTTTTCTCTTTATATTATCTTCGACTTTTATATTTGTTCTCTGTCTTCTATATTTAATTTTTCTAGTTTCTTTGGTTAAACCTTTGATGCAATAAATATTAAATCAGATTATGAGATATATTTCCCACGAATCATTCTATAAGGTATTTATATTTTCAGGTTGGCATGTATATTTCTGGATAGCATTCATTCCCTTGATTGTAAGTATACCGAACATAAATTGATAAAATAGAGAAGAGTAATGTTGGATATCACTCCAAATCACGTCACTTTTTTATCGCCCATTATGTCGATCAATCATAAAAGAGAGAAAATATGATAAATCGAGAAAGAGAAATCATATGATTGGTCCATTTAAAATTCACTTAGAATGTGATAAAAGGGTGATGTGTTTTAAGGTAATATCCAACCTTAATCAATAAAGAAATACATTCTATGTTACAAAATTGGTATATTATAATGAATAAATTTCAGATATTTTTTATTTTAACTAAAGTAATGATATACACCACCAAACATACCATCCATGAGATGATATGATTTGGTTAGAAGTAAATCATTAATTTATTTATTTACTTAATTTGATTAACGAATTTATTTCTAACTAAATTATGTTACATCATAGATGTTATGTTTTTTTTTTTTTTTAAAAAGCTTTCGTCATAGATGTTATGTTAAATGGTATAAATTTGAGTGGTATATATAATATATGTCATTACTCTTTTTACTACTTGCCCGTTTGGGATTGATTATTTTGAAGTTAAAAGCGCTTTTTGATTAAAATTAAATTATTTGTAAAAAATATTAAAAAATATTTTGACATCTAAAATCACTTTAAGTGATTATTTTAATAATCACTAATCTAGTGTTTTTTCTAAAAGTGATTTTCAGAGTCTAAAATGTTGCTATGGATCTAAAATCACTTTAAGTGATTATTTTAAAAAGCAATCCCAAACGGGCACATATTTCTAAATTCAGTTTTCTAAATTTTAAATTAAAAAGTTTACATTTTTATAATAATAACTCCTTTTATTATTCTTTTTTTTCTATACCTCAACTCACCCAAAACTTATCAAATATCAACCACCAGCCATACCCACCGTTCATCCACTCGTGGTGCTCCTCACATGCTGGTCAGTGATCACTGCACCGTACGGGATGGTAATGGGAGGTTTTGGGTAGAGTAGTAGAGATAAAAGAAAGTCAGTTAAAGTCTTAAAGATGGAACATATCTGTAATTTTTCTGTAACACTTGTAACATGTTAAATTACAAATTTCATATAAAAAAATGATTCGCTCCTACATTCCCCTCTTATAACGCTAACTTCCTAAAAATTCATAAAGAATAATGGTTTACATACTTTTAATTTTGTTACAGATGGTGCTTGTAATTGGGACTAAGCTGGAGCATATTATAACTGAAATGGTACAAGAGGCTGTTCATGAAAGTGTTGAAGGAGGAGAGATTATAATTAAGCCTTCGGATGATAATTTCTGGTTCAGGAGTCCCAGTCTTATGTTTGTTCTTGTTCATTTAACTTTATTCCAAAGCTCATTTCAGATTTCATTTTTCTTCTGGATTTGGGTAAAATTTAATTAGTCATTCTTAATAATATTGTTAGTTTGTTACGTTGTTTGTTTAGCTCTTAATAAAGATTGATTGGAGTTTCAGGTTGAATATGGTTTCAACTCATGTATCATGGGGAAAATCGGGTTTCTCATCCCACGGCTTGTCATTGGGGTATTAGTACAGTTTCTTTGCAGTTACAGCACCCTACCCTTGTATGCATTAGTGTTGCAGGTGAGATCTTGATAATCCTATTTTCAATGTGTTTGAAGCTTAATTATCAAATATGTTTGTATAAAAGATGAGATCGAAAGGAGCATTCAAAGGGAAAATATTTGAAAAGTGTAAGCAACAAAAACCAATTGGGGAAGATGGAGAAAAAAAGATCCCGAGCAGAGGTGTTAGTCCTGCTCGTCATATAAGTGGTCTAAAGGAGAATTCTCCACAAGCTGTTCAAATGGCAAGTCTAAACTCTGGAGAAATTCATGAAGAGAAGTAACCTTACATCTTTATGAAATTGTATTTTAAACAAGTTAATTTGGGTTCGGTTTGATTTGATACTACATTGGCGGATTGAAGAGTTGAAGACGTTGTTTGTAAACTATTTAATTAGTTCTAGCTTGAAAATAGAATATAAATAATCAATTGGAACTAATGCAATTTATAACTAAGACTTGGAGTAAATAAATTACTCCCAAGCACGAAATTCAATGTATGAATTTCAACAACTCCACCACCAACAAAAACCCTCTCCACCACAAGTAAAATCTTAGTCTCCTAGCCATAAAAGGTACAACCACACCACATTCAAGGTAATTGTCTATTTGTTCTCCTCTTTACGACCTCTTTACGTACCCCTTTACTCCCGTTCTCCATTAAAACTCTCAGTTACCATTAAAGCTTCATGGTACTATCATTAAAGAGCGTCACATTTATTATCCTCTATCACCAATCACTGGAAGACTCATTAATGGATATCTGTTCCAAAAGAAATGAGAAACCATTGAAGAGCTCGTTCTTGAGGAAAACCCTTACCCCATTTACGCACAAACTTAAGGCCCAAAATTAATGGCTAATATTATCTCCAAAGAGGCAATCAGCTTCACATTCATACGAAAAATGATTATGAAACAATGGGGAATCAAAAGAAAAATAAAAATGGAGAAGAAAGTCTAACATTTGCACAATCGAATTCGAGAAAAAAGAAGATTGGGAACCCATATGGAATAATAGGCCGTGGAATATCGCCGGTAAGCACATCCAACTGCACAAATACCAGCCTGGTGTAAAGCACAAATATTAACAAGTTCCATATATCATAATTTACAAATTAAATCAAGTATACACTTATCAAATAAATAATCTACACAAGTTGATTTCAAGATCCGATTAGAGTTGCAATGCACGAAGATAAGTAATCTCTTAGTTCACAATGGTGGCTACAAGGTGTTTCTCGATCCTCACTAGTTTCTAAGGTCCATTTAACTACTCTCTATCGATATGAAAGCTCATAATTTGCATAGTCAAGAATCTGAAGGTCTTTAAGGTTGTAATGTAGGCTTAGGGTAGGTATGACGTATATTTGGATAACTTAGATTGGTCTATTGGCCCTATCCTCCCTAGCCATCAACGAATCGTCATAGAGTTTGAGTTACTCTCAAAGATGTTATCACTCATCCAAACTTATGCATTTATTCGATTTCCCAAAATCCCAAATGCACCATTTTATGATCACCTAAATAACTTCCACTTTGCCGGTCTAAAACGTGTATGTATTTATTTTTTTTTGTAAGTGACAATGATCCACTTTTTTCTTTTTCATACATATTTTTCTCATCCTTTTCAAATCTTTTTCTTTTCTTTCTTACCCTAGCAAAGGTTTATAATATAGATGAACAAGTGAACAAAAAGTACCGTTACAAAACGCAAATCCCACTCATTAATGTTTTTCCATAAACACCACCCCAAACTCAAGCTGTAGACGAGTGTCAAAATATCGCAATTCAAGTGCAGGTCATATGGAAAAAGTCATAACAATGTAAGGGATAAGGCTTGTATCATGGCTAATAAAAAGGCTACAAAAGGCAAATAGGAGACTGAGACGAATAATATAACAACTATAATGGACAACAGGCTAAAAGGCACAAATCGATAAACAAAGAACTGCCTTAATCATGTCCTATCCTATACAAATTATTCACTTCCTCACTTCTAGCACATTCATTAAATGGTTTATACGTTTATTTAGATCTCACGTTCTACATACCACTCATGCTTCCTAAGGTCAAACCTATTTCTACCGCATTTCTCACTAATCTTTTCTTTACTCTCAACAAGTGTTTCATATGATTTTTTTAAGCACACACAAGACAAGTTCATAAATCTACTATAACTCATCAACGAATAGCTTAAAATATACATTCACTAGATTCTACCTAACCTTCACACTTACTGAAAGCAATTAAAATACATAAAAGTGGGATAAAAATAACAGGTTTTCACCCTCAACTCGAAGTTAAACCGTAACTCGGCTCGAAACAGACTCAATAAACTTAAAGATAAACAACTAATATACAAAGTAGAGAAAGGGGTAGATAAGAGAGAAACATACTCTCGAGGCTATTGCCTCGCGTGATCATCATCCAAGATAGGATTGGGTGGATCCTTCGTGGTGTCGCGTCTTATTTGCTCCAAGAGTGTTATGATGTGCATTTGATTTGACTTGATTAGTGTCACATCATTGGCAAGGAGACCTTGAGCTATTTCAATCTGTTTAAGTTGCTCACTCACCTTCTCCTGCCAAGGATTTCCTTTGACTGCACTCCTTTTATGATATTCTTGATTCACTCATCATCTAAGATGGAACTTGATCTGACAACTAGTTTCTCTTTCTCCTAAATGATCACACCCGCTTTCATCACGAGGCTAGTGATCATTGATAGGTATTTCAAGTTAACGAAACTTTTTGGTTTGACGATGAATCTCATTACCTCATCAAAGATTACTTGTGACATATCCACTTCTTCCTCTCTCATAATACAATCCAACATAATGGGGGATTTTTGAAGTACATCCGCGACTCGAGCATTTCCAAAGGCTGAATGTGCAAGGAAATGGTACCAAATTTTTGCATCGGGCTGAAGGTACTTGTAAGGCCAAGATGTCTTCGACTTTTCGTTACCATTACGTAATACCTACTCTTCACTAAACACCTTTTTGTGTAGTTGGTTCCAATCGAAACTCTCGATCTTCTTCACGGCTAATTGATACTTGCAAGGTTCGCCAGTTTCTTCATCTTGTAATGACTTCTAATGTCTTCAACTGTGACAGGAACCGACCTACCCCGGATGGAAACTCTACCAATGCTATCTCGGTTAAAGATGTCAATATAGAACTCTCTCACTAGCTCAATATTAAAACTCTCTCATTGGTCATCTTACTGGCCTACGCGAACCCATCCATAGTCCTTTCACCAGACAAATCAACTTCACAAAAAGAATGACCAATCTTCATGAAAGAGCAATCTAAATTTCCCTCCAAAGGGATAGGATGACCAGCTTCATATGAAGTCCTAGAGCAAACTCTCCACGGAAGGAAAAGGAGTAGCTCTCGGAATCCATGCCATAGAGCTAGAGTCAATTGTTAAAGTCGATTTTGAAAATAATTTAAGAGAATTTGAGAATAAGGAGGGCTCCTTTGAAAGAACCCTTCCTTAAAAGGGATCCCAAAGAAGGGTTAAAATGCAATTTGGTTCCTGCAAACACCCTCCTCCAGACTCAATCTTCTACAACCACACTAGCTCTTCAACTGCTCTTCATGATCTCCAAGAAGAGAAAAGAGACTTGCATAAGGTTCAATTGTTTTGAAGGTAAAATCTGAGAAGAAAGAGGGGTGGGAGGAGAGGGCTTTCAAAAAGAACGCCATGATAGCTAGCATGCTTACTAAATCTTAAGATAATTAGTTTAAATCAACTGAATTAATGTATACATATATACGTTATGCATATATCTTTTTTTATTACATGTGGTGTGTCTCAAATACCCAGGCTAACGCGCCTCGTGCCTCGGGCAATTTGGAGGTTATCGTTTTTTTGCATTTCTTTGCGCCTTGGCTAACACTGCAATAGCTTTAAATAGAGTCGTGCCTATTTTTCAGGCAAGGCAATTGTTAAGAAGATCATAAAAAAAGAGAAATGGGAGTGACAATAATTAGAATTACACTGAATATTTTATATGTCTATATTGGTAATTTAATGTGAACATCTTCAACAACCGAAAAGCAATTTGCAGAGAAACAAGGTATGCTACTGAAATGAAAGATATAAATAACCACCACAAGTAACAAAATTGATGGTTAAATTGTGATGAGATATTTTATAATTGAGTCTGGAGCCTTAAACTTTGAGAGGATTTAGCACCTTTGTCTTTATAAGTATTTCTAGAGCTACTCCTCCTACCACCACGTGCTGCTCTAATAGCCTGCCTCCTCTGCTTATGAAGTTTCTTCACAAGTTCAGGATCTTCCTCTTCTTCTTCTTCTTCTTCCTCATCTTCACTTTTTGCATCTTCCTCTTCAACACTATTTTCCAGCTCTGGAACATCTCTCTTCTTTTCAGTTTCACTATCAACTTCCTAAAAGAATAAAATAAAGCTAAAGATGAGTTATGATTTTCAAAAATGAAATAAGCAAAATTAATCTTTATATATTTTACCTTTTCCAACAAGTTCAAACCTTCCATTTCTTTGACATTTTCCTCAAGATCAGCTTCCTCCCCATCTTCATCCTCATCCACTTCTTCATTATCAGACGATTCCTCATGCTTTCCCTCAATAAACTGTATGTAAAATTAACTTGTTATTAGACAACATATTATACTAGGATTCTAAGCATAATTGTAGTCATTTACCCTTTCAATAACATCTTGATCCTTTCTAGTAAAACCACTTGCAGCAAGAGCCTTATCCAGGGAATCAGTAGGTTTCTTTATATCCGAAAACCGAGGCCACTCTGACTCCACATCTGAATCATCATTACACTCTTCTTCTACATCTTCTTGAAAAGACATATTGAACCTAGTACAACACATCAATAATCAGACATGTCATAATATGACCCAGTAATAGATATAACAACTATTTGAAAGAAAAGCTATTAAACCTCTTGCGGAAAAACTTAAAGATGCAATGAACATCACGCTCAAAGTACCTGAAAGAAAAAAAAAAAACCTCTTGTAAGACACAAAATTCTATCTAAATCTAAACTTACATAATGTTTTAAAGAGATTAGAATTATACATCTGGGCATTACGATGAGAAACTGACACCATTTGTGGAAAATCAATCATTGTGACTTTCTCATCATCATCAATCTATAAATATAAATATAGAATTAGCAAAGTTGAGTCAAATGTAGTAACTAGAACAACATTAAATAGTATACCATAATGTTAAACTCATTGAAATCACAGTGAATAAGTCCATGCTCTGCCATACGAACAACAAGACCCATAATTGTCTCAAACACAATCTCTGGATTTTGTAATTGCTTAACTTGTACACTGCAAGGGGTAATTAATCCATAAGAAAAACAAATAAAAATTAATCAATTTGTTAAATAGACAAGATATACTTACAGTGGGTAACCTGGTACAAGTGACATAATAACACAATGCCTATTACAATCCACAGCTTGTGGAACAGAGAAACCATGTTCTTCCAAAGCCTACATAAAAAAGTAATGTCAATTTTATACCAAAGAATAATTAATTCCACAAATACAAACTATAAAAAATTATAAATTTAGACCTTCATAAAGGCAAATTCTTTAAGAGCAGCAAGACGAGATAAATAAAGCCAACTGAAACTACTACGATGCTTTAAATAATCACGTTTAGATTTCACTGCTCTAAAAGATGTTCTTCCAAGTCTATGTAACTTCATTGCTAAAATAGTACCATCTTCCGTTGCAACTTCAAAGATATCTTAAAATCCACAAAAACAAAAGGCTTAAAAATAAAACAAAATTAAAAATGAAACAGTAATTAATAAATAATTACCAGATTCTTTCCCTACACCAAGTTGTCGACCAACTGATGTAAAGACTCCACGGTTAACTAAAGCCTTTATAGCAAGAAAGTCATATCCAAGGTAGGTTAATCTAAACCCATCATCTACATAATACAGATTCCATAATCGAATGTGAAATATAATTCAGAGCAAGAATCGTTTAAGTAAATATGAGATGGACTTACATTTGGAAGCATCGTGGTGTACAAGCTTATGCTTGAGTAAATTCTTAATCACCTTATAAGTTCCCCCATGCCTGTTTTATTAATTGTATAAGAAGATAATATAGTGAAGTAACGAGGAAATTTTAATTGGTCTTACTTGAGTGCAGCTATTCGATCAATTAGTTCAGCAGGAACTATTTCATGCTGAAAAATATATAATAAGTTGAATTAAATTATTAATTACAAACAAAAGAGAGATAAATCTCCCTTAAAAATAGAAAGGAAATACTAACATTACGCATGCCCATTTCAACGGCTGTGAGAACTCTGAAATCCTCTTTTGATAAATATCTCAAAACATTCACATCCAACTTCATTTTTTCTTACTCTTTTGCGTTTTACCTCAATAACTTTCTTCGTTCTATCTCCAATGCTGCAAATCCTAGTTTAGTGCAAAAAATTCAGAAAAATTAACGTATAAGAGCAAATTGGGCCCCTAAAATTAATATACATCCCTCCCAACCCTACGCTATTCCAGTGCATCAGAACAGAATCACAGGCAAAACTCTTACCGGGAGATTTTTATAGCAAAATAAAAGATTAATAACACTCTACAACCTTAAAAAAATCATTAAATTGTAGGAAAAATACAGTTTAATAAAAAGTCTTCATCAATTTTTTGGTATTTTTAGGGTTTTAATTGCAAAAAAAAAATTCTTTTACCTTAAAGATTTGGTTGGGGTTGTTGGAGGTGGAGAATAATCTGAGTGCGGCGGCTGTGTGGTTTGCGGGTTATGTGTGAGCGTGAGTGTGAAGGAGAGAAGTTTGAGGTTTTATCTTCTTATTTCTTAAAGGGCTTTGTGACAAATATTTAGGGGTGAAAATTGGTATAAGACAATTTAACCTGATATTTGTGACTGATATGGTTTTAAAACAATTCAAAAAATGCAGTAACTCCAACAATCATGGGACCCACAACACTCACACGGCCTCCTTTCCCCATATACGCTATTTTCCGGTCATCACTTCTCATACGGTAAAAGGGTTCCAACGGTCATAAAATGGCCATTCTAGGATTTGTATAAAAATATGATAAACATCCCGACTCTAATTATATTCAAAAATTGTAAATAAGTGATGATATTAGGTTGAAATACAATTATTTTAGAGGCGTCGAGGCGACCACTAAAGACTACACCTCTATGAGGGGGCTTTAACAGGACTTCTTACTGAAGATATATTAGGCGTTAAGATGATCAAAACCTATGACGACAAATAAACGAGGCAAGCAGAGATGAAAGTAGAGAGCTAACCTGAACACAATTAAAGATACATTAAAAGAAGGGATGGATTTTTTACCTTAATTTGGGTTCTTCGATTGTTGATGGTGTATCCAAGCCGGGTTGATGATGGTGGAGAATGGTCCACTAGTGGCGGCGATTTTCTTGTGCAGGAGAGCGGCTTGGTGGGAAGGTGAGTGAGTGTTAAGAGATTTGTTTTTGTTTTTTTGTTCGAATGCGGTTCTAGGTTTTATTATGTTTCATTGTTTTGTAACATAAAAAAAATGGTTAATTGTATGTCAACGTCTACTTTTTATTTTCTTTTTTTGTTCTGAAAATATTTAACGAGATTCTGGTTGTACTCTCTTTTATCTTAATATTTATTATTTATTTAATATTAGAATGTAAAATCTGATAAAAAAACAGAAATCAAATTGAAAACAAAAATCGAATCGAAAAATCGGAAATTTTAGAAATTTTTATGTAGCTCCAATTGCGATCCGATTTATTAAAAAAAATTGGAAATCAAAATTTCAGATTTTTAGATCGGAGAAATCGGAAATTTCGGATCTGATTTTCACCCCTACTTATATTTAATCTTATCGACCAAAAAAGAAATGATATTTTCTCTTTTTTCTGGGACAAGGTTAAATATATTTTATTATATTTTGTAGAATTTAGTTGAAAAATAAGTTTAATAGTTTAGTAAAAAAAAATCATACATGAGAGGCTTAAAAGCAGTTTAAAACAAGATTACAAGATAAAATTCTTATTAAGAGTCAAGTACTACTCTAGCAGTCGCACAACACTCCTGTCTCTCATAATGTTCTTCCAAAGATATTCCGAAGGATCAACAAAGTCCACATGTCATGTTTGCATTTTTGCTCCTTCCTTAGCTAGTTTATCGGCACATGAATTCGCTTCACGAAAGACATGCTTTAACTCGAAGTTGGGGTGATTTCGTAATAAGACTCAACATTCATGTACAATTTCTCCACATGGACTACTTGAACTCCCACCCCCTTCACTAGCACATGGATCTAATTTGAGTCTGTCTCACTATCTAACTCCATGTATCCTTTATTAATTACTCATCTAAGACCAAAATGTAGAGCAAGAATTTTCGATACAAGAGGGGAGTCTACCAAGCACGACCCTACAAGTCCCGCAATGTACATCCCATATTTATTTCTCAATATTCCGCCAACTTCCGCCACTCTCTTAGTTACATCAAAACAACCGTCTATATTTAATTTATTTCTATTCTTGGGCTTAGTCCACTTGACCATTATATTTTTTGCTAATTTAACTACGCCCCCATCAAATTCCTTTCCCCAAGCTAACACAAATTTACCTGCTAGTTGGAGGATTTCCTTCTTTAGATCGTCACTCCGGGGTGTCCCAGATGATTCTTTAAATACCATTTGGTTCCGTTTGACCCATATAGTCCATATTGCATCTACGAATATTAAAGGCCATTCGATACCTGCCATTTTTTCCTTCGAACTTAGGTGTCCTTCAAGCCACTTTTTAACACTTGTTTTGTTCCCTGTATTCGAATTTGCAGTAGCTGAATTAGTGTTAAATTCGCTGGAGTAGGTGAACAATAGCTCTTGCCTCCAAGCTTCATTCAGCAGGTATATTTCTTCAAGTCCTGCAGTAGCCTTCACGACAGGTTGTAGCAGCTGTTCCTCGCCAGGAAACAGCAATCCAGCAGCGACATCAGCTCCTCCAGCTTCCTCACAAACCGAGAGTAACCCAGAAGCGAAACCAGTCCTTCCAACATCATCTCGATCCGACATCAGCCCAACAACATGTCCAACTCTCCTAGCCTCTTCGCCAACCAACATCTCTCCAGCAGCAGGCCCCTCCATTCCAGCCTCCAAGCCCAACGCTTTCCATACCACTCTTGCTACCCTACAACACAAAAGAACATGATACAAGTCCTCCTTATTTATTCCACAAGCTTTACATTGTTGAGGTTTTAATACTCCCCTTTTATAAAGGTTTTCCGCGATAGCGATTCGATCTCTAGCTATCCTCCATAACAAAACTTGTATTTTTTTAGACTATTTTATCTTCCATATAAGGTCCCACTTGAACGAGGTATGCTACACTACTTTCTAACATTTTAAATGTCGATTTAACCGAGAAGATGCTCGTGACTCATGGCGCCACACTAAGTTAGAATCTGAGCTCCCATTTGAATTAACCAACCCTTTCTGAAGGACGGATGCCCCTACTGAAATAGCTTTGCAGATATTCAAATCTCCTCCCTTTTGTTGCCGATTAAATAACCCATTCATAAAGTATTCGAAAAGAAGATACATTGGGTTGCATGGGACAACATTTGTAAATCAAAAGAAGCGAGAGGTATAAGGAATGCGGAAAAGTTATAATTTAGCATTACTAGCGAAACTTGGATGGAAATTCATACATGGTCGAGATGTCATGGTTTTAGTTTAGTTTGAAGAAGGTATTATAAAGTTTGAATCGGTGTAATTTATTTAAAAAAAATCATATATTATAACGATAGGTATTTAGGTATTCTTGTAAAACGAGTTGTTACCAAGGTTCAAGGTATAGCCTAGAAGCAAGAGGGAAAAGTGGCATTATTCTAGACTCGCGCAACTTTCAAGAATCATTACAAAATGACCACACTTTTAAGTTATACTTAACTTTTTTTTTTTATTTAGAACAAAAAAAATATATTACTTAATTTTCTCGGATATAGAAACATGAAAGAGTCTCTAGTTGATGCTTAGCAGCCTATGCCCTATGGCGAACCCCCATCAACTCCTCACCTCTTCTTGAAGAAGAATCTTCACCCCATCAACTCCTCATCTCTTCTTGAAGAACAATCTTCAAAGTTGTTTTCACATTGTAAGATGAACCCTTAGGAGTGAAGATACTAAAACAAATCATACAACTATCAACTGTAATTACTAATTAGTAAAAAAATACAGCAATGATCATGTAATAGTGTAGTTGATGGTGAACATAATTGTACTGTTCCCATGAGATTGAGCAGGCAACTACTTACCATCATCCCACCCACCTTCTCATGTTTACAATTATTTATCCAACTAAAAGTCTCCAACTTAAAGTCTAGATAATTAGATTATTCGTTGGTCTGGGTGTGTTGAATGTAGCTGGCTAGAAGATAAAAAAAGAAAGATTCAAACATCACTTTCTTCACTAGGTGTGTAAAATGGCAGAAAAAAAGTGGAAAGCTAATGAACCAAACACAAACAAGAGAGAAATTTGATGAACAAACACAAGATCACAAGATTAAGCAGGCATAAAACAAAGCCATGACATTTCAGTTCCACCTCGACAATTCAACATATAACATTTTTAGGAAAGAAAACACATATAACAAACAAAGTAGTACATCATCTTAATCCAGTTTCATAAAGATTTAGCAAAGACTCAGACTCTAAAGGATTTCATCTGCTACTGGCTGAAAGTTTCTCATTCTTCAGCAGCACTCGCAGCACTTAAATCAACATTCAAGTCAAGAACCTGCACCCACACAAACCAATTAGCTACCAAATTTCAAAAATAACATATTTTCCTAAACCTATACATATACCTTTCCAGTAATCCCAGTATACATATTAAGCACATCCAAGACCGTTGACTCAAAGTGAGTTGTGGCATCATAGCTAGTTGATATGAAACAGTTGTCAAGAGTTGACTCATTGACTGGTTCAAATCTGTCATACATATCATAAAAGATCTCATCAACAGGGCCTAAAAGATCAACTCCAGGTTTTAATTCAGTCTCAGGCTGATCAGTCTCTGCTTCAGTTGAAACAAACGCAATGAACTTCCCTTTTGGAGCAACGTTGTGAGTGTACGAACAACAGAACAGATACCTATCAAATCATGTTAGTATTTCAAAACTTACTAAAAATTTTTAAAAAAAGAAAAGAAAAAAAGAAACTCACATATCTGATTGACGACCCAACTGTTTTTGAGGGAGAATAATCTGAATAGAATGTGAGTCATTGGTATTTGGGATTGGGTGACTCATAATAGCAATAGCTCTTGCCACTTTCCCAACTTTTCTAACCTGTCTCACAAATAAATCAAAAGAGATTAAACCACAGGTTTGATCAAAACTAATGAAAAGACCTTAGCTTAAAATTTAATCACACCTTGTTGGTTAAGTATGAAGGATCACATACGACTTTTTTGCATTTAGCAGTTTCTCCTTCTGATGTAACTCCAATTACCTTTCCTTCATCATCAAACTCCACCTAAACAAATAAATATTTCTTTTTTATAATTTTTCCAAAGATTTTATATTTTTGAGTCAAAAGTTATAGTGGTTACCTTGCACTCAGGTTTATTCAACATGTAAGTCCCTCCATAAACAGCACTAAGTCGAGCAAATGCCTGATTTAAATAATCAGAAACTAATTAAAATTTGAGCAAGTGGAGATGAGAGAGAGTAAAAATAGACAAGGGTAAAAAGGGAAAACCTGAGGAAGCTCTCCTAATCCATAAAGAGGGTAAATGTAAGGAGATCCTCCTCCAAAACGTGCTAGTGACTCAGCATAAAGCTGTCAATAATAATAAACAGGTAAATAGATTTAAAACTAAATCCTTAAAAGGGAAGAGAAAATACTCAGTCAAAGTTACCTTCATTCTTTTGACAGTGTCTAGTGCTGGTTCATCGAGATAACGATCATCTCTATGAAGTGCTAATGCATGACCAATAAACTCCATAGTATTGTTATCAAGACCGTATTTCCTATATATCACAACATTAAATACTTTCATTTCAATTTCAATTCAATATATAAATAATCAATCAAAGTGTAATGGATAGATAGTTGAACATACCCTATAAGCTCTTTAGTAGTGACCCTAGTAAGATCCATGCCATCATGTGTTTTAGGATCACTTTCATTATAATCCTGAACATATATGAAGAACTTGCGAGCACGTCTTTTTTCAAATATACCCATCAATGGAGATTTAAGTGCCTCCATGTCAGTAGCTGGTACTTTGTGCACCTATTATTTTACATTACATATATATTAGTTAGTTAGTTAGTTAGTTAGTTAGTTACACCTAATGTAATAAGGAGTTTAACTATTTATTTATTTACCTTCCCTTTGTTATAGACAAAGCTTCCATCAACAGCTTTGAAGTACAAGTATTTTGTAACATCCGTATGAATTAGCACACGTACAAGAGCCCCATTAGCCATTATAAACTGAGATATCAAATATGTTTGTTAACATTAAAAACCAAACATTTTAAGAAACAGAATTAAGATATTGATGAAACCTTAGGCATCATGTCCACATTATAGTCCCTACTAGAGCCCAAATGTGCAGGAGCCTTGTCTTCTCCTCTAAACTTCTTCCACAACTGTAATAACAATAATTTAATTCACATTAAAAAGAGGTTATTAAGAAAAGAAACCATAAAAACTGTAGCTTCAAACCTGAACAAGATTGAGAGAAGTTGATTCTCCTCCATAGTAATCATTCCTATCCATATGGAGAACCTATAACAAATGGTGTACATGATTAATTTCCACAAACTGAGATCTAATATATTAAGTGTAGGCCCCACAACAAATACAAAAAACTTTTGTTTGCTACAGCGAAACAATTACATCACTTAATAGGCGATTTTGTGTTTGCCCGTGACATCATACCTGACCCCACAACAAATTTTTAATTCAAAATACCAAAAGTTCCTTCCAATAATACCGGGCCCTTCCCAAACAAGCAAATTTCAAAACAAATATCTTTAACGGCCACATGGATTCGAAAAATAAAATTTACCACAGGACTAAAATATTCTGCTAGCTGTACAAAAAAGTGAGCATTTGAATTTTAATTAGAAATAAGATCAAATATTCTAATTTCCCAACTAGATCCCTTACAGTTTAGCCATCTCACTATTATACAAAAAGCACAACACCAATCTTTTATAGAGTTGAATAAAAATCTCAGATAACAAATTGCATACGAAGTTGAGTTAGTTTAATTTATTTGAGAACAAAAATAGCTATACGATCACTAACCTGAGATCTAAATACCAACTGGTTAATCTCATTTTCAAAATTCCATTACATTTTAGTGAAAAGTACTTTGATTTAAAGTTAATCAGGATTTCATAAAATGATATAAAATCTGTAATACCAATACAGATAAATCATATCTATCTCCCCTCTATATCTTGTATATACAATTCAATTTCAATCTGAATTCACTAAAATGATGCGACGGATACCATTTATATACAAATCTCACATCACAACTATATACAATGAAGATCCAACAGATCAAAACCTAACCGATACGAAAATGACTAAGGATCTCAAACAATAAACAAAATTAATAAAAATATAGAATAAGAGATAAATTAACAGTGAAAAAAGGAAAACCTTAAGGCCATCAACAGAGAGAAGACCGCTGAGAATGCATTCTTTGAGACCTGTTCCCAAAACTATCACATCGTACTCCTCATCCATTTTGTTTTCTTCTTCGATTCAATCCAATATAATCAACTGAAATTCAACAAAAGAAATTTATATATCAAAGATATTAATTAGCTATCTCTTTCGTCAAACCTAGGGTTTTCTTATAATTAGAGAGAGAAAGAGGAGAGATAGAGACCAGATTGCTTGTTGTGTTGTGTTTAGGAGTAGTATATAGATATGCTTAGTTGATTGAACAACCTAAATAAAAAATGAAGTTGTCTGCTTTATCGGGTTAAGATTGGATCCGGGATATGTCACTTCCTTAGTTATTATTAAAATTAAAGGTTTTCATTTTATTTTCTTTTTAAAAACTTTAACACACATTATTTAAGATAATAAAACCAAAAAAAAATTCCAAATTAATTTTAATGTCCATTTCCTTTTATTATTTCTCGGAAAAGATCTTCATAAAATATTCTTATGATTTTATTTCATGATTTGTCACTATTTTAAAATACTTATGTAAAAAAATAAATTAATTCACTTTTTTTCCATTTTTGTCAGTTAGTTTAATATCTATCCTTTAATTATGGGAAAATGACCCAAAAAATCAAAATAATATTATTTTCAGCCCAATAACATCAATGACAAAATTTCTTCCCAATAACATCATTAACTAAATTTTGTCCTTGATGGGAATCGTCCTTGACGGGAATCGTCCTTGACGGGAATCGTCCTTAATGGGAATCGTCCTTGACGGGAATCGTCCTTGATGGGAATCGTCCTTGACGGGAATCGTCCTTGACGGGTAAACATGTAATCTTATAATAGTAAGTTAATGGATGATTCTTTGGGGCAAGTATAATATTATTTTGATTTTTTGGGTCATTGACCCTAATTATTTCACAAGTTAATTTATTTTATCTAATTTATTTTATCTAATTTATTTTATCTAAATTGGTTACTTTTTTATTTTTTATTTAAATTTTCTAAAAAATTAATTATATTGACACATCATTATCACGATTTCGTTATTTATTAAGATCATTTATGTTTAGAGTGTTAATGGTGTTTTACCCTATTGGATAATATATGTTTTGTTAATAGTATTTTATCCTATAATCAGGTGTTTATCATTTTTTTTTGTTAATTCTCACCTTTTTTTACGAAAATAAAAAAATCTGCTCCTAAAACATTATAAAACGATTATGTATATAATATGTTGCTTGTTAAATCAAGAGAAAATGCCACTTAGGGACCCTGCCTAGAGCCTCTTCTTACTAAAGACCTCAGAAAGTTTTTAACACATGAAACCCAAAACCCCTATTACCTTACTATCCTTTTAGACTTATATATATACTAATTTAGAAACCCACCCATTATAATTTCAGATCAATATTCTCTCACCTCTCCCTCCTCCCCTATCTCCCTCTCCTCCCCCAGCTCCCAAACCACCACCACCACCACCATAACACAACTGCCGCCATCAACCACCACCAGCATGAGAACATCCACCACCACCACCTCGAAGACCACTGTTCAAATCAGAGCTCTGCACCATAACACAACCGCCGCCATCAACCACCACCAGCATGAGAACAACCACCGCAGCAGCAGCGCAGCAACACCGAGTTCCAGCCATGGTTGCTATTGATTTCCAACCATGGATCTTAGTTTTTTAGCACCGATCTTCGTTTGCAGCCATGGATCGAGTTCACAGCAAGATCCAGCGAAGACAGTTTGCATCGCAGCTGGAGGAATCTGGTGGTGGCGAGGAGAGGGAAGCAACGAAGCCATGGATGCTCCGGCGAAGAGGGAAGTGAAGATGTTGCGGTGAAGACAGTTTGCATCGCAACTAGAAGAATCTGGTGGTGGCGAGGAGAGGGAAGCAACGAAGCCATGGATGCTCCGACGAAGAGGGAAGTGAAGATGCTGCTCCGTTCTGGTCGAGAAGAAGGAGAAATGAAGCCATGTGTCGCCACCGCAGCACCAGCGAGTTCCAGCCATGGTTTCTATCGAGTTCCAGTGATTGCGCGTGAAGACTACAATGCTTTTTTTTTAGTTTGACATGGTTGACCAGATAGATCTGGTCAAACTAAATAGAATTTCCTTTTTTTTCCTGATTGTGTAATAATACAATTATTTGAATAATAATCATTATTATTTTTAAATTATACTCATTGCTTTTTTAAAATTACTCTCTAATTTTAAGAGTACTCTGAGATTTTTCTTAGAGTACTCCGAGATTTTCTTAGAGTACTCTGAGATTTTCTTGGAGTACTCCGAGATTTTATTCGTGCACTCGAAAAAATTTAGAGAGTACTCCGCAAATTTATAGAGTACTCCGCAAATTTATAGAGTACTCTATGTTTTTTCCGGTACTCTATGTTTTTTCCGGTGATCGGTGACTGGTGGTCGGAGGTCGGTAGTCGGTGGTCGGAGGTCGGAGGTCAGTGCTCGGAGGTCGGAGGTAGGTGGGTAGTGGTAGGTAGAGGAGAGAGAAACAGTGACATCACACTTTTTTGTCTTTTAGTGGTAGTAAGGGTAGGAAAGACTATTGTAAAAAATGAGGTCCCTAAGAAGAATAGCTTTTTTGAAACTACTTTATAGAGAAGAAAGATGGTCTCCAAGACCCTATATATAATTCACCCTTAAATCAAGGGTGAAAAAGAAAATAATGCACTCATTATCAAAATTTGTTGTTTTTATAATTTTTTTAGTCAATTATTAATAAACCATCTAAAATTTTTATTACTAAAAACCTCCTTTAATAAGAATCTTTCGTTAAAACAACCCTACCTCGAACTTTTTACGCAATTAATGAATTAAAAAAAAGACAAGACTCGAAACAAAACAAGAAAGAGAGAAAACAAACGGGTTCATTTGTTCACCCACGCACACATACTCAAAACATACACAAGCTCTTTGGAAAAACTAGTTGAAAATTCCCAAGGAAAATCAAGCAATCACGCTCGGTTCGAAGAGAAAGCAAGGAGTAAGTCAACTATTAAACAACAATCAAACAATAAAAACGGCAAGAACGCGTTTTTAAAGATTTTAAATGATTTTTTGGAATTTTTATAATGCTTTTTAGTTTTTTAGTACATTAATGCTAATTTAATGGAGTAAATATTGTTATTTGCGAATGATTAGTGATTCTAAACCCATAAAAAGTGTAATGCATGTTAGGATTTAAATATGATTTACGTTGATTATTAGTTTTTATATGAATTATGTGTAATTTTAGGACTAAGCAAAATGTATATACGTGTTTAATGCTTGTTTTAATAATGATATGATTTATCTTAGGGTTTGATTAATATAACAAATAATTCTATGAATCTGAAGTTATTTTAATTTAGTAATGATGATTTCTTCTCTAAAATCCATGAATCGAGTTCAAAATTTGCATACAAGAAGAGGTAGAAAGTGTTCGTGGAGCATGGTTGGGGTTTAATTAGAAGAAAGCGCGGTGCCCGTTCCACGTATCCTCGCCAGAATATCAATTGACCATGTTCTATAGAGGGCTTAACAACAAGTCTAAAGCAAGAGTAGATAACCTCGGAGGTGGAAGTTTCATGTTAATAAACCCCGAGGAGGCAAATATAACCATGGAGAGATATGTTGGAACTGAAAGAAGTTGGCTATCACCAGAAGAGACAGTTACGGAAGATACCTCACTGAAAGCAAGGTTTGAAGCCAATAGCTAAAAGAATTACATACACATATGGAGAATGGTTTCACAACTCAGGTGAATAACATAGACACAATATCTAGATGTCCAGGTTGTAGAAGGAGCGATCATTTGTGGGAGATCTGTGCTAATAACCCATCTTTGATTTCGGTTGAATCTCGTCAAGGGACCTATCACTCGAATGGTACCCACAATGCTAAAGAGAATCAAGCTAATATCTATCCCCAACAAAATCAAAGCGAGGCCGCATGTCATGGAAATTCATATCAGCCTCGACCTCAAGAGAATAGTTATCAAGCTCAACCACAACCAATTTATCAACAAGAATCGAGCTATATACCCAATTTCACGCAGCAAGCAAGCGCTATTCCTCTTGTACAACAACCTTCAGCGAGAGAATTTGAACAAGAGTTATCCGCATTAGCAAAAATGGCAGCGGAAAATGCAAGGAAGATCAAATCAGATTTTAGGAACAAGCCAACTTCATAAAGCAAATAAAGTATCAAGTGTCGCAGCTCGCGAATAATTTACAAACCAGACTATTGGGTCAACTTCCAAGCGACACTATAAATCCATAGGATGATGCTTGTAAATCGATTGGATTGAGAAGTGGAAAACAATTACCTCTCCATAGTGATAGAGAGAGAACAACCCAAAGAACCGACCCCATGCCAAAGGAGGTGGTTGAAGAAACAATTGAAGATAAAGTTGAAGAGGTATTTGAGCCAGTGGGTGCTAATGTAGAAAAGGCACCAGAAAAGAAGAAAGACTTAGCGGTGAACAAAATGTGTCCTCTTCCACTATTCCCATCCCGTGTGGTGAACATAACGTGTTCTCCTCCACCATTCATATCCCATGTCAAGAATAAGAACAATGATAAATAATTTAAGAAGTTCCTAAACATGGTGGGTAAGTTAGATATCAACATACCGTTTGTAGAAGCTATCAAGAGAATGCTAAAGTATCTCAAATTCATGAAGGATGCTCTTTCTGACAAATGGAGGTACGAACATGGGGAAGTCGTTGGTTTACCTGAGGAGTGTAGAGTTATATGTCAAAGCAAGTTGCCACCGAATTTGAAAGATCCCGGAAGTTTCACGTTCCTATTGACATTGGCGAAGGATGGACTGGGAAAGCATTGTGCGACTTAGGCGCGAGTATCAATCTCATGCCCAAGTCTTTGTACAAGAAGCTTAACATATGGGAAGTTGGACTAACTATTGTGGTCTTGCAAATGGAGGATTAGTCCTCTCCTAACCAGTAGGTAAAATTGAAGATGTTTTAGTTAAAGCTGGTAGCTTTATTTTTTCATGTGATTTTTTATTCTTGACTACTGATGTCTCCCTTTTTGTTATACATAAATAACCTTAGGTTACTTCATTTTAGGTAGAACTTGGACTTAGTTAGTTGATTTATTGGCTTAATATTCAATAATGTACTTTCTTCCTTTGAAAATATAATATTGTGACTTTTCAAGCTTTTGTGTGTTAATTTGCGTGTTTAGTGTGAAGTTCTTAGGTACATGGATGCTAGGAGGCACCAATATGAATGGGAAAAGTGAAGTTTAGAGTCCAAGAGCAAGAAAAAGAGTTAAAAGAGCAAAAGACACCACTTTAGTGAAGGAGAAGATACTTCAGATTGAGGAAGTAGTCATTTATTAAATTCCCCAAACCCAAACGGTGCAGATTCAGACCTGGTGATTCGAATAATAAAGATGCACCTCTGAGTTACCATCACATAGGAATTGTAAACATGTGATTTGGACCAGCTAGAGAAAAGTTATGCCTGTTTTACGGAACTGTGTTCAGCTGTTCCTGGAATTGTTAAATGGACTTGGGCCCTAATTACCTAATTAATCCCAAGATTAACCTAATTAGTTTTTAAGCTTTATAAAATGCCCTTTAGACCTCATAAATCAGAACCTCTCTATCAAACTTCAATTTACATCATCTTTAGAGAGAGCGTCAAGAGGCAGAAGCAAGAGCAGGAGCTGGAGAATCCATTTTTCTCCAAGGAGCGGGAGAATCCATTTTTCTCCAACAACAGTTCTTTTCATTCCTCCAATTAGGTTCTTGTTTTATTTCTGTTATTAGGAACATGTATAATTCTATTTATTTTCTGTTTCTAATTCAATTATGAGATAAACATCAAATACTTGAGAACCACATAATGAGTTAAGCCCTAGTTTACTTAATTTAGTATTTTCGAATTTGGCATTGTCTTAATTTAATTCACGTTAGGTCTTACATATTGTTTATTAGTTCATGCTTATTTACTAATTTTAATTGACTCGGGAATTAGAATTAAGTTATAGTAATTAGGTTATTCACTAGTGGCGGTGATCACCTTGACGGGGGGTTTAATTACTGAACTAATTAATAAACGCGTGGTGTTCACCAATTGATCCCGGCGGGCTTGACTAACCGCGTAGCCGATTGGGTAAAATTCTTAATCATCTGAACATATCTTATAAACGCCCTGGCGAGGTTTGTAATACTGTGAGATAGCTCCTAAGTCTACCCTGACGAGAGTTAGGAGTTTGTAGAGTCCGGACTAATATAGAATTACCAACTTGTCCCTTAAACGAAAGCACTAAATGTATGAACTTAGGTGGATCCCTAGCGATACTCAAGTATAGCTCTCAAATCTGCGTCCAATCTTTAGTATTTACTTTATTATCTCTTAGTAATTTATTTCATCGTGTCTAGGACTAGTAGTCTTATAAGTATAAACTAAACAAATATCTATTTTATGTTTTATTTTGTACTTGCAATTAGTTACACTTATCCTTTAAACACATTCATTATACCTAGCAACCCTTGTGGAGATGAAATCCCTTATCTTTTATTTTATTACTTGGAACGACCCGTACACTTGCAACTAGTTTCCCCTCCTATTTAGTGTTGATTTTTATAACACTCTATGAGCGACCAAGTTTTTGGCGCCGCTGTTGGGGATTGCAGCGTGTGATCTTTGTGTTTTATCCTTTTAGTAAAGTTAATTGTTTTTGTTTTACACGTGGTTTTGTTTTTATTTTCTTCCATAGGTTCTCTATTTAGGGTAATGATCAAATTTTATTAAATATGTATAGAGGATATTACCCATTTTCTGGTCCATTCGACTATAGGGAAGACTCTCCGAGATATCAACAATGGGGTAGTAACTCCTATCAAACCACCTTATCAATACCCACAAGAGCAAGAATGAAACAATCAATGGACCGGGCATGTCCAACAACCTCCACAACTAACTCTTTCCGAACTAAATAAAAATATGAATGGATTTCAAGGTCACTAACTGAATCTGATGCAAGAGGTACATGTGGATTTGATGGTGGAGTCTCGTATGGAGGTAAAAGAGTTACAAAAAATTCAAAAAACTAGACTCCAAAGACTATGAGAGGAACATGACCGGACCCTTTAGGACATAATTCTAGATTGGAGGTTGTTGGCATATTGCCCCCATCGATTAGGTGTTTTAATGTGACAAATCCTCTATTGTTTAGTGTGCTAATTTTACTTTATTATCTTGCACTCTAATTCATCAAAAAGCACAATTGACATCATTTAGATCAAAGCTTTATTATCATATCCTTAGTAGCTAATTTTCATACCATTACTTTTAACCTTATCTTATGTGTACATTGAGAATTAGCTTTCATGATCAACAACAAAGTTTCTTAAAATGATGAGCAAGGAATCAAAATAACATAATCTCCAAGTCAGTAAGAACCGGGTACCCGCATTTGATAAAACCGGGAACCCGGTTTGGTGAAGCTCAAGTCAACATCAAGTCTTTATAGCCGTTATGTAGCCGTTGCAATTGAAACCGGGTACCCGCATTTGGGAAACCGGGAACCCGGTTTGGAACAAAGTATCCCACCAACTTTATATCCGTTGGGGACTTTCTTGTGCTATAAATATGGCCTCTTTGAAGGAGAAACTAACCTCTCACACTTCAACTATTATACACATCATTCTCCTACAAAATTAGAGGTCTCAAGCTATCAAAGTTAATCATCCAAGCTTGATCAAGAGCTTAAACCAATAAGCTTCAAAGTTATTATCTACTCAAGTAGGAGTTTACATGCTTATAGTTATATCTACTCTTTAGGAGATTATTTAGCAAAGTTGTTTCACCCTTTAAACACTTTGTATTTATCCTCTTAAGTCTAGTTCTTGTAATAGATAGATTAAGAGAGAATTCAAGTATAGGGAGTATACTTGGTGTCCTTGTGTTGTGATTACACAAGTGTTTCCTTCGTGGTTTCGAAGAGTTTGTCCTTCGTGTTATCGAAGAGGTTGTAAGGGTTATTGTGTTCTCGACCCGGTTAAGAGATACACGGGAGCTTAGTGAAAAGCTTGAAATCCTAAGGAGGCTTCCTTAGGTAGTGGATGTAGGGAAACCGAACCACTATAAATCGTGTGTATCTTTCTATCCCTACTCTATTTACTTTCCGCACTTTACATGTTTGATTATATGCTTGCTAGTATGAATATCGTAATTATGTTTATCTAGCTAATCAAACTTTGGTCTTCTAAGTTAGTAAGAGAATAGATAATCGATTTACTTGTTTAACTTATATATCGAACCTCTAACTTATCCTTTGCATGATCCCATAAGTGATTGATATATTAGTTGACTTAGAAGTTTTCTCTTAAACTTATATTTGTCCAAAATATTTTTAATTAGGCATTAATCTTATTAGTAATCCTATTCACCCCCCCTCTAGGACTTTCAGAGGTGTCCCCTATATCTGTCCACACATGATATAATCATGGATACTTTGTACGATCACCTTGCAGCACCACAAGTCCACCAAAGCATAGATTGGAAGGAGTTCGTGGATTCTAGTAATAATAAACATGCGAGTGAAGATGTTGGATTACTCGAGATAGAAACATGTATAAAGGAATGTCTTCTTGCTAAGAAATGGATTCGAGCTAAGCTTGTTGAAGATCGACGGTTAATTAACCCAGCAAGAACACTCCGCATATACCACGTGGAAGAGAACGAGTTTCGCCATGAGAGCAAGAAGGCTAAACAGAGATAATACCCACCCCTTTTAAAGATAGATTGAATCAAAGTTTAGGTGGGAAATTTTCAAACCTTACATGTCAAGGGAGAGGCGAGTTTAAGCGGAGGAGTACCGCAAGGGCCTCAACAAAATCTTCCTGGAAGGTAACATGTCGAACTTAACGACGTAATAAACAAAAGTGATTCTTGGGAGACAACCCATGTTTTAAAATTGCTTTTAGTCTTTAAATTACTAGTGTATAATAGAGTAAATTAATGTGTATTAGTGTATAAATTTAAGAAATGAGAAAGGTTGGAGTGTTTTTTATGTTTGTAGTGTTAAGACTTGATTTTGGGGTGCTAGGAGAAAGTCCGTCGCTTTCGCACATTCTAGATGTGTGTAAGAGGCTGTTAAACAGAAGCTAAACGGGTGCCCGTTTGTCACCAGACAGGTACCCGGTTTATGAACTGTTACATTTCGTGCTAAAAAACTAAAAACTTTGGAAACTCGTAACTTTGCGCTCAGAGGTCGGAATTAGTTTTTTCTTGAGTCTAATCGCGTAATTTTTCGAGTTATGTCCAATGGTGAAGTCGAACAGGTTTGATTAACAGCTCCAACCTACTATAATTGGAACGGTAAGACGTAATTTGTTGTTGCAAAAAGGAGGACACAACCGGGAACCCGGTTATGGCGTTGCTGTTTTCCCAAGTTACTGGATGATGGCCCTTTATACGCAAGTCAAAGGAGCTAAAAACAAAAAGTCAATAGGTTACAACCGTGCGCCCGGTCTTCACCAAACGGATACCTAGTTTGTGAGCTGTAATAAAATCAAGCTACTGGATGATTGTCACGTACACGCAATTTGAAGATGCAAAAAAGAGGAGCGTAACTGGGTACCCGGTATCTGCCAAACGGGGACCCGGTTGATGAAAGAAACCTACTGGATGTCAAAGGCTTACACGCAACTCAAAGATGCGAACAAAAAATTAAATTGCGAGTAACAACTCCCAACCGGGACCTGGTTGTCACCAAACGGGAACCCGGTTAGGGCGTTGTAAGTTGGTGACAACAAATGCTTAAGGGACTTTACCTCCTTTCCTTGCCTTCGTCCACAAGAAACACCATAGCTACGAACCCAAGCTCTGAAAATACCTGCAACCCACCATCAAAACACCAGGTATCATCAAATCTTTCTGTTGGCATATTGCCCCCATCGATTAGGTGTTTTAATGTGACAAATCCTCTATTGTTTAGTGTGCTAATTTTACTTTATTATCTTGCACTCTAATTCATCAAAAAGCACAATTAACATCATTTAGATCATAGCTTCATTATCACATCCTTAGTAGCTAATTTTCATACCATTACTTTTAACCTTATCTTATGGTTACATTGAGAATTAGATTTCATGATCAACAACAAAGTTTCTTAAAATGATGTTTACTACAACTCTCGTGAAGATAACTTTTCCATCCGAGCAAGGAATCAAAATATCAAATATTCCAAGTCAGTAAGAACCGGGTACCCGCATTTGGGAAAACCGGGAACCCGGTTTGGTGAAGCTCAAGTCAACATCAACTCTTTACAGCCGTTTTATAGTCGTTGCAATTGAAACCGGGTACCCGCATTTGGGAAACCGGGAACCCGGTTTGGAACAAAGTTTACCACCAACTTTATATCCGTTGGGGACTTTTTCATGCTATAAATATGACCTCTTTGAAGGAGAAACTTACCTCTCACACTTCAACTATTATACATATCATTCTCCTACAAAATTAGAGGTCTCAAGCTATCAAAGTTAATCATCCAAGCTTGATCAAGAGCTTAAACCAATAAGCTTCAAAGTTATTATCTACTCAAGAGGAGTTTACATGCTTATAGTTATATCTACTCTTTAGGAGATTATCTAGCAAAGTAGTTTCACCCCTTTAAACACTTTGTATCTATCCTCTTAAGTCTAGGTCTTGTAATAGATAGATTAAGAGAGAATTCAAGTATAGGGAGTATACTTGGTGTCCTTGTGTTGTGATTACACAAGAGTTTCCTTCGTGGTTTCGAAGATGTTGTCCTTCGTGTTATCGAAGAGGTTGTAAGGGTTATTGTGTTCTCGACCCAGTTAAGAGAGACACGGGAGCTTAGTGAAAAGCTTGAAATCCTAAGGAGGCTTCCTTAGGTAGTGGATGTAGGGAAACCGAACCACTATACATCGTTGTGTACTTTCTATCCCTACTCTATTTACTTTCCGCACTTTATATGTTTGATTACATGCTAGTATAAATATCGTAATAATGTTTATCTAGTTGATCAACCTTTTGCCATCTAGAGTAGTAAGAGAATAGAAACTCGGTTTACTTGTTAAACTTATATATCGAACCTTTAACTTATCCTTTGCATGATCCCATAAGTGTTTGATATATTTAGTTGACTTAGAAGTTTTCTCTTAAACTTATAATTTTCCAAAAGATTTTTAATTAGGCATTAATCTTATTAGTAATCCTATTCACCCCCCCTCTAGGACTTTCACTTTCCTCTAACCATCATCCAAACACATAACCATACCACACATTTTTCCAAAACACCAAGAAATTCACATTTTAATCCAAATATCTTTCTTCATCAAACCTTAAAGTTTATCCATTAAACATTTCTCAAACCTTGAGATATTTATGATCCAGCTCAGAACACACTATAATTCATATCCATACACCTTCAAGAACGCCATAAGTCACAAATTTCATCCAAAACTTTTGGGAATTCTAGAAGATTTGAGTTTGGGGTACATGAAGAGAAAAGAAAGTTGGGTGTTGAGGAAATATTTCCACGGAGGAGATGATAATTTAAAGGGACATGAGGAGATGATTAACTAAAGGAAATATAAATTCGAGTTGATGAAGTGTATGTTAAAGAATATGAATTCCACGGTGTATGATATATACATCGTGACTACGGTTGTAAATGAACCAAGCCGCTAGCGAGCAGCTCGAGCTCGAGCTCGGCTCGGAGAAAACTTTGTTCGAGATCGGCTCGAATATTAACAAGTTCAAGCTCCATTTTAACCTCGATAAGTAAACAAGCCTGCTCGAGCTCGGATCTTGAGCTCGTTTAAAATTGTAAATTATAAATTAATATATTATCTACTTATAAATATATTATTAAACCTTCAATATCACATTGGATATTTTTAATTTCTTTAAACATTTATTTTTTCATTAATGTTATGTTTCATATTTTCATACCACACACTCCATCAAATACCAACTATTTATGAAATTCCTATTTCAACCATTGAAAACAACTAAAAAAAATTGTTCTATAAGTTATACAAACGAAATCTAACATTTTTTATTTGGATCATTGGAACCTCAGGCTCGACTCGTTTAAATTTAAGTTCGGCTCAGCCCAGCTCGTTTAAATTTGAGCTCCGCTCGGCTCGAGAAATTAAACTAACTAGCATGTACATCTAGTATTCGGTTCGGCTCGGCTCGTTTGCAGCCCTAATTGTGACTAAGAAGACTTCACAACCTCGATGTAATACTACATGTAATCGGCCTATGCAGATCTAGATACGTTTCCTTCTTCCTTTTCTCATGTAGTAGTGTATATAATTTTTATTTGCTTTATAGAGTCTTTTCGAGTCGTGGGGACACGACCCATTTTTTAGTTTGTGGTGGGGTATCGTTGTCCTCATCCCAATTTTATGTGTTATGTGTGTTTATTGCTTTTTGGAAAAATTTAAGAAATCAAATAAATATTAGTTTAAGGAATGATTTCCCTGTAGAGTTTGTTGAATGTCCCTGGTGGGGGCAAAGGTGTGATTAAATAATAGATAAATAAAGGTAATAATAAAGAACACACACTCTTGAGAACCACGGAAACACTGCAAGTATCACAGATCGTTTGCAAGTTTTAATGATAAGTCAAGTTCGTTCGCAGGGATTTAATCCGTTAGATCTACTTATGTTTAACAAGCGTAGATGAATTTAGATGTTTAGAATAAAATATTGAAAGCTAAAATAATATGAATAACCATCTGATGAGAAATAATAAATACAAATGCAGATGAATAAATATGGATGTAAGTCTAATAGATTAGGGTCACTAATATGAGTCTATTTTACTAAATTGTTATTCTAACCTGTCACAGATTAAGCATTATATATTAACCAGGATTCTAAATTCTACCTAGCCTCTATTAGGCTTAGGAGCAACCTCTCCACTACCAAGGATTCCTGAGTAATGATTGGTGATTAAATCAAACCTTTATGGCTATCTAGTTAGGCGAGGGATCAAAACTAGACGATTATATGGTGTTGTCAATAACTAAGAATAATCCTAAGATTGGCCAAATCTAGGGATGTAACAATAAGTCAAAACACATAATAACAATATACGCCAAGCTCAATCAATTAAAATAACAAATAGTATTATGGAATTTAAGACAAAATAATAACCCAACAATTAAAAGTAAAACTTACAGAATAAAAGCTTAGAAATATGGTTGAGCATAAATCTATAGCTAAATACCCTAAATATAGAGAAGGTGAGATGTAGAAGAGGAGTTTGTCACTCTCCAACTTCTTCTTGGATTGAGGACTACCAGGTTCCTTGTTAATACATGTCGCTTTAACTTTACTATAACTTTAAATTAATAACTACGATGGAGGTGCACATTACCATGATAATCAACTTTCTCACCATCGATCTAAGACTTAATGTTGGCATATAGCCTCCCTTAATAGGTTGTTTTAATGTGACAAATCCTCTTGTGTTTAGTGTGCTAATTACTCTTGTTATATACATCCTAACTTGCACTATTGTTCATCAAAAACACTTTACATATCATTCTTATTATATCTCATTACATATACTTTTAATCATATCTTTATTTACATTGAGATATAGCCTTTATGATCAACTGCAAAGTTTATAAGAATGATGTAATCTACAACTTTCGTGAAGAAGATTTACTGATCCGAGCATCATAGCTTAAGTTATATCTATCAAAGATGTTTGATGCGGTACACCGGACCAAGGGTGCGGTACACCGGACCTAGGATGCGGACCAGGGCACGGTGCATGGCTAGCCCGTCAGAAAGATAGAAAATCTAACCGTTGAGGTGCGGTACACCGCACGATACCTGCGGTACACCGCAGAGAAGGTTTTTCTGCACAAAGTTTATGTCATAAGAAATATATCCGTTGGAAGATTAATAGATCCGTTGGACTCAAGCCTTATGACCGTTGGAAGCAATTTTCAGCTATAAAATGAAGGTCTTTCAAGGCTACAACTACACCAACTAATTACAAACATTAAGGAGCTTAATTGTTATCATTCAAGAAGGTGTCAAGAGCTATACATTGTCAAAATCAATCTTAGTGAGCTTATAAGTCCTATCCAACTCATTCAAGGAGTTAATCAAATAAGCCACAAAGTTCTATCTACTCAAGAGGAGTCTTTTATGCTTAAGTGTTATATCTACTCATTAGGAGATTGTTAGCAAAGTTGTTTCACCCCTTAAACACTTTGTATTTATCCTCTTAAGTCTAGTTCTTGTAATAGATAGATTAAGAGAGAATTAGAGTATCGGGAGTATACTCGGTGTCCTTGTGTTGTGATTACACAAGAGTTTTCTTTGTGGTTTCGAAGAGGTTGTCCTTCGTATTATCGAAGAGGTTGTAAGGGTTATTGTGTTCTCGACCCGGTTAAGAGAGACACGGGAGCTTAGTGAAAAGCTTGAAATCCTAAGGAGGCTTCCTTAGGTAGTGGATGTAGGGAAACCGAACCACTATAAATCGTGTGTATCTTTCTATCCCTACTCTATTTACTTTCCGCACTTTATATGTTTGATAATATGCTAGTATGAATATTGTGATATTGATTATCTAGTTTATCTAACATATTGTCATCTAGAGTAGTAAGAGATTAGAAACTCGTTTTACTTGTATCACTTATATATCGAACCTCTTAGCTTATCCTTTGCATGATCCCATAAGTGTTTGATATATTAGTTGACTTAGAAGTTTTCTCTTAAACTTATAATTGTCCAAAAGATTTTTAATTAGGCATTAATCTTATTAGTAATCCTATTCACCCCCCCCTCTAGGACTTTCACTTAACACTTGTCTTGCAATAACAATACTTTTGGGGTGGTTGTTGCTAACAAATGCATTAAGTATTATTTAAGTTAGGACCAAACTCACAACTATTATTATGTAATTATTTGGTTTTTAGAGTCATTTTTTTTGTTTAGACAAAAGAATAGCACGTGTCACTATAATTATATCATTAAGAAATTAAAAATACTATCAAATATAATACTTGAGCACTTACATCTTGCAAAATAATGTATTATAACATAAAGAGAAAAATCATCTTAATGATACTATTATCCTTATACTTTATAAAGAATGTAATAATTAATATCCAAAATAGATATTACATAATAATAAATTAAGAGTGATGTTGTATATCACCTCAAATCACATCACCTTTTTATCGCCTCCTAGGTGAATTTTAAATTAACCAATCATATGATTTATGTTTCTAAATCCCTATACTACACATAAATTGTAGCACAATAAATGTCTATTTTTATTTTTTTATAATTTATTATATTATAAGCCCTTAAATTACACCCAATAGTTTATATTTTATTTCAAAATTTATAAAATATTCACAAATAAAATAAATCAAAGCCTAAGTACAGGTCTTTAAAAATTTGGGGGCCAAGTGAAGATTTAAAAATTCAAGGGCATTAAAAAAAATAAAAACATAATTAGGTAAAAAAAAAAAATTAAAGTAAGGGGTCATTTGATGAACTTTTAAGGACTCGATCGCAACAAACTTCACCTACATATCTTTAATCTGCAAAAAGAAATTTATATATGTTAATTTTGCATAAAAAAGTATATGATAGAAAATATACTATATTGATAGTGATTAAGTAAGGAGAAATTCTGTAATGGTTATTGAACTATATATGCCATTTACCGTTTTGGTCTTGGTCAAAAGTACATGCAGCCCATTTCTATACTCAAACGTATAAGTTTCAACTTTTTGATGCCCATTTTGCTATACTTGTTTTTTTACAGTCGAAATTATTACTATCTTCGAAGTACAAAATGAACTCAGTCCACCAAAAATCAATACATCAGTGAGGAGATAACAAAAAGAATGATTATGTACGTAAAATAATATACAAAGAAAATATAATATATTTAGTTCATATTGAAATAAATTCCTATACGTGTTTTTTTAACAATACATTCTCCAGTTATATACCCATTATGTAAATTAGACCTTCGATTGGGGATCACTTGATTATAACTGATATATCAATCATGCAATTTACCCATTTTCAGAAATCTATCAACAAAAAAATAAATGGTAAAAAAAATAAGGTAAATAATAAGAAATGCACATACCTAAATTTTCCAAACAACTTTTTTAAGATCCGCATGGGTTGAGAGTTAATCAGTGAGAATAGAAATGGAGAAAATGTGTACGGTACGGCGGAGGGAAATTTTTTATGTATGTCACAGAGACTTTTAAGTGTGAAGTTATTATGAGAGCTTGAATCCAAGTAGTAATTATTTTCGAGAAACCCATCGTTATTATCATGTTGCGCAAGAACTCCTATGATATTAGTGTCAAAAGTCTTCTAAATATCAAACTTCATGGCACAACTTGGAAAAGTTGATATCATTTCTAGGCACATAATTCAGTCAATCAGGAAATCTCCTGCATCAAAACAAAGCATAAACCAAAGGCTATAAATATAATAAACACTATCTAGCTTATTTAGATAGAGATCCTTCTAAAAAATCTTTGCCCAAAGCTTCCTTTCGCACTCTAAAGAAATTAATGAACTTTCAAGAAAACAAGTTTTAAGAAAATAAGACGTGTAACTGATTAAAAGTCAATGTTGCACTTTGTTACCTCTTTAAGGAAGTTTTTTTTGTGGATCAATTAGTTTGTAGAATTAATTAGCTTCTCCTAAGAAAACAATTTATCAAATGGCATGTCCCAGTTTAACTGAAATATTTCCATCAGTCCAGTAGGTAACAGTATGAAGCAGTAGGTAGCAGTAGGAACAAATTTTATTCGAAGATTTATAACTCATAAAATTATCTTATAACTCATAAAATTAGAATCCGAAACAAACTATTCGAAGAAAATTAAACTAAAGTTTGCTTAAGCGTTAAGATACCTGATTACTCAAGTTTTTGAAGAGGTTGAAGAAGGAACCTCATTAAAAATCTTCAATTGTATAATAAATAATCTTCAAGGTTGATAGTGTTATTCTCCTTTTTCTCTCTAGCCGCTGGTGTTTGACTTCCTTTTTCCTTCTAAAATTTAGTTTCCTTTTGGATTCTTATTCTTTCCTTTCCTAGTTATTTGCTTTCCATCTTGGTGGCTGTAACGGCTCTCTGATGGAGGGAAGGGGGCGGCTACCGCCACCGCAGCCACCTCAGCCACCGGACTCCACAACAACTAACAAATTGCGCCGGAAATCTGCTGCAATGCATTCTTCTCTACCTTCCACTCCAGCTAGTAAGATCAATGTGGCCAAAGAGAAAGCAAACTCAGTGAAACGTCTCTCCTCTAAACGCCTTACTGTTTTGTGAGACTGATCAATCGGAGAATACGTCTCGTGCGCTTGTTCATGCTGGGGATAAGGACGCGGCGGACCAGAGAAAGCTCAAGAGGGCGCTGGAATTTTTGGATAGAGACGAGCTGTCTCCGGGGATAATGGCTGATCAGAACGCCAAGTCTGTGACTACAATTGATCAAGTGCAGGTTGTTAACACATTGGTTGAGGTTCCGAAGTCTTGCAATGAAAATTCCGTGATAACAAATGTAATCGAAAACCCAACCTTCCTCGTGGACTCTAATTGCGGAAACGAGCCGGTTGTAGACCAAGAGACGATGGATATGACCATCACTATGGCTGAGTCAACACAATTATTCGAGGGCCAAAACACATCAGTGACAGGTAAGTCTTTTCCTACTGTTATCTCTACTAATGATGGTATTTACGCTGCTGCAGAATCAATGGAAAAGTCGATCAATGGAGGATCACAACAGTTGCAAAAAGCATCCTTGGCCAACGAGGTTAGTAGTGGTAGGGCGCGCTCCTTTTTAGACACCTTCAAGAATGCAACTGGTGGAATTCTAGACCAAGAACACGATTCTGATAAAACTGGTGAACATGGTAGTAATGGAGATTCGGTTAATAAGTCAGCTAATGCATATGATTTCGAAATGGAAGATGATATCCCGATAAGTGATGATACTTATCCGCAACTTATTCGAACGGCAGAACAGAAAAATCGGGGATGTAAGGTATGGAAGAACACTCTAATTATTCGATTACTTGGGCATACCGTAGGATTTAAATATCTCGCGAATAAACTAAACCAAATTTGGTCGCCTAAAGCACACATGGAACTTGTCGAAGTTGGCTTTGGGTATTTTATGGCTCAGTTTAGTAATCTAGAGGATTATGACAAAGTGCTAAACGGAGGACCATAGATGATTCTGGACAGATATCTGATAGTTAGACCTTGGGACCCTTATTTTATGCCCAAGATGCCCCGATTATTAGAAGTACTGTTTGGGTATGGTTGCCATGGTTACCACTAATGAATTACACTGAAGAGATCTTAACGTCGATTGGGGATCTTATCGGAAAGATGGTTAGGGTGGATCCATTTACGAAGTTACGCGCTCGAGGCAACTTTGCGCGAATTGCGGTGGAAGTGGAACTTGATAAGCCATTGGTGCCGATTATTCGAATCCAAAATCACCTTCAGAAAGTGGAATATGAAGGACTTCATCGTATTTGCTTTAGTTGTGGTAAGTTCGAACATGTTAAGGACGAATGTGGAGTTCAAAAGGGGGTACAGGCGACAGTTGAAGCAAGTCTTAACATTGATACAACAACTAGGGAGAATGTGGATGGGACAAATAGGGCGATGCCGATGTACGGGGAGTGGATGACGGTGGATAGGACTAGAGGTAGGCCGCGAAATACCGGGGGTGGCCAAAATCAAAAAAATAGCCAAAAGGGTAGTAGCGGGGGTACAAGGAAGGTGGGGATGACACCTAACAAGAAGAAGAATGGTTTGAATGTTGATCGCGCAAATGGGTCGAGATATGAAGTTTTGAACTCTCTAGATGGAGGTGAAACGAGTGGGAGTGGAAAAAGTGATGGGACCGAGGGAGTGACTGTAGGGAGAGTAACCGAGAAGGGAGTGAATGTAGTGGAAAATGAAGTGCAGCATGGGGTGATTGACTTAACTTTGAATGTGCTAAAGGGTGGTTTCTTCAATGAGGACAATCAAGTGATCATTGATGGGGCGGTTTTTGGTCCAACCTTGAGCCGTAAGGAGAAAAAGAATTTAAAAAAAATGATCAGACTTCGAATGAAGGGCTTCAGTTGGAGTCCGTTGAACCGTTTGGATCGAGTGCTCTGGTGAGTAAGGACAATCAGGTTCCATTGGGTGAGGGTAATGGGGCTTTGAATGGTTTGGATAAGGTGAGACATGGGGAGTTGGGCGGCAATATGGACCAAAGGGGAACTACAGTGGTTGAACTAATAGAGGAGGGCTTTTCTGCAATTTCAAAAAATTCTGGGGTCATGCTAGATATTAATAAATACCCAGAATTTGTATCAGAAGCTGATACTTCTTCCATTACCTGGAAACGAGGTCCTGACAAGGTGCTATACCACGGCCCACATCCACCTGATGGGGTCAGCTTCTCGGATCAGGCCCATCTTGATCAGATGGATCACTTGATGGAGGCTCAGCCTGTTTCGAACAACTTGGCTTCGGATGAGGTGGGTCTGGAAGCTGTGATTTTGGGCAGTTCTTCTTCTGAGAGGGTACAACATCCGGTTCCGAGGATTGATGCAATGGACGGAAGTGGAGATGATAATCCCAAGGCTACGGAAATAGAATGCGAGGGGCCTGCAAAATCCATGAATCAGGTTTAGCGTTCCCATTTTATTTTTGCTTTGGTTTTATTTTTTATTTTTCCACCTAGATTTTTTGTTTAATTGAGAATCAAGAATATATTTCTTTTTAGTTTTTATGAATAATACAGCGAATACTAATCCTAGGAGAAGTTGGTCCGCGACCAACCATCCAGTTAATGTGTTATTTTGGAATTGTAGAGGTGCAAATAGCGATGGATTTAGACGAGCTTTCAGGGATCTTAGGGATAGACATAAGCCGATAATTGCGATTATTGTGGAGACTAAAGCCTCAAGATCAGAGGCAACTAACATAATCAAATCCCTACGTATGGAGAAGTCTATTCGAGTGGACGCGGTTGGTTTTGTAGGGGGTATTTGGGTCCTTTGGAACAATAATGAAGTATCGGTCCAGCTTCTATCGGCTAGTAATCAGGTAATTAATCTCAGAATTCTTCGAAACTCATGTATTTCTTGGTTGCTTTCCGCAGTGTACACGAGTCCGAAGAGCTGGATCAGGGACTACTTATGGGATGCTTTGGAGGAAGCTTCGCCTCTAATCAGGGAACCATGGCTAGTACTTGGGGACTTTAATCAGATAGGGGTCCCTGAAGACCAGGTCGGTGGAACAGAGGGTGTAAATCACAGTATGGTCAAATTCGAGAGATGGAGAGATCAGTGTGGACTTGAGGATATAAGGTTTGTAGGACCGAGGTTTACATGGAGTGATTCGTGGCGTTCGGGGGTTCAAATTTTAAAACGGTTAGATAGAGCTTATGGCAATCGACTTTGGTTCGAGAATTTTGGAATGTCTAGGGTCTCACATATTCCTAGGGTGCACTCCGATCATGCACCTATTATGGTTACTCTAGCTGCACCTAAGATAAGGACCACTAGTACGAAGCGTTTCCGTTTTGAAGCTACGTGGTGCTGGCACGAGGGTTTTAGAGATTTGGTAGAAAAAAATTGGAAGGTGGAGGGGAGAAGTCTTAGTGAAAATATAGAAATTATGCGGCAAGAGCTAGAGATATGGAAGTTTGAATTTTTTGGAGATATATTTCGGAAAAAGCGTAGTCTTCTAGCGAGGATTGGGGGCATTCAGAGATCAGTTCAGATAGCTCATAATTCATCACTTATCAAGTTAGAAGCAAGGCTAATTGGAGAGTTCGAAAGTCTTTTAGAACAGGAAGAGGTGTTTTGGTTTCAGAGAGCCCATACTGAATGGATTAATCCTGGAGAGCGAAACACAAGGTTTTATCATTGTGCAGCACAAATTAAGAAGGTAAAGGTGGAAGAGATACGTATTAGAAATGATAACCAAAAGTGGATTGAAGATAGGAAGGTTGAGAAACAGTGGGTACGTGGTTTTTTTGAAGAGTTATTCTCACATGAAGATGGTTCGCTTAGAGCTTGTGAGCTGCCCCAACTGAATAGATTCGAAACAAAGGATATCGAGATGCTAGAAGAGACGGTCATGGATGAAGAGGTACGTGTAGCAGTTTTTCAGATGGCGTCCCATAAAGCCCCGGATCCGGATGGATTAACAACAGGCTTTTATCAGCAGTGTTGGGATATAGTGGGTCCGTCAGTATGTGGTATGATTCGAGGGGCACTTACGAGTGGGAGGTTTCCTAAAGAGGTCTTGGGTACGCTTATTCATTTGGTTTCGAAGTTAGGTAGTCCTGAATATATCACACAATTTTGACCCATCAGCTTGATCAATATTTGTTATAAGATATGTACGAAGATTCTGGTTAATAGGTTGCGCCCCCTTCTAGCGAAGAATATTGGACCTTATCAAAGTAGTTTTTTACCTAATAGATCCACCATCGATAACATAGTACTAGTGAACGAAGTGGATTTTGTTATGAGACATGCGAAAGGTAGGAAGGGGTATATGGCAATTAAAGTAGATTTGGCCAAAGCGTATGACAAGATTAGATGGAGTTTAATCAAGGATTCTTTAGAGCTTCTGGGTTTGCCTCCTATGTGGGTTTCTGTTATTATGTCAGGGATGGCGGATAATGAATTAAATATCTTATGGAGAGGTTCCCCACTAGAGTCTATCAAGCCTAAGAGAGGGATTCGGCAAGGCGATCCTATATCGCCTTATTTATTTGTTATTTGCATGGAGCGTTTGTCGCTGCTTATCCAAAGCCTTGTGAGGGATGGCTCGTGGCAGCCTATCTACCTTAGCCCAGGGGGGGTCCCCTATCTCTCATATATTTTTTGCTGACGATTTAATTTTATTTGCATAAGCTTCTGTTGATAATTTTATATTGTTACAGGAATCTCTGGATATTTTTTGTAGAGATGCGGGTCAGAAGATTAATAAGGAGAAATCGATTATTTATTTTTCAAAGAATGTTAAAGAGGAGGTGGCTAGAAGCATAACCTTGCGTAGTGGGTATCAACAATGTGATGGACTTGGTAAGTATCTTGGTGTTAATATCCTCTCGGGCCGCCGACCGAAGGGCTTCTATGGTGAGCTCATAAATAATTTAAGAGGTAAATTGGCAAAATGGAAAGGAAATACCTTAGCGCTAGCGGGTCGGATAACACTAGCTCAAGCAGTTCTTAGTGCAACTCCAATGTATATCATGCAAATTGAGAAGCTACCGAGCTATGTATGTGAGGAAATTGATAGAATTAGAAGGGAGTTTATTTGGGGTTCCTCGGAAGACCAAAGGCGTATTAACTGGGTTGCTTGGAAAGATGTATGTAAGCCTAAAGAAGATGGAGGTTTAGGGTTTAGATCAGCGGAAGACATGAATAAAGCACTCTTGGGAAAATTAGGATGGAAGGTAATTCATGATACATCCACCTTGTGGCCTAGGGTAATGAGAGAAAAATATTTCAAAGGGCCTCCCATGCAATATTTGAGTAAACAAACAGACTCTAGGATCTGTCGAGCCATTACGATGGGTATAGAGGTGGTTCGAAGGGGTTCTCGATGGATAGTACATAATGGAAGAGATGTGTCATTTTGGTGTGATTTATGGATAGGAGACTCACCTCTTATCAATCATGTCTTAGGGGTGTTTGAAGTGAGTGAATTGGATAAAAGAGTTAGCGACTATATTAAACGAGATGGGTCATGGGATTGGATGAAATTTCAAGGGTATTTTACACCGTCAAAGCTACTAGAAATTGCCGAATTTCGTTTGGAAGTGGAAGGGGAGTCCCGTGATATTTTGTCTTGGTTAAACGAAGCAAACGGTGAATTTTCGGTAAGATCAGTAGGGTGGGAAATGGGCCCAAGAGATCCGAATATGGAAGTTATGTGGAAGAGGATTTGGAGCCTAAAGTCGTCACAGAGAATCCGAGTTTTCATATGGAGGGCGGTGCGTGAGAGAATTGCTACACGAGGGAATTTAGCGAAGAGGGGCTTGGATGTCACGGAATCTTGTCCGTTATGTGATATGGAAGTTGAAAGCGCGGCTCATATTTTTCGTAGATGCGAGAAAATTAAAAAAGTCTGGACAATTATTAAAAAAGAGGTGCTAAATTTTGGACTGAAGGAAGAAGGGGAGTCTTCACAGGTAGGGGGTTCTTTTGAATCTTTTGTGCAAGTTTTGGACAGGGATACAGGGGCTGGGGGGCTGGAATATCTAACTACTTTTGATTTATTGCATAACAGGTCCTCAAATGAAGTTAGTGTAGTAGACAGAGGGCGCCAGCAGCTTGAGAAGGAGACCTGCAGGTCTGATCAGTGGCTGGACATTGCCGAGACCAGGGAAGCAGCCCAGAACCGTTCCAGATCAGTGGCCGAGGGGAAGGAGCAGCTACCTGGCGAGGCAGTAGCTCATAATGCAGTACTTATCCAACATCAACAGCAGGAGGAAGGGGCGCGGCAGAATTTAGACACAGCGGAAGACAGTGTTTTGTTAGCTTCAACGGATCGGGAATGGTGGATACGAAACATTGCTAATAACATGGTTTTTGCCGGAGTACAATGGAGCGTATTTTTTGGAACGCTTTTAGACATAATTTGGAAGCAAAGAAACCTAGTTGTTTTCGAAGGTATGGATTACCCGAATGAAGAAGAAATAGTAAGGAAAGCGAAGTGGGTAGCTGTTAAGACTACTAGAGCTTGGGGACGGATGCCTGGCATGAAAATTTCGAAGAGTAATATGATTTCCTTAGTCGGGTGGACATAACCCACTAGAGGGGTCAAATTGAACACGGACGGGAGCTACAATAGAGGGAGAATGATAGGAGGAGGAGGCAGACTTATTAGAGATTGTAATGGCGATTGGATTAGCGGTTTTAGCATGAAGATTTATAACGACTCCCCAGTCATTGTGGAGCTAATAGCATTATGTGAAGGCTTGAAATTGGTAGAACGTTTGGGTTTCGAAGAGGTGTTTGTTGAATCGGACTCAAGAGATGGGCGTGGACCGGGAGCATTGTGGATTAGGCAAATCCGTTTGATTCTCGATAGAAACAAGAGTTTTAGCATGAGGAGCATATATAGAGAGTCTAACAATTGTGCGGATTGGTTGGTGAAATCAAGTTGGAGAAATAGAGAGGAGCTTGAGCTTTTGGGAGACCCTCCGGAGGGCATTTGGAGTCTCCTCACTAAGGACCGTATGGGTTATAAGATGCCGCGAGCAATCTATAATCCTGAACTTCTTAATGATGTAATAGAGTAGTTTTAATCTTGTTTTCATAATCACGATCCGAGGATCTCTGATGTAAAATAACAAAAATAATAATATGAGATTAAAAGGTTCATAAAATTAATAAGAAAGAGAATCAAACCTTAAAATATAATTAGAAAGATAGAATCCTATTGAAAGATGCTTCCACCATTTTTCAAACCATATCCCCATATTTGACATTTTGATTAACCACCCAAAAATCTAATAGAGAGTAGATTAGTATGGTGAATGGATGTATGATATTGGTGATGACATCGAGCTTGTGTACGTGAGAACGAATGTGAGTGAGAAGGAAGATGTCATACCTTTTTGAGAAAAGATTCGATGGAAATAAAAAGGGAAAGTCAAAGATCTATATGCTTTACTGAGAGAGATGGATTGAGAGGAATGATTTTAGTAGAGAGATTGAGTGGAGTAATTTTAGTAGATAAAATAAGTAAAAATTAAGTTTTGGGAGAAAAATAAGAAGGAAAGGTGAACAGATTAGGATTGTATTAGTGAATCTTTTTAATAATTGGATTTTTTAATAATAGTTGTTGAGTTTTTTGAATAATAATTAATTAATGATAAGTGGGGCCAGAAATGATCCTGGCCACCACTTATGTTTGGCCAGAATCAATCCTGGCCACCACTTATAAAAAAACTGTGTAATATAATATAGATAACTCCATTCGCTTCAGGGAATATAAAATTAACCAGTTGAATGTGAATCGTGATTTTAAATCAACCATTTATTATTTTTCTCACTCGCGATATTGGTATTTCAAGACCATATTCGTGGTATAAATCGTTGGATACAAAATTCTTGTATTCATCCGAAATACTTATTTTATATAATATTAAGCAAAATATTGTACAAAACAAAATTATATAAACTACTTGCACTTAATTTACTGTAATTACTAGCGAATGTAATCATCGTTTATAATAATCATTATTGATAGTCTCATTATAAAACTCCAAAACTACAATTGCTCCAAAAATTAAAACAAATATAAGGATCACAATAAGAGAAGTTAAGATATTCAAAAGACTTATATTTTTTTTATCATTAAATCAAACTTTATTAAAACAAATCAACTTGCCAATATCTTTTACAATTTAAACCTAGACATCTAAAGCCCAACTAGGGTCATACTAGTGCTATTCTCGGCCCAAATTACATTAACCTTACTACATTAATAAACGACATTACAGCTTAAACCAACAAGATAAAAAAGCCCACTACTCATCAATTACAAACCAAATCAAATGGACCTAACATATAAGACAAGAAAAAAGCATCCACTAATCTAATTTCTCCACCATCTCTTTAATCTTTATATTCTTCACATTCCATGCTAGTAACTTCATCTTCATCATTTTCTCAATTTTTCTACATAACTGCTCATCATTTATACCTTTCCCTCCATGTTCATATTCATTTCTTAACCACCATAAGTTATACACATATGATGTGATCATATTACTCGCGAAGATCATCAATTCTTTACTCTTAATCTTGTTCACTTCAAAAGACTTATATAACCAAAAGAAAAATATTAAAATGAAACTTTTTCATATGAGTGTATTTTTTTTATTTTTGTTTTTTCTTTCTTTAAACTCTTTTCTTTTCTCCTAGGAAAAATCATGTTGCCCCTTCTTTCTCTTTACATGAAATTCTTGCGGGATTTAAATACAAACAATATGAAAAGAATATAATCTGATATTATAAAATTCAATTAAACTGAAAATATATGAGTAGATACTCCTGCTGATAACGTGTTATAAAGTAAAAGAGATAAGATAAAGATATAAAGAATATTGTTCTTGTATTCCAATAATTCTCTAGTTCTATTACAATGAAACAAGTTCTATATTTATAGGAAATAAGTGTCTTTTCACTTGCCTATTTACAAGAAATAAGTAGGAAACTTTTGGCCTTTGAACATCCATATAATAATATAATTTATTCATAACATAATTAAATAATAAATTTTAAAATAAAATTTTGTTTTTTAAAATTTTATAAAATTCAATAGTTAATGAAATTATAAAAAATCCTAAACTTTTGAATAACATAAAAATTTAAAAGTGTTTAAAATTCAGATCGAATACCATAACATTCTAAACAACGATTGGTTAAAATTTAGATGCATACCCAAGATAAAAACTTTTAAACATTTAGATTGAATATCTTTAAATTTTAGAATAATTTTTTTAAGAGATAATTCCCAATTAATTACACTTTCTCACTTTTCATTCTCAAAAAAAAGGAAGGAGGAAATTACTTCCTACTTACTCACAAATTTTCAACTTAATTCTTAAATAAGCACATGGTCATATTTACCTTCCATTATTGCCCTTATATGTTTTTTTATTTCATTATATATTTATATATTTAATATCTGAATTTATTTTTTCATTTTTTTAAATATTTTTTTTTCGATTTTTTTTTTAATTTTTTTTTCCGGAAAAATATTTTTTTTTTGAATTTTTTTTTCCACAAATTTTTTTTTTTTTGGAATTTTTTTTTTCGAAAAATATTTTTTTTTTTGAAATTTTTTTTTTCGGAATTTTTTTTTTTTCGATTTTTTTTTTTTTTCGAAAAATATTTTCGAAGATTTTTTCATTAACACACAAGTCCATACTGTTTTGTGTTACTGTAACTCATACATCAAGCGATTGTGTGTTACATTAACACACAATCAGATGTTCAGACTATCTGTACACTATTATCTATTAATGTGTACAAATATTCTGTATATCTTATTCTGTGTTCCTGCAACACACAATTGTTATTTGTGTGTGTTTAAGCAACGCAAAACTGTAAATGATAAACGCATTGTGTGTCTTACCAACACAAAACTCATACTGTTGTGTGTTACTGTAACACATACTTTCAGCAATTGCGTGTTGCATGAACACATAATCAGGCTACATATACATTATTCTATACCTTTGTGTACAAATATTCTGTCTGTCTGATTTTGTGTTCATGTATCACACAATTTGTTATTTATGTGTGTTTAAGCAACTCAATATTATACATATTAGGTGTTCATGCAACACACAACACATATGATTTTGTGTTACTTTAACACACAATTATCATGGAAAAAAAAATTCCGGGGGAAAAAATCGACAAAAAAAAAATTTGAAAAAAAAATTTCCGGAAAAAAAAATATTTTTTGAAAAAAAAAAATTCCGAAAAAAAAAAAAAATTTTGAAAAAAAAAATTTCCGAAAAAAAAAATTCGAAAAAAAAAAAGTTGAAAAAAAAAAATTTCGAAAAAAAATATTTTTCGAAAAAAAAATATTTCGAAAAAAAAATATTTAAAAAAAAAAATCTGAAAAAAATAAATAAATATTAAACTATAATTAATAAAATATATAATTAAAGTAATTAATAATAGGTAGAAGGATATTTTGGTAATTGGGTAATATTTTGTGCTTAATTGGGAATTAAGTTGAAGTTGTAATTAATAGGGAATACTTACCTTCTCTGCGTAATTAATTGGGCGTTGCCCCTTTTTTTAATAATCTCTATATTAAATACGCTTATTTAACTTTTTTAATTACTTCCTTGGTCCAATACTTTAGCATGCACAATATCGATATAATTTTGATTGGTTGTCGTAAAATATGGCTAAATTAGCTGAAATGATTTTCCTTTACTCTATCTTTCGTTAAGTTTGCGCAAATTTAGTAATAATAAAGTAAAAAGAGATGAAACAAAAAAAACAGTGAAAAAGCACGAAACATTAAATAACAAAAAATAAATAAAACAAAATGATATCTAATAAACCATAAATAATTAAATGGTGGAGTACTAGTCTAAAAGAGTCCAAAATACGGACCATCCAACAAGAGGCAGAGAGACTTTCTTTCTCCATCTCTTTCTCTCTCTACATTTTCAGGTCTGTTTCTCTCTCTTAGATTTAATTTTCGTTTTGTGGATTTTATTTATTCATTTGATTTGTATGTTGTGATTCTTTGAACTTCAAATATTCTGGGTTTGAAAATTAATTTGGTGGGTTGCGATGTTCTTTTGTAGGAGTTTTGCAGTGGATCCACACCGTTTATTTTTTGTTGGGATTTGATCGTGTGGAGTTAAAAAGGGGTTAAGAGATGAAAATGATTCCGTTAAAGCTTGTTGGTTGAAGCTTTTTCTTGGTAAATAAAGAGCAAAAAAGGGCATCTTTTATCAGACCCTTTTGTCTGATGGGTTCTTTTTTGCTCACTTCTCTTTGATCCTTCAGTTTTGAATACCTTTTCTGGTTTTAGTAAGCTTTTCGTGTTTGAAACATGGCCCTGTTGGAAAATATGAATATCTTGTAGCTATATTCCAATTATATGCTTTTAAAGGTTTGTGGTCGTTATTGTAAGAATTGGAATAATTGGGTGTTTTGATTAAATAGTAATTTATTGTATAAGTTGGGTTAAGAATCTAGAATAAGATGGAAGTTAAGAGTGACATTGTTGTTGAAACTGAAGAACTAAGGAGGATAAGGAATGAGCCTGAGACTTCCAAAATGGAAATCATCGAAACTGGAATTTCGAATTTGAACAATGAGATTATAATTTGTGGTTCAGGTAAAGGTGAAGGAAGCAATAGTTCAAATGTAGTATTTTCTAAGGAAGCGTCACTTGAAAATTGTAGTAATGTACCTGAGATAGCACAGAAAGAGAGAAAGCTTAGTAGACAAGATAGAATGGAATGGGGAAGGTTATTTCAAAGTGCAGTTAGTTCTCCAGATTGGGAACTAGCTGAACGTTTAATCTCTTCTGCAGATTCTCAAACTCTTAACGATGCATTATGCATTTCTTTAGATTCCGTTTGGTTTTTATGCAATAAAGAGGAATTGTTTGGCATAACAAATTTAATTAAGAATATAATATTTAACGGTGCTCATGACTTCACTCGAGCTGTACTCAGAACTTCGTTCCTTGCTTCTTGTGTTTCCGCTTGTCAGAGTCGCACAACTACCCTTTCAGATACTGTTACCGTAATGGCACAAAGGTACCTATCTATAATCATTTTGTTAATTTCATGTTAATTTAATGCCATGTCATGTCATGTCTGATTTCTCGTTTAAAGTAGGCTACATGAACGGTTACAAGAATGTAACGGAGATGAAATTTTAAAAGCAGAAGCTGCAGCGAAAGTTCAGAAATTCACCGAATGGGCGCTTAAATGCATAGGTTTTCATTCTCGCTGTCAAGGTAATAAAAAGAAAGTTGGTCACAACTCTGGTTACGAAATTCAACTACAATTATCCGCTTTCAAAACATTCCTGGATCTTGCTGGTGATAATCTTACCGGAAAGGACTTTACAGAAGCTTTCGATGCAGCTTGTTTTCCGTTAACACTTTTCTCCAGTTCATTTGATCCTGGTTGGGCATCAGGTGTGTCCGCAACTGCTATACAAGGATTACTCACTATGTTAGTCGAAGGTGGTGCGGATAATGTTAATCAATGTTTTCTCGAAGCTTCACGTTTCGGTAGTACAGAACTTGTTCGCATTCTTTTACAGGTAAAATATGCATTCAGATGGAATCTAAATTATATATCAATATATAAAGAACTAAATAGTTTTGGTTAATTTTTGCAGATTGCTCAGATAAACAGTTTAGATGTTGACGTTGATTTAGCTTTAGGATTCGCATCACATTACGGTAAAATCAGGACGATGGAATGTTTAGTAGACGAAGGAAACGCGATGTCATTTTTAGGTCCGTTAATGAGAGCGGCCGAAAGAGGAAGAATGCAAGTAGTGGAATGGTTTATAAAACGAGGATGTAGAGATATGGAAAGATGTTTAGCTTTAACAGCAGCTACATCAAGTAGTCAAGTTGAAATAGCTGCTTATTTATTACCTCATGTACCTCAACATGTTTTATCTGCGTTAAGTATCGAGGTTCTTAAAGCTGCTGGTGAACGTAGTGGTGGGTCTTTAGAAGGTGTAGCGTTTCTTCTTCGTTCAGACTTTTTAAGCGATCCTTCTGCTACTTATGCAGTTGCAGATAGTATTGCTAGATCTAACGATGAAGCTGCAGCTCCAGAGCTTCAGATTTTTCTTCGTGAGAATTGGTCAGAAGCTGCGTTTTTGGAAGGGTTGAGACAAGGACAAGAACATTATTTTAACATTGTTCGGATTTTGAAATATGGGGAATCTGCTATTTGTTTAAGGGATCTTCCTGGACCTTTAAGAGTTGCGATAGCGTATTTGCCTTTATATAGGGAATGTGTGGAAGCTGGAGGTTGTTTGTTATCACAACGGCTTAGAGGGAAGCTTGTGGAAGCAGTGAGAAGACTTGGTGGTGTTACTTTACAAGAAGCAAGTCAAGGAAAAGAGTTGGTTTCTGTTTTGGAACATCATCTTTCTCCCTTTTTGCGTAATGCTGAGTGATAGAAAGCTCTTTGCTATCTCATAGATAATAAAAACATAAAGATGGTTTTAAGGTGTGACAAATACTCTTTATTGCGGATTTGTCGAATTTCTTTTCTCATCAAGTTTGTAGTTGATTTAGGTAGTTGAAGGCAAACTTTTGATATGCTTGTCTAGACTATGTACAAGAGAAAATACCTTATGGATTTGTATATTACTTAGTATCTTGGTCTGTTTTTGTTTATTTTTATCATTCGGGTTATGGTGGTGGCATTTGAGAGAAATTGTCTGGGCAATGCAGTAAGCTCTTTTATAGGTTGGCCTATATAGGGGTTTTAGTTTGAGTTTGTGAGATGGGGAAGTTTATGTTTACTGTATTCATGTGTTTGCTAAATCTGTGTTCCATTGAATTAATAATAGAGAAAAATGCAAAATAAGGCAAAAATAAGGCATAAAAACTCTATCTTCATATTATAAGTTTAAATCAGAAAAACTTAATTTTTAAGGTCACTTTCTAATTTTCTGGTTTGGGTTTTTGATTTTTTTACCCTTGTTCATGATGGGTATGGATACATGCAAGGCCGGTCCTGACATTTTGGGGGCCCAAAGCAAACTTTAAAATATGGGCTCTTAAAAAATTCTTAAGTGTATTACAAATAATTTTCTTTTTACTTAATTTAATTAAATAATTTTTTAATAAAAATAAAAAGAACTGGACTAGCATTTTTTGTTTAAGTTGGGCTAAAATTAAGCCTTTTTATATAAGAAAAAAATTATACTAAAGGTAAAAAAAAAAATTAGGGCCCTAAAAGTGATAAGGATTGAGGGGGGGGGCCAAGGCGATGGCCTCCTTGGCCTCCCCTCAGGACCGGCTCTCATACATGCTTATGATGGGTATGGATACATGCTGTACTTTACATTCATTCCTTTTTCATCGGTGGCTAAGGACCCGCGGTGTTTTTTACATCATTTTTCGAGTTGCTTATTATATTTACTTTAGTCAATAGTCATAATTGTACATTTAAAAACCCATAGGGGTACAATCACATTTGGGATATTATAAAATAGGTTGTTTTGGTGGCCTAACAACTAGTCCAATTTTTTATGGGGATGCGGTATCTCCTTGTGTGTTCTAAATAGACACACCTAAAAAGGCAAGACACGTACCGCAAGTGTACGTGTCATCCAAATAATATCCAGTAAACGGAATTTCGATCTCAAGGACGGATTGGATATGATTAAAGTGTTATGCAATAAATGGAATAGTTGCTTGAATGACTAATAAAAGTAAAAGAACTAAATTTTTTTGTTTTGTTTTTGTTCAAGGACTAAAGTGCAAATAAAGTAAAATATTAAACTATCTTAATGCTAATGCAAGAAAATAAAATATGAAGAGACGCAAGAATGAGAGATAGTACTTGAGTCACGCTAAGGTTTCACCAAAATAAACTTAATCAATGCTTCTTTTGAAGGACAAATTAGTAACTAGTAATAGTCGGGATTCTAAATTCTCCTAACCCCTGTCAGGGTAGACTTAGGAGCTATTCTCAGATGTTACAAACCCTACCAGGGCGATCATAATCCACCTTCGAATGTCAGGTTCTCTACCCAATTGGCTATAAGGTTAACTAAGTTCGTCAGGATTAATAATTTCTACCTTACGTTTATTATTACTTATGTCTGTAATTAAACCCCCCGTCAAGATGATCACCGCCACTAGTGAATAGCTTAATTACTCAATCCTATGTCTAATTGGCCAAATTAAAAATAGTGAAATAACCTTACGATAATAAACAATACTAAATTACTCAATTCGAATTAAATTATAACAATCCCAAATAAGAAAACATCAATCAAATACATTAAGGTTCAACTCAAATAGCGATTCTCAAGCACTTAAAAGGTTTAGCTCATAATGGAAAATAAAACTAAAATAAAATAAAATTAAAAGACATAATGTTTAACAGAAAGAAAAATAAATAAAACCTAATGACGAGGTTGGGTTTGACTGCGAATTGGAGAAGATGACTGCTCCAGCTCTTAGCTTTCTTCCTTCCTGCTTGCTCTGACTTGAAAACCTTAAGCCTCTTGCGTAATTATATGAAGTGTATGTAAAGGGGAGGCTAAGGGGTGTATTTCTAGGTGTTAGGAAACCCTAATTCGTTTTTACTTGGAGTGGAAGACAAGTAAAGGACTCTTTAATTCGCAACCCTAAAATCTAGGAAAGGTAAGATTCTGTGTTGATTTGTTTTGGTCATATCTCCTTCAATACTTATCCGTTTGACGCGTTCCTATAGTCGAAACCACTTGTCGCGGAAAGCTCTATCCATTGGTCCATACCATTCTCCCAAGTTCCTAGACAATATTAAGTTATGGACTTGTATTTGAACGTGGCTGGAATTTTAGATTTAATTGGCAGCTTTATCTTTTCCTTCTTTGCATATATCCTTCCTTAATCTTCTTATTTCCATGAATATCTTCTTTCCTGTACTTCTTAGACTTGACTTGGTCTCTAATTAATTACCATATATCTTTTAAAGTTTCACAATAAATAAATAATTAAACCGCATATGCTTTAAAAATTAATAAATCATTAATTCAAGACTAGAAATAAGAAAGTGCACTCTAAAATTAGAAACTCGAATAAAATACTTCTTAACACACTAAAAATAATCTAAGACTTAAATTCTCACTTCAACTCCTTGTATGAAATTTAGGAACCTACTAACTTTGCACTAAAAATAACCAAATTAACGCACAAAAGCTCTAAAAATGCAAATAGTCTAATTCCAAGGGGAGAAAGTGCAATATGATGAAATAAACATAAAAGTCTATCTAATAAGTCAATTATTCACCTAAAATTATGTCTCATAAGGGCTAATATTTAAAACAAATAGGGAGACATCAAGACCCCCAACTCAAACCTTTGTCGTCCCGACAAAGTAAAATGAAAACAAAGGCCTTTTAGGTGAACGCAGAAGGTAGAATCTAGAAAATATTTCCAAAGCACAACTTAAAACAAATCTCATATAGTATCATCTAAGAATTAATATACACATACACATGTCATGCAAAATCAAACAGAAAATAATATCAATCCAAAATTAATTTCACAATGCTAGAAGGTTACGCTTATTACTTATCTCAAGATGGTGGCTATAGGGTGTTCCTCGATCCTTACTTGCTTTGAACGCTCCACTTATCATACTCCCTATTAACTCACTATGTATCTAGGAATCACGAGGTCTTTATGGTTTTAATATCGACTTAGGGACGGTATGGTATGTATATTTGGTAAATTTGAAGTGAGCTTTTGGCTCTCTCCTCACTTACCATCAACAAACTGTCCAAGAGCTTGAGTTTACACTCGAATATGTTCTTACTCAACCCATTTTACGCGCTAATTTAGCGTCCCCAAATTAACCCAATAAGCACTAAAGCTGATCACATAAAAATTTCCTCTTTGCCGGTCCAAATATTTATTTTTTTCATATGAAATTTCTCTTTTCGTTTGCATAGTCATGACTCTCTTTTTGATGTTGAGATATCATGCTATTTTTTCATAAATTTTCTTCTTTTCATAACTTCTCATCTTTTTTTTCATTTACTCTTACCCCGGGAAAGGGTTACAATATAATAAACCTGTGAATCATCATCAAAAAAATATAAATCCGAGCACAATTGATAAGTGGTGTCGCCTAGGGTGTTATAAAAATAAGGTCAATAAACGCTGGAAACAATGCACTAAAGCACCCTAGACAAGCACGGTATCGCAAGTATTACAGGACGTATGCAAGTTTTAATGATAAGTTGAATTCGTTCTCAGGGACTTAGTGTGTTATACGAATGGGTAGTAATAACGAGTAGAAAGTAATTAATTAAAAGACAGGAAATAAAGATGAGTAAATTCGAGATACTAAATTAAACTAATGAAAATAAAAGACAATAAAATAAAAGATAATAAATATGAGATGAGAAGTATAGCTTAGGTTTTGCTAGTATGCACTAATCCTTCTAATTCTTTCTATCAGATCTAGTTAATAAGGGAGATAATTAGCTCTTATATACTTAGTCAGGATTCTAAATTCCCATACCTTAGACCTTGAGAGCGACTAAGGGGGCTACAGACACATCATGAGGCAGCCTAAACCTAGGGTTATCAAGTGCCACCAAGGCCCTAAGCAATTTAATTCCAAACATGATGATAGTGGTTAAATTATACCCTAATGACTATCTAGCTAGAATTAGTGTTGTCAAGACCAATATCGACACTAGACGTTATGTAGTGTTTCAATAATTAGACACCCAGTTAAGGTGAACATCTAACTACTATTAAGAAAGCCTAAAGTGATCAGTTCTAGGACATGCGATAATTCAAAACACATAAACAAATATATAGGTAAGAAGCTAATATTAGATTAAAACATATAATTCCCAAAGAAACTTAGATAGAAAGAAAATAGAATTCATAGATTATACATAATGCAAAACCCAAGCTATTGGAAAATTAGTTCATACCTGAAGGAAATAAACTAAAAGAAATAATAAAAGACTTCATCTTGCTCTCTACAATAATTCTGATGATAATAAACCTAAGGACTAATTAATGGGAGGCAAGGATGATTTACAAGTGATATAAGGATGTATCTATAGGTGTATAGAAGCCCTAATTCGTTTTCTTGAAGGAGAAGGTAAGTAGTGGACTCCTAGCCCAACTCAAATTCGTAACCCTAAAATATGAAATCAAGCCCGTTTTTGTTTTAGTCCTAACAGCTTCAATTCTTATCCGTTTGACGCGTAGATCTTTAACTTTGCTCTTGACCGTTTGTCCAAATTCCCCACCGATTTTAAGATATAAGATGATTTGTGGTCGTGGGTGGTGAAATTCAGATTTATGGTAACTTTTCCTTTTCCATATTTTAGCTTTTCTTTCCTTATTTCCAATTTCCATGCTTATATTCTTTCCTTATCTCTTAGTCTTTGACTTGGATTCTAATTAATCTCCATAATTATCTTTAAAGCTTCACACTAAATAAATAATTAAACCCAATATGCTCTAAAAATAATAATTTACTAAATCAAGACTAGAAATAGGAAAGTGTAATAATTCACGAGAAAATCGACTAGAAAGACTTCTAAATCACTAAAAATGATGTCTCACCCTAATAATAATTCATGACAAATGAGAAGACATCAAGACCCCCAACTCAAAGTTGTATCGTCTCGATACAATAAAGATAAAAACAACGGGAAGTCTCTAAATACACACCTAGGTAATTTTAACACAATAGGATGAACATAGCAGAATATATAGAATAGACATAAAGCAACTACTCAGAAAATTTCAAGCAGTAATATTTATAGACTACATACCTGTACACTTTTTCATATCCATAGTCAAGACGATTTGAATTCAAGATTAGATTAGTTTCGCAATGTAAGAAGGATTGAGACTTTACTCAGTTCACCAAGGAAGCTATAGACTGTTCATCGAACTTCACTAGTATCCAAAGATCCATTTAACTACTCTGCATTGGCTCAATCACTTCTCGATTACATAGAAAATAATCAAAAGGTCTTTAATGTTGTAATTTAGGCTTAGGGACGGTATGATAGTATATTTGGATAATTTAGAGTGAGCTTTTGGCTCTCTCCTCACTAGCCATCAACTAATCACCCTAGAGCTTGAGTTACTCTCATAAAACGTTTCTCACTCAACCCAATGAATTCTTTGATGCACAAAGTAGCATCCCCAATAACCCAATTTAAAGCATAAGATGTTCACATAAAAATTCCTCTTTGCCGGTCTGAATATATATTCTTTTCAAATCATCATTTTTTTTCTTTTGTATAACTATGACTCTCTTTTTAATGTTGAGATTTCACGCTATTTTTTCAAGGTTATGCCTTTTCATAACTTTAGTTCTTAGCTTCTTTTTCATTCACTATTACCCCAGCAAAGGGTTACAATATAATCATGTGAATCAACATCAATATAATAACAAAGCACAATTAATAAGCTCAAAAATCCCAACCCAATAATATTTCCCATAATGGTGGACCCACCACCCCAAACTCAAGCTCTAAAACAATTGTCTATGCTTCGCGATTCGAGTGCGGGTCATATGGAAAAGTCTTATAATCTAAAGGGATATGGCTTATAATGTGTTTAAATAAAAAGCTTTAGAAAGGCTAGAAGGGACTGAGAAGGATATACAATATTAAATCAAATAATAAGGTGAGAAGGTATAAAAAGGCTTCAAGTGGCTTCAATATGAAAGAACCTCCTTAATCATTTTCTACACCATGCAATTTCGTTATTTTCTTACCTTTAGCACTTTCATCAAATGGGTTTGTCAACTAGATAGGATCTCACGGCCTACACACTACTCAAGGTTCCCTGAGATCGAACATACTTTCTATCGCATTGCTTACTAATCTTTTCTTTACTATCAATGTGTGTTTTCCTGCAAATACTCAAAGCATACAAAATAAAATAGCTCATAAACATACTACTTACTATCATCAATTGGGAAATAGATGATGAAGATTGCCCACATGTGTTCGGAAGAGGGTTAGAATGCTAGCAATGTCATAGAATATGTTCTATTAATGATGCAGAACATTTGGAAAGAAACAATAAAGGTATATCATGAAAGGCATGAGGACATCAATGTGGATATGGTGATTCACTTGACTAAGAAGATGGTATCCGAACTTTTTGGGCAGAGTAGTCAACTCAACACCAAGACTAATTGGAAGGTAATATTAGGATAGAAGTTATAGAGTTAGGGTCGTTGGGAGACATATCATTCTTCTGCGATCTGTTGTCTTTGGATAAATGAGAACCTATATGTGTTGTAGTGATGAAATACATAAAAAATGGGGTTAAAATTGATCGTTCGAGAACAACGAAGTGTTCAACGACCATCGAAAGGGAGACAGACGACGTGATCTTGGAAACATTTTGGGTATACATAGAAAGCTATTTTCTCTGATAATTGAAACATAGTATAGGGTATCAGGAAACTGTTAGTAGTAAGGCAGTTCATTCAACCCGCATTATGGAGGATCGCAGAGATGATAGACTATTTCGCTCCAGGTCATTCCCATCATATTCCGAAAACCCAAAATAGTAGGGCTGATATCCTTACCAAATCGGCTAGACCGAAGGTCGCGCTTTCAAGGTGGATATGTCTGAACTTTTATCTTGGTTAAGGATCGGGTAAATGTGTAGATAAGTTGTGTTTAGGATCGTTTTCCGGCTAAATTATAAAATAATACTATTTATTTTCTATCTCTATAGATTTTAATGTTTTGAAAACGTGTATGAATAAATTGTTTGACATGTTCAACTAGTGACAGAAAGCAACTTATCATGGGCGTGGCTTTGTGCCATAATTTTTTTTCTTCTGTAACTCTTCTGTCTACAATTTAACACTCATATTTCATCATCAAATGATGGAATGAGACAAGTGTGCTTCCTCCAGAAAAGAAAACAGAGGATACTAATGTTTTTAAGTTTGATATTCATATCAAAGAGTTACAATTCTGTAAAGTTACAAAGGTAATTAATTCCAACTTCTCAAAATTTCTCTATTTTTATAACATTCTCGTTAACTTCAATAAATAAGAAATAAAAGAACCATGCTATCTTTGTACCCTTTTAGAAAATCACAACACGAATTAATTCGTGTCAACTCAACATCCTCTTTACATTTATATATATGTGTAACTTCTACTCGTTGGGCCTCGGACAGTATTTGTCGGTGTAAATGCCAAAATCATAAGAACAGCGAAGATGCAAATCGGAAGCAAGAGTAACATAAATGGCGGTGGTGGCAATGGTGGAAGTATAAGCGGTAAGATGAGCAATGATGCTGTGAGACAAACCAGAAAAAGAAAAGATTCCAAGCTGAAATAACTAACTGGAAAGATTCTCTTTCCACTCGCCGGTGAGAAAGGTAGACGATACTCTGTTCTCTTTCCTTCCACCGAAGGTGTGTATCTCTGTTGATGGATAGTCATAGGAGAAGGATTCCTTGTTGTTCTTGCATCCATAATTCGACTAAAATACTGATCTTGCAAAGAAGTTATACCACCTTCGGATGATTTCAATTCCGCTTCAGGGCGTTTAATAGTCATTTATACGATTATTCGGCGAAGACCCTCAAGTTTAAACACTTTCAAGATCTTATCACATTAAACAACTCTTGATCAGTTATCCTTAAACAGCGTACTGTTTTGAATCTTTTAAATCTTCTTCTTGTTGTCTTGTTTCACTTTGAAATATGCAAACTGTACAGCCTCGTGAATTGAAGAATGTATCCTCTCACTCGATCAATGAAAAATTGCAATTTCAGAAGAAAAATTAGATTCAAATTTAAGAACAAGTTGAGGGAGAAAATTTGGGTATGGAAAGGGAGAGGGGGAGGTAGAGAGATAAATTGATGAGGGGGAAGAATACGAGTAAAGATTTGGTTTATAAAGGGTTGTGATTGTTGTTTCTATGAAGGTGATGTTTACCACGATAGACAAGGTTGGGTTAGGAAATACCTTTTATCTGGTTTGGTGTTTTGAGGTTGTAATAAATGTTTGTTTTGTATTGGGATGAGAGAGGAAATAAAAAGAGAAAGAAAGGGTTGGATTCAGTGAATTTCTCTCCTTTTGCTGACATGCAAGTTGGAGGAGAATAAGGTGTCATTACCCAATGCTCTAAGGTTCTTCACCCCTAGACCCATTCATTCATCGTTTCTTTTCTCTCGCCCACAGTAATCTTCTCTCTTTTAATGATTATTATTTATTTCTCATATTATTCACCAAAGATAACGGATGTTTTTCTTTTTTTGAAATTGATACTGACCCTCTTTTAATTATAGTGAGTAACCAAAAGAAAAGAGTGAACCAGTTGGGGTTTTTTTTTTTTTTTTTAAAGAAAAATAGGAGAGTCCTTGACTTTTAGAACTTACACTATTAGATTAGATGACTAAAAGGGTGTATTTAACTAGAAGTTTGTTGGATTTTTTTGAACTTATAAAATCTTTTTTTTTGTTCTAAATAAGATTTCATTAATACGAATAAATATAGTTTTAGCCAATGCCCGAGGGCAATGCTTCTTCATACAAAATTATAGCTAATTCACTAGAAATACTATCTAGGCTAAGGCTAAACATGTTGCCATTAAGCTTACATTTAGCTAACTAATCCGCAGCTCTATTACATTCTCGCTTACACCATCTAAACGATGGTTTACAAAATTCCGAGATATAATAGATACTATTAACTACATTACTAATAGAAGGACAAGAAAATTGCAGAGACTTCTCAAGAGACTTCATCACTAGGAGACTATCACTTTCAATGACCACTTTAGCTTTTTCTTCTCGCGCCAAAAGACATGCTTTAAGTACTCCTAATGCTTAAACTTCTAGAGGTGAATCTGCTGCTATGTCCCATGCATTATAACTTCTTGTATTTCCAAAATGGTCCCTGGTAATACATGAAATAGCAGCTACATTATTAGAAAATGCTGCATCACTATTGATTTTTTAACATATTAATGGGTGGGGGTTCCCACTTTAGTTTCTTACTTCTTTCACTTATAGTAATTTCCTTTTCCAATTCCTGATTTATAGTTAGATTTTCATAGGTAGGGACTAAGTATCCCTTCAGTACAGTATTGTCATCCTTAGGGATATTCACGTTTTTATATTCAATCCAACAGTTCATAGCCTTTCTAACAGTCAATATAGGGTCTAGCTTTGAATTTTTATACTTGAATTCATTTCTATCCTTCCAACATTGCCACACAATATAACAAATTTTTTCTATGGATTCTTTCGCTACTTTACTATTTACTTTCAAACTTGTTTCAAAGATGTTAGCCATCCAAGTATCCAATTTAATGGAGTACTGGTTGCTAGCATATAGATTAAGTGGTGAAGCATACCAAACCGCTCTAACCCATTCACAATCCATCAATAAATGATCCACAGATTCAGTGGTCTTATCACAAATATCACATTTAGCCGATTTTAGAATTTTCTTTTTATATAAATTCTCATTTGTTGGTAGTATATTTTTAAAAGCTCTCCAAATAAAGTTTTTAACTTTAGGAGAAATATTAAGATTCCACATCAGTTTCCAAATTTTTGGGTCTACATAGTGAGATGAAGATCCTTTATTCTTGCATTTAACCTCTTCTTTCAACTCAGCTTTCTTTTTTAGGATTTGGTATCCTATTTTAACCTTATAATTCCCATTTTTACTATTATTCCAGATAGGGGTATCCTTGCTTTCTATAAGAGGTATAAAGGTTTTAAGGATAAGGCTAGTAGTTTCTTTATTATAATTCTTATTTACTATATCTATATTCCAACCTCTTTTGCCTTCCATCATGAGATCAGATATAGTATATATGTTCTTATCAGTAGGGGGTATAATTTCCTTACAATTAGTAATCCAATTTTGCGAGTGAAGGCATATACTCTTCCCATTTCCTATTCTCCATTTAATATCATCAATAATCGCATCTTTGCCTAAAATTAGACTTCTCCATCCCCATGAGGGAGAGTTTCCAACTTTGGCATTAGAGAATGAGGAATTGGGAAAATATTTGCCTCTCAAAGTTTTATATAAAAGGGACTTGGTATTGTTTAATAAATTCCAGGCTTGTTTACTAAGTAATGAAATGTTCATAAGGTGTAGGTCCCTAAAACCGAGGCCTCCACTATATTTACTTTTAGTAAGAGGGTCCCAAGAACCCCAATATATTTTCTTATTTCCTTTATTACCCCACCAGAATTTAGTGATTTGTGATGAAATCAAATCACAAATTCTTTTAGGTAAAATAAACGAGGACATAAAGTAATTTGGGGTACTAGATAGGACAGCTTTAAATAGTATATCTTTACCAGCATTTGAGAGATATATATTTTTCCAATTTTCAATTTTATTAATAGTTCTTTCCACAAGATTGTTGAGTTCCTTAACTTTGGACCTACCCCATTCAGTGGGGAGTCCTAAATAAATGCCCAAGTCCTCCATTATATTCATATTCAGTTTTTTAGCATACATATGTTGTATAAAGTCAGGAGTGTTGGGACTAAACTTAATCCCACATTTATTGTAATTAAATTTCATTCCTGTTGCATGTCCATATTTATTTATCACATCTTTAAAACTATCAATTTCAATGCCATTTGCTTTCATAAAGAAGATGCTATCATCAGCAAACAATAAGTGGGTGATATTAGGTGATTGTTTCGCTATTTTAATACCTTCCATCATATTTTTATTAACTTTTTCTCTAATTAAAACCGAGAGAAGTTGAGTTACAAGGGTAAACAGGAAGGGTGATAAAGGGTCACCCTGCCTTAGTCCCCTTGTGGGTTTTTTTAAGGGTCATGGTAACCATTAATAAGAACAGAATATGAGACAGTTGTGACACATTCCATGATTTTAGTAACCCATTTTTCACTAAAACCCAAGTTTAAAAGAATAATTTTTAGACAGTCTCATTCCACATTTTCATATGTCTTTTGAATATCAGTTTTTATAGCCATATATGAGGTTTTTGTGTACCTATTTCCTTTAATGTAGTTTATAACTTCATGGGAAATATATATGTTATCTTGAATATGCCTTCCAGCTATGAAAGCCGATTGATTTTCATCTATCAAGCAATTCATAAAAGGTTGCATTCTATTAACAATTATCTTAGCTATGATTTTATATATAAAGTTTGAACAACTAATAGGCCGAAAATGTTTAATACTCTTTGGATTTTTGATCTTTGGTATAAGAGATATAAAAGTGTTGTTAAGCTCTTTTAGTGAATCTCCATTATACCAAAAATTATTGATGGTTTTAATAACATCAAGTTTTATTAAATCCCAATATTTTTTGTAAAACAATCCTGGATACCCATCAGGTCCAGGTGCCTTATGGGCTCCAAGTTCATCTATAGCTTTCTTAATTTCCTCAATTTTTAATGGTTTTTCTAAATTTTCATTCATATGACTATTTACTTTTTTTTCAATAAGATCAGTTATGGGAGTATAACCTCTATCTCCCACAGTAGCAAATATATTATTAAAATAGTTACATATTTCACTTTTAATATCTTCTTCTTTATCTATCCAATTTCCACTTTCATTTTCTAGACACATGATCTTATTTATACATCTTCTTTCTTTAGTATAAGCGTGGAAATATGAGGTGGTCTTATCACCTCTTTTCAACCAGGTCCCTCTTGACCTAGAGGCCCAATAGTCCTCCTCATTTTTCCAAGCTTTTTCTATTTTACTAACTAAAATATTATATTCATTCCAATCTTTTGTGTTTGGGTTATCATAAATTTTCTCAATATCCTTCATATAACTATAAATTCTTTTCTTATTATTATTATTATTATATTTCTCTTTACTCCAGGTGCTAAGTAAAATGCTACAGTTTCTTAGTTTCAAGGTCATTTTATTGCGAATATATGATAAGTTATTTTTCCTATCTTCCCATACTTTTTTAATAATTTCATAACATTCCTTCTCTTCAATCCAATTATTTTCGAAATAGAACCTTCTTTTCCTACTTTTCTTCGTATATTTTATAGTAAGTATTTGAGGTGAGTGATCAGAGCCTATAGCAGGTAAAAGAGCTACCCATGCGTTTGGAAATTTATTTCTCCACTCATTATTTTCAAAAGCTCTATAAATTAGGGACTTAATCATCTCATCTCCCTCTCTTTTATTAGTCCAGGAGAATTTAACTCCCTTAGTTTCAATTTCAGCTAATTTATTATGTTTAATGAAACCATTAAATTGTTTCATTTGTTTTTTACATTTCTCATCTCCTCCCTTTTTTTCCTGGATATTTCTTATATTGTTGAAATCTCCAATTAGATTCCAAGCTTCATTTTTACCCGGGTTACAGTTACTAAGCATCTCAAGGCATTTTTCTTTATTTTTATCTAATTGTTCCCCATAGACAAATGTAGTAAAGAATTTTTCTTTTTCATAATTCAATTCACAGTGTATATAGTTAATATTTTTGTGCAACACTTTTATATCAATTCCATCTGTAATAAAAAGGGCCAGACCACCCCCTAAACCCACAGGTTCAACAGTATCCACTAGGGTCATTTTAATAATCTTTTCAAGTTTTTTCACATTTCTATAAGGATTTTTAGTTTCAGACAAGAACAGTACCTTAGTCTGGTATTTGGAAACAATACCAGAGAAGGTCTGGACTGTCAGAGGTGTGCCAATCCCAGGTTCAACAATATCCACTAGGGTCATTTTAATAATCTTTTCAAGTTTTTTCACATTTCTATAAGGATTTTTAGTTTCAGACAAGAACAGTACCTTAGTCTGGTATTTGGAAACAATACCAGAGAGGGTCTGGACTGTCAGAGGTGTGCCAATCCCCTGACAGTTCCAGGCAGTTTGTATCATTGACTGTCTTGGGGTTGATTTGGGTCAACCCCGCAAACCTCTTCAGTAGCTCGATCTTTTTTCTCTTCCCCCTCTCCTTGAGTTTCTTCATGTTCATTCATACCCTTTTTTGTTCTTGCCGCCCATAGAGTCTTCTGCCTCTTAGCGTTGGTTGATTCATAGGAGTTTTTCTTTACCGCTTTCCTTTTGGCTTTAAGTGGTTGCCTTCCTTCTTGTATGATAATACACTTTCCTTTCTGATCCTTTTTAATTCCACTGCTTGTACCCGCTTCTTTATATTTACTATCTTCAAAGATATTTGATATCTCGATTTCAGCCTTCTTCTTTGATCTTGTAATAGGTGTGTTGAAATCATTTTCATTAACTGTTTTGGTAGTGTTGATGTTCTTTGATTGAGGGTTGATTGAGAGTGAGGTGAGTTGTTTAGGGTTATCGTGAATTGGGGATTTTCGGTGTGTTGGAGTATTTTGGAGAGACGAAGAGGTTAGATTATTTTCAGAGTGGGTTTGGGTTTGTGTTTTGTTAGATGTTGAGGTGTTTGGGCTTGGTGTGTGTAAGATAGTAACGTTGGGGCTTTTAACTTTTGGGTTGGTTTCAGTAAAATACCCAAAAAGAAGGTTATCATTTTGGGCTGGGTTAGTGTTTAGTTTTAAAGACATTTCATTGGCCACTTGGGCCAGATTTATTTCTTTTTCCATTAATATCTTGTTGCGTAGTGCTTTTTCTCTTTCTTCTTCAAACCCGTACTCCTTTTTTTTGTTTTTTCCTCTCTCTGTACTGGAGCTCATACCGTAACCCTTACCACTACCACCATTGTTGCCACTACTCTGATTGGTACCAAAATAAAAAACGCCGTTAGGGTTATTGACGGCATCCATCTTACTGTCTTCCTTTCCGTTAGTATTGTTGTTGGTACTGGGTTGACTCAGCTTCAAACCTCGGTAACTCGTTTCTTCTCCATAGTATCTTTTTTCTTCATTAATAATTAATTTCTTACTTGTATCTACCACTTCACGAAGCATATAGATTTGAGATGTCCCTCTTGTAGATACTTTAATCCAGCTCCCTAATCTAGGGTTCAATTTAGGGTTTGTGCATCCTTTTTTCGGGTGCCCAAATATACCACAGCCATAACACACTTGACCTATATTTTCATAGCAAAATTTGATCCACGCAGGTTTGTTTTCATTTTCCCAGAACTTAATTCCCGAAATAAGTGGCATGGTTAAATCCCAATCCACTTGGACACGGGTAATTGTTTTTTCATCGATTTCAAGAGTATTTGGTAATATAATTTGGTGAACCTCACCAAAATATGTAAGCAGCTCACCTAAGCATTTAGTAGATAGAAGGTTTACAGGTATACCTGACAATTGTATCCATAAAGTAGTGTTATTGACCATGCTTTTTTCAGTTTCTTTGTATTGATTAATCGCAAAGTGTTTACCCTGTAATGTCCAAGGTCTTTGCTCCCATACTTTGCTTTTATCTTCTTCAGATTCGAAACGTATAACAAAAGTGTTTTTCCCAGTTTTTTCAACATCTACTGGCTTTTTAAGTGCCCAATGTTTGTTGATGTGATTCTTAATAAATATGTGGTTGATTTGTTCCTTTACTAATATTCTCGCAGTGAGTTTGTGTTCATTTACTAGTTTGTATTGAGTGTTAGCAACAGGTGTAATAACCATGTTGCTGTTCTTTGCTAAAGGATGTGAGGAAGCGAATAAATCCATCTTTCACAGATTGGAGCAATGGACAGAGGAGAGATTATGAAGCGAAGAGGAGAAGGAAGGAAATAAGGAGAATGGAGCAAAGAGGGAGAGTTATGGAAGAGTAGAATAGGTTGGAAGAAATGTAATGAGAGAAAGTGTTTAGTTTGAATTTCTTAAGGCAAAATCACTTTGTAATAGAAGTCACACACCAAAAAACTGAAATCTTTGGATATGATTTGGTTGTAATTGTAAAAGTTATGTGTTTAGGATATGTGTGGGTTGAGAGAGAGTTGGGAGAGGATTTTCATAGAGGATTTTTGGATAACAAACAAAGATCAGCTGAGCGAATCTCACCTCGAACTTATAAAATCCATATAAAGTTTGGACTTGTGGCAAATGTTGAGTACTGGGATAAATTCCCAGAACTCATAAAACGCTAAGCAAGTACATTTTTGTACTTGTGGACTAAATATTGAGTTATGGGAGAGATTCCCATTACTCATTTGAATTGTTTTTTTCTTCTAGTTTTTCAACGTTAATCAATCAACTTATTCTATACAAACTTTCGCACAATTCAATCATAATTTCTTACTTTCCCAATACTCAAATATCATGTTTCAGTGGAGATGTCAATCTATCTTTGAATACAGCAAATGAATTGGATAAAAAGAAATAATGCAGGGACCAAAATGCAAATTGTTTCTTCTACATAAAAATTAGTTAGATTACAGCTATATCTAGTTAGACATGATTGTATATAAACTAGTTTTGTACATTGTAACTGTAACAAGAAATAAAACATCTCTTCTTCCTCTCTTATTCATTCTTCTTCTTATTCTTCTCTCTGTTTCTTTATTTTTCTTGCTAAATTCGTCATTAATAGGTGCTCTCATAATTCACAGTGTTTGTGTATATTCTGATGATTTAAACGAAAGAGAGAGAGCGGCTATCATAGTTATTTGTTTATGAACTCGTGGAGAGAGAGAGAGAGAGCGGCGGCGGTAGAAAGGGGTAGAATAGGATAAAAATTAAAAGAGGTGCCTTTTATGGGCAAAAGGAGAACGGCAGGGGTGAGGGGCATTAAATTTGATTTGAGGTGTTTCTTGGGCATTAATCCTTTAATATGCCATCAGTGAATAAATATAGATAATATAACGATTAGATATTAGAATAATTATAGAGTAGCTTATGATTTTTTTTTTACCTCATTTGTTGTTTTGCTTGGAGTTTATGAAATATCTACTTCTGCGATTTGTAGAAGACTTTTTTATTTATACTTAAACCTAAACTCCTATAAAGTTCAACGACTTAGAAAGTCCAATGACTTTTGAATACCTAAAATTTTTAATGGATTTAAAAGAGTCTTGATTGAATACCTCTAGATTTTAAAAGAGTTTTTAAAATCCCAATTGAATACCTCAAGATTTTAATATATTTTTAAAAGTGATGATTGAATACTCCTAGACTTTTAAAGTCCAAAAATATCCAACAGACTTTCAGTTCCAACTGATTTCCAGTTAGACTTATTCAACTTAACAGAACTTTACTATTAAAAAGTAAGGTTTAATTTTCTCGTGTTAATAGTCATGGTACGTACAAATTAGAACGAACCACCCACATAAAAATAAATAAATAATGAGAACAAGTCATCTAACCTTTTAATGTTTTGCTCAATACGCCCTTTCTCATTTTATTAGTATTATGGTGTTTTTAAATAGCTTTCTATTGTGATTGTTTAGGAACTTATGTCTGCTTTTATATGATAATGGCTATATAAATCTTATTTGGTTAAATTACAGTAATTTAATAAGTAAAGTTTTATTTGAAATTCTAATAAAACCGATTTTTTTTAAGAGTTAATTAAATCTTATTAATGAATCAAATTAAAATTTAAGATCATTAAGTACAAACAAACTAGGTTTTTAGAGTGTTATAATTAATTTGTATTTAAATACACCCACACACACACACACACACACACACACACACACACACACACACATATATATATATATATATATATATATATATATATATTTGTTGGCATATAGCCTCCCTTAATAGGTTGTTTTAATATGACAAATCCTCTTATGATTAGTGTGCTAATTACTCTTGTTATATACCTCCTAACTTGCACTATTGTTCATCAAAAACACTTTATATATCATTCTTATTATATCTCATTACATACACTTTTATTCATATCTTTATATACCTTGAGATATAGCCTTAATGATCAACTGCAATGTTTATAAGAATGATGTTATCTACAACTTTCGTGAAGAAGATTTATTGATCCGAGCATCAAAGCATAGGTCAATTCTATCAAAGATGTTTGGTGCGGTACACCGGACATATGGTGCGGTACACCGGACCAAGTATGCGGACCAGGGCATGGTGCATGGCTAGCCCGTCAGAAAGATAGAAAATCTAACCGTTGAGGTGCGGTACACCGAACGATACTTGCGGTACACCGCAAGGAAGGTTTTTCTGCACAAAGTTAAGTCATAAGAAATATATCAGTTGGGGAAATTAATAGATCCGTTGGACTCAAGCCTTATGACCGTTGGAAGCAATTTTCAGCTATAAATTGAAGCTCTTTGAAGGCTACAACTACACCAACTAATTACAAACATTAAGGAGCTTAATTGTTATCATTCAAGAAGGTGTCAAGAGCTATACATTGTCAAAATCAATCTTAGTGAGCTTATAAGTCCTATCTAACTCATTCAAGGAGTTAATCAAATAAGCCACAAGGTTCTATCTACTCAAGAGGAGTTTACATGCTTATAGTTATATCTACTCTTTAGGAGATTATCTAGCAAAGTAGTTTCACCCCTTTAAACACTTTGTATCTATCCTCTCAAGTCTAGGTCTTGTAATAGATAGATTAAGAGAGAATTCAAGTATAGGGAGTATACTTGGTGTCCTTGTGTTGTGATTACACAAGAGTTTGTCCTTCGTGTTATCGAAGAGGTTGTAAGGGTTATTGTGTTCTCGACCCGGTTAAGAGAGACACGGGAGCTTAGTGAAAAGCTTGAAATCCTAAGGAGGCTTCCTTAGGTAGTGGATGTAGGGAAACCGAACCACTATAAATCGTGTGTATCTTTCTATCCCTACTCTATTTACTTTCCACACTTTATATGTTTGATAATATGCTAGTATGAATATTGTGATATTGATTATCTATTTTATCTAACATATTGTCATCTAGAGTAGTAAGAGATTAGATAGTCGATTTACTTGTTAAAACTTATATATCTTTCCTTTAACTTATCCTTTGCATGATCCTATAAGTGTTTGATATATTAAGTTGACTTAGAAGTTTTCTCTTAAACTTATAATTGTCCAAAAGATTTTTAATTAGACATTAATCTTATTAGTAATCCTATTCACCCCCCCTCTAGGACTTTCAATTGGTATCAGAGCCTAACTCTACGTGAATAGCTTAATCGTTAGTAGAGTAAACGATATGGAATTTAATCTTTTGGAAGAGTCGTCTTCTACCCGACCTCCACTTTTTGTAGGAACTTACTATTTTGCTTGGAGAACAAAAATGGAGAAATTTATCAAAGCCGAAGATCCCGATCAATGGAGAATCGTTATGGAAGGTCCATTCGTTCCATATAAAGAGGAGTTAAATGAAGCGGGAGTTCTTAAACTAAATCAAGATGAAAAAGATTATGCTGAACTCACCGTTGAGGATAAGGCTAAGCTCACTCAAAATGCAAAACCAATGTACACTCTAATTTGTGGAATTTCCGAATAAATTTTCTCACAAATGTTAGATTGTGATTCCGCAAAAGAGCTTTGGGATCGTTTGGAGTTTCTATATGGAATTGTCGAGAATGACGAAGAAAAAGAAATCTTAATCCATGATGAATCTCATGACAATCCTAAACCAAACCATGAGGTAGTAATCTATCCTATCTCTTTATCTCTTCCTTATAATTATGATGATATTAGGCAAATTTCATCCCTTCTAAAAATTCTTGATTCTCAAATCCATTTGAATAACCTTATGTTAAAAAAGGCTAAAGTTGAGCAAAAGAATTGTTTTAAATGTTGTATCACTTTAGATGATATTCTAGGTAATACTAAAAACCCTTGTTTTGAAAACATTTTTTCTTCAAATAAAAGTCAACATCCTATGAAGAAAAATATAGAAGGTTTTAAAAAATTGGATGAAGCTTTTTCCCTCGCTCTTAAAACTTTAGAAAATCACCCCTTTTTAAATGTCACTCCTTTTGATCCAAATGGTCTTTTTAAAGAAAAATTGTATTTGAGTGATAATTTGGATATTGAAAAGAATGAGGACAATTCGTGTTCAAAACCCTCACATGATAGTTCTATTCGAGAAAGAAGTTCTTGCAATTATTGTGGTAAACCCGGTCATCATGCTTCTACGTGCCATTACCACAAACAACTTGAAAGCGGATCTTTGATACCCTCGTGGGAAAAGCCAATATGGATCGTGACAAATGCTAATAACATTTCCGGATCCATTCCACCTCGGATATCATAGTAATATTCATTGTAGGTGTTGAGCGTCAAGAAAATGGAATTATATGCAAAAAGACGCTCAAACCTCGTAAAAGGAAAATACGGTGAATTCTTTCCTTTCTTCTCTTTTATTTTTTATGTGTTATTATGTGTTTATGTGCTTTATCCTCTATTTGCTAATATCTTGTGAGTCCTTTTTTCATGCTTAATATTGCGTTGTTTTTACATTGGGTCTTTTTGTACTTTTTAGAAAATATAGGGGTACTTGTGAAATAAACTGTTTTAAGTGATTTAGGGATTTTCTTGTTGTTTCTTTTCAAAACAAAAGTTATCTTGTAAGTTTTATACCATTCCGAATCTTTTGGGGAAGTTTCGAATGTGTTTCGGGTGTTTTTAAAAGAACCAAAAAATTCCTTCTTAGTGTCATTGTCGAACGTTTTTGCGGTGCACCGGACCACACCGCGGTACACCGCGATCCAGGGTTTCAGCCTTTTCATTTTTCCTTTATTTTTTTCGCCCAGTTTATTTCTGCAGTGCGGTACACCGCGATTTAGGTTTTTGTCCGCGTTTTAAACCCGTCAGTCTCCTTTTTATCTTCATTCCACCATTAAAACAAAAACCTCTCCCCACTGCTGCGATTTCCGGTGACTTCTACACCTTATTTCCGCCGCCTAAAGCTTTATCTTCTCCACCAAATCACTCCTTTCTCTCTCTCCTTCATTACCCACCTCTTTTCACCATGAGAGAAAAGAAATCTGCTCCAAGGAAGAAAGCCACCACCGGAGCCTCCTCCAGCCGCCGCCGTGCACCATCTCCTGCGAGGTCACCAACACCACCTCCACTCCGGCCATTCGATCCTCTCCCGGGTAGAACCATAAATGCTTCATCTTTTCCTTCCGGTGATGATTCTCTCTTTCAACTCCTTTCCTTTCAAGGTTGTGATAAAATCTTTCAATATTCGGGTAGTCATTTAGCTAGTGGGTTAATTGAAGAATTTTACTCAAACTTTGAATATAATTGTGCTAATAATTCGATAAAATCAAAAGTTTCGGGTACTTCTTTACGATTAAAGTTAAATGAATTGTGTGCTCGCTATGATATTCCTTCGGATGGGTTTAGTGGCTTTTGGTCTAGTGGTTGGGATGGTTCAAGTCTTGATGTGGTAGCTCAAAACGAGGTTAATGAATTCGTTAATGGTAGGATGCTTATTCGTGATGGAAATTGGAATTTACGTAATTTTGATCCGGAGTTCATAGTGGCTCACAAATTCTTAATTTCGGCCGTGATTCCAAAAGATAAACATGATGCTAAGTTAATCCCTTACGAGGCTTATCTCTTATTTTTAATCTTTGCTAGACAACGGATTAACATCATTGCTATTATGTTCAAGTGGATGAATCATGCTAGAGCATCTAGGGACAAAGTTCCATACGGTATTTTTCTAACCAAACTCTTTGATGCAAGTGGAATTTCTTTAGGAGGAACTAATGTGAGACCAATAGATAGAGCTTGGTGTTTTGATTATAGCACGATTAAGAGAATGAAATTCGCTATTTACAATAACACCTATGTTTCGTATTCACATGTTAATCGTATTTCGGATGCTTTAATTCGTAATCGTATCTTACAGGCAAAAGAAGGAACTTTCGGTCCGGATCTTAACTCACTTGAACTCTTGGATAACCCGGCCCCACAAAATCCTATCCCTAATGAGCCTACTCAAAACCAACCCATTCATGAGGATCCTCCTAATCCCTCTCGTTTTGAAAGCACAATTACCCGTTTTCTGGATTATATGGGTAGAAAATTCGAGGTTTTGGAAGAGAAATTAGAAAGAAAATTTGGGGTTTTAGAAGAGAAATTGGGATATCTTGCTAGTGAGTTGACTTGTGTAAAAAACGATATCTCGTGTATTAAGGATGATGTGTCACATTCTCGCCACCTTCTAGAAGCCGCTCTCCCCGGGAAAATCGTTAATTGGTCGTGTTGGGTGTTTTTATTCTTCATTTTATCCTACTTGGTTTTTATGTGTCTTATTGTGGTTGTTTTGGACTATTTGCTTTGTTTATGCTTTAATTGCTTTTGGGTCCGTGTTTTGGACATTTAGGATGTTATTGCTACTTGGTTTAATTTGGATAATGTTTTAGGATGCTATATGTTTATTTTGGATAATTGGTTAAGTTTGTTATGTTTTTATCTTGAATGTTAGATGCTTAAATTTTATGCTTCGGATATTAATGTTGCTAACATTTTCTTTGATGATATAGGTACTATTGCATCTATAATCCTTGATCTTTCTCTATATTGCTCTTTAGTCCCTATAGTTTGTTCTATTTGTCTTAGTTCTTAAAATGGTTGAAAATAGCACTTAGGTCCCTAAAAGTTTTTTCAAATTGCTTTTGAGTCCCTAAAACCTTTTGAAAAATAATTTTTGTCACCTATACTTTTCAAAAAAATTACATTTTACCCCTAACTTTCTTAAAAATGATTTCAAATATTCTTATTAGGGAGAAATTGTAGATCAAACTTTTACAAAATTGAAACAAACTCTATGCATTATGTAAGGGGGAGTTTTTGTTAAATCATATTTAAAAACTCAAATGCTTAGGCTAATCATTTATCTCATATATTGCAACTAATCGTTTGTGTCATTAGAAAGCATATGAAATGAAAATCTATCGATCAAGGAGTTGGTAAAATGTCTCTATCTCTTAGCTCTTGCTTTACAATTATCTATCTTTGTGCATCTCTTTCTAAAATTGTTTTAATCCCTAAACTCTTGCACACTCTTAGAATCGTTGTTTAAAATCTATTCACTTGAGTTTTTGCTCTTCTATTTTTAGTTGTTTTTACCCCGTCTTTTTGATGAAGACAAAGGGGGAGAAATATGTGCACTAAAACTTTCAAAAAATTGCACTTTTTAAATCTCACAAATGCATCTCAAATCTTATATGCTTATTGTGAGGGGAAGCTTTATTTCATTAGTGCTTAAACTTTCATATCATTCCTAAGGTGTTTTAGTGAAGGATTTGTCATCATAAAAAAGGGGAAGATTGTTGGCATATAGCCTCCCTTAATAGGTTGTTTTAATATGACAAATCCTCTTATGATTAGTGTGCTAATTACTCTTGTTATATACATCCTAACTTGCACTATTGTTCATCAAAAACACTTTATATATCATTCTTATTATATCTCATTACATACACTTTTATTCATATCTTTATATACCTTGAGATATAGCCTTAATGATCAACTGCAATGTTTATAAGAATGATGTTATCTACAACTTTCGTGAAGAAGATTTATTGATCCGAGCATCAAAGCATAGGTCAATTCTATCAAAGATGTTTGGTGCGGTACACCGGACATATGGTGCGGTACACCGGACCAAGTATGCGGACCAGGGCACGGTGCATGGCTAGCCCGTCAGAAAGATAGAAAATCTAACCGTTGAGGTGCGGTACACCGCACGATACTTGCGGTACACCGTAAGGAAGGTTTTTCTGCACAAAGTTAAGTCATAAGAAATATATCCGTTGGGGAAATTAATAGATCCGTTGGACTCAAGCCTTATGACCGTTGGAAGCAATTTTCAGCTATAAATTGAAGCTCTTTGAAGGCTACAACTACACCAACTAATTACAAACATTAAGGAGCTTAATTGTTATCATTCAAGAAGGTGTCAAGAGCTATACATTGTCAAAATCAATCTTAGTGAGCTTATAAGTCCTATCCAACTCATTCAAGGAGTTAATCAAATAAGCCACAAGGTTCTATCTACTCAAGAGGAGTTTACATGCTTATAGTTATATCTACTCTTTAGGAGATTATCTAGCAAAGTAGTTTCACCCCTTTAAACACTTTGTATCTATCCTCTTAAGTCTAGGTCTTGTAATAGATAGATTAAGAGAGAATTCAAGTATAGGGAGTATACTTGGTGTCCTTGTGTTGTGATTACACAAGAGTTTGTCCTTCGTGTTATCGAAGAGGTTGTAAGGGTTATTGTGTTCTCGACCCGGTTAAGAGAGACACGGGAGCTTAGTGAAAAGCTTGAAATCCTAAGGAGGCTTCCTTAGGTAGTGGATGTAGGGAAACCGAACCACTATAAATCGTGTGTATCTTTCTATCCCTACTCTATTGACTTTCCGCACTTTATATGTTTGATAATATGCTAGTATGAATATTGTGATATTGATTATCTAGTTTATCTAACATATTGTCATCTAGAGTAGTAAGAGATTAGATAGTCGATTTACTTGTTAAAACTTATATATCTTTCCTTTAACTTATCATTTGCATGATCCTATAAGTGTTTGATATATTAAATTGACTTAGAAGTTTTCTCTTAAACTTATAATTGTCCAAAAGATTTTTAATTAGGCATTAATCTTATTAGTAATCCTATTCACCCCCCATCTAGGACTTTCAATATTGTTATAAACTAGGATAATATAAGCTAAACTAGATGAAGAAATATGGAGAGAGCAATAACATTATAAACTAAAGAAGAAAATAAAGATGAAGAGAGAATTTTATTATTCTTTTATTCCAAAATTATGAACTAACACTATTACAATGAAAATTTCTTCTATTTATACATAAAGGAATGATGACCCTTCACTTGTCTTTGGAAATTTTTTGGCCTTTGGACATCCACCTTATTATATTTATTCATAATACTCCCCCTTGGATGTCAATCCATTAGAAAATATGCCTCGTGAAAACCTTTTCAAGTAAACCATGTGGGAAAAAAACCTGGTCGAAGGGAAAAGAGTACATATAGATGGAACTAATCATATTGAAACGCTGCCTCGTTATAACCTTGCCAAGAAACCCCATTAGGACGAAACTTGGACGAAGGGAAAAGAGTACAGTCTTGTTTACGTTCCCCCTAATGTTGGCAAGTGGTGGTCCTTTGTGTGTTCTAAAAATAATGTAATAAGTAAAGAGAACCACAACCGCAAGTGTACGGTTGTCCCAAGTAATAATAGTGATAAATAAGATCGTTCGCAGGGACGGTATGGTTGACTTCAATGCTTATCAATTAATGAATGATTGCACTTATGAAAGCAAATAAATGATTTGATAGTTGGGTGGTTGGTTTTTACTAATCCTAAGTATGAAAGACTAATGTAAAAATGCAAATAAATAACTAGATGCAAGTAAATAAAGGCTAGACGCAAATATGAGCAGGCAGTACTTGAGAGACGCAAGGCTTTCTCCTAACTCTATTTCATTCCATATGTTGTTTAAGGGACAAATTGGTCATTTAACATTGGTCGGGATTCGGGAATCTTCGCACCCCCGTCAGGGTGGACTACGAAGCTATTCTAGGGTGTCACAAACCCCGTCAGGGTGATTATGTGTAGTGTACAATAGAGTAATTGATGTTTATTAGTTTATAATAATAAAAAATGAGAAGGGTGTAGTGTTTTGGATTATTTGTAGGTGTTAAAATCCTTGAGTTTGGGGTTAAACAGGTATGAGACAGAATTAGCGTATGATGTGGTAAAACTGAACTAGCAGGACCGGCTAGCGGGCCATACGCCCGGCATGCCAGTGAGCTATCGGCAAAAATAAATTTAATTAAATGATCACACGCAGCTATAATGTGCGTCAGCGAGAAAGCATACACACGACCGGCAAGCCGGTCAGACCACCGACATACCGGTCGAGAAATCTGCCCACAGCGTTGGAAAGTCTGGACCATCCAGAATAATCTTTGGCAAGTCATATCTTTGCGCTCGGAGGTCGAAATTAGGTGTTCTTTGAGCCTAAACCACATAACATTTTGAGATCTAGCTATTCGGGATATTGACATTCGCGACCAGCAACCCGGCCTTGTTCCCGGCATGTCGGTCAGCTCTTGGCAAAAAACTTCAAAAATTAATTCCTGGACGCACCATTTTGTGCGTTAGCTTCTCACACCAGAAACAATATAAAGTACGAACCCAAACTTTGAAATACCTGCAACCTACCATAAAAACACCAATTATCATCAAATCTTACATCTAAACATCATCCAACACATAATCGATCACAAATCCTTTCAAAAATACCAAGAAATCTGAAATTTTCTTCACCAAACCTTAAAGTTTAACCATTAAAACATCTCCAATACTTTAGATATTCATGAACATCTCCAAAAACACACTATTATTCATATCCATATATCCTCAAGAACACCAAAGTCATAAATATCATCCAAAACTTTTGGAAGTTCTTGAAGCTTTGATTTGGTGTCGTCCGAGATGACCGTGAAGGTTGGAAAAGGTACGAAGAACATGAAGAGAAAAGAAAGTGGGTGTTGATGGAAGATTTTTGTAGAGGAGGTGATGATATATAGGGCTAGGAGGAGATGATTAATTAAGGGAGACATGAGTTCGAGTTGATGAAACGCACTTTACAGAAGATGAATTCCATCGTGACTTAGAAGACTTCAAAATCTCGATGCAATACCACATGTAATCGGCCTAGTGCCAATCCAGATATGTTTCATTCTCCTTTTCTCATTCATTAGTGTATATTAATTTTTATTTGCTTTTAGAGACTCTTCGAGTCGTGGGGACACGACTCGTTTTTGAGTTTGGGGTGGGGTTCGTTGCCTCATCCCAATTTTATGTGTTATCTGTTTTACTGCTTTTCAAAAAATTAAAAATCAAATAAAAATCAGTGTAAGGAATGATTTGACTGTAGAGTTTGTTGAATGTCCCCATCAGCATACATTTTGTAAATTAATGATAGAAAATAGTAGACCCTAGTGATAATGCAAAAAGCACTTTGATTGCATGCAAACAATTGATAATTAATTGGAAAAATTAATGAACAATGGAAAAGAAGTAAACTTGCACTTAGTAAGAATGAATGGTGTGTAGAATGTGAGATCTAAATGAGTAAAGAACCCAGTTAATTATTAACTAGAGGTGAATTATGTAACTAGGAAAATGATAGAGGTAGTTCTTCCATAGCCACTTGAAACCTTTTTAGCTTTCTAACCCATGATTAATGTTATATCCTTCTTAGCCCATTTTTAAGCCTTTAAGCCTTTATTTTGAAGCCACATTATAAGCTTATCCTTTAGATGTTAGTACCATACAATATGACCCGCACTTGAATCACGATTGCTTAAGACTAGTTGTCCTTGAGCTTGAGTTTGGGGTGAGGAAATCTATTATTACATTTATTGGGTAGATTTATGATGTGCTTGAATGATTATGCACTTTATTGTAAATTCCTTTTCCGATTTCTGAAAAGAAAATAAAATAAAAGAAAAAGAAAGAAATAAAAAAATTGAGAAAATAAGTTAGCATGACATCTCACATTAAAAAGAGTGTCATGTTTAACTTACAAAAAAAAGATTGAATAAATATTGAAATAACAGAAACGACAAAGAAATATTTTTGTAATCATATTGATAGGTTGGGTTTATTATAGGGACGCTAAATTTGTGCGTCAAGTGAGTGAGATCATACGAGAGTGTAAACTCAAGCTTAGGACAGTTTGTTGAAGGCTAGTAAGGAGAGAGCGAAAAGGTCACTTTTCATTATCCAAATGTACCATACCGTCCCTAAGCCACGCTAAAACCGAAAATACCTCTCGATTCTTAGCTACATAGTGAATTAACAATTCTGCTAATAGGGAGTAAGTTAAGTGGAGCGTTCAAAGCGAGTAAAGATTGATGAACACCCTATAGCCACCATCTTGAGCTAAGTATACCATGTAATCTTCTAGCATTGTGGAGTTAATTTCGGATTGATATTATTTATGTGTTTGATTTTGTATGATAAGTTTATGTGTGCATTAATTCTGAGGTTGTACTATATGAAATTTATTTGAGTTTTGCTTTGGGTTTATTCTTCAAATTCTGCATGTTGCTTCTTACCTTGGACCACTGTTTTGTTTTATTTTGTCGGGAAGACAAAGGTTGAGTTTGGGGCCTTGATTTCTCCCATTTTTCATAAATATATTCCCCTATGAGACATAATTTAGGTGAATATTAGACTTATCTGATAGACTTTTATGCTTATTTTGTCATATTACACTTTCTTCCCTTGAAATTATGTTATTTGCATTTTAGAGCTATTGTGTGTTAATTTGTTTGTTTTTAGTATAAAGTTTTTAGGTCCATGGATGTTATGGAGAACCAAGACAAGGAGGAGAAGTGAGAATTAGAGTCTTAGGTCAAGCGGAGAGGTTAAAATCAAGAAAGAATCACCCGAAAAGTTGACTTGAAGAGATGAAAATCTTGATAGCTATTACTAATCGCTGATTTAAAGACACTTGGGCGTTGATTCAAGTCTTTATATTTAAAAGAGAAAGTTGCCCCTTTGAGTTAGCAAGAGTTGAGGACTATAATCAGGTGATTTGGATGTGATACGAAAAACTTACGGCTATTTTACTGAAGGGTCTACATCAGTAATGGGAATTACCAATTGGACTTGAGCTTTTGATTACTCAATTAAACCCAAGATTAGACCTAATCCCTTTTCACCATCTATATAGTCCCTTCTAGACCTCATTATTCAGTACCTCTCAAGTATTCTTCAAATTAAATCACCTTGAGAGAAAGCGTCAAGAGGCTGAAGCAAAAACAGGATCTGGAGAATCCTTTTTCTCCAACAACAGCTCAAGTCATTCCTCGATTTAGGTTATTTATATTATTTATGTTTCTAGTAAAATGTACTCTATTGCTTTTCTTTCTGTATTAGATTTCAGTATGATTTAAACTAAATTATATTTGAGAATCGCATAATGGGTTAAGCCCCAGTTTATTTAATTTAGTATTTTCGTATTAGGGATTATCTTAAGTTAATCCAAGTCAGTTTTTTCATATTGTTTATTACCTCATGCTTATTTATTAATTTTAATTAAGATAGGAATTAGAATTATGTTTGAGTAATTAGGCTATTCACTTAGTGGCGAGTGATCATCCGACAAGGGGGGTTTAATTACAGACATAGGTAATAACCGTGTGGTGTCTGTTATTGACTGACAGGCTTGACTAAACACATAGCCTATTGGGTAAGGAACTTCATATCCGTAAGTAAATTTACTACCTTGGAGAGGTTTCTCTTACCGTAGGATAGCTCCTAAGTCCACCCGACAGGGGGTTTAGGAGATTGTAGAGTCCCGACTAAAATAGAATTACCAACTTGTCTCTTAAGCGAAAGCATTAAATGTATGAACTTAAATGGATCCCTAGCGAGACTCAAGTATAGCTCTCATATCTACGTCTACTCTTTATTTATCTTCATTTTGTTAATCTTTAGTTATTTATTTATTTGCGTCTAGTAGTTTAATCTTCAAAACCAAACAAAAATCTTTTATCTTTTAATTCTTGTATTTGCAATTACTACTACTTACTCATTGAACACTTGAGTTATACCAGTTCAATCCCTGATAACGAAATCACGGTTATCGATATATTACTTGAACGACTCGTACACTTGCGGTCTATGGATCCTTTATTTATTGTTTAATTTTATCACACCCCAGGACCCACCAGTGACCCTGCAAATTCTTTCGAATGCATAGGTTTATACCATAGTAAATATATAGCTAGATAAGACCTCTGGATTCACTACCGCACACTAGACGTTTATATACTAGTTCCAAGATCCGACCTTCTCCCGCTTGTTAGCTAAAAGTCTAATACTATTCAACACGTGATCAAGGAACTAATAGTAAACAAGCACAAATATATAATCAATGGATAATAATCCTCAATTAATTTCAATAAAAATATATTCCAAGACCAGATAACATAAAATAATCAATTAGGGTTCATACCCATTGCACGCCTCAAGCATAGGAGGTTTTGTTCATAAAGATCAATTGAAAATTAAAGGAAACTAATGCCAAAATCATGTTTAAAAAATAAAACAAGATAATATTTAACCAAAAAGATAGAATGAAATGGTTGTGGAATGGTAGAGAATGGTGAACTTGGGTGGAAACCCTCATTCTCTTCTCTCCATGCGTTTTCCTCTCCCTTCGGCTGAACTTTATAATAAAAAATGAAGTGTACTGAATTGGGAGCTTATAATATTCTTATATACTTTTTTGGCTTACTGGGTTGCCAAAAAGAGTTTGGAGGCACTTTCTTTGGTAACTGGATCTCTCATAGGCCGACCCAGTTAGCCTTACTGCTTTTTATAGACCATTCCCCAAGGGGTATTGGTTGAACTATCTTAGTAACCTCCTACTTTATGTTATCCATATATTAAGAATTTGAAAAATAAATATGCTTATATACTTGATCAAAAACATTTGGAGCCTTATGGGGCTCACTTAGGTGGGTTAAAAATAGCTTAACCCCTTTTTGGCAAGTGATGTCCAGGTTCGTGTCACGGTGGAAGAAAATAGCATAACTTTCTCATATCAATTTTGAATTGACTTCCTTCACCTCTCACGCGTCACTGGCTTAAAGCTCTATCTGAATCAAAATGATTTCTTCAAAAAAATTGACGAATTAATCATGGTGACTGAAACAATACGATATCAAGAATTCTCCCATAAATGCTCTAGATTTCCCAAAGTTACTTTTAGCTTACGTCTTGGCTTGGGTTTGGACTTGATTTTTTGACTTATACTCATCTCCTTGGACTCTAGTATCAATAATTTTACCTAAAATCTACACACTTAACATAATGTGTGCACAAAAACTATAAATAGCATTATGTCCAAAAGAATGTAGAAAGGTAAGATATGGAGAATATTAGAGAAAATCCCTCACTTAGGTCCCGTAAAACCTCAAAACGATGTATCGTGAGTAGATTAATCTATCACAAAAGAGGATACATAAGTCGTCAAGTTTATGTCTTGAGTTAGTTACCAAGTTTTGTCTTGAATTCTTTAGCTAAGATAGTGAAGGTAGAGTTCCAGTTAGAGGAAAGTTAGTTTCTTTCACAGTTGAAGATGTTCAGAACCACTTCGAGTTCAAGAAATTGGTTGGACCATGCATTTATCGAGAAGCGGTGGATAAGATCTAGATTTTCGATTGGGATAAACTATATGAGAATGTGTAAAGTAGAGAGTTCGTGCGAGGAAAGAAAGAAGAGTTGAAGGAACCTTGGCCTTACAAGCACCTTCAATTCGACACGAGAGTATGGCATGACTTCCTCACACCATAAGCTTTTGGGAACGCTCAAACCTTATAAGTAAGTAAGATATTTGCCCTTTTTTTGAATTGTTATTTACGTGGGGATGAAGGTGATGTAAAGGTAGTGATCTTTGATGGAGTAATGTGATTCGAAACTGCTCCATAATCATTGTTAATTTTGAAATATCCAGCAATGATCACTGACATATTGAAGAAACTGAATATGAATCGTGATGAAAATAAGAAACTTTTGTATAAAATGAGCAACAACATCAACAACGTGTGGATCAAGACACTTCTTAGAGGAGCAGGTGTAAAGAATACTCCAAAAGTTGAAACTTATCGTGAGGGTGAGTCAAGAGAAGAGGATCTTTCATGGAGAGAAAGAGTAAGTGAGCGATTAGATTGAGTAGAAGAAGCTCAAACTTTCTTGGCCGATGATGTGGAATGAATCAAAGAAAAGAAAAGTGCGCATCATGTTAAATCTGAAGCAAATTAGGCGTGATATCGTGAAAGACCGCCACACCATACTTTGGGTATTGATGACGTGAGGAAATAACCTCGAGAATACGATTACTTTCTTCCTTTCCATTTCATTACTTGTGATATATATGTTAGTTTTAAAATTTCTATCGAGTCTATTTCGAGTCATGGGGACATGACTCATTTTTTAGTTGGGCGTGTGGGGATTCGTTGCCCTTCATCTCTATTTTATGTGAATTATTTTTTTAGGTAGAAATAAACTTTTTGGTAGATGTAATTAGATGTAGATAGTATTTAATGGCCTAATTTCATAAAGTTAGTGAGTTAATAATAGTAATAAATACTTTTATGAACTAGTTGTTTTGTATGCTTAAAGTATGAACATGAAACACATATTAATACTAAAGAAAGGGTTAGTAAGCAATGTGGTAGTAGTAAGTTATATCTTAGGGAGCCTTGAGTGGTGTGTAGAATGTGGCATCCGAGTTGTATTATAAAACCCTTTACTGAACGTGGTATATGTGAGAAAGTAACGAAATTTCATAGTTTAGATTAAGGCAGTTCTTTGATAAAGCTTTGTTGCCTTTTAGTCTGATGTCCAAACTTAATTGATATACTATCTATCTTATCCCGTTATATCCTTTCTAATGTCTTTTTATTAGCCATGTTACAAGACATACCCCTTTGATTATGACTCGCACTTGAATTGCGATGCTAACACAGTCGCCTTTAGAGCTTGAGTTTGATGTGGTGGTATACAGTTATGGGAAACACTTGGGTGGGTATTTTTTAGCTTATTATTATGTGATTTTTTATGATGATTCACTTTTATTATTGTAACCCTTTTTCGGGGTTAAGGAAAGTATTGAAAAGAAAATAAATATCATGAAAGAAGTAGCATGGCATCTCAAATAAAAAAGAGAGCCATAGAAAAGTTTTTTTTTTTTGTCAGAGTAAGATCAAAAGGAAAATACAAGTAACTGATACCTCTATTTATACATAATAACATAAGACTATTATATAATTCTACGACTGGGTTGCAAGGGCATTCTGTGACGCCAATTCCAAGTCTAATGCATTTGGCGTAACTGTCCGCCACTTCGTTAAAGTCTCTTTTCACATGAGAGACCTTCCAATAAGGGAATCGTTTCATCCATTTCCATAGTTCGCCAGTCATTGGTTAGATTCTCCAATTAACTCCCTTTATGTGATTAATACCTTTTTCTATTTCAAGGTTTTCAGAGTAGATTGAACAACTCTGAAGGTCAAGATCTGCTACAGATCTCATGGCCAAGAGTTCAGCCCAAATTTCACCCTTTACTGCGCTATTTAGTTTTCCCCTTTTGGCATTTCGCTGTTTAATTTCTCCCAGTCTATTTATTTCCACTGATACCATACTCACGGCTTCCCAGATATTAGTATAAGATGTGTTGTTGAGCCATACAATCTCTGCTAATAAAACAATGAATATAAAAAAAGGACCAGCAAAGAGGAATTGTTTATGTGATCATCATGGTTTATACTTAGGTTATTGGGGATGCGAATTAAGTGCATCAAAATATAGGGTTGAGTGAGCACATTTATTAGACTAACTCAATCTCTTGGGAGATTCTTGGATTGATAGTGAGGAGAGAGCCAAAATCTTACTCTACATTATCCAAAAAAAACGATAATACCGTCCCTAAGCCTAACATTACAATCTTAAAGACCTTATGATTCTAGACTATGTGATGTAGTTACAACTGAATTAATAGAGAGTAGTTATATGGACCATTGGATACTAAGGTAGGATCGATTAACAATCTATAGCCTCCATATCTAACTAAGTGAAAGAAATATCCTTCGTGCATTGCAAAGCTAATTTAATCTCGAATTAAACCGTGTTGATTGTTTGTATGATAAGTGTATATATGATTTAGTTTGTAAATATTATTACATAAAACTTGCTAGGTAGTTTATTGCTAACATTCTTCATTATTCTTTTCTTTTTGCTTACTTGACTTAACTAATATATTTAAAGACTTCCCCATGTTCTTAACTTTGAGTTGGGGGTCTTCATATCTCCATATTTTTTATAGAAAACTCTAGTCACAAGACATCATTTTAGGTGCATTATGTGCTTAGCTAAGGGATTTATCCCTGTTATTTGTTAGTTTCTCATTTTTTCCCTTGTCTAAGAGAACTGTTACTTTTAGAGCATTTTAGGTGTAATTTGAGTGTTAATTGTGAAGTTCTTAGGTACAAGTATGATATTAGATGCCAAGACATGGATAAGAAGTTGAATGAAGAAGATAAAATACGTAACCCAGAGTTAAAGGATAAAAGAAGCTATATTTAGAAAGTGCAAAAGTTGTCGACCAAATTAGGAAAGTGAATTGTTTTTAATGCCACGTAAAAATCGACAGGGAATTTGAAGGATCCCTTTTATATCCAACTAGGGTTTTAAATTAGAAACACGTCCCGCTTACTGTTCATGATTTGGACTTGTATTGAAGGATTTATGTATTTCACAAACTCTATGGGCCAACCAGTCCACTTTCTAAGAAAAACGTGTTTCAGTTGGATTAAGACTCTATAACCTAGCCCATGACCTAGATTTCGTCCAATAACCTATTTATATCAGCATATGACTTAAGAAACAGGACCTTGCCTTCACAGGCTTCGTAGTATGGAGTAAATTATCAGAGAGAGAGAGAGAGAGAGAGAGTAAGTTGACTTGAGGAGGAAGCAATAGAAGCAATATCATCACAACTCCTCTTCTTCATCCTTCCGCTCCTACCATTACGGTAATTATTCTTAGATTATTGGCTTAACCATGTTTCTAGTTTATTTACTCTTTAGTTTTTTTTCTTTAATGAAATAATTTTCCCATACATTGGGTTTACAATATGTATAATCCTTGAATTGTAATTTACTGTTCTGTTATATTTAGGGTTGAATTTATTTGAGTTGAGCTTTATTTTATATAACTGCATTTTGTGTTAGCAATTTATTCCAGCCTTAACCCTGATTAAGTTAGAAATGCCTTTAATTATTATAAATTTTGCTTTGGCGAGTGGTTTTAATTATAGAAAATGATACATCATTGTCTAGTGAGTGGTAGTGATCTTGATAGGCTTACCTAACTAGATAGTCAGTGGAGTTCTGATTTCACCACTGATCTGTGTGCATGGTCCCCTTACCCAAGTCCATGCGTAGTGTTGAAGTTGCCTTCTAAGCTACCCTGACAGGAGTTAGACAGAATATAGAACCCTGACTACTTATATATGCTTAATTCACCCTTATAATTAGAATAGTGATTCAGGAAGATAAGTGCATACTAGCACTCTAAAAGACTTAAGCTATAACTCATTTCTATCATCTTTATCATATTTATTTGCATTAGTAGTTTTATTATTTTCTTTTAATTCTTAATTAGAAACCAAACAAATATTTCCTTATATTCATATTTTTAGTTTAAACAATTAATCGCTTCTATGCTTATATCTGAACACGATTTTGAGCTAACCGATAAATCCCTTTAAGACAAACTTTACTTATCAACTATTACTTGCCAACGGTCGGTACACTTGTAGTGAGTTTCTTGTAGTGGACTTAGGTGTGTGCTTTTATATTGTTTATTTATCACACCTTTAGCCTTACCAAGTATCTCACAAAAGCTCCATAAAGATCATCTCTTTAAGTATAATCAAATCTATCCGCAAGTTTGATCAAAAGACGTGCTTTTTCTTTCCTTACTTCTCATAATAATATGTAATATCTTTGTACACCGATAATTTTCACGAAATATCTAGTTTTAGACTTTTGTTGATACACTCGACCTTTTCTAAACATGAAGCTAAGTTTTGTATTTATTTTATCTTCTTCAAAATAGTGTTATTCCTCGTATCTCGTTGAATATTTTTCTCGACTTTTTCAAGAGCAAAATTTCGCCTCCTTACACATTCAGATATATGCGAGAAGTGTTTTTCATTCAACCCCATTAAATCAAACTTCAAACATCTTAAATTCTTGCATAAAACAATTTTTGTGCCCCAAAGTGTAACACTTTCCCACTCGGAGCACATAACATTGTTATAATTTTTGTGATCGGTCTATAAGGGGAATTGGAAGAAATTTCATGGATATTAAGTTAGGCGAAGCTACTAGAATCTTATTGGCTGTTGCATGATCGCTTTTACTAATTATTTTTTCAGTATGCCAAGTAATATATTGACCAGTATAGATCAAGTTTTCCAAACCAAGGGCAGTACAACATTAATCAAAAGCTTTAATGTCATAAGTGGTGACTTTAACACCATTTACTCTTTCATTTAGTTTACGCACATTGTTGAAGTCTCCCATAAGAAGTCAATGATCATCAAACATGCTGGGATATGAAATAAAATCATCCTACAAGTGTCTTATACGGCCTCTATCATTTAATCCATATGTGAAATTACTCGAAGTGTGATAGAAGTGCATGTCACTAAACAATGGATAACTCGTGTGCTAATAGAAAGACGATCAACCTTAACCTTATCGGGGTTCTAAATTAACAAAATCCGACCACGACTAGTAAGAGTATTGTAATCGAAATTGTCATTGAATACCCAACTCTTAAGCACAGTGTTTACGAAATGAACAACCCTCAAACGATCACTTTTAGTTCTAATAATAGCTATAGGCAAATGAGTTTAGATCTAATTACCTTTTTGCTACCATATTTGGTTAGTCTATTTATACTAAAAGCTTAAGGTGTCAAAACATTTTCTAGTCTTAAGTGCTAAACGTTTCTTTAACAAAAAAATTAATAATATTCCCTACATTCCATTATGATGTTACAGAATTTTTTCCTCAATTGTGGATTAAATGATTTGTTCCCACGTTTTTCATGTATCGGATTTCACATCTTTGTAACTTTGAAATGGTTTTGGGTTAATGATATATTTATAATGTTATCTACTCTCAAATTCTCTCTAAACGATCTTGTGTTTTTCAAACGTTTTTTTGAATATTTTTATCAATTTTTTGACACTTGTTTAGAAAGTGTTGGTGGATCCTGGGGTGTTATAAAATAAGTGATAAAAATAGATGAACCACAATACCGCAAGTGCATGGTTGTCCAAGTAATACTCCGATAAATCAGGTTTCGTTCTCAAAGTTACAACTCTAGTATTAATCAAATAGTAGGAATAATTTCTTGACGGAAAAGCATATGATAAAGATTTTTGTTTGGTTTTGTTAAAAGACTAAAGATGCAATAAAATAAATTTTAAATTAATTGACTGAAAAGAAAATAATGCAAGTAAAATATATATGAGTAGACGCAAGAATGAGATATGTACTTGAGTCTCGCAAAGAATCCACCTAATTAACGTAATTAATGTTCTGTTTAAGGGTAGAATTGGTATTATTATATTAGTCGGGACTCTAATGTCTCCTAACCCCTTGTCGGGTGGACCTAGGATATATCTAAAGTACTATAAACCCCTGTATGGGCGAATATGCCTCTTTGGATGTGAAGTGTTTACCTCTTTGGCTATGTAAATAGTTAAGCATGTCAGTCAATAACGGACTTTACACGGTATTACCTAAGTCTGTATACAAATCCCTGTGTCAGTTGATCACTTTTGCCACTAAAGTGAATAGCCCAAATACTAAAAGCCATTTCTAGTTGTACCGAAAAGAAATAGTAATGAAAAATAAAGTAATATCCAATATATAAGACTCAATTCAATTTAAATCATAGAAATCCCAAATTCAAAAACACAGAATAAATTAATTAGTGTTCATCCCTTTATTGTGATTCTCAAGAACTAAGGTAATTAGTTCATAATGAAATAAAAAACTGAAATTAAATAAATAGAAGACATTTTTTCAATTACAGAAAAGAAATTAGATAACCTAAGGGTTGGATTGGCTGTTGTTCGAAGAAGGGAATTCCTCCAGCTCCAACTTTTCCTCTGACTTCTTGCTCTGACTTGAAAATAATGAAGCATAAGATGTAATTCTCTGAAGTGTCTGTAAAAAGGAGGTTTGGAGGTTTATTTATACTAGTAAATTTGGAATGGGCTTTAGTTTAAGTGTATTAGGTCAAAATATAAAAAGCCCACGTCCATCTTTTATTTCCCGTAACTGGTGTGCAACCCGTAGTAAAACGGATGTAACTTTTGCATACCAACTCCAAATCGAATCATTCTAGTTGAAAATTCTTCCTAACTCAAAGATTCAAATTCCTTATTTCACGACCCAAAGGCTGAATCAGTGTCTAATTGGCTAGAAAACAACAATTAATAACAGCCTTCCAGTTTTGCAGCTTCTCTAGTTAACTATTCGGGAAATCTTTTCTCTCCTTTGAATCCTACACTCGATCTAAGACTTTAACTCCCACTTATCCTCCTTGTATTGGTGCTCCATAGCATCCATAGGCCTAAGAACTTTTCACTAAAAACAAACAAATTAACGTACAAAAGCTCTAAAAATTAAATATCGTAATTCTAAGGGGAGAAAATGCAATATAATGAATTAAGCCTAAGAGTATGTCAAATATTCACCTAAAATGATGTCTACTATTTAGATTACAACGGGAGACATCAAGACCCCCAACTCAAACCTTTGTCGTCCCGACAAAGTAAAATAAAAACAAAGGCCTTAGGTGAACGCAGAAATGCAGAGTCTAGTGAATAATACCCAAAGCAAAACTTAAAACGAATCTCATATAGTATGACCTAGGGATTAATATACACATACACATATCATGCAAAATCAAACACAAATAATATCAATCCAAAATTAATTTCACAATGCTAGAAGGTTACGTTTATACTTATCTCAAGATGGTGGCTATAGGGTGTTCATTGATCCTTACTTTCTTTGAAAGCTCCACTTAGCATACTCCCTATTAGCTGAATCATACACTCACTATGTACCTAGGATTCACGAGGACTTTAAATTTTTAGCGTAGGCTTAGGGACACGGTGTGGTATGTATATTTGGTAAATTTGAAGTGAGCTTCTGGCTCTCTCTCCTCACTTACCATCAACAACTGTCCAAGATCTTGAGCTTACACTCGAATATTGTTCTCACTCAACCCATTTGACGCACTAGCTTAGTGTCCCCAAGTTAACCCAATAAGCATTGAGATGATTCTCAAAAATTCCACTTTGATGGTTACTTTATTTTTCATATATATTTTTTTTCCTTTTTCATTCTTTTTCATTCTTTTTCCTTTTTTTTGTATAAGATATCCATGACCATCATTTTGATGTGAATGGTCATGTCTTTCATACTTTTTTTCTTTTTTTTCTTTTTTTTCAAAGACCCCGGCAAAGGGTTACAAATAATATCTCATCACAATTGTGCATAAATACAAACGCATACAAAAATCCCTCCCAATGTAATTTCCCAATAATGAAACCCATCACCCCAAACTCAAGCTCAAGACAAGAAGTCTCAGGATCGTGATTCAAGTGCGGGTCATATGGAAATGCCTAATAAACTAAGGGGGTATGGGCTTATATCATGGCGACGAAAGAACGACTTAAAGGCTAAAATTGGGCTAAGATGGATAATATTAAATTCAGGGATAGAAAGCTAAAAGGTTTCAAAGGGCTACAAAGAATTGCCTCTATCATTTTCCTAGTTACATAGCTCGCCTCTAGTTCATACCTAAGTGGGTTCTCTACTCATTCAGATCTCACGTTCTAGAAACCACTTATTCTCCTTAAGTACATGTTTACTTCTTTTGCATTGTTCATTAATTTTTCCTATCAATTACCTAATGTTTGCATGCAATCAAAGTGTGTTTTATACTAACTCCTAAAGTCTACTATATCCTATCATAAATTTATCAAAAGTACGCTTAATGGGGACATTTGAAATACTCTACAATCAAACGCAATCCTTGAATTAATTTTATTAAAAGCATGTAAAACAAATTAAACAAAAATGATAGGATGAGGCAACGAACCCCAACCCAAACTCATAAATGGGTCGTGTCCCCGCGACTCGGAAAGACTCAATAAAGCAAATAAACTAATATACACTACTAAATGATAAAGGGGAAAAGGAAACATATTTGAATCGACACTAGGCCGATTACATGTGGTATTGCATCGAGGTTGTGAAATCTTCTAAGTCACGATGTATAGATCATACACCATGGAATTCATCTTCAGTAAAGTGTGTTTCATTAACTCGAACTCATATTTCCTTTAATTGATCATCTCCTCCTAGACCTCTAAATCATCACATCCTCTACGGGAATCTTCCATCAACACCCAACTTTCTTTTCTCCTCGTCGTCATCGTACCTTTTCCATCCTTCATGGTTATCTCGGATGACCCCAAACACAAAGCTTCAAGAACTCCCAAAAGGTTTGGATTAAATTAGTGACTTTGGTGTTCTTGAAGGTGTATGAATATGAATTGTGTTGCGTTCTGAGCTGGGTCATGAATATCTCCAGGTTTGGGAAAGGTTTGATGTATAACTTTAAGCTTTGGTAAAGAAAAAATTTGGATTAAATTGTGAATTCTTTGGTGTTTTGGAAGGATTTCATGTGGTAGGAATGTATTAGAGGTGATGAATTGAATGTTATAGTGTGTATTTGTGTCTTTAACTTGTTTTTATTGGGTTGGGAACTGGAAATATCGTTTTTAGGGACTTGGAAAACAGCTAGGGTTAGGTCTTGTAGGTTAAAAGCCAAAAATCTGCACAAAATTTTTCTAGCCCCCTTGTGCGGTGTATTGTAGTTTCCCCCCGGTGTACCGCGAGTGATGTCACGCGCTCCATACCGTGTTCGCTGGTGATGATACGGTTTGGGCATGTGTCCTCTCGGCAATGAAGCGTATTTTGCACTAGTCGCGATGGTTTTGTGCCCTTCGGCGTACCGCGCCTGTCGTCTGGTATACCAGATGAATTCTCTATTGCGCACCACATTTTTTTTACAAACCGTGGTGCTCGAGCAACGACACAATATGGAACAGTACCTCTCGCACGTGCACCGTATTTCATAAACGTCACCACGTTTTTCCAGGGGTTCGGTGCACTGCGGCTATGGTGCGGTGTACCGCACTAAGCTGCTGTGTATCATATATTTTTTCGTTATTTTGTACCCCAAACTCAATTCCTGTGTAATTAACACACTACTTTTCTCATTTATTTAAAAATTATACACTAATAATAAGTTCTCCACTACAAAATAAAAGACATGAAAGCAATAAACTAATGTACAATTGAAATGGCTTTTGTTTAACATCGGTAAGCTCGACAGGTTACCTCTGATATCACTTCTTAACATAACCTCCCCAGTAGTGAGTGGGGTTATCAACACTTGCTATGCAAAATTTGCACCCCTTGGCTCTTATTCCAACTAGTTTCTCCGAGATAACCTTTGTGACCATGAATGGTCCTAGCCAAGAAATTTTGGATTCAGGCGCTTTAGGAGGAGGATAAGGCTTTTTCATTGCGACTTCTTCGCCCATTCTGAACTCCTTTTGCTTTCTTTCTTTCTTAGGTTCTTTTGGAACCTTCATGGCACGTGCCTTATCTTTCTTCTTTGCATGATCAAGGTGTGGACTTCCTTTAGGATATGGAGGAGCCTTATTTGGATATTTCATTCTTTACTCTTTTTCCTCCATTCCTAAAGTTTCCACAATCTTATCTGGCTCATTTTCTACTTCTCCAATTACATCTAAACGGAAGCATTCCTCCTTGGAATTTGGGAACTTCATTGGCCTAAACACGTTGAACTTTACCTCCTCGTCTTGGATACGCATAATCATTTCTCCATTATCTACATCAATAAGAGTACGCTCCGTGGCTAGGAATGGTCTTCTCAAAATAACGGGGACATTCCTATCTGTGTCGTAATCAAGCATAACAAAATCAACAAGAAAAATTAAAGTACATGCCTTGACGAGGATATCTTCTATGCTTCCCTCCGCATGCACGAGGGATCTATCAGCCATTTGTAAGACCATAGAGGTTGGTCTTGCGTTTCCTATCTTCAACTTCTCAAAAATCAATCTAGGCATGAGATTAATACTCGCACCCAAATCACACAAGGATTTTCCTTGCCACTCAGTACCAATAGAAATAGGGATCGTAAAACTTCCAGGATCAAGTAATTTAAGTGGCAACTTACTCTGGCATATTGCACTACATTCTTCTGGCAAGCCTATCATTTCATTCTCAAGATACTGGCGTTTGTTGGTGATAGCTCTTTTCAGGAATTTCAGATATTTTGGTACACCTTTTATAGCCTCTAAGAAAGGTATATTAGTGTTAAGCTTACTCACCATATTCATGAATCTCTGATATTCAGTTGTATCTCCTTTCTTCTGAACTCTTGAGGGGAATAGTGGAGGAGGACGGTTCACTCCCACCACAACATCTTTCTTCTTTGGCTTCTCCAGAATTTTCTCAACTACCACCTCTTCAACTTCTGGTTCACTTTCTTTCTCCACCACATCCTCTACTATTTTTGTTTTTACATTTTCTTTTTCTTTCATAATGGGAAAAGGTTGTGGTGTTAGCTTCTCACCACTTCTGAGCGAGATAGTGTTATAATCTTCGTATTGTTTAGGTTCTTCAGTTTACTTGGGAGTTGCCCTTGTGGACGTTGATTCAATTGCTTCATTTTCTGAGTTATTTGATTTTCAAATATTTTGAAAGCTTCCACAGATGCTTGCTGATCTTGTTGTGCTTTCGCTTGCAAAGTAATTAGTGCATGTAAGGTTTGTTGAACATCTAACGCACCTTCTTGAGGTTGGGCAGGTAGAGAATTTTGATTCATAGTGTATGTATAGGTGTCCTGAGGAGGTTGTCTCTGAGCTTGATTTCCATAATTTTGTTCCCCTTGGTAGTTTTTCTTTGGTCTTGATTGATAATTATTGCCTTGGGGACGCCGCTGATATGCGTATGTCTGATTAGCGACCCCACTTAGATTCGAATATTAATAACCCAGATGGTTTCTATTTGGTTGATATCCTTGACCACCTGAATTATAGTTCCCTCGGTTGGAAACAAATATCACGGATTTTGGATTTCGTTGACAATGCTCCCAATCATGGTCTTATACACCACAATTAGAACACCCATATATCTCTTGTGTAAAATTAATGTCTGCTCTTCTACCTGAAAAAACTTCTTTAACAGCTAAAGTAAGTTGTTTCAATTGCTGCTCAAATGTGTTCTTTAATTTATTCTCTAATAAAGAGAATTTTTTATCAATTCCAGCACTCCTTTCTTTATAATCTCCACCTTGGATAGGTGTTCTCACAGTATTCCAACTCATCTCATTCTTCACTGTTCTATTTAAAATAATCTTAGCATTAGCTGGAGTTACTTGTAAGAATCCACCACCAAAAAGCAGGTTAAATATTTTCTTGGTTGTCCTTCAACGCCTTTATAGAATATTGACAATTGTTGTGGTTCTATAAGGCCATGATCTGGAACTCTTCTTAAGCTTTACTATAAAACACTTACCCACAGATTCATCTTGTTCTTGTTCAAATGACTTTAAAGCAATCTGTGCATTTAGTCTCATGTTACTCGAATAATAACAATCAAATAAAGTTGTTTGTAACTCATCCCAATTATTGAATAATCATGGGTCTTGTGAATCATGCCATTCACTAGCTCGAAAAAGCAAAAAATTGAACATTACATCTGCACTCTGGTTACACCTTGCGTTATATACGCATCACATATTTGCATAAACTTTTGTACTGCATGAATCAAATCTTCTCCAGGTGCTCCATGAAAGTTTCCAAAGTTTTGGAATTGAGATAACATACCAGTATCAGGTCTATATCGTGCAACATTAATATCGGAAGGGCACATACCAAGAGTAGGGGCGCGATATCGAGCTTGTTCAGGACCTTGTATGAACCATGGATCAATAATAACTGGAGGTTGAGCTTGTTGTCCAAGTGGAGGAGGATCTCCTGCCACTCTAGGATTAAGTTCATTATCATTAGCCATTTCTGCTTCTCTGGCTAATCTCTCTCTCTTCCTTTTCTTATTTATTTCTTCTGTTTGCTTGTTTGACTAGTATCTCGGGATTTTCGAGCATACAACAAACCTGTAAACCCGAGAAAGGAAGAATAAACGAAAGCGTAAAACTGAAAAATAAAAATAAAAATTAAAATACTAAAGGATTAATACCGGGGTCACACGCTACCGTCCCCAGCAGCGGCGCCAAAAACTTGGTGGATCCTGGGGTGTTATAAAATAAGTGATAAAAATAGAGGAACCACAATACCGCAAGTGCACGGTTGCCCAAGTAATACTCCGATAAATCGGGTTTCGTTCTCAGGGACGTATAGTTACATCTCTAGTATTAATCAAATAGTAGGAATAATTGCTTGACAGAAAAGTAAATGATAAATATTTTTGTTTGGTTTTGCTTAAAGACTAAAGATGCAATAAGTTAACTATGAGTAGACTCAAGAATGAGAGATGTACTTGACTCACGCAAGGAATCCACCTAATTAACGTAATCAAGGTTCTGTTTAAATGTAGAATTGGTATTATTATATTATTCGGGACTCTAATATCTCTTAACCCCCTATCGGGTGGACCTAGGAGCTATCCTAAAGTACTATAAACCCCTGTATGGCGAATATGCCTCTACGGATGTGAAGTGTTTACCTCTTTGGCTATGTAATTAGTTAAGCATGTCTTTCAATAACGGATATTACACAGGTATTACCTAAGTCTGTATACAAACCCCCCCTGTCGGATGATCACTTTTGCCACTAAAGTGAATAGCCCAAACACTAAAAGGTATTTCTAGTTGTACCGAAAAGAAATAATAATGAAAAAGAAAGTAATATCCAATATATAAGACTCAATTCAATTTAAAACATAGAAATCCCAAATTCAAAAACATAGAATAAATTAATTAGGGTTCATCCCTTTATTGCGATTCTCAAGCACTAAGAAAATTAGTTTATAATGAAATTAAAAACTGATATTAAATAAATAAAAGGCATTTTTTTCAGTTACAGAAAAGAAGTTAGATAACCTAAGGGTTGGATTGGCTGTTGTTGGGAAAAAGGGAATTCCTCCAGCTCTAGCTTTTCCTCTGCCTACTTGCTCTGACTTGAAAATAATGAAGCGTAAGATATAATTCTCTGAAGTGTATGTAAAAAGGAGGTCTAAAGGTTTATTTATACTAGTAAATTCAGAATGGGCTTTAGGTTAAGAGTATTAGGTCAAACTAAAAAAGTCCACGTCCATCTTTTAATTCCCGTAACTAGTGTGCAGCCCATAGTAAAACGGATGTAATGTTTGCATATCAATTCCAAATCGACTCATTCCACTTGCAAAATTTTCCTAACTCAAAGAGGCAACTTTCTTATTTCACGACCCAAAGGCTGAATCAGTGTCTAAGTGCCTCGAAAACAGTAATCAATAACAGTCTTTCAGATTTTTGCAGCTTCTCTAGCCAACTCTTAGGGAAAAAAATTCTCGCATTTGACTCCTACACTCGATCTAAGACTTTAACTCCAACTTGTCCTCCTTGTATTGGTGCTACATAGCATCCATGGACCTAAGAACTTTTCACTAAAAACAAACAAATTAACGTACAAAAGTTCAAAAAATGAAATATCGTTATTTTAAGGGGTGAAAATGCAATATAACGAATTAAGACTTAAAAGTCTATCAAACAAGTCAAATATTCACCTAAAATGATGTTTCCGAAAAGACTAATATTTAGATCAAAACGGGAGACATCAAGTGTCCTCTAAAATTGGACATAGTAGTCATACCTCGGAAAACATCCAATAAATGAATTTAGCATCCCGATTACACGACTAATCCTTTTTAAGGTAGTGAGTGATTTACTACATTACTACAATTAACTTCTTTTACAATTGTCTTTAAAGTTTCTTCTTATTTAATATTATGATTCTTCTATTTATTTTTGTAGTTATCCTGGTTCTTTCAATACTTTTCAATGAACTTTATGTTTTCCATATATTTAAATTCCTGGTTCTGAACAAAAAAATTAAAGAGTAATGCTAGATATCATCTCAAATTGCATCGCCTTTATATCGCCCTTTATGTGGACCAATCATTAAAGAGAGAGAAAATGATAAATCAGGAAAGAGAAATCATATGATTGGTGTATTTAAAATCCACCTAGAAGATGATATGAAGGCGATACAATTTGGGATGATATCCCGCATTATTATACATAAATAAATTAATTATTTTTTGGGTCAACATAAATAAATGAATTAGTCATGCCGAATGGGTCAATAGCCTCCGGGCCATCCACCACTTTTTACTCTTGTTTTCCGCATTCTTTTGATCCCCTTTAGTTTCTGTGTTTCACGCGTTTTTGCCTTCTCAAGTGGTACTAGTAACATGTATATTAGCTGACTATATTTTTTTTTTTTTAGTCAGCTAACACTATATATTTGGTCTATAGTAGTATATTTTATTATATATTTGGTCAATGGTTGACAAAAAAAAAAAATCAACTACATTGTTTTTTTTTTTGGACGGTAACTACCTTATTGAATAAAAATCAATTACCCAAGGGTTTTTAGAAAAATCATAGTGCCTTATAGAAATCAAGTGATTTTTCTCTTTTACTTAGAAGCCTCAAAATTAATAAATATCATTACTATACTTTTAGTGTATATAAGACAAAAAAAAAAAAATTAGATTATTTTCTTTCCTCCATTACCATTAATCTATCTCATCTCTCTCCTCCTTTATCATTTTTTCTCTCTACTCATTCAGTAACTATCAATAATTTCCAGCTCCGACCACCGTCGACCTCCACCGACCTCCACCGACCACCACCGACCACCACCGACCACCACCAACCACCGCCGGATAAAGTATTGAGCATGGAAAAAGTACTGAGCATGGAAAAAATACTGAGCATAGAGTATTGAGCATGAAATTTTTTTTACTGAGTATCGGAAAAAGTGCTGAGTATCAGAAAAATTTGCTGAGTATTCGAATTTTTTATTGAGTCGATTTACTAAGCATGCTCGTTTGCTCAGTTACTTTACTAAGCATGACGGAAAAAATTGCTGAGTTCTATTATTTTCTAATTAAAATTTAGAGCATTATCTATTAACAAATAATTTTCTTGATTAAGATTTTAAGTAAGGAAAGAAAAATAAAAATAAAAATTGTATTGAGCATATCAGTACACGACAAAAAAAAACAAGTATGACAACTTGCTGAATAAGCTAGAAAGAAAAAAAAATAAAAAAAATAGTTTCTTCTTCATGAAAACATTATTGCTGCTTATCATCATTATTGATTTTCACTTTAGGTGCCATTTCAGGATCATTTGAAATAAGCTCATGAAACACAGCCATTTCAATTACCTGCATACTCAGCCATTGCAATTACCTGTGTATAATTAACAATATTTAAAGCAACCAAACAAACCCTCAGCCGCCGTACAACACAGAGCAGAAGTAATCTCGGTGGTTCTCTTAGTCTTCTCAGGCGAGCCCAGCCCCAACCAGTAACAGAGAAGATAAGATTGCAAATATGAGGGCGAATTGAATACTCATCGCAGCTGCTATTGCACTTGCTGTGATCGAACAACGAGATCTAGATTAGTCCTCCTCTTCAGCAACAACTAACGGCGGCTGCACCACCACAAACGCAACAAATCGATAACAGAGTGCAGCAACACCTAACGGAGGCGGCACCACTACAAACGCATCAGCATCACCTTGCACCACGAACGGCGGCGACCTTCCCTGGACGCCGGAAAATATTTGACCAGTTCGAAAAGAACCTCATGCTTCATATCTTCCACTGAAAGATTAAGCAAACTTCGATCACTGTTCTTCTTCAAACTGAGCTACTGAAATCCGATGGTTTTATGCTGTTGGTCGAACATTTAAGAGAGAGAGAGAGAGAGAGAGAGAGAGAGAGAGAGAGAGAGAGAGAGAGAGAGAGAGAGAGAGAGAGAGAGAGAGAGAGAGAGAGAGAGAGAGAGAGAGAGAGAGAGAGAGAGAGAGAGGAAAGAGAGTGTTTTAGGTTAATTTTTATTTGATACAAGTTAGTATATATAGGTAAATAAATAACAAAAAGGGGTAAGAAGATAATTGGACTTTTGGCATATAGTGTTAATTTTTGTTTGTGGCCTTTAGTAAGAAGAGTAAATCCAGCTGGTGTTGTTGGGTCTTGGGGTGGTGTGTTCAAGACTCTTTGGGTAATAATCTCGTTGGATAGTTAGTTTATTGATGGGTCAAACGGCTGCAATACGTGTTGTAAATGGCTTGGGTTAATATTAATTTTTATTACATAGACAAAGATGAGATGGTAAAAGTGAATTAAATTTTATTAAGAAAAATAATCAAGTAACAATAAAGTTGATGCGAGATGTAACCTCTATTTTGTGTTGATTTTATATCACATTCGGGAAGTTAGCATACTACCCAATAAACTCGAATTATAGTAAGATACCCTTCCAGGATGGCTACTCCATACTTGTGCATACTCTAAAGCTTGGAATTTGGCTTTTCAGATTAGTATTTCATTTATTTGGGACCGTAATGTTGACTACTACATATATTCACATATATAAATACGTTCTTTTTCATTCATTCGTATGAATCGATCAACGAAATCTCACCTCATATGGAGACACCTCATTTCAATTCCAACAAATTTTATGTTTTATAGCCTTGCAATGGATTATTGGTTTGTGTGTCAGTTATATCTAAACCAGATTATAGCTTAATCTTACTTAATCCTGCAACTAGGGAATTTAAACTTGTTCCTCCAATCCCCTTTCTTGGATCGCATGAGATCGAATTGGGTTTTGATTCTAACAAAAACTGTTACAAGGTTGTTACTCTTGTAGATAAGGGTTACAAGAGTGACGTGTACAATCAGAGTAGAAAGTCTTCGAGACAAATTAACCATGACATACCATATAAGTAAACTAAAAGATCAATTACTATGAGGCCCCGATAATGGCGCCAAAAAATTATTGTCTCCCGAGATGTGATATATAATCAATTCTCGGATTATGATAGTTTGCAAGTGTACGAGATGTCACATGTAATAAAAATGTAATCAAAGTTTGTACTCCACATAGAATAAAATGTTAACGCATAATTTGAGTTCGATTCTAGATATTCGCTGACAAAAACTAAAAAGTAACAACTAAAAATTAAAAGAAGAAATTTTTATTTGATTTAATGATTAACCAAGATGAAGATAAAAGACTAAAAAGTAAATAGAAAAGATAAGATGAATGAGAAGTATCATGATATTCCTTTATTATGGTAGATTAATCTAGCCACGAGATATTTCTAAGGGGTATATTGTGCTTATTTGAGGGATAATTCTGTAGATTTAAATAGGTTCTCGTTTCTTATCTGGTTTTGGAGAAGTGTTACTTTTAAAGTTATTCGTGTGTAATTTGTGTATTAAGTGTGTAGCTCTTAGGTACTTGGATGATATTAAATTCCAAGACGAGGATAAGAATTCGAGAAAAGATGATCAAACCCATAGCAAGGAGGTAAAGGACCAAAAAGCCACTTCTGAAAAGCGAGAACTATTTTCAAAATGATTTGGAAATCGACTTTTAAGTATCACCACGTGCAATTGATGAAGATTATAACGGACCATTTGGTTTCCAGATATTACTTGGAGTTAAGAGCGTGTAGGAACCGATGGTTTAATTTGGATATGAATTGAAAAAGTTATTAAAGTTGCACTTATTGTGGCTCGAACTAGTCCACTCTTCCTAAATAACATTTTTGGTTGACTTGGACTCTTTAAAAGGTCCCCACAAGTCCTAAAACATTCTAATAACTTTAAATATCATAAATTAAGTTTAGAAAAGGGTCATCATTCAGGTTTACATCATTAGAAGTCAAGTTGCACGCTCTAAGATAAGAAAAAAGCTTGGAAAAGAAGTTGGATCCCTATTGCATCAGCTCTACACCATTCCATCTTTAATATTATGGTAATTAGTATTATTTTCTTGTCTTAAACATGATTCTAATATTTCTACCACTTAGTTTTTATTTTTTAATTATTAACTAAATTCCATTAGCTGGACTTGCTTATTCTAAGAACCTTGAATGATAATTGATTGTGTTTTAGTGTTATTCGGGATATTATAATTTAATTAAATCAGTGATACTTTTTAGTTTCGAATGAATTGAACTAATTTATGATTTATATATCCTGGTCAAATATAGATTGACCCTTAGTAACTTAAACTGTCACCCTGGCGGGGGGGTTTGGGAACATACATAATTGATATTCGTCCGGTGTGCAGGTCCTAACGCGCGTGTCTAGCCGGATAATCACATAGGTTAAGTACTTTCTAGCACCGAGATTTTACATAGAATAATCTCACCGAGAACTCCAACAATATTTAGGGAACCTTCTAAGCTACCCTGGCGGGAGTTAGAAGGAAGTTAGAATCCTAGTTAACAAGAATTTCCAAACTTCACCCTTAGCACTAGAATCAATCATTGTTACGATAGGGGATTACTTGCAGCTTGAGATATCTCTTCCTTTCTTATCATTTGTAGTTTATTTACTTGTTTTAGTAGTTAATTAATTAGTTCACATTTATTGCATCTTATTTTTAATCAGAATACCAAACAAATATTCATGTTTTTACTTATGTTATTAGTAATAGCAACTAAATCATCTACACTGCTTAAGAACACGAGTTTAGATTAACAAACTTAGTCCATATGGAAAACAATATCATTACATACTTATTACTTGAAAACAACTTGTGCACTTGTGGACGTGAACTCTCGAGGTGTTGATTTGTCATCTTATTTTATCACACCTTGTGAGACGACATATAGCTCAAGATTGTGTACTCACCACTAGCATATGTAGAACTTGCAACTTGCTATACTACAGAGTCCTTGAAGTGAGTTCGAGGGAAAGGTTTGATAACATGCGGTGGTGCTTTCATGACAATGGATCCAACTAATGCAGTAGGTTGTTTGGAGAAGATAATGAGGAACGCGATGAGATGGATTCCTTCACGAGCCCCCGTTTGAAATTATCTACGAGGTACGATACAATTGGATGTTGATATTGTTATGAACGCTAAATTTGCCAACCTAGATATTCAGTTGAATCAGATAGACTGAGTTGTCAAACAAGGCGTCCAATACTCTTCATATCACTTTGTTACTTATGACCACGAGTATCACAAGCGGTTCGTCATGGGGAAAAGATGCAACATTGTCATCTCAATATGTGAAACAAAAAATTGGTTTTGTGATTGCCGAGTCAATATAATCTCGTAACTCTGTTATCTAAAACTAGTATCATTGAGTCAGCGAGTTAATAAATCATAAATTTTAAATACAATTTGGGTATTTCAAATAAACTATATCATTATTTTGCCATTTTAAAGCTACAAATATTATACTAAGTGCACACCAACTCCATGTTTTTGGCTAAAATCTAAGGTGTTGGACAAAGTCATAATGAAAAGAAAAAAACAGGTTATATTGTCAGCGAGATAAAGCCCGTCTGTATTGTCAACGAAAGAAACAACGAATATATTTTCAGTGAGATAAATCCTTACTGTATTTTTGGCAAAAGAAAGACTGAATATGATCAAGGATACACTCAAGAGACCACTTTATGGAATTCGTAAAAGAAGAGGTGAGAACTTTGGACTACATATTAAATTTTACTCATGGAACAAGAGGAAAGATGACTCCCTATCTCCTTCTGGAGGAGGGACGGACTATGAACTTCGAACCAAACGCAGAAACAATAACAACAGAGGTAATGAGCATAGGGCTGAAGGGGATGCCTTGGATAGTGATAGGGACGATGTCATGTGAGGTGACATAGGTGGTAGAACAAGGAAAACTTTCGAGGATATAATAAAGGAAGCAGTTAAGAAAGGGACTTTTACTCAAACAGTTGTTAAGACAATCATACTCAGTGACGATGACTAGGAGGATGATAACAAGACAAAAGAAGTAGAGAAGAAAGTGGTTACTTCTGAGACCTTAACTGACCCTAAACTAAATCACAACATCGTGGACAAGGCAGATTCAACTTTGGGTAGTACTGCGACATACAAGGGTATGGAGAAGGAAAGAGATGGTACACTTAAAAGATGATTTGATAATATGGATATAGATGAAGCAAAGACTCAGAAAAAAGAGGGAAACTAACAAGTATAGTGCTAAAAGTAATAGTGAGAGAAATAAGGCACAAGAAGGAGACATGAAGAGTGAGAAGCAAGATACAAGGAAAGATGATAATAGTAACATGGAGTTGAGCAACAGTGATTTTGCCTAATTTTGTGATATTCATGACAAGGATTCTGAGACTGAGGATGAAAGTAACACAGGAGAAGACGATAAATCTGTTGGTACACCTGGTATTGTGGAAACAGTGGAAGACAAAGTGAGAATGAATCTGAGGATTAGTTATGTTTGAAAAGGAATATCAGAGGATTACGGGTAGAATGGTGGGAAGGGGTGGGCATGGTAATAGAGGTGGCAGAGGGCATGGTCTCCCAGGAAGGACCGCGGGGCAGAATTAATTACACTGTTCAGGAATTACCAGGGGATTAGGCCCCCTGATAGTCCAAGTTCTTAAGGCGCTGGTGGAAGAGCATAGACCCACCCTTGCCTTTTGTTGTGAAACTATGCTGACGGAGAAGGACGCTCCGCTTGTGGTTAGGAGGATGCAGTTTGATAAGTTTTTTATTGTTAACCCCTTGGGTGTGCAGGACTCAGGGGGTTTCCTTCTTGTTTGGAACTCAAATTTGGATATTACTATTTTGTACTACTGCTCTTACTATATTATTACTTGTATTAATGCTTATAACTTTTCGTATTATTATGTTTTTGTTCTCTCCTAACTTGTAAAGTGATAGATTAGAATTATATTGTGACTTTAGCATGTGGAAGGCCAATCACGATGACCTTTACTTGTTCATTGGCGACTTTAATGACATTCTGACCTCCAGAGAATGACTTAGCGGATTCTCCAACTAACCATCAACATCTTCTCAATTTCAATAACTTTATATTTAACAACTCACTTACAGAAATTGAAACCTTCAGTAGTTATTATACTTGGTCAAACAGAAGGACTGAACACAACATTGTGAAATATAAAATTGACAGGGCTTTTGCTACTCTGTAATGGATGGAACACCATCAAAATGCCACTGCTTTTACACTACCATCCATGTGGTCAGATCACTCACCAATTATACTTTACCCTAAAGGGAAAGGACGCCGACATGAGAAACAATTCAAATTTGAAACAAATTGGATGGGACATGAAGATTGTTAAGTGATTATTAAAGACTCTTGGGGAGAACCATAGTTACCAGCGTATGTTCAATCTACCTTACACAAACAAGAGAATACTACCAAAGCATTGACCATTTCGAGCAGTAATAATTTCCCAAATAATATGAAGATGATAAAGGAACTAGAGCGACAACTTACAGTCGTCACGAATACACCACTAACAGAGGCAACCCAGCAGGAAGAAGAGTTATTGAGGGAACATATAAAAACTTTCTTGAAACGGGAAGAAATAAACTGGTCGGATAGATCCCGATAGCAGTGGATACATTATGGGGACAAGTACACGAAATTTATCTTTGCCCTTACAACTCAGCGGATAAACTACAACTGAAACTCAGGTATTGAAACAACGACTAGAGAATGGGCACAACATGAAAGTGAAATAAAAGTACAATTTAACAATTATTAGGATGAACTACTTAAAGAACGGGAGGAAGGAGACTTAGAGAAAGCTATAAGATGCATCACATCCAGAGTTACACCACAAATTAATGCAAGACATACGACTATTCCAGACAGAGCATAAGTTAAACGAGCAGTTTTTGACATGGGTCTCGAGAAAGCACCGGGGCCAGACGGGCTGAATGGTTAAAAATTTCAGGAATATTGGGACATTATAGGAGAGAACATATATGGAATGGTGGAAGATTTTTCCCAAACAACTGATGTCTCCCCATTTGTCATGACTTAATATTAGTTAGAGACATCATTTTTAGTGTTTTAGAAGTCTATTTACTCGATTTTCACATGATATAGTGCACTTTCCTATTTCTAGTCTTGATTTAATGAATTATTATTTTTAGAGCATATTGGGTTTAATTATTTATTTAGTAAGAAGCTTTAAAGATATATATGGAGATTAATTAGATGCCAAGTCAATTCTAAGAGATAAAGGAAAGAAGATATACATGGAAATTGGAGAAAAGAAAAGAAAAGCTAGGATATGGAAAGATAAAGTTGCCAAATAATTCTGAATTCCAGCACTCACGACCACAAATGGGCTTATATCTCAAGATTGGTGAGAAATTTGGAAGAATGGTCTGGAGCAAAGTTAAAGAGCTTTTCGAGACGATCAGTTTCGACTATTGGAAAGCGACAAACGGATAGTATTGAAGCAGTTATGACAAAAAAAACGTGGCTGATTGTTACCTTTTCTATATTTTAGGGTTACGAATTTGAGTTGGGCTAGGGGTTCATTACTTGTCTTCTACTCCAAGAAAACGAATTAGGTCTTCTAAACACCTATAAATACACCCTTATATCACTTGTAAATCAGCCTTGCCTCACATAAATTAGTCCTTAGGTTTTATATCATTAGAGTTATTGTAGAGAGCAAGATGAAGTCTTTTATTCAATCTTTTAGTTTATTTCCTTCAGGATGAACTAATTTTTCCATAACTTGGGTTTTGCATTATGTATAATATATGAATTCTATTTTCTTTCTATCTAAGTTTCTTTGGGAATTATATGTTTTAATCTGATATTAATTGCTTACTCGTATATTTGTTTATGTGTTTTGAATTATTGCCTGTCCTAAACCTGATCACTTTAGGCTTTCTTAATACTAGTTAGATGGTCATCCGGAAGGGGTGTCTAATTATTGAAACACCACATAACGTCTAGTGTCCGATATTGGTCCTGACAACACCGATTCTAACTAGATAGTCATTAGGGTATGTTTTAACCACTATCACAATGTTTGGAATTGAATTGCTTAGGGCCTTGGTAGCGCTTGATAGCCCTAAGTTTACGCTGCCTCGTGGTTGTGTCGTAGTCCCCCTAGTCGCTCTCAAGGTCTAGGGTATGGGAGTTTAGAATCCTGACTAAGTATCTAAGAGCTAATTACCTCCCTTATTAACTAGAATTTGATAGAAAGAATTAAAAGGATTAGTGCATACTAGCAAAACCTAAGCTATATCTCTCATCTCATATTTCTTCGTATTTATTTTATTGTCTTTACTTTCATTAGTTTAAATAATATTCTCTTAGTTTATTCATCTTTATTTTCTGTCTTTTAATTAATTACTCACTACTCTGAATTATTACTCATTCGTATAACACACTAAGTCCCTGGGAACGAACTTTCTTATCATTAAAACTTGCATACATCCTGTAATACTTGCAGTATCGTGCTTGTCTAGGGTGATTAGTGCATCGTTTATCTATCTTTTATTCTATTAATTTTATCACACCCTAGGCAACACCAACAACACATCCTTGGATTCGCCGGCATGCCGGTGAAATCTCGATGGCGCGAACTGTGACGCAGCAACGCTGCGTCATCCCTGACGCAGTGGTCAGAGAGTTGGGGTCCTTTAGCTCGTTTGGCCGGTATGCCGGCCAGCTCGCCGGCTAGCCGGTCAAACCTGCTGTGGACTTCAATTTTTTTTCGTTTTTCTTATCGTTTTGACCCCAAACTCATGACCATTATACCCCTGAAATCATCAAAAACAAACACCCTTCCTCATTTCTTAAAAATAAAAACTAAAATCAACAAAAACTTAACTAATTTACACTACGGAAATTGAAATACTTAAACTAATATACTTGAAATTGGCTTTTGTTTAACGTCGTTAAGCTCGACGGGTTACCTCGTGCTTCTAAGGAGCTTCGAGGAGGTACATGACCTCTCCGGGATGTGGGTCTTTTGCACGATCGGTGTCTTCACCTCCATGATAAATCTTTAAACGATGACCGTTCACCATGAATGTACGGTTTTCAAGTGGATGTTCTATCTCTATAGCTCTATGAGGTGTAACTTTTGTTACGATGTAAGGACCCGACCACTTCGATCTTAATTTCCCCGGATAATTACTAAACTTCGAATTATATTTCAACACCTTTTGTCCCACTACAAAGTTCTTCTCTCGAATTCGATTATCATGCCATCTTTTGGTTTTCTCTTTATAAAGCTTAGCATTTTCATAAGCATGTAATCGAAATTCATCAAGCTCATTAAGTTTCATCATTCGATTCTGACCAGCTAGCGTAGGATCTAAATTTAACTTTGCAATAGCCCAATAGGCACCCATTTCAAGTTCAAGAGGTAAGTGACAAGCCTTACCATATACCATTTGATACGGAGAAGCACCTACTGGAGTTTTGAAAGCAGTACGATATGCCCATAGTGCATCATCTAGTTTCATAGACCAATCTTTTCTAGTAGGACCAACGGTTTTCTCTAAGATATATTTTACCTCACGATTTGAGACTTCAGCTTGACCATTGGCTTGTGGATGATAAGCAGTAGATACACGATGTCTCACTCCATATTTCTCGAGAACAGTCTTCAGATACTTATTAACGAAATGAGTACCTCCATCGCTAATAATTACCCTCGGAGTGCCATGTCTAGTGAAAATATGCGATTTTAAGAACTTAATCACCACTCGTGAATCATTTGTTGGTAAGGCTACAGCTTCTACACACTTAGACACGTAATCGACAGCTAATAAGATGTAGAGGTTACCATTTGAAGGGACGAAGGGACCCATAAAATCTATACCCCAAACATCGAATATTTCAACTTCTAACACATTGTTACGTGGCATCTCATCCCTCTTGGATATGTTTCCGGTAAATTGACATCTTGTACCTCTTTTTGTATATTCATGACAATCTTTAATAATAGAGGGCCAATAGAAACCAGATTGTAATACCTTAGCAGCAGTTCGATCTCCTTTGAAATGTCCACCATAAGGTGAATCGTGACACCCAGCTATAATCGCTTCAATTTCTTCCTTGGCTACACATCTTCTTACCATTTGATCAGCACACACCTTGTAGAGGAAAGGATCCTCCCAAAAGAATTGTCTTGCACGATGAGCTAATCTGTTTCTTTCTTGATAAGTTGATCCTTCAGGGAAGGAACCACTCACCACTAAGTTTGCAATATCCGCATACCAAGGAGCTTCATAATCACGAACAACGAATAAATTCTCATCAGGAAATTCTTCTCTAACTGCTTCAGTACCACTATTCAACTCTGAACCTTCTAACCGCGATAGATGATCCGCAACCTGATTCTCACACCCTTTTCTATCCTTGATCTCTAAATCGAACTCTTGAAGCAATAAAACCCATCTGATTAACCTCGGTTTAGCATCCTTCTTCTCCATAAGATATCGAATCGCTGAATGATCTGTATAAACAATAACTTTCGCTCCAAGAAGATAAGAGCGAAATTTATCGAATGAATACACAACCGCTAGCAACTCCTTTTCTGTAACTGTGTAATTAATCTGAGCACCACTAAAAGTTTTACTAGCATAATAAATCGAATGAAAAACTTTCTCTTTTCTTTGTCCTAATACAGCTCCCATACATAAATCACTCGCATCACACATAACCTCAAACGGTAAATTCCAATCTGGAGGCACTAATATAGGAGCAGAAATAAGCTTTTCTTTGATTGCTTTGAAGGCCGCTAAGCAAGCTTTATCAAAAAGGAATTTGGAATCCTTTTCAAGTAAGTTGCATAACGGTTTAGCAATCTTAGAAAAATCTTTGATAAATCGCCTATAAAAGCCAGCATGGCCAAGAAAACTTCTTACCCCTTTAACAGAAACAGGAGGGGGAAGAGTTTTAATTACCTCTATCTTCGCTCTATCGACCTCTAAACCAACACTCAAAACTTTGTGACCCAGAACAATACCTTCTCGAACCATGAAATGACACTTCTCCCAGTTTAACACCAAATCTGTTTCTTTGCATCTGATTAAAACTTTCTCTAAATTATCTAAACATTTATCAAAATCATCACCAAATACAGAGAAATCATCCATAAACACTTCTAGAAAGTTATCGATCATATCCCAGAAGATAGCCATCATGCATCTTTGAAAGGTAGCAGGAGCATTACACAACCCAAATGGCATTCTGCGATATGCAAAAGTACCAAAGGGGCATGTAAATGTTGTTTTATGTTGATCTTCCGGAGCCACGTAAATTTGATTATACCCAGAATAACCATCCAAGAAGCAATAGTACTCTCTTCCGGCTAATTTGTCTAACATTTGATCAATGAAGGGCAAGGGGAAGTGATCTTTTCTGGTGGCCTTGTTCAGCTTTCTGTAATCCATGCAAACTCTCCATCCAACTACCGTTCTTGAAGGAATCGCTTCATTTTTATCATTAAGCACTGTTGTCATTCCTCCTTTCTTCGGTACACACTGAACCGGACTCACCCATTCACTACTCGAGATGGGATAAATAATCCCCGCATCTAAAAGCTTGATCACCTCTTTCTTCACTACATCCTTCATAGCGGGCATTAATCTTCTTTGACCTTCAACTGAGCGTGCATTAACATCTTCAAGTATGATTTTATGTTGACAATAGGATGGACTAATGCCTTTGATGTCAGCAATTGTCCAACCTATTGCTTCTTTGTTGGCTCTCAACACACGCAACAGTTTATCTTCTTGAGGACCTGTTAAATTAGCTGAAACAATAACAGGTAGAGTTTCATTAGTACCTAAATACGCATACCTCAAGTGTGCTGGTAACGGTTTTTCTTCCAATTCCGGAGGAGATTCAATTGAAGGCTTCTTTTTAGGAATAATCTCCCCCGGTTCTCTCACATGTTCATAGGCAAGACGCCTATACTTTGGATTTTCAGAATTGAGAGCTGCCACTGTTTCGGTAAGCTCCTCCATCATCTCAGGTGAATCTAATGTCAAAGCAGCCTGCAAGATATCATCAAAATTTAAACAATTAAATACCTCTTGCGATGCTTGCTCTACTACATCCATTCTGAAGCAATCTTCCTGAGAATCTGGGAATTTCATAACTCGAAATACATTGAATTTGACTTCCTCATCTTGTATCCTCATCGTTAATTCGCCATTCTCTACATCGGTCAATGTACGTCCTGTTGCTAGGAATGGTCTACCCAAAATAATGGGGACATTTATATCTGCATTGTACTCAAGTATTACGAAATCAACGGGAAATATAAGTGTACCTGCCTTAACAAGGACGTCCTCAATGCGACCTTCAGGATGAGCAAGAGACCTGTCCGCCATTTGCAAGACCATAGAAGTGGGTCTTGCGTTTCTAATTTTAAGCTTATCAAAGATTGACTTGGGCATCAAATTGATGCTCGCTCCCAAGTCACATAGCGCTTTTCCTTTCCATTCTTCTCCAATCGATATCGGAATCGTGAAACTCCTCGGATCAACTAACTTCGGAGGTAATTTACTTTGACAAATCGCGCTACACTCTTCAGGAAGGCCAATCATTTCATTATCACAATAAGGCCTTTTGTTAGTGAGGGCCCTCTTCAAAAATTTCGTATACTTAGGAATGTCTTGAATCGCTTCTTGTAACGGAATATTAATACTTAGACCCTTCACTCTATTAAAGAATTTCTGAAAATCAGCTATATCACCCTTTTTCTGAACTCGCGATGGAAACGGTGGTGGAGGGCGATTGCTTACAACTTCATCTCTCTTTTTCGGAACTTCTCTTGGTCTTTCTATTTCTTCAACCTCACTATCTTTCTCATCCTCTTTCTCTTTCTCACCCACTTCCTTTTCTTTTCTTGGAACTTCTTTCTCTTTCATAACAGGAAAAGGAGGTGGAGGAAGGTTTTTACCACTTCGTAATGTAACAGCATTGCAATCTTCGCGATGTATTGGATTTTCAGTATCGCTCGGAAGTTGTCCTTGTGGACGTTGATTCAGTTGTTTATTAATTTGACTCAGCTGATTCTGGAACAACTTCATATTTGCTTCGGCTGCATTACGACGGTAACTTTCCAGATTAACATTAATGGTGAAAGACAACTACCTTTTAAACTAAATCAAGGGTTGCGACAAGGGGATCCCCTGTCTCCACTTCTTTTTTCATTACTTACAGAATCACTGATTACTCTTATAGAACAGAAGGTTCTGGATGGAAGGATTAAAGATATTCGTATAACTAGAAATTGTATGGTTATTTATCACCTTTTTGCAGATGATTCAGTGTTCTTTTGGTCAATGGACGGACAAGACATTGAGGAATTCCAATAATTTATTGACACATACTGTCAATGCTTAAGGCAAAAAGTTAACTTTAATAAGTCGGTCGTTTGTTTCAGCAAACAAACTCCCGAAATGTCAAAGGACACATGGCAGAAACACTTTATATCAAAGAGACTCAAGATTAAGGCAAATACCTAGGAATACCACTGTGTCACAAAAGGTCTAAAGTTGAAACGCTCCAGTGGATCACTAATAAAGTATTTACCAAGGCACAAGGATGTATCACGAAACTACTCTCTGAAGACGGAAAGGTAATTCTTATCAAAGCAATTTCAAAGGAAATACCTACTTACGCTATGACTATTTTTTCTTTTGTGGTCTTGTTTTGCAAGAAGCTTGTGGCTACTATTGCAAGGTTTTGGTGGAACTCCTTGGAAAAGAGGAACATTCACTGGATGGACTGGGAAAAGATGACAACGGCAAAATTTATTGAGGGCATGGGTTTTAGAGACTTGAAGCGCTCTAATACGGCTTTACTGGCTAACAAAGCTTGGCGTCTACTTAAACATCCGGAATATTTAGTTGCAAGAGTCCTTAGAGAAATTTATTACCCGAACAAAGGATTTTCTTGACGTGAAACTCAGACAGAGCAGATCATGGTCCTTGAGTATCATAGAAGGACGGGATATATTGATACAATACAGAGACATACAGATTTGTAATAGGGAGACAACTAGAATATGGGACCACAGATGGTTGCCCTTGGGACTAATAAAAGGTAAACCTCATGACATGACACTTGAAACGATGGATCAACTTATACAGAACGATGCTGATCAATGGAACAGGGAAACGATTGATGCGATCATACCTTTCCTAGTAACCGGAGAGATTAGTTGGATACCATGGAAGACCAGGACACATTTACTTGACCTTACACCCACTCGGGCGAATACACCTCTAAATATGGATATTGGATACTCATACATGAGGCAATACTTAAGGAAGAACAAACGTCATTCCAGTCACAAATGCGAAATTCTTCACTGTGGAATAAAATTTGGAAATCGAATGTTCCTAATAAGATTAGGAATTTCACTTGGAAAGTATGTCAGAATATTCTACTTACGAAGGAAAACTTGTACTTCAGGCACTGTAGCACTGATAAATGGTGCTACTGGTGTAATGAGCAGACTGGAACTAATACACATCTTCTTCTAACATGTTGGTGGTCCTTTGTGTGTTCTAAAATAAATGCAATAAATAATCGAATCACAACCGCAAGTGTACGGTTGTCCCAAGTAGTATAACTGATAATACAGATTCGTTCCAAGGACGGGATGGTTGACTACAATGCTTATCTATTAATGATTGATGCACTTATGAAAACAAATAAAGGTAAAATGTTTGTTTGGTTTTGTATTAATTCTAAATAAATGAAAGATAAATATTAAAATGCAAATAAAAGCTAAGACGCAAGTAAAATGATGTAAAACGCAATATAAGATGTAGCACTTGAGAACGCAAGGATCCTCCCAATCCTATTTCCTAACTTATGTTGTTTAAGGGCTAAATTAGTCAATTACAATGGTCGGGATTCTAAATTCCTTATACCCCCGTCAGGGTGGACTATAAGACGATCCTAAAGTGTCACTAGTCCCGTCAGGGTAAATATGATCCACCGTTGGATGATTAAGCTTTATTACCTCATTGGCCCTAGGATTAGCTAAGTTCGTCAGAATTAACTTCTATCCTAGATTGAATAAATGGTTCTGTACCTAAACCCTCCGTCAGGATGATCCAATCACCACTAATTGGAATAGCCTAGATACTAACACCTGTTCCTAGTTCATGACGCTAAAAACAGTAAACATTCTCAATTTATCGAAAAGAGTAAAAGCCCTAATTTAGTTTAATTTAATAGAAACCCAAATTCAACATTCGTTATTTAATAAGATTGGGATTCACCCTTTGTTTGTTCTCAAGCACTATGAAAAGCTTAGCTCATATTAAAAAGAAATACGAAATTAAATGTAAAGGAATTCATATTGTTTACAAAATTAAAAGATAAGAAAAACCCAATTTCCGGAATCGGAATGACTACGAACGGAGATATAGACTCTCTCCAGCTCTTGTAGCTTCTTCTCCTTCCTTCAGTTGCTTCTCTCTGGTGTTTTTAATCTTGCAGAATGTGAATTGTCTGTAAAATAGAAGTCAAGGGCTGATTTTATAGGTGGAAATTCGGACTTGGCCCTAGGCTTCTAATTAAATGAAATATAAAAGGCCCAAGTCCACTAACTTAGCCACAAAATCCCATAACTGCTGATATGTCTTCACTAAAACGGCTTTTCCCGATTCGTTATGACTCCGATTGACCTCATTCCAGTTGCTAAAGTTCCGTAACTCGATAGGGAGCGTTTTCTCTTCAAAGGTCAGCGGCTAAATCATCGCTTAAGAACCTCGAAATCAGCAATCTATGGCCTGGAAAATGGATTTTCAGCTCTAAAAATAATATCTTCGGGATTTCTCTTCAAGTCTTGACTCTATCTCTTGATCTTTGACTTTCTCCTTGGATTCCTCTTCTAGCTAACATCTAAAAACTGTAAACTTTACACTAAAAATACCAATATTACGCGCAAGAGCTTAATAAATTAAAAATGCTAGAAATAAAAGAGGAAAATCATATTATTGCATATTTAGTCCAAAAGTCTATCAAATTGATTAAATAAACACAAAAAATGATGTCTCCTAAGGGTCGAAAATAAGAACAATTAAGGAGACATCACATGTGCATGTAAACAGGTATGGGCAGGATCAACAATACAAATACGAGTCCCAAAAACGGAGCCGGATATGCTTGGGGAATGGTTCACTAGTATCTATAAAGGAGACGAAACAGCAAAATGGGAAAAACGTATTGTAGGGGCATATGTTATGTTAACAATGTGGAAAATCTGGGAACACAAGATGAAATGCATCATGAGAACTTTGCATTGGATATAAATACGGTTCTTATAGCGACTAATGCAGGTACGAAAGATCTCTTTGGTCAGGACTAGGAGAGCCCTCCTACTCAACCAGACTGTGGCTTGATGTATAACAATCACAACCCTTGGGAACTAGAGGAATTAGCAGGAACACAAATTATCTTTACCTGTGACTTATCTTTCACAAGTAGATCAGAACATAGTGGCATCGGGATCGTCAAGAGAGATACACGGACTGGTAACCGAGCGGTTTTCTCAAAACCAATTTGGACATACTCAGCAGCTGAAGGGAAGGCAATTATTGTTCTGGGAGATGCTAAGATGCTATGCAGAATCGCAAAAACAAAACATTTATCTGCACTGATAACTTTGATTTGATTCAAGGAATTAAGCCGCTGCCAGCGGCGTGGTGGAAAGTCAAACCATACGTCAAGGGGATCCTTGCATGTGCTAAGGAACATCGTTAAATGTTCTTTAAGCATATTCCGAGACGTCTCAACGGCATGAGTGACCGGTATGCGCGGAACACTAGACAACGGGGGTCATTGAATGATCAACAACTAGAGATTACTCACCGGTTCACCCGACTTTTGGAATTGGCTAAGGCTTTATGTTTTGGACCTTTTACTTTTGTCCAAAAAAAGTTATATTTGGAGATTTATTTTTAAATTCTTTTCATATATCACATAATCAAATATAAAATTAATATTAATATTTTTACTAAATAATACAATTATTTTATAAATTATATATACTTTTAATAAACATTTAAAAGCACCTAGACATGAATTGTTTGGAATCCGATTAATGAGTTGGCTAATCGATTAAATTCCCGAAACTGTTCAACCACCGACTAGTGTCTAATGTTTTGTTAGAGCATTGATTTTAACATAATTTATTTTGTAAATTTTGTTTGGAGATCAAGAACATAATTTTTTTGGACACAGAAGAAGTTTCAAAGATTACATATAATATTAGCCGATTCCAAGTTTCGAAAACCTTTCCTTCACCATTGACAGTCGATCGTACTCCGTGGTTGCCCTGTGTCTGGCATCTTTAGCTAATCTGTCTGCTCGACCATTGAATCGCCGCCGGATTTGTTTAATGAAGACCGACCCAATTGTCATAGCTTGTCTCTTGATTTGCCTGATCCATGGTGTGAGCTGCCAATCAGCAGCCGACACTTGCTGTATACCTTGAATAATTCCAAGGTTGTCCAAGAAGATGGTTACCCCCTCGTGTGTATTTTGACTGGCCATGTCTAAAGTATAAATAATCGTCTGCGCTTTCCCTTGTACGCTCGAGTTACACGTGGTGATCATTGAAAAGTTGGTTCGATGTCCTGTAGCTTTATTAGTCTGGACCACCCCGATACCTGTTGGTGTGTGTGGCTGATCAAACGAGGCATCACAAATGAACACAGTATTTGTCAGAATCTCCAGATCAGTATTGTCCCATTTGTGTGACTTTTGTGGTCCGTACCAATAACATACTTATTCCATGTATTTATGAAATAAAATAGTTCTTTGTAACAAAAAAAGAAATAAAATAGTTCTCACCAAAAAAAAAAGAGGAGTTTTTCTTTTTTTCCTTTGAATATTATTTGACTTGGTTGTCTATTGTTTTAGGATCTCTGGATTCCTAGAATCGTAAAACGTTTTTTGTTCTTTGAACAATTATTTCTTAATATAGTGGGAAGCATCTTTTTGTTTTCTGGACGTCACCGACCAAAAAAAAGAAAAACATAGGACGTATACAAATTATTTCACCTATCAAACTTATATAATCTTAATGCATGCATGCCCGATTCAGTGAACTTTATTTTTAATTAAATCTGTTCACGACTCTTCTAACGTGTAATGATCCTTTAAAGAAAATGAAAATAAAGACAAGGGGGCTCAACTTTGGCAATGATGTTTGGCTTGATTAATTTGAGAAAGCATTAAGTAACAACGTTAGGCATACGTGTCATGTGATATCGGAAAGACAATTTCAACCTCATATCATGTCATATACAACAAGCACCAACATTACAAGCTTTTTTTTTCTCGAAACCAACAATAGAAGTTGGGATATCATGCGATCGGGGTCTTTGTTTGGTGCTACGTCATATTATTTATGGTTGTTATCTTCATAAATTTGCGATAACTGTTTAATCATTCAAGTAGTAGCTTGACGTAATTATTATGGTTACTATGTAATAAATTTCTTTTTCTTATTTAACGAGGTAAAATATTCCTCTTCCGCAAAGATTGCAAAAAGAAAAAACTCATATCTAGTGGCCCGAAGTGTGTTGTGGTGTGGTGAGGTGATGCAAAAAATGAGAGGGACGATTGAGAGTCAACGTGGCTAACGGACCGGCTGGTGCAAGAACCGTCACGAACCGCCCTTACAGTGTCGAACCGGAACGGACCGGACCGCCCTATCTCTTATAGGTCCGCTACCGTACAAAAAACCAAGGTTAAGGGCTGGTCCGGACCAAACCGTTACTCTATTATATATAGATTTTTTCTTTTTTCATTCTAATTAATTCCCTCACCGAACCCGCCTCATTTATCTCCCTTCTCTCTCGTCAGATGCGTCTTTATTCACTTCACCAAACCCACCGCCCCCAATTCATTACCCCTCTATCTCCTATCAAATTTTATCTCCAATCTCATCTATTAGCTTATGAAATTGCATGTATAAGCCTTGAAATTTTGTTATGGTGGTGATGGTTGTTAGTGTATTTCGTCGATATATTTCCTTTTTCTTCTAAAATTGTGTAAAGTAAAATTTGAATATGGAAAATGGATTATGGTTGAGGTATGTTGTTATATCATATATATCTTGGGGTAATGAATGGATTAGCTCTTGAATATTATTATTTTTCTAGTTTCCTGATGTGTTTCATGTTTTTGTTTTTGGTGAGGAACTGTTTTTTCTGGAAGTGATATCTCTATGTCAAGGATCGAGTATTGTATTAATCAAGTAAGTTCAAATTTTTTATATTCAGTTCAATTTCTTTAATTAATTTTGTAGATTTCTAATTGTAATTCTGGCTTTGATGTTTGCATGTGCTTTTGGTGTGGAGTTGATTAAGAGATGAGTTATAGATGAGGGTTAATTACTTATTATGTGGGTAAGTTGATGGCTTGATCCCTTAAGATTTCAGAAATATTGTTTCTGGTATATGGATTATCTGATTTTTGTGATTTTCGATGGTTTAAGCCTATGATTTTCTCAAAAATGGTGGATTTGTTATGCAAAGTGATACTTAATTATCCCTGTTTAAAAAATGATACTTTAATTGTATTGTCCCTGTGGTTTTCGAATTTATGGTATACTTTACGTGAATTAGTTACTGGATTTGTTATGCAAACTGATACTTATTTGTCCCTATTTAAAAATTGATACTTTAAGTGAATTGTCCCTGTAAAGTTTCTTTATTTTCTGGCCGATGTTATCTTGATTACTGTGAGTGGAATAGAATAGGCATGGAATTATCCTCAAGTGGAGCAGTTCGGGGTAAAAAATCACACCCTAAGAATGCTATAAAAAATTGGGGGAAACGGGTATACTTTCAAAGCAAATGAGCAGATCATGTTGGTTGAATAGAAGGTGGAAGGAATCAAAGGGAAAGCACGCGAGTTGAAGTCTATGTAATAGGTCATGATTTATTTCAGTAAAATGAAGATAGGAGTAGGAGGGAGGAGGCCTAGCAAGGAAGGTATTTGACACAATGCACAAGCGAAAATAAGGAGTGGGAAAGATGGAGTACTGACAATAAAGCTGCAAGCGTGTCTTGGAAATAGGAGGAAGAGTAGGCGTTTAACATGGATAACAGAGTGGAGTTGCCAATGGAGTTTACGAGAACGATTAGATAGAAGAAACAAAAGGCTAATCATTATCAGGATCCAAGAAATGAGAGAACGATACAAGTTTCCATATAACTTTTATTATACTAACATTTCTTCTAGTTTCTTGTAGGGCAGAAGTAATTATAATGCTACTCGGTTTCACAATAACGAGGTGGGGATGAAGAGTTTCTCCCAAGTTTACTGTAAACTTCGTTGTGAGGACAAAAACCAATCAAACCACTATATAAATAGCATTAATAGCCTAAGAAACACAATCACATCTTACCAAAACAGTAATTCACCTTATTAGAAATCTCAAGAGTCTCTCCATAAAAACTACCCTCTTCTTAAATTTCTTTCCTGGTTAGCTATTTGCAAAAACCCTGTCTGTAACAAAGAAAATTACCCTGGTGAAGCTATGGCAACTCGTGAATGCCACACCCTTCCAATTGTCCCTCTCACTGAACGTAATAAAAGAAGGCTCGGGGTGATAGATATTGGTACTAAAACTAGATTGGCTGATAGTCTTAAAGAGGATATGGCCATCATGCTAAGAGCAGTAAGTGAGACTCTTATACATGTGGCTGGCCTAAGAAGTGCTGTTGAAGAAAGGTGCAACTTTCAGGGCCACTTCAGACTATCTGAACTTAATAACAACTCTTTCAAGTTAGAAATTTTAGATGAATAGGACTTCAAAAAGGTATGGGATTCAAGACCTGCTATCTTCTTTAAAACACACTTTGGTATGACTTTGTGGTCTCAGGAAGTCGAGTATGAGGCAATAAACACAGATTACTCAACAGTGTGGGTCCAAATAAAGGGATTAGCGTTTAAACAAAATAACGTTACTACTGTTCGGGCTTTACAAGTGTGCTTTGTAAAAATTGAGGCGATTGATCTTCCAGATTACTCTACTACTAACGTTAAAGTCTTAAGGTTTAGAGATAGGTTTAATATTAAGCATTCTCTCCCACCTAATACGTATCTATTACGAGAGAAATATGCGGGATGAGTGGTTTTTCAGTATGAGAACACTGATTCACTCTGCTAAATATATTTCCCTTTAGATTATATTTAACTACCCAGTCGGCTAATCTATTACAATCTCTATTACACCATTTGAACAATGGATTACAAAATTCAGAGATCATATAAATGCTAATTCATGACTAGAGGACTATCTCTCTTTATAATAACTCTACTCGACGCATATCGAGCTAGTAGACAAGCTTTTAAAACTTCTAGTGCTTCACCTTCAAGAGGAGAATTTACTGAAATATCCCACAGGTTGTAATCCTAACATTTCCAAGATAGTCTGTGGTAATACAAGAAATAACAACTTTATTAACTTTATATGCTGCATCACATTTATTTTTAGCATGTTATTGGGTGGTGGTTCTCATTTTTTTCCCTTTCTTAACAACTGTATTATCTGTGTATTCATTTGGTGGGTTATTCTTTCTTATAGTATGACTCATATTGTTATCATTCTTACTCTTCAATTTATTATTTACATCGTTAGGTTAGTTACTATTTTCATACTCATTCCAATCATTTAAGGATTTTTCCATAGTTCTCAAAGGGTCAAGTGTAATATAATTATACTTGTGATTATTTCTATCTTTCTAGATTTGCCAAGCTATAGTGCAAATATTTTCAAGTACAAACTCTTCGTTTTCATTGTTTTTATTCGCATTTTGTAGCTTAATTATACTAGCCATCCAAATGTCCATGTTACTGGTTAACTGGTTGCTAGTATATAAGCTTAGAGGTGAGGCAAACATACTGCTTTTGCCCACTCACATTCTAGTAGCTCAATAATCTCCACTGAGTTGTTACATATCTCACATAAAGGTGCTTTAATAATTCTTTTTTATATAAGTTCTCATTTGTAGGGAGTAGATTTTTAAACACCCTCCAAATAATTCTTTTAATCTTGGGGGTAACTTTGAGTTTCCACATCATTTTCCACACTTTTGAGTCAATTGTGTGTGATGAAGTGGCCTTAATATCGCTTCTCCCAGATGCCATTTTATCTTTATTATGTTTAAGCAACTGATAAGCTTTATTAACTTCATATTCCCATTTTTACCTTATGTCTAAACTAGTCTATCTTTTCCCCCTGATAATGGTATATTATTGTAACAATTCCAACATCTCATCCTCTTTAATTTTTTAGCATAAGGTCATATACTCTTCTAATAGTATCATTTAGAAGGTTACTTTAATAATATTTGTAATCCAAATATCAGTGTGTAAATTGATAGAATAGCCATTTCTTATCTTCTATTTTACATTTTTTATTAGAATCTCCTTACCAGCCATTAGGCTTCTCCATCCCCAAGACGGAGAGTTCCCAATTTTAGCTTTTAGTAAAGATGTAAATGGAAAGTATTTTCCTTTTAGGGCCTTATTCAAAAGAGAGTCAGTTTTTATTAAGTAAATTCCACACTTGTTTTCTTAGTAATGCTAACTTCATAAGGTGTAAGTCCCTGAAACCCAAGCCACCTGCATGTTTACTTTTAGTTAAGGATGCTCAAGAACCCCAATGTATTTTCTTATTACTCTTATTACTCCACCAAAAATTTGCAATCTGTGATGAAATCAGATCACAAGTTTTTTTTTGGTAATAGATAGGATGGCATATAGTAGTTAGGCATACTTTGCAATACATCCTTAATTAATTCCTCCTTACCTGCTTCAGAAAGTTAAATATTCTTCCAATTCTTAGTTCTTTTTAAAGTATTTTCAACTAGTAGATTTAAATCTCTAATCTTGGATCTTTCCCATTCAATAGGGAGACCCAAGTATTTCCCTAAATTATTAGTGATTTTCATATTAAGTATACCATCCATTATACACTATATATGGCCTGGTGTATTTGGGGTAAATTTAATGCTACATACCAGTAGCATAGCCATATCTATTGATAACATCATTAAAGCTTTCTACTTCTTTATAATTAGCTTTCATGAAGAAAATGCTATCATCAGCAAACAACAGATGGGTAATACCAGGGGCCAGCCTTGATATTTCTTATACCTTCCATCATATTATTATTAACTTTATCTTGTATAAGGATAGAGAGCATTTGTGTTATCATAGTAAACAAGAAGCGGGATAGGGGATCTCCCTGTCTTAACCCTCTCTTAGGTTTATCCAATTTATAAGGTAAGCCATTGATAAGCATTGAATAAGAGCATGAATATACACATCTCAATAATTTATTTACCCAATTTTTACTAAACCCCATTTTGTTCATCATACTTTCCAAAAAATCTCATTCTACATTTTCGTAAGCTTTTTGTATATTTTCTTTTATAGCCATACGATAAGTTTGAGTTTTCCTATTTTCCTTTATATATTTTGTTACTTCATGCGCAATAAAAGTATGTCTTAGATATGCCTCCCTGGTCGAATGCCGATTGATTTTTATCAATTATTAAATTCATACAAGGTTGCAATCGATTAACCAAAATTTTGGCTATACTTTTATAGATAAAGTTCGAGCAGCTTATAGGGCGAAATTGTTTTATATTAGTAGGATTCGTAATTTTAGGGATTAGTGAGATAAAAGTATGGTCAATATCATCAATTGGGCTCCCATTATACAAGAAATTGTTAACCACTCTTATCACATCTAATTTAGTAATTTTCCAAAATTTTTTTTAGAAGAAACCTGGGTAGCTGTCTGGGCCTGGGGCTTTATGGGCCCCAAGCTCATCGATTGATCTAGTTATTTCTTCTATATCAAGTGATTTTTCATAGCTATTATTCATATTCTAATAACCATCTGGGGAATTAAGTCTAAATCCCTAGTACCCACAGTATTAAAAATATTATTAAAATAGTAACATATTTCATTCTTAACCTCATCTTCAGTTTCTACCCAATTTCCATCCTTTTTTGTAATTCTCATTATTTTATTAATTTTTCTTCTCTCTTTATTTAAAGCATGGACGAAAGAATAATTTTTATCTCCTCTCTTGAGTCAAGTGATTCTAAATCTCGACGCCCAGTAATCCTCTTCATCCTTCCATGCCTTCTCAATTTTCTTTATATAACCATTATATTCCTCCCAATTTTCAGTATTAGGATCATTATAAATACTTTCCAATTTAGATATATACATGTCAATCATTTTTCTAATATTATTACTATATTTTTTCTAACTCTATATAGTAAGAAGCAAACTGCTTCTTCTAAGTTTACTATTTAAATTATTTTTAGTGGTTTTATGTTTATTATTTTTATCTTCCCACACTTTTTCAATAATTTCATGGTCTTTTTCCTCAGTCCAATTATTTTCAAAATAAAATCTTCTTTTTCTACTATTTTTACTATCTCTCATATGCAAAATTTGAGGGGAGTAGTCAGACGCTACTACTGGTAGTAAAGCTACCTAGTCATTAGGGTAGGTCTCACTCCAATTTTTGTTACAGAAAGCTCTATCAATAAGAGTTTTTGTCATTTCTCCATCACTTTTTTTATTAGTCCATGATAATTTTACCCCTTTTGTAACAATTTTTTCTAACATATTATGTTTTATAAATCCATTAAACTATTTCATATATTTTTTATATTTTTCCTCTTCACCCTTTTTATAAAAAATAGATCTAATATTGTTAAAATCTCCAATAAGGTTCCATAAATCATCCTTTTTTAGGCTTACATTTACTAATAACTTCAAGGCAAGCTTCTTTTTTTCTCACAGGGTGCACCATAGATAAAGGTAGTATAAATTTTTTGTTTACCATCTAAAAGCTTAAAGTGTATATTGTTAACCAAATTACTAATAATTTTAATCTCGGTGCCATCTTTAATAAAAAGGGCCAAACCTCCCCCAATTCCTAAAGGCTCCACCTTATCTATCAGGGTCATTTTTAATAATACTTTCCAATTTTTTAACGTTTAATTAAGGTTTTTTAGTTTCCGAAAGGAATAATACCCAAGTCTGGTATTTAGAAATGATACCAAAAAGGGCCTGGACTGTCAAGGTTGTGCCAATACCTTGACAGTTCTAGGCTGTTTGTATCATTGAGCTTCTTGGGGTTGATCTAGGTCAACCCCGCAAACCTCTTCATTGTCCATTTCCATACACATTTTTTCTTCCTCTTTCTTAGCTTGTGCTTCCTCATTACTTTTGTTTATCCTTGAAGCCTAGAGAGTTTTTTGCCTTTTAGTGTTAATCTGTATCGCTCCATCTCTTTTTGCTTTCCTACTCTTTGCCTTCACAGATTGTCTTTCGATTACCTCTATTTTTTATCGTTTCTTTATTAACCTTAAATGTCTTTTCTCCATTAGTACCCGATTCAGTATTGTTAACTTGAAAGAGGTTCGAAATCTCATGAGATTGATTGTTTGTTACAGATTGGATTGGGGTTGTGTACCATCTGAGCTGGTTAATTCTTTTTGGAAGTGTTCAGATTGTAAGGGGTTGTTGTTGGGGGTGTTTATTGTTGGTCGAAGGTAAGATTCAAATGCGTTAAGGTCGGGGATGATGAGGTTAGGGTTACTCGGATTTGGGGATTTTGGAGAAGGGGAATAGTCGGGAAGTGTTTTGGGTTTAGTGAGAGTGAGTTGTTCAGATGGATAAGATTTGTTATGCTTATTATTTGGGCTGAATTTGTTACTTGTTTGGTGAAAAATAACGTTTGGGCTTTTCTTAATAGGACTTGGGCTTTTAAATGAGTCGAATAAAATGCCTCTTTTTAGGCTGGTGGACTACTGAATTTAGTGGACATTTCTTTTGCCATTTTGGCTAACCGTTCTTCTTTTTTCTTTATAGTCGGTCCCTTTATATTTTCTCTCTCATTTCAGAAGCAGACAAAAGACCATCGTCTCTATATTTTGTGTCCTTCTCGTACAATTTTTGTTTGTTTCTTCCCACGCCCTTGTTCACACCCCTACTACTACCTTCAATTATACCCAATTCAAAAACGCCGTAAGTACCCTTAACCGTTTGTTGTAAAGTTACCATCTCCACCGAGTTGGGTTAGAAACGCCATAGCCACTCGGTTGTTCTGCGTTACTCCGATTTGCTTATTTTCTTTAGTAATTGTACTGTTCTTCATATTGGGTTCCTCAATTTCTCTTAATATGTAGGATTGTGATGGACCCCTTGTTGAGACCTTGATCCATCCCCCTAATTTTGGATTTGATTTAAGGTTTGTACATCCCTTTTCATCATGCCCGAAGATACCACAGCCATAGCACACTTGACCGATGTTTTCATAGCAGAATTTGATCCACGCAGCTTTATTTTCTGTTTCCCAGAATTTAATGCCAGGTATAAGGGCTCTAGTAAGATCCCAATCAATACGAACTCGTGTAATTGATTTCTCATCAATCTCTATCGATTCAGGTAACTCTACTTGATGAACTCTACCAAAGTAGCTAAGTAGTTTTTCTAAGTACTTGACTGTAAGTAGGTTGACTGGAATACCTGAAAGGTGTATCCATAGTGTTGTATTGTGAACTTCCTTTTTCTCTTTTGCATTATACTGATTGATTGCGAGGTGTTTTCCTTGGATTGTCCAAGGTCTCTATTCCCATACCGTGTTCTTATCTTCTTCATTTCCAAAGCGAATCCCCACTGTGTTGTTTCCAACCTTTTCAACATCTATTTGTTGTTTTAACGTCCAGTATTTATTAATATGATTTTTAATGAAGGTGTGATTAACCTTTTCTTTGATCATCAGTTTTGCTAGTAGTTTAGGTTCATTAATAACTCGATATATTGAATCTTTATCAGTTGTTATGACAAGAGCCTTGTCTTTTGTTAGTGGATGGGAAAAGCCAAAGAAATCCATGTAGAATCCTTAGTTGGGTGAAGAACGGAACGAAAAAAGGAAGAGAGAGGACAGTTGCTTCAAAAACAAGATTTGAGAAGAAACAACTACAAACTGGAAAGATTGAGAGAATGGTGTGAGGATTTGTAATAGAAAAATATTGAAGAAAAAAAGAAATAAATCACTCAAAAAATTTAGTTCTTAGATTATTTGGGTTAGGTTTAATGTTTAGTTTAGAAGGAAGTGGAGAGAGAAAGAGTTTCATAACATGATATCCTCTTTTTTACATTTGCTTGGGTCGGTCTTGGGATGATTCCCGAAATTAAATATGTTCCACCGTGATTCAATGTACCTTCCTATATATCCTCGTACAACCGACATTTTAATTAAAATCAAATTAAATGGCCAACAAAATTTAACACTTTTCTACTCTAAACATAAAAAATGTCCTAAGATGCATTAAGAAATTAACAAGCTTTCCCAAGTAACATAATACAGAAAAGATGACTAGACGTTTTCTAAATGTATTTTCTCATGGCTTGTCTACGATGGTATGATGGTTGACCGTAAATTTTTCTAAAAAAATTGATACAATGAATATTGTTGTATCATCAATAATATAATGTTTTTGATAAATATTGAAAAAATACACTGCTATAGTTTCTTTCTTTCTCTTTCTAAAGAAAGACGAGAGCTTTGTAGATAAGGTTTAGTATTGATAGGATTGGGAATGATCGTCTTCCATGTTCTTGGATCGGAAGGAGGGGTAATTTAACGGTGGTTTGCGTCTCTTCTATTTTTATGGTTCATGAAAATGTGATGGAAGTGGATTAAATTTATTTGTTATAGACCTGTGATTTGAACTTGGATCTTACATATGCTAGATTTGAGAAGATGACTCTAAACATGTATGATTTATTTGATACAGACTTCATTATGTTTTTTTTCTTTATCGACAAGCGTATGTTGGTTTTTATCTTCATAGTTGACATCTTTGATTTTATGTTATGGTTTTTTGCTTAATTTTTATTACTAACTCAGTCAAGTTTTGGATGGTAATCGTATCCATATATGGTGGTGGTCGCTCTTATAGTGTGATAAAAATCAACATTAAATAGGAGGAGCAACTAACCGCAAGTGTACGGGTCGTTCCAAGTAATAGATAAATAATAAGAGATTTCGTCTTTGGGACTGTGAGGTATGACAAATGTGTTTAAATGATAAGTAGAAGTAATTGCAAGTACAGAAATAAAGGATAAAAATATATTTGTTTGGTTTTTGATTACTAAACTACTAGGCACAAAGAAATAAATTACTGAAAGATTAACTGAAAGTAAGTAAATTTAAAACTAAAAGTTATAGACGCAAAGACGAGAGGTGTACTTGAGTCTCGAAAGGGATCCACCTAAGTTCATACAATTAATGCTTCCGTATAAGGGTCAAGTCAGTATTTGTGTATTAGTCAGGACTCATATCTCCTAACTCCCGTCAGGGTAGACTTAGGAGCTATCCTAATGTATTACGAACCCCGCCAGGGCAATTATGATTTACTTTCGGATGTTGAAGTGTTTTACCTAATTGGCTGCGTGGTTAGTCAAGCCCATCAGGATCATTGATGAATACCACACGTCTATTACTTAGATCCGTAATTAAAGCCCCCATCAAGGTGATCATCGCCACTGGTAAATAGCCTAATTACTCAACCCTATTTCTAATTTTCCAAAATAAAATAGTAAACAAGCATACATTGATAGTCAATACAAAATACCCAACATAATTTAAATTAAAATAATCCTAAATTGGGAAAAAAATCAAATTGTATAAAGTAAGGCTTAACCCATGTTGCGATTCTCAAATCTGGAAACATCAAATTGGTGAAGAAAAGTGATTTCTCCAGCTATTCCTCTTTCTTCTGCCTTTTTGCTGTCTTATGAATTTTGGAAAATATGAAGCGTACTAAAAAGTGAGGTATGAATAGCTTTTTATACTAAGTAAAAACGGATTTGGACCTTGTCTTATTTAGTTAAATGATTAAGGGCACAAGTCTAATTAGTAATTCCCGCATCTACTGTACACACTCCAGTAAAAGAGGTGTAACGTTGTAAGTCCAAATCACCTGATTCCACTTCTCAATTCGAGCTAACTCAGAGAAGCACCTTTTCCATTCGAACTACCAGGCTTGGATCAGCACTGTTTGGGCGCTATATCAATTGGAAGTGACGACTTTCCAGTTTCTTATGCTCCTCTTCATCTCTTTGATTGGTACCTTTTGCTATTTTGACCCCTCCTTTTGATCTAAGACTTTAAACTTCACTTCTCTTCCTCATCTTGGTGCTTCCTAGCATCCATGTACCTAAGAAATTCATACTAAAACACACAAATTAACGCACAAAAGCTCTAAAACACACAAATTAACGCACAAAAGCTCTAAAACACAATTATCATAATTCTAAGGGGAAAAAGTGTAATATGAAAAAATAAGCTCAAAGTCTATCTAATAAGTCCAATTTCTACCTAAAATTATGTTTCCTAAGGGAATTATGAAATAGTACAGTAATAATTAAATAAGTTTTCTGTTAGGCATTAATCTACAATTGGCTCAAAAATTTATTATTATTAAATTAATTTATTAATATACATAAAAATAATATATATAATTATCATATAAAAACTAAAAATTTAAATTATAATTGATGCTAAATATAAATACCTAATAATACCTCACTTTTTTAATTTTTCCCCCTATGGCTTACGTGGCTGGAGAGTGGTCTTGGTCTACTCTATAAACACTATCCTATTAAGCCCTTTAATACACTGCTGCTGCCGATCACTTTCTTTTTCTTTATTTTTTTTTCGAAATCTTAATTTTCCTCTCATTAATTTTCTTTCTCTTGTGGATTGTCACAGATTTATTCTTTCCTTGCTTTCAGATGGCTACTATGATAGCACCTTACTGGTGGTCTTTATAATAGTGTGTACATTTATCCTTATATTCATGAATATAGAGAATAAAGGTATATATTTATCACAAAAAGGGAGACATCAAGAGCCCCAACTCAAACCTTTGTCGTCCCGACAAAGTAAAACAATATAGAGGTCTTAGGTGAGACACAAAAATGTAGAGTCTTGTGAATGATACCCAAAGCATAACTTAACATAAATCTCATATAGTATAACCTAAGAATTAATGCACACACACCTATCATGCAATATCAAATATAATTAACATCAATCCAAAATTAAATTCACAATTCTAGAAGATTACACTTAATACTTAGCTCACAATGGTGGCTATATGGTGTTCATCGATCCTCACTGGCTTTGAACGCTCCTTTTAGATTACTCCCTATTAGAGGAATTGTTAACTCATTATGTACCTAAGGATCACAAGGTCTTTACAGTTTTAGTGTAGGCTTAGGAACGGTATGGTATGTATATTTGGTAAATTTGAAGTGCGCTTTTGGCTCTCTCCTTACTTACCATCAACAAACTGTCCAAGAGCTTGAGTTTACACTCGAATAAGTTCTCACTCAACCCATTTGACGCACTAATTTAGCATCCCCAAGTTAACCCAATAAGCACTAAAGATGATTTCCAAAACTTCCACATTGGTAGTTACTTTTCATTTTTTTTTCTTTTTTTTTGTAAGATATCCCTGACCATCATTTTGATGTGAATGGTCACGTCTCTTATACAATTTTCATTTCTCTCCTTTTTTTTCAAAGACCCCGGCAAAGGGTTACAATTAATATATCATTAGAAATTGTGCATAAAATACAAACGCATAAAAATTCCCTCCTAGAGTAATTTCCCATAACGAAACCCACCACCCCAAATTTTAATTCAAGACAGGAAGTCTCAAGGTTGTGATTCAAGTACGGTTATATGGAAAGTCCTATGAAGTGAGGGGATATGTCTTATACCGTGGCGATAAAAGAAAGGCTTAAGGCTGAAAATGGGGCTAAGATGGATATAATTAATCACGGGTTAGAAAGCTAAAAGGTTTCAAATAGCTATCAAAGAACTGTCTCTATCATTTTCTTAGTTACATAGTTTACCTCTAGTTCATAACTAAGTGGTTTCTCTACTCATTTAGATCTCATGTTCTACACACCACTCATTTTCCCTAAGTACAAGCTTACTTCTTTTGCATTTGTTCATTAATTTTTTTCTATCAATCATCTAATGTTTGCATGCATTCAAGGTGAGTTTTACGTTAAATCTAAGGTATACTATTTTATATCATAAATTTATAGAAATTATGCTTATAGGGACATTTAACATACTCTACAGTCAAAACATTCCTTAGTTAATTTTAGTCGAAAGCAGTAAATCAAATAGCACATTAAATTGGGATGAGGACAACGAGTACCCCACCCCAAACTCAAAAATGAGTCGTGCCCCCAGGACTCGAAAAGACTCTATAACGCAATTAAATTAATATAGACTACTAATGAGAAAAGGATAGAGAAACATATCTCAATCAACACTAGGCTGATTACGTGTAGGAACTAGTTAAGGTAGTGAACTCTTCTTCATCAAGTTGTATAGATCATGAATTGTTGAGCTCATCTTGTACAAAGTTTCCTTCATCACCTCAAAATCTTCTGTCATATTTCCCATAGTCTTCATAATCTCTTCCTTCTTCTCTTCCAAACTCCTCAATCTTTCGATTACCTCATTATCTTTGGCAGTTTTCTTCTTTCGTGATAGAGGTCTCGCTCCATTATATTCCCCAAAGGGCATATCCAACTCTATACCCAATTTCTTGCCTTCACCGTAAATATTTGGTGGGTCCTGGGGTGTTAGAAAATGATGCGATAAATAAAAGGAACCACAATACCGCAAGTGCACGATTGTCCAAGTAATATCCGATAAATCGGGTTTCGTTCTCAGGGACGGATTAGGTTCAACCAAAATATTAATCAGATAGTAGAAATAATTGCTCGACAGGAAAGCAAAATACTATGATTTTTGTTTGGTTTTTCTAATAACTAAAGATGAAAATAAATAAAGACTAAAAATAAATACTGAAAAGAAATAATGCAAGTAAATTGACAAACTTCATAGATGAGAGATACTTGAGTCTCGCAAGGAATCCGCCTAATTAACGTAACCTTTGCTTGTTTAAGGGTAGAATTGGTATTATAATATTAGCCAGGACTCTAATATCTCCTAGCCCCCGTCAGGGTGGACCTAGGAGCTATACTAAAGTACTATAAACCCTATATGGGTGAATATGCCTCTTCAGATGATAAGAATTTACCTCTTTGGCTATGTAATTAGTTAAGCCTGTCGGTCAATGACGGACATTACACGGGTATTACCTAAGTCTATATTCAAACCCCCATGTCGGATGATCACTTCGCCACTAAAGTGAATAGCCCAAATACTATAAGCTATTTCTAGTTGTTCCTAAAAGAAATAGTAATGAAAACAAAGTAATATCCAATATATATAACTCAATTCAATTTAAATCCTAAGAAACCCAAATTCAAAACATAGAATAAATTAATTAGGGTTCATCCCTTTATTGCGATTCTCAAGTATATGGAAATTTAGCTCATGATAAAATTAAAGACTGAAAATTAATAAAAGGAATTCATATTCAATTACAGAAAATAAATTGATAACCTAAAGGGTTGGATGACTGTTGATGGAAGAACAGAAATCTCCCAGCTCTAGTTTCTCCTTGCCTTCTTGCTCTGACTTGAAAACCTTAAGCCACTTGCATAATTCTATGAAGTGTATGAACAAAGGAGGCTAAGGGGTGTATTTATAGGTGTTAGGGAGCCCTAATTCGTTTTTACTTGGAGTGGAAGACAAGTTAAGAACTCTTTAATTCGCAGCCCTAAAATATAGAAAAGGTAAGATTCTGTTGCTAATTTGTTTTGGTCATATCTTCTTCAATACTTATCCGTTTGACGCGTTATTTATATCGAAATCACTTGTCTCGGAAAGCTATATCCATTAGTCTAGACCATTCACCCAAATTACTAGCCAATCTTGAGTTATGAGCTCGTCTTTGAACATGGCTGGAATTTCAGATTTATTTTGTAACTTTATCTTTTCCTTCTTTGCATATTTCCTTCCCTAATCTTCCAATTTCCATGTATATCTTCTTTCCCTGACTTCTTAGACTTGACTTGGTCTCTAATTAATTACCATATATCTTTAAAGCTTCACAATAAATAAATAATTAAACCGCATATGCTTTAAAAATTAATAAATCATTAAATTAAGACTAGAAATAAGAAAGTGCACTCTAAAATTAGAAACTCGAATAAAATACTTCCTAACACACTAAAAATAATCTAAGACTTTAATTCTCACTTCTCCTCCTTGTATTGGTTTTCCATGAAATTCAAGAACCTACTAACTTTGCACTAAAAATAACCAAATTAACGCACAAAAGCTCTAAAAATGCAAATAGTCTAATTCCAAGGGGAGAAAGTGTAATATTACGAAATAAGCATAAAAGTCTATCAAATAAGTCAAGTATTCACCTAAAAGGATGTCTCCAAAGGGCTAATCATTAGAACAAATAGGGAGACATCAATATTCGCGATAACTATCGTGGTAATGTACTCTCCTAATTCAAGTGTCTCATCCTCAATATATCTGTGTGGCACTTTTGCTTTCAAACATATCAAGGTAAATGAACACAGCAACTTGAGGTTGATTTGACCAATAGGAGATTTTGCGTAAGCCATTATGAGATCATAGATTACGCAAGCTACATCGATCTCTTTCTTCTCAAGTATGTATTTAATGAAGATGAGTTACTCGCGCGTTACCTCAGAAATATGGGCATTGCCAAAGAACGTAGGAATAATGAAACAGGACCACACTCTCGTGTGCGGTAGCAATTGACTACTAATTTCCTGACCTTGATATCTCTGGCCTTCGGTAATGGGTTGAACCCCATGAATCAAAACCTGTTTGTAGAACGAATCCCATTGAAAGGCCGGATTATTAAGTTCCTCATGGTATTTGCACGGACCCTTCAAGATTGGTAGTTTAAATAATTCAGGAATGCGCTCTATTGAGAAAGGAACAATATTCTTATGGACTTCAATTGCATTACCTTCCACAAAAACCATCTCTTCATAAAATTCATGAACTAAGGCCAAAATGTAAAACAACTTTCTCTTTCTCAGCTCTTTCCATCCAAACTCGTCACAAGCCACTGCCTAATCTTTAAATTCACCATCCATTATGTCCTCCATAAATCTCTTTTTCAACACCAAATTAAAACTAGCAAACCGTCCACGAACTTGTTCTTTCCAACTAACAAATGGCCTCTTAGGTTTTACAACCATCATCTTTGTTATTACAGAACGTTGTTCACTAATTGGTTCACTAATAATGGGTTCTTCGACTTCTTTTTCTTTCAAGTTTGGCTTTTTATGAGGAGCCTCACTTAGATTCTCTTTCATCTTCATGTTTTTCTTCACTTCACCAACCTTAGGCATAGAAATTGAATCTGGAATATCTATTAATTATAGTCCCAAGAGAATTTCTAGTCCCAGAGTTACTTCGCATCCTTTAGTTATAGCACAAGGAATCAGTTTTGTTTGTCATCTCAATGAACCCCAAACTCAAAACTTCAAAAATTCAAAAACTAGAGAGAAAAGTTTTAAACTTTGATGTTTTGAGGGTGTAGAAATAAGGCTTGTGGTGTTTAATGAGATGGGTCAAGAATGTAATATGTTATATGGGAGGTTTAATGTTAAATATGAAAGCTTTTATGAAGAAATATTTTGGATTAAAGGGAAGATTTCTTGGTGTTTTAGAAGGATTTAATGTGTGATTATGTGTTTGGAGAGATTTAGAAGGGGTAATTGCTGATGTTGGCATTTTAATGATGGATTGCAGGTATCTAATGAGTTTTGGTTCATCAATAATGGTGTCTTGTGTGAGAGGCAAGGTTAAAAAGAAAAGAAATTGGCTTTGATAAGGTTTAGGTCAAATCTCGTCGGCTGAACCGGCATACTAGTGGGTCCTGGTGTGTTAGAAAATAATAAGGATAAAATAGAGGAACCACTAACTGCAAGTGTACAGTTGTCCCAAGTAATATATGATAGTCAAGTTCGTTCTCAAGGAAGGATTAGGTATAACTCTAGTATTAATCAGATAGTAGTAGTAATTGCTTGACAGAAAAAAATAAAGATTTTTGTTTTGTTTTTATAAAATAAAAGATGCAAGAAAATAAATTACTGAAATAAAATAAAACAAGTAAAAGAAAATTTAAACTTCAGAAGAGAAAGATTACTTGATCCTCGCAAGGTTTTCACCTAACCTATCTAATTAATGCTTCTGTTTAAGGGCTAAACTGGTATTATTGTGCTAGTCGGGAATCTAATATCTCCTAACCCACGTCAGGGTGGACTTAGGAGCTATCCTACGGTATTACAAACCCCGTCAGGGTGAATATAAACTACTTTCAGATGAATAATAATTTACCTCATTGGCTGCATGGTTAGTAAGCCTGTCAGGGTCAATAACGGATATTATGCGTCTATTATCTAAGTCTGTAATTAAACCCCCCGTCAAGGTGATCACTTCCCCACCAAAGTGAATAACCTAATTACTATGAGCTAAGTTTGATTCATGACTTCAAAATTACTGATTAAAACAAAATAATAGTCAACACAAAATACCTAGTCTAATTTAAACCCTTAAATCCCAATTCAGAAAACATAAATTAAATAGAAATTGGTTTAACCCATATAGCGATTCTCAAGTACTAAAGAAATTAGTTCATAACGGAATTAAAAAATGAAAATAAATAAAAGGAATTCATGTTTAAATACAAAAGATAAATTGATAACCTAAAGGGTAGGATGACTGTTGATGGAAGAACAGGATTCTCACAGCTCTAGTTTCTCCTTGCCTTCTTGCTCTGACTTGAAAACCTTAAGCCTCTTGTGTAATTCTCTGAAGTGTGTGAAAAGAGGAGGCTAAGGGGTGTATTTATAGGTGTTAGCAAGCTGGTGTCGCCTAGGATGTGATAAAAATAAGATAAATAATAAGCCAGAAAACAACGCACTCTCACCCTAGACAGGCACAGTACTGCAAGTATTACAGGACGTATGCAAGTTTTAATGATAAGAAAGTTCGTTCTCAAGGACTTAGTGTGTTAATTGAATGGGTAGTAATAACGAGTAAGAAGTAAAAAATTAAAAGACAGAAAATAAATAGAGAATAAATTTCGAAATATCTAAATTAAACTAAGAAAATTAAAGACAGTAAATTAAATACGAAGAAATATGAGATGAGAAGTATAGCTAAGGTGATCATCTAACTACTATTAAGGTAATCCTATACTCGTGCACTATCAAGGAAAACAGTCATTAAATCAAAACACATAAACAAATATAAAGGTAAGAAGCTAATATCAGATTAATACATGAAATTCCCAAAGAAACTTATATAGAAAGAAATTATAATTCATAGTTTATACATGATGCAAAACCCAAGCTATGGGAAGTTTAGTTCATACCTGAAGGAAATAAACTAAAAGGAATAACTAAAGACATCATCTTGCTCTCTACAATAACTTGGAAGAATAAAACCTTAAGAACTAATTACTATGAGGCAAGGATGATTTAAAAGTGATATAAGGGTGTATTTATAGGTGTTTAGAAGACCTAATTCCTTTTCTTGAAGGAAAAGGTAAATAATGGACTCCAAGCCAAACTCAAATGCGTAACCTTAAAACATGAAATCAGGCCCGTTTTTGTTTTGGTCCTAGCAGCTTCAATACTCATCCGTTTGAAGCGTATGAGCAGTTTAAATTCATCGTCTTGGAAAGATATTAAACTTTGCTCTTGATCGTTTCTCCAAATTCCACACCGATCTTGAGTTATATGCTGATTTGTGGTCGTAGGTGCAGAAATTCAGGATTAAGGCAGCTTTTCCTTTTCCATGTTTTTATCTTTTGTTTCCTTATCTCCAATTTCCATGCTTATCTCTTTCCATATATTGTAGTTTTTGACTTGGACTCTAATTAATCTCCATAATTATCTTTAAAGCTTCACACTAAATAAACAATTAAACCCAATATGCTCTAAAAATATTATTTTACTAAATCAAGACTCAAATTAGGAAAGTGCATTATTTCTCAAGAAAAACGATTAGAAAGACTTCTAAATCACTAAAAATGATGTCTCATCTTAACATAAATCTATCACAAATGAGGAGACATCAAGACCCCCAACTCAAAGTTGTATCATCCCGATACAATAAAGATTAAAAAAGAGAAGTCTCTAAATACACACCTAGGTCAATTAAACATAATGGGAAAGGAGATAGCAGAATATATAGAATAGACATAAAGATACTACTCCAAAAATTTCATGTAATAATATTCGCAAACTACATACATGTACATTTCTCATATTCACAGTCAACACGGTTTAAATTCAAGATTAGATTAGTTTCGCAATGTAAGAAGGATTGGAACTTTACTCAGTTCAACAAGGAAGCAATAGATTGTTCATCGAATTTCACTAGTATCCAAAGATCCACTTAACTACTCTCTATTGGCTCAACCACTTCTAGATTACATAGAAAAGAATTAAAAGGTCTTTAAGGTTGTAATGTAGGCTTAGGGACAGTATGATAAGTATATTTGGATAATTTAGAGTGTGCTTTTGGCTCTCTCTCCTCACTAGCCATCACCGAATCGCCCTAGAGCCTGAGTTACTCTCATAAAACGTTTCTCACTCAACCCAATAATTTTTCTTGATGCACAAAATAGCATTCCCAATAACCCAATTATAGCATAAAGATGTTCACATAAAAATTCCTCTTTGCCGGTCCGAATATATATATTTTCTTTCTTTTCAAATTAATAAGCTATGACTCTCTTTTTAATGTTGAGATATCACGCTATTTTTTCATATATATTTTCTTTTTATGCCCTTGTTGGCAAATTTAGCTCGTAGCTTCTTTTCCATTCACTATTACCCCGACAAAGGGTTACAATAAATCTATGAATCATCATCCATATAAGAACATAGCACAATTAATAAGCTCCCATCCCAATAAAATTTCCCATAATGGTGGACCCACCACCCCAAACTCAAGCTCTAAAACAATTGTCTATGCATCGCGATTCGAGTGCGGGACATATGGAAAAGTCCTATAATCTAAAGGGATATGGCTTATAATGTGGTTAAATAAAAAAGCTTTAGAAAGGCTAGAAGGGGCTGAGAAGGATATATCATATAAAATCAAATAACAAGGTGAGAAGCTATAAAAAGGCTTCAAATGGCTTCAATATGAAAGAACTGCCTTAATCACTTTATACACCATGTAATTTTGTTATTTTCTTACCTTTAGCACTTTCATCAAATGGGTTTGTCAACTAGCTTGGATCTCACGGCCTACACACTTCTCAAGGTTCCCTGAGATCGAACATACTTTCTATCGCATTGCTCACTAATCTTTTCTTTACTATCAACGTGTGTTTTCCTGCAAATACTCAAAGCATACAAAATAAAATAGCTCATAAACATACTACTTACTATCATTAATTCACTGAGCTTATGATTTTAAGCTATTAAACACACTCTACATCTAATTCCCATGTATCAAAAAATTTAATTTCTATCTAAAAACAGAAAAATTGAGATGAGAGACAACAAATCCCCACACCCCCAACTCAAAAATGAGCCGTGTCCCCACGACTCGAAAAAGACTCGAAACAGAAATTAAAATTAGCAGATAAAAGAATTTACAGAAATGGTAAGGAAGAGAGAGAACATACTCTCGAGGCTATTGCCTCGCATTATTGACATCCAAGGTAGGATTTGCTTGACCTTTTGTTAATTGCTCAAGGAGTTTCATGATGTGCACTTGATTAGCATTGATTTGTGCCACATCATTGGCTAAGGAAGTTTGAGCTGCTTCGACATTGTTTAAACGCTCCTCCATCTTCTCTTGCCAACTTTTCTCCTTTTCTTCTTTCGAGACTTGCGTAGAAACCGCTCCTCTCAAGACTTTCATGATCCAAGCATTATCAATATAACTCTTCTTAAACTCGATTTTCTCTTCTTCACCCAATATTACATTCACTTTTTGCACAAGACACGTGATCATAGTAGGAAATTTAACATTATAAACCGATTTAGGAGAGACCGAAAATCGCATCACCTCCTCATAGATCAACTGTGCCACATCCACTACATCTCCTCTCAAAATACAATCCAAAAGTAGAGCGTTCTTTTTAGTCACATCCAAAGTTCGTGTGTTTCCAAAGACATTAGGAATAAGGAAATTGTGCCAAATTCTAGCATCCGGTTGAAGATATTTGTAAGGCCAAGGTGCCTTCAATTCTCCCTTATGTGATTGCACTTTCTCCTTGTCTAAAACATGCTCAAAAAGTAATTCCTCATCAAAGATTTTTTGTTTAGCAACCGCTTCACAATACTTGCAATATCCAATTAATTTCTTAAACTTGAAGTGGTTTCTAATCTCCTCAACTGTGAAAGGAACTAATTTTCCTCTAATCGGAACACAACCTTTACTATCTCGGCTAAACAGGCCTAAATAGAATTCCAAAACTAACTCATGACATAATTCTGAACGTCTTACCATGAACGTAGACCAACCCAATTTTTCACCAAGCTCCAAGAATCTCTTATACTCTCCTGTACCAATTTCTTCATTGAATACTTTCTCATAAGCAAAAGGTAGTTCCTTTAATTGTTTTTCTGCAGAAGCTTTCAAGGCCTTAGAAGCTTTCTATTTATCCATGGGTGTAGGACCTTTGAAGGGAAGAGGTTGTGTTTTCTCCCTTGAATAAAAGTAAACCCTTTTTCCATTAGTATCAAACATAGCTAGCTTACCTCCATCTTCAACATCGTTTTTACCCTTAGCTTTAGAATTAGAACTTTTGTTATTTGATTTCTTCTCAATTGAACCCAATACCTTGCTTTTCTTCACCTCCCTCTTGTTAGATTATATTTATGTTCTTTTAGTTATCCTCAATTGACCCCCAACTCAAAGCTTTAACAACTCTTGAAACTTGAACTTTTGAATTAGTGGTTGAACAAGCTTGATTTGGCTTAGGAAAGGTGAATTGATGATGAATATCTATGTGGCTAAGATGAATTCTTGATGGATTGGTATGGATTTAATAAATTGTAGGATGAATTTTGAAAATTTAAGCTTTTGACTCTTCAATTTCAACGTGTTTGGTGAGAATTGGGTGCTTGAATTCCTTTGTAATGATGTGGAGAAAAGCTTTGATGTGTTTTTATGATGATTGGCTAGTGTTTTGATGTTTGGGGAAGGTTTGAATGAGCTTTAATGGAGTTGGGAGAGGTTTGGAGAAGAAAGAGAGGCTTAAGGATTTGTAAATTCGGAATTGTACCCATCTCTTGCTTCTTATAACCTAAAAACGAAATATTTTCTCTCTCTCTCCAGCGGCTACCTGCGGTGTACCGGAACTGGGGCGCGGTGTACCGCAGCTTCTGTTCCTCTAAATTTTAATGCTCGGCAAAAAACGCGTGGCCTCTACCCCGTCGGCACGGGTTTTGATCATGCGGTGTACCGGGGCTAGGGTCCGGTGTACCGGACCTATAGCTCCAATATTTTTTCCTCTCGGCAAAAACCCGAGTTAATAACCCGTGGTCACGGGTTTTCTCCTCTGTTGTATAACGAAAGGGTCGTCAGGTGTACCGGACTGATGGTCTGGATTTTCCGAAAAATTTTGTTTTCTCCTCCCGAACTCGATTTCTCCAATACCTAAGCATCAAAAAACACTAATATCTTTCTCAAATATGAAATATCAACTAAAAACAACTAAACTAAACACAAACTAAAAACGTAAAAGACATAAAATCTTAAAAAATTGTGGGTTGTCTCCCGTACATCACTTTTATTTAACGTCTTTTAAAGTTAGACTCGTTACCTCTATCAAGATTTGCGAATATAGCCTCCCCAACAACGAGTTAGGCTATGAACTTCAACTAATCTGCGCTTGATCCCCTTCTTGGGTCGTTATCTATCACCTTGGCTGAAACAACCTTAGTGACAATGAATGGTCCCATCCAAGAGTCTTTGAAACTACGTGGCCTATTTTCGCGTTTGTGAGCTTTCCATAGTACTTCATGGCCAACCCAAAACTCAATGTTTGGCTCAGTATCCATAGGTTTTAAGTGGATCTTCTCTGGAGGAGCTGTGGATGACGGGAACGGTGAGATCTAAATTCCTTGGTTTCTTTCCCAAGACATAGAAGGTCTCGGATATGTTCTTAGCATGAAGGGTAATGGTCCCTTCTTGGAAGTTGATGACACTTTGACTTGTGGCCATGAAAGGCCGTCCAAGTATGATTGGAACCTGTTTATCTGCATCAAACTCAAGTATAACAAAGTCAGTAGGGATGGCGATACTACCTGCTCGGACTAAGACGTCCTCCACTGTTCCCCATGTCTTGGTAACTGAGTTGTCAGCAAACTAAAACTTCACTGAGCTTCCTCTGATTTCTGGAGTCCAAGTCTCTCGAACACGGACTTCGGCATAAGATTCACAGCAGAACCCACATCGTACATAGCTTTCATTTTGAGCATACCATTAATTTGAATAGGAAGGTTTAAACATCCTGGATGTTTGAGCTTCATTGGTAACTCTCTTTCACTTCTATATGAGACTCTCAGGTTCTCTCTTGGTGCTTCTACACTCGCTTCTTTCTCAGGAATAACTTGCGTAAAAACTTGTTGCGGAGTAAGTCCTTTCTTCGCAATCTCAAGCATTTTGGCGTTGATATTTTCGGGTGTATACGCCTCTACAAATGTCTTGAGTTCAGTGGCATCCTTTGGATTTGTATCAGGAATAGTTGATGATACTATTTGAACAACAGGTGGCGGTTCCACCTTCTCTTCTTTTTTCTCTTCTTGCACAACAGGTGCAACTTCAACTTTTGGTAACTCCTTGGAGGCTTCTTCCTCTTTCTCTTTAGCCAGCTCGGCTTGATAATCCATCACCGATCTAATCTCCTCTTGCATATCTTTCAGAAGCTGTATAAATTAGGATTTTTCTGAATCGTCCTCCACATCAACCTCAGAACAGTCAGACTCCACGGGGCTAGACTTGGTTGGTTCTTCTTCGGTACTCGGAACCTCCACGACACTAATGGCAGCACGTGGTACTTCCTTCTCTTCTTCTTTTTCAAGGCAAATAGCCTTACAAGCTTCGAACCCAACATTGTCATCACCTCCTTCGATCGCCTTCAATTCTTTTCGTTCCATTAAATTCGTTAGAACTTTGTTCAACTGTTCTACTTGAGTACCTGAAATCTGAATTGCGGCATCTTGTCCTCGTAACTCTTCATCCTGAGTGTTCATATTCGTGGTCAAACGGTCCAAGACTTTTACTAGTTGTTGATTATCCATAGTTTCCTCTTGAGGATACTGTGGTAAAGCTTTCTGATCTAATGAATCGGCATAGGCATCTTGAATAGGTTGTTGGGGGGGGGGAGCAGGTCTATTTTGATATTGATTTTGATACTGACTTCTTGGTTGGAAAAAGTTGTTCTGGGGACGCGGTTGATATTGACCAGGATTAGCGGCACCCTGAGGATTTGAATACTGCATACCCGGATGGTTTCGGTTACCAAATTGATAACCTTCTCGGTTGGATATGAAATAAACAGATTGTGGATTTCCTTCGCACTCTTCCCAAGTATGATTATTAACCCCACATTGTTGACATCCTTGTGCTTCTTGTACTACGTTTGCTATGGCTAAATTTTTCTGCATCTCTAGCTTAAGTTCTTTGATTTGATTTTCTAATGCGGATATTTGAGCTGAGTTTGCAGTTTCTGCATCTAAATGAAGCGTACCTCGGGTCTTTGCCACAGGATCTCGCGTAGAAGGCCAACTCCTTTCTTGTTCAATAATATTTTCCAAAACCTCGGCAGCTTCATTATGGTTCATGGACACGAAATTTCCCTTTACTATGTTATCCACCTTCTCTCTACCTTGATTGTTGAGACCTTCATAGAATATAGCTAACTGTAAAGAGGGGGTATAATTATGGAGCGGACATCTTGCTAACTTCTGTTGAAACCTTGTCCATGATTCTCCTAATGTTTCTCCATCTTCTTGACAAAACCTTGCAAGCTCTCTTTGGTCTTTGAGTCGCATACTCTTCGGATAAAAATGGTTAAGAAAGCGGCTTGAAGTTCTGTCCATGAATTAATTGTCCCTGGTGGTTGCCTATCTAGCCACTCACCAGCTCTACCGGTCAGGAAGAACGAAAACATATGACAATACAGTTGCTCGCGTGTAATGCCTGGAGTAACATAAGCATCACAAATCTGCATAAACTTCTGAATCGATCTTACCGGATCTTGTATTGCTGTACCACTGTAGAGTCCAAAACTTTGAAACTGACTAAGCATACCCGGATGGGGTCGAAATTTAATATTATGGATCTCCAGAGGACAGTAACCTATCGGTTGAACATGAAACGGCACTCGGAGGCCAGGAAGGTCTTGTTCAACTCGGTTCTGATCAACATTGTTTTGCCCGTTACCTCTCCGTAGTGGATGTTGTCCTTGTTGCTGTACACCAGGTGGAATAAATGGTGGTGGTCCTCCTGGTGCATAGTATTGTAATCCTTCAGGTGGGATTACAAGTGGTGGATCTAACTGCTCTTGTACGCCTGCCATAGCTCTTCTTAAGGCTCTTTCCTCACGAACACGTCTATTATAGGATCTGAAGCTCCTCTCAGGCTCCGCTAACGGAGGCCAAGAATTAAACACTGTGAAACCTGAAAAAGACTAAAGCAAACCACAAGCGTAAATCCGGAAAAACAAAAACTAAATACTGAAAAATAAAACTTAATTAAAAACTACTACTCAAAATAGATGACCCACACGCTAACGAGACACAAGTCCCCTGCAGCGGCGCCAAAAACTTGGTGTCGCCTAGGGTGTGATTAAAATAAGATAAATAATAAGCCAGAAAACAACGCACTCTCACCCTAGACAGGCACAGTACTACAAGTATTACAGGACGTATGCAAGTTTTAATGATAAGAAAGTTCGTTCTCAGGGACTTAGTGTGTTAATCGAATGGGTAGTAATAACGACTTAGAAGTAAATAATTATAAGACAGAAAATAAATAGAGAATAAATTTCGAAATATCTCAATTAAACTAAGAAAATTAAAGACAATAAATTAAATACGAAGAAATATGAGATGAGAAGTATAGCTTAGGTTTTTCCAGTATACCCTAATCCTTCTAATTCGTTCTATCAAATCTAGTTAATAAGGAAGATAGTTAGCTCTTAGATATTTAGTCAGGATTCTAAATTCCCATACCTTAGACCTTGAGAGCGACCAAGGGGGCTACAGACACACCACGAGGCTAGTTCAAATAGGGTTATCCTACGCCACAAGGGCCCTAAGCAATCAATTTCCATACATGGTGATAATGATTAAATTATACCCTCATGACTATCTAGTTAAAATTAGTGTTGTCAGGACCAATATCGACACTAGACGTTATGTGGTGTTTCAATAATTAGACAGCCAGCTAAGGTGATCATTTAACTACTATTAAGGTAATCCTATACTCGTGCACTAGCAAGGAAAACAGTCATTAAATCAAAACACATAAACAAATATAAAGGTAAGAAGCTAATATCAGATTAAAACATGAAATTCCCAAAGAAACTTAGATAGAAAGAAATTAGAATTTATAGTTTATACATGATGCAAAACCCAAGCTATGGGAAGTTTAGTTCATACCTGAAGGAAATAAACTAAAAGGAATAACTAAAGATATCATCTTGCTCTCTACAATAACTTGGAAGAATAAAACCTTAAGAACTAATTACTATGAGACAAGGATGATTTACAAGTGATATAAGGGTGTATTTATAGGTGTTTAGAAGACCTAATTCGTTTTATTGAAGGAGAAGGTAAATAATGGACTCCAAACCCAACTCAAATTCGTAACCCTAAAACATGAAATTAGGCCCGTTGTTTTTTGGTCCTAGAAGCTTCAATACTCATCTGTTTAACGCGTATGAGTAGTCGAAATTCATCGTCTCGGAAAGATCTTCAACTTTTCGCTTGACCGTTTCTCCAAATTCCACACCGATCTTGAGATATAATCTGATTTGTGGTCGTAGGTGCAGAAATTCAGAATTAAGGCAGTTTTTCCTTTTCCATGTTTTTAGCTTTTGTTTCCTTATCTCCAATATCCATGCTTATCTCTTTCCATATCTTGTAGTCTTTGACTTGGACTCTAATTAATCTCCATAATTATCTTTAAAGCTTCACACTAAATAAATAATTAAACCCAATATGCCCTAAAAATATTATTTTACTAAATCAAGACTCAAAATAGGATAGTGCACTATTTCTCAAGAAAAACGATTAGAAAGACTTCTAAATCACTAAAAATGATGTCTCATCTTAACATAAATCTATCACAAATGAGGAGACATCACAAGCCCTAATTCGAATTTACTTGGAGTGGAAGACAAGGCAAGAACTCTTTAATTCGTAGCCCTAAAATCTAGGACAGGTAAGATTCCGCTGCTGATTTGTTTTGGTCATATCTCCTTCAATACTTATCTGTTTGACGCATTCCAATAATCGAACCCACTTGTCTCGGAAAGATCTATCCATTGGTTAAGACCATTCTCCCAAGTTCCTAGCAAATCTTAAGTTATGAGCTCGGCTTTAGAACGTGGCTGGAATTTCAGATTTATTTGACAACTTTATCTTTTCCTTCTTGGCATATATCCTTCCTTAATCTTCTTATTTCCATGTAAATATTTTTCCTTTATTTCTTTGGCTTGACTTGGTCTCTAATTAATTACCATATATCTTTTAAAGCTTCACAGTAAATAAATAATTAAACCGCATATACTTTAAAAAATACTAAATCCTTAATTCAAGAATAGAAGTAGGAAAGTGCACTCTAAAATTAGTAACTCGAATAAAATACTTCCTAGCACACTAAAAATACTTTAAGACTTTAATTCTCACTTCTCCTCCTTGCATTGGTCTTTCATGAAATTTAAGAACCTTCTAACTTTGCACTAAAAATAATCAAATTAACGCACAAAAGCTCTAAAAATGCAAATAGTCTAATTCCAAGGGGAGAAAGTGTAATATGATGAAATAAGCATAAGAGTCTATCAAATAAGTCAAATATTCACCTAAAAGGATGTATCAAAAGGGCTAGTAATTAGAACAAATAGGGAGACATCAAGACCCCAAACTCAAACCTTTATCGTTTCGTTAAAGTAAAATAAAAACAAAGGTCTTTTAGGTGAACGCAGAAGGTAGAATCTAGTAAATTTTCCCAAAGCACAACTTAAAACGAATCTCATATAGTATCATCTAAGAATTAATATACACATACACTTATCATGCAAAATCAAACACAAAGTAATATCAATCCAAAATTAATTTCACAATGCTAGAAGGTTACGCTTATTACTTATCTCAAGATGGTGGCTATAAGGTGTTCCTTGATCCTTACTTGCTTTGAACGCTCCACTTAGCATACTCCCTATTAACTCACTGTGTATCTAGGAATCACGAGGTCTTTACGGTTATAATATAGGCTTAGGGACGATATGGTATGTATATTTGGTAAATTGGAAGTGAGCTTTTGGCTCTCTCCTCACTTACCATCAACAAACTGTCCAAGAGCTTGAGTTTACACTCAAATAACGTTCTCACTCAACCCATTTGACGCACTAATGTAGCGTCCCCAAATTAACCCAATAAGCACTAAAGATGATTCACCTAAATATTTCCTCTTTGCCGATCCAAATATATTCTTTTCATATGAATTTTCTTTTCTTTTGTATAGTCATGACTCTCTTTTTGATGTTGAGATATCATGCTATTTTTTCATAAATTTTTTCATAAATTTTTTCTTTTCATTTCTTTTCATATTTTCTTTTTTTTTTTTCTTTTTTTTTCATTTACTCTTACCCCAACAAAGGGTTACAATATAATAAACCTGTGAATCATAATCAAAATATAGCACAGAGCACAATTGATAAGCTCAAAAATCCCAACGCAATGTAAATTCTCATATAGTGGACCCACCGCCCCAAACTCAAGCTCAAGACAAGAAGTCTCAGGATCGTGATTCAAGTTCGGGTCATATGGTCATGCCTGCCAATCTAAAGGGATATTGGCTTATAATGTGGCGACAAAAGAAAGGCTTAAAGGCTAAAAATTTGGCTAAGAAGGATATAATTAATTCAGGGATAGAAGACCAAAAAGAATTCAAAGGGCTAACAAAGAACTGCCTCTATCATCTTCCTGTTTACACAGCTTGCCTCTAGTTCATACCTAAGTGGGTTCTCTACTCATTCAGATCTCACGTTCTACAAACCACTCATTATCCTTAAGCACAAGTTTACTTCTTTTGCATTCTTCATTAATTCTTCCTATCAATTACCTCATATTTGCATACAATCTAAGTGCTTTTTATACTAACCCCTAAAAACATAAAAAACATAAAATCTAAAAAAGACTGCGGGTTGTCTCCCGTTCAGCACTTTTATTTAACGTCTTTTAAAGTTAGACGCGTTACCTCTATCAAGATTTGCGAATATAGCCTCCCCAACAACGAGTAAGGCTATGAACGTCAACTAATCTGCGCTTGATCCCCTTCTTGGGTCGGATTTCTATCACCTTGGCTGACACAACCTTAGTGACAATGAATGGTCCCATCCACGAGTCTTTGAAACTAAGTGGCCTATTTTCGCGTTTGTGAGCTTTCCATAGTACTTCATGGCCAACCCCAAACTCAATGTTTGGCTCAGTATCCACAGGATTTAAGTGGATCTTCTCTGGAGGGACTTTGTGATGTGAAAGGCTGTGGATGACAGGAACGGTGGGATCTAACTTCCTCGGTTTCTTACCCAAGACATAGCAGGTCTCGGATACATTCTTTGCATGAAGGGTAATGGTCCCTTCTTGGAAGTTGATGACACTTTGACTTGTGGCCATGAAAGGCCGTTCAAGTATGATTGGAACCTGCTTATCTGCATCAAACTCAAGTATAACAAAGTCAGTAGGGATGGCGATACTACCTGCACGGACTAAGACATCCTCCACTGTTCCCCATGTCCTGGTAACTGAGTTGTCAGCGAACTGCAACTTCACTAGAGTTTTCTCTGAATTCTGAAGTCCAAGTCTCTCGAACACAGACTTAGGCATAAGATTCACACCAGAACCCACATCGTACATAGCTTTCACCTTGAGCATACCATTAATTTGAATAGGAAGGTTAAAAATTCCCGGATCTTTAAGCGTTGTTGGTAGCTCTCGTTCACTTCTTCTTGAGACACTCAGGTTTTCTCTTGGGATCTCTACACTCGCCTCTTTCTCAGGAATAACTTGCGTAAAAACTTGTTGCGGTGTAAGTCCTTTCTTTGCAATCTCAAGCATTTGGGCGTTGATATTTTCAGGTGTATACGCCTCTACAAATGTCTTGAGTTCAGTGTCATCCTTTGGATTTGTATTAGGAATAGTTGGTGACACTGGTTGAAGAACAGGTGGCGGTTCCACATTCTCTTCTTCTTTCTCTTATTGCACAGCAGGTGCAACTTCAACTTCAACTTTTGATTCCTCCTTGGAGGCTTCTTTCTCTTTAGCCAGCTCAGCTTGATAATCCATAACCAATCGAATCTCTTCTTGCATATCCTTCAGAAGCTGTATAAATTCGGCTTTCTCTGAATCGTCCTCTACATCAACCTCAGAACAGTCAGATTCCATGGGGCTCGACTTGGTTGGTTCTTCTTCGGTACTCGGAACCTCCACGACACTAATGGCAGCATGTTGTACTTCCTTCTTTTCTTTTTCAATTTCAAGGCAAATAGCCTTACAAGCTTCAAACCCAACATTGTCATCACCTCCTTCGATTGCCTTCAATTCTTTTTGTTCCATTAAATTCGTTAGAACTTTGTTCAATTGTTCTACTTCAGTACCTAAAATCTAAATTGCGGCATCTTGTCCTCGTAACTTTTCATCCTGAGCGTTCATATTCGTGGTCAAACGGTCCAAGACTTTTACTAATTGTTGATTATCCATAGATCCTTCTTGAGGATACTGTGGTAAAGCTTTCTGATCTAATGCATCGGTATAGGCATCTTGAACAGGTTGTCGAGGGGGAGCAGGTCTATTTTGATGTTGATTTTGATACTGACCTCTTGGTTGGAAAAAGTTGTGATGTCTCCTCATTTGTGATAGATTTATGTTAAGATGAGACATCATTTTTAGTGTTTTAGGAGTCAATAATGTCGATTTTCTTGAGTTTTAGTGCACTTTCCTATTTTGTGTCTTGATTTGTAGAATTAATATTTTTAGAGCATATTGGGTTTAATTGTTTATTTAGTGTGTAGCTTTAAAGATAATTATGGAGCTTAATTAGAGTCCAAGTCAAAGACAACAACTTATGGAAAGAGATATGCATGGTAATTGGAGATAAGGAAGGAATTGCTAAAAAGATGGAAAAGGAAAAGCTGCCTAAATCTGGGATTCTGCAAAGATAGGCGTTTTTACCTAATAAAGAGGCCGAATTTGGTAGATTACTCCTAAAGGGCCTAGATAATTCTGTTGCGATTCTTTTGGTATCTTGTGGAGCAAAATCGGACCAATAATAAAGAAGTTATGACCAAAACAACGCAGCAGTGTTTATCTTTATTTCCATACGAATTTGAGTTGGGCTAGAAGTCCATTACCTTAACTCTTCCTCAAGAAAATGAATTAGGTCTTCTAAACACCTATAAATACACCCTTATATCACTTGTAAATCATCCTCGCCTCATAGTAATTAGTTCTTAAGGTTTTATTCTTCCAGTTTATTGTAGAGAGCAAGATGATGTCTTTTATTATTTCTTTTAGTTTATTTCCTTCAGGTATGAACTAAACTTCCCATAGCTTGGGTTTTGCATATGTATAATCTATGAATTCTAATTCTTCTATCTAAGTTTCTTTGGGAATTACATGTTTTAATCTGATATTAGCTTCTTACTTTATATTTGCTTATGTGTTTTGATTTAATGTCTTTCCTAGAATTGATCACTTTAGGATTGTTTTAAGAGTAGTTAGATGGTCACCTTGTAAGGGTGTTTAACTATTGAACCACCACATAATGTCTAGTGTCGATAGCAGTTCTGACAAAACATACTTCTAACTAGATAGTCATTAAGGTTTGTTTTAACCACCGTATCACCAAGACTTGCAGTATTTGCTTAGGGCCTTAGTGGCGTTTGATAACCCTATTTTAAATCACTTCTTGGTTGTGACGTAGCCCCCTTAGTCGCTCTCAAGGTCTAAGGTAGTGGAATTTAGAATCCTGACTAAGTATTACCAAGAGCTAATATTCTCCCTTATGAACTAGATCTATAGATAGAATTAGAAGAATTAGTGCATACTAGCAAAACCTAAGCTATACTTCTCATCTCATATTCTTAATCTTTTACTTTATTGTCTTTATTTTCCTAGTTTAAATTAGTTTAATTCATAAATTCGAAAATCCAAATCTTTTATTTACAGTCTTCTAGTTATTTACTTTTACTCGTTATTTGTTCCTACGCGATTAACACACTTAAGTCCCTGAGAACGAACTCTACTTATCATTAAAACTTGCATACGTCCTGTAATACTTGCAGTACTGTGCCTGTCTAGGGTGAGAGTGTATAGTTTTCCATACTTAAATTGATCTTATTTTTATCACACCCTAGGCGACACCAAGTTTTTGGCGCCGCTGCCGGGGACTTGTGTCTCGTTAGCGTGTGGGTTATCTATTTCGAGTTTTAGTTTTTTTAATTAGTTTTTACTTTTCAGTTTTTAGTTTAGTTTTAGTTTTTATTTTTCCAGATTTACGCTTGTGGTTTGCTTTAGTCTTTTTCAGGTTTCACAGTGTTTAATTCTTGGCCTCCCTTACCGGAGCCTGAGAGGAGCTTCAGAGCTTATAACAAACGAATTCGTGAGGAAAGAGCCTTGAGAAGAGCTATGGCAGACATACATGATAATGATCCGGAGTTAGTTTACTTTGCTCCAGGAGGACCTCCAGCATACATTCCACCTGGTGTACATTTACCAGTAGGAGAAGGTAATGTGCAGAATAATCAACAAAACCGAGTTGAACAAGATCTACCTGGCCTTAACATACCATTCCATGTTCAACCCATCGGTTACCGCCCTCCTGAGATTCCGAATATCAAATTTAGACCCGATCCGGGTATGCTTAGTCAATTTCAAAGTTTCGGACTCTATACTGGTACTGCAATTCAAGATCCGGTAAAAGCGATTCAGAAGTTCATGCAGATTTGTGATGCCTACATTACTCCTGGCATTACACGCGAGCAACTGTATTGTCATATGTTTTCGTTTTTCTTGACCAGAAGAGCTAGCGATTGGCTAGAAAGACAACCACATGGAACCATTCACTCTTGGAGAGAGCTTCAAGCCGCGTTCTTTAACCGATTTTATCCAAAGAGCATGAGACTAAAAGATCAAACCGAGCTTGCAAGATTTTCTCAAGAAGATGGAGAAACAGTGGGAGAAGCATGGACAAGGTTTCAACAAAAATTAGCTAGATGCCCGCTCCATGGTTATACACCTGCTCTACAACTTGCTATATTCTATGAAGGTCTTGATGACAAGGGTAGAGACAAGGTGGATAACATTGGAAAGGGTAATTTTGTGTCCATGAATCACAATGAAGCTTCCGAGGTATTAGAAAATATTATGGAACAAGAAAGAAGTTGGCCTTCAACGCGAGCTTCTGCAGCAAAGACCCGAGGAACGCTTCGTTTAGATGCAGAAACTGCGAACTCAGCTCAAATATCCTCGTTAGAAAATCAAATCAAGGAGCTGAGAATCGCGATGGAGAAGAATTTAGCTGCTACAAAGGTAGTTCAAGAGGCACAAGGTTGTCAACAATGTGGAGTTAACGATCATTCATGGGAAGAGTGCGAAACAAATCCGCAATCTGTTTACTTTATATCTAATCGATGGGGCAACCGCAACCATCCGGGTATGCAGTATTCAAATCCACAAGGGGCCGCTAATCCTGGTCAATATCAATCGCGACCCCAGAACAACTCTTACCAACAGAGAGGTCAGTACCAAAACCAATATCAGAATCGACCTACTCCTCCACAACAACCTGCTCAAGACGCCTATACCGATACGTTAGATCAAAAAGCTTTACCTCAGTATCCGCAAGAAGGATCTATGGACAATACACAGATAGTACAAGCTCTAGACCGTTTGAACACAACTGTAAACGCTCAAGAGGAAAAAGTCCGAGAACACGATGCCATACTTCAGATGCTAAGTACTCAATTAGCCCAAATAAACAAGCATCTAATAGAACAAAAGGAAGTAAAGGCAATCGAAGGAGGTGAAAACAATGTTGGGTTCGAAGCTTGCAAGGCTATATGCCTTGAAATCGAAAAAGAAAAGGAGGAAGCACCACATGCTGCCATTAGTGCCGTGGAAGTTCCCAGTATTGAAGAAGAGCCAACCGAGTCTAACCCCGAGGAGTCCGACTGTCTAGAAGTTTATCATCTGGAAAGCGATGAAGAAAGAGACGAGTTCATAGAGCTACTGAGAAAGGTGCAAAAGGAGATGCGATCAATGGTAGAGTATGCAGCGGAGTTAGCGAGAGAGAAAGAGGAAGAAGCCTCAAAAGAAGAATCGAAAGAAGATGAAGTGGCACCTGCTGTGCTAGAAGAGAAAGAAGAAGAGAAGGTGGAATCGCCACCTAGTGTTCAACCAGTGTCATCACATATTCCTGATACAAATCCTAAAGATGACACTATTCTCAAGACATTTGTAGAGGCGTACCAACCTGAAAATATCAACGCCAAAATGCTTGAGATTGCGAAGAGAGGACTTACACCGCAACAAGTTTTTACGCAAGTTATTCCTGAGAAAGAGGCGAGTGTAGAGATCCCAAGAGAGAACCTGAGGGTTTCGAGAAGAAGTGAGAAAGAGCTACCTACTAAGCTTAAAGATCCGGGAAGTTTCAACCTTCCTATTCAATTACATGGTAGGCTCAAGGTGAAAGCGATGTACGATGTGGGTTCTGGTGTGAATCTTATGCCTAAGTCCGTATTCGAGAGACTTGGACTTCAAAAATCAGAGAAAACTCCAGTGAAGTTGCAGTTTGCTGACAACTCAGTGAAGAGGACATGGGGAACAGTGGAGGACGTCTTAGTCCGTGCAGGTAATATCGCTATCCCTACTGACTTTGTTATTCTTGAGTTTGATGCAGATAAGCAGGTTCCGATCATACTTGGACGGCCCTTCATGGCCACAAGTCAAAGTGTGATCAACTTCCAAGATGGGACCATCACCCTGCATGCTAAAAATGTATCCGAGACCTTCTATGTCTTGGGTAAGAAACCGAAGAAGTTGGATCCCACCGTGCCTATCATCCACAGCCTTTCACATCACAAAGTCCCTCCTGAGGAGATCCACTTAAAACCTGTGGATACTGAGCCAAACATTGAGTTTGGGGTTGGCCATGAAGTCCTATGGAAAGCCCACAAACGCGAGAACAGGCCACGAAGTTTCAAAGACTCGTGGATGGGACCATTCATTGTCACGAAGGTTGTTTCAGCCAAGGTGATAGAAATTCGCCCCAAAACTGGGGTCAAGCGCAGATTAGTTGACGTTCATAGCCTTACTCGTTGTTGGGGAGGCTATATTCGCAAATCTTGACAGAGGTAACACGTCTAACTTTGAAAGACGTTAAACAAAAGTGCTGTTCGGGAGACAACCCGAAGTTTTTTATGTTTTCATGTCTTTTACATTCTTAGTTTAAGTTTATTTTAGTTGTTTTTAGTTGATAATGCATATTTGAGAAAGGTATTAGTGTTTTTGGTGTGTAGGAATCGGAGAAATCAAGTTAGGGAACGCAAGGAAAATTTTTGGAGCGCAAGAAAGCACCCCGCGGACTACCCTCACGGCCTACCCCATGGTCCGCACGAATGGTCCGCGAGGTCAAAACCCGTACCACGGGTTGGTACCGCGGGTTTGATCCAAAAACAAGAAAAAATTCCACGGACTACCCCGCGGTGCACCGCGCCATGGTCCGCGCCCCAAAAACCCGTACCACGGGGTGAGCACCACGGGTATTTTGACGGAGTCTACAGCAGAAGCCGCGGTGTACCCTCCGGTACACCGGACCCTAGTCCGCGAGCCAAAAACCCGTACCACGGGGTCCTACCACGGGTTTAGGTCAGTGAGCAAAAATTTTCGAGCATCAGATGTCACGGACTACCCTGCGGTGCACCCCATGGTCCGCAGGGGTAGTCCGCAGCGCCGCCAGAGGAGAGAGAAAGTTACGGGATTGAGTTACAAAGGAGGTATTGAGCCTATTATTCCGAAATTATTAAACCTTAACCCTCTCTTTCTTCTCCACAACTCTCCTAACTCCATTGAAGCTCATCAAAACCTTCACCAATCACCAAAACACTACCCAATCATCAAGAAAAACACATCAAACCTTCTCTCCACATCCTTACAAGAGAAAATCAAGCTACCAATCATCACCAAATTCATTCAAATTGAAGAATCAAAGAGCCAAATTTCACAAATTCATCACACAATTTCTAAAATCCAAGCCTACCCATTACAAATCATCCTCACCCACATAGAGATTCATCACCAATTCAACCATCCTAGGACAAATCAAGCTTGTTCATCCATTAATTCAAGAGTTAAATTTAAAGGGTTGCTTAAGCTTTGAGTTGGGGGTTAATTGAAGATGACTAATAGAACATCAATCTTATCTAGCAAGAGGGAGGTGAAGAGTAACAATGGATTGGATTTAAACAAGAAGAAATCAATTGACAAAGGTGCTAGTTCTAAATCAAAGGGTAAAGATAAATTGAAGAGTGGGAAACCTTCGTATGATAGTAATGGTAAAAAGCTTTATTTTTATGCAAAGGAGAGAACACTACCTCAACAAAATCCTATACCTATAGAGAAAGTGGATACTTCAAAGGCCTTGAAGATTTCTGCAGAGAAACAATTAAAAGAACTACCTTTTGCCTATGAGAAAGTATTCAAGGAGGAAATTAGAGATGGAGAATACAAGAGATTCTTTGAGCTTGGTGAGAAGTTGGGTTGGTCTACGTTCATGGTAAGCCGTTATGAATTATGTCCTAAATTAGTTTTGGAGTTCTATCTGGGCCTCTTTAGCCGAGATAGTGATTGTGTTCCGATTAGAGGAAAGTTAGTTCCTTTCACAGTTGAGGAGATTAGGAACCACTTCAAGTTTCAGAATCTGAAAGGTTTTTGCAAATTTGAGGAAGCAGTTGCTAAACGAAAAATCTTTGATAAGGAATTACTTTTTGAGCATGTTTTAGACAAGGAGAAAGTGCAATTACATACGGGAGAATTGAAGGCACCTTGGCCTTACAAATATCTTCAAGCAGATGCTAGAATTTGGCACAATTTCCTTATCCCTAATGTCTTTGGAAACACACGAACTTTGGAGGTGACCATGAAGAACGCGCTACTGTTGGACTGTATTTTGAGAGGAGAAGAAGTTGATGTGGCACAGTTGATCTATGAGGAGGTGATACGATTCTCGGTCTCTCCTAAATCGGTTTATAATGTTAAATTTCCAACTATGATCACGTGTCTTGTGCGAAAAGCGAATGTAGTATTGGGTGAAGAAGAGAAACTCGAGTTTAAAACAAGTTATATTGATAATGCATGGATCAAAGAAAGCCTTCGAAGAGCGGGTTCTACTCAAGTCTCGAAGGAAGAAAAGGAGCAATCTTGGCAAAAGAAGATGGAGGAGCGTTTAACGAAATTTGAAGCAGCTCAAACTTCCTTAGTCAATGATGTGGCACAAATCAACGCTAATCAAGTGCGCATCATGAAACTCCTTGAGCAATTAACGAAAGGTCCAGCAATTCCAACCTTGGATATCAATGATGCGAGGCAATAAGCCTCGAGAGTATGTTCTCTTTCTTCCTTACCATTTCTGTAAATATGCCTATCTGCTAATTTTAATTTCTGTTTTCGAGTCCTTTTTCGAGTCGTGGGGACACGGCTCATTTTTGAGTTGGGGGTGTGGGGATTCGTTGTCTCTCATCTCCATTTTTCTGTTTGAGTGAAATTAAATTTTTTTGATGCATGGGAATTAGATGTAGAATGTGTTTAATAGCTTGAAAGCATGAGCTCAGTAGATTAATGATAGTAAGTGATATGTTTATGAGCTATGTATGTGTATGCTTTGAGTATTTGCAGGAAAACACACGTTGATAGTAAAGAAAAGATTAGTGAGCAATGCGATAGAAAGTATGTTCGATCTTAGGGAACCTTGAAAAGTGTGTAGGCCGTGAGATCCAAGCTAGTTGAAAAACCATTTGATGAAAGTGCTAAAGGTAAGAAATTTTCTGAATTACATAGTGTAGAAAGTGATCAAGGCGGTTCTTTCATATTTTTAAGCCTTTGAAGCCTTTTTATACCTTCTCACCTTGTGATTTTTGAGTTTAAAAGTTATATCCTTCTTAGCCCCTTCTAGCCTTTCTAAAGCCTTTTATTGAAACACGTTATAAGCCATATCCTTTAGATTTTAGGACTTTTCCATATGACCCGCACTCGAATCGCGATGCTTAGACAGTTGTTTTAGAGCTTGAGTTTAGGGTGGTGGGTCCACCATTATGGGAATTATTATGTTGGGATTTTTGAGCTTATTATTGTGCGTTGTGCTTTATATTGAGGATGTTTTACAGAATTGTATTGTAACCCTTTGCCGGGGTAATAGTGAATGAAAAAGAAGCTTCGAGCTAATTTTGCCAACAAGGGCATTAAAAGAAAAATATATATATGAGAAAATTAGCGTGATATCTCCACATTAAAAGAGAGTCATAGCCATGGAGAATTGGTTTGAAAAGAAAAGAGAATATATATATTCGGACCGGCAAAGTGGATTTTTATGAACATCTTAAGCTTTAATTGGGTTATTGGGGATGCTAAATCGTGCATCAAGGAATTCATTGGGTTGAGTGAGAAACGTTTATGAGAGTAACTCAAGCTCTAGGGCGATTCGTTGATGGCTAGTGAGGAGAGAGCCAAAAGCTCACTCCAAATTATCCAAATATACTATCATACCGTCCCTAAGCCTACATTACAACCTTAAAGACCTTGTGATTCTTTGTTATGTAATTAAGAAGTGATTGAGCCATTAGAGATTAGTTAAGTGGATTCTTGGATACTAGTAAGATTGATGAACAATCTATAGCTCTCAAGGGGAACTGAGTAAAGTCCCAATCCTTCTTACATTGCGAAACTAATCTGATCTTGAAATCAAGCCGTGTTGACTGTGGATATGAGAAGTGTAGAGGTATGTAGTTTATAAATATTGTTGCATGAAATTTTCTGAGTTATGTGCTTTAGGTTTATTCTATATATTCTGCTATACATTTTTCCCTTGTGTTGAGAATTTTATAAGTGTGTATTTCTAGACTTCCCTATGTTTTATCTTTTATTGTATCGGGACGATACAACTTTGAGTTGGGGGTCTTGATGTCTCCTCATTTGTGATAGATTTATGTTAAGATGAGACATCATTTTTAGTGTTTTAGGAGTCAATAATGTCGATTTTCTTGAGTTTTAGTGCACTTTCCTATTTTGTGTCTTGATTTGTAGAATTAATATTTTTAGAGCATATTGGGTTTAATTGTTTATTTAGTGTGTAGCTTTAAAGATAATTATGGAGCTTAATTAGAGTCCAAGTCAAAGACAACAACTTATGGAAAGAGATATGCATGGTAATTGGAGATAAGGAAGGAATTGCTAAAAAGATGGAAAAGGAAAAGCTGCCTAAATCTGGGATTCTGCAAAGATAGGCGTTTTTACCTAATAAAGAGGCCGAATTTGGTAGATTACTCCTAAAGGGCCTAGATAATTCTGTTGCGATTCTTTTGGTATCTTGTGGAGCAAAATCGGACCAATAATAAAGAAGTTATGACCAAAACAACGCAGCAGTGTTTATCTTTATTTCCATACGAATTTGAGTTGGGCTAGAAGTCCATTACCTTAACTCTTCCTCAAGAAAATGAATTAGGTCTTCTAAACACCTATAAATACACCCTTATATCACTTGTAAATCATCCTCGCCTCATAGTAATTAGTTCTTAAGGTTTTATTCTTCCAGTTTATTGTAGAGAGCAAGATGATGTCTTTTATTATTTCTTTTAGTTTATTTCCTTCAGGTATGAACTAAACTTCCCATAGCTTGGGTTTTGCATATGTATAATCTATGAATTCTAATTCTTCTATCTAAGTTTCTTTGGGAATTACATGTTTTAATCTGATATTAGCTTCTTACTTTATATTTGCTTATGTGTTTTGATTTAATGTCTTTCCTAGAATTGATCACTTTAGGATTGTTTTAAGAGTAGTTAGATGGTCACCTTGTAAGGGTGTTTAACTATTGAACCACCACATAATGTCTAGTGTCGATAGCAGTTCTGACAAAACATACTTCTAACTAGATAGTCATTAAGGTTTGTTTTAACCACCGTATCACCAAGACTTGCAGTATTTGCTTAGGGCCTTAGTGGCGTTTGATAACCCTATTTTAAATCACTTCTTGGTTGTGACGTAGCCCCCTTAGTCGCTCTCAAGGTCTAAGGTAGTGGAATTTAGAATCCTGACTAAGTATTACCAAGAGCTAATATTCTCCCTTATGAACTAGATCTATAGATAGAATTAGAAGAATTAGTGCATACTAGCAAAACCTAAGCTATACTTCTCATCTCATATTCTTAATCTTTTACTTTATTGTCTTTATTTTCCTAGTTTAAATTAGTTTAATTCATAAATTCGAAAATCCAAATCTTTTATTTACAGTCTTCTAGTTATTTACTTTTACTCGTTATTTGTTCCTACGCGATTAACACACTTAAGTCCCTGAGAACGAACTCTACTTATCATTAAAACTTGCATACGTCCTGTAATACTTGCAGTACTGTGCCTGTCTAGGGTGAGAGTGTATAGTTTTCCATACTTAAATTGATCTTATTTTTATCACACCCTAGGCGACACCAAGTTGTTATGGGGACGCGGTTGATAATGACCAGGATTAGCGGCCCCCTGAGGATTTTAATATTGCATACCCGGATTGTTTCGGTTACCAAATTGATAGCCTCCTCGGTTGGATATGAAGTAAACAGATTATGGATTTCCTTCGCACTCTTCCCATGTATGATTATTAACCCCACATTGTTGACAACCTTGTGATTCTTGTACTACGTTTGATGCGGCTAAATTTTTCTGCATCTCTAGCTTAAGCTCTTTGATTTGGTTCTCTAATGCGGATATTTGAGCTGAGTTTGCAGTTTCTGCATCTAAACGAAGCGTTCCTCGGGTCTTTGCTACAGGAGCTCGCGTAGAAGGCCAACTCCTTTCTTGTTCTATAATATTTACCAAAACCTCAGAAGCTTCATAATGATTCATGGCCACGAAATTTCCCTTTCCTATGTTATCCACCTTCTCTCTACCTTTATCATTAAGACCGTCATAGAATATAGCAAGTTGTAATGAGGGGGTATAACCATGGAGCGGACATCTAGCTAATTTATGTTGAAACCTTGTCCATGATTCTCCTACTTTTTCTCCATCTTCTTGACAAAACCTTGTAAGCTCGCTTTGGTCCTTGAGTCTCATACTCTTCGGATAAAAACGGTTAAAGAATGCGGCTTGAAGTTCTGTCCATGAATCAATTGTCCCAGGTGGCTGCCTATCTAGCCACTCACTAGCTCTACCGGTCAAGAAGAACGAAAACATATGACAATACAGTTGCTCGCGTGTGATGCCTGGAGTAACGTAAGCATCACAAATCTGCATAAACTTCTGAATCGCTCTTACCGGATCTTGAATTGTTGTACCACTGTAGAGTCCAAAACATTGAAATTGACTGAGCATACCCGGATCGGGTCGAAATTTGATGTTTTGGATCTCTAGAGGACGGTAACCTATCGGTTGAACATGAAACGGCACGCGGAGGCCATGAAGGTCTTGTTCAACTCGTTTTTGATTCACATTATTCTGCCCATTACCTTCTCCTAGTGGATGTTGTACATGTTGTTGTACACCAGGTGGAATAAAAGGTGGTGGTCCTGCTGGTGCAAAGTATACTAATGCCGGATCTAACTGATCTTGTGCGGCTGCCATCGCTCTTCTTAAGGCTCTTTCCTCATGAACACGTTTGTTGTAAGGTCTAAAGCTCCTCTCAGGCTCCGATAACGGAGGCCAAGAATTAAACACCGTGAAACCTGAAAAAGACTAAAGCAAACAACAAGCGTAAATCCGGAAAAATAAAAACTAAATACTGAAAAATAAAAATTAATTAAAAACTACTACTTGAAATAGATATCCCACACGCTAACGAGACACAAGTCCCCGGCAGCGGCGCCAAAAACTTGGTGTCGCCTAGGGTGTGATAAAAATAAGATAAATATAAGTCTAGAAAACTACGCACTCTCACCCTAGACATGCACAGTATTGCAAGTATTACAGGACGTATGCAAGTTTTAATGATAAGAAAGTTCGTTCTCAGGAACTTAGTGTGCTAGTCGAATGGGTAGCAATAACGAGTAAGAAGTAAATAATTAAAAGACAGGAAATAAAAAGAGGATAAATTTCGAAATATCTAAATTAAACTAAGAAAATTAAAGACAATAAATTAAAATACGACGAATATGGGATGAGAAATATAGCAGGTTTTACTAGTATGCACTAATCCTTATAATTCTTTCTATTAAATCTAGTTAATAAGGGAGATAATTAGCTCTTGTATACTTAGTCAGGATTCTAAATTCCCATACCTTAGACCTTGAGAGCGACTAAGGGGGCTACGGACACACCACAAGGCTGGTTCAAATAGGGTTATCAAGCGCAACCAATGCCCTAAGCAATCAATTCCCATACATGGTGATAGTGATTAATTCATACCCTAATGACTATCTAGTTAGAATTAGTGTTGTCATGACCAATATCGACACTAGACGTTATGTGGTGTTTCAATAATTAGACACCCATCTAAGGTGATCATCTAACTACTATTAAGGTAATCCTATACTCGTGCACTAGCAAGGAAAACAGTCATTAAATCAAAACACATAAACAAATATAAATGTAAGCAGCTAATATCAGATTAAAACATGTAATTCCCAAAGAAACTTAGATAGAAAGAAATTAGAATTCATAGATTATACATGATGCAAAACCCAAGCTATGGGAGGTTTAGTCCATACCTGAAGGAAATAAACTAAAGGAAATAATAAAAGACATCATCTTGGTCTCTACAATAAACTAGAAGAATAAAACCTTAAGAACTAATTACTATGAGGCAAGGATGATTTACAAGTGATATAAGGGTGTATTTATAGGTGTTTAGAAGACCTAATTCGTTTTCTTGAAGGAGAGGTTAAGTAATGGACTCCAAGCCCAACTCAAATTCGTAACCCTAAAAACATCAAATCAGGCCCGTTTTTCTTTTCGTCCTAGAAGCTTCAATTTGCATCCGTTTGACGCGTATGAGTATACCAAATTCATTGTATCGGAAAGATCCTCAACTTTGCTCTTGACCGTTTCTTCAAATTCCACACCGTTTTTGAGATATAAGCTGATTTGTGGTTGTAGGTGCAGGAATTCAGGATTAAGGCAGTTTTTCCTTTTCCATGTTTTTAGCTTTTGTTTCCTTATCTCCAATTTCCCTGCTTATCTCTTTCCATATATTGTAGTTTTTGACTTGGACTCTAATTAATCTCCATAATTATCTTTAAAGCTTCACACAAAATAAATAATTAAACCCAATATGCTCTAAAACATTATTTTACTAAATCAAGACTCAAAATAGGAAAGTGCACTATTTCTCAAGAAAAATGACTATTATGACTTATAAATCTCTAAAAATGATGTCTCATCCTAACATAAATCTATCACAAATGAGGAGACATCAAAGGGTAAGATTGGTACTATATAATCACCTAACCTATATATACACAAAATTAAAACAAAAATAATCCAAATATAATTCAAAAATCTTCATCCAATTGGGGGAAAAGAATAACCCTAATTTTAGGGTTCTCCAAATAAAAAATGCAAAACTCTTCATCCGAGTGTGACTTATCTGAGTTAGCTAAAAGATGAACAAAATTGACTGCTACCTCATAAAGGTATCTTCTCCCCTGATTACATGACCATACAGTGTGGTACAGGTAAGGTAAAGTTTGGTTGATAATATTTCAAATTCACCGTTCTCTTATTTGAGACATCAACGTTCTTCCTATATATCTATCAAATGAACAATAACAATTACATATGATAAATCAAATATCTAATTCATAATTATACAAATGATCCACCAAATGTTTTGGTGGGTAAATGAGTGTGATAAAAATAAGAATAAAATAAAAAATAATAAACACTCTCACTCCCACGTTACTCACTACAAGTATCACAGGTCGTACACAAGATTTAATGATAAGTTCAGATTCGTTCTTAGGGACTTAGTGTGTTATACGAATGGATTACGAGAAAGCGTAGTAAGATTTAGCTCAATGAATTAAAAGACAAGAAAAGTAAATAGGAATAATTGACGAAATAATGATTAATTAAAGACAAGACAATAAAATAAAAGATATAAGAATAAGATGAAAAATATAGCTTAGGTTTGCTTGTATGCACTTATCCAACTATTTCTTCTACTAGTCAACAAGGGTGATTAAATCTCTTAAAGTAAGCAGCCAGGATTCTATATTCCTCCTAACCCTTTTCCGGGAAGACTTAGGTGGCGACCTAACGATTAGTAGGGGACTTCAGTAAGGGGACCCTGCGCAATGATCGGTGGTTAAATCTCAAACCCTAAAGACTATTTATTTAGGAAAACCTTTCTGGATCATTACCGCACACTAGACGTTTATGTGGTGTTTCAGTAATTAGACACCCCTTTCGAGTGACCATTTAACTACTATTAATGGGGTAGTCTATACTCGTGCACAAGCAAGAACTACGGTCAATAAATCAAAGCACATAAAACAAATATAAAGGTTAAGAAGGTAGAATCAATTTGAAAAATATGCAAAACCCAAGCTATGGGAAATTTAGTTCATGCTTGAAAAGAAATAAACTAAAATAAATATACATACTGTCAACTTGCTTCTCTTGAATGATTTATCGAAACTAAGGACTAATAATTAAGCAATGACATGTTTACAATGGTAAGAGGGTGCATTCATAGGTGCTAAGAAGACCCTAGGTCGAAATCTTGAGTGGAAGGCAAGTAATTTGAGTCAAAGTCCAACTAAAATTCATTTCCTAAAATATCAGAGAGGATAAACACTGCTTAATGTTATGATCACATCTCCTTCATTATTGGGCTGATTTTCGCCTACTTTATTTCCAAACGACTGCAGCGAATATATATATCTTTGATATTTTGAATGCTTATCCAAATACCCAGTCGATTTGAATTTATCTTCACTTTAGTGGATGTAGCTGCAGAATTCCAGATTTAGTTGACAGTTTTTCCTTTCCTATTTTATCTACTTCCTTTTATCTCTTGATTCCTTCCATATATTCTTTTCTTATATTCTTATAATTGATTTGACATCTAATTATATTCCATAAACCTCAAGAGCTTCACATTAACACACAAATTAAACTAAATATACTCTAAAAAAACAATTCATCAAATCAAGACAGTAGATACAAAATTATCGAAATACGAATAATTATCTATAATTAATTAATGAAATACACATAAAATGATGTCTCCAACCTAGGGCTGCAAATGAACCAAGCCGCTCGAGAGCCACTCGAGCTCGGCTCGGAGAAAAGCTCGTTCGAGATCGGCTCGCATATAAACAAGCTCAAACTCAAGCTTCATTTTAAGCTCGATAAATAAACGAGCCTGCTCGAGCTCGGCTCGTGAGCTCGGCTCGTGAGCTCGTTTAAAATTATAAAATTATAAATTAATATATTATTTACTTATAAATATACTATTAAACCTTCAATATTAAATTGGATATTTTTAATTTATTTAGACATTTATTTATTTTATTAATGTTATGTTTCATATTTTCATGTTATACACTCCATCAAATACCAAATATTCATGAAAATCTCATTTCAACCATAAAAAACAACTAAAAAAGATGGTTCCATAAGTTAAATAAACAAATTATAACAATTCTGATTTGGATCATTGAAAGCTCGGGCTCGACTCGTTTAAATTTGAGCCCGGCTCGGCCCGGCTCGTTTAATTTTGAGCTCGGCTCGGCTCGGCTCGGCTCGAAAAATTAAACAAACAAGCCTGTACATCTAGTATTCGGCTCGGCTCGGCTCGTTTGCAGCCCTACTCCAACCTAAATTATTATATTACACAAAGGGAGACATCAACATTATTAACATATATAAAACTCAAAACTTTTTCAATCTTTTTCAAACATTAAAAATGCTTTTTGTTAACTGCAGAAGGCTTTCCAGGGGAAGGTGGAATCTTATTGAACGCCAATGCATAGGTCTACCTTTCTCCACAACATCACGATCCGTTACAAAAACAAACTCCAATTTCTCAAGGCCAAGCTGTCGCTTAATCAACTCCACATTCTTCTCCAAATCCTCGATTTCCCAAACCCTAGCTTTAGATCAAACGCTTATACCCAAACTCTAGAGCCACCTTCTTTAAGCTTCAAAAACGCCATACAATCTTTCTCTGACTTCCCTTTTTGTCCATTCAGGAAACTCTTTTTCACTTTCTCAAAAATCTCCTCATTAGGACTGAAAGTTGAATGATTCAAAATTTTTTTTAGTATCATCAAAAACTCCTTTTTCCATCCATCGTATTCTGCTTTCAAAAATATCAAACCTACTTTCGAACCCGAGTAAACATTCATTTGCAATTGCTTTCTCGTTGATTTTATCGTGGCTTGTAAATACGTATTAGCTTTCTTCCAAGAAAAATCTGGTAAATCAGCTTTAAGCCATCCCGCTTTAACCACATACCATCTTTCTTCAAAATCTCCCTCCAAACATGTTCTTTATAATGAGGGAAAATCGGTACAATCAAATGAATATTTTTGCATTTTGATTTGGAGACAAAAAATTAGGGTTCTTCATTCCCTCATTTGGATGAAGATTTTGGACTATTTTTGTTTTAATTTTGTGTATATATAGGTTAGGTGATTATGAAGTACCAATTTTACCCTTATTTAAATAGGTAATGTATATTAAATTAGAAATTTGATTTTTTTAGTTTAAAAAAAATAATCACGCACATGACCAGCACATGACCAACTAATGGCCATTTTTAACGATTTTGGTTAAAAAGGGGTAAAGAGTCACGAAAACATAAACTGGGGAGTAACCAGTACCAAAAAATATATTGGGGGGTAAGTTGTCAATCCACCCATAGTACAAGGGGGTACTCTTACCTAAATTCATTTTTTTGTTTGTCAATTCTAGGAGTTTTTGAGAAAAGATCCAGTGGACGAGATCGAAAGATATGTTATCGGCTTCTTCTGGGACAATATCAGGACAATGAATAACATAATCATCTCGCTAGAGACAAGGAGCAAGGAATCAATGAATTAAACAATGCTCATGTGGAATAGTGAACATGGTCAGTTCTATCACTATATCGGACTCGGAAGTGTGCATCGTTCATCAATCAGGTCAAAGGCCAACAATAATGTCGACAATATGTATGAATTTTGGATAACATCGTGAAGGGGTGGTACAGGAAGTTTGCAAGGTCTACACCGGATTTTCTAGGCATCAGGCATATTCGGGGTAATCATGTAAAGAGTCGGGTACACGACACATGTATTTACACGATCATTTGCGCATTGGGGGTGATGCGAGGTAAAGGGGTCGAGAAAAGCTATGAACATCAGTCTGTGCTGGATCAGCGCATCAAAATAATATTGTGGGTTCTGGATGACGAGAAAACTTTGGTATCTGTGTTTGAAACCCGCAGAGCAATGATGTACATCTGAGTAGGTTACTTTAAGTTTATCAGTTTTCCAGCTTGTTAAAACTTAATTAATTTTTGTTTTCTATTTTGTTTTGAAAATTAGACACGTGATTGCTTTGTGATATTGTATTGTTGGTGTGAATTTGTTAACCTTGATGAATTTAAATGAATGCAAGTTTTGTTGATTTTAAATTATCTTTCATTGTGTTATTTGTTGTATATCAGTGAAGTGTTCACAGGTTGTCAAATTGATTATGCATGTACATAATGGTGACAAGTTGTAAAAATGACGATTATTTGGTGTATATTTACCACTAACTGTCGTAGGTTAATGTGTGCAATTTTGATGGTGTGTTATATGAAATCAATGGTATGTATATGGGTAGCCAGAATAGAAATTAATAGATGTGTGCTATTCATTTATTTTGATGGTGTTTCTGTTGTAGGTCATAGTGTGGGTACTTTTCTTGGGTTGTATATTTACCACTGACTTTCTTAGGGTAATGTGAGAAATTTTGGTGGCATGTTGTGTGAAATCAGTGGCGCGTATATGGGCAGCTAGAATAGAAGTTAATAGAGATGGGCTATTCTTTTTATTTTTATGGTGTTTTTGTTGTAGTTGATGGTGTGAGTACTTTGTGAAAGTCAAACACATTAAAATTGAACAACTATAAACATGGTTAAGGATGACTATTATTGAAAAACAAACAAAATGTTATTTGAAAAAATCAAATCCAAAAAAAATGTATCTGGTAATACGAGATAAAACAATGTGGTGCACTAGCATTTACTTATTACGAAATAAAAGAAATGAGACGAAAATAGTAGTTGCTTATAGAATTCAGTGGGGTTTAAGGCAGGATAAACTATTGTGGTAACTGTATGTGTGATAGTTGCTACACATTTTGCGCTGAGAAAGGTCAGCACGCTCGCCTTTAGAAAGGATCCTTTTCTTCCTGGGGTGCTCGGTTGCGCTTTGTAAATCGGTGGGTTTATAAACATATCGCCCTCAGCCTCATGCTGGGTTAGGATAGTGGTTAATGCTGGTATGTTTTTTGCGTAAGTTGCTCGAAAACTTGCCTCATGCCAAAAATTGTTGATATATGAATATGGTAGCCCGGGGAGGCAATCTCAAGCATAGATAGACACGTACACATGGGAACACTTTATCTTTCCATTTACCACACGAGCACGAGTGATCAATGATGTCAACCAATATAGTAGGATACGAAAGAACTTCAAAAGATGAATTGCTTGATCGCAAAACAAACAAAGCACGGGCATAATCAAACTGTATTTCGTACATGGCGGTTGCCTTGGGAGAAAGAACAGTTGTCCAAGATGCAGTCTCGAACGACCTATCATACATCTGTTGTATACGGAGAACACGAATTGCGTCAATCAACTCAGTAAGCGGTATCTCCGTCGTAGCCATGATTTGTTTGTTAAATGACTCTTATGCATTAGATGTTATTAATTCGTATCTCTTACCCCTAAAATGCGCATTTACGGATTTATCTTTTGGAAAATTCTTTAGGCAAATTCTTTAGGAAATTAACCGCTTTTTGACCACCTGCATTTAGAGAAACATCTAGGGGAAATTATCAAACGTTTCAACTATGGATGCAAACACATCATCTTTCTCTGCCACTTGGATCTCCTAAACTTTGTCTTGAGGTTCTCTTTCAAGTGACGCTGGCAATAGGTGTGATGAGCCAATGTAAAACTGATGTGAGCGCGTTAGTAATACCTCCACAACAATCAGATACAAAGGTCACGTCACGAGAAGATACGAGTAGTGCTAATAACTGTAGGAAGTGGGCCCAGTTAACGGTGTCTTCAGACCTCACGATCGAAAATGTAACTAGGAAAAAAACTGCACATTAAAGCATATATAACTATTGTAAGGTTTTTATCGCATAAAAAAGTGGTGTGTATGAGCAAAAACAGTGGGCTAAGTGAGTATTATGGTGGTGTGCATAATGTAGCTTGAGAAAATGCATTGGTGTGTTAGTGTAAATACAATTGTTCACTAGTGTAATTTGTAGGGTTAACTCGTGTTTATATGGTTTCAGAAAAAAATCATATTAGACAACACATTCCTTGGCTAGCGTCCTTTGTAGTGGCGACGAGAAGTTGTCCTTTGTACTTTTTCTTAAGAAAAGTTGCATCTAGAAATAAAAAAGGTCAATAGTGGTTAAGTCCTTCAATACAAGCACCGAATGCAAAAAACATCTCGTAAATAAACAGTTAGCATGATCACATTCAAGCGGAACAACACTGTCGGGGTCTACAACACTGAGGTTATCAAAGTATGACTGTATCCTATTGTAAGACAGTCCGTCGTCACCCAAAATATCATCTCTTGCCTTATGCACATCACCATACGCAACCTTGTATGAGATGTTATATCCATAGTAATATTTAATTAATTCATCAAATGCCCGGGTTTAGTGTCTGGTTTTGATTGCACGCTATCGACAATAATGTCTTTTATGAGGTCATCAGAAAGACCATTGCTGGTGAATTCTTTTAGTAGAGTGCCACAAGTATGAATTTTAGAGAACGTCTTCAAGTACACTTTGGAATTGTCATTGTCTTTCGAGGTGTAGACATACCACTTGCAACCTGATGGTGTATAAGTGTAAATTAGTTGGGTTAGACCAGTAATATGATGGTGTATTAAAAAAATGAGGTTTCACAAATGGTGGTGTATATGAGTAAAAAGGGTGGGTTATGTTATATATTGGTTGAGTTGCACTATAAAACACAGTATATTTCAATACTAGACTCTGTGTATATTAATAAATAGACAGTAATACTTGAAGACTTGTCATTAGAACAATTTGCGCTTATATGGGTTGTCGGTTGTGACTGAAATAGAAAGTGTACCCAGTCTTGCATCCGTACTTGGCTAGTGTACATCAAAACTCTTTCGTTCCATCATGGAAACATTGATTAGGTTATCTCAACACATGTTTCAAAACACTTCTCTTTAGTATCCTAACCTTATGATGGTAGTTTCTTAACGCAGCTTCATCATCATCCTCAATTTTGTCGTCAGTGGGGGATGGAGAGAGTGGTGGAACCATAGCCAAATAACCTGCTGCAGGTTGTGCTTGCTCGACAACTGCAAGACTAACCTCGACTACAAGAATCTCAAAGTCAACCACGAGGCTATGACCCTGCAACCATAAAATTGTCGCAAAGTCTCCCTCACTGCCAAACTTGCACTTATGGTGCTCAACAATCGAATAAAAGAATTCGACACGCTTTCCATCCAATGCAGACCATGTTTCATTCACGTAATTCTTAATCGAATCAAAAAAGTCAAACAAGCGGAATAACTTCAAAGCTTTTTCTTCCATGTATCGAAATACAACGAGCACATTTGACGCCATACCTAACACAGTTAAAATTACACATGTAAAAATGTCTGACAATATAAGACAGTTAGATAGTAGACGAAAACAACTGATTGGGATATAAAACCTAGAGAGGAGTTTTGTAAAGTTTCACATATCTATTAAATAGTGGGTTGTGTGACAAAAATGTAGGGGTGTGCAACTGTTATCCCGTTTTCACGTTTTACCATTACAACACTTCAGAAATCCTAAAACGGGCAACCTGCAAAACAAATTAGCTACAAGGAAGCCATAATAATGCATTTCTAACGTATCATAACATGATAATTACAAAATTGACTCTAACAGTAATATAATACAAATAATGCTACAAACATTTTTATCCATAAAATGTCTTGTTCACAATCTAATATATAGAAGTCTCCTAACGAACTATATAATAAAACCAATAGATTATGTGTGTTTTTATTGATAATCTTCACACCTTTTGATGGAGATGTTTAGATTGGATTTCTGTTTTGTTTGTATCAGAATAAATGTAACCCTTGCATACGGGATAGATAGTAACAATAACAGACTTTCGATCGTATAATACTATAGTTAAGAGATTTAGTAGATATGCGTATAAAATGAAATCTGTTATAGAAGGTATTTATGGAGCATGATCTAATTAACTCGTGGATTGTAGGGGTAGAAATTGGATAAAACTAAAAAGTTAAACCTTTTGGGTGGGTAATAATTCGATGGACTGTATAAAGGTGGGTAATTGAGTTTTTGAACTTTATTAGCTAATATATCTATTATTAATTGAGTAGTACTCCCTCCGTCCATTTTTATTTGTCCCATTTTTTAAAAGAGGGTGTCTTATATTGTTTGTCCATTTCTCATTACCAAGACATTTTTTCTCTACTTTTTTCAATATTACCTCTAATTAAATAATAGAAAATATAGCGTAATAAATGATCTCATGTATATTAATTAAGGGTATTTGTGTAAAGATGGAGAGTATTAAATGCTCTTTTTAATCCTTGTACACCAAAAAAGTAGACAAACAAAAATAGACGAAGAGAGTATTCTTTTACTAAAATAAAAATCTATTGGAAAGGATCGTAAAAGACAAAAACAAAAATAAAAATAAAAGTGGCACATCGAATAATAGGGAGAACAGTTGTGAGAAAATTGTTTGGAAGGTAGTGGTTAGCTTAATATGTAGTAATTAAGAAATCTTAGATTGAAATTTATTAAATAGTTCTAAGTGCAAAGTGACTTTTAGATGTATTAAATCAAGTTGCTTGGAAATAAGTAATAAACATGAATAAGATTTTCAGATTACATCTAACTAAAAAATCTTACAAACTAAAGTTTTTAAAAGTGAATATTGAAGACCCAATATCTAACTTTTAATTCTCAATTTGAGGTTTGTATTTTAATTGGGAAGGTGTAGGATTAGCTTGAAAGAATGAATTCCGTATAGGTACGGTACCGGTAAACATATTCAGTTGAAGTTGTCTAAAAGAAACACGTGAAGACTAATCTGGTCGGTCAAAAATTCAGAATCAGGGGGAAGAAGTTGGTGATACATACATGCACTCGCTCTCGTCCCAAAAAATATACATGCACTCACTCATTCTACTTTTAGGCATATTGCATGAACCGGCAGCTTATTCCATTCATTAGTTCTGTTTGAATTTGCTTAAATTGCCCTCAATCTTTGACAAAATAATTCGTCTTAGTCACCTAAAATGGATGAAAAAAGTCAATACAAGTGGTCGCGTTGCATTAATCACCATCCATAGTTATTTTATTTATTTACTATGGTCAATCTCTTTTTCCCCTATGGTTTTTCGAAGTTATTTAAATGGTTTTTAAAAAAAAAAAAAAAAGAACATCCTTCCGTAACCATTCACCCAACGCCCATCTTTATGACACTTCCCTGTAGATCGAAAGTTGTTTCCCCTCCTTTGTTGGCTCTGTGTCTAGCATGTTTTGCAAGAAGGTCTGTCTGACTATTCTCCATTCTCGGTATGTGCCGAAAGGACAACGGTCCTACTTGCTCCATCAGTCCATTAATTTGACGGATAATTGGTTGTATTGTCCATCGTGCCGCTGACACCAGCCTAATACCTTGTATTAGATCAATGTTATCAGAGTAAACGATCTTCGTACTTCCGGGATACTCTGTGCATTGATGCAGTGCTTCAAGATCTGCTATTGCTTCTCCTTCTAGGATAGTGTTGCACCTAGTGGTTGTTTTTGTTTCTTTATATTCTCCTATCCTTTGATGCTTCTGTACGATTCCTATACCCGTCGGTTTAAATTTAGTACTGAAATAGGCATCACACATGTAAATAATGTCTTCCGTATCTCGTAACATTGGTTCTTGTATTTTTTGTTGCTGGTCATGTTACGTATTTTGTTCCTGGTGCCTTGCCCAATCATTTCCGTGTAATTCTCCCATAATGTTTTGAGTTCCTTTTATAATGTGATCTATATCAATATTAGTATCCTCATGGATTGCTTTCATCTTTATATCCCATGTGTTCCATAAAAGTAAAATAATATAGTGTGTGACCTTATTTTTTTCCCCGACGTGTATGTGTCAATAACCCCCTGAATCTAGTCTCCTAAATCTCTTGTGTCGTCTTGATGTATGCATATCTGAAGTGTTGATGTCGTCCAGATTATTTTGTTAACAGTGTAGTGCAAAAGAAGGTGCTCTGTAATTTCCTTTTCCATCTGGCACCATGAGCAAAATATTGAATCTGCACATTTCCTATCGTAGAGATTATCTGTTGTTGGGATCGCGTTGTTACATGTTTTCCAACTAAAGCTCCTGATTTTTTTGGGACGTTAGTGTCCCAAATTGTTTTCCACAAATTGGGTTTTATATTTTCCGTAGCAGTAGTCGTTTGTGGTTCGTTTAGTACTGCCTTGTCTGTTAGGACCTTGTAACCTGTCTTGGTTGTATATTTTCCATCCTTTGAAAAAGTCCATATGTATATATCTTCTTGATCTGGGTTAAGTATCCGAACCCTCGTTATTTCTAGTATTAAAGGCTGCGGAAAGATATTATCTAATGTTTCTGTATTCTATTCAGGTATATTTAGTCTCCATAATTCGTTAACCTTGTATAGATTATAGCCTTCTGGTTTTTCTAATTTCCAATTTGTCTCGATCCACTTGTCTGTCCAGATATTTGTCATTTTCCCATCCCCTATTTGGTATATACCGTGTTGTCTAATGAAACCCTTCCTTTAAGAATACTCGTCCAACTCCAGATTCCGCTTTGTCTAAGTTTAGATGTCATCAAATCAGAGTTGGGAAAGTAAATACATTTTAGAAGTCTTGTTGCTAGTGTTCCTGGATTGTTCATAATCCTCCATGATTGTGCTCCTAGTAATGTTATGTGCATACGTTTCAGGTCCCTAAATCCAATACCCCCCAGGTAATTTCCTAACTGCTAGTTTTTTCCATGCCAGCTAGTGTATCCTTATTTGCCCTCCCGAACTCCACCAGAAACTTTCTATAGCTGAGATTAACTTCCTAAGAAACAAAACTGGGTATGAGAAAATTGACATCGTATAGATTGGTATTTTTTGCAGAACAACTTTGATCAAAACTTCTTTTCCACCGTCCGATAATAGTTTTGTTTTCCATCCTTCTGTTTTGGAGAACAGCTTTTTTGCTATCCATTCTAGTGCTTCTACTTTTGATCATTTGTGGCATAACGGTATGCCTAAATACTTGCCTAGGTCATCCGTTTCTGCCAGTAGAGTTTCTTGAGTTACTTGATTTCGTATATCTTCTGGAGTGTCTTTACTGATGTAAGCTTCTGACTTGTGGTAGTTGATTTGTTGTCCCAATCCTTCGCAATACTCTATGCGGCAATTGTAGAAAGCTCGTAAGTCTGTATTATCAATCGTTAGAAAGAAAAGTGAGTCAACTGCAAACAAAAGGAGAGAAATTTCCAGATAATTTCTAGTGATTTGAATTCCTTCGATTTGTCCTTGTTGGCATTCATTCTATATATGGCTTATTAGTGCTTTCGTCATGAGAGAGAACAAGAATGGGGATAGAGGATCTGCTTGTCTGAGTCCCCTACCTGACTGGAATTTTGGTAGTCTTTCTCTGTTAAAATTGATTTAAAAGGACACCATTATGATACAATTTCTTATCCAGCTAACCCATTTTTCATGAAAACCAAGTTTAGTAAGTAAACTAAGAATGAATTCCCACTGTACTTGATCATAGGCTTTGGCCATATTGATGTCTCACTTTTTGTTCTAATTATATGCCCTTAGAAGACATTATTTAGGTGATTAATTGACTTATTTGATTGACTTTTAAGCTTATTTGGTTATATTGCGTTTTCTTCCTTTGGAATTTAGTTTATTTCATTTTTAAAGCTTTTGCGGGTTAAATGGTTTGTTTTAGTGAAAAGTTTGTAGGTCCATGGATTAGATGGAACACCAAGACAAGGAAAAGAATCAAGAATTAAATTCATAGATCGAGTGTTAAATTCAAAGGAGAGAAAAGTTGATTCGAAGAATTTATTAGATGGGAATGGAAACTGGAATGCTGTTACAAATTACTGTTTTTGAGTATCTTAGCCACTGATTCAGCCTTGGAGCATAAAATAAGGCAGATGCGTCTCTTAGTCAGGAAGATTTTCCAAGGTGAACGAAGTGATTCCGAGTCTGGATGCAAAGGTTACAGCTGTTTTAGTAACAGCTACACACCAGTTACGGGATTTCATTAACGATTGGGCTTTTATTTTATTTAACCTATTTTCTCTTTATAGTAAAGCCCAATCCATTTTTCCCACTATATGTAAGCCTTAGAGTTCATTTTTTAAGATACAACTCATATATTACAAAGAAATAAAACGCCAGAGAGAGTTAGAGAAACAAAAAGGAGAGAAAAAGCTGAAGCTGGAGAATCAATTCTTCCGACAATAGTCATATCAATCCTTCAATTAGGTTTTTAATTCCATTTCTGTGATTGACAATGAATGTTATTTATTTTATTTCAGTAGTTTTTAATATTAGCATGAGCTAGATTGTACTTGAGAATCGCTTTAATGGGTTGAGCCCCAATTTATTGAATTAGTATTTTTGAATTTGGGATTGAAAATTTTAAATTGAATTGGGTAATTTCTTATTGACTATTACTTGCATTTATCTACTGTCTTTGAAGTCATGAATCAAATATAGGAATTAGTAATTAAGTTATTCACTTAAGTAACAAAGTGGTCGCCTTGACGGGGGGTTTGATTACGGAACTAGGTAATAGACGTAAGGTAGAAATTATTGACCTTGACGGGCTTGGTTAACCTTATAGCTAATTGGGTTTAATACTTGACCATTCGAAGGTCGATTATAATCACCCTGACGGCGTTTGTAACACCCTAGGATAGCTCCTAAGTCCACCTTGACGGGGTTAGGAGAAAGTAGAATCCCGACTAGTACTTAATACCAATTCAGCCCTTAAACAGAAACATTGATTGAATAAATTAAGGCAAAACCCTTGTGAGACTCAAGTACCACTTCTCATCCTTGCGTCTACCTATCATTATTTACTTGCATTTATTTTACTTGCGTATTTTAGTTTTTAATTTATTTGCGTCTTAGTTTACAAACAAAACCAAAACAAATTTCATATCATTTACTTTTTCTGTACTTGCAATTAAATCACTGATTGATCCACACCTGAGTTGTACCTAATCTGTCCCAGCGAATGAATCCGATCTATCGGTTTATTAGTTGGACAACCGTACACTTGCAGTTTGTGTGTCCTCAACTTTAGCATTTTATTTCATAACTCACAAGGACCCACCAAGTTTTTGGCGCCACTGTTAATCCTTTAGTGTTTAATTGCATTTTTATTTTTATTTTCAGCTTTACGCTTTTCTTTGTTTTTGTTCTTTCTCAGGTTTTACAGGTTGGTGTATGTACTCAACCCCGAGAGGTTAATCCGAGATAAAAACAAAAGTGAGAAAGAGGCAAGAGAAAAAGCAAAGAAAGAAAGAGAAATGGAAGGTTTGAATATCCATAATGTTGAAGATCTGGGTGTTGAGTTGGATGCGAATGGCAATCCGCTAGTGCCACCAGTTATTCATAATCATCCAAATGTAAACAATCAACAAAATCATCCACCTATGCAACAAGCTCAACCCCCAATGAATAATGATCCATGGTTCATACATGGTCCAGAACAAGTTGATTATCGCGCTTCTGCTCTTGGTATTGGTCCTGCAAATATTAATGTTGCACGGTATAGACCTGACCCTAGTATGTTATCCCAATTTCGGAATTTCGAAAACTTTCGTGGAGTCCCTGGAGAAGATCCTATTCGTGCAGTACAGAAGTTCATGCAAATATGCGATTCATATATAACGCAAGGAGTGTCCAAAGAGTAGATGTATTATGCTAATTTTAGATTTTTCGTGATAGACGCAGCTAGTGAATGAGAACTAGGAGCAATAAACAATTGGGATGAGCTACAAACAGCGTTTTTCGATTGTTACTATCCGAGTAATATGAGATTAGATGCACAGGTTGATTTGACATCATTTGTCCAAGAACAAGAAGAAAATCTGGGAAGATGTTGGACAAGATTTTAGTTGTGTTTGAGAAGAGTTTTTTATCATGGTCTTACAAAACAACAACAATTGAAGATATTTTATAAAGGCCTTTATGGAGAATCAAGAAAAGACCTCGATTTATTATGTGCTGCTGGATTCTTACAGGTAGCTCCAGCACATGCTAAGATTGTTTTGAATCGAACTGTGAAGAATGAGCAGGGTTGGAATACAGTAAGAACACCTATTCGAGGTGGAAAAGAAAGTAGTAAGGGAATCGTTCAGAAATTCTCCTCCTTGGAGAATAAGTTGAAGAATACATTGGAGCAACAATTGAAAGAACTTACTTTAGCTGTTAATGAAGGTTTTTCATGTAAGAGAGCAGGTTTAAGTGTAACTCAAGAGATATATGGGTGTTCAAATTGTGGTGTTCAAGATCATGACTGGGAGCATTGTCAAAGTAATCCAGAATCTGTAATGTTTTTGTTTCTAGACGAGGGAATTACAATTCAAGTGGTCAAGGATATCAACCAAATAGAAACCATTTGAGTTTCCAATATTCGAATCCTAATGGGGCAGCTAATCCTACATATGTATATTAGTCGCGTCCCCAAGATAACAATTATCAACCTAGACCACAGAATAATTACCAAGGAGGACAAGGTAATGGAAAACATGTTCAGAGACAACCTCCTCAAGATAATTATAATGACACCATGAATCAAAGATCTTTACATGCTCAACCTCAAGAAGGTGTGAATGATCTTCGTCAAACTATAGAAAAATTAATCGCACTTCAAACACAATCGATCCAAAATCAACAAGCTTCTGAAGTCGCGATTAAATTATTAGAGAATCAAATAGCTCAGATGTCGAAACAATTGAGTCAGCATCCACAAGGGCAACTCCTTAGTGACACTGAAAATCCGAGACATATAGAAGATTGTAATGCTATCGCGCTAAGAAGTGGTAAGAAGCTTCATCCACCTCCTGTTCCTGTTATGAAAGAAAAAGAAGTTACCAACAAAGAAAACCGGTAAAGGATGTGGTAGAAAAAGATGATGAACCTGAAGTGGTAGAAGTGGAGAAGATTCCAGAAGTTCCTAAGAAGAAATATGTTGTAGAAACCTGTCCTCCTCCACCTTTTCCCTCAAGAGTTCAGAGAAAATCAGATATGGCTGATTATCATAGATTTTTAAATAGGGTGAGAGGTCTTAACATCAACATACCGTTGTTAGAAGCTATTAAAGATATACCAAAGTATGTGAAGTTCTTGAAGAGGGCCCTCACTAATAAGAGACCATATTGTGATAATGAGATGATAGGATTGTCAAAAGAGTGTAGTGCCATCTGTCAGAGTAAGTTGCTACCTAAGTTACTTGATCCTGGGAGTTTTAAAATCCCGATTTCTATTGGTAATGAGTGGCAAGGAAAGGCTTTATGTGATTTGGGTGCGAGTATCAATCTCATACCCAAATCAATTTTCTATAATTTGAAGATGGGAAATGCGAGACCTACCTCTATGGTCCTACAAATGGCTGACAGATCCCTTGTTCATCCTAAGAGAAGAATAGAAGATGTTCTCGTCAAGGCAGAAATGTCCCCATCATTTTGGGGCGACCATTCTTAGCCACGGGGCGTACTTTAGTTGATGTAGAAAACAGAGAATTTACTATGTGAATCCAAGACGAGGAGGTAGAGTTCAACGTGTTTAGGGCTATGAAGTTTCCAGATATTCCAGGATATTGCTTCCAAATTGATGTAGCAGAACACGCCACGCAAGAGGTATTTGATTGTTTTAATTATGATGATATCTTGCAGCCTGCCTTATCATTTGACTTACCTGAGATGATGGAAGAGCTCGCCGAAATAGTGTCAACTCTTAATTCTGAGAATCCAAAATATAGGCGTCCTGCCTATGAACCTGTGAGAGAACCGGGGGAGATAGTTACTAAAAGGAAACCATCTATTGAATCTCCTCCGAAGTTGGAAGAAAAACCATTACCAGCACACTTGAGGTATACGTATTTAGGTACTAATGACACTCTACATGTTATTCTTTCAGCAAATTTAACAGGTCCTCAAGAAGATAAACCGTTGCGTGTACTAAGAGCAAATAAAGAGGTGATTGGTTGGATTGTTGCTAACATCAAAGGTATTAGTCCCTCCTATTGCCAACACAAAATTATTCTAGAGGACGATAGTGCATGCTCAGTTGAAGGCCAGGAGACTAATGCCAGCTATGAAAGAAGTGGTGAAGAAAGAAGTTATTAAGTTACTAGATGCGAGAATCATTTATCCCATAACTAGTAACGAATGGGTGAGTCCAGTTCAATGCGTATTAAAGAAAGGTGGTATCACTACAGTCCTAAATGCTCAGAATGAAGCCACTCCCTCGAGGACTGTTGTTGGTTGGAGAGTGTGTATGGATTATCGTAAGTTAAACAAGGCTACTAGAAAAGATCACTTCCCTCTTCCTTTCATAGATCAAATGTTGGATAAATTGGCTAGTAGGGAATATTATTGCTTTTTGGATGGGTATTCAGGGTACAATCAAATTTATGTAGATCCATAAGACCAACACAAGACGACTTTTACATGTCCTTTTGGTACCTTTGCCTTTCGAAGGATGCCATTTCGACTATGTAATGCACCTGCTACTTTTCAGAGATGTATGGTGGCAATTTTCTGGGGCCATGATCGATATCTTCCTTGAGGTATTTATGGATGACTTTTCTGTGTTTAGTGATAACTTTTATGAGTGTTTACATAACTTGGAGAAGGTGTTGATTAGATGCAAGGAAACTGATTTGGTTTTGAACTAGGAAAAATGTCATTTTATGGTTCGTGAAGGTATAGTGTTGAGACACAAGGTTTCAAGTTCAGGTCTCGAAGTTGATCATGCTACGATTGATGTAATTAAGACTCTTCCCCCTCCTATTTCTGTAAAAGGGGTGAGAAGATTTTTAGGCCATGCTAGTTTCTATCGCCGTTTCATCAAAGACTTTTCTAAGATTGCAAAACCTTTGTGCAACTTACTCGAAAAGGACTCCAAATTCCTTTTTTATGAAGCTTGCATGAAGGCATTCCAAGAGATTAAATAGAAGCTTATTACTGCACCTATTGTGTTACCTCCTGATTGGAAGATTCTGTTTAAAGTTATGTGTGATGCTAGTGATTTTGCTATGGGTCCTGTGTTGGGTCAGAGAAAAGATAAGGTATTTCATTCTATCTATTATTCAAGAAGACTTTCACCCGTGCTCAGATTAGTTATACGGTGACTGAGAAGGCACTTTTAGCGGTTATTTATGCATTTGACAAGTTTCGTTCCTACCTCCTTGGGGCAAAAATTGTTGTATTTACCGATCACTCTGCTATTAATTACCTTATGGTAAAGAAAGATGCTAAGCCACAGATAATCAGATGGGTTTTGTTGTTACAAGAGTTTGATTAATAGATTCGAGATAGGAAAGGTTGTGATAATCAAGTTGCAAACCATTTGTCTCGTCTTGAAGGTTCCAAATTGAATAGTGGTCATGAGTTGGTTAGAGGGGAGTTTCCAGATGAGAGTTTATTTTCTATTTATGATGGTTCTCCTTGGTATGCAGACATCGCTAATCTTATTGTGAGTGGTTCTTTTCCTGAAGGAGCTACTTCTCAAGATAGCAAGAGATTAATAAGTCGTGCTAAAAAACTCTTTTGGTAGGATATCTTCCTCTACAAAGTGTGTGGTGACCAAATAATGAGAAGATGCATACCTGAGAATGAGATTTTTTCAGTAGTTGCGGGTTGTCACGATTCACCCTATAGAGGACATTTCAAAGGTGACTGCACAGCTGCTAAGGTATTACACTCTGGTTTTTATTGGCCCGCTTTACATAAGAATTGTCATGAATATGTTAAGAGATGTCATAGATGCCAGTTTACTAGTAATATATCCAAGAGGGATGAGATGCCACGTAATAATTTTCTTAAAGTGGAAATATTCGATGTTTGGGGTATTGATTTCATGGGTCCCTTTGTACCATCCTATGGAAATCTATACATACATTAGTTGTTGATTATGTGTCCAAATGGGTAGAGGCTGCAGCTCTACCAACTAATGATTCGCAAGTAGTGATTAAATTTTTGAAGTCGCATATCTTCACTAGACATGGCACATTTAGAGTTATTATCAGTGATGGAGGTTCACACTTTGTGAACAAATATATGAAGACAGTTCTAGAGAAGCATGGGATAATACATCGTGTCTCTACCGCTTATCATCTGCAAGCCAACGGTCAAGCTGAGGTTTCTAATCGAGAGGTAAAATCTATTTTGGAAAAGATTGGTCAATGAAGTTAGATGATGCGTTGTGGGATCATCGTATTGCGTTCAAAACTCCAGTTGGTGCATCTCTGTATCGTATGGTTTATGGTAAGGCTTGTCACTTACCTCTTGAACTTGAATGTAGATGCATATTGGGCTATAGCGCTGTTGAATTAAGATCCTACTTTAGCCGGTGAAAATCGTATGATGAAGTTAAATGAACTTGATGAGTTTCGATTACATGCATATGAGAATGCTAAACTTTATAAAGAGAACATTAAGAGATGGCATGATAATCGTATCTATGAGAAAAGGTTTGAAGTTGGCCAAAGGGTCCTAAAATACAACTCAAAGTTCAGCAATTATTCGGGTAAGTTGGGATTGAAATGGTCTGGTCCTTACATTGTAACAAAAGTCACGCCTCATGGGGATATAGAGATTGAACACCCAATCGATCACCGCACCTTTATGGTGAATGGGCATCGATTGAAAATTTATCATGGAGGCGTGATATCAATTGCTCAGAAGATCCACATCCCGGAGAAGTCATGTACCTCCTCGAAGCTCACTAGAAGCGAGAGGTAACCCGTCGAGCTTAACGACGTTAAACAAAATCCATTTCAATTGTATAATAGTTTAATTGCTTTCATTTCCTTTAAATTCTTAGTGTAAAATAGAGTAATTCATGTTTATTAGTGTATAATTTTAAAAACAAATGAGTAAGGTTGGACTTTATGATTTTTGCAGGTATTTTAATCCTTGAGTTTGGGTTTAACAGGTGTGAGACGCGAGAAAAAACGTGACTTGGTCAAAGTTTTGATCACTCGCACCGGCTAGCCGGTCAGCTGACCGGTATGCCGGTCAACGAGGATCAAACATTTTGTCCACGGACCAATTACATGCGGCTTCAAACTACGTCGCCGAAAAAGTAATTCGCGCGACCGGCCGGTCCTCTGACCGGTATACCGCTCAAGAAAATTCATCACAGCGCTGCCTTGATGTCTCCTCATTTGTGATGATTTAATATATTTCTGAGACATCATTTTAGTTGTATTTAATAGTTTATAGGTCGATTTTCTCATGATTTAGTACACTTTCCTATTTTGTGTCTTAAATTAATTATTTATTATTTTTAGAGCATATTGGGTTTAATTATTTATTTAGTGTGAAGCTTTAGAGATATATGGTAATTTATTAGAGTCCAAGTTAAAGTCTAAGAGTTAAAGGAAAGAGATAAACATGGAAATTGAAGATAAGGAAGTAAAAGCTAAAAATATGGAAAAGGAAAAGCTGCCTTAAATCTGAATTCCAGCACCTACGACCACAAATCAGCTTCTATCTCAAAATCGGTGTGGAATCTGGAGAAACGGTCAAGAGAAAAGTTAAATATCTTTTCGAGACGATGAATTTCGACTAGTCATACGCGTCAAACGGATAAGTATTGAAGCTTCTAGGACCAAAACAAAAACGGGGCTGATTGCATATTTTTTGGGCTACGAATTTGAGTTGGGCTTGGAGTCCACTACTTACCTTTTCCTTCAAGAAAACGAATTAGGTCTTCCTATACATTATAAATACAACCTCTTAACATTAGAAAATTATCCTTGACCAAACCTTAAGGTCAGGAAGATGCTATACAACAAGAAGAGAAGCCTGGAAGGAGATGTGCATCAATCATGTCTTCTTCAACCTTTAATTCTGTAATTCTTTTATTTTCTTTTCTTAGTATGAACTAAATTCTATTTAGCTTGAGTTTTAGCATATATGTATGAACCCTAGTTTTGGTTGACATCTATCTAATTTGATTGAATTTATGTTTTGATTTCTCTGTTTATGTGTTGGATTTATATTCTGTGTTCTTTACGGTGTACAACGTATAGGATTACCATCATAGTAGTTAGATAACCGGTATATTTGACTATAGAATTAGCACATAGCGTCTAGAATAAGGTTTGATCTGAAAACCCAGCCTAACTAGATAGTCAATGGTCTAGTGTATTGCTATTTTATCAATTGCAGGAACAGTTTGCTTAGATTCTTATTGACACAGGTAAACCCTATTTGAATCTACCTAGCGCAATTGAAACCAAACTATTGGAATACTACATGATTCATACCTTACATGTTTAGAACGGCAATACTAGTGGGGATTACATGCTAATTACTCAAGCTAAACTTTCATACTATCTTCTTTTCCTTTCTTTTATTTATTTTCTGTCTTTTAATTTATTAGTTTAATTTTCTTTTATCAAAAACCAAATAAAAATCTATCTTTCTTTCTTTCTACTTGCGTAGTATTATCTCTAGCTCTCATATTTGCACTTATATATTTGCATAAGTTCTTCTTAACCTTCGTAGTTTCCGAGGAACGAATTCTACTTATTCATTAAAACTTGCATACGATCTGTATACTTGCAGAACCGTGCTCAGCTTAGGGTGTTTATTTGCACTTATTTATATCATTATTTTATCACACCTTAGGCGACACCAGGCCTACTGTATGTGGAGCCATTACACGCGGCTTCAAAGTGCGTCGACGAAATTTGAAAGTTGCGACCGGCTAGCCGGTCAGCTGACCAGTATGCCAGTCGAGAATGTTGCTACAGCGCGAGCTACTGTTGGGAAGCCACTTACACGTAACTTCATTTTGCGTCACAAAAAAAAGTTGCCTATTACGACCGGCAACCCGGTCACACACCAGTTACCCGGTCGAGCTCTCGGCGACAAATGAAAAATAAAAGTGGGAGCCACCAGCTAGCCGGCCCCCTGACCGGTATGCCGGTCAACTCGCTGCAATGGAGCATGATACACACTACTTCGTTTTGCGTCCAAGAGATAACGGGAATTTGGCTAGAAATTGGGGCCGATAAGCCGTCCAATCCACCGGTATACCGGTGCGGCCACCGACATTAAACCCTAATACTTATATTACCATATTATCTTCTCTTGGACAAAGCCTCTCACACACAACTCCATTATTGACAAACCAAAACTCAACAAGTACCTGCAAAACATCATTAAAACACCCAAAAACACCAAATCTTTCCCTCTAATCTACTCCTAACACATACACAACATCAAATCCTTCATCAAAACACCAAAATTTTCCACTTTAATCCTTCTTCTTCCTTCATCAAATCTTCAATTCCACTCACTAAACCTCTCCAACTCCACTGAATATTCATTACACATCTCATATAACACCTTCAACCATCTTTCTATATCCTCAAAACATCAAAATTCTAAACTTTTCCCTAGTTTTTGAATTTTTGAAGTTTTGAGTTTGGGGTTCATTGCGATGACGAACAAGACTGATTCCTTGTGTTATAACCGAAGGCCTAGAGTTAATCCCAACACTCTTGAGGCTACTCCAGCTAATGCCATTGATATTCCAGATTCGAGTTCTAAGCCGACTAATGGAGATGTTAAGAAGACGAAGATGAGGAAAGAGAATCGAAACATTGTTATTACAGAAGAGCCTATCATGAATGAAGAAAAAGATGAAGAACAAGAGGTAAGTGAACCGTTTAACCCTCCTCGCTCTCTTATAAGAAAAGCAATGTCTATGAAACCTAAGAGGCCATTCGTACCTTGGAAAGAACAAGTTCGCGAGAGGATTGCTAGTATTTATTTTTGTGTTGAGAAAGGATTTCCGATGAATATAATGGACGGTGAATTCAAAGATTATGCGGTTGCATGCGACAAATTTGGATGGAAAGAGTTGCGAGAAAGAGAGTTGAATTATATTCCAGCTTTGGTTCGGGAATTTTATGAATTAATATTTGTGAATGGTAATTGGTGTGGCCTAAGGTGTGATAAATTAATAATATAAATAAGTGCAAATACACACCCTAAACTAACACTGTACTGCAAGTATTACAGGACGTATGCAAGTTTTAATGATAAGAAGATTCGTTCCTCAGGGACTGACGAAAGTTAGAGAGAACTTATGCAAATTATCAAGTGCAGATATTAAAGATAGATAATAATACGCAAGTAGAAAGAAGAGAAAGATAGATATTTATTTGGTTTTTAATAAGAAAACTAAACTACTAAATTAAAGAAAGAAAATAAATAACAGGAAAGGAAAGAAGATAGTATGAAAGATATAGCTTAGGTTTTACTAGTATGCACTAATCCTTCTAATTCTATCTATGAATCTAGTTAAAAAGGGAGAATATTAGCTCTTGGAATACTTAGTCAGGATTCTAAATTCCCCAAGCTTAGACCTTGAGAGCGACTAAGGGGGCTACGTCACAACCAAGAAGTGATTTCAAATAGGGTTATCAAACGCCACTAAGGCCCTAAGCAAATACTGCAATCTTGGTGATACGGTGATTAAAACAAACCCTAATGACTATCTAGTTACAAGCATGTTTTGTCAGAACTACTATCGACACTAGACGTTATGTGGTGGTTCAATAGTTAAACACCCAGTTACGGTGACCATCTAACTACTATTAAGGTAATCCTATACTCGTGCACTAGCAAGGAAAACAATCATTAAATCAAAACACATAATCAAATATAAAGTAAGTAGCTAATATCAGATTAAAACATGTTAGCCTCACCTTGTTTTTATTCCCGTTTTAATATTCGACAAATCATCATTTTAACTAAAATTCATTTTGATATCACTTTAGATGTTTTCCAAAACCCCTCATTAGATTAGTTGTATTTACATCCTTGTATTTAGCTTGATATTCAAATAAGCATCTCCGCGGTACACCGGACAAATCACGCGGTACACCGCATAGTCACGGACCAGAAGCGCGGTACACAGGATAGCCCGTCAGTATGCTCATAAAATTGCACGGTACACCGGACCTAGGCGCGGTACACCGGACCAAGGCACGGACCAGGGTTGCGGTGCATAGGATAGTCCGACCAGTAAGCTCGAAGTTAAGACAAACAGCTCCGCGGTGCACCGGACCATATCCGCGGTACACCGCACAAGAGGGTTTTCTGCACTTTACAAGAGGACAAAGCTTATATCCGTTGGAGATAAAATAGATCCGTTAGATAGAAGCCTTATGACCGTTGGACCATATTTTCAGCTATAAAATGGAGTTCATTCAAGACACAACTCGAGCCTTCCATCTACCAATCTTAAGAGCAATTAATTCTATCATTCAAGGAGGTTTCAAAGGAGCATTCAAGTCATATTTATTGTGAAGCTAATTAGTTCTTATCTACTCATTTAGGAGTTTAGTTACAAAGCTTTTATAAGCACCCCTAAACACTTTTCCCTTTCCTCTTAGTTCTTGTAATAGATTAAGAGAGTAGTGTGAGCATAGGTTTATGCTTGGTTCCTTGTGTTGGTGATAACACAAGTGTATTTCCTTCAAAGGGTTTTTGAAGTGGTTGTAAGGGTTTGTATCTCACCCGGTTAAGAGTTACGAAGATTAGTTGAGAATCTTGCAAATCCTAAGGAGGCTTCCTTAGGTAGTGGATGTAGGGAAACCGAACCACTATACATCGTTGTGTATCGTATTCTATCTCTACACTCTTTATATTTCCGCACTCTATATGCTTGTTAAAATGCCTACTTGAATAGTTTGATAATATTGTCAATTAGGATTATCTAGTTTTATACTATAGTTTGCTAATACAATAGGATTCAAATTAGCTTTTAATTTTATTTACTTGAAATAAAATTAGCCGATTAATTTCTATTATCCTATTCAACCCCCCTTCTAGGACGCATATAGTATATCAATTGGTATCAGAGCCTAGCTCTATTGTACTTAATCGTTTCTAGAGTTAATACGATATGGATTCTAATCAACCGGAAGGTTCATGTTCTACTAGACCTCCGCTTTTTGTAGGAAAAGATTACTTTGGATGGAAAAAGAAAATGGAGATTCATGTGAAAGGAATTGATTACTTCTTATGGCTTGCTATCAAGAAAGGTCCTTATATTCCTTATGTTACGGGTAGTACTACGGAGGTGAAAAATGAAGATGATTACAATGATCAAGACATAGCGAAACTCACCAAAAACAACAAAGCTATGAACATTCTCATTAATGGATTAAGTGTCACGGAATACGCTAGAGTTAGTGAATGCAATTCCGCTCATGAAATGTGGCAACTCTTGGAGCTATCATATCAAGGAACGGAAGATATTAAAGAAACTAAGATTGGTCTCTTTATCACTAAGTATGAGCTTTTTCGTATGGAGCCCGATGAAGCCTTAAATGCTATGCATCAAAGATTTTCTAACATTGTTAACACTTTGAAGACTCTTGGTCAAGAATACACCAACAAAGAACAATGCCAAAAAATCTTATTTGCTCTTCCAAGGAAATACAAGACAAAGATCAACTCTATAAGGGATACTAAAGATCTTTCAAAAATGACGGTTCATGAACTCATTTGCAACCTCATGACGGAAGAGCTTGTGCTTGAAGAAGAAAAGATAAGAGATGATGAGGAGAAAAAGATTAAGAAATCTATTGCTTTCCATGCCATGAGTACCAAGTTGAAAGAACGAAAAGAAAGGAAGGAAAGTGAAGAAGAAAATTCACATGAAGAAGAAACTAGTGAAGATGAAGGAGTAGCTATGTTGGCAAGAGATATGAAAAAATTCATGAGATACAAACGCTTTGCCAAGAAAGGAAGTTCTTCCTCACCTTACAAGAAGAATGATAGAGCTATCAAACAAGATGAACCCACTTGCTATCATTGCAAGAAAGTTGGTCACATCAAAACTTATTGTCCTCTTCTTCAAAAGGAGAAACCTAAGAGAGCAATGCATGCTAATATCACTTGGGATACTCAAAATTCGGAGGAAGAAGAAAGTGATAATGAAAATGTCAATCTTGTTGCTTTTATGGGAAAACTTGCGAATGATGAAGATGCTTCTTCGGATGATGATACCGGTACTACTCACTTTGCCTTTATGGCAAATCATGATGAGGTAACTCCTAAATCTAAACTCTCCTTAACTAATGATGATGCTAGTGAACAAGATATTCATGAGGCATTTGATTCTCTTTATAATGATTTTTTAAATTCTATTGAAACAAACAAAGTTTTAACAAAAGATTTAGAATTTGAGAAAAATAGAACTAAAGAGGTTTTGAAAGCTTTGGAAGATTGTCAAAATCTTTGTGATGAATGTATAGATGAAAATGAAAAACTTCATCTTATTGAGAAAAATCTCTTGGAAGAAAAAGCTTTATTAGAGAAAAAGATTGTTGATCAAAATGCTATTATTTTAAAATTTACTAGTGGGCAAGAAAACTTGGATTTGATTTTAGGTTCTCAAAGAATGGCTTGTGAAAAAAGTGGTGTTGGATATGATCCATTCACTCACCAAAAACCTTTGAAAAATGTCTTTGTAAAATCAAAAATTTCAAATGCAATTCCATCTTCTTCAAAATCTTCTATCACTTGCACCTATTGTGAAAAACTTCGTCATGATGCATCTCATTGTTACTATCGTAAATTATTGGATTTGGAATCTCTTGTGCCGATTTGGAAAAGGCCTACATGGGTCTTAAAAAGGAAATCCACTAACCCTCATGGACCCAATCCGAATTGGGTACCTAAAGCTTAAATTATTTTTGTTTGTAGGGATTGAGCATCAAGAAGCAAAATATATGGCTACTTGATAGTGGATGCTCAAGACACATGACCGGAAATCCATCATTATTTACAAATTTATATAAAACAAAAGGTGATAGAGTTACTTTTGCCGATAACACTAAGAAACGCGTTTTGGGTAAAGGTAACATTGGTAATATGAACTCTTTACTTATCTCTAATGTGTTACTTGTTGAGGGTCTCTCATTTAACTTGCTTAGTATAAGTCAACTTTGTGATGTTGGTTTTAGTGTTAAATTTGAAGCATCTAGATGTGTTGTTTTCAAAAATGATGAGTTAGATACTATGTTTATTGCAAAAAGATCGGATAATGTTTTTGTTGTTGATCTTGAGAGTCTTATGTGTAAACATATTAAATGCTTATCCGTGGTAAATGATAGTTGGCTTTGGCATAGACGTTTAGGACATGCTAGCATGGATTTAATTTCAAAATTATCTAGAAAAAATCTTGTTGTTGGTTTGCCTATTTACAAATTTGATAAAGATAAACTATGTGATGCATGTCAACTTGGTAAACAACATCGTTCATCTTTTAAATCTATTAATAAGGTCATCACCGTTAGGCCACTTCAATTATTGCATATGGACCTTTTTGGTCCCGTTGATGTCACTAGTCTAGGAGGATCTAGATATGTCTTTGTTGTTGTTGATGATTACACTAGATTCACATGGGTGATGTTCCTTGCTTTGAAAAGTGATGCCTTCAATGAATTTGCAAAACTTTGTAGAAAGGTGCAAAATGAGAAAGGCTACTCTATTACATGCATTCGTAGTGATAATGGTAGTGAATATGTGAATTCTCCTTTTGTGCATTTTTGTGATGAATTTGGGATTGAGCATAATTTTTCGGCCCCTAGAACTCCCCAACAAAATGGGGTAGTGGAAAGGGAAAACCGAACTCTACAAGAAATGGCTAGAACAATGCTAAAAGAACATAGCTTGCCTACATACTTTTGGGGTGAAGCCGTTCATACGGCTTGTTATGTGTTAAATAGAGTTCTAATTAGACCCCTTATTAAGAAAACCCCTTATGAGCTTTGGAATGGTAGACCACCAACCATTGCTTATTTTCGTGTTTTTGGGTGCAAATGTTTTATCTTAAACACTAGGGACTATTTGGGAAAATTTGATGCTAAATCGGATGAAGGTATTTTTCTTGGTTATTCCACTAAGGGAAAAGCCTATCGCATTTTCAACAAACGTACTCGTACTATTGAGGAATCTATGCATGTTGACTTTGATGAGACCAATCCTTTTAATATCAAGAAAGTAGTAGATGTTGAATTACATGAAGATGCTCCACAAGATAAATCCTTAGAATCTCCTACTCAAGAAGTAAAATCTCATGATGAATCTCCTAAGGAAAATGATCAAATACCAAATGAAGCTAGTACGGATTTACCAAAGTGTTGGAAACATATCAAAGATCACCCAAGTGAATTAATTCTAGGTGATCCAAAAGAAGGTGTTACCACTCGCTCTCGTATTATTGCTCTATGTGCTCATCAAGCGTTCTTATCTCAAATTGAGCCCAAGAATATTAAAGAAGCATTGTTAGATGATCATTGGATTAACGCTATGCATGAGGAATTAAATCAATTTGAGCGTAGTAAAGTTTGGACATTAATGGAGAAACCAATTGGCCCTACTATCATTGGCACTAAGTGGATATTTCGCAACAAGCTAGATGACACCGGTATAATCACTAGAAATAAAGCAAGGTTAGTTGCTCAAGGATACAATCAAGAAGAAGGTATTGATTTCGATGAAACTTTTTCTCCCGTAGCTAGACTTGAATCTATTCGTATGCTACTTGCTTTTGCTTGTTATATGAATTTTAAACTTTACCAAATGGATGTCAAAAGTGCTTTTTTAAATGGTTTTATAGACGAGGAAGTTTTTGTTAAACAACCTCCGGGTTTTGAGGATCCAAAATTTCCAAATCATGTTTTTAAACTTTCAAAGGCTTTATATGGTTTAAAACAAGCACCTCGTGCTTGGTATGAACGATTAAGCAAATTTTTATTAGATGATGGTTTTCAAAGAGGAAAAATTGACTCCACTTTATTTATAAAAAGGTCTTCAAAAGATATCCTTCTTGTTCAAATTTATGTGGATGATATTATATTTGGTGCTACTAATGAAAATATTTGTGAGAATTTTTCTAAAAGCATGCATAAGGAATTTGAGATGAGCATGATGGGAGAATTAAATTACTTTCTTGGACTTCAAATCAAGCAAATGAAAGATGGTATCTTTGTCAATCAAGCCAAATACACAAAAGAATTGATCAAAAAATTTGGACTTGAAGATGCAAAGGAAATTGGAACTCCAATGAGCACATCCACAAAATTTGACAAAGATGAAGATGGTAAGGATGTTGATGAGAAACTATATCGAGGTATGATTGGTAGCTTACTTTATTTAACCGCTTCTAGACCCGATATTATGTTCCCCGTGTGTCTTTGTGCTAGATTTCAATCTTCTCCTAAAGAAACCCATCTTAGTGCCGTTAAGCGTATTTTTAGGTATTTAAAAGGAACTCTTAGTCTAGGACTTTGGTACCCAAGATTTACCTCTTTTGAGCTAATAGGTTATTCGGATGCCGATTATGCCGGTTGTAGACTTGATAGGAAGAGTACTAGTGGTAGTTGCCAATTCTTAGGTCAATCCCTTGTTTCTTGGTCTAGTAGAAAACAAAATAGTGTTGCTTTATCCACGGCCGAAGCCGAATATGTTGCGGCCGGAAATTGTGTGACTCAAATTCTTTGGATGAAACAAACCTTACTAGATTTTGGCCTAGAGTATGATCGTGTTCCCATTCGTTGTGATAACACTAGTGCTATCAATCTTACCAAAAATCCTATTCAACACTCTAGAACGAAACACATAGAAATCCGCCATCATTTTATCCGTGATCACACTCAAAAAGGGGACATTGTACTTGAATTTGTTACTTCCGAAAATCAACTAGCCGATATCTTTACGAAACCTCTACCCCAAGATCTTTTTGAGAAAATTCGTTGTGAGATTGGCATGCAAATTCTCTAACCTTTTGTTTCATGTCATGTTTGTTTAGTGCTTTTTGTGTATATAATCTTGTTGCTAATCTTTTCTTGATGTTATAGGGTCCTTGAAGCTTCTAATTGTTATCCATTTATTCCTTTAGTCCTTGTTTTTTACTCAAAATGTTTTTTTTGACCCCTTAAAGAATTTTCAAAAATCGTATCATTAGTTCTTTTTGTTGTTGACAAAGGGGGAGAAATTTTAGTTAAACTTTTTCAAATGCATTTTGTGAGGGGGAGTTTTTATAAAAACTCTAGTGATTAGGCTGAGGGGGAGTTTTTGATCAAAACTTAATCTTAGACATCTTCAAAAGTTTATGATTTGTCAAACATCAAAAAGGGGGAGATTGTTAGCCTCACCTTGTTTTTATTCCCGTTTTAATATTCGACAAATCATCATTTTAACTAAAATTCATTTTGATATCACTTTAGATGTTTTCCAAAACCCCTCATTAGATTAGTTGTATTTACATCCTTGTATTTAGCTTGATATTCAAATAAGCAGCTCCGCGGTACACCGGACAAATCACGCGGTACACCGCAGAGTCACGGACCAGAAGCGCGGTACACAGGATAGCCCGTCAGTATGCTCATAAAATTGCACGGTACACCGGACCTAGGCGCGGTACACCGGACCAAGGCACGGACCAGGGTTGCGGTGCATAGGATAGTCCGACCAGTAAGCTCGAAGTTAAGACAAACAGCTCCGCGGTGCACCGGACCATATCCGCGGTACACCGCACAAGAGGGTTTTCTGCACTTTACAAGAGGACAAAGCTTATATCCGTTGGAGATAAAATAGATCCGTTAGATAGAAGCCTTATGACCGTTGGACCATATTTTCAGCTATAAAATGGAGTTCATTCAAGACACAACTCAAGCCTTCCATCTACCAATCTTAAGAGCAATTAATTCTATCATTCAAGGAGGTTTCAAAGGAGCATTCAAGTCATATTTATTGTGAAGCTAATTAGTTCTTATCTACTCATTTAGGAGTTTAGTTACAAAGCTTTTATAAGCACCCCTAAACACTTTTCCCTTTCCTCTTAGTTCTTGTAATAGATTAAGAGAGTAGTGTGAGCATAGGTTTATGCTTGGTTCCTTGTGTTGGTGATAACACAAGTGTATTTCCTTCAAAGGGTTTTTGAAGTGGTTGTAAGGGTTTGTATCTCACCCGGTTAAGAGTTACGAAGATTAGTTGAGAATCTTGCAAATCCTAAGGAGGCTTCCTTAGGTAGTGGATGTAGGGAAACCGAACCACTATACATCGTTGTGTATCGTATTCTATCTCTACACTCTTTATATTTCCGCACTCTATATGCTTGTTAAAATGCCTACTTGAATAGTTTGATAATATTGTCAATTAGGATTATCTAGTTTTATACTATTTAGTTTGCTAATACAATAGGATTCAAATTAGCTTTTAATTTTATTTACTTGAAATAAAATTAGCCGATTAATTTCTATTATCCTATTCAACCCCCCTTCTAGGACGCATATAGTATATCAAAACATATAATTCCCAAAGAAACTTAGATAGAAGAATTAGAATTCATAGTTTATACATTATGCAAAACCTAAGCTAATAGAATTAGTTCATACAAAGAAAAGAAGAGAAAGAATTACAAAATAAGAGGTTGAAGGAGACATAGTTGTTGCCCAGCTCCTTCTAGACTTCTTCTCTTGTGTTGCAGCTTCCTCTTGGCCTTAGGGTCTGGCCAAGGATGATTTAAGAGTGTTAAGAGGCTGTATTTATAGGTTAGAGGTTGACCTATTTCGTTTGGTGGAGATAACTTCAAGTAATGGACTCCTAGCCCAACTCAAATTCGTAAGGAAAACACTGATGCGCTATTTTGAGTGTATATTCTTCGTTATTGGTCGGATTTTGCTCCACAATATACCAAAAGAATCGCAACAGAATTATCTAGGCCAGTAGAAGGAAATTACCAAATTCGGCCTATTTCTTAGGTAAAAACACCAATCTTTAGACGTGTGTGCAGAATCCCAGATTTAGGCAGCTTTTCCTTTTCCATCTTTTTAGCAATTGTTTCCTTATCTCCAATTTCCATGAAAATCTCTTTCCATAAGTTGTAATCTTTGACTTGGACTCTAATTAATCTCCATAATTATCTTTAAAGCTTCACACTAAATAAACAATTAAACCCAATATGCTCTAAAAATATTATGTTTCTAAATCAAGACCCAAAATAGGAAAGTGCACTAAACTAAGCTAAAATCAACCTATAAAATTATAAATAAGCCTAAAAGGATGTCTCTGAAGTATATTATATTATCACAAATGAGGAGACATCAAGAGCCCCAACTCAAAGTTGTATCGTCCCCATACAATAAAAGTAAAGAACAGTAGGGAAGTCAAGAAGAAGAAGTAGGAGGAGAATAAGAACAGAACATAATGAATGATCCTATAGCATAAATATCTAAAAAGTCTCATGTAGTAATGCTCAAGAAATAATGCACAAAGATGCTTAATATACATGTAATCAACAATCCATAAATTCAAGTTAAGATTAATTTCGCAATGCCAGAAGGAGAGGATGATAACTTAGTTCAGGTTAATGGCTATAGGTTGTTCATAGGTCCCAAATACAACATCCAATGGTCCACTTACCTATTACCTAATAGCTCAATTGTTTCTCCATCTAGCAGTTAGAAATCCTAAGGTCTTGGTTATAACTTGGCTTAAGGACGGGTGTGGTATATTTGGATAATGAAAAGTGAGCTTTTGGCTCTCTCCTCACTAGCCATCAACGAATCGCCCTAGAGCTTGAGTTTTCACTCGAAGATGTATCTCTCTCAACCCAATTTATTGATGCTTTTGATTTGCATCCCCAATAAATCCCAATAAAACCTTTGATGATATAAAATCCACTTTGCCGGTCCGAATATATATTCTTTTCATATCAATTTCTCTTTTATATAGCTATGACTCTCTTTTTGATGTTCGAGATATCACACTATTTTTTTTTCATATATATTCTTTCTTTTTAATGCCCTTGTTGGCAAATTTAGCTCGTAGCTTCTTTTCCATTCACTATTACCCCGGCAAAGGGTTACAATAATAACAATTCATCATCAATAAAATCACAAAGATAATTCCCAAATTCCCAAAGTTCCCTAATGATAAGACCCACCACCCCAAACTCAAGCTCTAAAACGAGTTGTCTCAGGTTTTGCGATTCGAGTGCGGGTCATATATATAAGTCCTACAAACTAAGGGTATGGATTATAATGTGTTTCAATAAAGGCTTTAGAAAGGCTCAGAGGGGCTAAGACGGATAAATAACAATAATATCAAACAAAAGGGTGAGAAAGTATAAAAGGCTTCAAGTGTTTTAATCATGAAAGAACTGCCTTATTCATTTTTCTAACTACCGGATTTCGTTACGTTTTCATTATTATTTCATAGACAAGTGGGTTTTCAACTAATTTTAAACCTCACGTTCTACACACCAAATAACTATTCCTAAGTTTCAACGTGACTTCTTAGCATTGCTCATTAACTTTTCTATCCTTTATTTCCTGTTTTCATACATGCATCTAAACATATTTGTAACATCTTTCAAAAAAATACTACTTACTATCATTAACTTAATTAAATCATGCTCAATAGGTACATTCAAAGATATTCTATGCCTATTTCAACCCAAAAAATTTTGAATTTTATGAAAAACACAAAAAGAAAGATGAGGACAACGAATCCCCACCCCCAACTCAAAAATGAGCCGTGTCCACACGACTCGAAAAAGACTCAAGAAAAATAAAATTTAAAATTAGCATACATATTGCACATAAAGAAATGGTAGGGGAGAAAGAAAACATACTCTTCGAGGCTTTTACCTCGCCTTGTCGATATTTGGATTAAATCTAATGTATCTTCTTCACCCAACTTCTTATTCGCTTTTTGTTCAGGACACGTGATCATGGTAGGATATTGCATTATATAACGTCATGGGAGAGATCGAAAATTCGTATCACCTCCTCATAGATCAACTGTGCCACATCTTCTTCTTCTCCTCAGAAAATACAATTCACAAATACCCCCATCATTCCAAATTTCCACGAATTTTCATGTATTCTCCTTCAACTTCTTCTTCAAATACTTTCTTATAAGAAAAGGGTAGTTCCTATAATTGTTACTTCGGATAAGCTACTATGGCCATTGAAGCTTTCTCTTTTTCTTTGGGTATAAGGTCTTTGATTTGTAGAGGTTGTGTTGTCTTCTTCACTAAAGTTGGGATCTTTTTGCTCATTGAATCAACACAGCATGCTAACCTCTCTTCTCTTGACTTGTTTTACCCTTTGAATTGGAACTAGGACTTTTCTCACTTGATTTCTTCTCAATTAAATCCAATACCTTGATTTCTTCATCTCCCATACAGTAGATAATATTCATGTTCTCTTAATCATCTCAATTGACCCCCAACTCAAAGCTTTAACCACTCTTGAAATTTGAACTTTTGATTATTGGTTGTACAAGCTTAATTTGGGTTAGGAAAGGTGATTTGATGATGATTCTCTATGTGGGTAAGATGGATTCTTCATGGATTGGTATGGATTTAAGAAATTGTAGGATGAATTTTTGAAATTTAAGCTTTTGATTCTTGGATTCAAGGTGTTTTGGGATGATATAGGTGGTTGAATCTTCCTTGTAATGATGTGGAGAATGAATTGGATGTGTTTTCATGGTGATTGGGTAGTGTTTTGATGATTGGTGAAGGTTTTGTGAAGCTTTAATGGAGTTGGGAGAGTTTTGGAGAGAAGAAAGAGGTTTAAGGTTTAATAAATTCGGAATAATAAGCTTTAGATCTTCATATAGCCTTGAAACCCTTTATTTTCTCTCTCTGGCGGCTCGTGCGGACTACCCCTGCGGACCATGGGGTGCACCGCGGGGTACACCGCGACATCTGATGCTCGAAAATTTTTGCTCACTGGTTAACACCCGTGGTAGGACCCCGTGGCACGTGTTTCTGAGCTGCGGACCAGGGTGCGGTGTACCGCGGGGGTGCTCCGCGCCTCCTACGTCAAAATACTCGTGGTCGGACCCCGTGGCACGTGTTTGAGCGGTGCATGGCGCGGTATAGGCTCCGGTATACCGGACCCATCAGCAATTTTTTTTTTTGTTTCTGTACACAACACGTGGCTGCTACCGTGGCACGGGTTTTTACCTTGCGGTGCACCGCGGCTGAGGTCCGGTGTACCGCACGTGGCAAAAACCTCCCCATCAGCTAGATCTCGAAAAGTTATGCAGTTTAGGCTCAAAGATCACCTGATTTCGACATCCGAGCGTAAAGATATGACTTGCCGAAGTTTCTGTCCGAAATTTTTTTTGCTCGCTTCCCTAACTCGATTTCTCCAATACCTAATCATCAAAAACACTAATACCTTCCTCAAATATGCAATATCAACTAAAATTAACTAATCTAAACATAAATTAAAAACTAAAAACGTAAAAACATAAAAGAAATTACGGGTTGTCTCCCGTACAGCACTTTTGTTTAACGTCTTTCAAAGTTAGACGTGTTACCTCGATTAAGGATGACGAAATTTCCACCCTTTGCCTTTAATTCCCACGAACTTTTCAGCTCGATTCTTAATAATCATGGATGGTGCCATCCAAGTTGTCGTGGAAATAGGTGGTAACTCGATTTCATTTGTAGCACTACACTCCTCTAGCAATCCATTCATCTCTTTAGCTTCGAATCTTCGTTTGTTAGAAAGAATGTCCTTCATGAATTGACCGTATTTTGACATTCTTGTGAGAGCTTCTACAAACGGGCTGCTGATCTTTAATGTGTTCATTATGTCAACGAACTTCTTGAATTCCAGGTCATTGTCCTTTCTGACATGTGAAGGGAATGGTGGAGGAGGACATGTGTTGGTTACCACTGGGCTCTCTTTCTTTTCTGGTGTCTTCTCTTGGACACTTTTTTGTTCAACTACCTCTTCGACCTTATCTTCTGTTGTTTTTTCTCCCCCCGTTTCTGGAATAGGGACTGGTTCTGGTTCTGATCTTGGTGGAGGTAGTTGTTTTCCACTTCCTAATTCAACTTCATGAAAAACTTTGTTTTCTGGAGCAGTAGTATCACTTCGGAGTTGCCTTTCTGCAAGGATTTTAGTTTTTTCCACCATTTGTGACACTGCCTGCACCCTCTCCATAAGCGCATTCTGCGAGTTTTGAGATTCTTGCTGGCGACTCTCCATCTTTTCGATTAGGTTCATCATCTTAGCCATGCTTGAATTCAAACTCGGAGGTTGTTCTTGTACGGTTTGCTGCATTGAATAAGGAGGTGGTTCTTGATAAGCTTCATTATAAATTGGCGCTTTTTGATAGATAGGTTGTGGAGGATAATAAGCTTGTGGTCGTGGTTGATAATAATCATCATGATAATGGTTATTATGATGATAATTCTGTTGATCTCCGACCCAATTGTAACTCTGTGGGGGTTGATAGTCAGCGGAATTTCCTTGGGATTGATAATAACCATCATAGTAATGGTCTCTTTGATAAGGCATGAAGGAAATTGAGGCTGGATTGTTCATGCAATGTCCCCACGAGTGACCTCTTGCTCCACAACTAGGACATGAAGGTGATGTATGTACTAGATTCCTCTGAGCTAGTTTTCGGTTCTCGTAATTCCTCAAGTTGTCGGCTTAACTCCTTGAGCTTTAGAGATTCCATCTTGAATTAGCTTTTTCAGGGTCTAATAACACGAAACCTTTATCTCCTAATAAATCTGCTTTCGCCTAAAAAAATCTGCAAAGACAAAAACTAAAAAGAAAAGCGTAAAATAGAACTAACAAAAATAAAAGCACAAGATAATTGCACAAGGACTAACGATGTAGTCCCCGGCAGCGGCGCCAAAAACTTGGTGTGGCCTAAGGTGTGATAAATTAATGATATAAATAAGTGCAAATACACACCCTAAACTAACACTGTACTGCAAGTATTACAGGACGTATGCAAGTTTTAATGATAAGAAGATTCGTTCCTCAGGGACTGACGAAAGTTAGAGAGAACTTATGCAAATTATCAAGTGCAGATATTAAAGATAGATAATAATACGCAAGTAGAAAGAAGAGAAAGATAGATATTTATTTGGTTTTTAATAAGAAAACTAAACTACTAAATTAAAGACAGAAAATAAATAACAGGAAAGGAAAGAAGATAGTATGAAAGATATAGATTAGGTTTTACTAGTATGCACTAATCCTTCTAATTCTATCTATGAATCTAGTTAATAAGGGAGAATATTAGCTCTTGGAATACTTAGTCAGGATTCTAAATTCCCCAAGCTTAGACCTTGAGAGCGACTAAGGGGGCTACGTCACAACCAAGAAGTGATTTCAAATAGGGTTATCAAACGCCACTAAGGCCCTAAGCAAATACTGCAATCTTGGTGATACGGTGATTAAAACAAACCCTAATGACTATCTAGTTAGAAGCATGTTTTGTCAGAACTACTATCGATACTAGACGTTATGTGGTGGTTCAATAGTTAAACACCCAGTTACGGTGACCATCTAACTACTATTAAGGTAATCCTATACTCGTGCACTAGCAAGGAAAACAATCATTAAATCAAAAAACATAATCAAATATAAAGTAAGTAGCTAATATCAGATTAAAACATATAATTCCCAAAGAAACTTAGATAGAAGAATTAGAATTCATAGTTTATACATTATGCAAAACCTAAGCTAATAGAATTAGTTCATACAAAGAAAAGAAGAGAAAAGAATTACAAAATAAGAGGTTGAAGGAGACATAGTTGTTGCCCAGCTCCTTTCAGGCTTCTTCTCTTGTGTTGCAGCTTCCTCTTGGCCTTAGGGTCTGGCCAAGGATGATTTAAGAGTGTTGAGAGGCTGTATTTATAGGTTAGAGGTTGACCTAATTCATTTGGTGGAGATAACTTCAAGTAATGGACTCCTAGCCCAACTCAAATTCGTAAGGAAAACACTGCTGCGCTATTTTGAGTGTATCTTCTTCGTTATTGGTCGGATTTTGCTCCACAAGATACCAAAAGAATCGCAACAGAATTATCTAGGCCCTTAAGAAGGAAATTACCAAATTCGGCCTATTTCTTAGGTAAAAACACCAATCTTTAGACGTGTGTGCAGAATCCCAGATTTAGGCAGCTTTTCCTTTTCCATCTTTTTAGCAATTGTTTCCTTATCGCCAATTTCCATGCAAATCTCTTTCCATAAGTTGTAATCTTTGACTTGGACTCTAATTAATCTCCATAATTATCTTTAAAGCTTCACACTAAATAAAAAATTAAACCCAATATGCTCTAAAAATATTATGTTTCTAAATCAAGACCCAAAATAGGAAAGTGCAATAAACTAAGCTACAATCAACCTATAAACTTATAAATAAGCCTAAAATGATGTCTCTGAAGTATATTATATTATCACAAATGAGGAGACATCAGTAATGCTATTGAGCTCCGTAAGAAGATTATTCCGTTCTAAGTTGAGCATATTCGTAAGGTATTTAACTTACGAAACTTGAATGTTTCATGCCAATATCAACAAGAACTTAATAATCCGGATTTCGAATGGGATTCGTTTTATCAAAGCGTTTTAATTCATGGGATTCAGCCCATTCCCAAAGGTGCTAGATATGAAGGTCAAGCCTTTATTAGTAATTTGTTTCCTCGTTCTAGTGTATGATCCTGTTTCTTTATTCCCACATTCTTTGGTAACAATCACATATCTGAGGTAACACGCGAACAACTCATCTTCATTAAATGTATTATCGAGAAGAAGGAGATTGATGTAGTTAGCATGATATATAACTCCATTATGGCGTATGCAAAAGCTCCCATTATGCATGCAACCTCAAGTTCCCATGCACTATTACCAAAATTTGCATTGACGCAAATGTGCCACTTCGGTACATTGAGGATGAACCAGTCGAAAAAGGTACTAGCCTCAAGACGATTTCAATTGCAAATATTCATAATGAGGCCAAAAAGAATGGGATTGAGTTAGACAAGTCGTTTGGAGAAGAAGACAAAGCGAGACCTCCTCAACGCAAAGTTAGAGTTGCCAAAGATCCTGAGGTTATTGAGCGAATGAAAGCATTAGAGGAAAAACATGAAGAGGTGTTGAAAGCTATAGGAGCGTCACAAGATATTTGGTATTCATGAAAAACAGATTGGACAGATTAGGCGACTCACAACATGCTGTTTACACAATGCTTAAGAAGATGACCCAACCTGGACGCAACACTGATAACCAGCCTAGTGCTGGTTAAGATACGTTTTCTATCCTTTTCTCATTTAGTAGTGTATATTAGTTAACTTTCTTTATCGAGTTTTTTTCGAGTCGTGGGGACACTACTCATTTTTGAGTTTGGGGTGGGGTTCGTTGCCTCATCCCAGTTTTATGTGCTATGTGTTTTATTTGCTTTCAATAAAACTAATTTTAGGGCTGCGTTTGACTGTAGAGCATTTTAAATGTCCCCATTAAGAAAACTTTTATATGAATCTATAATAGTAAATAGTGGACCCTAGGAATTAGTATAAAGCGCACCTTAATTGCATGCAAATATAGGTAATTGATAGGAGAGATTAATGAACAATGCAAAAGAAGTAAACTTGTACTTAAGGAAGATGTTTGGTTTGTAGAACGTGAGATCCGAATTAGTAGAGAACCCACTTAGGTATGAACTAGAGGCAAGCTATATAACAAGGAAAATGATAGAGGCAGTTCTTTGTTAGCCCTTGAGACTTTTTAGCCTTATATCTCTTAATTTAATATTATCCGCCTTAGCCCCATCTTTAGCCTTTAAACCTTTTATTTTGTCGCCATAATGTAGCCCATACCCCCTTAGATTATTAGGCATTTTCATATGACCCGCACTTGAATCATAATCTTGAGACTTCCTATCTTGAGCTTGAGTTTGGGGTGGTGGGTTTCATTATTGGGAGATTACATTGGGAGGGGATTTGTATGCGTTTGTATGTATGCGCAAATTTTTTATGATGTATTATTCGTAACCCTTTGTCGGGGTCTTTGAAAAAAAAGAATAAAAGAAAAAATATGAGACATGGCTATTCACATCAAAATGATAGTCATGGGTATCTTATACAAAACAAAACAAAATATGAAAAAGAAAACAAAAAAAAGAAAAAAATAAAGTAACCGGCAAAATGGAATTTCTGGAAATCATTTTTATGCTTATTGGGTAATTTTGTGGATGCTAACTAGTGCATCAACTAGGTTGAGTGAGAACAATATTTGAGTACAAACTTAAGCTCTTGGACAGTAGTTGATGGTAAGTGAGGAGAGAGCCAAAAGCCCACTTCAAGTTTACAAAATATACATTCCATATCGTCCCTAAGCCTACGGTAGAACCATAAAGTTCTCGTGATTCCTAGATACATAGTGGGATTTGTAATTCAGCTAATAGGGAGTATGCTAAGTGGAGCGTTCAAAGTGAGTGAGGATCGATGAACACCCTATAGCCACCATCTTGAGATAAGTACAAGCGTAACCTTATAACATTGTGAAGTTAATTTTGGATTGATATTATTTGTATTTGATTTTTGCATGATAGGTGTATGTGTATATTAATTCTTAGGTCATACTATATGAGATTTATTTTAAGTTTTGCTTTGGGTATGATTTGCTAGACTCTACATTTTTGCGTTTCACCTAAGGCCTTTGTTTTTATTTTACTTTGTCGGGACGACAAAGGTTTGAGTTTGGGGTCTTGATGTCTCCCGTTTTGTTCAAATTATATGCCCTTAGGAGACATCATTTTAGGTGATTAATTGACTTATTTGATTGACTTTTAAACTTTTTTGGTTATATTGCGTTTTCTTCCCTTGAAATTTAGTTTATTTCATTTTTAAAGCTTTTGCGCGTTAAATGGTTTGTTTTAGTGAAAAGTTTGTAGGTCCATGGATTAGATTGAACACGAAGACAAGAAAAGGAATCGAGAATTAAAGTCATAGATTGAGTGTAAAAGTCAAAGGTGAAAAAAGTTGATTCGAAGAATTTATTAGATAGGAATGGAATCTGGAATGTTGTTACAAATCACTGTTTTTGAGTATCTTAGCCACTGATTTAGCCTTGGAGGATAAAATAAGGCAGATGCGTCTCTAAGTCAGGAAGAATTTCCAAGTTGAAGGAAGTGATTCTGAGTCCGGACGCAAAGGTTACAGCTGTTTAAGTAACAGATACACACTAGTTACGAAATTTCATTAAGAATTGGGCTTTTATTTCATTTAACCTATTTCCTCTTTAGAGTAAAGCCCAATCTGTTTTTCCCATTATATGTAAGCTTTAGACTTCAGTTTTTAAGATAAAACTCATATATTACAAAGAAATAAAACGTCAGAGAGAGTCAGAGAAGCAAAAAGGAGAGAAAAGGCTGAAGCTGGAGAATCAATTCTTCCAACAATAATCATATCAATCCTTCAATTAGGTTTTTAATTCTAATTCTGTAATTGACAATGAATGATATTTATTTTATTTTAGTAGTTTTTAATATTAGCATGAGCTAAATTCTTTAAGTACTTGAGAATCGCTTTAATGGGTTGAGCCCTAATATATTGAATTAGTGTTTTTAAATATGGGATTAAAAATTTAAATTGAATTGGGTAATTTCATATTGACTATTATTTTGCATTTATCTACTATCCTTGAAGTCATGAATCAAATATAGGAATTAGTGATTTAGCTACTCACTTAAGTGGCAAAGTGATCTCCTTGACGCGGGGTTTGATTACGGAACTAGGTAATAGACGTAAGGTAGAAATCATTGACCTTGACGAGCTTGGTTAACCTTATAGCCAATTGGGTAAAATACTTGACCATTCGAAGGTTGATTATAATCACCCTGACGGGGTTTGTAACACCTTAGGATAGCTCCTAAGTCCACCCTGACGGGGGTTAGGAGAAGCTAGAATCCCGACTATTACTTATACCAATTTAGCCCTTAAAAAGAAACACTGATTGAATAAATTAAGGTGAAACCCTTGCGAGACTCAAGTACCACTTCTCATCCATGCGTCTACTCATTTTTATTTACTTGCATTTATTTTACTTGCGTATTTTAGTTTTTTATTTATTTACGTCTTAGTTTACAAACAAACCCAAAACAAACTTCATATCATTTACTTTTTCTGTACTTGCAATTAAATAACTGATTGATCCATACCTGAGTTGTACCTAATCCGTCCCTGTGAACGAATCCGATTTATCGGTTTATTACTTGGATAACCGTACACTTGCGGTCTGTGAGTCCTCAACTTTAGCATTTTATTTTATAACACACAAGGACCCACCACATATCAATTTTTATACCTGTCATATGTTTTGGTTTCTTCCTTTTTTAATTCATATAGAAAGATATTTCTTAGGCTAGAAGAATGTTATCTTGAATGGCCCGTCCTTTAATAAATGTAGCTTGAGTTGGTGATACTATATCGTTCATGATATGTTGAAGGCGATTCGAGAGCATCTTGGCAATTAGTTTACATCCAAAGTTGATGCATGAAATTGGTCGGTAGTCGCCTAATAATTTATGTATCTCCCCTTTCAGGATTAGTGTACTCAAAGTATTATTTAGCGCTTACAAGGCTATGTTGTTATTGAAAAAATCATGTACAACACTAAAAACGTCTTCTTTAAAAATGTCCCAAAACTCGTTATAAAATTTACCGTTTAATCCGTCTGGGCCCGGTGCTTTTGTTGGTGATAAGTGTTTAAGGGAAAAGTCAAGTTCTTCCATTGTTGATTTATCTATTAATTTTTGATTAATTACATTTGTTACCTTCGGTTTGACGTGTCTCATAGCGCTGATCATTTTTTCGTTTGGCGCCAGTTTTTCTGCAAACAGTTTGTTATAGAAAGATTGAGAATGAGATTTTACCTTTGTGATGTCTTCCAACCATTCTCCTTGTTTGTTTCTAATTTTTGTATTTTTGTCTTGATCTATCTTCCCAATATTTTTCTTCACATGTATACTCGAAAATTAATTCTTGTCTTAAAGATTCTTCTTCTTGTTGATTTTCTAGTGATGGTTCCGCATTTGTTATTTCAGTCAGTCGTTATTGTATTTTATTGATTTGTTCTTGATGATTTTTGAAAGTGAGTTTACTCCATCTTGTCGATGCTTGTGTTGTGTTGTCTTTTTTCTCTAAATAATTTGCTAAAGATTGTTGGTTGCCAATTTCTTCCCAACTTTGTTGTAACGCTACTCTACATTCCATGTTGTCAAGCCAGTGGGACTCAAATTTAAAGAATTTTTCCCGATGGATGTCTTCGTATCGTGTTGAAGATCAGTGGTGAGTGGTCTGATTTGATTGCCGGTGGGATAACACTTGAGCTCTCGGGTGTTTGATTATCCATTCGAACGAACCTAGAACTCGATCAATCTTACTCTTAACTACTTTTCCCCCTTTGTCTGTTTGTCCACGTGAAGTTGCATCCATGCAAATTAATTTCAGTAAGTCCATTGTTACTGATAAGGTTTTTGAAATCGACAATCAGTTGAGTATTTGGTGGGGTGAGACTGCACTTTTCCTCCATGTTTAAAATGTTGATAAAATCTCCCATTAATAGATACGGTTTGTTATTCGTATCATTCCATTTTGTTATTTATTCCCATATTTCAAGTCTTTCTTCGTAGTTGTTGGGGGAAAGAATACAAATGATATAATATGGGAAAATAGGTTCATTAATAAGCATAATAACGTAGTGCCTATTACAAAAGATAATATCTAAATGCATACTAGTGTGCCACATGATAAAAAAAACCCAGAGTTGTATGCTCTCCCGGTGGGGTAAAAAATTAAAGAATTTTCAAAACCAAACTTTCATAACGTATCCCTAGCATCCACTTGTCTAAGAATCATTTCACAAAAACAGACAACTCCGGGTTTATAACGATTCAAAAGTAAATTAATCTGAGCCACTGTGTTCATTTTTCGTTGGCGGCCATTGGATGACCACTTCCTTCTTGGATGGTCACGGGTTTTTTTTTGGTTGGCGAGAACTCTGGACCTCTTCGCCACTCTCCACCTCCTCCTCCTCAATCCCTTTTCCCTTCCTTACTTCAGTAGATTCCTCGTCTTCTTCTTCTTCTGGTTCGAAATGAAAATCCTCTTCATCATTCTTATAGCGGGCCTTCTCCTTGCTTGTTTCGTAGTCAGAAAGGTTAACAAAACCTTGATCATTCACTGTGTTCTCATCACTATCATCCTTGCTAAGTAACACCACACTCCTACCTTTTTCTTCCATATCGAGACGCATTCGCCTAGGGTTCCTAACATCATTTTTCCTATTGCTGCGAGTTCTACCTGCTATGCCCAATTTCCTGCCTGTATCTCCTCCATTGTTCTCCCTATTTATTTTCTCGTAGTACTCCCTTCACCTCTTTTTTACAATATTTTTTGTTTCTTGATTGGGATTTTCCACCTTGTGTTGTTCATGTGTTTGGATCCCTGATGCTTCTTAATATGTAACCACTAACATTTTTTCCTTTCTGTGTTGTCTTCATGTCGTTCTTTCTTGTAACCCCTCTAATGTTGTGGTGTCGCCTAGGGTGTTATAAAAATATGATAAATAAATGCTGAAAACAATGCACTAAAGCACCCTAGACAAGCACGGTACTGCAAGTATTACAGGACGTATGCAAGTTTTAATGATAAGAAGATTCGTTCTCAGGGACTTAGTGTGTTATACGAATGAGCAGAATAACGAGTAGACAGTAATTAATTGAAAGACAGGAAATAAATATGAGTAAATTCAAGATACTAAATTAAACTAATGAAAATAAAAGACAATAAAATAAAAGATAAGAAATATGAGATGAGAAGTATAGCTTAGGTTTTGCTAGTATGCACTAATCCTTCTAATTCTTTCTATAAAATTCTAGTTAATAAGGGAGATAATTAGCTCTTACATACTTAGTCAGGATTCTAAATTCTCATACCTTAGACCTTAAGAGCGACTAAGAGGGCTACAGACACATCATGAGGTAGCCTAAACCTAGGGCAATCAAGCGCCACCAAGTCCCTAAGCAATTCAATTCCAAACATGATAATAGTGATTAAATTATACCTTAATGACTATCTAGCTAGACTTAGGTGTCGTTTGTTTTTTTTAAGTAATAAGTGCTGAATGCTTAATGAACAGCTGAACATAACTTATTCTGTTAAGAGACAGTGTCTGAATGATTCAGACTTAGTTTGAAATCTTAATGAAACAGACCAATTAAGAGGCATTCAGATCTGAATTGGCCAGGAAAACAAACAGTCTGATTGATTTAGTGTCTTAATGAATCAGATTAAGATCTCATTAAGTGCAAACAAACACCCCCTTAGTGTTGTCAAGGCCAATATCGACACTAAACGTTATGTGGTGTTTCAATAATTAGATACCCAGATAAGGTGAACATCTAACTACTATTAAGAAAGCCTAAAGTGATCAGTTCTAGGACATGCAATAGTTCAATACACATACACAAATATATAGGTAAGAAGCTAATATCAGATTAAAACATATAGTTCCCAAAGAAACTTAGATAGAAAGAAAATATAATTCATAGATTATACATGATGTAAAACCCAAGTTATGGGAAAATTAGTTCAAACCTGAAGGAAATAAACTAAAAGAAATAATGAAAGACTTCATATTGCTCTCTACAATAATTCTGATGATAATAAACCTAAGGACTAATTACAATGAGGCAAGGATGATTTACAAGTGATATAAGGGTGTATTTATAGGTGTTTAGAAGACCTAATTCGTTTTCTTGAGGGAGAAGGTAAGTAGTGGATTCCTAGCCCAACTCAAATTCGTAACCCTAAAATATGAAATCAGGCCCGTTTTTGTTTTGGTCCTAACAGCTTCAATTCTTATCCTTTTGACGCGTATGAGTAGTCGAAATTCATCGTCTCAGAAAGATCTTTAACGTTGTTCTTGACCGTTTCTCCAAATTCCCCTCCGATTTTGAGATATAAGCTGATTTCTGATCGTGGGTGGTGAAAATCATATTTATGGCAGTTTTTCCTTTTCCATATTTTAGCTTTTCTTTCCTTATCTCCAATTTCCATGCTTATCTTCTTTCCATATCTCTTAGTCTTTGACTTGGATTCTAATTAATCTCCATAATTATCTTTAAAGCTTCACACTAAATAAATAATTAAACCCAATATGCTCTAAAAATAATAATTTACTAAATCAAGACTAGAAATAGGAAAGTGTAATAATTCTCAAGAATATTGACTAGAATGACTTCTAAATCACTAAAAATGATGTCTTTGACTAATATTAATTCATGACAAATGAGGAGACATCATGTTGTCATCTATATTTAGTGTCTCGCTTCCTGTACGTCCAAACTCCAGTTAAGCAATGTTTAAGTCGAGCCTTTGTCTGTCCATATTAGTATCATGTTGTCTGCCTATCCCATGTCCTCTCATTGCTTCTTGGACCACCTCATGAAGTAAGCCTGACCCTCTGAAATTGGTAGCATGTGTAGTACCTTGTCTCTGACCCTATCAAAGCATTGATCTCTTTGTTCTTGTTGTAATCTGTCGCGTGTATCTCTAGCCTAAGAGTAACCTCCCATATCCGTATCTTGGTTGTAATGCATCGAAGGTTCACCTCTCTCCCTTCTGTTACCTCCCCTTGAATGTCCTTCACCATCTCTATCCTAGTTAAATTGTTTCACCGCCTTTTCAAACCTATTGCCTATTTTCTTCCTTATTCCGTAGATGGGTTGTGTGGGTGGATACCTCGTTATGTGTGCCACTGTCCATGTTGCCTTGCGCCTCTCATATGGGTCCTCTATTTCTTGAATGATCACCATATTACACTTATCATCTCGATGTTCAATACACCCACATCTAAAGCAAAGAGCACCCATATTTTCATAACGAAATACAATCCACCCGCTCCTTCCTCTTAGGATAGATAATGTTTTGGTCAAAGTTGTTGTTTGATATTGAAATGGATTCTAAAACAGAGTATCTTAACCTCAGTTGTTACCACATCAGGGAAATCAATATCTTCCATTTCCAGAAAACACAGAATAATTGCCAAAAGCATTTCCTCGGTATTTTGTATAAAAGCAAGTCCACTTTCTTGCACCCAAATGGACGAGTAGTCTCTATTAACAGTAAGAGGATCGACATATTGTTGACAAGGAGTAAAATTAAAATGCATACCTATGAAAATTCCTGGTCGAAGTCTCTCAAGTTCGCCTCCTTGAAAGTTTCAAGCTTAACAACGTTCTCTTCCACTTCACTAAGACGAAAATCACCTCTAACAACCCAACCGCTCTCTTATATGCTTACGAGACCCATGCAAGAACAATGTAGTACCCCCCCCCCCCCCCCCCCCCCTCCCACTGCAGATATGAGGAGGTAGGGTTTCTCTCGAACAGGTTCAACCCTTTTCGTTTTAATACCAAGCTGAATAACCCCTAATGATTTTCCATTTGTTTCGTTCAATGGAACAATGGGTAATGTGTGACGATCGCGTGTGGACATTTCTATGAGATTGTGATGTAACGTACTAGGATAAAGGATTATGAAGAGATCCCTAATAAGAACGTGCAGTCTATCGTGATAGTGAATGAAAGGGATTTTTGTGTATGACCTAACTGAAAGAAAAAGACTACATTGCCTAAGAATTTTGTGAGACCTAAAGTGTGTAGAGTGAGGAGAATAAGAAGGCAAGTGAAGAGACAGATGATTCTTACCTAGAAAGAGATCAAACTCTTTTGTAGTCAGAGAAGCTCCTCAGTAAATCCTACCAGTTTGCATGGAAATGATTGCAATCTCCACTAACCATATCACCGCTTCATCTTTGTTGATATTATTTCCCCCTGCTCATTTGTTACTAACGATGTGGTAGCTATATGTATTTTTCAATATCTTTTTATTTTTGCATGCTTCTGAGGTGTCGTTATGGCTAGTAAGTGTAGTGATAAACCTTACTTCCACTTTTAATACTCCTCTAATTTTGTGTCTTTGAGAAGATATTAAACCCTTATCCTCTTCTTGCCGACTTTTAATTCTTAATCTTTTCCTTTATCATTACTATTCGAAGATCTTCTTCTGATTCTATTAGCTAGCCTGTTTCTTTTCCTTTCCAAAACTTTTGGTTTCCTCTTCTTTGTTGTAAAGCCTTTATTTCTATTATTCTCTTTATATATGATATTAGACGAAAAACACTGAATTCGCGAATCAATATTGATAAACATAATTTTCTTCTCCTAAAGTTGACTCTCGAATTCGAAGTATATAGAGTATTGATAGTAAAGATTTTTACTCTTTTGTCTAGAGTAGAATTGTTGTGATTGTACAAAGATTTTATTGATGAAAACCCACCTGATCTGTTCCTTCTTGTCTGTGGTTTGTCTGTTATGATTTATGTGAGGGATCTTTGTTATGACTCTTATGTTATAGAGTATGTCGTGGCCTCCGCCGTCCGACAAGGGGTTCATAATTTCAAACCCTAAAAACCCTAAATGATGAATAATGAACCTGCAACCGAAATTACTTGTTGATGTAAAAACAAAATATTATATAGCTATTTGATTTGTTGCCCTTCGTGTTGTTGGTCATTGATGCTAACTATCAAAACCTGATTAAGAAACCTATGTCTTATCGCCTCCTTTGAGAGCTTTTATTTTTATATCTACGCTCTATTGTTTTTGTTATTTAGATGTCTAGTAAGCGGTTTTAATTAGAAGTAACGATAGATGTCAAAGGTGATACCAAAAGAGTGATGTCTATCATTGCTTTTTAATTAATTGAAAAAAGAGCATGAAATTATTGGGTTGGTTAATGTTGATCAAAATGCAGGGGCGGGTCCCTATAAGATCCGAGAGATTTAAGTTTCTCTTGAAATCGTAAATCTTACCATACGTAAATGTAATTTTGTCATGAAAAATCCCTCTAAACATTTATGTAAAACATGCATGATTAAAGAACACAGTAGTTATTGTGGTTTAGTGATTTAGTATTTTTACATATTAGAATTTAGAGTGGAGGTTAGGTGTTCAAATCTTATCATGTTTATCCAAATTTACATATAATAGAAAATCATTCTTATTCTTATATTTTAAATCCTAATCCTTATACTTAATCTACTAAATTTAAGTTCTAAATTTGTCAATTTTTATAACTTCGACTTATTTAATATTTCATTTTTTGTATACAATTCTCTATTTTAAGTTTGAGGATAGTAATACTTAGCAATTTATTATTTACATTACTTCAATGGAATTATAATATTTAATTTTTGTAGATGATTTATTTCTCATATTTATAATTTAGACTATTAATATAACATATGTTATATTAATATAATACTAATGATACTATATAAATGAAATTCAATAGTATTGACTTGCATATTTTTTAGATAAACACAAACTGCTAAATTCGTAAATTAAAAAGACGAGAAACGTAATGGAGTTTTTTTTTTGTATTACAAGGAGACCCAAATGGATCGTGAATTATTAGCCTAACACTCCATCAAGAAGCCCGGTATTATATATCGCTCGGGGTGTCTTCCACCCTAGCTTATCACGCGTGAGGAGCTTCCAAACACCCTTAGGCGGGTCCTTATACCAACAATACATCTCAGCTTGTGATAATCCAATCTTTGCCAACCAATCCGCACAAAAATTTGACTCGCGATAAATGCATCCAAGAGTAAATAATCTATTTCTACTAGGGCTGCAAACGAACCAAGCCGCTCGAGAGCCGCTCGAGCTCGGCTCGGAAAAAAGCTCGTTCGAGACCGGCTCGAATATAAACAAGCTCAAACTCAAGCTTCATTTTAAGCTCGATAAATAAACGAGCCTGCTCAAGCTCGGCTCGTGAGCTCGTTTATAATTGTGAATTATAAATTAATATATTATTTACTTATAAATATACTATTAAACCTTCAATATTAAATTGGATATTTTAAATTTATTTAGACATTTATTTTTTTATTAATGTTATGTTTCATATTTTCATGTCATACACTCCATCAAATACCAAATATTCATGAAAATCTCATTTCAACCATAAAAAACAACTAAAAAAGATGGTTCTATAAGTTAAATAAACAAGTTATAACATTTCTGATTTGGATCATTGAAAGCTCGGGCTCGACTCGTTTAAATTTGAGCTCGGCTCGGCCCGGTTCGTTTAATTTTGAGCTCGGCTCGGCTCGGCTCGAAAAATTAAACAAACAAGCCTGTACATCTAGTATTCGGCTCGGCTCGGCTCGTTTGCAGCCCTAATTTCTACCCATAATTGCCCGAATCTCTTCAACCCAAGAAGTCGCCGGCCCTCTACCTTTCTCTACTCCGCGAATTAGTTCAACCACTGCCCATGAGTCAACCTCAACGACCACCTCCTTCAGCTGTAAAGTTTCTAATACCTTCAATCCTTCACATAGCGCTATGAGTTCCACAATAATGGGTGAATCATGTTGAATTTTCATCGAAAAGCCTCCAATCCAAGAACCATCACTATCTCTAATTACACCTCCTCCCCCTCCTTCCCTTCGCCAAGCATTGCAACTGCCATCCGTGTTTAATTTCATCCCGTTGTTCGGCTTACACCACCCAACAAGGCTAACAAAACTTTTATTAATGGAGTTAGATTCTAATGTGTGTATTGTAACATTGGTAATTTATATATTTATGTATCATGTTTTTTTTCTTTTTTTTATCGGCAAATCAAACTATATATGAAGCTCAAACATCAAGTTTTTTACACCTTTTTTACAAGACAATTACTCAAATTAGACTAGCTATTACAAATCTTCTCAATTAATAATCTAGCACAGCCAACAACCTTCTTTAACTTTCTTCTACCTTCGGGAGTCGAACCTTGGACCTCATGGATGAGACAATAGAGCCATGGCCAACAACCTTCTCTTTTTTAACTTTCTTCCACCTTCGGGGTTCGAACCAAGTACCTCTTAGTTGAGAGACAGGGCCTGGCCAGATGACTCCCGAACTCCCATATACTTCAAGCCCCCTCAATTTAGTTTTTGGATCCACCACTAGCTGTCGTGACTCGAACCCATCCACTCTTCCTTGAAAACGTTTTTTGGTTGAATTGGGTTAATTAAAAGGGTCCCACAACCCATAAAACATAATTGGACCGTTATATATAAATTTTTATCATTATAGAAGAGTCCAACATTAGTCATCAACAATTATAATTCAAGTTACATGCCTCGTGAAGAGAGAAAACTTTATAGAAGAAGCTGAAACACTACTGCACCACTTATACACCATTCCATCTTCAGTATTAGGGTGATTAGTGTTAATTTCTTGTCTTAAACATTCTAATCTTTTTACCATCTAGTTTTAATTTTTTCAATATGAAATGTTTCTATTTAGCTTGAGTTTGAAATTATATATGAACCTTGAATACTTTCTTGATGCTTTTATGTTATTTGGGACCTTTTGATATTTAACTGAATTGGGTTAATGTTTATAGTTTTTTATGAATTGAATTAATTTATATATATTTTGTTCTTATCAAATATATATTGACCCTAGTATCTTAATTGTTACCCTGTTGGGGGGTTTTGGAAAGTTAATTTACGTTAGGTGTGCGTTAGTGATTTTGGCGGGCTTGACTAGCTACATATCATATAGGTTAAATTATTGTACGTCAAGATTTTACGTAGAATAATCTCACCCGAGGACTCTAGTAATAATTAGGAAGCCTTCTAAGCTACCTAGGCAGAAGTTAGAAGGAAATTAGAATCCTGATAAGAATTATGACCTAATTCACCCTTATAATTGGAATCGTTGACTTAATAGGATACGGGAATACTAGAAAACTCGAGCTATACTCTCATCTCACATTATTCGTAGTTTATTTTCATTATTTATTTAATTAATTAGTGTACGTTTATTTGCATCTTAGTTTAAAAGAAAACCAAACAAAAATATATTATTTTATATATGTCTTTTAATAGTTAGAAACTACATCCATCTATACTCCTTAAAAACACAATATCAAGATTAACAAACTTAGTCCCTCTGAAGATGATACTCTACACTTACTTTATTATTTTTCAACGATATGTATACTTACGGTTAATTAGGTTCTCTCGAGATGTTGAATTGTTATCTTATTTTATCACACCTTACGAGATGACATATAGATTGCCTGGCAAGCAGAACCATGCAGTTTAGATGTTTTTTTAGTGTAATAACTTTTAAAGTACATATATGTTCGTTAAAAAGCTTACTTATTCTAATGTGGACCTTTTAAAGCACTTCATTTGTCTTAGGATATTATTGATTGATAACCCAAAAAATAATACTCTTATACACACACACACACACACACACACACACACACACACACACATATATATATATATATAAGAGCTAAGGGGTATACAGAAGAGTCTGGATTTAATTTCAGAAAAAAGTATGTCATGAGTAATGGTCCAGATCTATCCTTTACTAAGAAGATTAAAATTTTCAAAAATACCCCTACTATATATAAGCTACTAAAATGAATAGCCTAATTTGTATCTAACAAAGAACTCTTGTGAAATAACTCTATCCCTCTCTACTCAATCCGCCGATGAAGATCTCATTAAAGATCTTTAAAAGCAAAATCCACTTCGTCGACACCATAGTCTTCACCTCTCCTAACGCCTAGATCTGAATTTGAAGAGCTCGAACGCCTAGACCGTGAAAAGCACAAGCCAATTTACCGTCGACACTACACCTCCCAATTCAGCCTCACCTCCCAATTCAACCTCTCCTCAACTCGTCGTTCCAGACTCGCTTAATAATGCTCTCTCACCTCTCGATTCAACCTCTCCACCTCGACATTCTAACCTCTTCTATGTACTATATTAACATTGCACTACTATGGTGCTCTGAATTACATCTAGCTAGAAAGTGTTTGTTGAATGTCTCAACTAAAGGTATATTTGATTAGAAAGTGTTTATGTGTGACTATGAAACTCAAAAAATTTAATGGTGAGGCTTTCAAGAGCCCTAATTTTTGTTCCTTGCTTCGTCAAGCTAAGCATTTAGCTGTTAAGGTGGTGTTGATCTCTCTAGCTAGTCGTGGATCTTTGAAATCACTTGCTGCTAGACTTATGGTAATTATTTTTTTCTAGGTTTAGTACGGTATTGCTTTGCCTCGAATATGCTTATGAAGATAGCATGTTGGTGCTTTTGTGCTATCGGGTCTTATCAAAAGATAAAATGGCATGTTTATGAAAATGGCATGCCACAATCTAGAGTCTTATCAATAGATAGAGTAAATATTTCATGCCAGTATATAATTTACCACGCTTTTAGGGAATATTTCACTGCAAAAATGGTGCAACAGACTGCTATTTCTAACCCATATTGTGGTATGAAAATAGTTACTCTTTCTACTTATTGACTTTATCCTTATATTGTGTAAAATAAATTTGAACTCTTGTTATTTGTGTTCCAGGTCAAGATTTAGTCATCTTCAAGGTCAAGAAAGTAGCAGATCGAGTAATTAAAAATTGCGTAAAGGGTAAGGTGTACCGCAGGGAACTGCTGGATTTCGCAAAAACTCTGATATTTCACCCCCAAACTTGATTTCTAAGGTACCTACACATCAAAAGAACTTCTACCTTTATCATTACTGCAATATCAACTAAAAACACATAACTAACTAATCTAAACAAAAACATAAGAACATAAGAACTATGGGATGTCTCCCAGAAAGCGCACTTTTATTTAACATCATTAAGTTTGACATGTTACCTCTAAGATTATTTCTTAACATAAACTCCCCAGCTGTGAGTGGGGTTATCAATATCTACCACACGGAATTTGAATCCCTTTCCTTTCACTCCCACGAACTTCTCAGAGATAATCCTTGTAACCATGAATGGTCTCATCCAAGAACTCTTGGGCATACGTATGTTTTGTTGAGGATCTAGATTTTTCAATGAGACTTCTTCGCCTATTCTGAACTCCTCCTTCTCTATTCCTTTCTTGGGTTCTCTTGTAACCTCCGTGGCACGTTTTTTGGTTCTCTTATCCGCATGATTAGGGGTGGCTATCTTTAAGATCTGGAGGAACTTTAATTGGTGGTTTCTTTCTGAGCTTTAATTTCTCCAGTCCTAAGGTCACCATGGCCTTGTTTGACTCTTTATCAACCTGTTCAATAGCATCTAAGAATAAACAATCTTCCGGAGAGCCAGGGAACTTCATCTCTTAATATGTTTTCCTTGGACCCTCATGATCAATTCACCATTCTCAACGTTAATTAGTGTACAGCCCATGGCTAATAATGGTCTAGCCAGGATGATGGCGACATTCTTATCTACATCGTAGTCAAGAATAATGAAACCACATGGAAATATAAAACTACCAACTTTAACTAAAACATCTACAATTTTACCTACTGGTTGGGAGAGGGATCGATCCGCCATTTGCTATACTACTGAAGTAGGTACCACCTTTCCTATGTTGAGCTTCTCGAACAGGGACTTTAGCATAATATTGATACTCGCGCCTAAATCACATAAAGCTTTCCCGGTCCATCCTTCGCCAATGGCAATGGGAACTGTGAAACTTTCGTGATCTCATAACTTTATTGGAAACTTGCTTTGACATATAGCACTACACTTCTCTAGTAAACCAATCATCTCCCCAGTTGCTAAACTTCGTTTGTTATAAAGAATGTCCTTCATGAACTTCAGATATTTTGGCATTCTCTTGAGAGCTTCTTGGTGGTCCTTTGTGTGTTCTAAAACAAATGCAATAAATAATCGAACCACAACCGCAAGTGTACGGTTGTCCCAAGTAATATAGTTGATAAAACAGATTCGTTCCAAGGATGGGATGGTTGACTACAATGCTTATCTATTAATGATTGATTTCACTTATGAAAACAAGTAAAGAAAATATGTTTGATTTGTTTTTGTATTAAAGCTACTAAATGAAAGACAAATTATAAATGCAATTAAAAACTAAGACGCAAGTAAAATGATGTAAAACGCAGTATGAGAAAGTAGCACTTGAGAACGCAAGGATCCTCCCAATCCTATTTCCTAACTTATGTTGTTTAAGGGTTAAATTGGTCAATTACAATGGTCGGGATTCTAAATTCCTTATACCCCCGTCAGGGTGGACTATAAGGCGATCCTAGAGTGTCACTAGTCCCGTCAGGGTAAATATGATCCACTTTTGGATGTTTAGGTTTTATTACCTCATTGGCCCTAGAATTAGCTAAGTTCGTCAGAATCAATAGCTTCTATCCTAGATTGAATAAATGGTTCTGTATTTAAACCCTCCGTCAGGATGATCCAATCGCCATTAATTGGAATAGCCTAAATACTAACACCTGTTCCTAGTTCATGACGCTAAAAACAGTAAATATTCTTAATTTATCGAAAAGAGTAAAAGCCCCAATCTAATTTAATAACAGAAACCCAAATTCAACATACGAAATTCAATACGATTGGGATTCACCCATTAATTGTTCTCAAGCACTAATAAATGTTTAGCTCATACTAAAAAGAAAAACTAAATTAAATGTAAAGGAATTCATATTGTTTACAAAATTAAAGATAAAAGAACCTAATTTTCGGAATAGGAATGACTACGAACGGAGATATAGACCCTCTCCAGCTCTTGCAGCTTCTTCTTTCTTCCTTCTGTTGCTTCTCTCTGGTGTTTAATCTTGTGGAATGTGAATTGTTGTGAAAATAGAAGTCAAAGGCTCCTTTTATAAGTGGAAAAACGGATTAGGGCTTTGACCTAAGAATAAAACACTAATTAAATGTCCAAGCCCAAATTCTAAGCCCAGAATCCCGTAACTGCTGATACACCTTCACTAAAACAGCTTTTCCCGCTTCGTTATGACTCCGATTGACCTCATTCCAGTTGCTAAAGTTCCGTAAATCAATAAGGAATGTTTTCTCTTTAAAGGTAAGCGGCTAAATCATCGCTTAAGCACCTCGAAATCAGCAATCTATGGCCTGGAAAACAGATTTTCAGCTCTAAAAATAATATCTTTGGGATTTATCTTCAAGTCTTGACTCTATATCACGATCTTTGACTTTCTCCTTGGATTCCTCTTCTAGCTAACATCTAAAACCTGTAAACTTTACACTAAAAATACCAATATTACGCGCAAAAGTTTAATAAACTAAAAATGCTAGAAATAAAAGAGGAAAATCATATTATTGCATATTTAGTCCAAAAGTCTATCAAATTGATTAAATAAACACCAAAAATGATGTCTCCTAAGGGTCGAAAATAAGAACAATTAAGGAGACATCAAGACCCACAACTCAAACCTTTGTCGTCCCGACAAAGCAAAACAAAACAAAACAAAACAAGGGGTAGAAGTAAACGCAAGAACAAATAGAAGCTAGCAAATACACCTAAAGCAATTCTTAAGATAAATCTCATATAGCAAAACTCTAGGAACTAATATACACATACAATTATCATGCAAAATCGAACATAAATAATGTCATTCATAAAATTAAAGTTGCAATGCTTGAAGGTTACACTTGTACTCATATCTGTATGATGGCTATAGGGTGGTCATCAATCCTACCTCGCTTTGAACGCTCCACCTAGTGTATTCTCTATCAACAGAATCATAAATTCACTATGTACCTAAGAATCACGAGGTCTTTATGGTTTTAATAATGGCTTAAGGACGGTATGGATATATATTTGGTAAATTTGAAGTGAGCTTTTGGCTCTCTCATCACTTACCATCAACAATGTCCTCGAGCTTGAGTATACGCTGAAAAATATTCTCACTCACCCATTTGACGCATTAATGTTGCGTCCCCATGTCAACCCAAATAAAACTAAGATGATTTCCAAAAATATTCCACTTTGCCGATTTATTTATTCTTTCTTTCTTTTTATTTTCTTTTTCATTTCTTTTTTTTTTGTACAAGATACCCATGACCATCATTTTGATGTGAAAAGTCATGTCTCTTATAATTTTCTTTTTCTTTTTCTTTTTTTTTTTTCAAATTCCGGCAAAGGGTTACAAATAATAATATCATCTTTTATTTTTGTGCCTCAATACAAACACATATAATCCTTTCCCAATGTAAATTCCCAAATGTGGACCCTCCACCCCAAACTCAAGCTCGAGACAAGTCTCAGGGTTGTGATTCAAGTGCGGGTCATTTGGTCATGCCTAATAATCTAAAGGATAATGGGCTTATATCGTGGCTACAAAAGAAAAGGCTTAAGGCTCAAACTTGGGCTAAGACGGATTAAATTATAATAAGGGATAGCAAGCTAAAAGGCTACAAATGGCTAACAAAGAACTGCCCCTATCATTTTCCTAAATACATAGCTTGTCTTTAGTTCATATCTAGGTGGGTTCTCTACTAATTAGGATTTCACGTTCTACACACCAAACATATTCCTTAAGTACAAGCTTACTTTATTTGCATTGTTCATTAATTTTTTCTATCAACTACCTATGTTCGCATGCAATTCTAAATGCGTTTTATATTATTCCCCAAAGTCCACTATTTACTATCATTGATTCATCAAAAGTAACGCAACTCCGAAAATTATTTTATTGAAAGCAAATAAAACATATAAAACATAAAACTGGGATGAGGCAACGAACCCCACCCCAAACTCAAAAATGAGTCGTGTCCCCACGACTCGAAAAGACTCAACGCAGTAAAAATAAACTAAACTAACTAAAACGCGAAAGGGATAGAAAACGTATCTTAACCAGCGCGAGGCTGGTCATCGGTGTTGCGTCCAAGAACCTTCTCCTTCGTAAGTAAACCATAGGTGGCGTGTTGAATTGTGCTCACCCCCATTAACATGTTTCGGAGAAGTTCTAACTCTTTTGTAACATTTCCCAGAGACGCAATCATCTTCACTTGGTTCTCTTCTAACACCTTCACTTTAGCTTCCAACTCGTTAGTAGTATGCATCTTCTTCTTTGGAGGAGCTCTAGGAGTTCTTACTGCTCTTAACACTTCATCATGAATATGCTGAACCAAAGCTATACCCATGCTCTCACCCACTACAACACGATCAATCTCTGCGTCTTTATGCGGAACTTTTGCGTCTAAGCACAAAGTAGTGATGGTACAAGGAAATTTGAGATTTTGTTGTGAAGTAGGAATTCTAGTAAATTTCATGATGGTATCATAAATAAATCGAGCAACATCCATAGGTTTCTCCTCGATAATACACTTGATGAACAAAAGATGCTCCTTCTTCACTTCTGATATATGTTTATTTCCGAAGAACGTAGGGATTATGAAACGGGACCGTACCTTAGCACATGGTAACAAATTGCTACTATACATCTGTCCAGGATATCTCTCTCCTTCGGGAATTGGGCGGGCCCCATCAACAAGCACTTTACCCCAAAGGGATTCATAATCAAACGAAGGTTCTTTTAGAGATTCTTGAAACGGACATATTCCAGAAAATGTGGGTAATTTCAATGATTTCCTAATAAGCTCAACGGAGAAAGGAACTACCTTTTTGCGAATTATAACTGCTTCTTTCGAGAAGGCGATTCCTTCATAAAAATCACGCACCAAGGTAGGAATATACTCAAGCTTTCTTTCTCTCAATTCGGTCCAACCCAATATATCACAAGTTATACCATAATCTTTATACGCACTAGTCATAATACCATTAGGAAGATTCATCTCCTCACCAAACTTCAAAAATTGAATTCTATCACGAACCTGAGTATCCCATGGAATGAAGACTCTCTTAGGCTTTTGAGCCCATGCTTTCCTACGCGGAGGTTTCTGTTGTTGCACTGGTTCCTCGGGAACTTCTTGTTCAGTTTCTTCCTCAATATCTTCTTCGACTTCTTCCTCACTTTCTTCATCACTTTCATCAATTAACCTACTCTTTTTCGGATTAGCCTTACTTGGATTTTCTTTTCTTTTCGGAGCAATTGGGTTTTGTTCAGTCTTTTTGGATCGCGAATCCGGAATCTCAATTGCTTGGTCTGGGCTAGCTCCAACATTGTTCCTGTTTCTTGGTATGTTTCTTCGATAGTTACACATGGAAGCAGTCCTGTTAGTCATCTCTTTTCACCCCAAACTCAAAACTTCAAATAGAGAAAAAGCTAGAGACAACTTTGAAATTTGATGTTTTGAGGCTTAAAACTTGAAGGAATAGGTGGAATATGAGATGGGTTAAGGTTATTTGAGATTAATAGTGAAAGAATTGGGTTTAATTTCAAGGTTTGGAAGAGGGAATTTATGAAGAAAATATGATTTTTGGTGATGTTTTGGAGAAGCTATGAGTTGATTTTGTGTTTTTGTGATGAAAGAAGGCTTGATTTGATGATTTTATAGCTGTTTGTTGATGATTTTCGGAGTAGGTGGAGGCAAGGATTCGGAATATAAGGTTGGCTTGGAAAAAGAGGCAAAAAACTAGGTTTAATAAACTCAAAACCGCCTCTCGCAACAGGTCACCGGCTAGCCGGCGGATTCGCCGGCATGCCGGTCACGAGGGCGGCAGAAAAAAATTACTAAATTCGATTTTTTTTAATACCTCAAAACGCAAGCATATTGCGTCGTTGCTGACGCAGTGGTCAGAAACTTCACTTTCCTTCACCGGCTAGCCGGCGAATTCGCCGGCATGCCCGTGACATGTCGATGGCGCAAATGATGACGCAGCAACCTTGCTTCGTTGCCGACGCAAGGACCAGAACCTTCACCTTCTTTGGCCGGCTAGCCGGTCAGTTGACCGGCATGCCGGTGGATTTCTCGCTGGCGCAAATGGTGACGCAGCAACACTGCGTCATTGCTGACGCAGCAACACTGCGTCATTGCTGACGCAGTGGTCAGAGAGTTGGGGTCCTTCAGCTCCGTTGGCCGGTATGCCGGCCAGCTCGCCGGCTAGCCGGTCAAACCTGCTGTGGGCTCCAAATTTTTTCGTTTTCTTATCGTTTTGACCCCAAACTCATGACCATTATACCCCTGAAATCATCAAAAACAAACACCCTTCCTCATTTCTTAAAAATAAACACTAAATTCAACGAAAATTTTAACTAATTTACACTACGGAAATTGAAATACATAACTAATATACAAGAAATTGGGTTTTGTTTAACGTCGTTAAGCTCGACGGTTTACCTCGTGCTTCTAAGGAGCTTCGAGGAGGTACATGACCTCTCCGGGATGTGGGTCTTTTGCACGATCAGTATCTTCACCTCCATGATATATCTTTAAACGATGATCGTTCACCATGAATGTACGGTTCTCAAGCGGATGTTCTATCTCTATAGCTCCATGAGGTGTAACTTTGGTCACGATGTAAGGTCCTGACCACTTCGATCTTAATTTCCCCGGATAATTACTGAATTTTGAATTATATTTCAACACTCTTTGTCCCACTACAAAGTTCTTCTCTCGAATCCGATTATCATGCCATCTCTTGGTATTTTCTTTGTAAAGTTTAGCATTTTCATAAGCATGTAATCGAAATTCATCAAGCTCATTAAGTTTCATCATTCGATTCTGACCAGCTAGAGTATGATCTAAGTTTAACTTCGCAATAGCCCAATATGCACCCATTTCAAGTTCAAGGGGTAAGTGACAAGCCTTACCATACACCATTCGATACGGAGAAGCACCTACTAGAGTTTTGAAAGCAGTACGATAGGCCCATAGTGCATCATCTAATTTCATTGACCAATCTTTCCTAGTAGGACCAACGGTTTTCTCTAAAATAGATTTTACCTCACGATTTGAGACTTCGGCTTGACCATTGCCTTGTGGATGATAAGCAGTAGATACACGATGTCTCACCCCATATTTCTCTAAGACTGTTTTCAAATACTAATTAACGAAATGATTACCCCCATCGCTAATAATTACCCTTGGAGTGCCATGTCTAGTGAAAATATGCGATTTCAAGAACTTAATCACCACTCGTGAATCATTAGTTGGCAAAGCCACAGCTTCTACCCATTTAGACACGTAATCAACAGCTAACAAGATGTAGAGGTTACCATTTGAAGGAACGAAAGGACCCATAAAATCTATACCCCAAACATCGAATATTTCAACTTCTAACACATTATTACGTGGCATCTCATCCCTCTTGGATATGTTTCCAGTAAATTGACATCTTGCACATCTTTTCGTATATTCATGACAATCTTTTATGATAGAAGGCCAATAAAAAACAGATTGTAGTACCTTAGCAGCAGTTCGATCTCCTTTAAAATGTCCACCATAAGGTGAATCGTGACATCCAGCTATAATCGCCTCAATTTCTTCCTTGGCTACACATCTTCTTACCATTTGATCAGCACACACTTTGTAGAAAAAAGGATCCTCCCAAAAGAATTGTCTTGCACGGTGAGCTAATCTTTTTCTCTCTTGATAAGTTGAACCTTCAGGAAAAGAACCACTTACCACTAGATTTGCAATATCCGCATACCAAGGAGCTTCATAATCACGAACCACGAATAAACTCTCATCAGAAAATTCTTCTCTAACGGCTTCAGTACCACTATTCATCTCTAAACCTTCTAACCTCGATAGATGATCTGCAACCTGATTCTCACACCCTTTTCTATCCTTAATCTCTAAATCGAACTCTTGAAGCAATAACACCCATCTAATTAACCTTGGCTTAGCATCCTTCTTCTCCATAAGATATCGAATCGCTGAATGATCTGTATAAACAATAACTTTCGCTCGAAGAAGATAAGAGCGAAATTTATCGAATGAATACACAACCGCTAGCAACTCCTTTTCTGTAACTGTATAATTAACTTGAGCACCATTAAAAGTTTTACTAGCATAATAAATCGAATGAAAAACTTTCTCTTTTCTTTGTCCTAATACAGCTCCCATACACAAATCACTTGCATCACACATAACTTCAAACGGTAAATTCCAATCTGGAGGTAATACTATAGGAGCTGAAATAAGCTTTTCTTTGATTGCTTTGAAGGCCGCTAAACAAGATTCATCAAAAAGGAATTTGGAATCCTTTTCGAGTAAGTTGCATAACGGTTTAGCAATCTTAGAAAAGTCTTTGATAAATCGCCTATAAAAGCCAGCATGGCCAAGAGAACTTCTTACCCCTTTAACAGAAACAGGAGGGGGAAGAGTTTTAATTACCTCTATCTTCGCTCTATCAACCTCTAATCCGGCACTCGAAACCTTGTGACCCAGAACAATACCTTCGCGAACCATGAAATAACACTTCTCCCAGTTTAAAACCAAATCTGTTTCTTTGCATTTGATTAACACTTTCTCCAAATTTTCTAAACATTTATCAAAATCATCACCAAATACAGAGAAATCATCCATAAACACTTCAAGAAAGTTATCGATCATATCCCAGAAGATAGCCATCATACATCTTTGAAAGGTAGCAGGAGCATTACACAACCCAAATGGCATTCTGCGATATGCAAAAGTACCAAAAGGGCATGTAAATGTTGTTTTATGTTGATCTTCCGGAGCCACGTAAATTTGATTATACCCAGAATAACCATCCAAGAAGCAATAGTACTCTCTTCCGGCTAATTTATCCAACATTCGATCAATGAAGGGCAAAGGAAAATGATCTTTTCTGGTGGCTTTGTTCAGCTTTCTGTAATCCATGCAAACTCTCCATCCAACTACTGTTCTTGAAGGAATCGCTTCATTTTTATCATTCAGAACTGTTGTCGTTCCTCCTTTCTTCGGTACACACTGAACTGGACTCACCCATTCACTACTCGAGATGGGATAAATAATCCCCGCATCTAAAAGCTTGATCACCTCTTTCTTCACTACATCCTTCATAACGGGCATTAATCTTCTTTGACCTTCAACTGAGCGTGCATTATCATCTTCAAGTATAATTTTGTGTTGACAATAGGATGGACTAATGCCTTTGATGTCAACAATTGTCCAACCTATTGCTTCTTTGTTGGCTCTTAACACACGCAACAGTTTATCTTCTTGAGGACCTGTTAAATTAGCTGAAACAATAACAGGTAGAGTTTCATTAGTACCTAAATACGCATACCTCAAGTGTGCTGGTAGTGGTTTTTCTTCCAATTCCGGAGGAGATTCAATTGAAGGCTTCTTTTTAGGAATAATCTCCCCCGGTTCTCTCACAGGTTCATAGGCAAGACGCCTATACTTAGGATTTTCAGAATTGAGAGCTGCCACTATTTCGGCAAGCTCTTCCATCATCTCAGGTGAATCTAATGTCAAAGCAGCCTGCAAGATATCATCAAAATTTAAACAATTAAATACCTCTTGCGATGCTTGCTCTACTACATCCATTCTGAAGCAATCTTCCTGAGAATCTGGAAATTTCATAGCTCGAAATACATTGAATTTGACTTCCTCATCTTGTATCCTCATCGTTAATTCGCCGTTCTCTACATCGATTAATGTACGCCCTGTGGCTAGAAATGGTCTACCCAAGATAATGGAGACATTTCTATCTGCATCGTACTCAAGTATTACGAAATCAACGGGAAATATAAGTGTACCTACCTTAACGAGGACATCCTCAATTCGGCCTTCAGGATGTGCAAGAGACCTGTCCGCCATTTGCAAGACCATAGAGGTAGGTCTTGCTTCTCCAATCTTTAGCTTATCAAAGATCGATTTGGGCATCAAATTGATGCTCGCACCCAAATCGCATAGTGCCTTTCCTTTCCATTCTTCCCCAATCGATATCGGAATCGTGAAACTCTCCGGATCAACTAACTTTGGAGGTAATTTACTTTGACAAATCGCACTACATTCTTCAGGAAGACCAATCATCTCATTATCACAATAAGGCCTTTTGTTAGTGAGGGCCCTCTTCAAAAACTTCGTATACTTTGGAATATCTCGAATCTCCTCTAGTAACGGAATATTAATACTTAGACCCTTCACTCTATTAAAGAATTTCTGAAAATCACCCAAATCACCCTTTTTCTGAACTCGCGATGGAAACGGTGGTGGAGGGCGATTACTAACAATATCATCTTTCTTCTTTGGAATCTCACTTGGACTCACTATTTCTTCAACCTCACTATCTTTTTCTTTCTCTTTCTCACCCACTTCCTTTTCTTTTCTTGGAACTTCTTTTTCTTTCATAACGGGAAAAGGAGGTGGAGGAAGGTTCTTACCACTTCTTAATATAACAGCTTTGCAATCTTCACGTTGTCTCGGATTTTCTGTGTCACTAGGGAGTTGCCCTTGTGGACGCTGATTAAGCTGTTTTGCAAATTGCTCCATTTGATTCTGTATTAATTTCATATTTGCTTCAGACGCTTGTTGACGTTCCATAGCTTGTGTTTGAAGAGCAATTAAACTTTCAACTGTTTTCTGAAGGGTAACTACTCCTTCTTGTGGAGGGGCAGGTAAGGCTTTTTGGTTCATGGTTTCATCGTAAGTATTCAGAGGAGCTTGTCTTTGTACATAATTACCCTGATTCTGTCCTCCTTGATAATTGTTGTGTGGTCTTGGATTGTAATTGTTTCCTTGGGGACGCGGCTGATACGCATATGTAGGATTGGCTGCCCCATTAGGATTTGAGTATTGAAACCCAGGATGGTTTCTGTTAGGCTGATATCCATTACCACTTGAATTAAAGTTACCTCTATTAGACACAAACATCACAGGCTCTTGATTATTCGGACAACTTTCCTCATCATGATCATCTACCCTGCAAATCGAACATATATAAACCTCTTGTGCAGCTTGAACAGCTACCTTCTTACCCGAAAATCCTTCCTTTACAGCTAAAATAAGCTGTTTTAATTGTTGCTCTATCGTATTTTGAATCTTATTCTCAAGTGTAGCAAATTTTTCTTCGATATTAACATTATTCACTCCTTTAACCGGTGTTCTTACTGAATTCCACCCAACTTCATTCTTGACTGTTCTTTCCAAAATGATTTTAGCATACATGGGTTGAACTTGAAGAAAACCTGCACCACATAACAAATCCAACTTCTCTCTCGAAGCCCCATCAAGGCCTTTGTAAAATATTTTTAGTTGTTGTTCTGTAAAGCCATGATCGAGAACTCTTCGTAAACACATCTGAAATCTTGTCCATCTTTTACCCAAAGTTTCATCATACTCTTGACGGAAATGTGTTAATTCAAGTTGATCATCTAACCTCATGTTACTTGGGTAAAACCTCTCAAAGAAAGCAGTTTCTAATTGGTCCCAATTTGTTATCTTCGTAGGATCTTGCGTATCATGCCATTCACTCGCTCCATCTATAACAAAAAATCGAAACACAACATAGTACATCTGTTCTTTTGAAACTCCTTGTGTGATGTAAGAATCACATATCTGCTTAAATTTCTGAACGGCTCGGATAGGATCTTCTCCTGGTCTACCACGAAAATTTCCAAAGTTTTGGAATTGAGCTAACATACCCGAATCTGGACGAAATCTTGGAACATCTATATTTGGAGCACCTACTCCTAGAGCAGGAGCACGAAATGGAGCTTCTGGTGGACCATTAACAAACCATGGATCTTGATTCATCACTATCTGAACTTGAGGATTAGGATTTAATGGTTGAACTTGAGGAATAATGCGTGGAGGTGCTAATGGTTGGCCATTTGCGTCTAGCTGACCTTGTCCATTATTTTGTTGATTCTGAAGATTTATCTCCTCCATTCTGTTAATTAATTCTTCTACTTCTAAAGCTTCTTGTTCTCTTCTTCTCTTGTTAGCAAGTCTGATCAACGATTATGGATTACTAAGGATCGGAGGTGTTGGCTCTAGATCCTTGAATAGCCTTCTTCGCATACACCAAACCTAAGAACCTGAAAAGAAATGAACAAACAAAAAGCGTAAAACTGATAAAATAAAATAAATGCAACTATCACTAAAGGTAAACACCGTGGTCACACGCTACCGTCCCCGGCAGCGGCGCCAAAAACTTGGTGGTCCTTTGTGTGTTCTAAAATAAATACAATAAATAATCGAACCACAACCGCAAGTGTACGGTTGTCCCAAGTAATATAGTTGATAAAACAGATTAGTTCCAAGGACGGGATGGTTGACTACAATTCTTATCTATTAATGATTGATTTCACTTATGAAAACAAGTAAAGAAAATATGTTTGATTTGTTTTTGTATTAAAGATACTAAATGAAAGACAAATTATAAATGCAATTAAAAACTAAGACGCAAGTAAAATGATGTAAAACGCTGTATGAGAAAGTAGCACTTGAGAACGCAAGGATCCTCCGAATCCTATTTCCTAACTTATGTTGTTTAAGGGTTAAATTGGTCAATTACAATGGTCGGGATTCTAAATTCCTTATACCTCCGTCAGGGTGGACTATAAGGCGATCCTAGAGTGTCACTAGTCCCGTCAGGGTAAATATGATCCACTTTTGGATGTTTAGGTTTTATTACCTCATTGGCCCTAGAATTAGCTAAGTTCTTCAGAATCAATAGCTTCTATCCTAGATTGAATAAATGGTTTTGTATTTAAACCCTCCGTCAGGATGATCCAATCGCCACTAATTGGAATAGCCTAATACTAACACCTGTTCCTAGTTCATGACGCTAAAAATAGTAAATATTCTTAATTTATCGAAAAGAGTAAAAGCCCCAATCTGATTTAATTTAACAGAAACCCAAGTTCAACATACGAAATTCAATACGATTGGGATTCACCCATTAATTGTTCTCAAGCACTAATAAATGTTTAGCTCATACTAAAAAGAAAAACTAAATTAAATGTAAAAGAATTCATATTGTTTACAAAATTAAAGATAAAAGAACATAATTTCCGGAATAGGAATGACTGCGAACGGAGATATAGACCCTCTCCAGCTCTTGCAGCTTCTTCTTTCTTCCTTCTGTTGCTTCTCTCTGGTGTTTAATCTTGTGGAATGTGAATTCTTGTGAAAATAGAAGTCAAAGGCTCCTTTTATAAGTGGAAAAACGGATTAGGGCTTGGACCTAAGAATAAAACACTAATTAAATGTCCAAGCCCAAATTCTAAGCCCAAAATCCCGTAACTGCTGATACACCTTCACTAAAATGGCTTTTCCCGCTTCGTTATGACTCCGATTGACCTCATTCCAGTTGCTAAAGTTCCGTAAATCGATAAGGAATGTTTTCTCTTTAAAGGTCAGCGGCTAAATCATCGCTTAAGCACCTCGAAATCAGCAATCTATGGCCTGGAAAACAGATTTTCAGCTCTAAAAATAATATCTTTGGGATTTATCTTCAAGTCTTGACTCTATATCACGATCTTTGACTTTCTCCTTGGATTCCTCTTCTAGCTAACATCTAAAACCTGTAAACTTTACACTAAAAATACCAATATTACGCGCAATAGCTTAATAAATTAAAAATGCTAGAAATAAAAGAGGAAAATCATATTATTGCATATTTAGTCCAAAAGTCTATCAAATTGATTAAATAAACACCAAAAATGATGTCTCCTAAGGGTCGAAAATAAGAACAATTAAGGAGACATCACTTCTACAAACGGTATGTTTATATCTAACTTATTCACCAAGTCAAGGAACTTCTTGAATTCTTTTTTATTGTTCTTATTTATGAATTGGGATGCGAATGGAGGTAGAGGATGTGTGTTGTTCACCACTAAGTCTTTCTCCTTTTCTTATGTCTTCTCTGTAGGGACACTCTTTGGTTCAATCGCCTCTTTGATTTTATCTTCAACTGTTTCTTTAACCACCTCTTCAGGAATAAGGGTTGGTTCTTTTGGTTGTTCTGTTTCTATCACTCTTGGTAAAGGTAATTTTTTTCCACTTCTCAATCCAATCGCATGACAAGCATCATCTTGAGGGTTTATAGTATCACTTGGAAGTTGCCATGTTGGCCTGGTTTGTAATGTATTTTCAATTGGTGATAGCTGATACCCTAGTTGTTTTATTATCTTGTCTTGTGGTGTCGCCTAAGGTGTGATAAAAAAGATGTATAAAATAAGTGCAAATAAACACCCTAAGCTGAGCACGGTTCTACAAGTATACAGATCGTATGCAAGATTTAATGAATAAGTAGAATTCGTTCCTCAGGGACTACGAAGGTTACGAAGAACCTATGCAAATATTCAAGTGCAGATATTGGAAGTTAGAACAGATAATACGCAAGTAGAGAGAAGAGATAGACAAATATTTATTTGGTTTTTAAATAAGAAAACTAAACTACTAAATTAAAAGACCGAAAATAAATAAAAGAGAAGAAGATAGTATGAAAGTTTAGCTTGAGTAATTAACAAGTAATCCCCACTAGTTTTGCCGTTCTAAACATGTAAGGGTGAATTATGTAGTATTTCAATAATCGGTTCCAATTGCGCTAGGTAGTTTTAAATAGGATTTACCTGTGTCAATAAGGAGTCCTAAGCAAACTGTTCCTGCAATTGGTAAATAGCAATATATACTAAACCATGATGATTATCTAGTTAGGATGATTTGTCAGATCTAAACCGAATACTAGACGTTATGTGCTAAACATGTAATTAAACACCGTTGTCAATGGTGACCTAACTACCAGATGGTAATTCTATATGGGCGCGCTTCCACAAGAACACAGAATATAAATCCAAACACATAAACAGAGAATAAAAACAATAATTCAATTTAAAACATATAATTCCCAAATTAGATAGATGTCAACCAAAACTAGGGTTCATACATATATGCTAAAAACTAAAGATAATAGAAATTAGTTCATACTAAGAAAAGAAAAGAAAAGAATTACAGAATTGAAGGTTGAAGGAGACATAATTGTTGCACAACTTCTTCCAGACTTCTCTTCTTGTGTTGTAGCTTCTTCCTGACCTTAAGGTTTGGTCAAGGATGATTTTCTAATGTTAAGAGGCTGTATTTATAGTGTATAGGTTGACCTAATTCGTTTTCTTGAAGGAAAAGGTAAATATTGGACTCCTAGCCCAACTCAAATTCGTAGCCCAAGAACATGGAATCAGCCCCGTTTTTGTTTTGATCTTAGCAGCTTCAATAATCATTCTTTTGACGCGTATGAGTAGTCGAAAGTCATCGTCTCGTAAAGATCTTCAACTTTGCTCTTGATCTTTTCTCCAGATTCCACACCGATTTTGAGATATAAGCTTATTTGTGGTCGTAGGTGCTGGAATTCAGATTTAAGGCAGCTTTTCCTTTTCCATATTTTTAGCTTTTACTTCCTTATCTTCAATTTCCATGTTTATCTCTTTCCTTTATCTTTTAGACTTTGACTTGGACTCTAATTAATTACCATATATCTCTAAATAAATAATTAAACCCAATATGCTTAAAAAATAATAAATAATCAATTCAAGACCGAAAATAGGAAAGTGTACTAAATCATGTGAAAATCGACCTATAAACTAATAAATACAACTAAAACGATGTCTCCGAGATATATTAAATCATCACAAATGAGGCGACATCAAGACCCCCAACTCAAATTTGTATCGTCCCGATACAATAAAAATAAAGAACAGTAGGGTAGTCAAATAAACAAGAAGAAGAAGTCGGAGGAGAATAAGAACAAAACATAATTAATGATCCTAGAGAAAAATATCTAAAAAGTCTCATGTAGTAATGCTCAAGAAATAATGCACAAGTATGCTGAATATACACATAATCAACAATCCATAAATTCAAGTCCAGAGTAATTTCGCAATGCCAGAAGGAGAGGTCCTAACTTAGTCCGTGCTAATGGCTATAGGTTGTTCATAGGTCCTAATATAGCCTCTAATGGTCCACTTACCTAATACCTAATAGCTCAATTGTTTCTCTACCAAGCAGTTAGAAATCCTAAGGTCTTTGGTTATAACGTGGCTTAGGGACGGTGTGGTATATTTGGATAATGAAAAGTGAGCTTTTGGCTCTCTCCTCACATGCCATCAACGAATCGCCCTAGAGCTTGAGTTTTCACTCGAAGATGTTCTCACTCAACCCAATTTATTGATGCTTTTGATGTGCATCCCCAATAATCCCAAATAAAACCTTTTATGATTATATACAAATTCCACTTTGCCGGTCCGAATATATATTCTTTTCATATCAATTTTTTTTTCTTTTTTATAGCAATGACTCTCTTTTTAATGTTGAGATATCACGCTATTTTTCATATATATATTTTTTCTTTTTATGCCCTTGTTAGAAATTTTAGCTCGTAGCTTCTTTTTCATTCACTATTACCCGGCAAAGGGTTGCAATAATAACTTTTTCATCATCAATAAAATCATAATTACAATTCCCAAATCCCAATGTTCCCTAATGATGAAACCCACCACCCCAAACTCAAGCTCTAAAAATGACTTGTTTCAGGTTTTGCGATTCAAGTGCGGGTCATATAGATAAGTCCTACAAACTAAGGGTATGGATTATAATGTGTTTCAATAGAAGGCTTTAGAAAGGCTCGGAGGGGCTAAGACGGATAAATAATATCAATAATCAAATAAAAAGGGTGAGAAGGTCAAAAGGCTTCAAGTGGCTTCAGTATGAAAGAACTACCTTATTCATTTTTCTAACTACCAGATTTTGTTACTTTTTCATTACTAGTTCATAGATAAGCGGGTTTTCAACTAATTTCAAACCTCACGTTCTACACACCAAATAACTCTCCCTAAGTTTCAACGTACTTCTTAACATTGCTCATTAACTTTTCTATCTTTTATTTCCTATTTTTGTACATGCATACTAAACATAGTTGTAACATCTTTCAAAAACATACTACTTACTATCATTGACCCAATTAAATCATGCTTAACAGGTACATTCAACATATTCTATGCCTATTTCAACCTAAAAAAATTTAAATTTTATGAAGAAAACAAAAAGAAAGATGAGGACAACGAATCCCCACCCCTAACTCAAAAATGAGTCGTGTCCCCACGACTAGAAAAAGACTCAAGAAAAATAAAATTTAAAATTAGCACACATATTGCACATAAAGAAATGGTAGGGAAGAAAGAAAACATACTCTTATCGTATACAAGATTCATTGATAAATAGAATTCGTTCGCAGGGACAACGAAAGTTACCTATGACTAATGCAAATATAAAGTGCAGTAAAAGAAGTTAGAAGAATGATACGCTAAAAGACTCTAAATAATTGTTTGGTTTTATGACTCTATTAATTAACTAAATAAACTAAAGACAAGAAAATAAATAAAAAGGAAGTAGTAGTATGAGAGTTTAGCTCGAGATTTAGCAAGTAATCCCCACTAGTCTTCTCTAGTATTATTTATCTAAGGGAGAATTGTGTGATATGAATTTCTCAGGATTCTATATTCCTCCTAACCCCCTTTTGGGTGGACTTAGGTGGCAACCTAACAATTTCCGGGGCACTTAGGTAAGGGGACCCTGCGCAACCATCGGTGGTTAATCTTAAACCCTAGTGACTATCTAGTTAGGCAAGCCTGTCAGGATCACTATCGCACACTTGACGTTTATGTGATATATAAATAATTAGACACCCTTTCCGGGTGACCATCCAACTTCTATGGTAATCCTATACGTTTGTAACCGCAAGAACTACAGACAATATATCAAAGCACATAAAAACAGAGAGAACACTACTAATTTCAATAAAATGTATAAGGACATCCAAATTAAAATAGATAAAAAAATAAGTATACGGTTCATACCCTTATGTTAATCTCAAGATAAATATAATTAGTTCATACTAGGGAAATAATATAAAATAAATTACAATGGTGAAGGGTTGGAATTGCATGAATAACTTCCAACTCCTTCTTGTCTTCTTGTCACTTGCTTCAATAATGATCAAAGGTTGATTAGGAGTAGAAAAGATGATTTATATAAGATATGAATGTATATATATAGTCCTTTGGTTGAAATATGGAGTAATCCCCAAGTTATGGAATCCTAATCTTACAAAAATTCGTATTCGTAAATTGTAGGACAGGATAAACCTTTACAAATTGGTTTGGTCATATCTCCTTCGTTACTTATCAGAATTTAACATACGGGCAGTCAAAATGACCGCCATAAAAAGATATATAAGCTAGTCCAAGATATCCTCCAAATTCGTGACCGACTTTCTATATCTTTCCATTTAGTGAACGTTTTTCCAGCATGACAGATTCTCTACTTTCCAAATATGTCCAAACTTTTCCTTTTTGACTAGGCTAAAGGATTTTCTTTACTTTTCTACTTCAAATCAGTTTACATAGATGTAATAACTTCCAAATACCTAAATGCTACACAAATAACACACAAATTACACGCAAAAGCTCACAAATTATCAAAACACCTAAAACTACACAAGAGAGTGCAAAGTATGAATAAATGGGGAAAATCCCAATATTAAGTACTAGATACCCCTAAAATGATGTCTCAAGTATAGATTAATATATCACAAATATGGAGACATCACTAACACAAACGTCTGACAACAAGGAAACTAAGTCTTTTAATCAATAGATGTTTTGTTTTGATAGGCCAAAAGATTTCTCTCAGACACGACTCCCGAGATGACAACCGAAACCAGATCTAGATCGAGAAACACCCTCAACCACCACAAAACCCTAACCTCCTCCGCTTCTTAAATCTTATCTCAACCTAACCTTATCTCGATCTACCATCTCTCTCTTTCTCACGAAAATTATTAACGCTTCAAACCCTAATTTATTAGGGTTTTATGAGGATTGATATTCTTTTTATTTCTATTGCTCGAATCAGATTTCTACGAATCTCTATCTCGTGCTTCATTACTTTCTCCTTTACCTTTGTCTTCTAGCTTGTGGGTCTAACCTATCTAGCATTTATGGCAGCATTTAAGGGTGAAGAGACGGAAGACTTTGATGATTCATTATCACTGTCTCCTGACAAGGACGCTGTATATGCTCAGTTTGAAGAGCCTAAATTATTCTTACGCATTATTGCTACTGGTAATATTAATCTCAACTACCTTAAACGTATTATTATACAACATTGGGGTGTAAAAGGTAGGATTACTATAGATAAAAGGGGTAAAAACCTTTGTGTTATTCAGTTTGAAAAAGCTGAAGATCTTGAAATTGTTTGGAAAAATCGCCCATATCATGTATTTGGGTTTCATATTCTTGTTCAGAAGTTTGATGAATGTACTGCTAACCCTAATCTTCTTGAAGAAACAGCTTTTTGGGTTAGATTTGAAGGTATACCACCCTTGTTTATTAAGGAAAGGAATGTAAGGAAAATTGCATCATTATTAGGCAAAGTGATTGATTTGGCCCTTCCAGATCCTGAAAATTATAAAGCTAATCCTACTGTCAAAGCTAGAATTACGTGGAACATTAACAAACCTTTGAAAGTTGGCTGTATGTTCAAATTGAGAGAAAGTCACTCTGTTTGGGTAGCTTTTAAGTTCGAGAAATTATTTGACTTCTGTTTTATCTGTGGTATCTTATCTCATGAAGAAAGGTATTGTGACAATTCAGAAAAACTTACTACTAAGCTTGGAAACTGGGTTAGATTTATTGATAGTGAAAGAGGGAACCAAGCATATGTTTTCTCTGCTACTAAACAAGATAATCAAAGCAAGATAACTCAGAATAAGCGTACTAAGCGCCCTTTGAAAAACAAGAATAAGACTGATAAGAACAGTGCTATGGTTAAAACTGAAGAAGTAGGTAATATAGTACAAAACATGTTGGTCCTTCCAACAGTTAACTTGGGAAATAAAATTCTAAAAGGAATTAAAACATCTTCCGAGGTTAGGCCTTTATCTGAAGAGGAGTATAACAAACTTTGTGGCCAGCAAAACACAAGCCCATTAACTGAGAAAGGCCCAGTGTCTATCATCAGCCCAAATGTAAAATTTGACCCTTCAATCACCTCTAACTCGGGTAAAAATATTTTATTTGGCTCTTTGGAGAGAACTAAACAAGTCAGGAAGGACTTAGGATTACCCTCTGAGGATGAGCTAGCTTCTTTAGTCCCTGCAACTCTTACTGAAGATGAGGATGATAATACAAAGGCTGAGAGTGAAGATAATGAGATGGCAGAGGATATGGAGCTGGATAAATTCAATGAGGAGGAAGAGGGAGAAGAAAAATGGGAAGAAGCTATTTGTCTGGATAATCTTGAAGTGGTTTGCGGGGTTGACCCAAATCAACCCCAAAAATCTCAATGATTCTTGCTTGGAACTGTCAAGGCATTGGCACACCTTGACAGAGCTGAGCTTAACTGATATGGTTAAAGCTCACAACATTCAGGTACTATTTCTTTCTGAGACTAAGAATAAATCTGATATTCTCGAGACTATTAGCACTAAACTGAACATGACTCTAGCTACTGTTATTGATCCTGTGGGTATTGCTGGTGGGTTAGCTGTCTTTGTTAGAAATTTGAACCTGTATACACATATAAATTCTTCCAAGAATTTAGTCCATTGTTCTTATATTCACCCAATAGCTGGACTAATCTATATTTCTTTTGTTTATGGTCCTACAGATGATGGATTAAAAATGAATTTTCTTAATGAAATTTCTTTATTAAACAATTCTCAGAATTGTTGGTGTATACTTGGGGACTTCAACCTCATTAGATTTCCCTCAGAAAAGTTAGGAGGCAATATTGATGGTACTAAGAGAAGGAGTATGGAACTCTTTAATAACTTTATAAACTCTAATGAATTGATAGAATTACAATCAAAAGGATGTAATTTCTCTTGGTCCAACAAGAGAAATGGCAATCTTTTGATTAAACAAATTCTTGACAGGATATTAGTGAATAAAGTTTGGTTCAACTCATTTCCTAACTCTTGGTGCTCTTTATTGCCACCAACTGGTTCTGACCATACTCCATTACTGCTCAACTTTGGAATTCAAGCAACAAACCAGAAAAATAAGAGATTTATTCTCGAAAAAGGTTGGCTTTTTGATAAATCTTGTTGTGAGTTGATTATAAGTAAGTGGAAAGATAAAAACTTTGATTTCATGAGAGGAATTCAAAGGTTCAATTTTAAGATCAAAAGTATACAGAAATGTGTATCCTTGTGGGCTAGAAAAAGAATGTTGAATAATAGAAAGTTAATTTCAAAAACCCTCGAAAAATTAGAGGAGATTTTCAATGCTCCTTACTCAACTGATAATGAGAGGGTTTTTGAAAAACTAAATTCAGATCTAGAATCTCATTGGAAAAAGGAGGAACTTTATTGGGCTATTAGATCAAAAAAAACTTGGCTCAAACTCGGTGATAAAAATACTAAGTATTACCATGCAATTACTAAAGTCAAAAGAGTTAGAAATAAAATCTTGAGACTAAAGAAATTGAATGGTAACTGGATTGAGAGTGAACAAGAAATTGCTGATGAGGTAACTTCTTATTATAACAATATCTTTACCTCAGTTGGGCCTAGAAATTATGATCCAATAATACAATGTGTCAAAAAAGTGGTAACAAATGAGATGAATGAGGATTTGATAAAACCAGTTAATGAAAAAGAACTCAAAGAAGCAGTCTGGTCCTTAGGGAGTGACAAATCCCCTGGACCAGATGGGTTCAGTGGGTTCTTTTTCAAGAAATTTTGGAAGGAAATTAAAATTGATCTTATAAGATTAGTTTCAGATTTTATTATGAATAATTCATCTCTTGAAGAGATTAATGGTACTATTGTTGCTTTAATTCCTAAGTGTACTAATCCAGAATTTATTACATCTTTCAGGCCTATCAGCTGCGCAAACTTTATTTATAAAGTTATAGCTAAGATCCTTGCTAACAGGTTACAACCATGGTTAACTAAATTAATTTCAAATACTCAAACTGCCTTTATTCCAGGCAGGTCAATATTTGAAAATATTATTATAGCCCAAGAGGTTACACATTATCTCAAAAATAAGAGAACTTCAAAAAAATATAGCCTAGCAATCAAAGCTGATATGAGCAAGGCATACGAGAATATTGAATGGGATTTTTTATTAGATCTTCTTAAAAAAATGGGATTTCACAATAAATGGATCAAGTGGATACAAAATTGTGTCACTACTGTTACTTACAAAATTCAATTGAATGGTAAACTTCATGATATTAATAATCCTATGAAAGGGATTAGACAAGGTGATCCATTATCACCTTATTTATTTTGCTTGGTAACACAAGCTCTTACTTCAATTATTGATCACTATGTTCAAAAGAATTTATTAAAAGGGATTAGAATTGCGAGAGGGGCTCCTATGATTACTCACATTCTCTTTGCTGATGACAGCCTTTTCTTTATGGAAGCTGATGATAATAACATTGATATCTTTATTAATATATTGAACTGGTATTCTTTTGGATCAGGGCAGTGTATAAATCTTAACAAGAGTGGTATTCTTTTTAGTAAAAATACACCTCTTGAAGACAGAAATAAATATTCATCTCTTCTTAGGATGAATAAACTTGAGGACTTAGGGAAATATTTAGGAATTCCCTCCAATTGGGGAAAATCTAAAGTTAAAGCACTTGAATGGCTTGTGGAAATGGTTATAAAAAAGATGGACAGTTGGGAGATCAAGATGCTTTCAAAAAGTGGGAAGGAAATATTGATTAAATCAATCATTGGTGCTATACCAAACTATATTATGACTATTTTCTTGATTCCTAAAAAGGTAACAAGTCATCTTACTTCACTCATTTCAAACTTTTATTGGAATAACCAAGGTGAATCTAGATGTCACTGGGTAAAGTGGCAAACACTTATGAGAAATAAGACAGATGGAGGATTGGGATTTAAAGAATTTCATACACAAAATGAAGCTTTGCTAGCTTCTAATGCGTGGAGAATATTCAGTAATCAAGATTCTCTTCTTTTTAGAATTTTAAAAGGGAAATACTTCCCTAAATCAAACTTTTTAGATGCCTCAGATAACAATAATTGTTCTTGGGCATGGAGAAGTATTGTTACAGGTAGAAATTGTTTCAAAAATAAATTAAAATGGACTGTGGGTGATGGGAAGTTGATCAATATTTGGAAGGATTCCTGGATACCTAAGATTAACAAATTCACTAGACCTGATCAGTGTAAGTTTGAAAAGGTGAATGAACTTTTTTCATCAAATAAAAAGGAATGGAATATGTCCCTTGTTAGATCTCTATTTCCAGAAGACATTGCAGCAACCATTAGTGAAATTAACATACCCCTTTACTACTGTACAGATACACCATATTGGACTGGGTCCATTAATGGTGAAGTCACAGTAAGGGAGATGTACACTTCACTATGGAAGGCTCAAATAGAACTGGAAAAGAAAAAGAATAAAAAAGAGGGTGAAACCTCTTTACTGATGGATGAGAAGGACTGGAAATTTCTTTGGCAGGTTAAATCTTATCCTAAGATCAAAAACTTCATCTGGAAATGTTGTAACAAGGGGCTAGCAACTAATGAAAATAGGTATCTGAGAAAATCAATCAAAAGCCCCTTATGCAATATTTGTGGGGAGGCAAATGAAAACATTGAGCATTTACTTTTTCACTGCTCTTGGGCTAGGGCTGTGTGGATTGCTAGCCCTCTGAGCTTTAATTCTCTCTCTGAGCCTACAGCCAATGTGAGAAAGTGGATACAATTTGTGAGGCTAAGTAAGGAAGAAAAGAATGAAGGAAAAACAATGGGAGATTTAGCTTTTTTCATAGCCTGGTATATTTGGAAAGCTAGAAATGACTATATATTTAAGGGAAAACCCCTTGACCCTATGAATACGTTTAAAGATGCTTTAAGTGCCTATGATGAATACAACTCAGTAACTGAGCAATCTTCTGAGGCTCTAAATTATTCAAACTCGTTTGAGAATGAAATGGATGGAAAATATATTGAAAATAATATTCATGGATTTAATACTCACATGAATAATAGAGAAGGCAGTTTAGCTAAGGGTAGAGGCTCTGTTTACTTCAATAAATGGAAACCACCCCCTTTAGGCAAATTAAAAATTAACTGTGATGCCTCGTTTGATTGTAAAACTAACAAGGCTGCTATTGCGTGTATATTGCGTGATTCTACAGGTACATTTTTGGAAGGTAAAGCTAAGGTTATTAGAGCATATTCAATACTTGAAGCTGAAGCTCAGGGCATCTTGGAGGCTTGTGAGATGGCAAACAAGAAACCTAGAGGGATAGTTCAAGTGGAGAATGATTGTCTTGTAGCTGTTAATCAAGTTAATTTAACTAAATGTAATAATTTTAGTTGTTTTAAACTTGTAGTAAACAATATTCGTTTTTGTGCGCTTAGAAGTAATACTTGTATCTCCTTTACTAGGAGAGAAAACAATAGAAGTGCAGATTGGGTGGCTAAACAAATGCTTAAAGGCAAATTGTTTAGCCTTTGGAGTATATCTCCACCTCCCCAATTAGCCAACTTGCTTAGACAAGACTTTGATGCTATAGGAGTAGGCTGACTTTGTAATTTTTGTGACTTTTATTTATGAAATTTCGACTAAAAAAAAAATAGATGTTTTGAGGGGTCTAAAGATGGTAGAAGGTGGAAAGACTTCCAGAGTGTTTAAATATTACTGTTAGTACATATCATTTTACTTAATTCTACCGTATTATCTCCTTCACCTTACCTTTATTCTGTCAATTATTTTCTAATACTATCAAAAAGTAAATATTTTTTTGAGATTAATACCATCTAAATTCTAAAACTAACAGTATATATCCTCTTCCATCTTCTAGTTTAACATTTCCTCTAAAAAGTCCTCTAAAAAAGTTTACTTCTTTAATTCTTTTTTTGCACCTGTTTTGTTTTCTCTTTTAGTTAATCAAATATATTTTATTTCTCATCAAAACAAAACAAAAATAATACGCTTCTCTTGTCTCTCTGTCGGCCGCGATCGCCACCACCATCACCGCCAACGCCACCACCACCCACCACCCTGCTATTTTTTTTATCTCTCCTCCACGACATATCCTTTCACCAACATCTGCAGGACTCAACACAGATCAGATGCCTTTCAACACTGACGGTGAAGATGAGGTGTCTGTGGACCACAATATCATCAAAGACTAACCGAAAAATTAAGATGAAGAAGAAGAAGGAAAATATCTTTTCAATTCTTGGAATGCTAATGCACAATTAGATAAAATGAAGATAGAAGAAATAGCAAGAAAGAATAATGCAGGGACTAAATAGCAAATATATTAGAATAAGATGTTTAGCTGCAATAAGTTTGTTACGATTGTGTATATAAACACTTGATGTAATTGTAAAACAACTTAACTAATAAAGATTCTTTTTCTATCTCCTAAACTACTCTCTCTCTAAATTCTGTTATCTTCTTCTTCTTCTTCATGTTCTGCTTCTTCTTCAAGCTATCACAATTGCAGAGCATGAATCTTTACATGGTATCAGAGCAGATTCTCGTTCTCTTCCGCACTTCTACTCACTAAAAGCTTTCTACTATCTTCATCAATGGCTACAGCTCAGTCCTTCTCCGAAGACTTCTCGAGTCCATATTACCTTCATCCAAGTGAAAATACCGGCATATCACTTGTCTCCGATGTTCTTACCGGCGATAACTTTCTTTCTTGGTCAAGATCCATTGAGATTGCACTTTCAGTCAAGAACAAACTCGGTTTCGTTAATGGTGAGATTCTTCAACCTCCATTAACTGATTTAGTGTTGTTTACGGCTTGGAATAGAGCCAATAATTTGGTGTTATCTTGGCTACTAAATTCTATATCTAAAGAAATCCGAGGCAGCTTGTTATACGTTAATTCAGCCTATGAATTGTTCAAAGAACTAAAAACTCGATTTACACAGAGCAATGGTACTCGAGTGTTCTATCTTGAAAAAGCTCTTAGTTCAATTTCTCAAAATTCAGATTCTATTTCTGAATATTTTGCTCGTTTCAAAACAATTTGGGACGAACACGTGCATTTTAGGCCACTTCCGAGCTGTAATTGTGGTCATATGAATCTCTGCACCTGCAAAATACTTGAAATTCTAACTGAGAGACAACAACATGATTTTGTCATAAAATTCCTAATAGGCTTAAACGAATCTTATGCTGCAGTTCGAAGTCAAATCTTGTTGATGGATCCTATTCCTAGTGTAAATTCTGTATTCTCTATGCTAAATCAAGAAGAAAGTCAGAGAAAACTGACTAATTTTACTCAAGATTCTTCTGCTACTGCTTTTTACTCAAAAATAGCTCCTAAACACACTTCATTTCTTGAAAGAAAACGTGTTATTTGCACACACTGTGGATATACAGGGCATACAATTGAGACTTGTTTTCAGATTCATGGTTATCCCACTGGATGGGATGGTCCTAAAGGCAGAAGATTCTATCTCAACAACTCAAAGAACCATAATACTAAAGCAAATTATGTAGCTGCAGATGAATCTTGTCCTCAAGAATCAAGAATTTCATCCTCTCCTTATGAGTTTACTCCTGAAGAAATTAGCAAGTTAATGGCATTAGTACACTCCTCTTCAAATGATTCTTCAACTCCTGCTTCAGCTGTACACCAAGTTTCAACCAAAGAAGGTAAACTTGATTCTTCTTCTTGGATTCTTGATACAGGTGCTACTGATCACCTTGTTTTTTCCTCTTCTTTATATACTAGTAATGTTAAAATTGATCATACACCTGTTACTCTCCCAAATGGTGAGCTAATTACTGCTACACACAAAGGAAGCATATGGATTAATAAGCACATAACACTACACAATGTCTTATGTGTTCCACAGTTCAAATATAATCTACTATCAATATCTAAACTAACTAAGGACTCAGAAATATCTATTATCTTCTTTCCTTCTCACTGTATTCTTCAGGACAAATCCCAGAAGATGACTGGGATTGCTTATGAACATCAAGGCCTTTACTACATACATTCAGCTCCTCAAAGCATCTCAGAACACTCTTCATTCTCAGCTACCACTGAAAGTTTTGATCTATGGCACTCAAGGTTGGGACATCCTTCTCAAGCTAAGCTACAAGTACTTAAAAAGCTTTGTAGTTCTATTAATTTTCTAGCTTCAAATGTTTGCAATTCTTGTCATTTTGCAAAACAAAAACGGCTTGTTTTTCCTCTGTCTGTATCAAAAACAACTTCTTGTTTTGAACTCATTCATTGTGATATTTGGGGGCCTTTCAAACAAACATCTTACTCAGGATTTAGATATTTTTTGACAATTGTTGATGATTGTTCAAGATGTACTTGGGTATATTTGATGAGTGTGAAGTCTGAAGTAAGTTCACATCTCATCACTTTCTACAATATGGTGCTAACTCAGTTTGATACTAAGATCAAGATCATAAGGACTGATAATGGTCCTGAGTTTCTAATGAATGAATTTTATAAAGAAAAAGGTATTATACACCAGCTATCCTGTGTTGAAACACCTCAGCAGAATGGATTGGTTGAAAGAAAACATCAACACCTCCTTACTACTGCTAGGGCATTGATGTTTCAAGCCAATCTCCCTCTTCAATATTGGAGTGAATCTATCCTCACAGCTACTCATATCATCAATAGATTACCTACACCATTGCTTAATAATCTAACTCCTTACCAAATTCTATATAATAAACCTCCTGACTTTGAACATCTAAGAGTATTTGGATGTCTTTGTTATGCATCTACTCTACAAAGCCATAGAACCAAATTTGATCCAAGAGCCACAAAGTGTATTTTTCTAAGCTATCCACCAACAACCAAAGGTTACAAGTTACTTGATCTTTCAAATCACAATGTTTTTATCTCCAGAAATGTTGTGTTTCATGAACAAATTTTCCCATTCTCTATAGCTACACCACCTACCCCTTTACATACCTTCTTGTTTCCTCCATCTTCTACCCCTATAATAGAACCATTATCAAACCAAATAGCACAAATTCACACCCATCCTAAACCTCAAAATCAGACAAACACTCAAAACTCCTCTCCAATTCAGCAAAACCAACCTCAAAGAACTACCCGAATAAGGAACCCTCCCACCTACCTAAAAGACTACATATGTCCACACTCTTTATCTTGTTGTATTTCTGATCAAACCTCCTCTACACCTTATCCCATACAACAATTCTTGAGCTCTGAAAAACTATCTTCACCTTACAAACATTATGTGAACTCTATATCAACCCTAACTGAACCAACATCTTTCAAACAAGCTTCATCATCTCCAGAATGGATGGAAGCTATAAACAAAGAACTCAAAGCCTTACAAGATAATAATACTTGGTCAGTCATTTCAACACCACCAAACATACATCCTATTGGCTCAAAATGGGTGTTCAAACTCAAATTTCTAGCTGATGCAACATTGGAAAGAAGAAAAGCTCGACTTGTTGCTAAAGGATATAATCAACAAGAGGGTTTAGATTTCTTTGACACATTCTCACCAGTTGCAAAATTGGTGTCAATACGGCTAATTCTTGCACTTGCTTCAATAAATAATTGGCATCTTCACCAATTAGATGTGAATAATGCTTTCTTACATGGTGAATTGAATGAAGATGTCTACATGACTGTTCCTCAAGGCTTGAACACACCACCCAACTCAGTTTGTAAACTCAATAAAAGCTTGTATGGTCTTAAACAAGCTTCAAGACAATGGTTTGCCAAGTTATCTTCTGCTTTGTTGTCTTATGGTTTTTCGCATTCAGAAAGTGATTTCAGCTTGTTTATAAAGAAGAGCTCTACTTCATTCATCGCACTACTTGTTTATGTTGATGATATCATCTTAACAAGTAACTCTTTAGCTGAGATATCTGCGCTTAAACGTTTTCTTCATGATCAATTCACAATTAAGGACCATGGTAATCTGAAATACTTTCTTGGAATTGAGGTTGCTCGTTCATCCAAAGGTATTTCTCTTTGTCAACGAAAATTTGCTTTAGACATTCTATCTGAATGTGGTGTTCTTGGTGCAAAGCCAATAAATTTTCCAATGGAATCTACTCTTCGTCTTTCATCTAATGATGATCAACTGATGGATAATCCATCTTCCTATCGTCGCTTAATTGGAAGATTATTATATCTCACCATTACACGTCCTGACTTGTCCTACTCAGTGAATTGTCTTAGTCAATTCTTGTCAAAACCATCTGTCAATCATTGGAATGCTGCGCAGCGTGTGCTTCGATATATTAAGCTCACACCAGGTCAAGGATTGTTTTTCTCATCTTCATCAAATGTCAAGCTCAAAGCTTTTTGTGACAGTGATTGGGCGAGCTGTGTTGATTCACGTCGAAGTATCACAGGGTTTTGTGTTTTTCTAGGTGATTCTCTCATATCTTGGAAGAGCAAGAAACAATCTACCATTAGTCGATCCTCAGCTGAAGCTGAATTTCGTGCCTTAGCAGCTACTACTTGTGAACTACAATGGCTTGTTTATGCTCTTCATGACTATGGTTTTGCTCATGATTATCCAGCTCTGGTTTATTCAGACAGCAAATCTGCGATTGCTATGTCTACTAATCCAGTTCAACACGAGAGAACCAAGCACGTTGATATTGATTGTAAGATTACTCGTGAAAAGCTAGCAGCTGGAGTAATAAAACTATTCTATATCCCATCATCATTACAGCTAGCCGATATTTTCACTAAGCCTCTAGCTAATCTACCATTTCATAGCATCCTTTCCAAGCTCAACATTATTAACATACATGTTCCGCTTGTGGGGGGATCTTGGAATGCTAATGCACAATTAGATAAAATGAAGATAGAAGAAATAGCAAGAAAGAATAATGCAAGGACTAAATAGCAAATATATTAGAATAAGATGTTTAGCTGCAATAAGTTTGTTACGATTGTGTATATAAACACTTGATGTAATTGTAAAACAACTTAACTAATAAAGATTCTTTTTCTATCTCCTAAACTACTCTCTCTCTCTAAATTCTGTTATCTTCTTCTTCTTCTTCATGTTCTGCTTCTTCTTCAAGCTATCACAATTGCAGAGCATGAATCTTTACATCAATGACAACTAAATGGAGTATGTTCTTCTCTCTTCCGGTTAATTAACCATTTTCTTTAGTTTTTAAAGTTGAAATTCATTTGCTCACCAATTGTTTGATAATAAATTTTATTGATTACCGAGGATTGGGAGAGCAAGACCAATACGAATCAATGGGATTATATGATTCATATAATGATGAAAGGGATTTAGATCAGAGTTTGATCTCGACGAGATGAAGATCGTTTGGGTTGGCTCCAGTGATATTTTTGAGCTCTCCGATCGCATTTCCAAGCTCGTTGCTAATGATCCTGTAAATCTTTTTATTCATTTCACTCTACAATTTCATATTTTCTTTGAATAATTAGGCCAAATAATTATGAAATTTCATTTTCACTGCTTTTAGTATAAAATTTGATTGAATTATGTTGATTGATACATATGCTCCCAGGTATCTGTTGATTTGATGAAAGCTTCAAGGTAAAAATTTCACCTACTAACGACATATTGTTTAGTTTATGCAAATCTTGATAATTGTCAATCCATAGTAATTTAAGTATTGGTGGTGTGCCATGTTTGTTTTTTAGCCTAGGTTTCACATTCTCATTGGGTTAATTGTTGTGTATGAATCCATTCATTTTGAAAGGACAACGGGCTATGCTCATAGGAAGGAGTTGTTCAAGAACACGCTAAGAAAAGCTACATATGCATGGAAACTCATTAATGATTTACGTCTATCTGGTTAGTATATTCCTTCTATTTTTTATTCTTTTTATTTATGTTTTAACTTCTTTGTATGTATGTTTGTTTTGTAGAAGGAGAAGCATCTAAACTAAGGTTTTATGCAGATGAACCTGCTTTTACTAATCTTCACTTGGTAACCCTTTTTCTACCATTATTTCATTTCTATAATTCCAAACTAACTAACTCTTATTGGTAAACTATGTAAGGAATGTTTATCTCTGCAATTAAGGGACAAGGAACTGATGAGCAACAAAAGAAATGGTTTCCACTTGCATATAAAATGCAAATCATTGGTGATATGCACAGACAGAGTTAGGTCATGGCTCAAATGTGCAAGGTCTTGAAACTACTGCAACTTTTGACCCTCAAACAGATGAATTTGTCATTCATAGCCCTACATTAATATTAGAGAAGAGAGAGAGAGGGAGAGAGAGAGAGAGAGAGAGAGAGAGAGAGAGAGAGAGAGAGAGAGAGAGAGAGAGAGAGAGAGAGAGAGAGAGAGAAATACTTTTTGTATATATTTAATTGATACCTATTTCTAATTACAGCAATTGGTATTTATAGACAAAGTACATTCCAATCTCATGATTGGATAAGTTTTACATTTCTTTGTAACGAACTTGTAACAGAATTATTCTCTCTTGATGAGTCATTTGTGTGACTCATGCTTCTTGAAGCTTCCCTTTGCCGTTTGTTTCAATATCCCCCCTCAAGTTGAATATTCGTAAGATGGGAAACTTGGACAATAAGTATATGAACTGAGAGGAAGTAAGACCTTTAGTAAAAATATCAGCAAGATTATCCTGAGAAGAAACATGATGAAGTAGCAACTTCTTGGGCTTGACTTGTTCTCGTATAAAATGAAAATCAACATCTATATGTCTAGTGCGCGTATGAAATATAGGATTTGTAGCTAGAGCCAGAGCAGATTGATTATCACAAGCTAAGGACAGGAAGAACAAGACTAATATTAAGGCTTCTCAACAAGTATGTTACCCACATAATTTCTGCAGAAACATGAGCCATTGCTCTGTATTCAGCCTCAGTTGAGGACCTTGAGACAGTACTTTGCTTCTTTGAACCCCATGAAATAATATTAGATCCAATAAAAATGCAATAGCCAGTTGTAGACTTTCTATCAATGGAGCTACTAGCCAATCTGAGTCACAAAAAGCACAAATTTTGATAAGAGATGATGTAAAAGTAAGACTATAGTGCATAGTCCCTTTAATATATCTCAGCAACTTTTTAAGAGCTTCAAAGTCTCCATTTGTAGGCTTGTGAATTGATTGGCAAATTTGGTTAACAACAAACGAAATGTCAGGCCGAGTAAGAGTCAAATATTGCAAGGCACCGGTCAAGCTTCAAAATAGTTTAGTATCTTCAAATAACTGAAGATCAAACTGGGATTTTATTGAATATTTATTGAATGTAGGTAAATAAGTAGCCTTACATTCACTTAAACCAGCACGTTTCAATATTGAGGCAGCATAATTCTCTTGAGAGACAATTATATTATCTGCTGAATACCTAATTTCGAGGCCAAGAAAATAAGAAACTCGACCTAGATCCTTCATATCAAAACGTGATTTAAGCGCAGAAATGATAGTAGATATATATGATTTATCTGAGCCTGTGATAAGGATGTCATCAACATAAATCAAAAAAATTGTTAAGTGATCATTTGCACCTCTACTTAACATAGAAGAATTAGCAGAACTAATCACAAAAGAATGAGATATAAGAAACGAAGTTAACAATTGATTCCATGCTCGAGGATCCTGTTTAAGGCCATAAAGAGAGCGTTTGAGCTTACATACATAATTTGAATGAAGAGGATCCACAAAACCTTGGGGTTGAAACATATAAACATCTTCTTCCAAATTTCCATGTAAGAAAGCGTTTGAAACATCAAGTTGCTGAATATTCCACTAAAAAGTAGCTGCAAGAGAAAAAATTAGTCCAATTGTATGTGGTTTAACTACACGACTAAAAGTCTCTGTATAATCGAAACCATATTCCTGCATAAAACCTCGAGCTACTAAGCTTGCCTTGTAACGAGCAATTTGCCCATCAACATGTCTTATAAGCTTATATATCCATTTACAAGTAATAGGGTCCTACCAATAGGGGAGGAACTAACTCCCATGTATTTTGCTTAGTTAAAGCTGAAAATTCATCCTTCATAGCCAATTGCCAACATTGGGACTTAATAGCATCTTTATAAGAAGTGGGTTCAGAGATAGAAGGAGTAAAAATAGTGTTTTGACACTTGTAAGAGGGTTTTAGGGACCCAGCCTGATTTCTAGTGACCATGGGATGTCTAACAGAAAAAGTAGAATGTTGTGATAATGAAGAAGAGGAAGAGGACTCAGAGGTTGGTATAGTAATGTCTGAGGAAGATTTAACATATAAAGGAGACTCAAGAGGGTGAGATAGAGCATTAGGATTAATAGGACTGTCAAAAAGGTCAATATTAGTGGTAAAAGTTGAATCATCTGCAGATGATGCGGAAGAACTGAGAAACTGAAAGGGAAAAATACTTTCATTGAATACAACATGTCTGGATACAAAGACCTTTTTGGATGACAGAGAAAAACATTTATAGCCTTTAGAGAATATGCAATATCCCAGAAATACACAAGCTTCAGATTTTGGATCTAGTTTACGTGGACTATATGGCTTTAACCATGGATAGCACAAGCATCCAAATACTTTTAGATGAGAATAAGAGGGAGGTTTTTGGTACAAAACTTGAAAATGACTGATATTAGACAAAAGAGGAGTAGGAAGCACATTGATCAAATAAATAGCCATATACAATGATTCAAGCCAAAATTTGGGAGGTAAGGAATTGTGGGAGAGAAGAGATCGAGTTGTTTCTAACAAGTGGCGATGCTTGCGTTCAGAAACCCCATTTTGTTCTGGAGTGTGGGGACAAGATGTTTGATGAATGACACCCTTGGACTGAAAGAAAGACTTAAAACGATGACTAATATATTCCCCACTATTGTCACTTTTGAGACATTTAATTTTGGTTTGAAATTGAGTAAGAATCATGTTATAAAATACTTGAAAAATATCATACACATCGGATTTTGAGACTAATAGATAAACCCAAATAAATCTACTAAAATCATCAATGAAGATTACATAATATTTAAAGGATGGGTATGAAGCAATAGGGGATGGACCCCACACATCTGAATGAATTAACACAAAAGGAGCATCACTACGAGTTATAGATAATGGAAAAGCTAATTTATGTGATTTAGATATAGAACAAGGATCACAAGCTACACCATGAAAAATTAGTTTAGTATTCAATGTACTAGATAAAGGAATAGAGGCACTAGAAGAAGGATGACCAAGGGGATAGTGCCACAACTTTGCTGAGGATGACACAATAGTGGAGGAAAGACATTGAAGCTGGAAGGAAGAAGAAGAAGTATGAACTGAACCACCAAACTTGAGAGGATAGAATCCATTATCACAAGGGCCCTGAAATAACAGTTTATAAGTTGAGGCATCAAAAATAGACGCAGAGGTAGAAGAGAAAACAGCATAGCAAATATTATCTGTAGTAAATTTTGAGATGGATAGAAGTTTGATGTGATTTGAGGAACATGTAAAATAGATGAAAGAAAGAAAGAAAGAGGAGGATTTTAGAGACAAATTACTATTCTTAATGTGAGCAATGTCTAATGAATGACCATTTCCAACAGAAACTGAATTTCCATCACGATAAGTTGAAGATTGTTGAAGCAAATTTGAGTCAGGAGTGACATGACTGTTTGCTCCTGAGTCTAAATACCATAATTCAGGATTGTAGCTAGTGGAGTGTTCTGAGCAGCATAGGCAATTTTTTGTTGTGCTTTTTGAGAAGGAAACATGACAAAATCGGATCGAAACCAACAATCAATAGCACCATGACCAACTCGAGTACAAATCTGACAAATAGGCGCATTAGAGTAAGAGTTGGACTGAGGAGCACCTGTAAGCTGGTGAGAAGGATTGTCTAAAATGGAAGGGACATTTTGGTGAGCACCTTGAGCTCGTCCTCGACCACGACCGCCACGATTAGAATAACCAGCACCACGACCTCTGTAATTTGACGATGGAGCAGAGGGAGTCAAAGAAGAGTATAACGCAGTATGAGAAGCACCCAATGAATCTACTGAGTCAGTCATAGACATATGTAATTCCTCTGAAACCAATAAACTACCAAGTGAATGGAAACTCAAAGTTGATGTATGTGCATTTGATATCCTTATACTCGATTTGAATTGATTGTACTCTTGAGGAAGTCCTTTAAGATTATACATAATTATATCCTCTAAGGGAAGAGCAGATGAGGCTGTTTCTAACCCATCGCAGATGTCTTGAATTTTTGCTAGGTAATCAGTCATTCTTTGATCGTCTTTCTTCACGTTACAGAGCTTCATTTTGAGCTGGTGAATGTGAGTGTGACACTAATAAATGAAGATTTCTTCGAGTTTGAGCCATACATCAACGATATGAGGAAGTTTAACAACTTGTGATAAGACTGAAGGAATCATGGAGGAGTGTAGAGAGACTTTGAGATGTTGATCCTCAATGATCCAAGTGGAATAGGTCGGATAATTACGAGGAGGTTAAACAGCAACACCATTAACATGATGTAAATACCCATGAGCTTCAAGTACATCTTCAAGTTGAGATCTCCATAACATATAATTGAATGAGTCAAGCTTGATTTGAACAAGGCCACTCCATTTTTGTCGAAGAAGAAGTAAGCCAGCAGGGATCGAAGCACTGGTTGAAATATGTGGTAAAGACGAGGAAGAAGAAGAGGAAGCCATAAAGGCAAGATGAAAAGAAGAAGCGGAAGAAAATTTTTGCAGGATCAAAGTCGGAGATAAAGCTTAGAGCGCCATTAATGGCGACGAGTTTTTAAAGCTTTGTGAAAAATATCTCCTTACGACATCTGAAGCCATATTAGAGAAGAGAGAGAGATAAATACTTTTTGTATATATTTTATTGATATCTATTTCTGATTACAGCAATTGGTATTTATAGACAAAGTACATTTCAATCTCATGATAGGATAAGTTTTACATTTCTTTGTAACAAACTTGTAACAGAATTATTCTCTCTTCATGAGTCATTTGTGTGACTCATGCTTATTGAAGCTTCCCTTTACCTTTTGTATCAATAATTAACCTCTAGCAAAGTAAGTATACTAGTTTATACTGAATTATTATAATGTTTTTGTGTGTATTGTATCTAAAATGGGTTAATATATGAATAGTGGGGGCCCTGTGGGTTGGGTAAAATATCGACCCATGGTGTTGTGTATGCTCGTCTTATAACAAATGGTGAAGATCATGGAGTTCATGATTTTGTTGTGCAAGCGTAGCTTCGAAAGTAACTCACGACTTGCTGGTATAACTGTTGGTGATATTGGAATGAAATTTGGAAACGGGGCTTATAATAATATGGACAATGGTGTGTTAAGATTTGATCAAGTACGTATTCCGAGAAGCCAAATGTTGATGAGATATGTATTTATTTTCGTTTTAAGTTTTAGTATAGTTGATATTGATTGTGTAAGAATTTTTACAGGGTTCCACAAGTAACAAGAGAAGGAATTTTTTTATTAATACAACTGTTTTCCTAACCAAAAAAAACAAGAGAAGGAAAATATGTGCAATCAAATTTACCTAAGCAAGTTATGTATGGGACAATGGTATTTATTATACAAATCATGGTAGCAAATGCATCTTGTGCTTTATCAAAGATAGTTTCTATAGCTACAAGATATAGTGCTATTCGTAAACATTTTGTATCACAAAATGGTGGATTAGAGACACAAGTTATTAATTACAAAACTCAAAAAAAGTATGACTTTAATGGCTACAGCTTATGCATTTAGATTTATTGGTGAATGGCTTAGTTGGTTATACACTGGTGTTACACAAAGAATCCAAGCCAATGATTTTTCAACTTTTCCCGAACTCTTCCCAAGTTCGGTAAAAATTTTGTCTATCAAAGAACATAAACCCCCAAATATAATTTGGTGGGATTCTTTCCACCAAACAACATAAACCCCTAAATATAATTTGGTGGGATTTTCTCACCAAACGAAAAACATAAACTTCCAAATATAGTTTGGTGGGATTCGATTCAGCAAACAACTTAAACCCAAAAATAATTTGGTAAAATATAACAAAATAATCCAAAATATAGTTTGGTAAATTTTTTTCTCTACCAAACAATGTAAACCCCAAAATATAATTTGGTGGGATTTTTCCCACCAAATAACAACATAAAAATTTGGTGGAAATTTTGTTTGGTGGAAAAATGACGCGAATATTTTTGGCGAAAAAATTTGGCATGAAAAATTTGGTGGGAAAAAATTTGGTAAGAAAAATTTGGCGGAAAAATTTTCGGCGGGACAAAATTTGGCCGGAAAATTTTTGGCTGGAAAAAAAATTTCAGGAATTTTTTGGTGGGAAAAATTAATGAGATGGACACAAGTTAAGGGTATTATTGTTTATTATGGCATTTATATTAGACATGACTTTTAAGAGTATTATCACCTCTTTTTAGGATGGTATTGAATTGCCCCTATTTTTTTATCAAAGTTATTATTTTTCATTAAATTTAATTATTAATTTGTATATACTTATCAATAAATTAATTTTTAATTATTTGGTGTAAAAAATCAAATAAAATTTATATAAAAATAAATTATTTAGTGTATATAATTATTATTTAATTTTTTTGATACCTTATAACGAAATAATTAAATATATACACATAAGATATTGAAAAATTAATTATTATAAAAGAACTAGACTATTTTCTTAACCAACTACTTATTATATAGGGAAAATGACCCAAAAAATCAAAATAATATTATTTTCAGCCCAATAACATCAATGACAAAATTTCTGCCCAATAAAATCATCAATTGAATTATTTTATACATTATTTGACTATACTATCCCTACTTATGTTATACATTATTCGTCGCGTTGACGGGATTCGTCGGGTGATGGGAATCGTCGGTGACGGGATTCGTCGGGTGATGGGAATCGTCCGTGACGGGAATTGTCGTGTGACGAGATTAGTTCTTATGATGTAAGGGTAAATATGTAATCTTATAATAGTAAGTTAATTGATGATTCTTTGGGGCAAGTATAATATTATTTTGATTTTTTGGGGCATAAACCCTATTATATATATCGAATACTATATTTATTACACTAAATGAAATACTTAATACTAAATTACAATATCTAATATTTAGAATTTCATCCGAAAGAATTGAACAAATTTTTTTTATATGGTTTATAATGTATTTTAGAATCTTTTTTGTCAAAAAAATTTGTGTATTTTATATAGCTTTTATTTGATTTGTTTACACCAAATAATTAACAAATAATTTATCAATAAATATAAAAAATAATAGTTAAATTTAACAAAATAACAAGTTTAATAATAAAAAATACTTACTTTTTAAAGCATTATATAGTCTAAAAAAACTCCATAACTCCCGGGTCATAAGAATACTAATATCTCCTCTTTTGTGATAGATTAATCAACTCACGAGACATCATATTAAAGTTTAATGGGACCTAAAAGAGGGATTTTTTCCTAATATTTGCTATATCTTACATTCTACATTTATTTGGACATTATGCTATTTATAAAGTTGTTGTGCTTTAATTGTGTGCTTTAATTGTGTGCTAGGTGTGAAGATTTTTGGTATATGGTTGACACTAGAGTCCAAGAAGATGAGGATAAGTCAATAATTGAAGGCCAACCCCAATCCTATGTGTAAAGAGAGCTTAAAGTCACTTTTGGGAAGATAAAGCGTATACCGGGAAAGTTTTAACATCACAATGTTTTAGTCACCAAGACAAATTAATGAGAAATTTTGCAGTATTTATTTTTGATTAAGAAGGATCTTGAAGTCAGTATCGCGTGAGAGGTGACGGAAGTTAATTCGGAGTTGAGACGAGAAAGTTATGTTAATTTTTCCAACGTGACTCGAACTTGGACATCATTGGTAAAAAAACGGTTTCAGCCATTATTAAGCCATTTAAGTGAGCCCATTAGGTCAAGAACATTTTAGACCAAGTATATAAGCTATTAGAGCTTCTATTTTCACTATCCATCATTAGACATCATTTTATTTCAGTAGAGGAGAGCTTACACGCCTGGAGAAGAAGAAGTGAGGGATTCCACCCAAACTTCATCATTCTCCACCAAATCCACAACCGAATATTCTGTGTTCTAGGTTAATTAGATTCTATTTTATCTTTTGAACATGATTCCATCACTATTTTTACTGTATTTTCATTTATTTAGTATGAGCTAAACTCATTTTTCTTGAAACTTGCAATGGGTCTGAACCCTAATTGATTATTATGTGTGTTCTGGATATTTGGGATAGTATTTTATTGAAATGAATTGAGGTTTTGTTTATTCCATTATTTTATACATTTATGCTTGTTGCCTATCCATGCCTTGATCAAGTATTGGGTTGTTAAAGACTTTTTGCTAACACCCAAAGTAGGGGGGTCGGATATTGGACACAGTGGATAAACGCCAATTGCAAGGTAGTGACCTGACGGTCTTGCCCATTAGGTAGTCACTTAGGGTAGGAGTTCAATTCATTAGAAAGACAATTGGTGGGTAGGATTGCGCTCTGAACTGCCCTGCCAGTAGTTAGAGAAACTATTGAATTCCGGCTATTGAGAATCATCCAATTCTAACAGAATAACAGTTGATTAGGAGGATTCCCCGCAAGAGTCAAGCATTATCATCTCAGTATTTTCTACTCTTTGTAACTTTTTATCTTTTAGTTGATTATATTGTTTTTTTAATATCGATTTAGCCCTTAACTGAAAACCCACCAAAAATCATTTATATTATTATTGTTTTTATCGCAACTCTACGTTTTATTACAATCGAAATGCAATTATATCAACCTTGGTAGTCCCTAAGATACGAAAGCTGTTAAGGTTATAACATTCAACGACGACCCGTACGCTTGCGGGAAGTCACAGTGTTCTTCTAGTGTCGTTTTATTATCACACCTGGGACCACAATAAATACCCTCGGTCATTATACTGATGTTGAGTGTTAGACCGCCATTGGGAGGAAAATTCCATATGGTCTTGACCTAGCGTCTGGTTTCGGGAAGCCTCTAATGCGTTAGGGAAGCATAACAACAGTCAGAGGTAGCAACATGCGTGGTTAACTTTGAGAATTAGTCCATTTCTCCTCGTCATCGTCGTATTTTCTCTTGTACCTCTTTATGTTTATGTATTGGATCGATCAATCAGATCAGAAGGTTGATAAGTGGACTATGTCTGATCTATCATTTGGCACCGTCTAAAGAAACAACTTTTGATTCTCATTTATATTCAACATGGTTTTGATACGATCGGATAGGAATTTATTACGGTAAATAGAACATAAAGAGACGAACACCACCTCAGTGGTCGGAAGAAGATCTCCAATCAAGATGGAAAAAGATATAGAAAAGGGGAATTAATCATTATTTTAATAGATATACAGAATTATAATATTTTAATATTATTTCTTATGTTAAAATATATTAATAATTAAAAGGAAAATTAAATAATATATTATTGTTATCTTGATTTTGAAATATTTATTATTAGTTTAATAAATAAAAATAAGATAAAGATTAATAAATAATAATTATCTTATATTTAATTGATTTGATTATTGATTAAAATAAATAGTTCGGAGAAAAATAGAAGATAATTAATTTAAGATTCAATCTCTTTTCTCATTGGTTGAAAATACTAGATTTAATTTTTGAGAATAAAACCAAAGGTTAGCATATAGTTTCTCATTTAAGGTTGATTTTCATGTGACAGTTCTTAGTTAATTTATACGTCCAATCTTATGTGAAGCCTTCCACTTTATATGTGATTGCTTGTACTTTAACTTCATAAAATATCTTTCTAGCTCACATACACCTAACATGTTTTAAAGTGCACCAGCAATACTTTAAAATCATCTTCAAAAATAACAAACTCTCCTTATATTGCTTCTTGGTGCATATCTTTGTATACGTTGCCTTATTATTCTTGAATTGAACTAATAATCTTTGTAGGACCATTTCTTGAACAACTCTTATGAAAAAAGTACTTCATTTCAAGTTATCTTAGAACAATCATGTTGAACTCCTTCTAAGTCCAAAAACAGCATATGCCAAAACGGGTTACGGTTCAAATTCAGTAAAACATTTTCAACAAAAATCTGTATAAAATATTCTTTTGTAGAAACTAGAAAAAGTCAGGGATCATTGGTAACCTTGTAACCATTTTAGCATGCATCCCTAAGCAAAACGGATATAGAAAAAGTCGGAGATCATTGGTAACCTTGTAACCATTTTAGCACGCATCTCTAAGCAAAACGGATATTTGTTTTTACGCAAAAAATGGTATAGCGTTTTTTATTTTAACGATGACGTTTCAAGTATTTATAATTGTTCTAACCATTGAACAAATGACTCCACATAGATTAGAGACATTGGACACAAAACAGTTACCCGTTTCTATCAAAAAGGTATAACAATTTTGGTGTTTCTATCAAAAAGGTACAATTTTGGTGTTTTTGTGTTCATATTCTAGGAGTTGTTGGAATTCACTACACTAAATTATATATATGATCAATAATGCTCCTAAAATATGATCACAGCTAAAAATGGACAGAAGGAGTACGACGTTAAAAAGATTTTTTTTGCTAAATCAATAATGCTCTTACCAACTCTCAGGCCTTAAATTTTATGAGGTAATTAGAGATAAATGTCTCCTTAATGATGTCTTTAATTTTTTTAACCTCTAATTTTCTTATTTAGTGATAAATGCCTAATAGAATAATTATTTATAGAAAACATCCCCTTTATATTTTTTATACCTATACTATCCTTATTATTAAATATATTATTTTATTTTTAATACAATATTTATTTTTAAATCATAAACAAATAATAGGGTATTTCCACCACCACCACCACAACCACCACCACAACCACCTCCACCATCACAACCACCACCACCACCACCACTACAGCCACCACAACCATCACCACCTCCACCACCACAACCACCACCACCTACTACTACTAATTTCATCACACGCGCGCGTCCGTGAAATTTTTTTAAAATCGCCATAACTAATTCAAAAAAAATCAGAAAAATCGAAAAAAATCATATTCGGATAAATCAAATTAATATTTACGTCTATGATTTTTTTCGGAAATTTCTAAATTTTTTGGTTTTTTTTATTTTTTTTTAATTCGCAGAACATGGAATTTCATGTTTTAAACATGGAATTCCATGTTTTAAACAGTGAAGTTCGTGTCTGCGGAAAACAAATTCCTTATATCAAAACATGTAATTCCATGTTTAAAACATGGAATTCCATGTTCTACGAATTCAAAAATTCAAAAAAATTCAAAAAAAATCAAAAAATTATGAAAAAAAATGATAGACGTAAATATCAATTTGATTTATCCAAATATATAAATTTTTGATTTTTTTGATTTTTTTGATTTTTTTAGAATTAGTTATGACGATTTTAAAAAAATTTCACGGACCCGCGTGTGTGTTTATTAGTTTTTGTTTTGTTTTTTTCTAATTTTTTTTTTTAATTGTTAATTATAAGAGTAGTTTGGGATTGGGCTATTTTTTATAAAAAAATCTTATTATAGACACTTTTTTTTAAATAAGTTTTTTAATAGGCATTAATCTCTAATCGGCTCAAATTTTATTTCGTTAACATAAGTCATTAATATGTAGCTTGAGATGGCAACTCTAAAATGATTATGATCTCTTGAGAGTTGAGATCATGGGAAGAAACTTTATTTAAGTCAAAATAACTCCCTAATATATAATGGAATAGAAGGATATCAAGAGACGATTTTGTCTTAAACGTTTTTACGTATCAATGTAATATTTGATTTCAGAATGTCTTGAAGACTGAGAAGTGCTCGGCCAACTCTCAACCTTCATTTTTGTCTTGGATAAGCTCCTTCCTTTATCATTGAATATATATTAACCAAAGAAAAAAATTCAGAAGTCAGATAATAGTATACTTTTTCATACTAATGATGATAGCGCATACACGAAACACAAAATATATCAGCACCAAAAACAATGTTGAGTGAGGGCAAACATGGTTTTTTACACAGAAAACGAAGTTGATAAATGATACACAAGCTCAAGTTAATAATAATTATTAAGTTTACATAAACACGGGATGAAAAGTAATACACAGAGCTTAGCTTCTTGTTGAAATAACCTGCTTAAAGATGTCCTTCATTCCTGCAAATAAGTGCAAAAAAAAAAAATGTAAGGAAAGTGCATGACACATAGAAGAGAAGAAGATTTTGAGCCGTGCAATAATTATAATACCTCATCATCATCGTCATCATCTTTCTTGAGACGAGTGGTACCACTCTCCTTAGTAATAGGTAAGTTCATAGCACCAAAGGGTGTATCAACATTAATGTGACCTTTCATAGAATAACCAGTACCTTTTCCTCTAATCATATCCCAAAGAGCAGAACCAAAATCCTTAGGCCTGAAGGTAATCGGAACATCAATATAACTAATCCCTTTTTTAACAAGTGTTGCCGATTTTTCAAGCTCAGCACCTCCAATGCTAACATTAGACAACCAAACTTCATAGTCAAGTTTATTTAACCCCAAATCAAAATCATTCAAGTTTTCCAGTTTCAAATGAAGAATCGCTACAGTCTCCTCAAACGAAAATTTCTGGAAATGGATTTTATCAACATCGATATTTGGCTTGTAAGGAATCGGAATCTTTCCGGTTTTCTCAAGTGGGATAGTTATCCTCCCAAACACGGGTACATCAACTATGAGATCCACTTTAATACGATATGGGATAATGCTTCCGGGTTCTATATCAGCGTATGTGTTTTTTATGTCGTCGAATATTAAAGTGAGAGGTATTGTAACAGTTTCAGATCCATGTGCGTGAATTGTTCCAGCATCGGGGATTAAACCGGAAACTAATTTTCGGGAATCACTTTCGACTAAGTAGTTTATGTCGATGAGAGGAATTGGTATGGGATTGGGATTTGTGACAAGCACATCAACAACAATGTCTGCTTTTTTGAGATTTATGTGAGGGATGTGAATTGCGGTGACATCAGCAGTTGGTTTTCCGACTCCTACTGTTTCTTCAATTTTCTCATGAATGTCGTGAATGAAATGTTTGACTTTGTCCAAGAATCCACCCCGTTCTTCTTCCTTTTTATTTTCTTTGTCCTTGATTCCTCTCTCGACTATCTCGGGTTTGTAGGATGATGCCATTTCTTAATAAAATGTACATAAGACTATTAGAATGGACAAACTTAAAACCTCTCCTATATTTGGGATCAAACTAGCTCTTGCAAGAGCAATAATTCTCACAAATAAGAATTATTTAATCAAGCAAAGTATATACATGAGTCATTGTCATATCACAAATGATTAATACTATCGGACATTTTAAACAATATTTAGCTAAAAATTAAATCATTAAGAGGGGTATGAACTTTTACATAGTGACTATGAGTTTGACTTGAAAAGGATGTTCTATCCACTAAACCCGTCTATATCCGGGTTCTATCGTTAGATCAATATTTGATCAGTGAGGCAAGTGAAAAAAATACAATAAAATAGATCAGATGGCACAAACAACTAAACCAAATTAAAGCAAGCAACCCAAAAAAATAAATCAAAATCTACTATTCTACTTAAACAGATCAGGGTTCTTATCAATGATGCATAGATACATATCAATAATAAGCTAACTACACTAAATTCCAATAAAAAATCAGTAAGGTGACATATTTTATCTAGAAAAAAACTGAAAGAAATACAATGGATTATAGATTATTGAACAATTGATTTTACATATGAGAAATTAATATGCATCAGCATGTTATACAAATAACACAGACTGCAAAAAAAGAAAAAAGCAAGAAATGTCGTGATTTGATGAAGAGAATATAAACAGTTTGAGTATTTCAAGAGTTTGACATTACCTGTTGCAAAAGTAAAAGGGATTGACGAAAGTCAGATGTATAGTTTCTCCTTAGCGTTAAGAACGCAAGGACTTCTTAAATATATATGGCATGACTCATGAGAGGTGGAATATGATAAGCAAGAGAGAATAGAAAAGAATATAGAGATGAGAGGAAAAAGATGTTTATTAACTCAATCAATTGTGTATATATACATTACAGATTATTGTGTATACATACACTTTGTGTATCTAACTATTTGTAACTAACTTTGATTCTTCTAGTTCCAATTCTGTTTTGCTAGCTGTCATATTGTTGTTATACTTATCATCCCCCCTCAAGCTAAGCTGTAGTTGAAGAGGTAATTTGGAAAGCAGCGCAAGAAATGGAGTAGAAGCTAAACCTTTCGTAAAAACGTCAGCAAGCTGTTGATTACTTGGAACATGAGTTAAGACAAGAAGCTTAGCTTGGACTTGTTCACGAACAAAGTGATAATCAACATCAATGTGCCTTGTCCGAGTGTGAAACACGGGATTCGAAGCTAGTGCAAGAGCTGAGATGTTGTCACACGCAAGTGTAGGAATACCAACATCAATGCATAAGCTTTTAAGTAAAAACGAAATCCATTTTAGTTCAGCTGATACGTGAGCCATTGCTCGATACTCAGCTTCAGTAGAAGATCGAGAAACAGTAGATTGCTTCTTTGATCCCCAAGAGATCAAATTCGACCCTAAGAAGATACAATAACCACTTGTTGATCTTCGATCAGAAATAGAACTCGCCCAATCTGAGTCAGAATAGGCTTTTAAGATTGGAGAAGATGCAGAGAAAATCAAAGCATATTGATGTGTACCCTTAATATAACGAAGTAAACGCTTGAGAGCTTCAAAATCCATATTTGTAGGAGAGTGCATTGCTTGACAAAGCTTGTTTACAGAGAAAGCAATGTCAGGTCTGGTTATAGTTAGATATTGTAAAGCACCAATCAAACTCCTAAACAAAGTAGGATTTTCAAACGCCAATTTATCATGATTTGAAAGAACTGAATATTTATTCATAGTAGGTGTTGGAGATGAGTTGCAATCTTGTAGACCAGCCTTAGCAATGATAGAGAGGGCATATGTAGATTGATCCACAATAATAGAACCAGAAGCTCGAGTTATATTTAATCCAAGAAAGTAAGATAAGCACCCCAAATCTTTCATTTTAAACCGAGCTTTAAGTGCCTCAATAATAGAAGTAACAAGTGAGGGACTCGCGCCTGTGACTAGAATGTCATCAACATAAACCAGAACCACAGTCAAAGTGCTATCTGCACCTTTAACAAACATTGAGGTGTCTGCAGCACTAACTTTAAAATCTTGAGATGTGAGAAAAGCTGTTAGAAGTTGGTACCAAGCTCTAGGAGCTTGCTTAAGTCCATAAAGAGACCTGTTCAATTTACATACATAGTCAGGGTGAGTTTTATCAATAAACCCAGTAGGTTGCACCATATAAACTTCTTCTTCAAGTGAGCCATGAAGAAAAGCGTTGGATACATCCAATTGTTTAATTTCCCAATTATAAGTGGCAGCTAATGTGAGTATAATACGCACAGTTTGATGCTTAACCACTGGACTGAAGGTTTCAACATAATCCACACCATATTCTTGTAAGAAGCCTCGAGCCACTAAGCGAGCTTTGTAACGCGAAATAGAGCCATCAGCATTGCGTTTTATTCTATATATCCATTTACAAGTTATGGGAGAGCGCCCATGTGGTTTTGGAACAAGAGTCCAAGTATTTTGACTCATCAAAGCTGAGTATTCATCAGCCATGGCGTCTAACCAACATTGAGACTTAGTAGCTTCTCTATAAGACACAGGTTCAGACTCAAGAGAGGTTATAACTGCAGCACGACACTTGTAAGATGGTTTCAAAGACCCTGTTTTGAGTCTAGTAACCATTGGATGAACTGAAGTATTTTGCTAAGATGAATTTGAAGAAGAAGAATTTTGTGGAGAAGAATTTGAGGTAACTGAAGGAGACTCATGAGAAGATTGAATGGGTGAATTTATAGAAGAGAAAGGTTGGGAAATGGAGTGAGGATTTATATTTGAGTCAAATATGTCAATGAATGCTGAATATGTAGACTCAAGAGTAGATGAAGAACTTGATATTTGAGATTGAAAAGGGAAGACTGATTCATTGAATAAAACATGTCTAGACACAAAAACTCGTTTTGAACTCAGAGAATAACATTTATATCCTTTTGAATTTGAACAATAGCCAAGGAAAACACAACCTTCTGACTTAGGAGAGAGTTTATGAGGGGCTTAGGGCTTTAACCAAGGATAACAAAGACAGCCAAAAGTTTTAAGATGAGTGTAAGTAGGTGGAGTTTTATATAAGACTTGATATGGTGAAGAATTGGCAAGAACAGGTGTTGGCAGCAAATTTATAAGATATACTGCTACTGAAAGAGCTTCAAGCCAAAAAATAGTAGGTAATGAGCTATGTGATAAAAGGGATAAAGTTGTTTCAATCAAATGTCTATGTTTCCTTTCAGAAACTCCATTTTGTTCTGGGGTATGTGGACAAGAAGTTTGGTGAATAATCCCTTTGCTATGCAAGAAAGTCTGAAAACTATTGCTCATATATTCCCCACCATTATCACTTCTGAAAGTTTTAATTGAAACATTGAATTGATTTAAAACAAGATTATAAAAGGCACAAAAAACACCATAGGCATCTGATTTAAGTTTGAGAGGATAAACCCAAGTAAATCTGCTATAGTCATCAATGAATACTATATAATACTTGAATGAAGAGCAAGATTCGACAGGGGAAGGTCCCCAAATGTCACTATGAACTAGAGAAAAAATGTCAGATGACCTAGATGAAGACAAAGAGAAAGGCAGTTTATGAGCCTTAGATGTTGCACAAGCATTACATAGAATTCCACAATGATCTAATCTAGTATGTAATGTAGCAGATAGGAGTGATGACACATGAGTTGATGGATGGCCTAAGCGCATATGCCACAAAGAAGCTGAAGATGTGGTTGTTTTTGAAGACAAGCAAACAGGTGTTGATGAAGGAGATGAAGAGAGTTTTGAATTTGAACGAAACATGAGTGGATACAGTCCATCTCTACAAGGGCCCTGAAAGAGAAGATTATTTGTAGAGGAGTCAAAAATTGACACAGAAGAGGAAGAAAACACTACTACACAGTTATTATCATGAGTGAACTTTGAAATAGAGAGGAGATTAGACGATATAGATGGAACATGTAGTATAGACTTTAAGTAAAATTTAGAGGAAGAGTTAGAGATTGTACTATTCCCAATGTTAGCTATATCCAATGCCTGGCCATTACCAACAGAGACTGAGTTGGAACCTTGATAAGCAGTTGAGTTTTGAAGCAAGCCTAAGTCATTTGTAACATGACTGTTTGCTCCAGAGTCTAAATACCACATCTCAGGATCATAGCAATTTTGAGATGAAGCTTGAGATGGAGAAGGAACCTGAGTAGTATGAACTGCCATAGCCATTCGAGCATTAGCTTTAGGTGATGGAAACTTCACATAGTCAGTCCTTGACCAGCAATCAATTGCTGAATGACCAAACTTAGTACAAATTTGACAAGTTGGTGCAGCTGACTGAACAGGAGGTGGTCCCAAAATGGATGTGTTCATAGGTGATCCTCTTGACCGCCCACGGCCTCTTCCACCACCACGACCACGATTAGAAACTGGTGCTGAAGTGTTAGTAAACAAAGCATTCTGAAATGACATGGAATTTTCACTTGAATCCGCCATTTTCATGTGTAATTCTTCAGAAATTAATAGACTACCAAGGGAGTGGAAGGTTAAAGTAGAGGATTGCGCATTAGTAATGCGAATACTCGATTTGAATTGATTATATTCTGAGGGAAGACCTTTAAGAGTGTACATTATAACATCTTCTAAAGGTAAAGACGCAGCAGCTGTATCTAATCCATCGCAAATGTCTTGAATCTCTGCAAGGTATGCATTCATAGGTTTATCTCCTTTCTTTAAGTTGCAGAGCTTCATCTTGAGCTGATGAACATGAGTTCGACATTGCGAAATAAAGATTTCTTCAAGCTTATGCCACACTTCAGATGCATGATGAATCTTAACCACCTGAGAGAGGATAGAAGGAATCATTGATGATAATAATGAAACCTTTAGTTGTTGATCCTCTATAAGCCAAGTTGTGAAGGCCGGATCTGCAGCTGGTGGAGCTTGAATACATCCAGTAACATGTTTGAGATAGCCATGAGCTTCGAGAATTGCCTCAAGTTGAGCTCTCCATAGAACGTAATTTGTAGAATCGAGCTTCACCTGAACAAGACTCGCCCAATTTTGACGCAGAAGAAGAAGTCCAGCTGGAATTTCTGAGCTGGAGGAGATATTTGGAGAAGGTGAGGAAGACGATGATGACGCCATAACAATGATGCGGAAGTAATAGGCCTAAGGATCGAAGAAACTCGTGACGAAGCTCAATGAAGATTAGAAGAAAACGAAGTGATAACAGAAGGAAGCCATTAATGGCGGTTTTGAGCTTGACACTTGTTCTTTAGGCTTTTAAACTGATACCATGATAAGCAAGAGAGAATAGAAAAGAATATAGAGATGAGAGGAAAAAGATGTTTATTAACTCAATCAATTGTGTATATATACATTACAGATTATTGTGTATACATACACTTTGTGTATCTAACTATTTGTAACTAACTTTGATTCTTCTAGTTCCAATTCTGTTTTGCTAGCTGTCATATTGTTGTTATACTTATCAGAATAAACGTGTAGCATTCAAAATTATTATCCAATATTATGATAATTCGGTAGCTCATCAAATTATAGTGAGCAGAAATTAATGAGAAAATGACCCATATGACCTTATGGCCCAATTCTTTTAGACCCAAAGTTTAGTTTGGAATGATTGGGTCAATATTTTTCTTTTAGATTATTTTCTAAGGGGTATTGAAAACCTCTTTTAAATATCCAAAAAACCCAATCCCCGGTTAAGTTTGAATAAAATAAAATTTTTAATTAAAATCATATATATATATATATATATATATATATATATATATATATAGGTTCAAAGTAACCCATTTAAAACATAAACCTAAATTTCACTCACCTAATTTTTTGAAAAATGTTCCTAACTTTTTCATCCCCCACCTGAAAATCATTCGTGGTGGTGTCTTATGGTGGCATCGATTATGGTGGCAGCGACGGATATGATGGAGCTCGTGATGGTTCAGTGTGCTCGTTGTACGAACGTGGTGGTGAATCTGCAGAGGCAGGGTTGTTCGAGGTGGTGTCTTATGGTAGAGCAACCTAACTTAAACGTGGTGGTGGATCTATAGAGTTAAGGTTGTTCGTGGTGGTGTCTTATGTCGGAGCAGCAATGTCTGTGGTTGAGCTCGAGGTGCAACATATTTGGAGTTCATGGTGGTCCGTAGTGCTCATGGCGAGCTCGTGGAGATTTTGCAGTCGTCAGGCGAACAAGTCTAAGGAGAACAATGTTGTCATCGTCAATGGTAGTTCAAAGAAAAAAGAAAGATTTGGTTTTTTGGGGACAGTGATGATGTTAATCGACGTCATCGTGCAGATTTTTTTTCCTTTTCTTTAACCTCTCAGATCTATTGTAGTTCAGTTTATGTACTTTTGAAAAATTATAATTAAAAATCAAATTACTATAAATATCTTAACATTATTCTAATAATAACTCTTTTTTTTTATCGAAAGTGCATATAGTATTAAATTAAGAGGGAAATTAATATATAAGGGAGGTGGAGTAGGGGTGAGCATGGTTCAGTTCGTCTCGGTTTTGGCCAAAACCAGAACCGAATTTTGTTTTTTATAATTAAAAACCAAACCGGGTGGTTCGCATTTGGTTCCACATTCGTTTTTTGGTTCCGAATTGGTTCGTTTCGACTCGATTTTGGTTCGCTTCAAATTCGGATGCTTGGTTAATAGTATTTTCATCCCATTTCTTGAAATACATTGTCCAATAGAGACTAATATTCCAATACAATTATGTTACTATTAATATATCAATTAAGATTAAACTTGTAATCTAACAATATTTATCTTAATTTACAATACTACAATAAAGTAAAATCTATTACTTCCTATTTCATATAATCATGATTTATAAAATCAATCAAGTAATGAAAACTTATAATTTTAAGTGGTATAAAAAAATTCTCACTAATAGCACCATCGAATAGTATAACTAAAATTTCACGTAAATGAAATTTTCAACAAAAGTTTCTCTCACATAATTATTATAAAAAAATGTGCACAGATTCCCTATTTTTTCCTACGTTAGTTCGGTTTTGTTCGGGTTTTTGCGTAGTAAACCAAACCGAACCAAAAAAGTCGGTTTTTGAAAAAGTAAAAAACCGAACCATTTGGTTTTTTCGGTTTTTGGTTTTTTTGGTTTGGTTTTTTCCAGTTTTTTGGTTCGGTTTGGTTTTCTGGTTCTCATTTGCTCACCCTTAAGGTGGAGTAGGGGTGGGGGATAAAAATAAGGGAAAAAACAATTAAATAAACAAAAAATAATACAAGGCTAAAGATGATCTCCAATAAAAACACTCCAAATAAACTTCATTAGTTTGAAATCCTTTGGGAGAGAAGTTACAAAAGTAGTTGGAAGGATTAGATATCCAGAAATAATTAGGAGGAACACCTTTATGGATACCAATAAAGGTAGTTGATCAAGTCGACATCCATAAATTGTAGTGATGGACATCCTTACCCACATTCAAAAATACCATTAAAAGCAATGTTAAAAAATATATACCCAAAGGATCTTGAAGACCCCTCCTCAAGACCCAAGAACCCCACTCTATGGACTCTTCTTACTAAAAGACTCAAATAAAATTTACACTATAACCTATTTTTTCACTACCCATTTTACTTTAAAATGATTTTTAACCACTATATATATTAAATAAATACACAAAACTCACTCACCACTTATTCTCTCTCTCTCTCTCTCTCTCTCTCTCTCTCTCTCTCTCTCTCTCTCTCTCTCTCTCTCTCTCTCTCTCTCTCTCTCTCTCTCTCTCTCTCTCTCTCTCTTATATCACATTTCAATGAGCAACAGTGAAGCAACAAAGATTTGATTTTTACCATGAAGCTTTATAGAGAATGTGTATATCGACCAGCTATTATTCCAGCGAGAAGTATTGCAAGCTTCGCAACCATGGAGAATCAATCTACAATCGTGTTCCATCTGAAGTCGTAGAAGCGGTCGAGCAGCAACCATGGCAGCAGAAAACTCCGACGAGGTGAGAAAACATTGTGGCTCCTTTCGTGACTCCCACCGTTTCAAATTAGCTTTTCGTGGCCTGCTTATTCCGGCCCGGTAAAAAAGATACATGGCTACGTTCGTGGCTCCCACTAGTTTAGAAGATCCAGCAGCTCGTGACTAGGGAGAGGCAGATCATCTTGAAAATGAATCTCATATGTTTGCAGTCATGGAGAATGTGCAGATTGGTGTGGCCTAAGGTGTGATAAAAAGATATATAATTTAGATGCAAATAAACACCCTAAGCTAACACGGTACTGCAAGTATTACAGGACGTATGCAAGTTTTAATGATAAGAAGATTCGTTCCTCAGGGACTGACGAAAGTTAGAGAGAACTTATGCAAATTATCAAGTGCAGATATTAAAGATAGAAAAGATAATAATAAACTAAACTACTAAACTAAAGACAATAAAATAAATAAGAGAAAAGAAAAGAAGATAGTATGAAAGTTATAGCTTAGGTTTTACTAGTATGCACTAATCCTTCTAATTCTATCTATTAGATCTAATTTATAAGGGAGAACATTAGCTCTTGGTATACTTAGTCAGGATTCTAAATTCCCATACCTTAGACCTTGAGAGCGACTAAGAGGGCTACATCACAACCAGGAAGTGTTTTATCTTAGGGTTATCAAACGCCACTAAGGCCCTAACCAAATACTGCAATCCTGGTGATATGGTGGTTAAAACAAACCCTAATGACTATCTAGTTAGAATCATGTTTTGTCAGAACTAATATCGACACTAGACGTTATGTGGTGGTTCAATAGTTAAACACCCTGTCAAGGAGACCATCTAACTACTATTAAGGTAATCCTATACGCATGCATTCGCAAGGAAAACAATCATTAAATCAAAACACATAATCAAATATAAAGGTAAGTAGCTAATATCAGATTAAAACATATAATTCCCAAAGAAACTTAAATAGAAGAATTAGAATTCATAGTTTATACATGATGCACACCTAAGCTAATAGAATTAGTTCATACAAAGAAAAGAAGAGAAAAGAATTACAAAATAAGAGGTTGAAGGAGACATGATTGATGCACAGCTCCCTCCAGACTTCTTCTCTTGTGTTGCAGCTTCCTCTTGGCCTTAGGGTCTGGCCAAGGATGATTTTAGAGTGTTAAGAGGCTGTATTTTTAGGGTATAGGAAGACCTAATTCGTTTTCTTGAAGGAGAAGGAAAGTAACGGACTCCTAGTCCAACTCAAATTCGTATGGAAATAAAGATAAACACTGCTGGACCGTTTTGAGCATATCTTCTTCGTTATTGGTCGGTTTGAGCTCCATAAGATACCAAAAGAATCGCAACAGAATTATCATGCCCCTAAAGAAGGAAATTACCAAAATCGGCCTATTTCTTAGGTAAAACGCACATCTTTAGACGTGTATGCAGAATCCCAGATTTAGGCAGTTTTTCCTTTTCCATCTTTTTAGCCTTTGTTTCCTTTATCTCCAATTTCCATGCAAATATATTTCCATAAGTTGTTGTCTTTGACTTGGACTCTAATTAATCTCCATAATTATCTTTAAAGCTTCACACTAAATAAACAATTAAACCCAATATGCTCTAAAAATATTAATTCTACAAATCAAGACTCAAAATAGGAAAGTGCACTAAATTAAGCTAAGATCGACCTATAAACTAATAAATAAGCCTAAAATGATGTCTCTGAAGTCTATTATATTATCACAAATGAGGAGACATCACTGATCTAGCTGAATCTCCATTGGTGCTTGTTCCAAATCCTCGAGCCCGGCAAAGAAAAACCTCCCTCTAGCAAAGAAGGATCTCTGTTCTCCATGTTCTCTGAGTCATTAAAGTAGAGGAGTAGAGTTTTCGAGTTTTATTTCGAGAACTAGAACAATGTTTTGTTGACGTTAGCAGTAGAGATATTTTTGTTTCTGTATAGGAAAGTGGAATATAATTTTTTAATAATTTTTTTTGTTTTTTAATCTTTACTTAATAGCTTTTTTTAAGTATTCTTTTTTTCCTTCTTAAGTGCTGTAATATTTTTTTTGACAATATAATGAATTTTTATACCTTTATGTTTACTTAGTGTTTTTACGGGAGTACTCAGTGTTTTTGTCGACTATTCGGTGATTTTTGTGTAAACACTCAGTGATTTTGTGTTAATACTCCGTGATTTAAAAAATACTCAATAATTTTCAAAATAATACTCAGTGACTTTCAAATATTACTCAGAATTTGTTCACGATACTCAAAGAATTTTTCCGCTACACAAATTTTCATTTTGATACTTAGAAAATTTCTTGTGGCAGCGTCGGTGGTGGTCGGCGGTAGTGCCCGTAGATGATAGTTATATTCAGTGGTTCGGTGGTCCACTTATTTTTTGTCTTTATATAAATTTTGTCACTTGTTTTTTGTCTTCATGTATATTTGTTTTATTTGAGGGCATTATAGTATTTTAGTAGTTGTGTGGCCTCTTTAAAGAAAAAATCTATCAACAAGTACCCTATATGCCATGTTATTTGTCTCCAAGACCCCATAGGTCAATCATCCTAGTTTTAATGGTTGTTATCCAGAAGAATCCAGAATCACTACACACATGAAGAGGTGACAAAGGAGGGATACGTCGGTCGTCTTATTATCAACACAATGAAACAACCACCACAACCAAAATAGTAAGATTTTGAGAGGTGATTTGACGAGTAAATTAGGAGTAATATACCCTTGTCTCTTCACCAATCCCTTACTGAAGAAATCCAAAAATTTCACCTTACTGGTCCTCCATCACCGACAAATATCGATTCAATTAAGATTTGCAAAAATTGTTTTCCCATCATAGTTTTTTAATTCAAGATCTTCACTCCAAAAAAAGATGTAGTCTACCATGGAAACCCTATAATTATTCTAAGTTTAGCACGTGATGAGAAGTTAACAATAGGGATCCCATCAAAGATCCATGCTTCAAGAAAATTGGTTGTAATAATTCTATAATATTATTTGTGCTCCTCAATAGGGTATGATTCTTCAAGTAAAGAGAAGATATCTTTAGAATAGATAACCTCCTGCCAAATGGTGCTATAGTTTCATGGGATAGTGTGTGTTGTAGCAAGGAGGAAGGGGATTTAAATATTCCTAACATTGAGTATATAAACAAAACATGCCTTTTATTTACTTTCTGGAGATTTTATTCACAAGGTCAAAACTTATTGAGCAGATGGGTTAATTCCTTAAACAAAAGCGTATTTGGAGCTTGGATATAAAGCAGCACCATTCATGGTTATGGAAGCAGTTACTCAAAATCAAAAGTGTGGCATATGAGTTGATATATCATGAGGTGGGGAATGGTGAAATAACCTATATTTTGTGGGATAGATGGGTAGAAAAGAGAAGTGTACAAGAGATATTAAATATTAAGCTTGATGAATATAACCTTTGTTGTAATAAAAAGGTCAAGGAGTGCTTTGGTAGAGGTAGGTGGATAATTCCACCATGTATTGGGAAAGTTGTTTCTCATATACAAGACATCAAATTGGTGGACAATACTGACACTATAACATGGAGTGAAAGTGATAAGAATCAATTTTTATATAAAAAAACATTGAAAAGAATTACTGAGCACAAAAACAAAGTATCATGGAGTGAAGTAGTTTGGGCGAACAAAGTCCCCAAAATTCTAATAATAAGCATAGAATTAAAATTATTATCAAATATCATACACCATAATAATACATCTGTTTTAATACTCAACGTGCTCATAAATTTAAGTAATAGCCCTCGCTGCTTCCATAGCCAAACCATTCTAACCCATCCAATTCTATCTACAATTGAACACCTTAGAATTGTCCAAATATTGTTTTCTGAGAAATATAACCCAATGCATGTACATGCAAATCATCAAAGAGATCACCATAAGATATTTAAAATTATAAAGATCAAAATACCCCAGATTCTCCAAAATCCAGCAGATAACTGCTTTTGGAAGTAAAAATCAACATCATAACAAAAGGATCCTCATTTAACCAATGAAGGCCATCATTCCATCTTTAACACAAATAATCGCGGTTTGTGTTTTAGAAATTAAGCTCTTAGCCATAGTATTATTAATTACCCTCGAACCCTTAACACTTTCTATCCAAGGCCCCAGATCGAAATTAAAAAGAAAAATAAGATTTAAATACACAAAGTATATACACATTTCAAATTCCAGAAATAGAGACTGTTACCGCTAGTAATAATTAAACCTATCAGTAGTTATTATTCCTTAACTATTTATGTTTGTATTTATTGTGAAGAAACATAGAATTACCTAATATCAATAGTGGAGAAATGTGCCTAGCAGACAGTGCTACAACACTATTTTGAAAAATAAAAAATATTTCTCAAAACTTAAATTTGCTGAAGCATCCGTTGTTACAATTTCTAGTGCAACAAATATGATTGAAGGTTTTGGAAAAGTATGCATTGTTTTCCCTATGGGAACAAAATTATTAATAAGAAATGCTTCATATTCTAGTAGATCGAAAAGAAATTTACTAAGTTTTAAAGATATTTGAAATAATGGTTATCACATTGAAACCATAAATGATATAAACAAAGAATATCTCTATATTACATCACTTGTAACCGGCAAGAAAATAATGATAGAAAATTACCGATGTTATCTTTTGGATTATATTATACTTATATAAATCCAATAAAATCTAATTTAGCGATTAATAAAAGGATGAATAACCCAAAATCCTTTATTCTTTGGCATGATCCTCTAGGTCATCCGGGAACAATAATGATGAGAAATATAATTGCGTATTCTCAGGGTCATCCATTTAAGAACCAAAAAGTTCTTTTACCAAATTATTATTCATGCGTTGCATGTGCACAAGGAAAACTAATCATTCGGTCATCACCAGCTAAAGTCGGTATTGAATCTCCAGCATTTTTGGATAGGATTCAAGGAGATATATGTGAGCCTAGTACCCCATCATGTATACCGTTTCAATACTTTATGGTGTTAATAGATGCATCAACTCATTGGTCTTATGTCTCCTTATTATCCACCCGGAATGTGGCATTTGCAAAATTACTTGCACAAATTATCCGAGTACGAGCTCAATTTCCGGATTATAACATCAAGAAAATAAGACTTGATAATGTCGGAGAATTCACATCCCAAACGTTTAATGACTACTGCATGTCAATTGTAATTGAGGTTGAGCATCCTGTAGCTCACACACATACACAAAATGGTTTGGCTGAATCTTTAATCAAACGTATACAACTAATCACTAGACCACTTTTCATGAGAACTAAGTTGCCTAGTTCAGCTTAGGGTCATGCAATATTACATGCAGTAGCATTAATTCGAATAAGACCAACAGCTTATCATAAATACTCTCCATTACAATTAGTTTTTGGTCAATAACCAAATATATCTCATTTAAGAACTTTTGGTTGCGCAGTATACGTCCTAATCGCTCCACCATATCGCACCACAAATGCGGTTAGGAATTTATGTTGGCTATGAATCTTCATCTATTATTAAATATCTTGAGCCTTTGACCAGAGATCTTTTTATAACACGTTTTGCTAATAGTCAATTCGATGAATCAATATTTCCAGCATTAGGGGGAGAGAAACATAAACATAAGCTGGGAAAACAAGAAATTTCTTGGAAATCATCAATATCTCATTTTGATTCTCGCACAAATCAATCTGAACAAGAAGTTCAAAAGATCATTCATTTACAAAGGGTTGCGAATCAATTACCAGATGCATTCATTATTACTAAGAAAGTGACTAAGTCACACATAACAGTTATATATGCTTCCGCTCGAATAAATTCTATAAACAAGCAACCCGCTAATGAGTCGATCACACGCCAAAAGCGTGGCAGAACAATCGGTTCCAAGGATAAGAATCCAAGAAAGAAAAGGGAGCTAAACAATCAAGTTGGAAATATTACGATCTTTGATAATCTTGTAGAAATCACAACACCTAATACTGGTGAAAAGGAAACTTTAACAGAATCTCAGGTACCTAATCATGAATTAAACAATGAAATTGTTGAAGACTAAGAGATCTCAATCAATTATGTTCCTACGGGAATTATATAGACCGAGATCAAATCCTTGTTAACAACATATTTTCATATGCAGTAGCTACTGATTTAATGAATGAAAGTGAGGAACTTGAACCGATGTCCGTTCAAGAATGTCGACATAGCAAAATGGAAAGATGCAATACAAGTTGAATTATATTCCCTTGACAAACGTGAAGTATTTGGACCTGTAGTTCCGACACTTGAAAATATTAAACCTGTTGGCTATAAGTGGGTATTTGTGCGAAAACGAAAAATGAAATTGTACGATATAAGGCACAAATTGTAGCACAAGGTTTCTCCCAAATACCTGGGATTGATTATAAAAATACATACTCTCTAGTGGTGGATGCAATCACTTTCAGGTTTCTAATCAATTTGGCAATTTTTGAAGGACTTCAAATGCGTCTAATGGATGTGGTAACTGCTTACCTTTATGGATCACTTGATAGTGAAATGTATATGAAAGTCCCAGAAGGACTAAAAGTACCAGAAGCATGCAACTTGAATTCTCGGGATAAATATTCAATCAAGTTACAAATATCTTCTTATGGTTTAAAACAATCTGGACGAATGTGGTATAATCGTCTTAGTACTTACCTTCTTAAAAAAGGATACACCAATAGTCCAATTTGCCCATGTGTTTTTATAAAGAAATCAAACAACGTGTTTGTCATTATTGCAGCATATGTTGATGATTTGAATCTAATTGGGACCCTTGAAGAGCTCACATCAGATGCCGCAAACTTGAGAAAATCAACAATAGTACGAAAGTGATGGTGAAACATCTTTTTGGTAAAAGAAACGGGAAGGAAATGGATCATTCTCCGAACCATAATAGTCTAAAGGTGGTCTCACAAGACTCAACGAATATGGAGGAGGCTGATATCAATTGGTTGAATGATGCCTCTTTCTCTAACAATTGGGAACCAGCTGGGATAGCCGCAATTGGTATTTCAAAGGAAGGAATAATAAAACATAAGGTGATCAAGAGGGCGAGAGTTAATTTAAGCACGGAAGGAGAAGCTTGGGTCATTCTTCAGGCCATGAGATCCTCAGCGGAGCTCAATTACCGGAGTTTTTCTTTCTTCTCCGACAACCTTGAAGTTGTTCAAGGAATTATCAACGGTGGAGCTTCTAATTGGAGAATTAGTCCAATGATCAATGAAGCCCTCAAATGGACCAAACGGTTTCCATCATGGAAAATTATACACTGCAAAAGGGAGTTCGTCTGCATTGCCGACAAAGCTGCGAAGCTCACGAGGAAGGGAATCGACATTTCGGCAGGACATCCGATTAACATGGTTGATTTCTTTAGGTGGATGAATAGATTTGTAACACGTTAATTTTTATTTCAACCGACAAAAAAAAAAGAATTTGAGATGAAAGATCTCGGAAAAACTAAGTTTTGTCTTGGCTTACAAATTGAGAATTTATTAGATGGGATATTTCTCCATCAATCAACATATAAAGAGAAAATACTTAAAAGGTTTAATATGGATAAATGTCATCCATTATCTTCTCCTATGATCGTTCGTTCACTAGACGTACACAAGGACCCTTTTCGTCCTTGAGAAGATAATGAAGAAATACTTGGTCCAGAAGTACCATATTTAAGTGTCATTGGAGCACTGATGTATCTTGCAAATAACACCAAACCAGACATAGTATTCTCTGTAAATTTTCTAGCAAGGTATAGTGCTACCCCAACTCGAAGACATTGGAACGGAACAAACATTTATTTTGTTACCTTCAAGGAACTATCGATAGAGGACTATTGTATTCACGAAAATTTCAAGGGAAACTACTTGGATACGCAGATGCTGGTTATCTATCTGATCCCCATAAAGGACAATCACAAACTGGATACTTATTCACTTTTGGTGGTACTGCGATCTCTTGGCGTTCTACAAAGCAAAGTTTATCAGCCACTTCATCAAATCATGAAGAGATACTTGCATCATATGAAGCTAGTCGAGAATGTGTTTGGTTGAGACCTTTGACCCAACATATTCAAGGAGAATGTTGCACTTCAACGACGAAAACCGATACAACCATACTGTATGAAGACAATGTCGCTTGTATTTCTTAAATCAAGGGAGGATTTATCAAAGGTGACAGATTTAAGCATATCTCGCCAAAGTTTTTTTTCGCAGATGAACTTCAAAAGAAAGGTGAAATAGACATCCACCAAATTCAATCAAGTGAAAATTTAGCAGATCTATTTACAAAACATTTGAAAGATTAATAACAAGGTTGGGATGCGTCGACTCAAGAGATTTATCTTGACTTATACAAATGAGGACGAGTACGCGTTGCACTCTTTTTCCCTTGGCTAGGTTTTATCCCATTGGGTTTTACTAGCAAGGTTTTTAATGAGGCAACTACAAATGCGTATCTAAAATAATATCCAAGGGAGAGTGTTATAAACCAATTATTAGTGGCTATTAATATTATAGAGTAGTGGGGTGGTGTAACATTCACATTTATATCTTCTAACATCCTACTCATTATGTAATTAGTATGGTAGTTGTATAGTCTCATATTGCCTATATAAAGGGTTTGGTCACTCCCTCAAAGAAGATAGAAATCCATATAATAATATACTCTTCTTGTCTCCATATAGCCTCTCATCAACTATGTTCATTTACGTATTGTTTTAACAAGTACAATTATTTATTTTGTTAACCCTATAATTATTTTATTTATATAATAGTTAATTTTAAAAAAATTAATATTAATACTTATAGTGCAATCTTTACCTTATATAGGATTTGTAGTACAATTTTGTATAATATAAGGACTTATTTTACTGATTTACATAATATAAGGATTTATATTACAATTTTTGTATAATATATGGACTTGTATTGCAAATAACTCAAAATAAAATTGGGAGGGGGAGGGGGAGATTGCTCCGAACCCTCTTGACTCCCCTAATGAATAATCCTAGCTCTGCTTCTGTCCATGACGATGCAAAAGTCGGTGTAGATGAATTGAATCTTGCACATGTTCCAATCATAATTTTGGCGTGATTCCAGATTAATATGACGTTAAAAAGACTTTTTCGCTACATCAATAATGCTCTTACGAACTCTCAGGCCTTAAATTTCATCTCGTTATCAATGAAGAAAAAAAATCCATAAGTCATTAATATGTAGCTTGAGAGGGAAATATACAGGGTTAGAATTAATTTCTTAAAGTGGTTATGATCTCTTGAGATCATGGAAGAAACTCTACTCAAGTCAATGTAACTCTCCAATATATAATGGAAAAAACGATATCAAGAGATGACTTTGACTTAAATGTTTCCTTTTTTTTATACATCAGAGGCTTTAAAAACCGAAGTTGAAAATAAAATCAACTAATCCCTCATAGAGGTTCTAACACTAGTCTAGGAATCATGCATCCACTCCTATCACTAGTAATATTCTTCCAAAGATAGTCTGGAGGATCCACAGTAATTGCGGTTCCCCACTCATCAACGCATCTCTTTTAGCTAAAAGATCCGCACATGTTTGCTTTTCGGTAGATACATTCCATCTCAAAGCCCGGGTTATTTCTCAATATAGCTCTACAATCACGCCCAATATGACAATTCCAACTCGTAGAACTACTACTGCCCTTCACTAGCGCGTGAAGTTCTCTAGAGTCAGTTTCGACATATAAATCTTTGATGCCTCGATTTACTACCCATCTCACACCATAGTGCAAGGCTAAGACTTCAGAATAACCAGGAGATTTCATTATACACGGGCCAGAAAACCAGCTACAAAAGTACCTTCTTCATCTGTTAGTAGTCCACCTATACCCGCTCTTCCCATTGCAATACTATAGCACCCATCGACATTCAACTTTAGCTTGTTTTTTGGTTTAACCCATTTATTAGTTCGCTCTTTGCCGCTTTAATTATTCCCCCGTCACCTTCCTTCCCCCACGCGGATACAAATTCGCAAGCTAATCTTATAGTTTCATGCTTCAACCCAACCATCCTTGGAGTGGCACCTAAACTCTCAAAGATAGCCTCGTTTTGTCTAGACCAGATAATACTTAATGCTGCAATAAAAACCAGCTTCCATTCTATCCCACCATATTTAGCTTTGGAGTGAAGATGCGCCTCTACCCAACTCTTCATATTTGGTACAGGTGGGTTTGCTCCTTGCTGCAGACTTTATGTCGCAGCCATGTCAGTGAGCAAGGCTGAAAGGTGAGTATTAATCAGCCCACTTGAAAGGCCTGACCCAGCTGCTCCTCGGCCATCATCGCATGAATCTGCTGTCAACAAATCTGCAGCGCAATTAAGGTCTTTCTCCCTCGAAACAGTAGCCGCGCCTTATCCATATCGCGAAGGTAACAAACCCAATTCGATCCAACCGAAGGATAAATCAGGAACTTCTTCCACCATATTTGCAAAGGCTTTGACTGTGAAAATACCTGAAGCCTCGTATACCCATTTATAAGTCCAAACACCCATTCTTACTTCCTCAAGAACTCCATTTCGAAGCACATTTGTATCTGCCATTATGGCTTTGCAGATACTCGAGTCGCTAGCCTTATTTTCCTTTTGAAACAGCCCATTCTTAATAATGTCCATCCACGCAACCTGTTGATTCCTAAGCATTTTCCGTCCAAGTTTTGCCAATAAAGCCAAATTAAAATACTTCGCTCCGCGAATACCTAACCCTTCATTTGACTTTGATTTGCATACCTAATCCCATGCAACCCAATGTATTTTCCTCTTCTCATTTGAAGACCCCCAAATAGAGTTACGTACTATCCAGTCAATTTCATCACATACATATATCGGCAATTCATTACTTGCATTTGATACGTCAGTATTGCACATAGTACAGATTGGGCGAGGGTGATACGTCCAGCAAGGGAGAGAGTGTTTGCCTTCCATACTGCAACCTATATTTTTAAGTGTCAATATACTAATTTATTTCAAAATGTCTTGATGACTGAGAAGTGCGCGGCCAACTCTCAACCTATATTTTTTTCTTGGATAAACTCCTTTACATTGAAAATATTAACTAAAGAAAAAATTTTAAAAGTCAGATAAATAGTATATACTTTAATTATACTAATGATGATAGCATACACAAAACATACAAAATATCAGCACCAAAATCAATGATGAGTGAGGTCAAACATGGTTTCTTACACAGCAAACGTAAGTTGATAAATAATACTCAAAGCTCAAGTTAATAATAATTATTAAGTATACATAAACACGGGATGAAAAGTAATACATAGAGTTTAGCTTCTTTTTTTTTTTTTTTTTTTTTTTTTTTTTTTTGGACAGTCATAGAGTTTAGCTTCTTGTTGCAATAACCTGCTTAAACATGTCCTTCATTCCTGCAAATAAGTGCAAAAAAAAAAGTAAGGAAACTACATCACATAAAGCAGAGAAGAAGATTTTGAGCCGTGAAGTTATTATCTTACCTCATCATCATCGTCATCATCTTTCTTGAGACGAGTGGTACCACTCTCCTTAGTAATAGGTAAGTTCATAGCACCAAAAGGGTGTATCAACATCAATGTGACCTTTCATAGAATAACCAGTACCTTTTCCTCTAATCATATCCCAAAGAGCAGACCCAAAATCCTTAGGCCTAAAGGTAATCGGAACATCAATATAACTAATCCCCTTTTTAACAAGTGTAGCCGATTTTTCAAGCTCCGCACCTCCAATGCTTACATTAGACAACCAAACTTCATAGTCGAGTTTATTTAACCCCAAATCAAAATCATTCAAGTTTTCCAGTTTCAAATGAAGAATCGCTACAGTCTCCTCAAACGAAAATTTCTGGAAATGGATTTTATCAACATCGATATTTGGCTTGTAAGGAATCGGAATCTTTCCGGTTTTCTCAAGTGGGATAGTTATCCTCCCAAACACGGGTACATCAACTATGAGATCCACTTTAATACGATATGGGATAATGCTTCCGGGTTCTATATCAGCGTATGTGTTTTTTATGTCGTCGAATATTAAAGTGAGAGGTATTGTAACAGTTTCAGATCCATGTGCGTGAATTGTTCCAGCATCGGGGATTAAACCGGAAACTAATTTTCGGGAATCACTTTCGATTAAGTAGTTTATGTCAATGAGAGGAATTGGTATGGGATTGGGATTTGTGACAAGCACATCAACAACAATGTCTGCTTTTTCGAGATTTATGTGAGGGATGTGAATTGCGGTGACATCAGCAGTTGGTTTTCCGACTCCTACTGTTTCTTCAATTTTCTCATGAATGTCGTGAATGAAATGTTTGACTTTGTCCAAGAATCCACCCCGTTCTTCTTCCTTTTTATTGTCTGTGTCCTTGATTCCTCTCTCGACTATCTTGGGTTTGTAGGATGATTCCATTCCTTAATAAAAGGTAAACAAGACTATAAGAATGGACAACCTTAAAACCTCTCCTATATAGTACATTGTCGATCAATCAAGTCTCGGAAGCATTTAGAATTGGTATCGAACTAGCTCTTGCAAGAGCAATAATTCTCACAGATAAGAACTAATTAATCAAGCAAAGTGTATACATGAGACAATGTCATATAACAAATGATTAATACTATCGGACTTTTTAAACAATATTTAGCTAAAAATTAAAGTATTAAGAGGGGTATGAACTTTTACATAGTGAATATGAGTTTGACTTGAAAAGGATGTTCTATCCACTAAACCCGTCTATATCCGGGTTCTATCGTTAGATCAAACTTTGATCCGTGAGGCATGTGAAAAAAATACAATAAAATAAATCAGATGGCACAAACAACTAAACCAAATTAAAGCAAGCAAACCAAAAAAATAAATCAAAATCTACTATTCTACTTAAACAGATCGAGGTTCTTATCAATGATGCATAGATACATATCAATAATAAGCTAACTACACTAAATTCCAATAAAAAATCAGTAAGGTGACATATTTTATCTAGAAAAAAACTGAAAGAAATACAATGGATTATAGATTATTGAACAATTGATTTTACATATGAGAAATTAATATGCATCAGCATGTTATACAAATAAGACAGACTGCAAAAAAAGAAAAAAGCAAGAAATGTCGTGATTTGATGAAGAGAATATAAACAGTTTGAGTATTTCAAGAGTTTGACATTACCTGATGAAGCAAAAGTAAAAGGGATTGACGAAAGTCAGATGTATAATTTCTCCTTAGCGTTGAGAACGCAAGGACTTCTTAAATATATATGGCATGACTCATGAGAGGTGGAATATGATAAGCAAGAGAGAATAGAAAAGAATATAGAGATGAGAGGAAAAAGATGTTTATTAACTCAATCAATTGTGTATATATACATTACAGATTATTGTGTATACATACACTTTGTGTATCTAACTATTTGTAACTAACTTTGATTCTTCTAGTTCCAATTCTGTTTTGCTAGCTGTCATATTGTTGTTATACTTATCATCCCCCCTCAAGCTAAGCTGTAGTTGAAGAGGTAATTTGGAAAGCAGCGCAAGAAATGGAGTAGAAGCTAAACCTTTCGTAAAAACGTCAGCAAGCTGTTGATTACTTGGAACATGAGTTAAGACAAGAAGCTTAGCTTGGACTTGTTCACGAACAAAGTGATAATCAACATCAATGTGCCTTGTCCGAGTGTGAAACACGGGATTCGAAGCTAGTGCAAGAGCTGAGATGTTGTCACACGCAAGTGTAGGAATACCAACATCAATGCATAAGCTTTTAAGTAAAAACGAAATCCATTTTTGTTCAGCTGATACGTGAGCCATTGCTCGATACTCAGCTTCAGTAGAAGATCGAGAAACAGTAGATTGCTTCTTTGATCCCCAAGAGATCAAATTCGACCCTAAGAAGATACAATAACCACTTGTTGATCTTCGATCAGAAATAGAACTCGCCCAATCTGAGTCAGAATAGGCTTTTAAGATTGGAGAAGATGCAGAGAAAATCAAAGCATATTGATGTGTACCCTTAATATAACGAAGTAAACGCTTGAGAGCTTCAAAATCCATATTTGTAGGAGAGTGCATTGCTTGACAAAGCTTGTTTACAGAGAAAGCAATGTCAGGTCTGGTTATAGTTAGATATTGTAAAGCACCAATCAAACTCCTAAACAAAGTAGGATTTTCAAACGCCAATTTATCATGATTTGAAAGAACTGAATATTTATTCATAGTAGGTGTTGGAGATGAGTTGCAATCTTGTAGACCAGCCTTAGCAATGATAGAGAGGGCATATGTAGATTGATCCACAATAATAGAACCAGAAGCTCGAGTTATATTTAATCCAAGAAAGTAGGATAAGCACCCCAAATCTTTCATTTTAAACCGAGCTTTAAGTGCCTCAATAATAGAAGTAACAAGTGAGGGACTCGCGCCTGTGACTAGAATGTCATCAACATAAACCAGAACCACAGTCAAAGTGCTATCTGCACCTTTAACAAACATTGAGGTGTCTGCAGCACTAACTTTAAAATCTTGAGATGTGAGAAAAGCTGTTAGAAGTTGGTAGCAAGCTCTAGGAGCTTGCTTAAGTCCATAAAGAGACCTGTTCAATTTACATACATAGTCAGGGTGAGTTTTATCAATAAACCCAGTAGGTTGCACCATATAAACTTCTTCTTCAAGTGAGCCATGAAGAAAAGCGTTGGATACATCCAATTGTTTAATTTCCCAATTATAAGTGGCAGCTAATGTGAGTATAATACGCACAGTTTGATGCTTAACCACTGGACTGAAGGTTTCAACATAATCCACACCATATTCTTGTAAGAAGCCTCGAGCCACTAAGCGAGCTTTGTAACGCGAAATAGAGCCATCAGCATTGCGTTTTATTCTATATATCCATTTACAAGTTATGGGAGAGCGCCCATGTGGTTTTGGAACAAGAGTCCAAGTATTTTGACTCATCAAAGCTGAGTATTCATCAGCCATGGCGTCTAACCAACATTGAGACTTAGTAGCTTCTCTATAAGACACAGGTTCAGACTCAAGAGAGGTTATAACTGCAGCACGACACTTGTAAGATGGTTTCAAAGACCCTGTTTTGAGTCTAGTAACCATTGGATGAACTGAAGTATTTTGCTGAGATGAATTTGAAGAAGAAGAATTTTGTGGAGAAGAATTTGAGGTAACTGAAGGAGACTCATGAGAAGATTGAATGGGTGAATTTATAGAAGAGAAAGGTTGGGAAATGGAGTGAGGATTTATATTTGAGTCAAATATGTCAATGAATGCTGAATATGTAGACTCAAGAGTAGATGAAGAACTTGATATTTGAGATTGAAAAGGGAAGACTGATTCATTGAATAAAACATGTCTAGACACAAAAACTCGTTTTGAACTCAGAGAATAACATTTATATCCTTTTGAATTTGAACAATAGCCAAGGAAAACACAACCTTCTGACTTAGGAGAGAGTTTATGAGGGGCATAGGGCTTTAACCAAGGATAACAAAGACAGCCAAAAGTTTTAAGATGAGTGTAAGTAGGTGGAGTTTTATATAAGACTTGATATGGTGAAGAATTGGCAAGAACAGGTGTTGGCAGCAAATTTATAAGATATACTGCTACTGAAAGAGCTTCAAGCCAAAAAATAGTAGGTAATGAGCTATGTGATAAAAGGGATAAAGTTGTTTCAATCAAATGTCTATGTTTCCTTTCAGAAACTCCATTTTGTTCTGGGGTATGTGGACAAGAAGTTTGGTGAATAATCCCTTTGCTATGCAAGAAAGTCTGAAAACTATTGCTCATATATTCCCCACCATTATCACTTCTGAAAGTTTTAATTGAAACATTGAATTGATTTAAAACAAGATTATAAAAGGCACAAAAAACACCATAGGCATCTGATTTAAGTTTGAGAGGATAAACCCAAGTAAATCTGCTATAGTCATCAATGAATACTATATAATACTTGAATGAAGAGCAAGATTCGACAGGGGAAGGTCCCCAAATGTCACTATGAACTAGAGAAAAAATGTCAGATGACCTAGATGAAGACAAAGAGAAAGGCAGTTTATGAGCCTTAGATGTTGCACAAGCATTACATAGAATTCCACAATGATCTAATCTAGTATGTAATGTAGCAGATAGGAGTGATGACACATGAGTTGATGGATGGCCTAAGCGCATATGCCACAAAGAAGCTGAAGATGTGGTTGTTTTTGAAGACAAGCAAACAGGTGTTGATGAAGGAGATGAAGAGAGTTTTGAATTTGAACGAAACATGAGTGGATACAGTCCATCTCTACAAGGGCCCTGAAAGAGAAGATTATTTGTAGAGGAGTCAAAAATTGACACAGAAGAGGAAGAAAACACTACTACACAGTTATTATCATGAGTGAACTTTGAAATAGAGAGGAGATTAGACGATATAGATGGAACATGTAGTATAGACTTTAAGTAAAATTTAGAGGAAGAGTTAGAGATTGTACTATTCCCAATGTTAGCTATATCCAATGCCTGGCCATTACCAACAGAGACTGAGTTGGAACCTTGATAAGCAGTTGAGTTTTGAAGCAAGCCTAAGTCATTTGTAACAGGACTGTTTGCTCCAGAGTCTAAATACCACATCTCAGGATCATAGCAATTTTGAGATGAAGCTTGAGATGGAGAAGGAACCTGAGTAGTATGAACTGCCATAGCCATTCGAGCATTAGCTTTAGGTGATGGAAACTTCACATAGTCAGTCCTTGACCAGCAATCAATTGCTGAATGACCAAACTTAGTACAAATTTGACAAGTTGGTGCAGCTGACTGAACAGGAGGTGGTCCCAAAATGGATGTGTTCATAGGTGATCCTCTTGACCGCCCACGGCCTCTTCCACCACCACGACCACGATTAGAAACTGGTGCTGAAGTGTTAGTAAACAAAGCATTCTGAAATGACATGGAATTTTCACTTGAATCCGCCATTTTCATGTGTAATTCTTCAGAAATTAATAGACTACCAAGGGAGTGGAAGGTTAAAGTAGAGGATTGCGCATTAGTAATGCGAATACTCGATTTGAATTGATTATATTCTGAGGGAAGACCTTTAAGAGTGTACATTATAAGCTGTATCTAATCCATCGCAAATGTCTTGAATCTCTGCAAGGTATGCATTCATAGGTTTATCTCCTTTCTTTAAGTTGCAGAGCTTCATCTTGAGCTGATGAACATGAGTTCGACATTGCGAAATAAAGATTTCTTCAAGCTTATGCCACACTTCAGATGCATGATGAATCTTAACCACCTGAGAGAGGATAGAAGGAATCATTGATGATAATAATGAAACCTTTAGTTGTTGATCCTCTATAAGCCAAGTTGTGAAGGCCGGATCTGCAGCTGGTGGAGCTTGAATACATCCAGTAACATGTTTGAGATAGCCATGAGCTTCGAGAATTGCCTCAAGTTGAGCTCTCCATAGAACGTAATTTGTAGAATCGAGCTTCACCTGAACAAGACTCGCCCAATTTTGACGCAGAAGAAGAAGTCCAGCTGGAATTTCTGAGCTGGAGGAGATATTTGGAGAAGGTGAGGAAGACGATGATGACGCCATAACAATGATGCGGAAGTAATAGGCCTAAGGATCGAAGAAACTCGTGACGAAGCTCAATGAAGATTAGAAGAAAACGAAGTGATAACAGAAGGAATCCATTAATGGCGGTTTTGAGCTTGACACTTGTTCTTTAGGCTTTTAAACTGATACCATGATAAGCAAGAGAGAATAGAAAAGAATATAGAGATGAGAGGAAAAAGATGTTTATTAACTCAATCAATTGTGTATATATACATTACAGATTATTGTGTATACATACACTTTGTGTATCTAACTATTTGTAACTAACTTTGATTCTTCTAGTTCCAATTCTGTTTTGCTAGCTGTCATATTGTTGTTATACTTATCAGAATAAACGTGTAGCATTCAAAATTATTATCCAATATTATGATAATTCGGTAGCTCATCAAATTATAGTGAGCAGAAATTAATGAGAAAATGACCCATATGACCTTATGGCCCAATTCTTTTAGACCCAAAGTTTAGTTTGGAATGATTGGGTCAATATTTTTCTTTTAGATTATTTTCTAAGGGGTATTGAAAACCTCTTTTAAATATCCAAAAAACCCAATCCCCGGTTAAGTTTGAATAAAATAAAATTTTTAATTAAAATCATATATATATATATATATATATATATATATATATATATATATATATATATATATATATATATATAGGTTCAAAGTAACCCATTTAAAACATAAACCTAAATTTCACTCACCTAATTTTTTGAAAAATGTTCCTAACTTTTTCATCCCCCACCTGAAAATCATTCGTGGTGGTGTCTTATGGTGGCATCGATTATGGTGGCAGCGACGGATATGATGGAGCTCGTGATGGTTCAGTGTGCTCGTTGTACGAACGTGGTGGTGAATCTGCAGAGGCAGGGTTGTTCGAGGTGGTGTCTTATGGTAGAGCAACCTAACTTAAACGTGGTGGTGGATCTATGGAGTTAAGGTTGTTCGTGGTGGTGTCTTATGTCGGAGCAGCAATGTCTGTGGTTGAGCTCGAGGTGCAACATATTTGGAGTTCATGGTGGTCCGTAGTGCTCATGGCGAGCTCGTGGAGATTTTGCAGTCGTCAGGCGAACAAGTCTAAGGAGAACAATGTTGTCATCGTCAATGGTAGTTCAAAGAAAAAAGAAAGATTTGGTTTTTTTGGGACAGTGATGATGTTAATCGACGTCATCGTGCAGATTTTTTTTCCTTTTCTTTAACCTCTCAGATCTATTGTAGTTCAGTTTATGTACTTTTAAAAAATTATAATTAAAAATCAAATTACTATAAATATCTTAACATTATTCTAATAATAACTCTTTTTTTTTATCGAAAGTGCATATAGTATTAAATTAAGAGGGAAATTAATATATAAGGGAGGTGGAGTAGGGGGTGAGCATGGTTCAGTTCGTCTCGGTTTTGGCCAAAACCAGAACCGAATTTTGTTTTTTATAATTTAATAACCAAACCGGGTGGTTCGCATTTGGTTCCACATTTGTTTTTTGGTTCCGAATTGGTTCGTTTCGACTCGATTTTGGTTCGCTTCAAATTCGGATGCTTGGTCAATAGTATTTTCATCCCATTTCTTGAAATACATTGTCCAATAGAGACTAATATTCCAATACAATTATGTTACTATTAATATATCAATTAAGATTAAACTTGTAATCTAACAATATTTATCTTAATTTACAATACTACAATAAAGTAAAATCTATTACTTCCTATTTCATATAATCATGATTTATAAAATCAATCAAGTAATGAAAACTTATAATTTTAAGTGGTATAAAAAAATTCTCACTAATAGCACCATCGAATAGTATAACTAAAATTTCACGTAAATGAAATTTTCAACAAAAGTTTCTCTCACATAATTATTATAAAAAAATGTGCACAGATTCCCTATTTTTTCCTACGTTAGTTCGGTTTTGTTCGGGTTTTTGCGTAGTAAACCAAACCGAACCAAAAAAGTCGGTTTTTGAAAAAGTAAAAAACCGAACCATTTGGTTTTTTCGGTTTTTGGTTTTTTTGGTTTGGTTTTTTTCAGTTTTTTGGTTCGGTTTGGTTTTCTGGTTCTCATTTGCTCACCCTTAAGGTGGAGTAGGGGTGGGGGATAAAAATAAGGGAAAAAACAATTAAATAAACAAAAAATAATACAAGGCTAAAGATGATCTCCAATAAAAACACTCCAAATAAACTTCATTAGTTTGAAATCCTTTGGGAGAGAAGTTACAAAAGTAGTTGGAAGGATTAGATATCCAGAAATAATTAGGAGGAACACCTTTATGGATACCAATAAAGGTAGTTGATCAAGTCGACATCCATAAATTGTAGTGATGGACATCCTTACCCACATTCAAAAATACCATTAAAAGCAATGTTAAAAAATATATACCCAAAGGATCTTGAAGACCCCTCCTCAAGACCCAAGAACCCACTCTATGGACTCTTCTTACTAAAAGACTCAAATAAAATTTACACTATAACCTATTTTTTCACTACCCATTTTACTTTAAAATGATTTTTAACCACTATATATATTAAATAAATACACAAAACTCACTCACCACTTATTCTCTCTCTCTCTCTCTCTCTCTCTCTCTCTCTCTCTCTCTCTCTCTCTCTCTCTCTCTCTCTCTCTCTCTCTCTCTCATCTCTCTCTCCTCTCTCTCTCTCTCTCTCTCTCTCTCTCCTCCTTCTCTCTCTCTCTCTCTCCTCTCTCTCTCTCTCTCATCTCTCCTCCTCCTCTTCCCTCTCTATATCCATTTCCAATGAGCAACAGTGAAGCAACAAAGATTTGATTTTTACCATGAAGCTTTATAGAGAATGTGTATATCGACCAGCTATTATTCCAGCGAGAAGTATTGCAAGCTTCGCAACCATGGAGAATCAATCTACAATCGTGTTCCATCTGAAGCCGTAGAAGCGGTCGAGCAGCAACCATGGCAGCAGAAAACTCCGACGAGGTGAGAAAACATTGTGGCTCCTTTCGTGACTCCCACCGTTTCAAATTAGCTTTTCGTGGCCTGCTTATTCCGGCCCGGTAAAAAAGATACATGGCTACGTTCGTGGCTCCCACTAGTTTAGAAGATCCAGCAGCTCGTGACTAGGGAGAGGCAGATCATCTTGAAAATGAATCTCATATGTTTGCAGTCATGGAGAATGTGCAGATTGGTGTGGCCTAAGGGTGTGATAAAAAGATATATAATTTAGATGCAAATAAACACCCCTAAGCTAACACGGTACTGCAAGTATTACAGGACGTATGCAAGTTTTAATGATAAGAAGATTCGTTCCTCAGGGACTGACGAAAGTTAGAGGAGAAACTTATGCAAATTATCAAGTGCAGATATTAAAGATAGAAAAGATAATAATAAACTAAACTACTAAACTAAAGACAATAAAATAAATAAGAGAAAAGAAAAGAAGATAGTATGAAAGTTATAGCTTAGGTTTTACTAGTATGCACTAATCCTTCTAATTCTATCTATTAGATCTAATTTATAAGGGAGAACATTAGCTCTTGGTATACTTAGTCAGGATTCTAAATTCCCATACCTTAGACCTTGAGAGCGACTAAGGGGGCTACATCACAACCAGGAAGTGTTTTATCTTAGGGTTATCAAACGCCACTAAGGCCCTAACCAAATACTGCAATCCTGGTGATATGGTGGTTAAAACAAACCCTAATGACTATCTAGTTAGAATCATGTTTTGTCAGAACTAATATCGACACTAGACGTTATGTGGTGGTTCAATAGTTAAACACCCTGTCAAGGAGACCATCTAACTACTATTAAGGTAATCCTATACGCATGCATTCGCAAGGAAAACAATCATTAAATCAAAACACATAATCAAATATAAAGGTAAGTAGCTAATATCAGATTAAAACATATAATTCCCAAAGAAACTTAAATAGAAGAATTAGAATTCATAGTTTATACATGATGCACACCTAAGCTAATAGAATTAGTTCATACAAAGAAAAGAAGAGAAAAGAATTACAAAATAAGAGGTTGAAGGAGACATGATTGATGCACAGCTCCCTCCAGACTTCTTCTCTTGTGTTGCAGCTTCCTCTTGGCCTTAGGGTCTGGCCAAGGATGATTTTAGAGTGTTAAGAGGCTGTATTTATAGGGTATAGGAAGACCTAATTCGTTTTCTTGAAGGAGAAGGAAAGTAACGGACTCCTAGTCCAACTCAAATTCGTATGGAAATAAAGATAAACACTGCTGGACCGTTTTGAGCATATCTTCTTCGTTATTGGTCGGTTTGAGCTCCATAAGATACCCAAAGAATCGCAACAGAATTATCATGCCCCTAAAGAAGGAAATTACCAAAATCGGCCTATTTCTTAGGTAAAACGCACATCTTTAGACGTGTATGCAGAATCCCAGATTTAGGCAGTTTTTCCTTTTCCATCTTTTTAGCCTTTGTTTCCTTTATCTCCAATTTCCATGCAAATATATTTCCATAAGTTGTTGTCTTTGACTTGGACTCTAATTAATCTCCATAATTATCTTTAAAGCTTCACACTAAATAAACAATTAAACCCAATATGCTCTAAAAATATTAATTCTACAAATCAAGACTCAAAATAGGAAAGTGCACTAAATTAAGCTAAGATCGACCTATAAACTAATAAATAAGCCTAAAATGATGTCTCTGAAGTTTATTATATTATCACAAATGAGGAGACATCACTGATCTAGCTGAATCTCCATTGGTGCTTGTTCCAAATCCTCGAGCCCGGCAAAGAAAAACCTCCCTCTAGCAAAGAAGGATCTCTGTTCTCCATGTTCTCTGAGTCATTAAAGTAGAGGAGTAGAGTTTTCGAGTTTTATTTCGAGAACTAGAACAATGTTTTGTTGACGTTAGCAGTAGAGATATTTTTGTTTCTGTATAGGAAAGTGGAATATAATTTTTTAATAATTTTTTTTGTTTTTTAATCTTTACTTAATAGCTTTTTTTAAGTATTCTTTTTTTCCTTCTTAAGTGCTGTAATATTTTTTTTGACAATATAATGAATTTTTATACCTTTATGTTTACTTAGTGTTTTTACGGGAGTACTCAGTGTTTTTGTCGACTATTCGGTGATTTTTGTGTAAACACTCAGTGATTTTGTGTTAATACTCCGTGATTTAAAAAATACTCAATAATTTTCAAAATAATACTCAGTGACTTTCAAATATTACTCAGAATTTGTTCACGATACTCAAAGAATTTTTCCGCTACACAAATTTTCATTTTGATACTTAGAAAATTTCTTGTGGCAGCGTCGGTGGTGGTCGGCGGTAGTGCCCGTAGATGATAGTTATATTCAGTGGTTCGGTGGTCCACTTATTTTTTGTCTTTATATAAATTTTGTCACTTGTTTTTTGTCTTCATGTATATTTGTTTTATTTGAGGGCATTATAGTATTTTAGTAGTTGTGTGGCCTCTTTAAAGAAAAAATCTATCAGCAAGTACCCTATATGCCATGTTATTTGTCTCCAAGACCCCATAGGTCAATCACCCTAGTTTTAATGGTTGTTATCCAGAAGAATCCAGAATCACTACACACATGAAGAGGTGACAAAGGAGGGATACGTCGGTCGTCTTATTATCAACACAATGAAACAACCACCACAACCAAAATAGTAAGATTTTGAGAGGTGATTTGACGAGTAAATTAGGAGTAATATACCCTTGTCTCTTCACCAATCCCTTACTGAAGAAATCCAAAAATTTCACCTTACTGGTCCTCCATCACCGACAAATATCGATTCAATTAAGATTTGCAAAAATTGTTTTCCCATCATAGTTTTTTAATTCAAGATCTTCACTCCAAAAAAAAGATGTAGTCTACCATGGAAACCCTATAATTATTCTAAGTTTAGCACGTGATGAGAAGTTAACAATAGGGATCCCATCAAAGATCCATGCTTCAAGAAAATTGGTTGTAATAATTCTATAATATTATTTGTGCTCCTCAATAGGGTATGATTCTTCAAGTAAAGAGAAGATATCTTTAGAATAGATAACCTCCTGCCAAATGGTGCTATAGTTTCATGGGATAGTGTGTGTTGTAGCAAGGAGGAAGGGGATTTAAATATTCCTAACATTGAGTATATAAACAAAACATTCCTTTTATTTACTTTCTGGAGATTTTATTCACAAGGTCAAAACTTATTGAGCAGATGGGTTAATTCCTTAAACAAAAGCGTATTTGGAGCTTGGATATAAAGCAGCACCATTCATGGTTATGGAAGCAGTTACTCAAAATCAAAAGTGTGGCATATGAGTTGATATATCATGAGGTGGGGAATGGTGAAATAACCTATATTTTGTGGGATAGATGGGTAGAAAAGAGAAGTGTACAAGAGATATTAAATATTAAGCTTGATGAATATAACCTTTGTTGTAATAAAAAGGTCAAGGAGTGCTTTGGTAGAGGTAGGTGGATAATTCCACCATGTATTGGGAAAGTTGTTTCTCATATACAAGACATCAAATTGGTGGACAAAACTGACACTATAACATGGAGTGAAAGTGATAAGAATCAATTTTTATATAAAAAAACATTGAAAAGAATTACTGAGCACAAAAACAAAGTATCATGGAGTGAAGTAGTTTGGGCGAACAAAGTCCCCAAAATTCTAATAATAAGCATAGAATTAAAATTATTATCAAATATCATACACCATAATAATACATCTGTTTTAATACTCAACGTGCTCATAAATTTAAGTAATAGCCCTCGCTGCTTCCATAGCCAAACCATTCTAACCCATCCAATTCTATCTACAATTGAACACCTTAGAATTGTCCAAATATTGTTTTCTGAGAAATATAACCCAATGCATGTACATGCAAATCATCAAAGAGATCACCATAAGATATTTAAAATTATAAAGATCAAAATACCCCAGATTCTCCAAAATCCAGCAGATAACCGCTTTTGGAAGTAAAAATCAACATCATAACAAAAGGATCCTCATTTAACCAATGAAGGCCATCATTCCATCTTTAACACAAATAATCGCGGTTTGTGTTTTAGAAATTAAGCTCTTAGCCATAGTATTATTAATTACCCTCGAACCCTTAACACTTTCTATCCAAGGCCCCAGATCGAAATTAAAAAGAAAAATAAGATTTAAATACACAAAGTATATACACATTTCAAATTCCAGAAATAGAGACTGTTACCGCTAGTAATAATTAAACCTATCAGTAATTATTATTCCTTAACTATTTATGTTTATATTTATTGTGAAGAAACATAGAATTACCTAATATCAATAGTGGAGAAATGTGCCTAGCAGACAGTGCTACAACACTATTTTGAAAAATAAAAAATATTTCTCAAAACTTAAATTTGCTGAAGCATCCGTTGTCACAATTTCTAGTGCAACAAATATGATTGAAGGTTTTGGAAAAGTATGCATTGTTTTCCCTATGGGAACAAAATTATTAATAAGAAATGCTTCATATTCTAGTAGATCGAAAAGAAATTTACTAAGTTTTAAAGATATTTGAAATAATGGTTATCACATTGAAACCATAAATGATATAAACAAAGAATATCTCTATATTACATCACTTGTAACCGGCAAGAAAATAATGATAGAAAATTACCGATGTTATCTTTTGGATTATATTATACTTATATAAATCCAATAAAATCTAATTTAGCGATTAATAAAAGGATGAACAACCCAAAATCCTTTATTCTTTGGCATGATCCTCTAGGTCATTCGGGAACAATAATGATGAGAAATATAATTGCGTATTCTCAGGGTCATCCATTAAAGAACCAAAAAGTTCTTTTACCAAATTATTATTCATGCGTTGCATGTGCACAAGGAAAACTAATCATTCGGTCATCACCAGCTAAAGTCGGTATTGAATCTCCAGCATTTTTGGATAGGATTCAAGGAGATATATGTGAGCCTAGTACCCCATCATGTATACCGTTTCAATACTTTATGGTGTTAATAGATGCATCAACTCATTGGTCTTATGTCTCCTTATTATCCACCCGGAATGTGGCATTTGCAAAATTACTTGCACAAATTATCCGAGTACGAGCTCAATTTCCGGATTATAACATCAAGAAAATAAGACTTGATAATGTCGGAGAATTCACATCCCAAACGTTTAATGACTACTGCATGTCAATTGTAATTGAGGTTGAGCATCCTGTAGCTCACACACATACACAAAATGGTTTGGCTGAATCTTTAATCAAACGTATACAACTAATCGCTAGACCATTTTTCATGAGAACTAAGTTGCCTAGTTCAGCTTAGGGTCGTGCAATATTACATGCAGTAGCATTAATTCGAATAAGACCAACAGCTTATCATAAATACTCTCCATTACAATTAGTTTTTGGTCAATAACCAAATATATCTCATTTAAGAACTTTTGGTTGCGCAGTATACGTCCTAATCGCTCCACCATATCGCACCACAAATGCGGTTAGGAATTTATGTTGGCTATGAATCTTCATCTATTATTAAATATCTTGAGCCTTTGACCAGAGATCTTTTTATAGCACGTTTTGCTAATAGTCAATTCGATGAATCAATATTTCCAGCATTAGGGGGAGAGAAACATAAACATAAGCTGGGAAAACAAGAAATTTCTTGGAAATCATCAATATCTCATTTTGATCCTCGCACAAATCAATCTGAACAAGAAGTTCAAAAGATCATTCATTTACAAAGGGTTGCGAATCAATTACCAGATGCATTCATTATTACTAAGAAAGTGACTAAGTCACACATAACAGTTATAAATGCTTCCGCTCGAATAAATTCTATAAACAAGCAACCCGCTAATGAGTCGATCACACGCCAAAAGCGTGGCAGAACAATCGGTTCCAAGGATAAGAATCCAAGAAAGAAAAGGGAGCTAAACAATCAAGTTGGAAATATTACGATCTTGGATAATCTTGTAGAAATCACAACACCTAATACTGGTGAAAAGGAAACTTTAACAGAATCTCAGGTACCTAATCATGAATTAAACAATGAAATTGTTGAAGACTAAGAGATCTCAATCAATTATGTTCCTACGGGAATTATATAGACCGAGATCAAATCCTTGTTAACAACATATTTTCATATGCAGTAGCTACTGATTTAATGAATGAAAGTGAGGAACTTGAACCGATGTCCGTCCAAGAATGTCGACATAGCAAAATGGAAAGATGCAATACAAGTTGAATTATATTCCCTTGACAAACGTGAAGTATTTGGACCTGTAGTTCCGACACTTGAAAATATTAAACCTGTTGGCTATAAGTGGGTATTTGTGCGAAAACGAAAAATGAAATTGTACGATATAAGGCACAAATTGTAGCACAAGGTTTCTCCCAAATACCTGGGATTGATTATAAAAATACATACTCTCTAGTGGTGGATGCAATCACTTTCAGGTTTCTAATCAATTTGGCAATTTTTGAAGGACTTCAAATGCGTCTAATGGATGTGGTAACTGCTTACCTTTATGGATCACTTGATAGTGAAATGTATATGAAAGTCCCAGAAGGACTAAAAGTACCAGAAGCATGCAACTTGAATTCTCGGGATAAATATTCAATCAAGTTACAAATATCTTCTTATGGTTTAAAACAATCTGGACGAATGTGGTATAATCGTCTTAGTACTTACCTTCTTAAAAAAGGATACACCAATAGTCCAATTTGCCCATGTGTTTTTATAAAGAAATCAAACAACGTGTTTGTCATTATTGCAGCATATGTTGATGATTTGAATCTAATTGGGACCCTTGAAGAGCTCACATCAGATGCCGCAAACTTGAGAAAATCAACAATAGTACGAAAGTGATGGTGAAACATCTTTTTGGTAAAAGAAACGGGAAGGAAATGGATCATTCTCCGAACCATAATAGTCTAAAGGTGGTCTCACAAGACTCAACGAATATGGAGGAGGCTGATATCAATTGGTTGAATGATGCCTCTTTCTCTAACAATTGGGAACCAGCTGGGATAGCCGCAATTGGTATTTCAAAGGAAGGAATAATAAAACATAAGGTGATCAAGAGGGCGAGAGTTAATTCAAGTACGGAAGGAGAAGCTTGGGCCATTCTTCAGGCCATGAGATCCTCAGCGGAGCTCAATTACCGGAGTTTTTCTTTCTTCTCCGACAACCTTGAAGTTGTTCAAGGAATTATCAACGGTGGAGCTTCTAATTGGAGAATTAGTCCAATGATCAATGAAGCCCTCAAATGGACCAAACGGTTTCCATCATGGAAAATTATACACTGCAAAAGGGAGTTCGTCTGCATTGCCGACAAAGCTGCGAAGCTCACGAGGAAGGGAATCGACATTTCGGCAGGACATCCGATTAACATTGTTGATTTCTTTAGGTGGATGAATAGATTTGTAACCCGTTAATTTTTATTTCAACCGACAAAAAAAAAGAATTTGAGATGAAAGATCTCGGAAAAACTAAGTTTTGTCTTGGCTTACAAATTGAGAATTTATTAGATGGGATATTTCTCCATCAATCAACATATAAAGAGAAAATACTTAAAAGGTTTAATATGGATAAATGTCATCCATTATCTTCTCCTATGATCGTTCGTTCACTAGACGTACACAAGGACCCTTTTCGTCCTTGAGAAGATAATGAAGAAATACTTGGTCCAGAAGTACCATATTTAAGTGTCATTGGAGCACTGATGTATCTTGCAAATAACACCAAACCAGACATAGTATTCTCTGTAAATTTTCTAGCAAGGTATAGTGCTACCCCAACTCGAAGACATTGGAACGGAACAAACATTTATTTTGTTACCTTCAAGGAACTATCGATAGAGGACTATTGTATTCACGAAAATTTCAAGGGAAACTACTTGGATACGCAGATGCTGGTTATCTATCTGATCCCCATAAAGGACAATCACAAACTGGATACTTATTCACTTTTGGTGGTACTGCGATCTCTTGGCGTTCTACAAAGCAAAGTTTATCAGCCACTTCATCAAATCATGAAGAGATACTTGCATCATATGAAGCTAGTCGAGAATGTGTTTGGTTGAGACCTTTGACCCAACATATTCAAGGAGAATGTTGCACTTCAACGACGAAAACCGATACAACCATACTGTATGAAGACAATGTCGCTTGTATTTCTTAAATCAAGGGAGGATTTATCAAAGGTGACAGATTTAAGCATATCTCGCCAAAGTTTTTTTTCGCAGATGAACTTCAAAAGAAAGGTGAAATAGACATCCACCAAATTCAATCAAGTGAAAATTTAGCAGATCTATTTACAAAACATTTGAAAGATTAATACACAAGGTTGGGATGCGTCGACTCAAGAGATTTATCTTGACTTATACAAATGAGGACGAGTACGCGTTGCACTCTTTTTCCCTTGGCTAGGTTTTATCCCATTGGGTTTTACTAGCAAGGTTTTTAATGAGGCAACTACAAATGCGTATCTAAAATAATATCCAAGGGAGAGTGTTATAAACCAATTATTAGTGGCTATTAATATTATAGAGTAGTGGGGTGGTGTAACATTCACATTTATATCTTCTAACATCCTACTCATTATGTAATTAGTAGGGTAGTTGTATAGTCTCATATTGCCTATATAAAGGGTTTGGTCACTCCCTCAAAGAAGATAGAAATCCATATAATAATATACTCTTCTTGTCTCCATATAGCCTCTCATCAACTATGTTCATTTACGTATTGTTTTAACAAGTACAATTATTTATTTTGTTAACCCTATAATTATTTTATTTATATAATAGTTAATTTTAAAAAAATTAATATTAATACTTATAGTGCAATCTTTACCTTATATAGGATTTGTAGTACAATTTTGTATAATATAAGGACTTATTTTACTGATTTACATAATATAAGGATTTATATTACAATTTTTGTATAATATATGGACTTGTATTGCAAATAACTCAAAATAAAATTGGGAGGGGGAGGGGGAGATTGCCCCGAACCCTCTTGACTCCCCTAATGAATAATCCTAGCTCTGCTTCTGTCCATGACGATGCAAAAGTCGGTGTAGATGAATTGAATCTTGCACATGTTCCAATCATAATTTTGGCGTGATTCCAGATTAATATGACGTTAAAAAGACTTTTTCGCTACATCAATAATGCTCTTACGAACTCTCAGGCCTTAAATTTCATCTCGTTATCAATGAAGAAAAAAAATCCATAAGTCATTAATATGTAGCTTGAGAGGGAAATATACAGGGTTAGAATTAATTTCTTAAAGTGGTTATGATCTCTTGAGATCATGGAAGAAACTCTACTCAAGTCAATGTAACTCTCCAATATATAATGGAAAAAACGATATCAAGAGATGATTTTGACTTAAATGTTTCCTTTTTTTTATACATCAGAGGCTTTAAAAACCGAAGTTGAAAATAAAATCAACTAATCCCTCATAGAGGTTCTAACACTAGTCTAGGAATCATGCATCCACTCCTATCACTAGTAATATTCTTCCAAAGATAGTCTGGAGGATCCACAGTAATTGCGGTTCCCCACTCATCAACGCATCTCTTTTAGCTAAAAGATCCGCACATGTTTGCTTTTCGGTAGATACATTCCATCTCAAAGCCCGGGTTATTTCTCAATATAGCTCTACAATCACGCCCAATATGACAATTCCAACACGTAGAACTACTACTGCCCTTCACTAGCGCGTGAAGTTCTCTAGAGTCAGTTTTGACATATAAATCTTTGATGCCTCGATTTACTACCCATCTCACACCATAGTGCAAGGCTAAGACTTCAGAATAACCAGGAGATTTCATTATACACGGGCCAGAAAACCAGCTACAAAAGTACCTTCTTCATCTGTTAGTAGTCCACCTATACCCGCTCTTCCCATTGCAATACTATAGCACCCATCGACATTCAACTTTAGCTTGTTTTTTGGTTTAACCCATTTATTAGTTCGCTCTTTGCCGCTTTAATTATTCCCCCGTCACCTTCCTTCCCCCACGCGGATACAAATTCGCAAGCTAATCTTATAGTTTCATGCTTCAACCCAACCATCCTTGGAGTGGCACCTAAACTCTCAAAGATAGCCTCGTTTTGTCTAGACCAGATAATACTTAATGCTGCAATAAAAACCAGCTTCCATTCTATCCCACCATATTTAGCTTTGGAGTGAAGATGCGCCTCTACCCAACTCTTCATATTTGGTACAGGTGGGTTTGCTCCTTGCTGCAGACTTTATGTCGCAGCCATGTCAGTGAGCAAGGCTGAAAGGTGAGTATTAATCAGCCCACTTGAAAGGCCTGACCCAGCTGCTCCTCGGCCATCATCGCATGAATCTGCTGTCAACAAATCTGCAGCGCAATTAAGGTCTTTCTCCCTCGAAACAGTAGCCGCGCCTTATCCATATCGCGAAGGTAACAAACCCAATTCGATCCAACCGAAGGATAAATCAGGAACTTCTTCCACCATATTTGCAAAGGCTTTGACTGTGAAAATACCTGAAGCCTCGTATACCCATTTATAAGTCCAAACACCCATTCTTACTTCCTCAAGAACTCCATTTCGAAGCACATTTGTATCTGCCATTATGGCTTTGCAGATACTCGAGTCGCTAGCCTTATTTTCCTTTTGAAACAGCCCATTCTTAATAATGTCCATCCACGCAACCTGTTGATTCCTAAGCATTTTCCATCCAAGTTTTGCCAATAAAGCCAAATTAAAATACTTCGCTCCGCGAATACCTAACCCTTCATTTGACTTTGATTTGCATACCTAATCCCATGCAACCCAATGTATTTTCCTCTTCTCATTTGAAGACCCCCAAATAGAGTTACGTACTATCCAGTCAATTTCATCACATACATATATCGGCAATTCATTACTTGCATTTGATACGTCAGTATTGCACATAGTACAGATTGGGCGAGGGTGATACGTCCAGCAAGGGAGAGAGTGTTTGCCTTCCATACTGCAACCTATATTTTTAAGTGTCAATATACTAATTTATTTCAAAATGTCTTGATGACTGAGAAGTGCGCGGCCAACTCTCAACCTATATTTTTTTCTTGGATAAACTCCTTTACATTGAAAATATTAATTAAAGAAAAAATTTTAAAAGTCAGATAAATAGTATATACTTTAATTATACTAATGATGATAGCATACACAAAACATACAAAATATCAGCACCAAAATCAATGATGAGTGAGGTCAAACATGGTTTCTTACACAGCAAACGTAAGTTGATAAATAATACTCAAAGCTCAAGTTAATAATAATTATTAAGTTTACATAAACACGGGATGAAAAGTAATACATAGAGTTTAGCTTCTTGTTGCAATAACCTGCTTAAACATGTCCTTCATTCCTGCAAATAAGTGCAAAAAAAAAAGTAAGGAAACTACATCACATAAAGCAGAGAAGAAGATTTTGAGCCGTGAAGTTATTATCTTACCTCATCATCATCGTCATCATCTTTCTTGAGACGAGTGGTACCACTCTCCTTAGTAATAGGTAAGTTCATAGCACCAAAAGGGTGTATCAACATCAATGTGACCTTTCATAGAATAACCAGTACCTTTTCCTCTAATCATATCCCAAAGAGCAGACCCAAAATCCTTAGGCCTAAAGGTAATCGGAACATCAATATAACTAATCCCCTTTTTAACAAGTGTAGCCGATTTTTCAAGCTCCGCACCTCCAATGCTTACATTAGACAACCAAACTTCATAGTCGAGTTTATTTAACCCCAAATCAAAATCATTCAAGTTTTCCAGTTTCAAATGAAGAATCGCTACAGTCTCCTCAAACGAAAATTTCTGGAAATGGATTTTATCAACATCGATATTTGGCTTGTAAGGAATCGGAATCTTTCCGGTTTTCTCAAGTGGGATAGTTATCCTCCCAAACACGGGTACATCAACTATGAGATCCACTTTAATACGATACGGGGTAATGCTTCCGGGTTCTATATCAGCGTACGTGTTTTTTATGTCGTCGAATATTAAAGTGAGAGGTATTGTAACTGTTTCGGATCCATGTGCGTGAATTGTTCCAGCATCGGGGATTAAACCGGAAACTAATTTCCGAGAATCACTTTCGATTAAGTAGTTTATGTCAATGAGAGGAATTGGTATGGGATTGGGATTTGTGACAAGCACATCAACAACAATGTCTGCTTTTTCGAGATTTATGTGAGGGATGTGAATTGCGGTGACATCAGCAGTTGGTTTTCCGACTCCTACTGTTTCTTCAATTTTCTCATGAATGTCGTGAATGAAATGTTTGACTTTGTTCAATTTTCCCCGTTCTTCTTCCTTTTTATTTTCTTTGTCCTTGATTCCTCTCTCGACTATCTCGGGTTTGTAGGATGATGCCATTCCTTAATAAAAGGTAAACAAGACTATAAGAATGGACAACCTTAAAACCTTTGTCGATCAATCAAGTCTCGGAAGCATTTAGAAAATTGGTATCGAACTAGCTCTTGCAAGAGCAATTCTCACAAATAAGAAATATTTAATCAAGCAAAGTATATACATGAGTCATTGTCATATCACAAATGATTAATACTATCGGACATTTTAAACAAAATATAGCTAAAAATTAAATCATTAAGAGGGGTATGAACTTTTACATAGTGACTATGAGTTTGACTTGAAAAGGATGTTCTATCCACTAAACCCGTCTATATCCGGGTTCTATCGTTAGATCAATATTTGATCAGTGAGGCAAGTGAAAAAAATACAATAAAATAGATCAGATGGCACAAACAACTAAACCAAATTAAAGCAAGCAACCCAAAAAAATAAATCAAAATCTACTATTCTACTTAAACAGATCAGGGTTCTTATCAATGATGCATAGATACATATCAATAATAAGCTAACTACACTAAATTCCAATAAAAAATCAGTAAGGTGACATATTTTATCTTGAAAAAAACTGAAAGAAATACAATGGATTATAGATTATTGAACAATTGATTTTACATATGAGAAATTAATATGCATCAGCATGTTATACAAATAACACAGACTGCAAAAAAAGAAAAAAGCAAGAAATGTCGTGATTTGATGAAGAAAATATAAACAGTTTGAGTATTTCAAGAGTTTGACATTACCTGTTGCAAAAGTAAAAGGGATTGACGAAAGTCAGATGTATAGTTTCTCCTTAGCGTTAAGAACGCAAAGACTTCTTAAATATATATGGCATGACTCATGAGAGGTGGAATATGATAAGCAAGAGAGAATAGAAAAGAATATAGAGATGAGAGGAAAAAGATGTTTATTAACTCAATCAATTGTGTATATATACATTACAGATTATTGTGTATACATACACTTTGTGTATCTAACTATTTGTAACTAACTTTGATTCTTCTAGTTCCAATTCTGTTTTGCTAGCTGTCATATTGTTGTTATACTTATCATCCCCCCTCAAGCTAAACTGTAGTTGAAGAGGTAATTTGGAAAGCAGCGCAAGAAATGGAGTAGAAGCTAAACCTTTCGTAAAAACGTCAGCAAGCTGTTGATTACTTGATAATCAACATCAATGTGCCTTGTTCGAGTGTGAAACACGGGATTCGAAGCTAGTGCAAGAGCTGAGATGTTGTCACACGCAAGTGTAGGAATACCAACATCAATGCATAAGCTTTTAAGTAAAAACGAAATCCATTTTAGTTCAGCTGATACGTGAGCCATTGCTCGATACTCCGCTTCAGTAGAAGATCGAGAAACAGTAGATTGCTTCTTTGATCCCCAAGAGATCAAATTCGACCCTAAGAAGATACAATAACCACTTGTTGATCTTCGATCAGAAATAGAACTCGCCCAATCTGAGTCAGAATAGGCTTTTAAGATTGGAGAAGATGCAGAGAAAATCAAAGCATATTGATGTGTACCCTTAATATAACGAAGTAAACGCTTGAGAGCTTCAAAATCCATATTTGTAGGAGAGTGCATTGCTTGACAAAGCTTGTTTACAGAGAAAGCAATGTCAGGTCTGGTTATAGTTAGATATTGTAAAGCACCAATCAAACTCCTAAACAAAGTAGGATTTTCAAACGCCAATTTATCATGATTTGAAAGAACTGAATATTTATTCATAGTAGGTGTTGGAGATGAGTTGCAATCTTGTAGACCAGCCTTAGCAATGATAGAGAGGGCATATGTAGATTGATCCACAATAATAGAACCAGAAGCTCGAGTTATATTTAATCCAAGAAAGTAAGATAAGCACCCCAAATCTTTCATTTTAAACCGAGCTTTAAGTGCCTCAATAATAGAAGTAACAAGTGAGGGACTCGCGCCTGTGACTAGAATGTCATCAACATAAACCAGAACCACAGTCAAAGTGCTATCTGCACCTTTAACAAACATTGAGGTGTCTGCAACACTAACTTTAAAATCTTGAGATGTGAGAAAAGCTGTTAGAAGTTGGTAGCAAGCTCTAGGAGCTTGCTTAAGTCCATAAAGAGACCTGTTCAATTTACATACATAGTCAGGGTGAGTTTTATCAATAAACCCAGTAGGTTGCACCATATAAACTTCTTCTTCAAGTGAGCCATGAAGAAAAGCGTTGGATACATCCAATTGTTTAATTTCCCAATTATAAGTGGCAGCTAATGTGAGTATAATACGCACAGTTTGATGCTTAACCACTGGACTGAAGGTTTCAACATAATCCACACCATATTCTTGTAAGAAGCCTCGAGCCACTAAGCGAGCTTTGTAACGCGAAATAGAGCCATCAGCATTGCGTTTTATTCTATATATCCATTTACAAGTTATGGGAGAGCGCCCATGTGGTTTTGGAACAAGAGTCCAAGTATTTTGACTCATCAAAGCTGAGTATTCATCAGCCATGGCGTCTAACCAACATTGAGACTTAGTAGCTTCTCTATAAGACACAGGTTCAGACTCAAGAGAGGTTATAACTGCAGCACGACACTTGTAAGATGGTTTCAAAGACCCTGTTTTGAGTCTAGTAACCATTGGATGAACTGAAGTATTTTGCTGAGATGAATTTGAAGAAGAAGAATTTTGTGGAGAAGAATTTGAGGTAACTGAAGGAGACTCATGAGAAGATTGAATGGGTGAATTTATAGAAGAGAAAGGTTGGGAAATGGAGTGAGGATTTATATTTGAGTCAAATATGTCAATGAATGCTGAATATGTAGACTCAAGAGTAGATGAAGAACTTGATATTTGAGATTGAAAAGGGAAGACTGATTCATTGAATAAAACATGTCTAGACACAAAAACTCGTTTTAAACTCAGAGAATAACATTTATATCCTTTTGAATTTGAACAATAGCCAAGGAAAACACAACCTTCTGACTTAGGAGAGAGTTTATGAGGGGCATAGGGCTTTAACCAAGGATAACAAAGACAGCCAAAAGTTTTAAGATGAGTGTAAGTAGGTGGAGTTTTATATAAGACTTGATATGGTGAAGAATTGGCAAGAACAGGTGTTGGCAGCAAATTTATAAGATATACTGCTACTGAAAGAGCTTCAAGCCAAAAAATAGTAGGTAATGAGCTATGTGATAAAAGGGATAAAGTTGTTTCAATCAAATGTCTATGTTTCCTTTCAGAAACTCCATTTTGTTCTGGGGTATGTGGACAAGAAGTTTGGTGAATAATCCCTTTGCTATGCAAGAAAGCCTGAAAACTATTGCTCATATATTCCCCACCATTATCACTTCTGAAAGTTTTAATTGAAACATTGAATTGATTTAAAACAAGATTATAAAAGGCACAAAAAACACCATAGGCATCTGATTTAAGTTTGAGAGGATAAACCCAAGTAAATCTGCTATAGTCATCAATGAATACTATATAATACTTGAATGAAGAGCAAGATTCGACAGGGGAAGGTCCCCAAATGTCACTATGAACTAGAGAAAAAATGTCAGATGACCTAGATGAAGACAAAGAGAAAGGCAGTTTATGAGCCTTAGATGTTGCACAAGCATTACATAGAATTCCACAATGATCTAATCTAGTATGTAATGTAGCAGATAGGAGTGATGACACATGAGTTGATGGATGGCCTAAGCGCATATGCCACAAAGAAGCTGAAGATGTGGTTGTTTTTGAAGACAAGCAAACAGGTGTTGATGAAGGAGATGAAGAGAGTTTTGAATTTGAACGAAACATGAGTGGATACAGTCCATCTCTACAAGGGCCCTGAAAGAGAAGATTATTTGTAGAGGAGTCAAAAATTGACACAGAAGAGGAAGAAAACACTACTACACAGTTATTATCATGAGTGAACTTTGAAATAGAGAGGAGATTAGACGATATAGATGGAACATGTAGTATAGACTTTAAGTAAAATTTAGAGGAAGAGTTAGAGATTGTACTATTCCCAATGTTAGCTATATCCAATGCCTGGCCATTACCAACAGAGACTGAGTTGGAACCTTGATAAGCAGTTGAGTTTTGAAGCAAGCCTAAGTCATTTGTAACATGACTGTTTGCTCCAGAGTCTAAATACCACATCTCAGGATCATAGCAATTTTGAGATAAAGCTTGAGATGGAGAAGGAACCTGAGTAGTATGAACTGCCATAGCCATTCGAGCATTAGCTTTAGGTGATGGAAACTTCACATAGTCAGTCCTTGACCAGCAATCAATTCCTGAATGACCAAACTTAGTACAAATTTGACAAGTTGGTGCAGCTGACTGAACAGGAGGTGGTCCCAAAATGGATGTGTTCATAGGTGATCCTCTTGACCGCCCACGGCCTCTTCCCCCACCACGACCACGATTAGAAACTGGTGCTGAAGTGTTAGTAAACAAAGCATTCTGAAATGACATGGAATTTTCACTTGAATCCGCCATTTTCATGTGTAATTCTTCAGAAATTAATAGACTACCAAGGGAGTGGAAGGTTAAAGTAGAGGATTGCGCATTAGTAATGCGAATACTCGATTTGAATTGATTATATTCTGAGGGAAGACCTTTAAGAGTGTACATTATAACATCTTCTAAAGGTAAAGACGCAGCAGCTGTATCTAATCCATCGCAAATGTCTTGAATCTCTGCAAGGTATGCATTCATAGGTTTATCTCCTTTCTTTAAGTTGCAGAGCTTCATCTTGAGCTGATGAACATGAGTTCGACATTGCGAAATAAAGATTTCTTCAAGCTTATGCCACACTTCAGATGCATGATGAATCTTAACCACCTGAGAGAGGATAGAAGGAATCATTGATGATAATAATGAAACCTTTAGTTGTTGATCCTCTATAAGCCAAGTTGTGAAGGCCGGATTCGCAGCTGGTGGAGCTTGAATACATCCAGTAACATGTTTGAGATAGCCATGAGCTTCGAGAATTGCCTCAAGTTGAGCTCTCCATAGAACGTAATTTGTAGAATCGAGCTTCACCTGAACAAGACTCGCCCAATTTTGACGCAGAAGAAGAAGTCCAGCTGGAATTTCTGAGCTGGAGGAGATATTTGGAGAAGGTGAGGAAGACGATGATGACGCCATAACAATGATGCGGAAGTAATAGGCCTAAGGATCGAAGAAAATCGTGACGAAGCTCAATGAAGATTAGAAGAAAACGAAGTGATAACAGAAGGAAGCCATTAATGGCGGTTTTGAGCTTGACACTTGTTCTTTAGGCTTTTAAACTGATACCATGATAAGCAAGAGAGAATAGAAAAGAATATAGAGATGAGAGGAAAAAGATGTTTATTAACTCAATCAATTGTGTATATATACATTACAGATTATTGTTTATACATACACTTTGTGTATCTAACTATTTGTAACTAACTTTGATTCTTCTAGTTCCAATTCTGTTTTGCTAGCTGTCATATTGTTGTTATACTTATCAGAATAAACGTGTAGCATTCAAAATTATTATCCAATATTATGATAATTCGGTAGCTCATCAAATTATAGTGAGCAGAAATTAATGAGAAAATGACCCATATGACCTTATGGCCCAATTCTTTTAGACCCAAAGTTTAGTTTGGAATGATTGGGTCAATATTTTTCTTTTAGATTATTTTCTAAGGGGTATTGAAAACCTCTTTTAAATATCCAAAAAACCCAATCCCCGGTTAAGTTTGAATAAAATAAAATTTTTAATTAAAATCATATATATATATATATATAGGTTCAAAGTAACCCATTTAAAACATAAACCTAAATTTCACTCACCTAATTTTTTGAAAAATGTTCCTAACTTTTTCATCCCCCACCTGAAAATCATTCGTGGTGGTGTCTTATGGTGGCATCGATTATGGTGGCAGCGACGGATATGATGGAGCTCGTGATGGTTCAGTGTGCTCGTTGTACGAACGTGGTGGTGAATCTGCAGAGGCAGGGTTGTTCGAGGTGGTGTCTTATGGTAGAGCAACCTAACTTAAACGTGGTGGTGGATCTATGGAGTTAAGGTTGTTCGTGGTGGTGTCTTATGTCGGAGCAGCAATGTCTGTGGTTGAGCTCGAGGTGCAACATATTTGGAGTTCATGGTGGTCCGTAGTGCTCATGGCGAGCTCGTGGAGATTTTGCAGTCGTCAGGCGAACAAGTCTAAGGAGAACAATGTTGTCATCGTCAATGGTAGTTCAAAGAAAAAAGAAAGATTTGGTTTTTTGGGGACAGTGATGATGTTAATCGACGTCATCGTGTAGATTTTTTTTCCTTTTCTTTAACCTCTCAGATCTATTGTAGTTCAGTTTATGTACTTTTAAAAAAAATTATAATTAAAAATCAAATTACTATAAATATCTTAACATTATTCTAATAATAACTCTTTTTTTTTATCGAAAGTGCATATAGTATTAAATTAAGAGGGAAATTAATATATAAGGGAGGTGGAGTAGGGGTGAGCATGGTTCAGTTCGTCTCGGTTTTGGCCAAAACCAGAACCGAATTTTGTTTTTTATAATTTAATAACCAAACCGGGTGGTTCGCATTTGGTTCCACATTCGTTTTTTGGTTCCGAATTGGTTCGTTTCGACTCGATTTTGGTTCGCTTCAAATTCGGATGCTTGGTCAATAGTATTTTCATCCCATTTCTTGAAATACATTGTCCAATAGAGACTAATATTCCAATACAATTATGTTACTATTAATATATCAATTAAGATTAAACTTGTAATCTAACAATATTTATCTTAATTTACAATACTACAATAAAGTAAAATCTATTACTTCCTATTTCATATAATCATGATTTATAAAATCAATCAAGTAATGAAAACTTATAATTTTAAGTGGTATAAAAAAATTCTCACTAATAGCACCATCGAATAGTATAACTAAAATTTCACGTAAATGAAATTTTCAACAAAAGTTTCTCTCACATAATTATTATAAAAAAATGTGCACAGATTCCCTATTTTTTCCTACGTTAGTTCGGTTTTGTTCGGGTTTTTGCGTAGTAAACCAAACCGAACCAAAAAAGTCGGTTTTTGAAAAAGTAAAAAACCGAACCATTTGGTTTTTTCGGTTTTTGGTTTTTTTGGTTTGGTTTTTTCCAGTTTTTTGGTTCGGTTTGGTTTTCTGGTTCTCATTTGCTCACCCTTAAGGTGGAGTAGGGGTGGGGGATAAAAATAAGGGAAAAAACAATTAAATAAACAAAAAATAATACAAGGCTAAAGATGATCTCCAATAAAAACACTCCAAATAAACTTCATTAGTTTGAAATCCTTTGGGAGAGAAGTTACAAAAGTAGTTGGAAGGATTAGATATCCAGAAATAATTAGGAGGAACACCTTTATGGATACCAATAAAGGTAGTTGATCAAGTCGACATCCATAAATTGTAGTGATGGACATCCTTACCCACATTCAAAAATACCATTAAAAGCAATGTTAAAAAATATATACCCAAAGGATCTTGAAGACCCCTCCTCAAGACCCAAGAACCCCACTCTATGGACTCTTCTTACTAAAAGACTCAAATAAAATTTACACTATAACCTATTTTTTCACTACCCATTTTACTTTAAAATGATTTTTAACCACTATATATATTAAATAAATACACAAAACTCACTCACCACTTATTCTCTCTCTCTCTCTCTCTCTCTCTCTCTCTCTCTCTCTCTCTCTCTCTCTCTCTCTCTCTCTCTCTCTCTCTCTCTCTCTCTCTCTTATATCACATTTCAATGAGCAACAGTGAAGCAACAAAGATTTGATTTTTACCATGAAGCTTTATAGAGAATGTGTATATCGACCAGCTATTATTCCAGCGAGAAGTATTGCAAGCTTCGCAACCATGGAGAATCAATCTACAATCGTGTTCCATCTGAAGCCGTAGAAGCGGTCGAGCAGCAACCATGGCAGCAGAAAACTCCGACGAGGTGAGAAAACATTGTGGCTCCTTTCGTGACTCCCACCGTTTCAAATTAGCTTTTCGTGGCCTGCTTATTTCGGCCCGGTAAAAAAGATACATGGCTACGTTCGTGGCTCCCACTAGTTTAGAAGATCCAGCAGCTCGTGACTAGGGAGAGGCAGATCATCTTGAAAATGAATCTCATATGTTTGCAGTCATGGAGAATGTGCAGATTGGTGTGGCCTAAGGTGTGATAAAAAGATATATAATTTAGATGCAAATAAACACCCTAAGCTAACACGGTACTGCAAGTATTACAGGACGTATGCAAGTTTTAATGATAAGAAGATTCGTTCCTCAGGGACTGACGAAAGTTAGAGAGAACTTATGCAAATTATCAAGTGCAGATATTAAAGATAGAAAAGATAATAATAAACTAAACTACTAAACTAAAGACAATAAAATAAATAAGAGAAAAGAAAAGAAGATAGTATGAAAGTTATAGCTTAGGTTTTACTAGTATGCACTAATCCTTCTAATTCTATCTATTAGATCTAATTTATAAGGGAGAACATTAGCTCTTGGTATACTTAGTCATGATTCTAAATTCCCATACCTTAGACCTTGAGAGCGACTAAGGGGGCTACATCACAACCAGGAAGTGTTTTATCTTAGGGTTATCAAACGCCACTAAGGCCCTAACCAAATACTGCAATCCTGGTGATATGGTGGTTAAAACAAACCCTAATGACTATCTAGTTAGAATCATGTTTTGTCAGAACTAATATCGACACTAGACGTTATGTGGTGGTTCAATAGTTAAACACCCTGTCAAGGAGACCATCTAACTACTATTAAGGTAATCCTATACGCATGCATTCGCAAGGAAAACAATCATTAAATCAAAACACATAATCAAATATAAAGGTAAGTAGCTAATATCAGATTAAAACATATAATTCCCAAAGAAACTTAAATAGAAGAATTAGAATTCATAGTTTATACATGATGCACACCTAAGCTAATAGAATTAGTTCATACAAAGAAAAGAAGAGAAAAGAATTACAAAATAAGAGGTTGAAGGAGACATGATTGATGCACAGCTCCCTCCAGACTTCTTCTCTTGTGTTGCAGCTTCCTCTTGGCCTTAGGGTCTGGCCAAGGATGATTTTAGAGTGTTAAGAGGCTGTATTTATAGGGTATAGGAAGACCTAATTCGTTTTCTTGAAGGAGAAGGAAAGTAACGGACTCCTAGTCCAACTCAAATTCGTATGGAAATAAAGATAAACACTGCTGGACCGTTTTGAGCATATCTTCTTCGTTATTGGTCGGTTTGAGCTCCATAAGATACCAAAAGAATCGCAACAGAATTATCATGCCCCTAAAGAAGGAAATTACCAAAATCGGCCTATTTCTTAGGTAAAACGCACATCTTTAGACGTGTATGCAGAATCCCAGATTTAGGCAGTTTTTCCTTTTCCATCTTTTTAGCCTTTGTTTCCTTTATCTCCAATTTCCATGCAAATATATTTCCATAAGTTGTTGTCTTTGACTTGGACTCTAATTAATCTCCATAATTATCTTTAAAGCTTCACACTAAATAAACAATTAAACCCAATATGCTCTAAAAATATTAATTCTACAAATCAAGACTCAAAATAGGAAAGTGCACTAAATTAAGCTAAGATCGACCTATAAACTAATAAATAAGCCTAAAATGATGTCTCTGAAGTCTATTATATTATCACAAATGAGGAGACATCACTGATCTAGCTGAATCTCCATTGGTGCTTGTTCCAAATCCTCGAGCCCGGCAAAGAAAAACCTCCCTCTAGCAAAGAAGGATCTCTGTTCTCCATGTTCTCTGAGTCATTAAAGTAGAGGAGTAGAGTTTTCGAGTTTTATTTCGAGAACTAGAACAATGTTTTGTTGACGTTAGCAGTAGAGATATTTTTGTTTCTGTATAGGAAAGTGGAATATAATTTTTTAATAATTTTTTTTGTTTTTTAATCTTTACTTAATAGCTTTTTTTAAGTATTCTTTTTTTCCTTCTTAAGTGCTGTAATATTTTTTTTGACAATATAATGAATTTTTATACCTTTATGTTTACTTAGTGTTTTTACGGGAGTACTCAGTGTTTTTGTCGACTATTCGGTGATTTTTGTGTAAACACTCAGTGATTTTGTGTTAATACTCCGTGATTTAAAAAATACTCAATAATTTTCAAAATAATACTCAGAATTTGTTCACGATACTCAAAGAATTTTTCCGCTACACAAATTTTCATTTTGATACTTAGAAAATTTCTTGTGGCAGCGTCGGTGGTGGTCGGCGGTAGTGCCCGTAGATGATAGTTATATTCAGTGGTTCGGTGGTCCACTTATTTTTTGTCTTTATATAAATTTTGTCACTTGTTTTTTGTCTTCATGTATATTTGTTTTATTTGAGGGCATTATAGTATTTTAGTAGTTGTGTGGCCTCTTTAAAGAAAAAATCTATCAGCAAGTACCCTATATGCCATGTTATTTGTCCCCAAGACCCCATAGGTCAATCACCCTAGTTTTAATGGTTGTTATCCAGAAGAATCCAGAATCACTACACACATGAAGAGGTGACAAAGGAGGGATACGTCGGTCGTCTTATTATCAACACAATGAAACAACCACCACAACCAAAATAGTAAGATTTTGAGAGGTGATTTGACGAGTAAATTAGGAGTAATATACCCTTGTCTCTTCACCAATCCCTTACTGAAGAAATCCAAAAATTTCACCTTACTGGTCCTCCATCACCGACAAATATCGATTCAATTAAGATTTGCAAAAATTGTTTTCCCATCATAGTTTTTTAATTCAAGATCTTCACTCCAAAAAAAGATGTAGTCTACCATGGAAACCCTATAATTATTCTAAGTTTAGCACGTGATGAGAAGTTAACAATAGGGATCCCATCAAAGATCCATGCTTCAAGAAAATTGGTTGTAATAATTCTATAATATTATTTGTGCTCCTCAATAGGGTATGATTCTTCAAGTAAAGAGAAGATATCTTTAGAATAGATAACCTCCTGCCAAATGGTGCTATAGTTTCATGGGATAGTGTGTGTTGTAGCAAGGAGGAAGGGGATTTAAATATTCCTAACATTGAGTATATAAACAAAACATTCCTTTTATTTACTTTCTGGAGATTTTATTCACAAGGTCAAAACTTATTGAGCAGATGGGTTAATTCCTTAAACAAAAGCGTATTTGGAGCTTGGATATAAAGCAGCACCATTCATGGTTATGGAAGCAGTTACTCAAAATCAAAAGTGTGGCATATGAGTTGATATATCATGAGGTGGGGAATGGTGAAATAACCTATATTTTGTGGGATAGATGGGTAGAAAAGAGAAGTGTACAAGAGATATTAAATATTAAGCTTGATGAATATAACCTTTGTTGTAATAAAAAGGTCAAGGAGTGCTTTGGTAGAGGTAGGTGGATAATTCCACCATGTATTGGGAAAGTTGTTTCTCATATACAAGACATCAAATTGGTGGACAAAACTGACACTATAACATGGAGTGAAAGTGATAAGAATCAATTTTTATATAAAAAAACATTGAAAAGAATTACTGAGCACAAAAACAAAGTATCATGGAGTGAAGTAGTTTGGGCGAACAAAGTCCCCAAAATTCTAATAATAAGCATAGAATTAAAATTATTATCAAATATCATACACCATAATAATACATCTGTTTTAATACTCAACGTGCTCATAAATTTAAGTAATAGCCCTCGCTGCTTCCATAGCCAAACCATTCTAACCCATCCAATTCTATCTACAATTGAACACCTTAGAATTGTCCAAATATTGTTTTCTGAGAAATATAACCCAATGCATGTACATGCAAATCATCAAAGAGATCACCATAAGATATTTAAAATTATAAAGATCAAAATACCCCAGATTCTCCAAAATCCAGCAGATAACCGCTTTTGGAAGTAAAAATCAACATCATAACAAAAGGATCCTCATTTAACCAATGAAGGCCATCATTCCATCTTTAACACAAATAATCGCGGTTTGTGTTTTAGAAATTAAGCTCTTAGCCATAGTATTATTAATTACCCTCGAACCCTTAACACTTTCTATCCAAGGCCCCAGATCGAAATTAAAAAGAAAAATAAGATTTAAATACACAAAGTATATACACATTTCAAATTCCAGAAATAGAGACTGTTACCGCTAGTAATAATTAAACCTATCAGTAGTTATTATTCCTTAACTATTTATGTTTATATTTATTGTGAAGAAACATAGAATTACCTAATATCAATAGTGGAGAAATGTGCCTAGCAGACAGTGCTACAACACTATTTTGAAAAATAAAAAATATTTCTCAAAACTTAAATTTGCTGAAGCATCCGTTGTCACAATTTCTAGTGCAACAAATATGATTGAAGGTTTTGGAAAAGTATGCATTGTTTTCCCTATGGGAACAAAATTATTAATAAGAAATGCTTCATATTCTAGTAGATCGAAAAGAAATTTACTAAGTTTTAAAGATATTTGAAATAATGGTTATCACATTGAAACCATAAATGATATAAACAAAGAATATCTCTATATTACATCACTTGTAACCGGCAAGAAAATAATGATAGAAAATTACCGATGTTATCTTTTGGATTATATTATACTTATATAAATCCAATAAAATCTAATTTAGCGATTAATAAAAGGATGAACAACCCAAAATCCTTTATTCTTTGGCATGATCCTCTAGGTCATCCGGGAACAATAATGATGAGAAATATAATTGCGTATTCTCAGGGTCATCCATTAAAGAACCAAAAAGTTCTTTTACCAAATTATTATTCATGCGTTGCATGTGCACAAGGAAAACTAATCATTCGGTCATCACCAGCTAAAGTCGGTATTGAATCTCCAGCATTTTTGGATAGGATTCAAGGAGATATATGTGAGCCTAGTACCCCATCATGTATACCGTTTCAATACTTTATGGTGTTAATAGATGCATCAACTCATTGGTCTTATGTCTCCTTATTATCCACCCGGAATGTGGCATTTGCAAAATTACTTGCACAAATTATCCGAGTACGAGCTCAATTTCCGGATTATAACATCAAGAAAATAAGACTTGATAATGTCGGAGAATTCACATCCCAAACGTTTAATGACTACTGCATGTCAATTGTAATTGAGGTTGAGCATCCTGTAGCTCACACACATACACAAAATGGTTTGGCTGAATCTTTAATCAAACGTATACAACTAATCGCTAGACCATTTTTCATGAGAACTAAGTTGCCTAGTTCAGCTTAGGGTCATGCAATATTACATGCAGTAGCATTAATTCGAATAAGACCAACAGCTTATCATAAATACTCTCCATTACAATTAGTTTTTGGTCAATAACCAAATATATCTCATTTAAGAACTTTTGGTTGCGCAGTATACGTCCTAATCGCTCCACCATATCGCACCACAAATGCGGTTAGGAATTTATGTTGGCTATGAATCTTCATCTATTATTAAATATCTTGAGCCTTTGACCAGAGATCTTTTTATAGCACGTTTTGCTAATAGTCAATTCGATGAATCAATATTTCCAGCATTAGGGGGAGAGAAACATAAACATAAGCTGGGAAAACAAGAAATTTCTTGGAAATCATCAATATCTCATTTTGATCCTCGCACAAATCAATCTGAACAAGAAGTTCAAAAGATCATTCATTTACAAAGGGTTGCGAATCAATTACCAGATGCATTCATTATTACTAAGAAAGTGACTAAGTCACACATAACAGTTATAAATGCTTCCGCTCGAATAAATTCTATAAACAAGCAACCCGCTAATGAGTCGATCACACGCCAAAAGCGTGGCAGAACAATCGGTTCCAAGGATAAGAATCCAAGAAAGAAAAGGGAGCTAAACAATCAAGTTGGAAATATTACGATCTTGGATAATCTTGTAGAAATCACAACACCTAATACTGGTGAAAAGGAAACTTTAACAGAATCTCAGGTACCTAATCATGAATTAAACAATGAAATTGTTGAAGACTAAGAGATCTCAATCAATTATGTTCCTACGGGAATTATATAGACCGAGATCAAATCCTTGTTAACAACATATTTTCATATGCAGTAGCTACTGATTTAATGAATGAAAGTGAGGAACTTGAACCGATGTCCGTCCAAGAATGTCGACATAGCAAAATGGAAAGATGCAATACAAGTTGAATTATATTCCCTTGACAAACGTGAAGTATTTGGACCTGTAGTTCCGACACTTGAAAATATTAAACCTGTTGGCTATAAGTGGGTATTTGTGCGAAAACGAAAAATGAAATTGTACGATATAAGGCACAAATTGTAGCACAAGGTTTCTCCCAAATACCTGGGATTGATTATAAAAATACATACTCTCTAGTGGTGGATGCAATCACTTTCAGGTTTCTAATCAATTTGGCAATTTTTGAAGGACTTCAAATGCGTCTAATGGATGTGGTAACTGCTTACCTTTATGGATCACTTGATAGTGAAATGTATATGAAAGTCCCAGAAGGACTAAAAGTACCAGAAGCATGCAACTTGAATTCTCGGGATAAATATTCAATCAAGTTACAAATATCTTCTTATGGTTTAAAACAATCTGGACGAATGTGGTATAATCGTCTTAGTACTTACCTTCTTAAAAAAGGATACACCAATAGTCCAATTTGCCCATGTGTTTTTATAAAGAAATCAAACAACGTGTTTGTCATTATTGCAGCATATGTTGATGATTTGAATCTAATTGGGACCCTTGAAGAGCTCACATCAGATGCCGCAAACTTGAGAAAATCAACAATAGTACGAAAGTGATGGTGAAACATCTTTTTGGTAAAAGAAACGGGAAGGAAATGGATCATTCTCCGAACCATAATAGTCTAAAGGTGGTCTCACAAGACTCAACGAATATGGAGGAGGCTGATATCAATTGGTTGAATGATGCCTCTTTCTCTAACAATTGGGAACCAGCTGGGATAGCCGCAATTGGTATTTCAAAGGAAGGAATAATAAAACATAAGGTGATCAAGAGGGCGAGAGTTAATTCAAGCACGGAAGGAGAAGCTTGGGCCATTCTTCAGGCCATGAGATCCTCAGCGGAGCTCAATTACCGGAGTTTTTCTTTCTTCTCCGACAACCTTGAAGTTGTTCAAGGAATTATCAACGGTGGAGCTTCTAATTGGAGAATTAGTCCAATGATCAATGAAGCCCTCAAATGGACCAAACGGTTTCCATCATGGAAAATTATACACTGCAAAAGGGAGTTCGTCTGCATTGCCGACAAAGCTGCGAAGCTCACGAGGAAGGGAATCGACATTTCGGCAGGACATCCGATTAACATGGTTGATTTCTTTAGGTGGATGAATAGATTTGTAACCCGTTAATTTTTATTTCAACCGACAAAAAAAAAGAATTTGAGATGAAAGATCTCGGAAAAACTAAGTTTTGTCTTGGCTTACAAATTGAGAATTTATTAGATGGGATATTTCTCCATCAATCAACATATAAAGAGAAAATACTTAAAAGGTTTAATATGGATAAATGTCATCCATTATCTTCTCCTATGATCGTTCGTTCACTAGACGTACACAAGGACCCTTTTCGTCCTTGAGAAGATAATGAAGAAATACTTGGTCCAGAAGTACCATATTTAAGTGTCATTGGAGCACTGATGTATCTTGCAAATAACACCAAACCAGACATAGTATTCTCTGTAAATTTTCTAGCAAGGTATAGTGCTACCCCAACTCGAAGACATTGGAACGGAACAAACATTTATTTTGTTACCTTCAAGGAACTATCGATAGAGGACTATTGTATTCACGAAAATTTCAAGGGAAACTACTTGGATACGCAGATGCTGGTTATCTATCTGATCCCCATAAAGGACAATCACAAACTGGATACTTATTCACTTTTGGTGGTACTGCGATCTCTTGGCGTTCTACAAAGCAAAGTTTATCAGCCACTTCATCAAATCATGAAGAGATACTTGCATCATATGAAGCTAGTCGAGAATGTGTTTGGTTGAGACCTTTGACCCAACATATTCAAGGAGAATGTTGCACTTCAACGACGAAAACCGATACAACCATACTGTATGAAGACAATGTCGCTTGTATTTCTTAAATCAAGGGAGGATTTATCAAAGGTGACAGATTTAAGCATATCTCGCCAAAGTTTTTTTTCGCAGATGAACTTCAAAAGAAAGGTGAAATAGACATCCACCAAATTCAATCAAGTGAAAATTTAGCAGATCTATTTACAAAACATTTGAAAGATTAATACACAAGGTTGGGATGCGTCGACTCAAGAGATTTATCTTGACTTATACAAATGAGGACGAGTACGCGTTGCACTCTTTTTCCCTTGGCTAGGTTTTATCCCATTGGGTTTTACTAGCAAGGTTTTTAATGAGGCAACTACAAATGCGTATCTAAAATAATATCCAAGGGAGAGTGTTATAAACCAATTATTAGTGGCTATTAATATTATAGAGTAGTGGGGTGGTGTAACATTCACATTTATATCTTCTAACATCCTACTCATTATGTAATTAGTAGGGTAGTTGTATAGTCTCATATTGCCTATATAAAGGGTTTGGTCACTCCCTCAAAGAAGATAAAAATCCATATAATAATATACTCTTCTTGTCTCCATATAGCCTCTCATCAACTATGTTCATTTACGTATTGTTTTAACAAGTACAATTATTTATTTTGTTAACCCTATAATTATTTTATTTATATAATAGTTAATTTTAAAAAAAATAATATTAATACTTATAGTGCAATCTTTACCTTATATAGGATTTGTAGTACAATTTTGTATAATATAAGGACTTATTTTACTGATTTACATAATATAAGGATTTATATTACAATTTTTGTATAATATATGGACTTGTATTGCAAATAACTCAAAATAAAATTGGGAGGGGGAGGGGGAGATTGCCCCGAACCCTCTTGACTCCCCTAATGAATAATCCTAGCTCTGCTTCTGTCCATGACGATGCAAAAGTCGGTGTAGATGAATTGAATCTTGCACATGTTCCAATCATAATTTTGGCGTGATTCCAGATTAATATGACGTTAAAAAGACTTTTTCGCTACATCAATAATGCTCTTACGAACTCTCAGGCCTTAAATTTCATCTCGTTATCAATGAAGAAAAAAAATCCATAAGTCATTAATATGTAGCTTGAGAGGGAAATATACAGGGTTAGAATTAATTTCTTAAAGTGGTTATGATCTCTTGAGATCATGGAAGAAACTCTACTCAAGTCAATGTAACTCTCCAATATATAATGGAAAAAACGATATCAAGAGATGATTTTGACTTAAATGTTTCCTTTTTTTTATACATCAGAGGCTTTAAAAACCGAAGTTGAAAATAAAATCAACTAATCCCTCATAGAGGTTCTAACACTAGTCTAGGAATCATGCATCCACTCCTATCACTAGTAATATTCTTCCAAAGATAGTCTGGAGGATCCACAGTAATTGCGGTTCCCCACTCATCAACGCATCTCTTTTAGCTAAAAGATCCGCACATGTTTGCTTTTCGGTAGATACATTCCATCTCAAAGCCCGGGTTATTTCTCAATATAGCTCTACAATCACGCCCAATATGACAATTCCAACACGTAGAACTACTACTGCCCTTCACTAGCGCGTGAAGTTCTCTAGAGTCAGTTTCGACATATAAATCTTTGATGCCTCGATTTACTACCCATCTCACACCATAGTGCAAGGCTAAGACTTCAGAATAACCAGGAGATTTCATTATACACGGGCCAGAAAACCAGCTACAAAAGTACCTTCTTCATCTGTTAGTAGTCCACCTATACCCGCTCTTCCCATTGCAATACTATAGCACCCATCGACATTCAACTTTAGCTTGTTTTTTGGTTTAACCCATTTATTAGTTCGCTCTTTGCCGCGGATACAAATTCGCAAGCTAATCTTATAGTTTCATGCTTCAACCCAACCATCCTTGGAGTGGCACCTAAACTCTCAAAGATAGCCTCGTTTTGTCTAGACCAGATAATACTTAATGCTGCAATAAAAACCAGCTTCCATTCTATCCCACCATATTTAGCTTTGGAGTGAAGATGCGCCTCTACCCAACTCTTCATATTTGGTACAGGTGGGTTTGCTCCTTGCTGCAGACTTTATGTCGCAGCCATGTCAGTGAGCAAGGCTGAAAGGTGAGTATTAATCAGCCCACTTGAAAGGCCTGACCCAGCTGCTCCTCGGCCATCATCGCATGAATCTGCTGTCAACAAATCTGCAGCGCAATTAAGGTCTTTCTCCCTCGAAACAGTAGCCGCGCCTTATCCATATCGCGAAGGTAACAAACCCAATTCGATCCAACCGAAGGATAAATCAGGAACTTCTTCCACAATATTTGCAAAGGCTTTGACTGTGAAAATACCTGAAGCCTCGTATACCCATTTATAAGTCCAAACACCCATTCTTACTTCCTCAAGAACTCCATTTCGAAGCACATTTGTATCTGCCATTATGGCTTTGCAGATACTCGAGTCGCTAGCCTTATTTTCCTTTTGAAACAGCCCATTCTTAATAATGTCCATCCACGCAACCTGTTGATTCCTAAGCATTTTCCATCCAAGTTTTGCCAATAAAGCCAAATTAAAATACTTCGCTCCGCGAATACCTAACCCTTCATTTGACTTTGATTTGCATACCTAATCCCATGCAACCCAATGTATTTTCCTCTTCTCATTTGAAGACCCCCAAATAGAGTTACGTACTATCCAGTCAATTTCATCACATACATATATCGGCAATTCATTACTTGCATTTGATACGTCAGTATTGCACATAGTACAGATTGGGCGAGGGTGATACGTCCAGCAAGGGAGAGAGTGTTTGCCTTCCATACTGCAACCTATATTTTTAAGTGTCAATATACTAATTTATTTCAAAATGTCTTGATGACTGAGAAGTGCGCGGCCAACTCTCAACCTATATTTTTTTCTTGGATAAACTCCTTTACATTGAAAATATTAACTAAAGAAAAAATTTTAAAAGTCAGATAAATAGTATATACTTTAATTATACTAATGATGATAGCATACACAAAACATACAAAATATCAGCACCAAAATCAATGATGAGTGAGGTCAAACATGGTTTCTTACACAGCAAACGTAAGTTGATAAATAATACTCAAAGCTCAAGTTAATAATAATTATTAAGTATACATAAACACGGGATGAAAAGTAATACATAGAGTTTAGCTTCTTGTTGCAATAACCTGCTTAAACATGTCCTTCATTCCTGCAAATAAGTGCAAAAAAAAAAGTAAGGAAACTACATCACATAAAGCAGAGAAGAAGATTTTGAGCCGTGAAGTTATTATCTTACCTCATCATCATCGTCATCATCTTTCTTGAGACGAGTGGTACCACTCTCCTTAGTAATAGGTAAGTTCATAGCACCAAAAGGGTGTATCAACATCAATGTGACCTTTCATAGAATAACCAGTACCTTTTCCTCTAATCATATCCCAAAGAGCAGACCCAAAATCCTTAGGCCTAAAGGTAATCGGAACATCAATATAACTAATCCCCTTTTTAACAAGTGTAGCCGATTTTTCAAGCTCCGCACCTCCAATGCTTACATTAGACAACCAAACTTCATAGTCGAGTTTATTTAACCCCAAATCAAAATCATTCAAGTTTTCCAGTTTCAAATGAAGAATCGCTACAGTCTCCTCAAACGAAAATTTCTGGAAATGGATTTTATCAACATCGATATTTGGCTTGTAAGGAATCGCAATCTTTCCGGTTTTCTCAAGTGGGATAGTTATCCTCCCAAACACGGGTACATCAACTATGAGATCCACTTTAATACGATACGGGGTAATGCTTCCGGGTTCTATATCAGCGTACGTGTTTTTTATGTCGTCGAATATTAAAGTGAGAGGTATTGTAACTGTTTCGGATCCATGTGCGTGAATTGTTCCAGCATCGGGGATTAAACCGGAAACTAATTTCCGAGAATCACTTTCGATTAAGTAGTTTATGTCAATGAGAGGAATTGGTATGGGATTGGGATTTGTGACAAGCACATCAACAACAATGTCTGCTTTTTCGAGATTTATGTGAGGGATGTGAATTGCGGTGACATCAGCAGTTGGTTTTCCGACTCCTACTGTTTCTTCAATTTTCTCATGAATGTCGTGAATGAAATGTTTGACTTTGTCCAAGAATCCACCCCGTTCTTCTTCCTTTTTATTTTCTTTGTCCTTGATTCCTCTCTCGACTATCTCGGGTTTGTAGGATGATGCCATTTCTTAATAAAATGTACATAAGACTATTAGAATGGACAAACTTAAAACCTCTCCTATATTTGGGATCAAACTAGCTCTTGCAAGAGCAATAATTCTCACAAATAAGAATTATTTAATCAAGCAAAGTCTATACATGAGTCATTGTCATATCACAAATGATTAATACTATCGGACATTTGAAACAATATTTAGCTAAAAATCAAATCATTAAGAGGGGTATGAACTTTTACATAGTGACTATGAGTTTGACTTGAAAAGGATGTTCTATCCACTAAACCCGTCTATATCCGGGTTCTATCGTTAGATCAATATTTGATCAGTGAGGCAAGTGAAAAAAATACAATAAAATAGATCAGATGGCACAAACAACTAAACCAAATTAAAGCAAGCAAACCAAAAAAATAAATCAAAATTTACTATTCTACTTAAACAGATCGAGGTTCTTATCAATGATGCATAGATACATATCAATAATAAGCTAACTACACTAAATTCCAATAAAAAATCAGTAAGGTGACATATTTTATCAAGAAAAAAACTGAAAGAAATACAATGGATTATAGATTATTGAACAATTGATTTTACATATGAGAAATTAATATGCATCAGCATGTTATACAAATAAAACAGACTGAAAAAAAAAAAAGAAAAAAGCAAGAAATGTCGTGATTTGATGAAGAGAATATAAACAGTTTGAGTATTTCAAGAGTTTGACATTACCTGATGCAAAAGTAAAAGGGATTGACGAAAGCGTTGAGAACGCAAGGACTTGTTAAATATATATGGCATGAGAGGTGGAATAAACGTGTAGCATTCAAAATTATTATCCAATACTCCATTATGATAATTAGGTAGCTCATCTAATTATGGTGAGCAGAAATTAATAAGAAAATGACCCATATGACCTTTGGCCCAATTCTTTTAGACCCAAAGTTTAGTTTGGAAAGATTGGGTCATAATTTTTCTTTTAGATTATTCTCTAATGGTTATTGAAAACCTCTTTTAAATATTCAAAGAACCCAATCCCTGGTTATGTTTGAATAAAATAAAATTTTAAATTAAAATCATATATATATATATATATATATATATATATATATATGTCCAAAGTAACTCATTCAAAACATAAACCTAAATTTCACTCACCTAATTTTCTGAAAAATGTTCCTAACATTTCCATCCCCCACGTGAAAATCATTCGTGGTGGTGTCTTATGGCGGGGCGGCGACGGATATGATGGAGCTCGTGATGGTTCAGTGTGCTCGTTGTACGGATGTGGTGGTGAATCTGCGAGACAGGGTTGTTCGAGGTTGTGTCTTATGGTAGAGCAACCTTACTTAACCGTGGTGGTGGATCTATGGAATTAAGGTTGTTCGTTGTGGTGTCTTATGCCGGAGCAGCAATGTTTGTGGTTGAGCTCGAGGTGCAACATATTTGGAGTTCATGGTGGGTCGCAGTGCTCATGGCGAGCTCGGGGAGATTTTGCAGTACTCAGGCGAACAAGTCTAAGGAGAACAATGTTGTCATCGTCAATGTTAGAATATTTTATGGAAATAATATCCCATCAATCAAGGTGCAATATTTACCATAAACAATAGAATAATATCTTGGTAATATCTACCATAATTAGTATTACCATATATCTTGGTAATATCTACCATAATTAGTATTACCATATATCTTGGTAATATCTACCATAATTAGTATTACCATATATCTTGGTAATATCTACCATAATTAGTATTACCATACTGAGCGTTGTAATAGACTATATATAGGGGTCATATGTATGTAATTGAAGTATTAAAAAAAAAGAATAGATTTTATTTCCACAAAACCTTTTTTCTATTCTAACATGGTATCAGAGCAGGATTCCTGATTTTGGGAACTCAGAAAAAATATCATCATCGTTCTTTTTTTTCAACCAAAATTAGCCAAACAATCAAACCTTCAACCAAAATATGTCAGAAGTCACAGAACATTCTGACAACAATAACAATCCAAATAATATCCCCGATGAATTAACGCTGCGAATTGCTGCGTTACTCCGAAATAGTTTCGGAACACATCCTACAACAGCCAATTCTGAGAATCTATCCCTTGGAATCAAACTTAGTGGAGACAATGGGTAACCTTAATGAAAAAAGCAGTTGGAGGCAGAGCGAGAGGCTCTCATATCACTGGATATCCTTCACCTCCATTGAAAACAGCTGAAAAGTATATACGCTGGGAACAAGATGATCAGTGTGTATTTACGTGGCTGATCCAAAATATTGAATCAAATCTGGTGAACAACGTCTCACAATATCCTAGTGCAAAAACCCTTTGGGATGGGTTGGCTGTCACATATGGTTCTGTAACCGATTCACTACAAGTATTTGATCTTCACAAGAAGGCCAATTCATTAAGACAAGGTGGAGATACCTTAGAAGATTGCTGGAATAAATTACAAAGAATTTGGATGGCCATCGATCTAAGGGATCCAAACCCAATGAAGGATCCTGAAGATATTCAAATTTACAATAATAAAATTCAAGAGCAGAGACTTTACCAACTATTAACAACCATTGATGATTAGTTCGAACCAATTAAGCGAGATATTTTGAAACGAGATCTGCTCCCCTCAGTCGAATCTGCTTAAGCTACCGTAAGGAGGGAGGTCGCCAGGCTTCATATTTTGAAAGCCGCATCCTCTGAAGTCGACTCATCATCAGGGATTGGTGCAGGTCTGGTGACCAAAATCTTTGGAGACCGAAACAACAGAGAATCAGGACAATCGGCTGGGAGAAACAAATATCATTCAGATTCACAACGAAATAGGGACAGAGAAGACAAATCAAAACTTTCTTGCACCCATTGTGGGATGAAGAAACACACCAAAGAAACGTGCTTCAAGATTGTAGGCTACCCAGATTGGTGGGAAGACAACCACAAGGAGAAAATGGGACATCGTGTGACCAGTGGCAAAGGAGCCATCGCTGTGAGTAATCAAGAAACCAGAACAGAAACATCAACACCAGGACAAGATGGAAGCGCAATGGGTTATGGAGGTGCTGCTGTGGGACTAAACCAGACGAACCCTAGAGGTAAAGGGTTTGGATTTGACAACCCAATCCCTTCAATTTCTAACCCTGATTGGATTTTTGATTGTGGAGCTATAGATACTATGACCTATGATAAAAAAGATTTCTTAAATTTTTCATCATCCTCTAAGTCCCATATTGAGACCGCTAATGGAGAACTTGTTGAAGTAAAGGGAGGGGGTTCTATTATATTTTCTGAAAAAATGAAGTTGGATAATTGTTTATATGTTTCGACTTTATCTTCGAAATTGTTGTCACTTAGTCAGGTGACAAAAGAACTCAACTGTGTGGTACTAATGTATCCAAAATTTTGCCTTTTGCAGGACATTCTTACGAAGGAGATAATTGGGCGTGGTACTGAGCGAGGGGGCCTTTACTACGTTGATGAGGTTGTTCACCAGGGACATTCCATGCTTGCTCACGGAACGGTCAATAGGCAACTTTGGTTGTGGCACCGACGTCTTGGTCATCCATCATTTGGGTATCTCAAGGTTTTATTTCCTAGTCTTTTTTCAAATAAATCCACTCATATGAAGTGTGAAACTTGCATACGTGCTAAAAATCATAGAGTTTCTTTTTATCAAAACAACACTAGAGTTGAGTCTGCTTTTTCATTAATCCATTCTGATGTGTGGGGTCCAGCTCCAAATTCTAATAATAGTCCTTTTCAATACTTCGTATTATTTATAGATGATTTCTCTCGCATGACTTGGATATATTTTCTAAAACATAAATCAGAAGTGCCTGAAAAATTCTTCACATTTTACCAAATGATATATACTTAGTTTAATAGAAAAATACAGATTCTTCGCTCTGATAATGGGGGAGAGTTTGTAAATCAAAACATGCAAGCCTTCTTTCAAAAAAATGGTCTTGTCCATCAAACTTCGTGTCCTAACACGCCTCAACAAAATGGTGTAGCCGAACGAAAGAATAGGATACTACTTGAAATGGCTCGAGCCATGATGATTGAATCTAAAGTTCCTCAATCATTTTGGCCTGAGGCTCTAGCTACATCAGCATACCTAATCAACCGTCTTCCTACCCAAACTCTTAATCACAAGACCCCCTTACAAACCCTAGCTACCCAAACTACAATACCTTCTATCCTAACCTTACTACCTCGAGTCTTTGGTTGTTCAGTGTTTATTCATATTCCCAAAACCGATAGAAACAAACTTGATCCTTGTGCAGAGAAATGTGTCTTTGTGGGCTATGCCATACATCAAAAAGGGTATCGTTGCTATAATCCAACCACTCGTCGCATCCATATCACTATGGATTGTGACTTCTTAGAATCCGAATTTTTTTCTGTCACCAACCTAGTGTTCAGGGGGAGAGAGATAGTGAATCGCTAAGTTGGTTAAGCAATCAAAGTTGTTCTGAGACTGTTCTAACAGAGAAAGTAGATGGAGCCACTGAACCTGCCTCTCCCAACGTAGACGAGGTTGACGACCAGTACACACAATCAATGAATCTACTTCGGACGATGTCCAACAACAGGTAAATGAGACAAACTTTTATTTGAATAATAATACTAACCACGATGACAGCTTAGTACCAGAACTAGAAAAGTCTGAGGCATATGTCCTACCTCCAAGGAGAAATAGAGGTGTACCGCCTAAGCGATACTCACCAGAGCATGTGCCCCGTTCCTCAAGATATCCAGTAAATATAGCAAGGGGGAGAGTTGATGAGGTTGCAAAGACATTCTCTGTTACTCTTCTTTCAGAATACATTCCAAAAACAGCTCAAGAAGCAAGAAAGGTGGTTGAATGGAAAGAAGCTATGAATACAGAAATGAAAGCACTTGAGAAGAATGGCACATGGGAGAAATGTGTATTACCAGCAGGAAAGAAACCAGACGATTGCAAGTGGGTCTTTACCATCAAATATAAGGCGGATGGAACCATTGAACGATACAAAGCAAGGTTGGTAGCCAAGGGTTATAGCCAAACATATGGCATCGACTACTCAGAAACTTTTTCACCGGTTGCCAAAATTGACACTATCAGAGTTTTATTTTCGATAGCAGCTAATAAAGACTTGCCACTCCATCAGTTTGATGTCAAGAATGCTTTCCTACATGGAGATCTAAAAGAAGAGGTATATATGCAAGCACCACCCGGTTTCTCGGATGAGTTTCGAGGAAATGAAGTATGCAAGCTTAAGAAAACGTTATATGGACTTAAGCAGTCTCCACGTGCATGGTTTGGGAGGTTTACAATGACTATGAAGAAATATGGGTACAGACAAAGCAATGCTGACCACACCCTCTTCTTCAAGAGGAAGGGAGATATGATTATATGCCTTATAATATATGTCTCTGACATGATCATAACAGGAAGTGATGAAGAAGAAATTGCACAACTTCGAAAGAATCTCTTTACAGAGTTTGAGATGAAAGATCGGAGGACTGAAATATTTCCTAGGTATTGAAGTTCTCCGATCAAGAGAAGGTATTTTTATCTCTCAACGAAAATATATACTTGACTTGTTGGCTGAAACTGGTATGGTGGATTGCAAACCGAGCGATACTCCAATGGTGGTGAATCACAAACTCAAGATGATTGATGGAGATGAGCTAGCAGATCGAGAAAAGTACCAGAGGCTGGTGGGAAAACTAATCTACTTAGCCCATACTAGACCGGATATTGCTTACGCTGTTGGAGTAGTAAGTCAATTCATGCACCAACCGCAGGTAAATCACTTGGAAGCAGTCATGAGGATAGTATGATATCTTAAAGGCACTCCAGGAAGAGGTATCGTATTCAGAAAAAACGGACACCTAAAGATTGAGGCTTTTACAGATGCTGATTGGGCTGGTAATCCAAATGATAGACGATCTACTGCAGGGTATTTTACCTTAGTTGGAGGAAACATGGTCACTTGGAGAAGTAAAAAACAGAAGGTAGTGGCACTATCAAGCGCAGAAGCAGAATTCAGGGGGATTGTAAAAGGGATCACAGAGATTCTCTGGTTGAGAAAATTGATGACTGAAATTGGTTTTCCACTAAATAGTCCGACGCAGTTGATGTGTGATAATAAGGCAGCAATTAGTATTTCAGAAAACCCTGTACAACATGACAGAACAAAACACGTAGAAGTAGATCGGAACTTCATAAAGGAGAAGATTGAAGATGGCACTATTGAGCTACCGTTTGTGAGATCTGAAGACCAGCTGGCAGACATTCTCACAAAAGCAGTTACAGGAAAGATATTTGAATCAGTATTATGCAAGTTGAGTATTGGAGATCCCACTACTCCACTTGAGGGGGGGGGGGGGGTTAGAATATTCTATGGAAATAATATCCCATCAATCAAGGTGCAATATTTACCATAAACAATAGAATAATATCTTGGTAATATCTACCATAATTAGTATTACCATATATCTTGGTAATATCTACCATATATCTTGGTAATATCTACCATAATTAGTATTACCATATATCTTGGTAATATCTACCATAATTAGTATTACCATACTGAGCGTTGTAATAGACTATATATAGGGGTCATATGTATGCAATTGAAGTATGAAAAAAAAAGAATAGATTTTATTTCCACAAAACCTTTTTTCTATTCTAACAGTCAATGGTAGTTCAAAGAAAAAAGAAAGATTTGGTTTTGTTGGGACAGTGATGATGTTAATCGACGTCATCGTGCATATTTTTTTCCTTTTCTTTAACCTCTCATATCTATTGTAGTTCAATTTATGTACTTTTAAAAAAATTATAATTAAAGTCAGATTACTATAAATATCTTAACATTATTTTAATAATAACTCTTTTTTCTTATCGAAAGTGCATATAGTATTAAATTAAGAGGGAAATTATTATATAAGGGAGGTGGGGTAAGGGTGAGCATGGTTCAGTTCGTCTCGGTTTTTTGCCAAAACCAGAACCGAACTGAATATTTCGGTTTTTTATGATTTAATAACCAAATCGGGTGGTTCGCATTTGGCTCCACATACAGTTTTTGGTTCCGAATTGGTTCGTTTCGACTCGGTTTTGGTTCGCTTCAAATTCGGATGCTTGGTCAATAGTATTTTCATTTCATTTCTTGAAATACATTGTCCAATATAGACTAATATTCCAATACAGTTATGCTACTATTACTTGTCCATATGGGCTATTAATATCTCAATTAAGATTAAACTTATAATCTAACAATACTTATCTTAATTTATAATACTACAAAAATTTAAAATCAATTACTTCCTATTTCATATAATCATGATTTATAAAATCAATCAAGTAACGAAAACTTATAATTTTAAGTGCTATAAAAAAATTCTCATTAATAGCACCATCGAATAGTATAACTAAAATTTCACGTTAATGATAAATTTATAACAAAAGTTTCTCCCACATAATTATTATATAAAAAGTTCACACATTCCCTATTTTTTCCTTCGTTTGTTCGATTTTTTAGTTCGGTTTTTGCGTAGTAAACCAAACTGAACCAAAAATTCAGTTTTTGAAAAATAAAAAACCAAACCATTTGGTTATTCGGTTTTTGGTTTTTTTAGTTTGGTTTTTTCTGGTTTTTTGGTTCGGTTTGGTTTTCTGGTTCTCATGTTCTCACCCCTAAGGTGGAGTAGGGTGGGGGATAAAAATAAGGGGAAAAATAATTAAATAAACAAAACAAAATACAAGGCTAAAGATGATCTCCAATGACAACACTCCAAATGAACTTCATTAGTTTGAAATCTTTTGGGAGAGAAGTTACAAAAGTAGTTGGAAGGATTAGAGATCCAGCAGTAATTAGGAGGAACACCATTATGGATACCAATAAAGGTAGTTGATCAAGTCGACATCCATAAATCGTAGTGATGGAAATTTTTACCCACACTCCAAAATACCATTAAAAGCAATATTAAAAAATATATACGCAAAGGATCTTGAAGACTTCTCCTCAAGACCCAAGAACCCAACTCTATGGACTCTTCTTACTTTTTTTTTGGACATCAAAAGGTGCCAGAGCACCGCAAAATACAAAGAAATTATCCAATTCCTAATTTACATAGTTTATAAGATAATTTGAATTGACTGATGGTCATCTCACGTTCCTTCAGTGCCCCGTGCCTAGCTTCTTTAGCAACCTTATCCGCGATACTGTTGAGATTCCTAGTGATGTGTTGGAACTTCAAGAGTCCCCTCCCACTGTCCTTTTGGATAATGTTACGAAGGATAGGTTAAATAGCCCAACCTACTTCTGACACCTGCTTGATACCTTGAATAACTTCAAGGTTGTTTTGAAAAAATCACCGTTCTCTTGTATGGGTGAATATTATACGCTTCAACCCCGTTGAGGACTGCTAAAGCTTCTCCTTCGACGGCTAAATCGCAATCAATATTACAACTATACTTCGTTACAGTTTGACTAGGATTTTGGATTATGACCACCGCAATACCTGTTGGTTCGTACTTATTTTTGAAAGCTGCATCACAATATATTTCCACTTCATTAGCCTCGCTTCTTCCTTGGTCATTAGTTTCATTATTTGTAGTGTTCCCAAATGTTTTGCTATTCCTAACCTCTCTCCAATTAATCTCGTGTATTTCTTCAATGAGTTTTGTTGTATTTTTAATGAGGCTTTCCCCATCGATATTTGTATCTTCGTGTATGGCCTTCATTTTCCCCTTCCAAATATTTCATAAGTTTGTCATAATCAAATCTCTAACCACCCCTTCTTCCCATCCTTCTTTTTTGTATGTTTGGATAATTTTCATAAACCAATTATCTAGAGTTTCATTCAAATCTTCCTCTATTCGAATCTGAAGTGGTGTACCTGCCCAGATTTCTTTACACATCTTACAGGTTAATAAAAGATGTTCAACTGTTTCTTTATCTCCCCCGCACCAGGGACACTCCTTGGTCTCTGTACATTTCCTTTTCTTTAGGTTCTCTCTTGTTGGAAGGGCATTATTTATTACTCGCCACATAACTAATTTAATTTTTTTTGGTATGTTCGATTTCCAGATGATTTTCCAGACTTCTGAATTATGCTTGTTACTATTAGTTGAGGCGTTGGGTTTCCTAAAAACTTGTTCCTCAGTAATGATTTTGTATCCTGTCTTGGTGTTGTAGGATCCATATTTAGAGTATGGCCAGATATATCTGTCTTCTTGGGGCAATTCTTGTATCTTAATTCGTTTATCAAGGGAATGATAGGCTCAGGAAATAAGTTGTCTAAAGTCTCTAAGTCCCATTTGAAATTATTATGGTTAATTAATTCACTTTCTTTCTCTAGTTTGCAATTTTTTAGCTTTTCTATCTTCCATTCAATGTCTATCCACTTGTCTTCCCATATGTTAATGTTTTCCCCATTACCTACCATATTTAATCTGTATTTCTTGATAAAATTTCTACCTTCTATTAAGCTGGCCCAGCTCGATGTTCTGCTGCTCTATTTCAATTTACATTTTGAAAAAGAGGTCTTTGGAAAGTAAATACCTTTTAGTAGTTTAGCCGCTAGCGTTGTTTAGTTATGTATCAGCTTCCATGCTTGTGCTCCTAAAAGGACCGTATTCATTCTTTTGAAGTCTTTAAAGCCTAATCCTCCAATAAGTTTCCCTACTGCTATCTTTTCCCATGCTAACCAATGTATTCTATTTTTCTCCCCTGAGTTCCACCAGAAATTCGATATTGCAGAGAATAACCTGTTGCAAAAAGTGACTGGAAAAGCGAAAAAAGACATATAATAGTTAGGAATTGCTTGAAGAGTAGCTTTGATTAGAACCTATTTTCCTCCCTCGGATAAAATTTTTGCCTTCCAACCCTCTGTATGTTTGAATACTTTCTCCACTATCCATTCTAACGACTCAACTTTAGATCTTTTATGACATAAAGGAATTCCTAAATAGGAGCCTAAATTCGTTGTTTCTTTCATATTTAGTATATCCGTCACTTTTGTTGTATAATCATTTGTTGTTTATTTACTAAACAGCATAGAAGATTTGTGAAAATTAATACTCTGTCCCGATCCTTCGCAGTAAGTATCTAGACATTCTTTAAAACATTCTAAATTAGTAAAGGACTCTTCTTACTAAAAGGACTCAAATAAAATTTACACTATAGCCTTTTTTTCACTACCCATTTTACCTTAAAATGATTTTTAACCACTGTATATATATATATATATATATATATATATATATATATATATATATATTAAATAAATACAGAAAACTCACGCACCACTTATTCTTTCTTGTTATCTCTATATTTTTACGCAACCTTATCTCTCTCTCTCTCTCTCTCTCTCTCTCTCTCTCTCTCTCTCTCTCTCTCTCTCTCTCTCTCTCTCTCTCTCTCTCTCTCTTATTTCACATTTCAATGAGCAACAGTGAAGCAACGAAGATTTGATTTTTACCATGAAGCTTTATAGAGAATGTGTATATTAGACAACTATTATTCCAGCGAGAAGCATTGAAAGCTTCGCAACCATGGAGAATCAATTTACAATCGTGTTCCATCTGAAGCTGTAGAAGCGGTCGAGCAGCAACCATGGCAGCAGAAAACTCCGACGAGGTGAAGAAAACACTGTGGCTCCTTTCGTGACTCCCTCCAGTTTCAAATTAGCTTTTCGTGGCCTTCTTATTCCGGCCCGGTAAAAAGGATACATGGCTACGTTCGTGGCTCCCACTAGTTTAACAGATGCAGCAGCTCATGACTGGGGAGAGAAAGATCAGCTTGAAAATGAATCTCATATGTTTGCAGTCATTGAGAATGTGCAGATCTATTCTGAATCTCCATTGGTGCTTGTTCCAAATCCTCGAGCTCGGCAAAGAAAAACCTCCCTCTAGCGAAGAAGGATCTCGGTTCTCCATGTTTTTTGAGTCATTAAAGTAGAGGAGAAGAGTTTTCGAGTTTTATTTCGAGAACTAGAACAATGTTTTGTTGATGTTAGCAGTAGAATTTTTTTTTAATGTATAGGAAAGTGGAATATAATTTTTTAAGATTTATTTTGTTTTTTAATCTTTACGTAATAGCTTTTTTTTGTAGTATTCTTTTTTTCCTTCTTAAGTGTTGTTATATTATTTTTATGATAATATAATGAATATTTATACCTTTTTATGTTTACTTAGTGTTTTAACGGGAGTCCTCAGTGTTTTTTATCGACTATTCAGTTATTTTTGCGTAAACACTTAGTGATTTTGTGTTAATACTCAGTGATTTAAAATAATACTCAATAATGTTCAAAATAATACTCAGTGACTTTCAAATATTACTCAGCAGTTATTCACGATACTCAAAGAATTTTCCCGCTACACAAATTTTCATTTCGATACTTAGAAAATTTTCTTGTGACAGCGTCGGTGGAGGTCGGCGGTGGTGCCCGTAGATGAACAGTGGTTCAATGGTCCACTTAATTCTTGTCTTTATATAAATTTTGTCACTTGTTTTTTTCCTTCATGTATATTTGTTTTATTTGAGGGTATTATAGTATTTTAGTAGTTGTGTGGCCTCTTTAAAGAAAAAATCTATCAACAAGTACCCTATATGCCATGTTATTTGTCTCCAAGACCCTATAGGTCAATCACCCCAGTTTTAATGGTTGTTATCAAGAAGAATACAGAATCACTATACACATGAAGAGGTGACAAAGGAGGGATATGTCGGTCGTCTTATTATCAACACAATGAAACAACCAACCCCAACCAAAATAGTAAGATCTTGAGAGGTGATTTGACGAGTAAATTAGGAGGAATATACCCTTGTCTCTTCACCAGTCTCTTACTGAAGAAATCCAAAAATTTCACTTTACTGGTCCTCCATCACCAACAAATATCGATTCAATTTAAATTTGCAAAAATTGTTTTCCCATCATAGTTTTTTAATTCAAGATCTTCACTCCAAAAAAATATGTAGTCTACCATGGAAACCCTATAATTATCCTAAGTTTAGCATGTAATGAGAAGTTAACAATAGGGATTCCATCAAAGATCCATGCTTCAAGAAAATTGGTTAATCCTGTTTGTAATAATTCTATAATATTATTTGTGCTCCTCAATAGGGTATGATTCTTCAAGTAAAGAGAAGATATCTTTAGAATAGATAACCTCCTGCCAAATGGTGCTAGAGTTTCATGGGATAGTGTGTGTTGTAGCAAGGAGGAAGGGGGTTTAAATATTCCTAACATTGAGTATATAAACAAAACATGCCTTTTATTTACTTTCGAGAGATTTTATTCACAAGGTCAGAACTTATTAAGAATATGGGTTAATTCCTTAAACAAAAGTGTATTTGGAGCTTGGATATAAAGCAGCACCATTCATGTTTATGGAAGCAGTTACTCAAAATCAGAAGTGTGGCATATAAGTTCATATATCATGAGGTGGGGAATGGTGAAATAACCTATATTTTATGGGATAGATGGGTGGAAAAGAGAAGTGTACAAGAGATGTTACATATTAAACTTGATGAATATAAACTTAGTTGTAATAAAAAGGTCAAGGAGTGCTTTGTAGAGGTAGGTGGATAATTCCACATTGTATTGGGAAAGTTGTTTCTCATATACAAGACATCAAATTGGTGGACAAAACTGACACTATAACATGGATTGAATGTGATAAGAATCAATTTTCATATAAAAAAACATTGAAAAGAAATACTGAGCACAAAAACAAAGTATCATGGAGTGAAGTAGTTTGGGCAAAATCATGCATCCCTCGTTGCTCTTTTATTGCTTGGCTTGGGGTATTAAATAGACTTCCTACTACGATCAAAATGAGATATTGGGGCTTGAATATAATTACTATTTGTCGTCTTTGCAAATTAGATGATGAAGATGTAGAACATCTCTTTATAAAATTCAGGTTCTCTAAAGTTATTCTTCAGCGCATACTTGTTAACTGCAGTGTTAGTAACACGATAAACTCGATAGAAGAGCTGATGGTGGAGAGTCAAGATACTTGTGCTAACTCTGAGATTATGCTTGTTCTAAGTGTGTGTCTTACCACATATATGTACTTCATTTGGAGCGAGAGAAATTGTAGAGATCACGGATATAAGGAGATTAATGAAGATATAATCTATTCTTGTATTATTTCTTATGTGGCTGTTAAGTTGAAAAGCATAATTTTTAAATGTAATAGTGCTAGAAATTTAGTTGAGATGATTTGTAATAGTTTCTATGTAGTTAATTTGGTCTCGTAATAGGTTTGATAAGGTGTACAGGTAAAGTAAAGGCCCATTTGTTATTGGGCCAAAGGTGTAAAACTTGAGGTTGGAGCTTAATATATAAAGTTTGATTTGCTGATAAAAAAAGGCAACCACAATTTAATTTTTTAATCAAAGCAAGGCTCACAACCTCTTTTATCACCAAAGGAGAGTTGTAGCAAAAATATCTCCAAGCCATGTGTAAAAATGGCTGGGAGATAAAGAGGCATATCAACGAAACACATGATCTTGGTAAGTATCTTGGCACTCCGATATGCCATAAGAGGTCAAAAGTGGAAAAACTTGAATAGATAGCAATGAAATTATTTGCAAAAACGGAAGGATGGAAATCAAAACTTCTATCGGAAGGAGGGAAGGAGGTACTTATTAAAGCAGTTTTCCAAGCAATTCCAGTTTACACAATGTCTTTGTTCTCTTATCCAGAGACATTCTGTAAGAAACAGGTTTCAATCATTTCAAACTTCTGGTGGGGTTCGGGTGAACGCGATAGGATTCATTGGGTAGCTTGGGAAAAAATGACGACCGGGAAGATATTGGGAGGTCTTGGCTTTAGGGACCTTAAGAGAATGAATAAAGGACTTCTGGGAGCTCAACCCTGGCGTATTTTTACGAATCCCAACACGCTGGCAGCCAGACTTCTTAAAGGTATTTATTATCCTAATACGGACTTTATAAAGTCAAACTCAGGCAGAACCGAACATGGAGTTGGAGTAGTATCTTAGATGGCATAGATTTTATATTAAAGCATGGAATATACCAAATAGGTAATGGGGAGTCTACAAATATTTGGCATGACAAATGGCTACCGACAACATGGTCATTGATTCAGCCAGAGGGATGCAATCTACAAACAGTTAACCAACTATGGAAATCAGAGTCAGCTGAATGGGATTTGGAAGTGCTTGATGAGATCTTCCCGAGTCCTATTATTCCGGAAATTACTAAGGTACGTCTTCTGAGCATGGATCAGGAAGATATGTTTATCTGGCCGTTCTCGAAGGCTGGAAACCATGCTACCAAGACTGGATATAAAATACTTACTGATGAGGCTATACTTCATGCACCCCAATCAGCGGAAACAGGTACTAATCTTAATGAAGAACTTTGGAAACTAATATGGAAGACTAACAAACCAAAAAAAATTAAATTGTTCATATGGAGGATATGTAATAATGCGATTCCAACTAAGAAGAATTTAGCTAAGCGACATTGCACGGACACACCCAATTGCGAATGGTGTCTAGTAGAGACGGAAACGATTGACCATATTCTACTAGGATGCAAAGTATCTCAAGATATTTGGGCTAGTTCATCCCTCCAGATACGAATACAGCAAGATCTGACTCCAGATATAAAGGTATGGATGTCGGAAATTATTAAAAGTTTTACTCTTGGGGGATGGAAAGAACAGTTAGTTAAAGACTACATTTTTATAACACTTTGGAATATATGGAAAGTTAAAATGAAGGCCCTACATGAGGATAGGGAAGTAAATATTGATCAACTACTGTTAGGAGGCCACAAACTGATGGCTGAATTGTATGGAAATGACTGGAGGAATCAACAAGGACATGTAATAGAAGAGAAAAGAACCTACCAAACGTACATTAATTAGGGTAACGAACCAGTCGAGGATGATATGAGCTTCTTTTGTGATGCATGTTTTGTCAATCGAATAGAGAATATAAGAATTGGGATTGTTCTACAACACAATCAAGGTCAACACATCACTACCAAGTTCAGGGAGGTTTAACGATGTGAAACAATCCTGGAAGGAGAAGCAATGGAAATATTATCGGAAGCCGAAAAATGCAAAAACTTCCCGGGGAAGAAAAAAGTGATCATATCCGATAACCTTGAAGTGATACAAGGTATTAGGCGGGTATCAGCTGTGAGATGGACGATTCGGCCGATCATCCAACAGATATGGAGGATGACGGAAGAAGATGGCAGGATCTCTTATCGGCACGTGCCGAGAAGAATGAATAGACAGGCGGACAATCTCGCGAAGAAAGCTAGATGCGGAGCCAGGAACTCAGATATAGAGATTTGTAGAATAACACTGGGGATTTCGAAGATAGGGATTGGTTAGGACTTTTGCGTTGGTTACTTTCGTCCAAAAAAATAAAATAAAGAGGCATACAATGAGCAGCTCAACACACAAGCTGGCGGAATAGAAGAGAGGCCCACATTTCCCATGCAAAAAGAAAATCTTTTGGTCATATGAAAAATAAAAACTGGACTCACATCCCAATGTGTAATGCCTTATGTTTCCCATCATCCCTTACGGTGATGTCTGGAGTTTTTTTAGTCGAAATGAAAGATAGATTAATAATAGGATAAGGACATATTACAATAAGTTTAGTGTTTTTCATCCAATACCAGTAGCTAAGAGATTGTCTCTAAGCAATGAAACTAATTGAAAAGGGAGTAGAAAGCCAAATTATTGAGTTTTTTTGTCTTTGCAGAGTAGTCTAAATACTAAACCAACTATCGATCTTTGTTATATTGATTTTTGTTTAAAAAAAATATATGTACTATAAAATAATTATTTGATGGTTATTAGATTATATAAATTCTTTTTGGAAATTATTGAAATATACTATAAGAGAATGCACACTCATATGTAAGGGCATTGATTAAAATAATACATAAGCTAACTATCTTGATTTTTGCTCAAACAAACAAAATACGTATTGTGAACTAAAAAATAATTATTTGACAGTTACTAATTATATAAATTCTTTTTTGAAAGAATTGAAATAACTGGTTCAATATCTATCTTTTACACCACATTCACTTACAATTCAGTCGATATATCATAACTAATATTAAATTGAATGGTTTAGTCCATGCACAGGGGCGGAGCCTGCCTTACCCCGGGGGTCCATGGCCCTCTGACTTTCCAAAAAAAAAAAGATTACTACTTGTAAAAAAAAATTATAGTACTGTTATAAACCAATTAGTAGTGGCTATTATTATTATAGAGTAGTGGGGTGGTGTAACGTTCACATTTATCTCTTGTAACATCCTACTTATTATGTAATTAGTAGGGTAGTTGTACAGTCTCATATTGCCTATATAAAGAGCTTGGTCACTCCCTCAAAGAAGATAGAAATCCATATAATAATATACTCTTCTTGTCTCCATATAGCCTCTCATCAACTATCTTCATTTATGTATTGTTTTAACACGTTACCAGCACGATTTCTAACCAAACATGTAAAATGATTTCTTATGATTATTATATGTATTTCTGATATTCTAATCTTTTATCTCTTTTTGAAAAACAATTTCAAAAGAGAGTGTAAGGATTAAACAAAACTGACAACTCTTTTAGAAAAAACAATTTTTTAAAAGAGAAGTAAGAATCACTATATATTTGCATCTCCTTGAAAAATAATTTCAGAAGAGAAGTCAAATATGTATTTAACATATAAAAAATTTATATCTGTGTATGAGATATATTTCAAAATTATTTGTTATAATCTCATTTGTATATGGATAGAGAAATAGTTTTTTTAGATTATCTCATTTGTATATTTTTTTTGTAAGCTACAATTTTATTATATGTTAGATAATTGGTGAGTGATTGAAATTCGGATTAGAAATATTGAACACTTTATGCATATTTTAATTTATTGTTATTTTTTTTTTAAGTTTATAATGTTAAATCTCACCAAACTTGAGTTTGTCGCACTTGACATAACCGGTAATAACTATTTGTCTTGGACTCTTGATGCCGAGATCCACTTAGGCACAAATAATCTTGGAGAAACTATTAAGGCAGGAAATCAAGCGACCGCTCAGAATCGCGCAAAAGCTATGATTTTCCTTCGACATCATCTCCATGAATGCTTAAAAACCGAGTATCTTACGGTCAAAGACCCAAATGTCCTTTGGATAAATTTAAAAGAAAGAGATGACCACCATAAGACAATAATTTTGCCTAAAGCTCGTTATGAGTGGATCCAGTTATGCTTACAGGATTTTAAATCTGTAAGCGAATATATTTCTGCTATTTTTAGGATTACTTCAAAATTAAAATTATGTGGAGAAAATATATCTGATGCAGACATGTTGGAGAAAACATTCTGCACTATTCATGCCTCCAATATGCTCTTACAACAACAATATAGAGAGAGCGAGGCTTTAAAAAATATTCAGAGTTAATTTCATGCCTTCTAGTAGCTGAGCAAAATAATGAGCTTTTGATAATAAATCATCAAGCACGATCAACTGGCTCAGAGGCATTTTCTAAGACCAATGCTATATTTGTTGACAATCGCAACAATGGTCGTGATCGTGGTCGTGGACGTGTAAAAAACAGAGGACGTGGTTATAATCGCAGTCATGGTCAAAATAATTTTGGCCAACGTAATAATCACCATCGTCAAAGTTTTAAAAGGCAAACAATTAGAGGCAATAACAAAGATGTGCAAAACAAATATTCTCAAACAGAAACAAATTTCACAAGATGTGGCATGAAAGGACATTAGAACTGTACATGTCGCACATCACCTTACTTTGTCAAACTTTACCAAGAGTCAATTAAGAACAAGAACAAACTCGTTGAGACAAATTTTGTTGAAAATTCACAAAATAATCTTCTTGATTATACAAACATTGGTGAAGGTTCATAAATTAATCTTCTTGATTATACAAACATTGGTGAAGGTTCACAAAATAATCTTCTTGATTATTCAAACATTGGTGAAAGTTCACAAAATAATCTTCTTGATTATTCAGATATATTTGGAGATTACGATGGTGATACTATTTTACCAAATACTGATGGAAATGCTCAAAGTGGCTAGATATTTTGTCTAGATTGCCTAGTAAAAATGAGAGGCATCATCGTTTTATTTTTGATTGATTTTTTCTTTCTCAATTGTTTAAGTTCAGTCTTTAATTTTATGAATAAAATGCCTCCAAGTTGTTCTTTTATTGCAATATTAGTATTTTATTATTCATTAACTGTTTATGTTTATATTGTTTGTGAAGAAACATGGAATTACCTAATATCAATAGCAGAGAAATGTGCCTAGCAGACAGTGCTACAACACTATTTTGAAAAATAAAAAATATTTCTCTGAACTTAAATTTGCTGAAGCAGCCGTTGTCATAATTTCTAGTGCAACAAACATGATTGAAGGTTTTGGAAAATCATGCATTGTTTTCCCTATGGAAACAAAATTATTAATAAGAAATGTTTTATATTCTAGTAGATCAAAAAGAAATATACTAATTTTTAAAGATATTCGAAATAATGGTTATCACATTGAAACCATAAATGATATAAACAAAGAATATCTCTATATTAAATCGCTTGTAACCGGCAAGAAAATAATGATAGAAAAATTACCGATGTTATCTTTTGGATTATATTATACTTATATAAATCCAATTAAATCTAATTTAGCGATTAATAAAAGGATGAACAACCCAAAATCCTTTATTCTTTGGCATGATCGTCTAGGTCATCTGGAAACAATAATGATGAGAAATATAATTGCGTATTCTCAGGGTCATCCATTAAAGAACCAAAAAGTTATTTTACCAAATGATTATTCTGTGTTGCATGTGCACAAGGAAAACTAATCATTCGGTCATCACCAACTAAAGTCGGTATTGAATCTCCAGCATTTATGGATAGTATTCAAGGAGATATATGTGGTCCTATTACCCCATCATGTGGACCATTTCAATACTTTATGGTGTTAATAGATGCATCAACTCGTTGGTCTTATGTCTCCTTATTATACACCCAGAATGTGGCATTTTCAAAATTACTTGCACAAATTATCCGACTACGAGCTCAATTTCCGGACTATAATATCAAGAAAATAAGACTTGATAATGTCGGAGAATTCACATCCCAAACGTTTAATGACTACTTCATGTCGATTGTAATTGAGGTTGAGCATCCTGTAGCTCACACACATACACAAAATGGTGTGGTTGAATCTTTAATCAAATGTATACAACTAATCGCTAGACCATTACTCATGAGAACTAAGTTGCCTAGTTCAGATTGGGGTCATGCAATATTACATGCAACAACATTAATTCGAATAAGACCAACAATTTATCATAAATACTCTCCATTACAATTAGTTTTTGGTTAAGAAACAAATATATCTCATTTAAGAATTTTTGGTTGCGCAGTATGTCCCAATTGCTCCACCATATCACACCAAAATGGGTCCACAAATGCGGTTAGGAATTTATGTTGGCTATGAATCTCCATCTATTATTAAATATATTGAGCCTTTGACCAGAGATCTTTTTACAACACGTTTTACTGATAGTCAATTCGATGAATCAATATTCCCAGCATTAGGGGGAGAGGAACATAAGCATAAGCTGGAAAAACAAGAATTTTTTTGAAAATCATCAATATCTCATTTTGATCCTCGCACAAATCAATCTGAACAAGAAGTTCAAAAGATCATTCATTTACAAAGGGTTGCGAATCAATTACCAGGTGCATTCATTAATACTAAGAAAGTGACTAAGTCACACATACCAGCTATAAATGCGTCCGCTCGAATATATTTTAAATGAGCAACCCGCTAATGAGTCGATCACATGCCAAAAGCGTGGCAGACCAATCGGTTCCAAGGATAAGAATCCAAGAAAGAAAAGGGAGCTAAACAATCAAGTTGGAAATATTACGATCTTGGATAATCCTGTAGAAATCACAACACCTAATAGTGGTGAAAAGGAAACTTCATCAGAATCTCAGGTACCTAATCATGAATTGAACAATGAAATTGTTGAAAACTAAGAGATCTCAATCAATTGTGTTTCTACGGGAATTATATAGACCGAGATCAAATCCTTGTTAACAACATATTATCATATGCAGTAGCTACTGATTTAATGAATGAAAGTGAGGAACTTGAACCGAAGTCCGTTCAAGAATGTCGAAATAGAAATGATTGGCCAAAATGGAAAGACGCAATACAAGTTGAATTAAATTCACTTGCCAAATGTGAAGTATTTGGACCTATAGTTCCGACACCTGAAAATATTAAACCTGATGGCTACAAGTGGGTATTTGTGTAAAAAAGAAAAATGAAATTGTACACGACTTGTAGCACAAGGTTTCTCCCAAAGACCTGGGATTGATTATGGGGGACATATTCTCCAGTGGTGGATGCAATCACTTTCAGGTTTCTAATCAGTTCGGCAATTTCTGAAGGACTTCAAATGCGTCTAATGGATGTGGTAACTGCTTACCTTTATGGATCACTTGATAGTGAAATTTATATGAAAGTCCCAGAAGGACTAAAAGTACCAGAAGCATGCAACTTGAATTCCCGGGATAAATATTCAATCAAGTTACAAAGATCTTTGTATGGTTTAAAACAATCTGGACGAATGTGGTATAATCGTCTTAGTACTTACCTTCTTAAAGAAGGATAGACCAATAGTCCCATTTTCCCATGTGTTTTTATAAAGAAATCAAAAAATGTGTTTGTCATTATTGCAGTATATGTTGATGATTTGAATCTAATTGGGACCCTTGAAGAGCTCACATCAGCAGCTGCAAACTTGAGTAAAGAATTTGAGATAAAAGATCTCGGAAAAACTAAGTTTTGTCTTGGCTTACAAATTGAACATTTATCAGATGGGATATTTCTCCATCAATCAACATATACAGAGAAAATACTTAAAAGGTTTAATATAGATAAATGTCAATCTTCTCCTATGATCGTTCGTTCACTAGACGTACAGAAGGACCCTTTTTGTCCTTGAGAAGATAATGAAGAAATAATTGGTCTAGAAGTACCATATTTAAGTTCCATTGGAGCACTGATGTATCTTGCAAATAACACCAGACCATACATAGCATTCTTTGTAAATTTGCTAGCAAGGTATAGTGCTACCCCAACTCGAAGACATTGGAAAGGAACAAACATTTATTTTATTACCTTCGAGGAACTATCGACAGAGGACTATTGTATTCACGAAATTCTCAAGCGGGACTAGTTGGATACGCAGATGATGGTTATCTATCTGATCCCCATAAAGGACAATCACAAACTGGATACTTACTCACTTTTGGTGGCACTGTAATCTCTTGGCGTTCTACAAAGCAAACTTTATCAGCCACTTCATCAAATCATGCAGAGATACTTGCATCACATGAAGCTAGTCGAGAATGTGTTTGGTTGAGATCTTTGACCCAACATATTCAAGGAGAATGTTCCACTTCGACGACGAAAACCGGTCCAACACTACTGTATGAAGACAATGTCGCTTGTATTTCTCAAATCAAGGGAGGATTTATCAAAGGTGACAGAACTAAACATATCTCGCCAAAGTTTTTTTTCACACATGAACTTCAAAAGAAAGGTGAAATAGACGTCCACCAAACTCGATCAAGTGAAAATTTAGCAGATTTGTTTACAAAACGTTTGAAAGATTAATACACAAGGTTGGGATGCGTCGACTCAGAGATTTATCTTGACTTGTAAAAATGAGGGCGAGTACGTGTTGCACTCTTTTTCCTTTGGCTAGGTTTTATCCCATTGGGTTTTACTAGCAAGGTTTTTAATGAGGCAACTACAAATGTGTATCTGAAATAATATCCAAGGGAGAGTGTTATAAAGCAATTATTAGTGGCTATTATTATAGAGTAGTGGGGGTGATGTAACATTCACATTTATCTCTTGTAACATCCTACTTATTATGTAATTAGCAGGGTAGTTGTATAGTCTCATATTGCCTATATAAAAGGTTTGGTCACTCCCTCAAAGAAGATAGAAATCCATATAATAATATACTTTTCTTGTCTCCATATAGCCTCTCATCAACTATCTTCATTTACGTATTATACTAACAAGTACAATTATTTATTTTATTTATATAATAGTTAATTTTAAAAAAAAATATATTAAAACTTATAGTGCAATCTTTAACTAGTATAGGACTTATAGTACAATTTTGTATAATATAAAGACTTATATTATCGATTTACATAATATAAGGATTTATATTACAATTTTTATATATTATAGACTTGTATTGCAAATAACTTAAAATAAAATTGGGAGGGGGAGGGGGCGGTTGCCCCGAACCCTCTTGGTTCCCTTAATGAATAATCCTAGCTCTGTGATGCAAAAGTCTGTGTAGATGAATTGAAGCTTGCATAGGTTCCAATCATAATTTTGGCGTGATTCCATATCAATATGACGTTAAAAAGACTTTATTGCTACATCAATAATGCTCTTACCAACTCTCAGGCCTTAAATTTCATCTCGTTATCATTGAAGATTCAATGAAGAAAAAAAAATCCATAAGTCATTAATATGTAGCTTGAGATGGCAATATACAAAGTGGTTATGATCTCTTGAGATCATGGAACAAACTCTATTCAAGTCAATGTAACTCTCCAATATATAATGAAAAAAAATGATATCAAGAGATGATTTTGTCTTAAATGTTTTTAAGTGTCAATATACTAATTCATTTCAGAATGTCTTGATGACTGAGAAGTGCACGGCCAACTCTCAATCTATATTTTTTTCTTTGATAAGCTCCTTTATCATTGAAAATATTAACTACAGAAAAAAATTTAGAAGTCAGATATACTATAGTATATACTTTTTTTATACTAATGATGATAGCATACACAAAACATACAAAATATCAGCACCAAAAACAATGATGAGTGAGGTCAAACATAGTTTCTTACACAGCAAACGAAGTTGATAAATAATACTCAAAGCTCAAGTTAATAATAATTATTAAGTTTACATAAACACGGGATGAAAAGTAATACATAGAGTTTAGCTTCTTGTTGCAATAACCTGCTTAAACATGTCCTTCATTCCTGCAAATAAGTGCAAAAAAAAAAGTAAGGAAACTACATCACATAAAGCAGAGAAGAAGATTTTGAGCCGTGAAGTTATTATCTTACCTCATCATCATCGTCATCATCTTTCTTGAGACGAGTGGTACCACTCTCCTTAGTAATAGGTAAGTTCATAGCACCAAAAGGGTGTATCAACATCAATGTGACCTTTCATAGAATAACCAGTACCTTTTCCTCTAATCATATCCCAAAGAGCAGACCCAAAATCCTTAGGCCTAAAGGTAATCGGAACATCAATATAACTAATCCCCTTTTTAACAAGTGTAGCCGATTTTTCAAGCTCCGCACCTCCAATGCTTACATTAGACAACCAAACTTCATAGTCGAGTTTATTTAACCCCAAATCAAAATCATTCAAGTTTTCCAGTTTCAAATGAAGAATCGCTACAGTCTCCTCAAACGAAAATTTCTGGAAATGGATTTTATCAACATCGATATTTGGCTTGTAAGGAATCGTAATCTTTCCGGTTTTCTCAAGTGGGATAGTTATCCTCCCAAACACGGGTACATCAACTATGAGATCCACTTTAATACGATACGGGGTAATGCTTCCGGGTTCTATATCAGCGTACGTGTTTTTTATGTCGTCGAATATTAAAGTGAGAGGTATTGTAACTGTTTCGGATCCATGTGCGTGAATTGTTCCAGCATCGGGGATTAAACCGGAAACTAATTTCCGAGAATCACTTTCGATTAAGTAGTTTATGTCAATGAGAGGAATTGGTATGGGATTGGGATTTGTGACAAGCACATCAACAACAATGTCTGCTTTTTCGAGATTTATGTGAGGGATGTGAATTGCGGTGACATCAGCAGTTGGTTTTCCGACTCCTACTGTTTCTTCAATTTTCTCATGAATGTCGTGAATGAAATGTTTGACTTTGTCCAAGAATCCACCCCGTTCTTCTTCCTTTTTATTGTCTGTGTCCTTGATTCCTCTCTCGACTATCTTGGGTTTGTAGGATGATTCCATTCCTTAATAAAAGGTAAACAAGACTATAAGAATGGACAACCTTAAAACCTCTCCTATATAGTACATTGTCGATCAATCAAGTCTCGGAAGCATTTAGAATTGGTATCGAACTAGCTCTTGCAAGAGCAATAATTCTCACAGATAAGAACTAATTAATCAAGCAAAGTGTATACATGAGACAATGTCATATAACAAATGATTAATACTATCGGACTTTTTAAACAATATTTAGCTAAAAATTAAAGTATTAAGAGGGGTATGAACTTTTACATAGTGAATATGAGTTTGACTTGAAAAGGATGTTCTATCCACTAAACCCGTCTATATCCGGGTTCTATCGTTAGATCAAACTTTGATCCGTGAGGCATGTGAAAAAAATACAATAAAATAAATCAGATGGCACAAACAACTAAACCAAATTAAAGCAAGCAAACCAAAAAAATAAATCAAAATCTACTATTCTACTTAAACAGATCGAGGTTCTTATCAATGATGCATAGATACATATCAATAATAAGCTAACTACACTAAATTCCAATAAAAAATTAGTAAGGTGACATATTTTATCTAGAAAAAATCTTAAAGAAATACAATGGATTATAGATTATTGAACAATTGATTTTACATATGAGAAATTAATATGCATCAGCATGTTATACAAATAAGACAGACTGCAAAAAAAGAAAAAAACAAGAAATGTCGTGATTTGATGAAGAGATTATAAACAGTTTGAGTATTTCAAGAGTTTGACATTACCTGATGAAGCAAAAGTAAAAGGGATTGACGAAAGTCAGATGTATAGTTTCTCCTTAGCGTTGAGAACGCAAGGACTTCTTAAATATATATGGCATGAGAGGTGGAATAAACGTGTAGCATTCAAAATTATTATCCAATATTATGATAATTCGGTAGCTCATCTAATTATAGTGAGCAGAAATTAATATTGGACCAAAAAAAAAAAAGAGCAGAAATTAATAAGAAAATGACCCATATGACCTTATGGCACAATTTTTTTAGGTTGTGTTTGGATTGAAAGAATTGGAAAAAAAAAGAAAATAATAAAAATGATTTTTAATTTTTTTATGTTGTTGGTATTAGAAAGTTTTATAAAAGAAAAAAAAATAGAATCATTCCAAAAATTTCTTTTGTAACCATTTTTATAATAACTTCAAATTGGAGTCAAATGGAGAGAAAGGAATTTTATTAAAGATTAGAGGCTAAAATTAAATTTTTTTTTTTCTTTTTGTATTTTTTTAATCCAAACAATAAATATTCAAAATCATTTATGAAAATTTCTTTTATAAAAATTTCTAATTCAAATTAAAAAAAATTCTTTCTTTTCTTTTCTTTTCTTTTCTTTTCTTTTATAATTTTTCTTTTCTTTTTCTTTATTATTTTTTTTCCTTCTAAATACAAACAGACCCTTAGACCCAAAGTTTAGTTTGGAATGATTGGGTCAATATTTTTCTTTTAGATTATTCACTAAGGGGTATTGAAAACCTCTTTTAAATATCCAAAGAACCCAATCCTCAGTTATGTTTGAATAAAATAAATTTTTTAATTAAAATTATATATATATATATAGAGAGAGAGAGGTTCTAAGTAACTCATTCAAAACATAAACCTAAATTTCACTCACCTAATTTTCTAAAAAAATGTTCCTAGCTTTTCCATCCCCCACCTGAAAATCATTCGTGGTGGTGTCTTATGGTGGCAGCGACGGATATGATGGAGCTCGTGATGGTTCAGTGTGCTCGTTGTACGAACGTGGTGGTGAATTTGCAAAGGCAGGGTTGTTCGAGGTGGTGTCTTATGGTAGAACAACCTAACTTAAACGTGGTGGAGGATCTATGGAGTTAAGGTTGTTCGTGGTGGTGTCTTATGCCGGAGCAGCAATGTCAGTGGTTGAGCTCGAGGTGCAACATATTTGGAGTTCATGGTGGTCCGCAGTGCTTATGGCGAGCTTGTGGAGATTTTGCAGTCGTCAGGCGAACAAGTCTAAGGAGAACAATGTTGTCATCGTCAATGGTAGTTCAAAGAAAAAAGAAAGGTTTGGTTTTGTTGGGACAGTGATGACGTTAATCGACGTCATCGTGCAGATTTTTTTCCTTTTCTTTAACCTCTCAGATCTATTGTAGTTCAATTTATGTACTTTTAAAAAATTATAATTAAAAATCAAATTACTATAAATATATTAACATTATTCTAATAATAACTCTTTTTTTATCGAAAGTGCATATAGTATTAAATTAAGAGGGAAATTATTATATAAGGGAGGTGGAGTAGGGGTGAACTTGGTTCAGTTTGTCTTGATTTTGGCCAAAACCAGAACCGAACCGAATATTTTGGTTTTTTATAATTTAATAACCAAACCGAATTGGTTCGTTTCGACTCGATTTTGGTTCGCTTCAAATTCAGATGCTTGGTCAATAGTATTTTCATCCCATTTCTTGAAATACATTGTCCAATAGAGACTAATATTCCAATACGATTATGCTACTATTACCTGTCCATATGGGCTATTAATATATTAATTAAGATTAAACTTATAGTCTAACAATACTTATCTTAATTTACAATACTACAATAAAGTAAAATCTGTTACTTTCTATTTCATATAATCATGATTTATAAAATCAATCAAGTAATGAAAACTTATAATTGTAAGTGATATAAAAAAATTCTCACTAATAGCACCATCGAATAGTATAACTAAAATTGCACGTAAATGAAATTTTCAACAAAAGTTTCTCCCACGTAATTATTATAAAAAAATGTTCACACATTCCCTATTTTTGCCTTCGTTAGTTCGGTTTTGTTCGGTTTTTTAGTTCGGTTTTTGCGTAGTAAACCAAACCGAACCCAAAAAATCGGTTTTTGAAAAAATTAAAAAAACCCAACCATTTGGTTTTTCGGTTTTTGGTTTTTTTGGTTTGGTTTTTTCCAGTTTTTTGGTTCGGTTTGGTTTTCTGGTTCTCATTTGCTCACCCTTAAGGTGGAGTAAGGGTGGGGGATAAAAATAAGGGGAAAAACAATTAAATAAACAAAAAAAAATACAAGGCTAAAGATGATCTCCAATGAAAACACTCCAAATAAACTTCATTAGTTTGAAATCCTTTGGGAGAGAAGTTACAAAAAGTAGTTGGAAGGATTAGATATCCAACAATAATTAGGAGGAACACCATTATGGATACCAATAAAGGTAGTTGATCAAGTCGACATCCATAAATCGTAGTGATGGAAATCCTTACCCACATTCCAAAATACCATTAAAAGCAATGTTAAAAAATATATATACCCAAAGGATCTTGAAGACCCCTCCTCAAGACCCAAGAACCCCACTCTATGGACTCTTCTTACTAAAGGACTCAAATAAAATTTACACTATACCCTATTTTTTCACTACCCGTTTTACTTTAAAATGATTTTTAACCACTATATATATTAAATAAATACACAAAACTCACTCACCACTTATTCTCTCTCGTTATCTCTATATTTTAACGCAACCTTTTCTTTCTCCCACGTTTTCCTCTCTCTCTCTCTCTCTCTCTCTCTCTCTCTCTCTCTCTCTCTCTCTCTCTCTCTCTCTCTCTCTCTCTCTCTCTCTCTCTCTTATATCACATTTCAATGAGCAACAGTGAAGCAACAAAGATTTGATTTTTACCATGAAGCTTTATAGAGAATGTGTATATCGGCCAACTATTATTCCAGCGAGAAGTATTGCAAGCTTCGCAACCATGGAGAATCAATCTACAATCGTGTTCCATCAGAAGTCGTAGAAGCGGTCGAGCAACAACCTTAGTAGCTGAAAATTCCGACGAGGTGATGAAAACATTGTGGCTCATTTCGTGACTCCCACCAGTTTCAAATTAGCTTTTCGTGGCCTTCTTATTCCGGCTCGGTAAAAAATATACATGGCTACGTTCGTGGCTCCCACTAGTTTAGAAGATCCAGCAACTCGTGACTGGGGAGAGGCGGATCATCTTGAAAATGAATCTCATAGAGAATGTGCATATCTAGTTGAATATCCATTGGTGCTTGTTCCAAATCCTCGAGCCCGGCAAAGAAAAACCTCCCTCTAGCGAAGAAGGATCTCTGTTCTCCATGTTCTCAGAGTCATTAAAGTAGAGGAGCCGAGTTTTCGAGTTTTATTTCGAAAACTAGAACAATGTTTTGTTGACGCTAGTAGTAGAGATATTTATTTCTGTATAAGAAAGTGGAATATAATTTTTTAATAATTTTTTTGTTTTTTGATCTTTACTTAATAGCTTTTTTTTGTAGTATTCTTTTTTTTCTTCTTAAGTGTTGTAATATTATTTTTCTGATAATATAATGAATTTTTATACCTTTATGTTTACTTAGTGTTTTTACGGGAGTACTCAGTGTTTTTGTCGACTATTCAGTGATTTTTGTGTAAACACTCAGTGATTTTGTGTTAATACTCAGTAATTTAAAAAATACTCAATAAATTTCAAAATAATACTCAGTGTCATTTAAATATTACTCAGCAGTTGTTCACGATACTCAAAGAATTTTTCCGCTACACAAAATTTCATTTTGATACTTAGAAAATTTCTTGTGGCAGCGTCGGTGGTGGTCGGCGGTGGTGCCCGTAGATGAATAGTGATATTCAGTGGTTCGGTGGTCCACTTATTTTTTGTCTTTATATAAATTTTGTCACTTGTTTTTTGTCTTCATGTATATTTATTTTATTTGAGGGTATTATAGTATTTTAGTAGTTGTGTGGCCTCTTTTAAAGAAAAAATCTATCAACAAGTACCCTCTATGCCATGTTATTTGTCAACAAGACCCCATAGGTCAATCACCCCAACTTTAATGGTTGTTATCCAGAAGAATCCAGAATCACTACACACATGAGGAGGTGACAAAGGAGGGATATGTCGGTCGTCTTATTAACAACACAATGAAACAACCACCCCAACCAAAATAGTAAGATCTTGAGAGGTGATTTGACGAGTAAATTAGGAGGAATATTCCCTTGTCTCTTCTCCAATCTCTTACTGAAGAAATCCAAAAATTTCACCTTACTGGTCCTCCATCACCAACAAATATCGATTCAATTAAGATTTGCAAAAATTGTTTTCCCATCATAGTTTTTTAATTCAAGATCTTCACTCCAAAAAATAATGTAGTCTACCAAGGAAACCATATAATTATCCTAAGTTTAGCACGTGATGAGAAGTTAACAATAGGGATCCCATCAAAGATCCGTGCTTCAAGAAAATTGGTTGTAATAATTCTATAATATTATTTGTGCTCCTCAATAGGGTATGATTTTTCAAGTAAAGAGAAGATATCTTTAGAATAGATAACCTCCTGCCAAATGGTGCTAGAGTTTCATGGGATAGTGTGTGTTGTAGAAAAGAGGAAGGGGGTTTAAATATTCCTAACATTGAGTATATAAACAAAACATGCCTTTTATTTACTTTCTGGATATTTATTCACAAGGTCAGAACTTATTGAGCATATGGGTTAATTCCTTAAACAAAAGCGTATTTGGAGCTTGGATATAAAGCATCACCGTTCATGGTTATGGAAGCAGTTACTCAAAATCACAAGTGTGGCATATGAGTTGATATATCATAAGGTGAGGAATGGTGAAATAACCTATATTTTGTGGGATAGGTGGGTGGAAAAGAGAAGTGTACAAGAGATATTAAATATTAAACTTGATGAATATAACCTTTGTTGTAATAAAAAGGTCATGGAGTGCTTTGGTAGAGTTAGGTGGAGAATTCCACCATGTATTGGGAAAGTTGTTTCTCATATACAAGACATCAAATTGGTGGACAAAACTGACACTATAACATGGACTGAATGTGATAAGAATCAATTTTCATATAAAAAAATATTGAAAAGAATTACTGAGCACAAAAACAAAGTATCGTGGAGTGAAGTAATTTGGGCGAACAAAGTCCCAAAAATTCTAATAATAAGCATAGAATTAAAATTATTATCAAATATCATAAACCATATTAATACATATGTTTTAATACTCAACTTGCTCATAAATTTAAGTAATAGCCCTCGCTACTTCCATAGCCAAACCATTCTAACCCATCCCATTCCATCTACAATTGAACACCTTAGAATAGTCCAAATATTGATTTCTGAGAAATATAACCCAATGCATGTACATGCAAATCATTAATCACCATAAGATATGTAAAATTATAAAGATCAAAATACCCCAGATTCTCCAAATCCAGCAGGATAAGCGCTTTTGAAAGTAAAAATTAACATCATAACAAAAGGATCTTCATTTAACCAATGAAGGCCATCATTCCATCTTTAACACAAATAATAGCAGTTTGTGTTTTAGAAATTAAGCTCTTAGCCATAGTATTATTAATTACCCTCAAACCCTTAACACTTTCTATCCAAGGCCCCTGATAGAAATTAAAAAGAAAAATAAGATTTAAATACACAAAGTATATACACATTTCACATTCCAGAAATAGAGACTGTTACCGCTAGTAATAATTAAACCTATCAGTAGTTATTATTTATTAATTGTTCATGTTTATATTTTTTGTGAAGAAACATATAATTACCTAATATCAATAGTGGAGAAATGTGCCTAGCAGATAGTGCTACAACACTATTTTGAAAAATACAAAATATTAATCCGAACTTAAATTTGTTGAAGCAGCTATTGTCACAATTTCTAGTGCAACAAATATGATTGAAGGTTTTGGAAAAGCATGCATTGTTTTCCCTATTGGAACAAAATTATTAATAAGAAATGCTTTATACTCTAGTAGATCAAAAAGAAATTTACTAAGTTTTAAAGATATTCGAAATAATGGTTATCACATTGAAACCAAAAATGATATAAACAAAGAATATCTCTATATTACACCGCTTGTAACCGACAAGAAAATAATGATAGAAAAATTACCAATGTTATCTTGTGGATTATATTATACTTATATAAATCCAATCGAATCTAATTTAGCGATTAATAAGAGGATGAACAACCCAAAATCCTTTATTCTTTGGCATGATCGTCTAGGTCATCCGGGAACAATAATGATGAGAAATATAATTGCGTATTCTTAGTGTCATCCATTAAAGAACCAAAAAGTACTTTTACCAAATGATTATTCATGTGTTGCATGTGCACAAGGAAAACTAATCATTCGGTCATCACCAACTAAAGTCGGTATTGAATCTCCAGCATTTTTTGATAGAATTCAAGGAGATATATATGATCCTATTACCCCATCATGTGTACCATTTCAATACTTCATGGTGTTAATAGATGCATCAACTCGTTGGTCTTATGTCTCCTTATTATCCACCCGGAATGTGGCATTTGCAAAATTACTTGCACAAATTATCCGACTACGAGCTCAATTTCCGGATTATAACATCAAGAAAATAAGACTTGATAATGTCGTAGAATTCACATCCCAAACGTTTAATGACTACTGCATGTCAATTGTAATTAAGGTTGAGCATCATGTAGCTCACATACATACACAAAATGGTTTGGCTGAATCTTTAATCAAACGTATACAACTAATCGCTAGACCATTACTCATGAGAATTAAGTTGCCTAGTTTAGCTTGGGGTCATGCAATATTACATGCAGCAGCATTAATTCGAATAAGACCAACAACTTATCATAAATACTCTCCATTACAATTAGTTTTTGGTCAAGAACTAAATATATCCCATTTAAGAATTTTTTGTTGCGCAGTATATGTCCCAATTGCTCCACCATATCGCACCAAAATGGGACCACAAATGCGGTTAAGAATTTATGTTGGCTATGAATCTCCATATATTATTAAATATCTTGAGCCTTTGACCGTAGATCTTTTTACAGCACGTTTTGCTGATAGTCAATTCGATGAGTCAATATTTCCAGCATTAAGGGGAGAGAAACATAAGCATAAGCTAGGAAAACAAGAAATTTCTTGGAAATCATCAATATCTCATTTTGATCCTCGCACAAATCAATCTGAACTAGAAGATCAAAATATCATTCATTTACAAAAGGTTGCGAATCAATTACCAGATGCATTCATTATTACCAAGAAAGTGACTAAGTCACACATACCAGTTATAAATGCTTCCGCTCGAATAAATATTATAAACGAGCAACCCGCTAATGAGTCGATCACACGCCAAAAGCGTGGCAGAACAATCGGTTCCAAGGATAAGAATCCAAGAAAGAAAAAGGAGCTAAACAATCAAGTTGGAAATATTACAATCTTGGATAATCCTGTAGAAATCACAACACCTAATACTGGTGAAAAGGAAACTTTAACAGAATCTCTGGTACCTAATCATGAATTAAACAATGAAATTGTTGAAGACTAAGAGATCTCAATCAATTATGTTCCTACGGGAATTATATAGACCGAGATCAAATCCTTGTTAACAACTATTTTTATATGCAGTAGCTACTGATTTAATGAATGAAAATGAGGAACTTGAAACGATGTCCGTTCAAGAATGTCGACATAGAAATGATTGGCCAAAATGGCAAGACACAATACAAGTTGAATTAAATTCACTTGACAAACGTGAAGTATTTAGACCTGTAGTTCTGACACTTGAAAATATTAAACCTGTTGGCTACAACTGGGTATTTGTGCGAGAACGAAAAATAAAATTGTACGATATAAGGCACGATTTGTAGCACAAGGTTTCTCCCAAAGACTTGGGATTGATTATGAAAATACATATTCTCTAGTGGTGGATGCAATCACTTTCAGGTTTCTAATCAGTTTGGCAATTTTTGAAGGACTTCAAATGCGTCTAATGGATGTGGTAACTGCTTACCTTTATGGATCACTTGATAGTGAAATTTATATGAAAGTCCTAGAAGGACTAAAAGTACCAGAAGCATGCAACTTGAATTCCAGGGATAAATATTCAATCAAGTTACAAATATTTTTGTATGGTTTAAAACAATCTGGACGAATGTGGTATAATCGTCTTAGTACTTACCTTCTTAAAGAAGGATACGCCAATAGTCCCATTCGCCCATGTGTTTTTATAAAGAATTCAAATAATATGTTTGTCATTATTGCAGCATATGTTGATGATTTGAATCTAATTGGGACCCTTGAAGAGCTCACATCAGCAGCCGCAAACTTGAGTAAGGAATTTGAGATGAAAGATCTCGGAAAAACTAAGTTTTGTCTTAGCTTACAAATTGAGAATTTATCAGATGGGATATTTCTCCATCAATCAACATATACAGAGAAAATACTTAAAAGGTTCAATATGGATAAATGGCATCCATTATCTTCTCCTATGATCGTTCACTAGACGTACACAAGGACCCTTTTCTTCCTTGAGAAGATAATGAAGAAATACTTGGTCCAAAATTACCATATTTAAGTGCCGTTGGAGCACTGATGTATCTTGAAAATAACACCAAACCAGACATAGTATTCTCTCTAAATTTGCTAGCATGGTATAGTGCTACCCCAACTCGAAAACATTGGAACGGAACAAACATTTATTTTGTTACCTTCAAGGAACTATCGATAGAGGACTTTTGTATTCACGAAATTCTCAAGCGAAACTAGTTGGATGCGCAGATGCTGGTTATCTATCTGATCCCCATAAAGGACAATCACAAACTGGATACTTATTCACTTTTTGTGGTACTGCGATCTCTTGGCGTTCTACAAGGCAAACTTTATCAGCCACTTCATCAAATCATGCAGAGATACTTGCATCACACGAAGCTAGTCGAGAATGTGTTTGGTTGAGATCTTTGACCCAACATATTCAAGGAGAATGTTGCACTTCAACGACGAAAACTGATCCAACCATACTGTATGAAGACAATGTTGCTTGTATTTTCTAAATCAAGGGAGGATTTATCAAAGGTGACAAATTTAAGCATATCTCGCCAAAGATGAACTTCAAAAGAAAGGTGAAATAGACTTCCACCAAATTCAATCAAGTGAAAATTTAGCAGATCTGTTTACAAAACGTTTGAAAGATTAATACACAAGGTTGGGATGCGTCGACTCAGAGGTTTATCTTGACTTATACAAATGAGGACGAGTACGCGTTGCACTCTTTTTCCCTTGGCTAGGTTTTATCCCATTGGGTTTTACTAGCAAGGTTTTTAATGAGGCAACTACAAATGCGTATCTAAAATAATATCTAAGGGGGAGTGTTATAAACTAATTATTATTATAGAGTAGTGGGGTGGTGTAACATTCACATTTATCTTTTGTAACATCCTACTTATTATGTAATTAGTAGGGTAGTTGTATAGTCACATATTGCCTATATAAAGGGCTTGGTCACTCCCTCAAAGAAGATAGAAATCCATATAATAATATACTCTTCTTGTCTCCATATAGCCTCTCATCAACTATCTTCATTTACGTATTGTTTTAACAAGTACAATTATTTATTTTGTTAACCCTATAATTATTTTATTTATATAATAGTTAATTTTAAAAAAATTAATATTAAAACTTATAGTGTAATCTTTACCTAATATAGGATTTATAGTACAATTTTGTATAATATAAGAACTTATTTTACTGATTTACATAATATAAGAATTTATATTACAATTTTTGTATAATATATGGACTTGTATTGCAAATAGCTCAAAATAAAATTGGGAAGGGGAGGGGGTGATTGCCCCGAACCCTCTTAGCTCCCCTAATGAATAATTCTAGCTCTGCTTCTGTCCATGACGATGCAAAAGTCAGTGTAGATGAATTGAAGTTTGCACATGTTCCAATCATAATTTTGGCGTGATTCCATATTAATATGACGTTAAAAAGACTTTTTTGCTACATCAATAATGCTCTTACCAACTCTCAGGCCTTAAATTTCATCTCGTTATCAATGAAGAAAAAAAATCCGTAAGTCATTAGTATGTAGCTTGAGATGGCAATATACAGAGTTAGAGTTAATTTCTTAAAGTGGTTATGATCTCTTGAGATCATGGAAGAAACTCTATTCAAGTCAATGTAACTCTCCAATATATAATAGAAAAAAATGATATCAAGAGATGATTTTGACTTAAATGTTTCTTTTTTTTTATATATCAGAGGTTTTAAAAGCCGAAGTTGAAAATAAAATCAACTAATTCTTCATAGAGGTTCTAACACTAGTCTAGGAATTATGCAGCCACTACTATTACTAGTAATATTCTTCCAAAGATAGTCAGGAGGATCCACAGTAATTGCGGTTCCCCACTCATCAACGCACCTCTTTTAGCTAAAAGATTTGCATACATGTTTGCTTCTCGGTAGATACATTCCATCTCAAAGCTCGGATTATTTCTCAGTATAGCTCTACAATCACGCCCAATATGACAATTCCAACTCGTAGAACTACTACCCCCCTTCACTAGCGCGTGAATTTCTTTAGAGTCAGTTTCGACATATAAATCTTTGATGCCTCGATTTACTACCCATCTCACACCATAGTGCAAGGCTAAGACTTCAGAATAACCAGGAGATTTCATTATACACGGGCCAGAAAAACCAGCTACGCAAGTACCTTCTTCATCTCTTAGTAGTCCACCTATACCCGCTCTTCCCATTGCAACATTATAACACCCATCGACATTCAACTTTAGCTTGTTTTTTGGTTTAACCCATTTATTAGTTCGCTCTTTGCCGCTTTAATTATTCCCCTGTCACCTTCCTTCCCCATGCGAGTACAAATTCGCAAGCTAATCTTATAGTTTCATGCTTCAACCCAACCATCCTTGGAGTGGCACCTAAACTCTCAAAGATAGCCTTGTTTCGTCTAGACCAGATATTACTTAATGCTGCAATAAAAATCAGCTTCCATTCTATCCCACTATATTTATCTTTGGAGTGAAGATGCGCCTTTACCCAACTCTTCATATTTGTTACATGTGGGTTTGCTCCTTGCTGCAGACTTTCTGTCGCAGCCATGCCAGTTAGCAAGGCTGAAAGGTGAGTATTAATCATCCCACTTGAAAGGCCTGACTCAGCTGCTCCTCGGCCATCATCACATAAATCTGCTGTCAACAAATCTGCAGCGCAATTAAGGTCTTCCTCCCTCGAAACAGTAGCCGCGCCTTATCCATATCGCGAAGGTAACAGACCCAATTTGATCCATATTTTCTTAGCTACTGTACAACGAATAAAGATATGTTGCAGGTCTTCTACACCTGCTCCTCAAACCATACAACCCGGATTATCAACCACATTTCTGCGATATAAATTCGCTGCAGAAGGTAGGCGGTTAAGGACCAATCTCCATATCAGGACACGCATTTTCTGTGAACATTTTGCCTTCCAGATTTTGTCCCAACGGAAGGATAAATTAGGAACTTCTTCCACCATATTTGCAAAGGCTGATTTGACTGTGAAAATACCTGAAGCCTCGTATACCCATTTATAAGTCCAAACACCCATTCTTACTTCCTCAAGAACTCCATTTCGAAGCACATTTGTATCTGCCATTATGGCTTTGCAAATACTCAAGTCGCTAGCCTTATTTTCCTTTTGAAACAACCCATTCTTAAAGTATTTATGTTTAATAATGTCCATCCACGCGACCTGCTGATTCTGAAGCATTTTCTATCCAAGTTTCGCCAGTAAAGCCAAATTAAAATACTTCGCTCCGCGAATACCTAAACCCCCATTTGACTTTGATTTGCATACCTGATCCCACACAACCCAATGTGTTTTCCTCTTCTCATTTAAAGACCCCCAAATAAAGTTATGTACTATCCGGTCAATTTCATCGCATACATATATAGGTAATTTCATTACTTGCATTTGATACGTCGGTAATTGCACATAATACAGATTGGGCGAGGGTGATCGTCCAACAAGGGAGAGAGTCTTCGCGTTCCATACTGCAACCTATATTTTTAAGTGTCAATATACTAATTTATTTCAAAATGTCTTGATGACTGAGAAGTGCACGGCCAACTCTCAACATATATATTTTTCTTGGATAAGCTCCTTTATCATTGATAATATTAACTAAAGAAAAAATTTAGAAGTCAGATAATAGTATACTTTTTTTATACTAATGATGATAGCATACACAAAACATACAAAATATCAGCACCAAAAACAATGATGAGTGAGGTCAAACATGGTTTCTTACACAGCAAACGAAGTTGATAAATAATACTCAAAGCTCAAGTTAATAATAATTATTAAGTTTACATAAACACGGGATGAAAAGTAATACATAGAGTTTAGCTTCTTGTTGCAATAACCTGCTTAAACATGTCCTTCATTCCTGCAAATAAGTGCAAAAATAAAAGTAAGGAAACTACATCACATAAAGCAGAGAAGAAGATTTTGAGCCGTGAAGTTATTATCTTACCTCATCATCATCGTCATCATCTTTCTTGAGACGAGTGGTACCACTCTCCTTAGTAATAGGTAAGTTCATAGCACCAAAAGGGTGTATCAACATCAATGTGACCTTTCATAGAATAACCAGTACCTTTTCCTCTAATCATATCCCAAAGAGCAGACCCAAAATCCTTAGGCCTAAAGGTAATCGGAACATCAATATAACTAATCCCCTTTTTAACAAGTGTAGCCGATTTTTCAAGCTCCGCACCTCCAATGCTTACATTAGACAACCAAACTTCATAGTCGAGTTTATTTAACCCCAAATCAAAATCATTCAAGTTTTCCAGTTTCAAATGAAGAATCGCTACAGTCTCCTCAAACGAAAATTTCTGGAAATGGATTTTATCAACATCGATATTTGGCTTGTAAGGAATCGTAATCTTTCCCGTTTTCTCAAGTGGGATAGTTATCCTCCCAAACACGGGTACATCAACTATGAGATCCACTTTAATACGATACGGGGTAATGCTTCCGGGTTCTATATCAGCGTACGTGTTTTTTATGTCGTCGAATATTAAAGTGAGAGGTATTGTAACTGTTTCGGATCCATGTGCGTGAATTGTTCCAGCATCGGGGATTAAACCGGAAACTAATTTCCGAGAATCACTTTCGATTAAGTAGTTTATGTCAATGAGAGGAATTGGTATGGGATTGGGATTTGTGACAAGCACATCAACAACAATGTCTGCTTTTTCGAGATTTATGTGAGGGATGTGAATTGCGGTGACATCAGCAGTTGGTTTTCCGACTCCTACTGTTTCTTCAATTTTCTCATGAATGTCGTGAATGAAATGTTTGACTTTGTCCAAGAATCCACCCCGTTCTTCTTCCTTTTTATTGTCTGTGTCCTTGATTCCTCTCTCGACTATCTTGGGTTTGTAGGATGATTCCATTCCTTAATAAAAGGTAAACAAGACTATAAGAATGGACAACCTTAAAACCTCTCCTATATAGTACATTGTCGATCAATCAAGTCTCGGAAGCATTTAGAATTGGTATCGAACTAGCTCTTGCAAGAGCAATAATTCTCACAGATAAGAACTAATTAATCAAGCAAAGTGTATACATGAGACAATGTCATATAACAAATGATTAATACTATCGGACTTTTTAAACAATATTTAGCTAAAAATTAAAGTATTAAGAGGGGTATGAACTTTTACATAGTGAATATGAGTTTGACTTGAAAAGGATGTTCTATCCACTAAACCCGTCTATATCCGGGTTCTATCGTTAGATCAAACTTTGATCCGTGAGGCATGTGAAAAAAATACAATAAAATAAATCAGATGGCACAAACAACTAAACCAAATTAAAGCAAGCAAACCAAAAAAATAAATCAAAATCTACTATTCTACTTAAACAGATCGAGGTTCTTATCAATGATGCATAGATACATATCAATAATAAGCTAACTACACTAAATTCCAATAAAAAATTAGTAAGGTGACATATTTTATCTAGAAAAAATCTTAAAGAAATACAATGGATTATAGATTATTGAACAATTGATTTTACATATGAGAAATTAATATGCATCAGCATGTTATACAAATAAGACAGACTGCAAAAAAAGAAAAAAACAAGAAATGTCGTGATTTGATGAAGAGATTATAAACAGTTTGAGTATTTCAAGAGTTTGACATTACCTGATGAAGCAAAAGTAAAAGGGATTGACGAAAGTCAGATGTATAGTTTCTCCTTAGCGTTGAGAACGCAAGGACTTCTTAAATATATATGGCATGAGAGGTGGAATAAACGTGTAGCATTCAAAATTATTATCCAATATTATGATAATTCGGTAGCTCATCTAATTATAGTGAGCAGAAATTAATATTGGACCAAAAAAAAAAAAAGAGCAGAAATTAATAAGAAAATGACCCATATGACCTTATGGCACAATTCTTTTAGGTTGTGTTTGGATTGAAAGAATTGGAAAAAAAAAAGAAAATAATAAAAATGATTTTTAATTTTTTTATGTTGTTGGTATTAGAAAGTTTTATAAAAGAAAAAAAAATAGAATCATTCCAAAAATTACTTTTGTAACCATTTTTATAATAACTTCAAATTGGAGTCAAATGGAGAGAAAGGAATTTTATTAAAGATTAGAGGCTAAAATTAAATTTTTTTTTTTTCTTTTTGTATTTTTTTCAATCCAAACAATAAATATTCAAAATCATTTATGAAAATTTCTTTTATAAAAATTTCTAATTCAAATAAAAAAAAATTCTTTCTTTTCTTTTCTTTTCTTTTCTTTTCTTTTCTTTTATAATTTTTCTTTTCTTTTTCTTTATTATTTTTTTTCCTTCTAAATACAAACAGACCCTTAGACCCAAAGTTTAGTTTGGAATGATTGGGTCAATATTTTTCTTTTAGATTATTCTCTAAGGGGTATTGAAAACCTCTTTTAAATATCCAAAGAACCCAATCCTCAGTTATGTTTGAATAAAATAAATTTTTTAATTAAAATTATATATATATATAGAGAGAGAGAGAGGTTCTAAGTAACTCATTCAAAACATAAACCTAAATTTCACTCACCTAATTTTCTAAAAAAATGTTCCTAGCTTTTCCATCCCCCACCTGAAAATCATTCGTGGTGGTGTCTTATGGTGGCAGCGACGGATATGATGGAGCTCGTGATGGTTCAGTGTGCTCGTTGTACGAACGTGGTGGTGAATTTGCAAAGGCAGGGTTGTTCGAGGTGGTGTCTTATGGTAGAACAACCTAACTTAAACGTGGTGGAGGATCTATGGAGTTAAGGTTGTTCGTGGTGGTGTCTTATGCCGGAGCAGCAATGTCTGTGGTTGAGCTGGAGGTGCAACATATTTGGAGTTCATGGTGGTCCGCAGTGCTTATGGCGAGCTTGTGGAGATTTTGCAGTCGTCAGGCGAACAAGTCTAAGGAGAACAATGTTGTCATCGTCAATGGTAGTTCAAAGAAAAAAGAAAGGTTTGGTTTTTGTTGGGACAGTGATGACGTTAATCGACGTCATCGTGCAGATTTTTTTTCCTTTTCTTTAACCTCTCAGATCTATTGTAGTTCAATTTATGTACTTTTAAAAAATTATAATTAAAAATCAAATTACTATAAATATATTAACATTATTCTAATAATAACTCTTTTTTTATCGAAAGTGCATATAGTATTAAATTAAGAGGGAAATTATTATATAAGGGAGGTGGAGTAGGGGTGAACATGGTTCAGTTTGTCTTGATTTTGGCCAAAACCAGAACCGAACCGAATATTTTGGTTTTTTTATAATTTAATAACCAAACCGAATTGGTTCGTTTCGACTCGATTTTG